>CM022300.1:206263275-207490109 GCA_011799875.1 Thinopyrum elongatum | reverse complement strand
TCTACTAGATCGGAATACACAAACTAAGCGTCCTTACCGTAGGACCGGCTATCGATAGATGATTCACATCCCGCAGGGGTGCACTACTGTTACCAACACGCTCGATCAACTCTGGCCGGACACACTTGCTGGGTAATGCCCGTCCTCGGAAGATCAACCAAGAAGCAGCGCCTACCTAGTCGGCGAGAGGTCAGCACGCCGGACTAACTACGCACCAGAGGTCTTGGGCCATCGCCCTGGGCACCCTGCGCGTTGCGAGAATGGCCGGGGTGCAGCGCGACACTGAACTCGTCAGTGAAGTATCTAGCCCAATCCCGACAATCAGCCAGCACGGTGAATCGTGACGTCAGACGAGCTTTCTGAGAAACGTACATCGCAGAGGCCATAACCATTATCCCGCGTGGGTGGTAGCACGTATAGGGCACGTCGACCCACTCGATCACAAACCCAAATCCAATAGGCTCAATTAGTAAACGCGGAGGCAATCAGAAGTCTCTGATGCTCCGCACAATATCACACCGAGTGCCCTTCCGGCACACCCGACATCTAGATCCCAGCGGGTACCTACCAGGGTGGACCCGCCGTAACAAAGGTCAAGTAATCATGTGGTCATAACATCAAGGGGAAACCCGAGGAATCACCCTCTGCGGATTCCACTCGATGAAATCATCAGGGTGAATGTATGAGGCATCACCCTCGAGGTTCACACTGAGGGTTGCACGACATAGTCGTATCGGAAGGGAGAAGGAGGAATCACCCTCGACGACCACGACCGAACAGCCACACTGCAGAGTATTCATCGGGAGTGCGTTACGAGGTATCAACTCGGCACTCGATAGTAACTATGCAGAGGTCGTACAACTAAGGGGGTGGAAGTGAGGTGTCGGTTCTGGTCGGCGATCACGTTGATCGAGCGTCGATGATCAAGCAGGGGCAACAAGGATAAGGTGGTGGGGTCACTGATGGTTCACTACCAACCTATACTAAACAGTTTATCATAGGCAGCTAAGGTAACAATGAACAGTACAACAGAGGCTATGCATCAGAATAGGAGCATACATTAACAGTAGCAAAATCTATGCAAGCAGAGAATAGAATGGGCGATATCTGGATGTCAAGGGGGGGTGGGGGCTTGCCTGGTTGCTCTGGCAGAGAGAGGGGTCGTCAAGGGCTGCTCGTGCGGTAGTGTAGTCGTACCCAGGTGCAGGCGTCGTCAGTCTCAGCGTCTATCGAGAGAGAAGGAGGGGAGAGAAACAATAAATTCATGGCAATAATGCAAACAATATGTATGACATGCCTAAATGATATGCCGCGGGTGTTTCTACTGCATAACTAAATGTTAGTTAATTTAGGAATTTATTCGGATTTATTTAATTAAAGTTGGGCACTTTCATTATCGAATCGGTTAAAAGTTCAATGTTCTTATAGCAAGGCATCTGACAGGAATACGGAGGGCGTATTCAGGTTGTATCGGAATTCGAGCAAGTTTCATGTATAAAGTATTTTCATCGGAGTTACCGATATTTAATATGATTTCTAAAGTTTTTATTAATTTTCTAGAATTTAATTATTTATTTAATTAAACATTATCCGAAACAGTGTATGCTGACGTCACATGACGTCAGCATGACGTCAGCAGGCAACCTGACAGGTGGGGTCCATCTGTCATTGACTGATAGTTAATTAAGGTTAAACTAACTAATTACTATTTAATTAAACTAACTAATTAATTAGTTAACCTAATCAGAGTATTAAATATTTAATTCACTAATTAATTAATTAATATTAATTTTAATAATTCATTATTTTCTATTTTATTTTTTATTTTTTTAAAAATCGTTTCCGGCCGTGGGGCCCCCACGTCAGTGGCACAGGGGCCTTGCGGGTCGGGGCGCAGCGGGCGCAGCCCAACGGGCACTGGCCAGCGGGGGCGCACCCGGGCGCGCCACGGGCGCGGCGAGGCGGCGACGGGACGGACGGGCCGAGCGGGGTGCAGCCGGTGCAGGGCAGGGGCATGCGCGCGGGGCGAGCGGCGAGACGCGCGAGTGGCAGGACGAGGGCCAGGGCAGAGGGCGGCGGTCGGGCGGTGCGAGCTGGCGGCTGCGGCGAGCGATGGCGGGGCGAGCAGCAGGCGCAGACGGGAGGAGTGGCAGCGCGGGCGCGGCGGTCGGGGACGGGCGCCGCAGCGAGCAGCGGCGGCAGCGAATCGGCGCGAAGCGGGGCGCGGAGGGGGGTCGTGGTCGCGGCGATGAGGCGAGCCGGCGCGGCATGGCCGCACGGGCACGCGCGTGTGGCTGCGCGAGCTGCAGCAAGCCGAAGCAGCAGCAGAGGCGGGAAGGAGGGGAAGGGCACGTCGCGGGCAAGGCGGGACGATCCGAGACGGAGCGCGTGTGTGCGGGCTAGCTGGGGCGAAGGGCGCGAGCGGGCGCGCGGTAAGGTGCAGGAAGCAGAGGGGGGGAGGCCGGGGCCTCACCGCGTTGTAGAGACCGGGCAGCGAGGCGTGATGGGCGGCGTGGGGAGGAGGTGAGGACGACGGCGGCGACGGTTGACGCTCCGGCGAGGTGGTGCTGGCGACGGGCGCGGGGGCGGCGAGCGGCTGCTCGATCCCGACCAGGAGGGTATGGGGGGGGATGTGCGAGGGTTGTGGGTGGTCTCGGCTAGGGTTTCGGGTTCTTGGGGGGCATATAGGCCGGGGGGATGACGGCCGGCCGGTGGGCCGGGGCTGGCTGGGCCGTGGCCCAGCTGGGGCCAGGGGGGTTTCCTTTTTATTTATTTTTTTGTTTTCTATTTGTCTTTTTCTTTTTATTTATTCCTATTCCTATTTCGTAATTGTAGACCACATATGATTTTTGTAAAACATGGCATTGTTCCATTAATTACTAGGCATTACCTACCACTACCAAAAATTGGTTTGGAGGCAATGGAGTTCACACAAATTATAATAAATAAATGTATTTATCCTTGCTGTTTTGGTAATGCTAGAGCCACCTAATTAATTTATAATTGTTGGTTACAATTTTAGAATAGTCTCTGGAAATTTGTATTGATTGAACATTTTAGTTTATGTTGGATAATTTTATTTTCCACTTTCATTTAAATTTGAATTTGAGTTAGGAGTTGAAATGCAATATGATGTAATGATGATTATGCACTATTAAACATGCTCACATGCCATTATCAAAAGTGATTACTGTGGGCTAAGACATGGGGTGTTACAATTCTCCTCATCTATCAAGAATTCTCGTCCCGAGAAATAAGAGGAAGACTGAAAGAAAGAGGGGTATTCTTCGCGAAGACGATCCTCGCGTTCCCAAGTGGCTTCATCTTCAGAATGATTCGACCACTGAACTTTGAGGAATTTGATTGACTTTGGACGAGTCCGACGTTCAGCTTCATCAAGAACACGGATGGGATATTCTGGATAAGACAGATCTTCCCGTAATTCAAGCACTTCGTGATCCACAGCTCGAATAGGATCTGAAGCAGCGACGGAGTTGGGATACATGAAAGCATCATGTACTTGTGAAAGATTTGGCGGCAATTGCAATTGATATGCCACTTTCTCGACGGGCAAGAATACAGAACGGGCCAATATAGCGAGGAGCTAACTTGCCTTGATTCGAAACTATGAGTGCCTTCAACGGAGTGACGCGGAGGTAAGCTTGCTCGCCAGGTTGATAGACCATTTCCTGGTGCTTGTATCATAGTTGCTCTTCTGACGAGAATGAGCAGTTTTCAAATGTTCACGGACAATGCGGACTTGTTCTTCAGCTTGCTGAATAATGTCCGGTCCGACGAGTGAGCGTTCCCGTTTTGACTAATTCAGAGGGGTTCGACACTTTCGACGTATAGAACACAAACGGTGCCATCTTCAAACTAGCTTGATAGCTATTGTTGTAAGAGAATTGGCATACGGGAGAGATTCCTCCCATTTCTTACCGGAAGGAGAGACGCAAGCTCGAAGCATATCTTCGAGCACTTGATTAACTCGTTCAACTTGACCCTCTGACTGAGGGTGAAAAGCGGTGCTGAAAGCAGATGGTCCCATAGCTTCTTGGAAACTATTCCAGAATCTGGAGGTGAAGAGGCTGCCAGATCAGAACTGATCTCCAACGGAACACCGTGGAAGTGACACAATTGGGAAACATACAAGTGCTAACTGGCTTAGCAGTGATTGTCTCCTTAACTGGCAGAGAAAGTGAGCAACCTTTGAGAATCGGTCAATGACGATAAAATAGCATCATGACCCTTCTGAGATCTGGGAAAACCAGTAATGAAATCCATTTGGACATTGTCCCAATTCCATTCAGGAATTGCATGGGGTTGCAGTGTTCCAGCAGGCCTTGGATGTTCTGCTTTAATGCGGCGGCAAACGGCACACTCAGAAACATAACGAGCAATATCTTGTTTCATATTAGGCCACACAGTATCTCTGACAAATGTCACGGTACATCTTTGTACTACTAGGATGAATTGACAGAGGAGTGTCATGAGCTTCTTTCATAACGGTTCTCTCTCATCCTTGAACTGGGTACGAAGAGACGGTGTTGGAAAAATAGGATCCCATCATCATTAAGAGGAATTCCGACGGCTTTCCTTTTTTGAGGTATCACTTGATCTTCTACTTCAGAGTCATACCGTTGCATAGTCTTGATGCTGGGTTGTAAATCTGGTTCGACAACGAGGGTATTGAGATAACCCTGTGGAACAATATGGAGGTTCAATTTGCGAAGCTCTTCATAAGAAGAGGGTGTGTCCTGAACCGTAAGATGTTGCAATAAGCCTTACGAACTCAAAAGCATCGGCCATCACATTAGCCTTGCCAGGGGTATATGAGATATTCATATCATACGGCTATTGTTCGAGCCATCTTTGTTGACGAAGGTTCAGATCTGGTTGAGTATATAAATATTCAAAACTTTGGTGATCCATGTATATCTCGCAACGGTTACCGAGAAGGTAATGTCGCCATAGCTTCAGGGCATAAATAACCGCAGAAGAGGAGATCGTGCACGGGTAATTTTCTCCGTGAGGACGCATTGTCGGGAGGCATAAGCAATCACCTTGCGTTCTTGCATTAGGACACAGCCTAATCCTTGACGGGAGGATACAGTATATCACGAATCTTTTGGGAATCCGGGGGTGCTAATACTGGGGCAGATGTCAATTATCTTTTAGTGTCTGAAAGCTTTTGACATTTTTCTGTCCACTCAAATTAAACACCTTTGTGAAGCAGATTTGTCAATGGTTTTGCAATCTTGGAAAAGTTCTCAACGAATCGACGGCAATAACTTGCAAGTCCGAGAAAAATTGACTTGTAACATTCTTTGGCGGAGTCCAGTCAAGAATAGCCTGAACGTTCGGGGTTAACAGCAATTCCATCCTGGAAATCACATGACCAAGGTAAGTTACTTCAGAAAGCCAAAATTCACTTGGAAACTTGGCATACAACTGGTGTTCTCGGAGCCTTCTAGTACCAAACGGAGGTGTTCAGCTGTTCTTCTTTATTCTTAGAATATATAAGGATATCATCCAAATAAACCACGACGAATTTGTCGAGGTAATCCATGAAATATATTCATCAGACGGGAGAAAGTTGTTGGAGCATTCATTAGGTCCAAATGACATGACGGTGTATTCATAGAAGCCATAAACGAGTTATGATGCAGTCTTGGGAATATCCTCTTCACGGACAAGGATCTGGTGATAACCCAACCTCATGTCGAGTTTAGAGACACACGATGATCCAGCGAGTTGATAATAAAGATCATTGATCGGGGCAGGGGTATTTATTCTGGATGTGTGCTTGGTTAATGAGCCGATAATCCTGAAACCAAAACGGTTAGTTCCATCCTGTGTCTTAACGAAGAGTGAAGGTGCTCCCAAGCAGAGGAACTGGGGGCGGATGAAACCACTCTTAAGCGACTTGTCGATTTCTCCTTAAGCTCGGTAGGTGATGCGGAGGCATCTTATAAGGTCGCTTGGGAATAGGGACGGTGCCAGGCTTCAAGTCAATGACAAACTCGACAGCTCTAGCCGGGGTATTCCTGGAAGTTTTCTGGAAAGACGTCCGGAAAATCTCGAACGGCAGGAACGTTCTCGATTCCTTCGAG
Source organism: Thinopyrum elongatum (assembly GCA_011799875.1). Lineage (NCBI taxonomy): Eukaryota > Viridiplantae > Streptophyta > Magnoliopsida > Poales > Poaceae > Thinopyrum > Thinopyrum elongatum. The sequence continues at coordinate 207,483,996 of CM022300.1, read as the reverse complement.
AGGTGAGGCGTTCAAAGCATTCAGAACATATATCTGAGCTTCAGCATCCCGTGTAATACGGGCGGTATAGTTCACTATCTCATCGGAGGGGTGAAGAAGTTGGACGACTTTAGTGGCACAATTGATCGAAGTAATGTGAGCTTTCAACCAATCCATTCCAAGAATGAGGTCATGGTGGGAAGACTTCAAGACAATGGCGAGGCAAGGAATTCCATCCCTTTAATTTCGACGGTAATGTTAGGTGCTAACGTCAGCATGACGTGACCTCGGGAGTTTTAATGACTAACGGAGTATGCATTTTCTCATATCGAATGCCATGCATGAATGCAAATTTTCCAGAGATGAATGAATGTGATGCTCCTGAATCAAATAAAATAGAAGCAGGTACTGAGTTAACGAGAAGGGTACCATCACAGTAGTAGGTGATCCTGGACTTCTTCAATGTCAATGTTGTAAGCGTGTCCACAACCATGTGCAGCAGACCCAGTATTATAGTTGCGGTCTGATTGTTGCCACGACCATTGCCACGGCCAGCACGAGGAAAACCTAACGATTCTGGTCTGGCGGCAGTCTTTAGCCTGGTGACCTAGTTTTGCGGCACTTGAAGCACAGACCATCTTCAGGACGAAGAGGAGCATTGTTTTGAATAGCTTGACTTTTGGCTGCCTCGGTGGTGGAGGAGGCAGACGTGGTGAGGCATAGTTGTTCTTTTGCGCAGAGGTATTGGGACGGATCGCATTGTTGGGAATCCAAACTCGACGCTTCTGTGCTGAGCCCGAAGATGAACTAGCATCACGATAGCGCTCGCGAGTCCTTGTATTCCATCTGAGCGGTCTCAACAAGAAAGCCTTGTTTATAGAGTTGAAAAGTCGTTGAAGTCTTGAGCAGGAAGTGCAAGTTGAGGTCGGGTGTAGTCCATTACGGAACTTCTCCTGTCTACGGGCATCTGTGGCGATGTCTTCTTCAGCATAGAGGGAGAGGCCTAGAAATTCCCGCTGATAAGCTTCAACAGTCTTGTTGCCCTGAGTGGTTACGGAACTGGGTCTTCATGCGTTCCATAATTGCTGAGGGATGTAATTTGTACGGAACGCAGTGGAACTCATACTAGGTGATGACTGTTCAACAGGCAGAGTATGCTTGTGTGGTCCCACCATTGAGCTGCGGGTCCCTTTAAGAAAAAGGCCGCGAAGGTTGACGAGTGGCAGGGCGACATAGCAGACTCCATCTCGTGAGTGATGTTGCGGAGCAGTCATCAGCATCCAGTGGCTTGTCAGAGTGCGGAACGAGTTGGGTTAAGTCGCATAAACTCTGTCAAAGTTATTGAAGCTGGGTTCTGGTTCTGGTTGTTCTGATGCGGAAACTGAGCCATGATACCAGTCATGAACTGGCGGTTAAGCTCAACTGTTGCATCATAGCTGCCATATAGTCTGACGGTGGGGGGTGTTCAGGGTACCACGACCACGACCACCTGGTCTAACCATCCTCCTAAGTATCAACAGGGGGTAGTTTAGTAAAAGCAATTGCGAGCGTTTAGTGACAAACATGATGTAACGCAACATGTTAAGTAGTGTAACAAAATACATAACAGTAGTCAATTAAGACATACAGATCATACCCAGAGTTGCCTACATGCGGACAGCATAACGGCGCAAGTTCAAAAGCTAGACATACTAGGCGGTGCGCAGGCACGCAGTAAGGAAGTACAACGAGACATAGCAAAGGCTACATCAACGTTGGAGAAAACCACCGAAACGGGGTAACTGCAAGTGCGGACGACGAATGTTCGTCGCGGAAGGATCCTGCGCTCCATGTGCACTCTGATGCAGAATCCGGTCTCGAGCTGTAAGAAGAGTCCACGTGGGGTGTATGACCTCCAACAGCAGGCCAATCAATACCGCATACATCTGAGTCCTGCGCGGATAAAGGATGTGCTCAGGATGTATCCTGCGCAACAGCGGGTAGCAACTGCGTCATAGCATCGTAGAGACGTGCTCGAGTGGAACCAACTCGACGGCAAGAGCCCGAACAGTGCGATCAGAGCCTGAGTGCACTGAATCAGAACGCGTGGGTCATAGCGACGAGGTCGTACGGGGCACAGATAGCTGTGTAGTATCCAGTAGCATCTCCAACAGGGGCATACGAAATGTATCGGAACTCAGAGTCATCCAAGATATCGCTGAACTGTCCTCGGAGACATGCGACAGCAGAGTAGGCGGCATCATGGATGCCATCTCAATCGTCACACCGATACCGTGGTAAAGGTGTAGCTCGGTGTCTAGGCATTTTGCTGATCATAGATACGAAACATCAGCATGGTACTGCTCCTGGTTGAACTCGGGGTAATCTCGTAAACAAGTACTCAGGATACCAACGGTAGCCAAGTCTGGTATGAGAGCGATCAAGACAGCTGGAAACCCAGGGGCATCACGAGCCCAAGTGCGAAGCACAAGCTGTGTGTAGGACGTGGTGGAACAAACGGTCCATCTGAAACAGAGGAAATTCAGATTTGTCAAATGACAATGAGAAGTTTAACACAACTCAGAGAGAAAGGTTAAAACAAACAATGGAAAGGAAAATGATTATTAGACTAATCAGATCAATGACAGGGAAATCGCACAGATATCCAGCTCTCCGGTAGACGGGATTACGAGATCCTAAGTGTCGGGCTAGTAAAAATTATTTTAACCCGAGTAGAGAGAAGAGATCAGAGTCCCAGAGTATAGACGAGGAATAAGATCCTAATACCACCCAGTTGGCGACGTGGGCCCGTAAGCCACACAGCCAAGTTAGTAAATTAGTTTTTCGAGTCTAGACTCAACTTCGGCCAAGGAATTGGAAGGGGGCTTCCTACAGGCAGTCGGCTCTGATACCAACTGTGGGCCCCCGACTCAATCGTACACTAATCATACATGCAAACGGTACGATCAAGCATAGGGACTCACGGGAAGATATCACAACAACAACTCTAACACAATTTAAACGGAGATCCACAATATTACAGACCAGGGATCCGAAGATCCGAAACATAAATCTCATACAAATATTATCTGAGTACAGACATAGTTAGACAAGTTTTCCTTAGAAGGCTAGCACAAACAGCGACACTAGACCGAAAGGCGTTGGCCTCCCTGGGAGCCTCCGATCCTACTCCTGGTCGGTGGCTTGATCCAGTAGTAAGTGCCCTCTGGACCCTACTGGTATAAGCTCCTGTGGTGGCATCTGGCTCCTGGACTCCATCGTCTGAGTGCATTCAAGGTGAGTATGGGGAAAAGAGAAAGTAAAGCAACCGTGAGTACTCATCGAAGTACTCAGCAAGCAAGGATCTATACTACATATGCAACATTATCAATGGAGAAAGGCTGTATAAGTGGACTGGGCTGCAAAAATGCCAGAATAGAGAGAAGGCCAGTCCTATCGAAGACTAGCATCTTCAAACATCTTCACGAGGCCATCACTTTGCAGCAGTAGAAGAGAGTAGAATAGCATTTTATTTAGCAAACATGTTGAAGTAAGCTTAAAGATCCTTCCTCGACTCCAAGCGAGAAAGCGATCCCGAAGCTTCAATTAAGTAACAAGTATCCAGTTCAAGTAGTAGATCGGAATACACAAACTGAGCGTCCTTTACGTAGGACCGGCTATCGATAGATGATTCATCCCGCAGGGTGCAATATTGTACACAACACGCTCGATCAACTTGCCGGACACACTTGCTGGGTTAATGCCCGTCCTCGGAAGATCAACCACGAAGCAGCGCCCTACCTAGGCTCGGCAGAGAGGTCAGCACGCCGGACTAACCTATGCACCCAGAGGTCTTGGGCCATCGCCCTGGGCACCCTGGCGTTGCGAGACTGGCCGGGGTGCAGGCACGACACTGAACTCTTCAGTGAAGTATCAGCCCAATCCCGACAATCAGCCCGCACGGTGAATTGTCACGTCAGACGAGCTTTCGGGAGAAACGTACATCGCAGAGGGTCCCATAACCATTACCGCATGGTGGTAGTGCGTATAGGGCACGTCGACCCACTCAATCACAAACCCAAATCCAATGGCTCAATTAGTATCACGCGGAGACAATCAGAGTCTCTGATGCTCTGCCACAAATCACACTCGAGTGCCCTTCGGCACACCCGACATCATAGATCCCAGCAGGGTACCCACCAGGGTGGACCCGCCTGTAACAAAGGTCAAGTAATCGGTGGTCATAACAACAAGGGGAAACCCGAGGAATCACCCTCGGCGGATTCCACTCAATGAAATCATCAGGGTGAATGTAAGAGCATCACCCTCGAGGTTCACACTGAGGGTTGCACGACAGAGTCGTATCGGAAGTGGAGAAGGAGGAATCACCCTCGACGACCATGACCGAACAGCCACACTGCAGAGTATTCATCGGAGTGCGTTACGAGGTATCACCCTCGGCACTCGATAGTAACTATGCAGAGTCACAACTAAAGGGGTGTGAAGTGAGGTGTCGGTCTCTGGTCGATGATCAGTTGACGGTCGTCGACGATCAAGCAGGGGAACAAGGATAAGGTGGTGGGGTCACTGATGGTCACTATCAAGCAGGACGACGGCGGTGACGGTTGACAGCTCCGTGAGGTGGTGCTGGCGACGGGCGAGGGGCGGCGAGCGCGGGCTCGATCCCGATCCAGGAGGGGATCGGGGGAGGGGGGAGAGTGCGAGGGGAGTGGGTGGTGTCGGCTAGGGTTTCGGGGTCTCTGGGGGGGGATATAGGCCGGGGGATGATGGGCCGGCTGGTGGCGCGGATGGCCGGTGGCCCAGCTGGGGCAGGGGTTTCCTTTTTATTAATTTTTGTTTTCTATTTGTTTTTTCTTTTTATTTATCCTATCTCAGTTTCGTAATTAGTTAGACCACAATATGATTTTTGTAAAACCATGGCAATTGTTCCATTTAATTATAGGCATTACCTAACACTACCAAAAATGGTTTGGAGGCATTGGAGTTCACACAATTTTTAATAAATAAAATGTATTAACCTTGCTATTTTGGTAATGCTAGAGCCACCTAATAATTATTAATTGTTGGTTCAAGTTTAGAATAGTCTCTGGAATATTTGTTATTGATTAAACATTTTAGTTTCTGTTGGATAATTTTATTTTCCACTTTCATTTAAATTTGAATTTGAGTTAGGAGTTGAAATGCAATATGATGCTAATGAATTAGCACTATTAACTGCTGACATGCATTATCAAAAGTGTATTACTGTGGCTAATGCATGGGGTGTTAAATATGGGCAGTAAAAAGAAGGCTGCAAGTTCTTACTACCATCCCGCAGTTCACTGTTGTCTTCGATAAAGTCTAAGCAAATAGTTAATTGCCATATTTTGCACCCATTTTTACTAACAACCTTATCATTTCTCACTTGATGCGGGTTACAGAATATCTCATTGCCCATACGCAATACAGGGTCGACAGCACGGATCTTACCAAGACTATTAGTACCTAAAAAGCCCCAAGTTAAATTAGAAGCTAAAACAACATTGCACAATGATGTAGATCACACTCCCTCCGTCCCATTTATAAGATGCTTGTTACTAATATACTCACATATGGATGAATTATTAACTATTCTTATATATGGGACAGCGGGAGTTTATTACATTGTTCAAATATCGGCCGATTAAATGAGGTAACTATCGGCGGTGCTATTTCTAGTAGATTTGCACCTAAAAAACCTAAGGTAACATTTTCCTTGTTGCTATGGAGCCTAGGATTTAAATATTTAGACTTCGGTACAATGCATGTTGCTATGTAGCCAGTATATTAGTAGGGCCCTAGTTAAGCTAGATAAATGGGTTACAGATAATTCAATTAAACGTCGATTTGAGATAATCCCTGATCAGCCCCGGCCATATGGTACAAGCGACCAATATCCTAAAACAAAGAGTATATATAAGCCATGGGATGATAATACTGAATGCAAAACAGCAGGCGTTATCAATATTGTGCGGTTAACTATATTGAAAGGCATGTTAAGCACAACAGGCCAACATCAACCAAATAGATCCAGTGGTAGACAATAATCTCCACATGGTAGCCTTCGTGTGCAGGTTTAAGCACGCTAGTTAGGCACAAGAAGGGGAAAGGGTGTTAACTACAACATGCCAATACGAACAAACAAGCAAATATAGTCATTCAAAACAGTATGTGCAGGGCCTAAAGTAAACTAGTTTCGTTAATAAAAATGAAAGGCGTGTTAACTACAAAATGCTTAACAACAAACCAAATGTAGTCACCAGTGGTATTGTTGCAATTAAAACTGGGACATATTACCTCCAAAGGGGCTCGGACAAAACAAAGATGGGTTACCCCTAGAGAGGACGGCCAAAACAAATCATGGGTTTTCCTCACTTGTCCACAGATGGGCTCTTCCCATGGGAGAGCACGGACTCTGGGTGCGGCTCTGTTGTCGTAGATGGGCTCGTCCGATTGGAAGAGCACGGTTGTAGGGTGCCCTCCCTGAGGTCGTAGAGGGGCTTCCCCCTTGGAAGAAGCAAAGAGGGTGCCCCCTCCTGTGGTCTCACGATGAGGTCTGACTAGGTTACTAAGGATCAAAGCTAGTTCACAGAACGTGTCTTAAGATGATAAAACGGGCGCGATGGCGTGTAGGATGGACAAATTCGTGACAGTGAGCCAGAGGAGATCAACGACAGGCCCATGATGAGATGGAAGATGATTGAACCTGAGGGGTGGAGGGGGACAATTAAGCGTGACGTAGATGCGTCAGGCCATCGTGGTCGATGAACCTTGATGTCGTAGCCGGCATCAGTGACATACCAACATACTCTAGCCGTTGATTGAATCTGCGGCCAGTAATTCATCGTCGCTCCCGGCGGCCACTCATCGACGTGTGGAGAGAGGCCATGATATACTTCTTTTGGGCCATTCGGCTCCTCGAGATCCATGGGAGCGTAGCCGGCTTAGGTTTGTGAAGCTCAAGATGGGGACGGGGGATCTATGGGAAAGGGGCGAGTTTCGGAGGCGTTATTAAGAAAACTCAGGGCAAATAGGGTATGGAGATCGGGGGGTAACATGCACGGGGCAAGCCACAGATGTGACGATGGAGGATGGCGTGACAGCGGTGTTGGGGGCGACTAGCTAGGATTCAAGCGAGGGAGGGGTGGTGGTGTGTCAGTGAGCGAAGTTTTGGGGTTGTGTTGGGAGGGGGGCAGGTGGTGTTGAGGAAAGGCCGCGGCACAAATTTTTACTAGGCGGGAGTAAAATGCCGGGTTACTTAAAAATTTGGACAAGGATTGAAGCAGAGCAGGAGTAACAAAACTCACACATGCTCAAAGCATAATAATCGTGTGCTATTCAAACAAAAAAGCCTCTAGGCAAGCACATAGTTTTGAGCTGTAGAAGATGTAGGCGGGAGTAAAATGCCAGGGTACTGAAAATTTGGATCAAGGGGAGTTGAAGTAGAGTGGGAGTAACAGACATCGCACACGGTCCACACATAATACATCAGTGCTATAAACGAAAAAACCCTCCAGGAGGGTAGATATTTTCGAGATTGCGAGGGAAGCAGCGTGAGTGGAGCAACAAACCAGCCCACAACGTCAAAGACGTAATAATCCGTCTATTAAACATGACAAAAACCCTCCAGGCAGGTAGATATTTTATAGAGCGGGAGCAATAAACATCACACCAGTCAAAACATAGTAATCGTGTGCCATCAAACGGAAAAAAACCCTCCAGGCAGGTAGATATTTTGAGATTTGGGAAGGGAACGCCTGGGAGCCCAATCTACTGTGCTGATGTGAGTGACAAGGGCACAGGGCGTGGGCACAGGGTAGTCTGAGCGAACCGTGTCTATTGTGTCCCCAAATAACAGACGGTTGCCGCAGCCGATCGTTGCTGTTTATAAATTTGCAAAACAAAGGCGGAAGGGTCAGAACATGAAATACGTGCATGTGACCAAATATATGTATGAAAGGTGGTTGATTTTCAAATACCCCAGTTCCACAACGTGAGTGGACACATGGTGAACAAAGCGCACATTATTGTAGTCAACACCCCCAACCCCACTTCATGTCGCGGTAGGGGGAATCCTAGCTATGAACGCATGCCACAAATAGCTAGGTCTGACATCTCACCTACCGCAACACAAAAACCTATAGGGTCCATCATGTCAACCCCGTCATTTCGGCCAAAGGGTTGGCCGTTGCAGGCATCGACAATCAGCCAGCACGGTGAATCGTGACGTCAGACGAGCTTTCTGGAGAAACGTACATCGCAGAGGGTCCCATAACCATTATCCCGCGTGGTGGTAGCACGTATAGGGCACGTCGACCCACTCAGATCACAAACCCAAATCCAATAGGCTCAATTAGTATCACGCGGAGGCAATCAGAGTCTCTGATGCTCCGCCACAATATCACACTCGAGTGCCCTTCCGGCACACCCGACATCATAGATCCCCAGCGGGTACCTACCAGGGTGGACCCGCCTGTAACAAAGGTCAAGTAATCATGTGGTCATAACATCAAGGGGGAAACCCGAGGAATCACCCTCTGCGGATTCCACTCGATGAAATCATCAGGGTGAATGTATGAGGCATCACCCTCGAGGTTCACACTGAGGGTTGCACGACATAGTCGTATCGGAAGTGGAGAAGGAGGAATCACCCTCGACGACCACGACCGAACAGCCACACTGCAGAGTATTCATCGGGAGTGCGTTACGAGGTATCACCCTCGGCACTCGATAGTAACTATGCAGAGTCGTACAACTAAGGGGGTGCGAAGTGAGGTGTCGGTCTCTGGTCGGCGATCACGTTGATCGAGTCGTCGATGATCAAGCAGGGGCAACAAGGATAAGGTGGTGGGGTCACTGATGGTTCACTACCAACCTATACTAAACAGTTTATCATAGGCAGCTAAGGTAACAATGAACAGGTTACAACAGCAGGCTATGCATCAGAATAGGAGCATACATTAACAGTAGCAAAATCTAATGCAAGCAGGAGAATAGAATGGGCGATATCTGGATGCTCAAGGGGGGGGGGCTTGCCTGGTTGCTCTGGCAAGAGAGAGGGGTCGTCAACGGGCTGCTCGTCGGTAGTGTAGTCGTACCCAGGTGCAGCGTCGTCAGTCTCAGCGTCTATCGAGAGAGAAGGAGGGGGAGAGAAACAATAAATTCATGGCAATAATGCAAACAATATGTATGACATGCCTAAATGATATGCCGGGGTGTTCTACTGCATAACTAAATGATTTAGTTAATTTAGGAATTTATTCGGATTTATTTAATTAAAGTTGGGCACTATTCATTTATCGAAATCGGTCTAAAAGTTCAATGTTCTTATAGCTAAAGGCATCTGACAGGAATACGGAGGGCGTATTCAGGTTCGTATCGGAATTCTGAGCAAGTTTCATGTATAAAGTATTTTCATCGGAGTTACCGATTATTTAATATGATTTTCTAAAGTTTTTATTAATTTCTAGAATTTAATTATTTATTTAATTAAACATTATCCGAAACAGTGTATGCTGACGTCATCATGACGTCAGCATGACGTCAGCAGTCAACCTGACAGGTGGGGTCCATCTGTCATTGACTGATTAGTTAATTAAGGTTTAACTAACTAATTACTATTTAATTAAACTAACTAATTAATTAGTTAACCTAATCAGAGTTAATTAAATTATTTAATTCACTAATTAATTAATTAATTATTAATTTTAATAATTCATTTTTATTTTCTATTTTATTTTTTTATTTTTTCTAAAAATCGTTTCCGGCCGTGGGGCCCCCACGTCAGTGGCACAGGGGCCTTGCGGGTCGGGGCGCAGCGGGCGCAGCCCCAACGGGCACTGGCCAGCGGGGGCGCACCCGGGCGCTGGCCACGGGCGCGGCGAGGCTGCGGCACGGGACGGCCGGGCCGAGCGGGTGCAGCCGGTGCAGGGCAGGGGCATGCGCGCGGGGCGAGCGGCGAGCGCGCGAGTGGCAGGACGAGGCCGAGGCGCAGAGGGGCGGCGGCTCGGGCGGTGCGAGCTGGCGGCTGCGGGCGAGCGATGGCGGGGCGAGCAGCAGGCGCAGCGGGAGGAGTGGCAGCGCGGGCGCGGCGCGTCGGGGACGGGCGCCGCAGCGAGCAGCGGCGGCAGCGAATCGGCGGCGAAGCGGGGCGCGCGAGGGGGGTCGTGGTCGCGGCGATGAGGCGAGCCGGCGCGGCTATGGCCGCACGGGCACGCGCGTTGGCTGCGCGAGCTGCAGCAAGCCGAAGCAGCAGCGCAGCGCGCGGGAAGGAGGAGCAGGGCACGTCGCGGGCAAGGCCGGGACGATCCGAGACGGAGCCGCGGTGTGCGCGGCTAGCTGGGGCGAAGGCGCGAGCGGGCGCGCGTAAGGTGCAGGAGCAGAGAGGGGGGGAGGCCCGGGGCCTCACCGGCGTTGTAGATGACCGGGCAGCGAGGCGTGATGGAGCGGCGTGGGGAGGAGGTGAGGACGACGGCGGCGACGGTTGACGGCTCCGGCGAGGTGGTGCTGGCGACGGGCGACGGGGCGGCGAGCGGCTGGCTCGATCCCGATCCAGGAGGGTATCGGGGGGGGATAGTGCGAGGGTTGTGGGTGGCTCTCGGCTAGGGTTTCGGGTTCTCTGGGGGGCATATAGGCCGGGGGGGATGATCGGCCGGCCTGGTGGCCGCTGGCTGGGCCGTGGCCCAGCTGGGGCCAGGGGGGTTTCCTTTTTATTTATTTTTTTTGTTTTCTATTTGTCTTTTTCTTTTTATTTATTCCTATCTCCTATTTCGTAATTAGTTAGACCACAATATGATTTTTGTAAAACATGGCAATTGTTCCATTAATTACTAGGCATTACCTACCACTACCAAAAATTGGTTTGGAGGCAATTGGAGTTCACACAAATTTTATAATAAATAAAATGTATTAATCCTTGCTGTTTTGGTAATGCTAGAGCCACCTAATTAATTTATTAATTGTTGGTTACAATTTTAGAATAGTCTCTGGAATATTTGTTATTGATTGAACATTTTAGTTTCTATGTTGGATAACTTTTATTTTCCACTTTCATTTAAATTTGAATTTGAGTTAGGAGTTGAAATGCAATATGATGCTAATGATGATTATGCACTATTAAACATGCTCACATGCCATTATCAAAAGTGATTACTGTGGCTAATGACATGGGGTGTTACAATTCTCCTCATCTATCAAGAATTCTCGTCCCGAGAAATAAGAGGAAGACTGAAAGAAAGAGGGGTATTCTTCGCGAAGACGATCCTCGCGTTCCCAAGTGGCTTCATCTTCAGAATGATTCGACCACTGAACTTTGAGGAATTTGATTGACTTTGGACGAGTCCGACGTTCAGCTTCATCAAGAACACGGATGGGATATTCTGGATAAGACAGATCTTCCCGTAATTCAAGCACTTCGTGATCCACAGCTCGAATAGGATCCTTGAAGCAGCGACGGAGTTGGGATACATGAAAGCATCATGTACTTGTGAAAGATTTGGCGGCAATTGCAATTGATATGCCACTTCTCCTCGACGGGCAAGAATACAGAACGGGCCAATATAGCGAGGAGCTAACTTGCCTTTGATTCCGAACCTATGAGTGCCTTTCAACGGAGTGACGCGGAGGTAAGCTTGCTCGCCAGGTTGATAGACCATTTCCTGGTGCTTTCGATCATAGTTGCTCTTCTGACGAGACTGAGCAGTTTTCAAATGTTCACGGACAATGCGGACTTGTTCTTCAGCTTGCTGAATAATGTCCGGTCCGACGAGTGAGCGTTCCCCAGTTTCTGACTAATTCAGAGGGGTTCGACACTTTCGATCGTATAGAACTACAAACGGTGCCATCTTCAAACTAGCTTGATAGCTATTGTTGTAAGAGAATTCGGCATACGGGAGAGATTCCTCCCATTTCTTACCGAAGGAGATGACGCAAGCTCGAAGCATATCTTCGAGCACTTGATTAACTCGTTCAACTTGACCCTCTGACTGAGGGTGAAAAGCGGTGCTGAAAGACAGATGAGTTCCCATAGCTTCTTGGAAACTATTCCAGAATCTGGAGGTGAAGAGGCTGCCACGATCAGAACTGATCTCCAACGGAACACCGTGGAGTGACACAATTCGGGAAACATACAAGTCTGCTAACTGGCTAGCAGTGATTGTCTCCTTAACTGGCAGAAAGTGAGCAACCTTTGAGAATCGGTCAATGACGATAAAAATAGCATCATGACCCTTCTGAGATCTGGGAAAACCAGTAATGAAATCCATTTGGACATTGTCCCATTTCCATTCAGGAATTGCATGGGGTTGCAGTGTTCCAGCAGGCCTTGGATGTTCTGCTTTAATGCGGCGGCAAACGTCACACTCAGAAACATAACGAGCAATATCTTGTTTCATATTAGGCCACCAGTATCTCTGACAAATGTCACGGTACATCTTTGTACTACTAGGATGAATTGACAGAGGAGTGTCATGAGCTTCTTTCATAACGTGTTCTCTCTCATCCTTGAACTTGGGTACGAAGAGACGGTGTTGGAAAAATAGGATCCCATCATCATTAAGATGGAATTCCGACGGCTTTCCTTTTTTGAGGTATCACTTGATCCTTTCTACTTCAGAGTCATACCGTTGCATAGTCTTGATGCTGTGTTGTAAATCTGGTTCGACAACGAGGGTATTGAGATAACCCTGTGGAACAATATGGAGGTTCAATTTGCGAAGCTCTTCATAAAGAAGAGGTTGTGTTTCCTGAACCGTAAGATTGTTGCAATAAGCCTTACGACTCAAAGCATCGGCCATCACATTAGCCTTGCCAGGGGTATATGAGATATTCATATCATAATCGGCTATTGTCTCGAGCCATCTTTGTTGACGAAGGTTCAGATCTGGTTGAGTATATAAATAATTCAAACTTTGGTGATCCATGTATATCTCGCAACGGTTACCGAGAAGGTAATGTCGCCATAGCTTCAGGGCATAAATAACCGCAGAAAGTAGGAGATCGTGCACTGGGTAATTTTCTCCGTGAGGACGCAATTGTCGGGAGGCATAAGCAATCACCTTGCGTTCTTGCATTAGGACACAGCCTAATCCTTGACGGGAGGCATCACAGTATATCACGAAATCCTTTTGGGAATCCGGGGGTGCTAATACTGGGGCAGATGTCAATTTATCTTTTAGTGTCTGAAAGCTTTCTTGACATTTTTCTGTCCACTCAAATTTAACACCTTTGTGAAGCAGATTTGTCAATGGTTTTGCAATCTTGGAAAAGTTCTCAACGAATCGACGGCAATAACTTGCAAGTCCGAGAAAACTTCTGACTTGCTTAACATTCTTCGGGGGAGTCCAGTCAAGAATAGCCTGAACTCGTTCGGGGTTAACAGCAATTCCATCCTTGGAAATCACATGACCAAGGTAAGTTACTTCAGAAAGCCAAAATTCACATTTGGAATACTTGGCATACAACTGGTGTTCTCGGAGCCTTTCTAGTACCAAACGGAGGTGTTCAGCATGTTCTTCTTTATTCTTAGAATATATAAGGATATCATCCAAATAAACCACGACGAATTTGTCGAGGTAATCCATGAATATATAATTCATCAGACGGGAGAAAGTTGTTGGAGCATTCATTAGGCCAAATGACATGACGGTGTATTCATAGAAGCCATAACGAGTGATGAATGCAGTCTTGGGAATATCCTCTTCACGGACACGGATCTGGTGATAACCCAACCTCATGTCGAGTTTAGAGAACACCGATGATCCAGCGAGTTGATCATAAAGATCATTGATCCGGGGCAGTGGGTATTTATTCTGGATTGTGGCTTGGTTAATGAGCCGATAATCCTGAACCAAACGGTTAGTTCCATCCTTGTTCTTAACGAAGAGTGAAGGTGCTCCCCAAGCAGAGGAACTGGGGCGGATGAAACCACTCTTAAGCGACTTGTCGATTTCTTCCTTAAGCTCGAGTAGGTGATGCGGAGGCATCTTATAAGGTCGCTTGGGAATAGGGACGGTGCCAGGCTTCAAGTCAATGACAAACTCGACAGCTCTAGCCGGGGGTATTCCTGGAAGTTCTTCTGGAAAGACGTCCGGAAAATCTCGAACGGCAGGAACGTTCTCGATTCCTTCGAGAGGTGAGGCGTTCAAAGCATTCAGAACATATATCTGAGCTTCAGCATCCCGTGTAATACGGGCGGTATAGTTCACTATCTCATCGGAGGGGTGAAGAAGTTGGACGACTTTAGTGGCACAATTGATCGAAGTAATGTGAGCTTTCAACCAATCCATTCCAAGAATGAGGTCTATGGTGGAAGACTTCAAGACAATGGGCGAGGCAAGGAATTCCATCCCTTTAATTTCGACGGTAATGTTAGGTGCTATCACGTCAGCATGACAGTGACCTCCGGGAGTTTTAATGACTAACGGAGTATGCATTTTCTCATATCGAATGCCATGCATGAATGCAAATTTTCCAGAGATGAATGAATGTGATGCTCCTGAATCAAATAAAATAGAAGCAGGTACTGAGTTAACGAGAAGGGTACCCATCACAGTAGTAGGTTGATCCTGGACTTCTTCAATGTCAATGTTGTAAGCGTGTCCACAACCATGTGCAGCAGACCCAGTATTATAGTTGCGGGTCTGATTGTTGCCACGACCATTGCCACGGCCAGCACGAGGAAAACCTAACTGATTCTGAGTCTGGCGGCAGTCTTTAGCCTGGTGACCTAGTTTGCGGCACTTGAAGCACAGACCATCTTCAGGACGAAGAGGAGCATTGTTTTGAATAGCTTGAGCTTTTGGCTGCCTCGGTGGTGGAGGAGGCAGACGTGGTGAGGCATAGTTGTTCTTTTGCGCAGAGGTATTGGGACGGATCGCATTGTTGGGAATCCAAACTCGACGCTTCTGTGCTGAGCCCGAAGATGAACTAGCATCACGATAGCGCTTCTGCGAGTCCTTGTATTCCATCTGAGCGGTCTCAACAAGAATAGCCTTGTTCATTAGAGTTGAAAAGTCGTTGAAGTCTTGAGCAGGAAGTGCAAGCTTGAGGTCGGGGTGTAGTCCATTACGGAACTTCTCCTGTCTACGGGCATCTGTGGCGATGTCTTCTTCAGCATAGAGGGAGAGGCCTAGAAATTCCCGCTGATAAGCTTCAACAGTCTTGTTGCCCTGAGTGAGGTTACGGAACTGGGTCTTCATGCGTTCCATAATTGCCTGAGGGATGTAATTTGTACGGAAAGCAGCCTGGAACTCATACTAGGTGATGACTGTTCCAACAGGCAGAGTATGCTTGTGTGTGTCCCACCATTGAGCTGCGGGTCCCTTTAAGAAAAAGGCCGCGAAGTTGACGAAGTTGGCAGGGGCGACATTAGCAGACTCCATCTCGTGAGTGATGTTGCGGAGCCAGTCATCAGCATCCAGTGGCTTGTCAGAGTTGCGGAACTGAGTTGGGTTAAGTCGCATAAACTCTGTCAAAGTTATTGAAGCTGGGTTCTGGTTCTGGTTGTTCTGATGCGGAAACTGAGCCATGATACCAGTCATGAACTGGCGGTTAAGCTCAACTGTTGCATCATAGCTGCCATATAGTCTGACGGTGGTGGGTGTTCAGGGGTACCACGACCACGACCACCTGGTCTAACCATCCTGCTAAGTATCAACAGGGGGTAGTTTAGTAAAAGCAATTGCGAGCGTTTAGTGACAAACATGATGTAACTCGACAACATGTTAAGTAGTGTAACAAATACATAACAGTAGTCAATTAAGACATACAGATCCATACCCAGAGTTGCCTACATGCGGACAGCATAACGGCGCAAGTTCAAAAGCTAGACATACTAGGCGGTGCGCAGGCACGCAGTAAGGAAGTACACAACGAGACATAGCAAAGGCTACATCAACGTTGGAGAAAACCACCGAAACGGGGTAACTGCAAGTGCGGACGACGAATGTTCGTCGCGGAAGGATCCTGCGCTCCATGTGCACTCTGATGCAGAATCCGGTCTCGAGCTGTAAGAAGAGGTCCACGTGCGGGTGTATGACCTCCAACAGCAGGCCAATCAATACCAGCATACATCTGAGTCCTGCGCGGATAAAGGATGTGCTCAGGATGTATCCCTGCGCTAACAGCGGGTAGCAACTGCGTCATAGCATCGTAGAGACGTGCTCGAGTGGCAACCAACTCGACGGCAAGAGCCCGAACAGTGCGATCCAGAGCCTGAGTGCACTGAATCAGAACGCGTGGGTCATAGCGACGAGGCTCGTACGGGGCACAGATAGCTGTGTAGTATCCAGTAGCATCTCCAACAGGGGCATACGAAATGTATCGGAACTCAGAGTCATCCAAGATATCGCTGAACTGTCCTCGGAGACATGCGACAGCAGAGTAGGCGGCATCATGGATTGCCATCTCAATCGTCACACCGATACCGTGGTAAAGGTGTAGCTCGGTGTCTGAGTCATTTTGCTGATCATAGATACGAACATCAGCATGGTACTGCTCCTGGTTGAACTCGGGGTAATCCTCGTAAACCAAGTACTCAGGATACCAACGGTAGCCAAGTCTGGTCATGAGAGCGATCAAGACAGCTGGAAACCCAGGGGCATCACGAGCCCAAGTGCGAAGCACAAGCTGTGTCGTAGGACGTGGTGGAAACAAACGGTCCATCTGAAACAGAGGAAATTCAGATTTGTCAAATGACAATGAGAAGTTTAACACAACTCAGAGAGAAAGGTTAAACAAAACAATGGAAAGGAAAATGATTATTAGACTAATCAGATCAATGACAGGGAAATCGCACAGATATCCAGCTCTCCGGGTAGACGGGATTTACGAGATCCTAAGTGTCGGCGTTAGTAAAATTTATTTAACCCGAGTAGAAGAGAGATCAGAGTCCCAGAGTATAGACGAGGAATAAAAGATCCTAATACCACCCAGTTGGCGACGTGGGCCCGTAAGCCACACAGCCAAGTTAGTAAATTAGTTTTTCGATGTCTAGACTCAACTTCGGCCAAGGAATTGGAAGGGGGCTTCCTACAGGCAGTCGGCTCTGATACCAACTTGTGGTGCCCCCGACTCAATCGTACACTTATCATACATGCAAACGTGTACGATCAAGCATAGGGACTCACGGGAAGATATCACAACACAACTCTAACACAATTTAAACGGAGATCCACAATATTACAGACCAGGGATCCGAAGATCCGAATACATAAATCAGTCATACAAATATTATCTGAGTACAGACATAGTTAGACAAGTTTTGCCTTAAGAAGGCTAGCACAAACAGCGACACTAGACCGAAAGGCGTTGGCCTCCTGCCTGGGAGCCTCCGATCCTACTCCTGGTCGGCTGGCTTGATCCAGTAGTAAGTGCCCTCTGGACCCTACTGGTAGTAAGCTCCTGTGGTGGCATCTGGCTCCTGGACTCCATCGTCTGATGTATCATCAAGGTGAGGTATGGGGAAAAGAGAAAGTAAAGCAACCGTGAGTACTCATCTGAAGTACTCAGCAAGCAAGGATCTATACTACATATGCAACATTATCAATGGAGAAAGGCTGTATAAGTGGACTGGGCTGCAAAAATGCCAGAATAGAGAGAAGGCCTAGTCCTATCGAAGACTAGCATCTTCAAACATCTTCACGAGGCCATCATCTTGCAGCAGTAGAAGAGAGTAGAATAGCATTTTATTTAGCAAACATGTTGAAGTACAGCTTAAAGATCCTTCCTCGACTCCCAAGCGAGAAAGCGATCCCGAAGCTTCAATTAAGTAACAAGTATCCAGTTCAAGTAGTAGATCGGAATACACAAACTGAGCGTCCTTTACCGTAGGACCGGCTATCGATAGATGATTCATCCCTGCAGGGGTGCACTATTGTTACACAACACGCTCGATCAACTCTGACCGGACACACTTGCTGGGTAATGCCCGTCCTCGGAAGATCAACACGAAGCAGCGCCCTACCTAGGCTCGGCAGAGAGGTCAGCACGCCGGACTAACCTATGCACCCAGAGGTCTTGGGCCATCGCCCTGGGCACCCTGCGCGTTGCGAGACTGGCCGGGGTGCAGGCACGACACTGAACTCTTCAGTGAAGTATCCAGCCCAATCCCGACAATCAGCCCGCACGGTGAATTGTCACGTCAGACGAGCTTTCGGGAGAAACGTACATCGCAGAGGGTCCCATAACCATTATCCAGCATGGTGGTAGTGCGTATAGGGCACGTCGACCCACTCAAATCACAAACCCAAATCCAATAGGCTCAATTAGTATCACGCGGAGACAATCAGAGTCTCTGATGCTCTGCCACAATATCACACTCGAGTGCCCTTTCGGCACACCCGACATCATAGATCCCCAGCGGGTACCCACCAGGGTGGACCCGCCTGTAACAAAGGTCAAGTAATCGTGTGGTCATAACAACAAGGGGGAAACCCGAGGAATCACCCTCGGCGGATTCCACTCAATGAAATCATCAGGGTGAATGTATGAGGCATCACCCTCGAGGTTCACACTGAGGGTTGCACGACAGAGTCGTATCGGAAGTGGAGAAGGAGGAATCACCCTCGACGACCATGACCGAACAGCCACACTGCAGAGTATTCATCGGGAGTGCGTTACGAGGTATCACCCTCGGCACTCGATAGTAACTATGCAGAGTCATACAACTAAGGGGGTGTGAAGTGAGGTGTCGGTCTCTGGTCGATGATCACGTTGATCGAGTCGTCGACGATCAAGCAGGGGCAACAAGGATAAGGTGGTGGGGTCACTGATGGTTCACTATCAAGCAGGGACGACGGCGGTGACGGTTGACAGCTCCGGTGAGGTGGTGCTGGCGACGGGCGACGGGGCGGCGAGCGGCGGGCTCGATCCCGATCCAGGAGGGGATCGGGGGAGGGGGGAGAGTGCGAGGGGAGTGGGTGGCTGTCGGCTAGGGTTTCGGGGTCTCTGGGGGGGGCATATAGGCCGGGGGGATGATGGGCCGGCCTGGTGGCCGCTGGCTGGGCCGTGGCCCAGCTGGGGCCAGGGGGGTTTCCTTTTTATTTATTATTTTTGTTTTCTATTTGTCTTTTTCTTTTTATTTATTCCTATCTCATGTTTCGTAATTAGTTAGACCACAATATGATTTTTGTAAAACATGGCAATTGTTCCATTAATTACTAGGCATTACCTACCACTACCAAAAATTGGTTTGGAGGCAATTGGAGTTCACACAAATTTTATAATAAATAAAATGTATTAATCCTTGCTATTTTGGTAATGCTAGAGCCACCTAATTAATTTATTAATTGTTGGTTACAATTTTAGAATAGTCTCTGGAATATTTGTTATTGATTAAACATTTTAGTTTCTA
This sequence comes from Thinopyrum elongatum, assembly GCA_011799875.1. NCBI lineage: Eukaryota > Viridiplantae > Streptophyta > Magnoliopsida > Poales > Poaceae > Thinopyrum > Thinopyrum elongatum. The sequence goes on along the minus strand of CM022300.1, from coordinate 207,464,648 downwards.
TGTTGGATAACTTTTATTTTCCACTTTCATTTAAATTTGAATTTGAGTTAGGAGTTGAAATGCAATATGATGCTAATGATTATTATGCACTATTAAACATGCTGACATGCCATTATCAAAAGTGATTACTGTGGCTAATGACATGGGGTGTTACATTATGGGCAGTAAAAAGAAGGCTGCAAAGTTCTTACTTACCATCCCGCAGTTCACTGTTGTCTTCGATAAAGTCTAAGCAAATAGTTTAATTGCCATATTTTGACCCATTTTACTAACAACCTTTATCAGTTTCCTCACTTGATGCTGGTTCATGAATATCTCATTGCCCCATACGCAAAAAGGGTCGAAGCACGGATCTTTACCAATGACATATGTACCTAAAAGCCCCAAGTTAATATTAGAAGCTAAACAACAATTGCACAATGATGTAGTATAACACTCCCTCCGTCCCATTATATAAGATCTTGTTACATCCAATATACTCACATATTGGATGAATTAACATCTTATATTATGGGACAGAGGGAGTTTATTACATTGTTACAAATATCGGCCGATTAACTGAAGTTAACTATTGTTGCTGTTGCTCTTCTATGTATATCTTGACACCATAAAAACATTAAGGTAACATTCTTCCTTGTTGCTATGTAGCCTAGGATTACATATTTAGACATTCGGTACAATGCATGTTGCTATGTAGCCTCAGATATATTAGATATGGCCCTAGTTAAGCTACCGATAAATGGGTTACAGATATATTCAATTAAATGTCTGATTTGACGATTAATCCCTTATCAGCCCCCGGCCTATATGGTACCAGCTACCAATATCCTAAACAATGAGTATATATAAGCCATGGGATGATACTAACCTTGATGCAAAACAGCAGTCGTTATCAATATTGTGCTGTGTAACTATATTGAAAGGCATGTTAAGCACAACAGGCTAAACATCAACCAAATATATCCATGGTAGACAACATAATCTCCACATGGTAGCTTCAGTGTGCAGGTTTAAGCACGCTAGTTAAGCAAAACAAGAAGTGGAAAGGTGTGTTAACTACAACATGCCTAATATTTAACAACAAGCAAATATAGTCATTCAAACTAGTATTGTGCAGGCCTAAGTACACTAGTTATCGTTAAATAAAAATGGAAAGGCGTGTTAACTACAACATGCTTAACAACAACCAAATGTAGTCATTCCTAGTGGTATTGTTGCAATTAAAACTGGACATATTCTCACTACAAAAGGGGCTCGACAAAACAAATCATGGGTTTCCCCTATGAAGAGGCACGGCAAAACAAATCATGGGTTTCCTCACTTGTCACAGATGGGCTCCTTCCCATGGGAAGAGCACGGACTCTGGGTGCGCTCCATGTTGTCGTAGATGGGCTCCTTCCGCTTGGAAGAGCACGGTTGTAGGGTGCCCTCCCTGATGTCGTAGATGGGCTCTTTCCCCTTGGAAGAGCCAAAGAGGGTGCCCTCCTCGTGGTCGTCATCGATGAGGTCTGACTCGGTAGCTAAGGATCCCAAGCTAGTATCACAGAACGTGTCCTTCAGAATTGATAAAACGGGCTCGATGGCGATGTAGGATGGCAAATTCTTGACAGTGAGCCAGAGGAGATCAACGACAGGCCCATGGATGAGATGGACGATGATTGAACCTGAGGGGTTGGAGGTGGGCCACTTAATCTGTGACGTAGACTGCGTCAGGCCATCGTGGTCGATGACCTTGATGTCGTAGCCGGCATCCGTGACATACCAACATACTCTAGCCCGTTGATTGAGATCCTGCGGCCAGTAATCATCGTCAGCTTCCTCGGCGGCCACCTCATCGACGTGTGGCGAAGAGGCCATGATATACTTCTTTTGGGCCATTCGCTCCTCGAGATCCATGGGAAGCGTAGCCGGCTTAGGTTGTGAAGCTCAAGAGTGGGGGACGGGGATCTATGGGAAAGGGGGCGTTTGGCAGGCGTTATCTAAGAAACTCAGGGCAACTAGGGTATGGAGATCGGTGGGTAACATGCACGGGCAAGCCAACAGATGTTGACGATGGAGGTGGCGTGACAGCGGTGTTGGGGGCGACCTAGCTAGGATTTCAAGCGAGGGAGGGGTGGTGTGTGTGTCAGTGAGCGAAGGTTTTGGGGTGTGTGTGTGGAGGGGGGCCAAGGTGGTGTTTGAGGAAATGCCGCGGCCACTAAAATTTTTACTAGGCGGGAGTAAAATGCCGGGGTTACTAAAAATTTGGATCAAGGGATTGAAGCAGAGCAGGAGTAACAAACCTCACACATGCTCAAAGCATAATAATCGTGTGCTATCAAACAAAAAAGCCCTCTAGGCAAGCAGATATTTTTGAGATTGTGAGAGATGTAGGCGGGAGTAAAATGCCAGGGCTACTGAAAATTTGGATCAAGGGATTGAAGTAGAGTGGGAGTAACAGACATCGCACACGGTCCACACATAATAATCATGTGCTATAAAACAGAAAAACCCTCCAGGCGGGTAGATATTTTCGAGATTGCGAGGGAAGCATGCGGGAGTGGGAGCAACAAACATCCCACACGGTCAAAACGTAATAATCCCGTGCTATTAAACAGAAAAACCCTCCAGGCAGGTAGATATTTTCTAGAGCGGGAGCAAGTAACATCACACACAGTCAAAACATAGTAATCGTGTGCCATCAAACGGAAAAACCCTCCAGGCAGGTAGATATTTTTGAGATTGGAAGGGAAGCCTCGGGGAGCCCAATCTACTGTGCTGATGTGAGTGACAGGGGCACGGGCGTGGCACACGGGTAGTCTGAGCGAACCGTGTCTATTGTGTCCCCAATCACAGACGGTTGCCGCATCCGACTCGTCTGCTGTTTATAAATTTGGCAAAAAAAATGCGGGAAAGGGTCAGAACATGAACATACTTGCATGTGGACCAAATATATGTATGAAAAGGGTGGTTTGATATTCAAATACCCAGTGCACAACTTTGATGTGGCACCTGTTGCACAAAGCGCACATTATTGCTAGTCAACACCCCCACCCCACTTCATGTCGGCGGTAGGGGAATCCTAGCTATGAACGCATGCCCCAAATAGCTAGGTCTGACATCTCACCCTACCGCAACACAAAACCTATAGGAGTCCATCATGTCAATCCCCCCTTTCACTTCCGGCCAAAGGTGGACCGTTTGCAGGCCCATAAATATGTGCTTGTGGCGCGAGATGGGTGAGACCACATACGAACCACCTGCGGGTGGCCCAACTATATGTATGAAAAGGGTGTGGTGTGATATTTAAATACCCAATTCAGAATTTTGATGTGGCACATGTGCCTCGCAAATTAACCGGGCATCCCTGACCCCACAGAGGTTCCAGGAAGTGTGAAGTAGTGCTCCCTCCCCCCCCCCCCCCCCCCCCCAACACACGCACAAACACTTTGAGTCGGTGGGAGAGGGCATCTCACTAAGACATACTGTAACATGGACCAAGAAGACTCCACCTTGGTCGTATAACCTCTCTCATTGTTGGCCAAAGTGATGGACGTCCACATGGCCCCATAAATGGGCTAGCTTGTCGTCGATAACCACCCGAGGGAGTGCCCGAAGACAAAACCACCGCGTGCATGTGGCCCAAACATATGTATGGAAGTGTTTTGTGGTGTTTGAATATCCAATGCACAACTTTGATGTGGCACCGTGCTTTGGAACTGGAAAGTCCCCACACTGAGCGAGGGTTCACGACGCGTAGTATATATGTACGTATGTTACCGCACTTCGAGCCGGTGAGAGGGATTCATGCGTACGCATGTGTTCAAACTTAAGTCTGGAATCTCACCATGATCGACCTACTATATGGTAAAACGAACAAAAGAAGAAGAATCCACCCTGGTAACCTCTCTCGTTGTCGGTCAGAATGATGGACGTCCACGCGGGCCCATGAATATATAGGCTTGCCGCCGATAACCAAGCGAGGGAGAGTGTCCGAAGACAACCACTTCATGCATGTGTCCCAAACTTATGTATGGAGGTGCGTGATGCATGCATATGTCTGAATACCCAATGTAGAACATTGATGTGGCCCATTCGTTGAAAATCGCACAGTCCCCACACAGAGCGAGTTTCATTATGCGTCGTGTGCTCGCCCCCCCCCCCCCCCCCTTACTTTGATCCGACGGGAGGGATTCATGCGTACACATGCGCTCAAAGTATATTATGTAATCTCATAGCATGACCTACACCGTAAGACAAACCAAAAATTAATCCCCTCCTAAGTCAAATTAACCTCTCTCGCTGTCAGTCAAAGAGCTGGACCAAGCAGGCCCACAAATGGAAGCATCGCTGATAACCGCGTGAGTGAGTGCCAGAGGACAACCGCCACGCTTGCATGTGGGCCAAACATATGTATGGCCGGAGGTGTGTGGTTATGATGTTTGAATACCTAATGCAGAACTTTGATGTGGCGTCTGCTTTGAAATTCATAAAGTCCCCACACGGAGCGAGGTTCATGAGGCGTAGTATATATATGCTGGTCCCATCGCCCTTCTTCGACATGTACTATATACTCCTACCGTAACACAACCCGAAAAGAATCCACCTTGTTCGTCAAAGTAACCTCTCTTGTTGGGTCAAAGTGGTGGATGACGACCTTGCGGGCCCACGGAGGGAAGCATCGCACCCGAGTGAGTGTCCTATAGGACAACCACTGTCTGCATGTGGCCCAAAGAGTTGTTTGTGTGATGTTTGAATACCCAAAGCACAACTTTGATGTGGCACCTGCCTGGGAAACCGAAAAGTCCCCACACGGAGCGAGGTTAATGATGCGTGGTATGTGCTGGTCCCCCCTCTTCTACTAGTACTATATACTCCTACCGTAACACAAACAAAAAAGAATCCTCCTTGATGGTCAAATTAATTAACCTCTCTCATTGGGTCAAAGTGATGGAGGATGACCTCGTGTGCCCATAGATGGAAGTGTCACATGCGAGTGAGTGTCCTATAGTGCAACCACCGCCGGCATGTGGCCCAAAGAGGTGTTGTCTAATGTTTGAATACCTAGTGCATAACTTTGATGTGGCACCTGCCTCGGAAATCGAAAAGTCCCTGAGGGAGTCATGGACTAAGGGGTCCTCGGGACGACGGCCCATTGTACATGGGCCGGATTGGTGGAGCCGGGTGGTGACCGGAGACCTGTGAAGCGATGGTGTGCCCTCCAAGTTAAGGGTGGACGAGATCCCTTTCCCTTCTGTTGTAATCTATCTTCTGTAAACCCTAACCCTATCAGTGTCTATATAAACCGAGGGTTGTAGTCATTAGGATTAGAGCTATATTCATCACCTCATAGCCTAGGGTTTAGCTCATGCCGATCTCGAGGTAGATCTACTCTGTAAACTCCATCATATATTCAATACAATCAAGCAGGACGTAGGGTCTTACCTCTTCAAGAGGGCCCGAACCTGGGTAAACACTATGTTCGTCGTCCCCTGTTATCCATTGATCCTAGATCCACAACTCAGGACCCCCTACCCCGAGGTCTGCCGGTTTTGACACCGACATTGGTGCTTTCATTGAGAGTTCCGTTGTGCAATCGCCGGAAGGATCGATGGCTCAACCGGTCGATAGAGACCGCACCCGTACCGAGGGCTTTACAGCCCCTGGTCACCTCCTCATCTTCGGCGGCATCTTAGTGTGCGTCGACCCCGCCGGCCGCCTCGACCAGATCAAAGGCCTCATCCCCATTGAAGGAATCGTCAGTTCAGGGGCATCGACCCCAGGACTAGCAAAATGAAAATCCGGTATCTTTCAAGGTCCGGCCCCAAAGCCCAACTCCGACGGACCGCCCGCAGGGTCTTCTGTCGAGTTACCGGAGCGTTCGGCACCCCTACATGCCCAGCCGGCAGATCAGTTAGCAGATCTGTTCCGCGCAATGGGAATTTTTGTTATCAGGCCCACAGCCTACGACCGGGTCGGGCTTAAACCCGATGACCTAGAAATAAGCACCCCTCCGGTCACGCACCTCATCGCCACGGTCGAAGAGGCCCAGGAGGGGTCACAGCCATGTAAGCTAAAAACGGTGTACACCCGAATCTCCAGCTCGGAGTCTGACACTAGCCCGGATGTACGTCCGGACACAACAACTGACACAAGTCCCGGCCTTGAGCCTATCCGGCCGCGCATCAGTTCAGATCCTTGTCCTGTGCGGTCAGACCGGACACTCCTCAACCTCCCATCAAGGATAGTCCGGATCCCTGGCGGCGGGGGGGGGGGGGGGCGGGGGGATTTCTGACATTTTTCCCACCCACCCACCACGCGGAATACTCTCTGGATTCGAGAAGCCCAGACATATGGGACCTCATGTACGTCAAACAGCTGCCAAACGAAACAGTCGATCATTATTGGGCTAGATTTCTCCTGGTAAAAAACAGGATGGCACCTTGCTATGACAAAGAAATAGTTAAAGCCTTCCAATTCAACTGCAGGGATGAGGGACTCTTAAACGCCCTTGCGCACCGCCAAATTCAAAGCTTCACCGAACTATCAAACATGGTGCGCAAATATTGCGCCATGGAGGACACATGGAGGGCGCAACAGCTGAGCATGGGATTATATCCCACCGCCCATCACGGAAATCCTTGCCTTAAACGAACCAATACAAATTGGTCACCGGAGCGCGAGCCCAATGAAAAGAAAGCCAGGCCCAGATCGGTGTTAGATGAGTTGCTGGATAAACCATGGCCAATACATTCGGTCTTGCTACACGCAAACCCAACCCACAGACTTCGAGCCTGCTGGGTGGTAAGACAGGTGGCCAAACATGGCGAACCAATCTTGGGCCTTACACCCCAGATAAACAGTCCTCAGTTTCACCACGGGACAACAATGTCCTTACGGTATACGAGACGTTCACTTCAAACAGCAAAAGGAAAAAGGCTCTTCGGGAACTCAGCCAGGTATATCAAGTGACAGCCGCACACCCATGGGCAAATACTCCTATCACCTTTGACTAGAGGGATGAGCCAGGCACCCGTATCTGCCACGCACCAGCCACACTGGTCCTTGATCCCATCATCGATGGTTTCCGGCTGACTAAAGTAGTAATGGACGAAGGCAGTGGCCTCAATCTCATTTACGAGGATACGCTCGATAAGATGCAATTCAATAGGTCTCGCATCGAACGCAGTAACACCACATTCCGAGGTATAATACCCGATAGGGAGGCACACTGCTCGAGACGCATAACCCTCGACGTTGTGTTCGGCACACCCGATAACTACAGATCTGAACCCTTGCAATTCCACATTGTACCCTTCCGCAGCGAATACCACGCCCTTCTAGGATGTGAGGCATTCTCGAAATTTCAAGCCATACCACATTACGGGTATATGAAACTCAAAATGCCAGGGCCCAATGGTGTAATTTCACTTAAAAGCGACCCAATCAGATCCTTGAGAGCTGAAAACAAAACGGCATCCCTTGCCCTAGAGGCACTATCCGAAGCCCTCGCGGCCGAAGAATTGATAGCTTTACGCACTACCGTCGACAGGGACGACGTGGTTCTCAGTAAAAGACAAAAATCCACGTCATTCAAGCCAGCAGACGAAATAGTAAAATTTCAAGTGCATCCAACAGATCCCAACAAAATGGCGTCCATAGGAGCACAGCTGGACCTTGCAGTCGACGAGGCATTAAGGACATTCCTGCGCAAAAATTGGGACATATTTGCCTGGCACCCCTCGGACATGCCAGGAATCCCACGCAGGAAAGCAGAGCAAAGCCTCAACATCCTAAAAGGCTTTAAGCCAGTGAAGCAGACCCTGCGTCGGTTTTCCGAGCCCAAACGACAAGCCATGGGCGAAGAACTCACAAAACTGTTGGAGGTCGGATTCATCCGTGAGAAGGATAAGTCCTGGCGGCTCTGTGTCGATTTCAAAGAGCTTAACAAGGCCTGCCCTAAGGACCCTTTCCCCCTGCCAAGGATAGACCAGATCATCGACGCCACCGCCGGACATGTCTCACTTTGTTTCCTCGACACATACTCCAGATACCACCAGATCAAGATGAAAGAGTCCGACCAGGCGGCAACCGCATTCATTACCCCTTATGGCCCTTTCTGCTTCAACACCATGCCGCTCGGATTGAAAAATGCAGGAGCCACATACCAACGCATGATTCAAGCATGCCTCAAAAATCAAATTGGCAAAACGGTCGAGGCATACGTGGATGATGTGGTTGTCAAAACCAAACACATAGACCAACTGGTAGATGACCTACGCCAAACGTTTGACAACCTGCGAGCTTATGACATACGACTCAACCCGGAAAAATGTATCTTCGGGTCCCCGGCGGAAAGCTGCTCGGATTTATTGTTTCCCATAGAGGAATCGAGGCCAATCCGGCCAAAATTACAGGGCTATCTCAGCTCGCAATACCAACAAAGCTCAAGCATGTTCAGAAACTGGCAGGATGCGTGGCAGCCTTGAGCCGCTTCATATCACGCCTCGGAGAAAATGCATTACCACTCTACAAGCTGCTCAAAAAGACCAAGACAGACAAAGCAACCGCGGAGCTCGAGGAGATTAAAACACTCCTAGCCAGCAATCCTATCCTAACCGCACCTAGTATTGGCGAGCCCATGTTGCTATATGTTTCAGCCACCAATCAGGTGGTCAGTGCGGTGCTTGTAGTGGAACGGGAATCCGAGGGCCACAAATTTCAGGTCCAGAAGCCGGTCTATTACGTGTCTGAAGTGCTAACACCATGTAAAACATGGTACCCGCACTATCAAAAGATAGCTTACACAGTCTTCATGGCATCCCGAAATCTTTGACATTACTTTCAAGAATGTTCGATCGCAGTAGCATCAGAAGTCCCCTTGAATGATATAATCAATAACAGGGACGCTACAGGCCGCATCGCCAAGTGGGCCATCGAGCTTCTCCCCTTCGAGATAACATACAAGCCACACCGAGACATTAAATCTCAGGTGCTGGCCGATTTCATAGCCGAATGGACTGAAGCCGAACTACCCAGGGAGTACTCCACATACTCGCACTAGACAATGTACTTCGACGGCTCGAAGATGTTGGCCGGACTAGGGGCTGGGGTCATCCTCATCTCCCCCATAGGCGACACTGTTCGGTATGTCCTCCAAATAATGTATATCGACTGGAACAATGCAGCCGAGTACGAAGCACTACTGCATGGTCTTCGCCTGGCCACCACAATGGGTGTACAACGCCTCGAGGTAAGGGGGGACTCAAATCTGGCATTCTCTCAAGTAAATGGCGAGTTCGATGCCAAAGACCCCAAGATGGCGGCATATAGGAATGCGGTCCTCCGGATATCTGCTTGATTCGAGGGCCTTGAATTTCACCATGTCGCTAGAGACAGCAATCAAGCAGCCGACGTCCTCACTCGCATGGGCACGAAGCGCGACCCGGTTCCTTAAAACACCTTCCTCGAGCGGCTCTTCAAGCCCTCCGTGGTCTGGCAGGACGACATCTCCAGTGCACCATCCGACGAGCCCGCTCTCAATGCCCCACCCGAAAACAAAAAAGATGATCAAGTCATCGGCGGTTCCGCACTCGAGGAAACGCCCTCTGCACACGAGGTAATGGCCATAATCCCACCTTGGACAGAACCCTTGCTAGCCTACCTTACACAACATCAGCTTCTGGAGGATCAAACTGAAGCACGACGTATCGTTCGCCGCTCTAAAGCATACAAGGTCCATGAAGGTGAACTCTATAAGAAGAACACCACAGGAGTTTTACAAAGGTGCATCTCCGAAGAAGAGGGACGGCAACTTTTGGCAGAAATACACGCGGGCATGGGCGGACACCAAGCGGCAGCTCAGGCTCTGGTCAGTAAAGCCTTTCGAGCAGGGTTTTTCTGGCCCACCACCCGTGAGGATGCCTGGACTTTAGTCCAACACTGCGTCGGATGCTAACTGTTCGCAAATCAAAGCCACATCCCCCCTACAGCTCTCCGGACGATACCGATTACGTGGCCTTTTGTGGTGTGGGGCCTCGACATGGTCGGGCCACTCAAAGGGGGGACAAACAAAAAGAAGTACCTATTGGTCATGGTCAACAAATTCACCAGGTGGATTGAGGCAAGACCCGTCACTTCGGCAGAGTCCGGACCTGTCGTCGACTTCTTATCAGATGTCGTACACCGTTATGGTGTCCCCCACAGTATCATCACCGATAATGATACCAATTTCACCGCTCAGAAAGTTAAATATTGGTGCGGCAAAATGGGCATCAAGCTCGATTACGCCTCGGTATATCACCCATAGACCAATGGGCAGGTCGAACGAGCCAACGGACTCATCATCAGTGGCATTAAGCCTCGCCTAGTTCGCTCCCTTGAACAATCAGACCGCCATTGGGTCGAGGAACTCGATTCCGTACTATGGGGGCTGCGCACCACTCCTAACCGGTCCACCAGATACACACCATTTTTCAGGGTATATGGGGCGGAGGCAGTCCTCCCATGCGACCTGATCCATGACGCACCTAGAGTGCGCATGTATGAAGAAAGGGAAGCCGAACTTGATCGGCAGGATAATTTGGATGCTCTGGAAGAAGAGCGAGACATAGCTCGAGCTCGGTCCATGTTCTATCAGTAGCAAGCACGACGTTACCACAACCGTGAAGTCCGGACGAAGACGTACAACGTGGGTGACCTCGTCCTCCGGCTCCCTGAAAAACAGATGGATAAACTCTCACCTAAATGTGAGGGACCGTACATCATCGATGAAGTACTCATAGGAGGAGCATATCGACTTCGCCGTCCGACCGACGACGGCCTTGAGCCAAACCTGTGGAACGCAACACGGCTGCGGCATTTTTACACCTGAGTCCGACATAACTTTCTTTCCTTTTTTCTTCTTTTATTTTTTCCCTTTTTCCTCTCTCTCTCACCATGGTACTAGTTCGGCTTAACCGAACCATACTGAACTTATACTATATACACCATTGAATGTAATACCCAGCCTTGCCTGGGGGCTCCCCTAGAAGAGCCAAATAAATGTCTAAATCGCATTCGTCCTGATTGCACCCTTCTCATACATGTTAGGCCAACATATGCACTTGTTTGACTCAAGAACTTTGCCAAGCTGGGTTGCCTGGCTCCTATGCTTACCCCTACTTTCCTGATTGTTCGGCTAGGGAGTAAAGGGAGCACCTCTGTGATTGCTATGACCGGGTTGTCCGGGACCGTACCTCAGACGGGTGAAGCCGAAAGCTAGCGTTCTTCTAGAATACAATAAGTCGGCCTAAGGGAAGAGAATACAGCCTCGCGTTTATCACCAAGGTTTTTTCGCAACCATTGGTTTCCGTTGATCTTACGTATCCGGATTATCATTTTACCTAAAGAAAGGAACCCTTGGAGGAACTATTTTCATTAGAAGATGTTTCTTACGTTAAATAGTAATATAACATAGCTCTCCGCACATGTTTCGTCTGTTCAAACCAGAAGGCCGGATTGCCTGGTTCCCGAATTCTTGCCTTGTTTCCTATGGCACACAGCACGGAACACTCCCCGATCTCTGATCGGCGAGGCAGAAGCCGATGGCCAGTCAAGACAACATTCTTTCAAAAAAATATAAGAGCACGGATGGACCACGGTCAACGTAAATTACATAGATACATAGAATTGACAAAACTACTCATTCTCGACATTGTCTATCAATTGGTCTAACGCACAGTCTTTCTGAGAATAGCGAGCTGCTTGCATCATATCGTTGTACACCAAGCTCAGCGGTATTTCCTGGCCGTCCAGACCCACGGGACCAACTCGGGCCATATGCACCGGGTCGAGCTTGGTGAAGCGGGTTTTTACCATAGCCCACGCTTCGCGCGCTCTTTCTCGATAGGCTGAGATCTTCCATAGTTCAAACCTTCGCCCAGCCCCTTTAAAGAGACTGGCTAGATCAGCCATACTCTCTGGAGGTGCATCAGACGGCCATAATGCCTTCGCCATGCTCTTCGGGGCTTTTCGGGCCCTCTCGTAGGTCTTCGACAGTTCCTTTAATAGGTTCCCGTCATAAGTGCCCACTTCTTCCTCGGGTCGCCCAGTCAGGAGACCTAACAAACAGGTATTGCACATCATCATTCACACATCAATAACACGGACCAGCAGCGCGGTATGATCAGCGCTTATCGTATATGCCACCTTTAAGTCGTTGGTTTTCCTCCAAGGCTTGTGCCAGTTGAGTCCTCAAACTCTTAATTTCCTCGGCTTGCCGTTTATTCTCCACCGTGAGCTCATGTTTCTCTTCATGACTTCGTGTCAACACGCATTTACCAGCCTCAAGCTCTTTGCGCAACTCGTTTGCAGCCTCTGCGGCTGCATGACAAAAATAGCATGAACACATAAAATACACCATATACCCTTCCCCGAGTTGGGATGCGGTTCTTCTCACTTACCGTACTTATCGCTGCTGGCTTCTCGAGCCGCATCCAGTTCGGCCTTAGTGTCGACCAACTATTTCTAGCTAGCCTCAAGCTCCTCGGTCAGTTTTTTGCTTTGATCTCTTGCGGCCTACAAACTCACATCGTTACAAATCATTAACTCGACCGTTCCGCCCAAATTAAGGCTTGGGGCTAATTAGTTAGGGAACTTGCTTTATAGCTATATACCTTCACCTTGGCGACAAATAGACCGGCAATCCCATCAAGACCTGTCCGGGCCGCTCCAAGGTACACATCTATCGAATTAAAAGCATTAAACTCTTGTTCGGTAAAGGCAGCATGGCACAAAGTCTCCCTCCGGCGGCGATGGTTCATTAAGCTCTTGACTTCAGAATTAGTGACCGAAACATCGTCGGAGTCCGCCGGAGGCACGCCAGCCGCCGCCTGTTCGGAGGGGTCTCCGGCCCGTGCCGAAGACTGTGGACCAGAGTTGCGGTTCATTGCATTTAGGATGTCTTCGGATTGATGCAGAGACACACGCCTTCTGCAAAGTTGAGCAGGCTTTGATAAACAAGCGACAAAGGCGATCCTCGCCACAATTCTAAAACACATTACCTCTAGGCAGAGGGGGCAGGTGCATCCACCCCGACGGAAGCCTTCCGTTTAGACCTCCCGTCAAGGGTCGAAGCTGGCACGGTCCATGCTCCTCCCGAGGCGCTTTTACGCGTAGTACGGCGACCCTTGGGAGTAGAAGTCAACACATGGGGGGTAGCGCAAGACGAGCGTCCTATTTGGGAGGGGTTCTTCTTTTCACTTACTGAGGAAGAGGGAAGAGCCCCAGGGTGATCGACGGTTACAGCCACCTTGGCACCGTCAAGGCCCTCCTGATAGAACACCCCATCTTCAAATTCAATTGATGTTTCTGGATCGTTGTGATACCCCGGATCGCCGCCTTGAGAGTGACTCTCTGGCTGTGGAGTAGGACAACTAAAGGACGCAACCTGACGCCTCCACCCCTGTTTATATGACGACCGGTAAAAATTCAGCGTAATCTACAAACTCAAAGTAATGGGTCATGACTTACCCAGTCCGCCGGATTGTATCCGGAGCAGCCTTCTCAAAAACTCATGCGGGCGAACTCCGCTTCATCTCCCTTGAAGAGATTGGCTAGTATTTTGGCCAGGGCCACCTTGTTCTCCAGCCCTTGCCGTTGGTGACGTGTTACATCATTGGTCCCGTTATAGCACCATAAAGGGTGACCCCGCTGTTGGAGGGGTTGCACGCATCGGGTAATGGCGATGCCCATAACTTCGATCATGGTCAGCTTGCAGCTAGTGAGCAGCCTGATCTTGGCCGACAGTGCACGCACTTCTTCGTTGTCCTGTTGGGAAGGGCCTCTGGGCCGCCAGTTGTACCACTTTATGGGCGGATCATTTGAATATTCAGGTAGCCCTTGCTGAATTGGGTCGGTGAGGGGAACATCCTCGATGTAAAACCACTCCGAAGTCCATCCTTCGGGATCTTTCTGTGGGGTCCCGATTGGGTACCCAGTCCCAGCTATTTGCCATATTTCGGCACCGCCCACCTCAAATATAGATCCCTCCCGGATGCAGGGGACAAGACAGAAATACTTCCTCCACAAGTCAAAGTGGGGCTCACAACTCAGAAATATCTCGCGCAAGGCCACAAAGCCGGAAATGTGCAATATCGACCCTGGGGTGAGGTTGTGGAGCTGGATCACATAGAACTCTAATAAACCCTGTAGGAAAGGATGAATGGGAAAGCCCAAACCTCTTAGGAGGAAGGGCACGAGACACACCCTCTCCTCCTTGTTTGGGGCGGGGGAATTCTCGGCGATGGCACGACCATCGATGGAGATGAGACCGGTGCAGACTGGAACCAGATCGGCCAAGGGGAGGAAGCGCTGGGTCTGTAGGCGACTCAGCTGGATATGCGAGACCGAGCAACTCAACCACTCACCTGGGAGCGGGCTGTGAGGGCGCGAGGAAGAACCTGGGGTGTCGGCCATGGCTTTGGGGAATTTTTTTGGTGTCGTTCTTAGCGAAGGGGAAGATAACTGTTCGCAGTGCCTTTGGATCTATAAATAAGCGCCTTATCGTGAAGCTAAAATGACGGGCACGTGGAAAGATAACTTTGGGCCGCACGCCCTCTGGAAAGGTGTGCGAAGCCCTTGCCCTGAGGAGCAGCATTAAACTCTGATGGTCCCACCTCGATCTCGAGATGTCTTCGGATCCTTGAATCTTGCAACTGTCCGGACCCAAGTGCATTAGAGTGACTCACGCATAATGCTCAACGACACTAACACGGCTTCAAACAGAATGAAGGCACTCGTCTCGCAAGCCGATGATGATGTGAAGATCCTCGGTGTTGGAGGCAAGTTCGGGGGCTACTGAGGGAGTCACGGACTAAGGGGTCCTCGGGACGACGGCCCATTGTACATGGGTCGGGTTGGTGGAGCCGTGTGGTGACCGGAGACCTGTGAAGCCGTGGTGTGCCCTCCAAGTTAAGGGTGGACGAGCTCCCTTTCCCTTTTGTTGTAATCTATCTTCGGTAAACCCTAACCCTATCGATGTCTATATAAACCGAGGGTTGTAGTCATTAGGATTAGAGCTATATGCATCACCTCATAGCCTAGGATTTAGCTCATGCTGATCTCGAGGTAGATCTACTCTGTAAACTGCATCATTTATTCAATACAATCAAGCAGGACGTAGGGTTTTACCTCTTCGAGAGGGCCCGAACCTGGGTAAACACTATGTTCGCCGTCCCCTGTTATCCATTGATCCTAGATCCACAGCTCGGGACCCCCTACCCCGAGGTTTGCCGGTTTTGACACCGACAGTCCCCACATGGAGTGAGGTTCATGACGCGTACAATATGTTGTCCCCCTCTTTGATGCGTACTATATACTCCTACCATATGTACGTAACACAAACCAAAAAAGAATCATCCTTGTTGGTCAAATTAACCTCTCTCTCGATGTAGGTTCAAAGTGATGGACGATGACCTCACAGGCCCGCAGAGAGCGTCGCACGCGAGTGAGTGTCCTAGGACAGCCACCGTGTGCATGTGGCCCAAAGAGTTGTTATGTGATGTTTGAATACCACATGCACAACTTTGATGTGGCACATGCTTCGCAAACCGGAAATGCACTACACAGAAGTTCACCACGCGTACTCCCCCTCACTTCGAGCCGGTGGGAGGGACTGATGTGTACGCACGTGCCCGAACTTTGATATGGAAGCTCACCATGATCCACACCGTAACACAGGCTAAGACGAATCCACCTTTGGTCAAATGCCTCCAGCTGTCGGTTAAGACTGAAAACCTTCGTGGGCTAACGAATGGGCACATCACCGATAACCACACGATAGAGTGTCTGAGGATCACCAATGCATGCATGTGGCCCGAACATGTATGTATGAAAGGGTTGTGTAATGTTATAAATAACCAATTCATGACTTTGATGTGGCACCTGCCTCACAAAATGGTCAATCTCACATAGAGGCTCATGACTCGTAGTGTACTGCCGGACCCCCCCCCCCACACACACACACATCGCACCAGCAACGCAACTTCTAGGCATGTCAAACTTTTTCTGTAGTGAACATGTGACCAAAGGAGTGTCATGTTAAAATTTGACAAAAAAAATCAGAGATCATTGGGTCATTTTTACAAATTGATTGATCTCCTAGGGATTTAATGTGCAAAAATCAAATTTGAGCTACTTGTGCGCCAAAATGGATTGCAAAATCATATGTGTGTCCCTGGGTGAATGTTTCCCCATGCAAGAAATTTCAAAACATTAAGAATGTTGATTTTTAAAATCCAGTAAATCCAAAACTTAGTTGAAATTCATGAAAGTTATCGTGGTGTCATATGGACACTAGTAGACAGTGATATTGTATTTTTTTGTCAAATTTGAGACAAGTTTTGATATAATATTCTTACAAATGGGAGATTATTAATAGTTGGCAACCAATATCGTAAACGGATTATTTATTCGAACCGTGGGCGTTAGACCAACAATGTATGTGCCATGCTTCAGTTAAGCAATAAAGCGGAAGAATTAATCATCAAAAATGAAAAAAAATATACGTGCCGCCATGTGTCCCGTGTGCCGTGCGAGCATGCCTGAGTTAACTAGACGCATGCAAGCAGTCCGCCACGCAGGCAGACTGGGAGGCATGCGGGCAGGTGTGTGAATTGACGTGAGGCATGTTCGTTGTAAAGTGTCACTGGGAGGCGTGCTAGTAGGTGTGTGAAATGACGGTAGCCATGCCAGCAGTCCGCTGCGCAGGCTCACCGAGAGGCGAGCCAGCCCTTTGACTGTCGCCCGCCTCGCTCCCACTGCTCCATATTAATGGCGCGCCCAAGCCGTTGGTCATAATAGGTGGCCGCACCCGCCGTCCACAATGGTCACCGCCATCTAGAGTGTATGAGGATGCCACCGAAGCACAACATTGGAGGGAGTGGCGATGCCGGGGCTGGTGAAGCACCCATGCAACATGTGAAGCTGGGCATAGAGGTTGCCGTCACTGCCGATGAGGTCTCGCGCTGGCAGTAGCGCGACCTTGACTTAATCACCGCCGTCCTGCCTCCCCAGCCGGAGCCCGAGGTCCACAGCAACTCTGGCAATGACTCCGATGGAAAACCGGTTTGTCATCTATACCCATTTTTGCGGGTAACATATCATGTGTTTTCTCTGGTTACTCCTGCCCCCGCCCCTTTCATTTATTTGGAATAGAAACCCTATGGTTATGGTGTCTCAGTCCATGAAATCAGAGTAAGATTCGTTAGATCCGTGTAGTTTATTGATTGTTTGAATGCTATCCATCTAGGGTTAGTGATTAATTGTTTGTTCTATACAAATGATTTTTGCTAATAATCCAACTAGGGTTAGCATTCGGGATAATAATTCAAATCTTGATAATTGATTTTGAATGTCCTACATATATGTTTGTGCCATTTTTTTCCTTCCAAATCTTGAGAATTGATTTTGAATGTTGTACATGTATGTTTGTGCCATTTTTTTCCACATTGGTATGTACACATATGAGGCTCTGGCCAGCGGTGCTGCCGGTTGTAGATCCTGCACCCGGCAGTGTGGGAAGAAGCGGCCATGGTCCCCCTGGATCTGAGAAACCCGTAGAATCTCAGGCAGACCGCATCAGCGATCTCCCGGACGCCATCCTTGGGGAGATCATCTCCCTTATCCCCACCAAGGATGGCTGCCGCACACAAGTCCTCGCATCTCGGTGGCACACCCTATGGCACGCCATGCCTCTTAATCTTGACTGTCGTCAGCTATCTGTCGATCATGATCCTGAACTCCCCGGAGCCATCATCTCCTCCCACCAGGGCTCCGTTCAACACCTCTGCATCCTGGCATGCTACCTGCTGGACATACCCTACACGGTGGATGTCTGGCTCACATCCCTTCAATTTGAAAAACTCCAGCAATTTGAGTTCTACCATTACTACGAATATAACATACCATGAACCAATGTATCTGTGCCCTCACAACCGATGTCCATCTCATGGTTTTCCTCCTCGCTCCACACCGCCACCTTTGCCCAGTGCCATCTAGCAGACAATCTGGTACAAATTCTTTGACTCCCACTTCTAAAAAACATGCACTTGTGGTGGTTGATCTGTCGGAGGCCTCACTGCACAACATCATCCACTCTAGCTGCCCTGCCCTGGAGTGCTTGCTGCTTGTTTTTGGACTATAAATCCATATCCATTGTCTCAAAATAAAGTCACCTCACCTTGTAAGCATTGGAATTCATTTTGAAGGAAAGGAGCTCATCATTGAAGATGCCCCCTTCACTTCAAAGGTGCTCCTTAATTCTTGTTATGCACCTTCGCAAATAACTGTGGTCTCTGCGCCTAAACTAGAGACCTTGGGTGAAATTAGTGATCCATTTAAATGGTTCAAGAAGGTGTTTGGCACCACACTTATTGAGGTACTGTATATTATCCATGTACACTTTTGTAATATGCATTTTTCATTTGTGCACATAAGTTAAATATCATCTTGGAGTACACTTTTGGTACTAATATTATGTTCTATTCTCAATAAAGAGCTTGCCCATGGATAGCCTATCAATGGTGCTGGATTCTAGCAATACCTTATTTATCAGTATGTGGTGTTTTGATCTGAACACGATTATTGGCTTGCTGCGATGCTTTCCATGTCTGGAGAATTTGAATATAAAGGTGATGATTTCACGCACATTGAAAGCCCATATATAATGTACTAGAATTAAACATTCAGTTGTCTCTCTTTCGACATACTCTTTTTTAGACATCAACTGTTTTCAATCTTCATGTATATTTAGGCACTAACACATGGAGAAAAAGGTATAACCAATCGGTAGCTGAAGAAGCACCAGGATTTTCTCAGTTCTCATGACATTCGTTTGATGACAATAACGCTGGAAGGATATGCATCCAACCATACAAACAGTAGCTTTGCCACATTCTTCATGTTGAATGCGAGGGCACTATTGTTCGTGAGGATTAAGTTTATTAACAAAAAAAATCTCATGGCTGGACATGTTGAATAGCATAAGAAGTTTCAGGTGGACAAAAGGGCTTCTGAATGTGCTCGGCTTCTATGTACAATGACTTATCATCATCATGTACCAGTAGATTTTCTGGCCCAAGATATTAATTTTATGGAGCAGACCGATCCATTTGATTGTGACTGCCCAAAACTTTGGTGTAGT
Organism: Thinopyrum elongatum; assembly: GCA_011799875.1. NCBI lineage: Eukaryota > Viridiplantae > Streptophyta > Magnoliopsida > Poales > Poaceae > Thinopyrum > Thinopyrum elongatum. Next base: position 207,445,486 of record CM022300.1, on the reverse strand, counting down.
TAGATGATATTGCCCTGTTCAATCTGGGTTTTGTCTAAACCTGATGAACAATTAATCCTTGTGCTTTTGTACCGTTTGTAAGTTGGCATTATATATTGTTGCCCTTTTCAACTCGGCTTTGACCCATATTTTCTTTCATACTGGGCCAATGGCTTGCCATTTCTTTAATTAAGACAAAAATATTATAAGCAATCAAAACATAGGGAAAGAACATCACTCTCGCGGGCTCCTTGAGATCATTGTTCATTACAGAACCTGCAAGTGCTTAGCGCCTGCCAGCACCCACAAACTTATTTTGAGCTAGCACATGAAATGGGCTATAATTCTTAATAAGAAAAGCTGGATGGTAGTGACAGACTTGGATTCCGACATTTGGGACCCACGAGGAAAAAGCCTATCCAAGGTGGTGTCGACTCAGCCGTAAACATTGAGAAACTTGGTTTTAAATTTACTGTAAATCCAAAACTCGCCTGAAAATCAAGAAACTTGGCATGGTGTTATGACATGGCACCAACATGTTGTGGTAAAACATTTGTCCAATTTAGGACAAGTTTTGGTATAAACTTCTTACAAACCAGAGCTTCTCTCAAGAAGTCTCATGGTTTTGAGAGGGAACTTGTCACCTGTGTGTGCGAAACGACATACGCTGTCTCTTCCCGCCTTGATTTATTTTACAGAGCTAACATGCAACTATAGGAGTGTTGTGCTAAAAATATGAAATTATTTAGGGTTTGTTTTGCCTTTTTATACATTATTTGAATTTTCTAGGCATTTTGGAACAAATAGCTGCCACGTTATTATCGCAAACAGTCATATTATTCCAATCGTGGGTGTTCAACTAACCTTTTACTACCGCGGGCAGCTGTTTGATTAGACGGGATGACTCTAAGTAGTCCACCGCGTAGGCTCACTGTACCGAGAAGCGAGCCATAAGCGCTGCCAAAAATTTATTGATGGTTTTGGTTTCGGCCGCCTCGGGAAGGTACGTAGAACAGTCCTCCATTCTTATCTACAAGCACCGCCGCAGAGGATCGCAACCTGCTGCGAGATGGAGGACGAGCCGGCGAACAAGCGGGGGCGGGTTGATCCAGAACCACAAGAGCCTCTCGCGAGCGTGGACTTCATTAGCAGCCTCCCCGACAAGATGTTGGTAACCATCATATCCCTCGTCCCCATCAAATCTGGTGTGCGGACCACTGTCCTCTCCCGGCGGTGGCGCCCCCTCTGGCACTCCACCCCCTGGACCTCATCGGCGATGATGTGCTCTACAGCGGGGAGCACAAATGCTTGGAAGCATTGTCCCATATTCTTGCCAGGCACCCAGGGCCGGTAGATGCCTTGCTATCGGCAAGTTCCGTTCCAACTGCAACGCCGAACCCACGACTGGTTCCTATCCCCAGCCCTAGATCATCTCGAGGAGCTCAGCTTTCATGCTGGACATCTGCGCTCGCTGCCGCCATCCGCGCTCCGCCTCGCACCCACACTGTGCCACGCTACGTTCAGGCAGTGCCTTTTCCCCCAGATTAATGCCGCGCGCGCTCTTCATCTCCCTAAACTGAAGCACCTCGAGCTCATGCGTGTCTGCATCTCAAAGGAGGATTTGGAGCGCCTGCTCGGTGGCTGTACAATGCTCGAGTACCTTCGTCTTCAGGTGATGGATGGGTTCAGTAGCCTCCACATTGCCTCGACGAATGTTCGTATGATTTATGTGCATTGCTGGTGCCACAACAAGTGTCAGTTGAGATGTTTAACAATATTTGTCATTGAGAATGCGCCTTTCCTCGAGAGATTGTATGTACTTGATAAAGTAGGTCCAACAAGAATCAGGGTCATTAACGCACCAAAATTGACAGTGTTGGGCTATTCGTGTGCTGAATTCTCTGAACTTGTTACTGGATCATTATACGTTCAGGTACAACAGTCTTCTTCTTGTCCTTCTTATTATTGGACATCACATTTTATCTAATTTTTCTTGATCTATGTTCACCTGTCATCCAGAAAATGATTCCCACAAGCTTGACCCCGTCTCTGCGCACAGTGAAGATCTTGGCATTTCAATCTGTCGGCCCCGATCTGAATGAAGTTGTTATATTCCTTAGATGCTTTCCGTGCACGGAGAAGCTATACATCGAGGTGATGCTCCTTTCCTGTTAATTGTTAACCACAACAGAGTTCAGTTTGTTGTTACTTTTACCCATGATTACAATGACAAATGTAGTATGATTTCTAAAGGAAATTTGGAGGATTTCAATAGATATATTTTTTGAGATGTTAATCATGAATGATTGAAGATGACATGTCTTTATATTCGTGTATTTTAGAAATCCTGCAAATTAAAGAGGCCTGAAGTGTTCAAATATGCAGCTAGGCACTAATATGTTGTCTTCATTTGCAGATACAAGCAGGCCCAAAAGTGGAAAATGTTGTATAATATAACAATCCCATTGAATGCCTTGATCTCCATCTCACAGAAATTACTTTTAACGAGTATCGAGGCACCACACCAGAAATTCAATTCACCAGGTTCTTTGTTCAGAAAGCAAGGGTGCTCAAGGTAATGAGGTTTGCCCTATATTTAGTGCGTAGAAGCGAATGGTTTGCTAAAGAGCGCAGGCGTCTACAGCTGAATGGAAAAGGCTCTGTAGAGGCTGAATTTCAGTTTGTAACTTCATATGACAGATTATTCAGAAGTTACTATATCAAGCAGCTATATGACTTCTCAGCGGTTTATCCTTTCATAGAAATAATGCATGAAAAAGATTCTGAAGAAGATCAATTTGATTTGTAAGAACAGTTTGAACCTTGTAATCTTTGAATTTGGGCCTTGTAATGCTGGAATTTGAACCTTTTAATATTTATGGTATTTGTGATATAACATAATTGGATGTTTAATTTGGTTATGCAATCATGTCATGTTATAAGTACATATGTTGTTCTTCTGTAGACAGAGCATATATGTTGTGCAGACACAGTATATCACATCGCACACAGGCTAAACTAGGGAACCCGTCGGTGATGATTTCATCAATCGCTGACAATTGTATACCAGCAAACGTTTGCCCACAACACACACGACTTATTAGCAGCAATTGTCTATGCTATTATCGGTCTTCGCACAAATTTCTGATTACGAACCTGTTTGTCGTGGATCACATACACATCTTGTTAAGTTGAACCGTTTGTGCTATTTTCGCTCATCCCAAACAGTTCAACCAACTGAACTGTATGTCGTCTATCTCACACACCTTTATTTGGCCAACCATTTCTGTTGTGTTACCTAATCAAAAATAGTTCATCCGAGTGAACTGTATGCTGTATATCACACACACCTTGATCCGACTGACTGTTTCTGTTGTTCTAGTCATTGCAAATAGTTCGTATGGATCAACTGTATGCCATGTGTCACATACACAACTCTAATCTGAATCATGCTTGATGTCTCTGCCATCGCACCACAATTCGTACTATTGGCGAGGGTTTTATTACGACACCATTTGCGATGCATGCATCGCACACAGTTTGGTCGAAGGGTCCCTAATTCATGTATCGTGTTTGGACCATCCGGCAGTAGTGTAGGGAAATGATAAACAGATAATTTTTGATGTGGAATGCTACCTAGCATAATCTTGATCATTTAATCTAATCATGGCATGAATATTAAGATACGAGTTATTCAAAGCAATAGTCCACAATTCGACATAAAGACATCAATACTCAGGCATACCAACAAACAATCATGCCTTTCAAAATAAAAATGCAAAAGAACGATATCCCCGCAAAATCATGTAATATTGTCATGCTCCATCTTCTTAACACAAAGTATTAATCATGTACAACCCCGATGTCAGCCGAGCAATTGGTTCATACTTGTTAACGCGCTTCAGCTTTTTCAACGCCCACGCAATACATGAGTGTGAGCCATGGACATAGCACAATAGGTGGAATAGAATGCGGTGGTAGGGATCAATAAGGGGAAGTCAAAAAGGGAGATAGTCTCACATCGACGCAGCTAATCAACGGGTTATGGAGATGCCCATCAATTGATGTCAATGCAAGGAGTAGGGAATGCCATGCAATGGATGCACTAAGAGCTATAAGTGTATGAAAGCTCAAACTGAAAACTAAGTGGGTGTGCATCCAACTTGATTGCTCATGAAGACCTCGGCCATTTGAGGAAGCCCATCATTGGAATATACAAGCCAAGTTCTATAATTAAAAATTCCCACTAGTTATATGGAAGTGACAACTCAGGAGATTCTCCATATGAAGAACATGGTGCTACTCTGAAGCACAAGTGTGGTAAAGGATAGTAACATTGCCTCTTCTCTCTTTTTCTCTCATTTTTTTCTTCTTTTTTTGTTGGGCTCTTTTTGGCCTCTTTTTCTCCTTTTTTTATTTTTCGTCCAGAGTCTCATCCCGACTTGTGGGGGAATCATAGTTTCGATCATCCTTTCCTCACTGGGACAATGCTTCACACTTTTATTTACCTACAACTCGATATCTAGAACAATATGACTCTGTATGAATGCCTCTAGAAGTATACCAGGATGTGCAATGATCTAGCGTAACATGTATAGAAAATGATGAATGGTGGCTGAGCCACAAATACTATGTCAGCTATATGATCGTGCAAAGCAATATGACAAGGAATGCTCAAATCATGTATATGATGATGATGAAAGTTGCGTGGCAATATATCTCGGAATGGCTATGGAAATGCCATTATAGGTAGGTATGGTGGCTGTTTTGAGGAAGATATAAGGAGGCTTAAGTGTGATAGAGTGTATCATATCATGGGGTTTGGATGCACCGACGAAGTTTGTACCAACTCTCGAGGTGAGAAAGGGCAATGCATTGTACCGAAGAGGCTAGCAAATTGCGGAAAGGTAGGAGTGCGTATAATCCATGGACTCACATTAGTCATAAAGAACTCACATACTTATTGCGAAAGTCTATTAGCCCTCGAAGCAAAGTACTACTATGCATGCCCCTAGGGGGGACGTTGGCAGGAGTTAACCATCGCGTGCCCCCGACCTCCACGCAAAGGAAGACACTCAATAATAAATCTTGCTCCAACTTCTTAGCATAACGAGAGACTATATGTGCATGCTTCAGGAATCACAAACCTTAATACCAATGTTCTTACTTAACCACAATCATTCACTAGTACCTCCCACATATTACCATCTCTATATCGCCAAACTTTTGCAAGGAATCAAACATATAATATTCAAAGATCTACAAGTTTTATGTAGGATTTTATGACTAACCATGTGAATGACCAATTCATGTTGACTCTCCAAATAGATATAAGTGAAGCATGAGAGTTTAATTCTTTCTATAGAAGACTTGTCCACGTTCTAATAAATATAAGTGAAGGAAAAGAGCATTCTACAAATAACGATTTTCTATATGTTGAGAAACATGCATCCAAACTTCAAATGATATAAGTGAAGCACATGAAGCATTCTATAAAGCCATACCCAAAAGATATAATTGAAGTGCAAAGAGGATTCTATAAATCAACCAAGGACTATCTCATACCAGCATAGTGCATCACTAAAATAAAAATAAAAAGCACAAGACGCTCCAAGAATTTACGCATATCATGTGAACAAAACAAAAACAAAAACATACCGATAATTGTCGAAGAAAGATGGGATGCCTTCCGAGGCATCCCCAAGCTTACACGCTTGAGTCACCTTGAATATTTACTTGGGGTACCTTGGGCATCCCCAATCTTGATCTCTTGCCTCTCCTTATTCTCCTCATATTGATACCTCCTCGATCTTCGAACACTTCATCCACACAAAGCTTAATGAAACTTTTTATTAGAGGGTTTAGTACATATAACATCAAATCCCATCATATCCTGTAGTAACATTATTGTATAATTATAATCAAACATTACCCACTGTATGCTATCACAATTCTATGTTTCCCAAGTCAACGGGGCTCAACAAGATTTCAAACATAAACAAATAAAGAAACTATAATGGCAATCTGTGAAAAGAGGACAGTCTGTAAAGACGCAGATGGTACATATACTTCTGTAAATGAATTTTTTTTGACAAATTAGGACATTACAAACAATTTGTATAGCAGTACTGTGTAAAAAATTTAGAATTTTTGCACAGTCCAGTAAATTATAAAAATTCTAGCACTACAACAAAAGTTTCTGCTTTATCACAGCATGAACACAAGTATTCAAGGTCGACCGTCACTTCTCCAATGCATAAATTTTCCAATCGCTTCTCTTTTTGAAAAAAAATTAGGTTCCCCTCTATATTTTCTTTGGTTTTAAACTTTTTTAAAAGCACACAACAGAAATAAATGACTCTCTAAAACTTTCGGGATGTCTCTCTGGCAGCGCTATATTTAAATCATTAAGGTAGGCATAAAGTGCTCAAGCAATTGATCCACCCGGATCCCAAGGTATATCAAAGCCAATTTTAATTAACAATGATTTGTAATTTAGTAGTGAGCACAAAGCAACATATATCATGTAAAAACAGAGTCTAACTCTCTTCCTATGCATCGACATGTCATAAAAGAACAATTCATGCACACAAACTAAAGGCCAGAAAAAGGTCTTGATAACCTACAAGTATAGGCAATCAATTGTAGCCTCTTTTGATAAGTAAGAGTGTCGAACCCAACGAGGAGCTAAAGTTAGAATTGATATTCCCTTCAAGTTCTATTGACCACTGATACAACTCTACGTGCACTTAACGTTCGCTTTACCTAGAACAAGAATAAAACTAGAAGTACATTGTAGGTGTAATGCTAGAACTACTTTGCAAGAATAAAACTAGGAGTACTTACTGGGATAATAGAAGTTAATTTGTTTTAGTAGATAGCTATTTGTAGAACGATGAGAAAGATTGTTCATAGGCAATTGAATATAACAGGATAGATACTTATTATATGCAATGAGGGAGAGGCATGAGCTAACACACTTTCCGTACTTGGATTATATGCACTTATGATTGGAACACTAGCAAGCATCCGCAACTACTAAAGATCATTAAGGTAAAATCCAACCATAACATTAAGTAACAAGTCCTCTTTACTCCCATATGCAACAACCCCCTTACTCGAGTATAAGCTTATGTCACTCTCGCCACCCACTATAAGAGAATCATGAACGTATTGCAAAACCCTACAACAGTAATCCCACATGCTTGCACGACACGGAGGGCACCATAGGACAACACCATATCAACGTACAACTCATATCAATCACACCGTACTACAATTAACCCATAGGACAAAAGAAATCTACTCAAACATCATAGGATGGCAAAACTTCATTGCATAATAATATGTGGCATAAAGCACCATGTTTAAGAGATTACAATGGGGAGAAGAGGTGTTACACCACTGCATAGAGGGGGAGAGAGTTGGTGATGACAGCGGTGAAGTTGTTGGTGTAGATCGCCGTCAAGATGGTTGCCCCGGCGGCACTTCGGCGCCACGAGATAGAGGGGGAGAGAGCCCCCTCCTTCTTCTTCTTCTTGGGTCTCCCCCTAGATGGCAGGAGCCCCTCCGAGAATGGATCTCTCTCTCTCTCTCTCTCTGTTCTCTTCTGTTTCGCATTCCTATTTTCTGGCCGAAAATAGTTTCTTAAATTCCTGGAGATCCGTAACTCCGATTGGGCTGAAATTTTGAGGGGATTTTTATCCAAAAATTATCTTTCTTGCAGGAAAAGAAGGGCCCCAACCGCCTTATGGGGTAGCCACAAGCCTGCTGGGCATGGCCAGGGTAGGGGGTCATACCCTCTGAGCTTGGGGGCCCCTTGGGCATTGTCTCATGTTGATTCTTTTCCCTAAAATTCACATATATTCCAAAATAAATAGCTGTAAATCATTATCGTGTTTGGACTTCGTTTGATATGGATATTCTATGAAACAATAAACATGCAACAAACAGGAACTGACACTAGGCACTAGATCAATATGTTAGTCCTAGAAATAATGTAAAATGTTGCCAAAAGGATGTGAATGTTGTAGAATATTGGCATGAAACAATAAAACAAATATAGATATGACAGGGACATATTAGAGGCCGAGTGAAAGGTCGCTTGCTTGGAGAAGGATGGCAAGGAGGTTGCCGTGCAGCTTGCTGAGGCTCAGCAATGCTATCAGGACTTGGAGGCTGCGGCCCGAGGTTTGTACGGGGAGCCTCCTTCATGTGGTTGTGCTCTGTCTTGTCCTTTCATTCACCCTCTCCCCCAGCTATCTGCCTTGTAGATCCTTTGCCGGCTATCGAGAACGAGGACGCTGAAGAGCGGCTCCGAGAGGTCGCCTCTATTGCGGAGCAGATGACCACTGCGTTGGGGGTCACTGCTGGCACCCTGTTTGCTTGTCATCCTGGCATGGCCTCAGATCTGGAGGTTGTTCTGAAGTGTTGGCAAACTCATCCAATCATCTTGATGATTGGATGTATTTTGCAGCTTTCGAAGGAGCTCGGCATGTCTTGGCTGGTGCCCGGACGCACTTCCCAAATGCCAACCTCTGGACCATTGTGAGGCCTCCTGCTGGAAGTCCAAATCCCCAGGCGTTCCTGCAGGAAGTCATTCAGGAGGAGGAATATGCATTCGGGGTCTGTCCGTCGCAAGGTATCATAAAAGAGCGTCCTGGTGCAGGTAGCTCATAAAGTGGCAGTTTGTCATAAACTACTAAGTGTAGTTCATGGTACTACATTGTGACATTTTGCTTTATATGTTATTTGTGAAACTCCCATTTGCTTGAGTTGTATGACTTCTTAATATCCGGTGTGAGAACGCCCATGTATGACCAAATATACACGTGTTAGCGATGGACATATGGATGGAGGCCCTTTTGTGAGCTCGGCTTGCTGGTCGCTGACCCTATGCACTGAGGTTGGCGGCGTGCTCGGGGTCGGTTCTCTGCATATGTTAAGATTTGTATGAACTCTAGCGACTAGGTTAGGCCGTAACCCTTGTTGGCCACATTCCTCTTGTGGTAGGAGGTCTATGTACCTCGAATGCAGCCCCCCGTACTTGTACTTTGAAGGGTCACTGGTGAAACGATCGAGATGGACCTATTAGCTCTATTAATATCATCTTTCAAAATGGAATCAGGAGACATAGGAAGCAAAGTAATATGTTTATCCTTATGAACAAGAGTATACTGATTGTTTCTACCATGGTGTACAGAATTTTTATCAAACTGCCATGGTCTACCAAGTAATAAGGAACATGCTTGCATGGGTATCACATCACAATCAACATAATCAGCATATGTAGAGATACTAAAATGCACACGAACAGTACATGTTACCTTAACCTTGCCGCTGTTGTCGAACCATTGGATGTAGTAAGGATGTGGATGTGGTCCTGTGGTGAGAGATAGCTTCTCCACCATCTCCATGCTTGCCAAGTTGTTGCAGCTCCCTCAATCTATGATGACGCGAACAGAACATTCCTTCACAACTCCCTTTGTACGGAACAAATTATGCCTCTGATTTTGCTCAGCTTGTGTGACCTGCACACTCAAAACATGTTGAGCAACTAAACTTCCATACCTGTCAGCATCTTCAGCAGCCATGTATTGCGTCTCATGATCAGAATCATATCCACCGTGTTCTTCACTTGTAATAAGATCCAAAGTCTCCTCATCATAGTCACTAGCGGACTCATACCCACCATTCTCAGTAGCAATCATAACACGTGGAGATTTGCATTCTCTCGCATAATGACCTCTGCCCTTACAACAATGACAAATAATATCATGTGTGTGCCCTGTTGATGCCATGGATGAAGAAGAGCTCTGTGCAGGCCCGGTAGGTGTGCTCTTAGCAGATAGTGGTGGTAGTGCCTGCTTTCTTGTAACACGGCTGGAGGTGCCAACTGACGGACGAGCCGGTGTAGCAGAATATGTGGAAGTAGAAGATGCACGTGGTGTCCATGATGAAGGTCGACCTGTAGAAAAATTAGTCCGCGCCAATGGTTGTCGATTAGACCTGGCCATGGGCAGCCCGGCCCGGCCCGAAAAAGCCCGACCCGGCCCGGCCCGACCTTGTCCACGGGCCAGGCTCGGGCCTAGATTTCAAGCCCGACGGCCAGGCCGGGCCGGGCCCGGGCCTGTCATATTCGCGCATTAACGAAGAGGCCTTGCCCGAGGCCCAAGGCCCGGCGGGCTTTTAGGGTGATGGGCCGGGCTCTGGCCCGGGTTTTTTGCATCGGGCTTTGGTAGGCCCGGCCCGGCCCGACATATGGCTAGGTATATTGTCGATCCTGCACTTCACGTTCAGCTTTGCAAGCAAGATGGAATAAACGAGTGATATTGTTATACTCCTTATACTCTAAAATGGTCTGAATCTCTATTTAATCCACCCATAAAATGTGCAAGCATAGCTTCATTATCCTCAACAATACCAGATCTAATCATGGTTGCACATTCAACATTATCAGATGTGGAATTGTTGAGGATAATGAGGCTATGGTTGCACATTTTATGGGTGGATTAAATAGAGAGATTCAGACTATTTTAGAGTATAAGGAGTATACTCTTGTTCATAAGGATACACATATTACTTTACTTCCTATGTCTCCTTATTCTATTTTGAAAGATGATATTAATAGAGCTAGTAAAGCAAAACAGGAGCACAATAAGAGTGAAAATCAGATTGTGGTAAAAGAATTTGAGCAACACATGAAGCCTAATAACAAACCTGTTGCTTCTGAAATTAAATTGAAGAGTGGATGTTTACTTGCCACCAAATCTGATATTGATGATCTAGATTACAACAAATCTATTTCCTATGCTTTTGTGTGCAAAGAGGAATTTTTTCATTTGAGGACATGCCTTCCTCTTTGCCTCCTACTGTCACTAACATTTTGCAGGAGTTCGCTGACGTCTTTCCACAAGACGTGCCACCGGGATTACCGCCTATTCGAGGGATTGAGCATCAGATTGACTTAATTCCTAGTGCTTCGCTGCCAAACCGTTCGCCATACCATACCAATCCAGAGGAGACGAAGGAGATTATGCGTCAAGTACAGGAGCTGCTCGACAAAGGTTATATACGCGAATCTCTTAGTCCTTGTGTTGTTCCTGTTATACTAGTGCCAAAAAAGGATGGTACATCACGTATGTGTGTTGATTGTAGAGGCATTATGATGAGGACATGACTACCTTGTATACGACCAAAAATATTGCATACATGCATATTTGTGAGGTGATTTCTAATGCAAACTATGCAATAATTTATTTATGTTATCTAGGACAAAAATACTTCACAGACTTTTGTGCCATGTCTAATTGCAGGTGTATGGGACATTTGTACAATCCACAAATGAAGATAAGGGCAAAAAAGAAGTTTAGGTGCTATTCAAAAAGTCCTGTCATGTCACTTTTGGGCCAAGAGAAGATAGAGTCCAAGTCTTTCACGTTTTGGACTCGGATTCAGACTGCACAGACATAACTGACTCAAAACGTCAAGATCCCTTTCATACGGACTCGAAATTGGGTGATTCTTTTTTTGTTTGAAAGTAGATTTCATGCTCTTTCCAACCTAATTGGATGCACCTTCAAATTCATCCGGAGCGTTGATATATTGACGAAACAATCTGATGCTACAGCAGAATCCGAGTCAAACTACAAGTCCAAAGGTGTTGCATCACCTCCACTTGGGCCCATGGGCCTTGTTTGACCTAGGGTTAGTTTTAGGCTGCCTTGGGACGTCCTCCCACCTCCTTGGCCACTACCCCTTGCTCCTATATAAGTAGATCAATCTAGTAGCTTTTACCTTGGGATTTGTTTAGTTAAAAAGTTAGCCAACGCAACTTCGTGTACTTTGTTTGTGTCCAACGACCAGACCAAGACTGCGTTCGGATCCCCACCATTATCAATACTTCATCCATATTCGCAATATTCAGATTGCTTTATCATATTCTTGCTTGTTATTCGATTGCTTGCAGGAATAGACCTTCGTGGTCAGGTTGATCGTGCTCTGGCGTGGTCAATAACCTCTCGGAGTTGGTTTAGCGATTGTTAAGGCGCAACGTCGTGCACGTTTGTAGTCGGATCGTCAAAATCGTCTCCACCAAATCGATAGTTAGCATCTCATCGAAAGATCGGGACCCTCGCCTCTATCAAGTGGTATCAGTTTTCAGGTTGCTCGGTGAGAATTTCCAGTTTTCCCTATATTAGATTTATTTTTTTACCTATTGTTCAAGAAAAAGCCACAAAAAAAGTTAGATCTATTGATCCTTTGTCCAAGCCAGTCTGAGCCTTTGCAAATTTCGTTTCATTGTTTGCATTATTGAATTATCGGTTGCATCATCGTGTCGAGTTGCTGGTCTTAGTGTCTAGTTCGTTTAGAGTTTCGAGTTCTGTTCACATTAGTCACGCCGCCGCTCCATCGTTATCCCTTCCGCTGTCCACCACCCCATCCATCAATTTCCACCATGTGCTACCCAGCGTTCATTGTCATAGTCATAGTTGAGGTCGTTCACATCTTCACTTGATCCAATCTGCATCTTATCTAGTTTGTTTTGGAAAGAGGGAGAGAGAAAAAAGATAGAGAAAAAAATGTGAGAGAAAAAAGTGAGAGAAAAAAGGAGAGAAAGAAAAAGAAAAAAAGTGTGAGAAACAAAAGAGAGAAGGAAAAAAATCGGATCTATCCAGACTCAATCTCGTAGCTGAATTCGGATTGGAATCTGTTTTGTGCACTATTCAGTAAAACATACATATCTTCCTCATACGAAGTCCATTTTGGTTCCGCGAGTACTCAAATTAAATCTAGCAACGAGCCGCATCTGAATAGTTGTAGAAGCTTGTTCAATATTTGGCACCTCAAAATCGGCTTAGAAATAGGTCTTTTTGCCCTCCGAATTTCACGAACACAGCTTGTTCCAGTTTTTCAGGCCTGTTTTAGAATTTTTTGACTCCTCGTATCAACTCAGAATTGAGTGATTCTTTTTGCATTGGAAAGATTGAGTCAGTAGAATTCTGGAGAAAAATTATCAGAAAATTGGCACAAATGTTTCTAGTGGAAAGTTGGAGAGAGAGTTGTTTGGTATATCCTGCTTGGCAGTTGTTTCTCATCATTATCTTTACTGTTATTGTGATCTTCACTTATATCTTGCTGTCCAGAGCTACTTCATATCCTTTACTGATGCTAGTTGTGCTACACCATGACCTCATTAGTGTTTTAGGCTCGCGTCTCTAGTCCGGTCTAGCCTAGGACCAGCACAGTATCGTCGTTGAGCGTTTATTTAACATTGCATCTCTGAATTGATTATTGCTAATCTTTTTGATGTAGGGTGGAAGCCTAGGGGCCGATCTTTCACAAAATGGAGGGGATCCCGTGAAGAACATGATGAACACACATAGGAGAACATGGGGGGAAACACTCAAATCAACGAGAACAATCACACATGTGCTAGATCCATGAACACAAAGGGTGATACAAGATTCAAACGCAACAAAGGACGATACAAGAGGCGGTAGTTCTTCCCGATCCAGAGACGGGGTCTTGAATCCACGAGGGGATCTTCTCCTAGATGGAGGGCTTGAATCCACTTGGGGATCTTCTCCTAGGTGGAGGACTTGGCCTCCAATGGAGTAGGTATCAAGTGGATGAGCAATGCTCTATGTCTCAAATGAGCTAAACTATTGCTAACCCTAGAAAAGTGGAGGAGGAGTCATTTATATAGGCTAAGGGGATGAAGGGGTACATGGGCCTCGGCCCAACACGCGCACATAGGCGGGGGTCCGGATCATCCGGAAGGGGAGCCGGATGATCCAGGCTTCAGGGACCCGGATAATCCGGGAGATGGTCCGGATGGTCCGGACATGGTGAGGAGGCAGGCGGCGGCCCGGATGTCCGGAGGGGGGTCCAGACGTCTGGCTGGGTCCGAATGATCCAGGGCTCCGTCCGAATGATTCGGCTTCATGGTTTAGCTGCGGGTGCTCTAAGGTGGATTAGCCGGATCGTCCGGACCGGGGTCCGGATCATCCGAGCTCTGTCCGGATCGTCCGGTACATCGTCAGGATCGTCCGGCCAGCCTGGGACTTGGCTGATTTCTTCTCCGTCTTCGTGTGTGTCTTCCTCTTCCGATCCTCCTTGCTCCTTAGCTTCTCCATGGCTAACTCCTTGGTACCTGAGTATGGAAAGTGTCTCCGTTTGAGGTAGTAGCCATGTCTCATTTGTTTCAAAGAGGAATTGCGAGAGGAGCGATGTCACCTCGGTTTCGAGAGCTCTTGCACATGCTCGTGTCAAGGGTCCACTTGGCACTTGGTGAGACGATGATAGGTCCATGGGGATGACCTTGGGATGCTCCACATCATCTCCCCCCCCCCCCTTGGGAAAGATCCGTCCTTGGATCAAAATCTTCATCACCATGGTATGGAGATAGATCCTTGACGTTGAAGATATCGCTCACATTGTACTTGTCGCGTGGGATGTCAATCTTGTAGGCATTGTTGTTGTAGCGTTCGAGCACCTTGAAGGGTCCATCGGCTCGAGGTAAAAGCTTGGACTTGCGTTCGTTGGGGAAGCGGCCCTTGCAAAGGTGTAGCCACACAAGATCTCCAATGTGGAATACCATGGATTGTTTGTTGATGTTGAGCTTGGTCGCGAGGCGTTGTACTTGACGCTCGATGGTGTGCCTTGTATCTTCATGCACCTTCTTGAGATAGCTCACTCTAGCGCTCGTGTCCATGTTGATGCGCTCTTGTAGTGGTAGAGGTAGAATGTCCAATGGGGACAAAGGATTGTAGCCGTAGAAGACCTCGAAGGGGGACTTGCCGGTAGTCGAATGTCTTGTGCGGTTGTAGGCGTACTCGGCGATGGGTAGGCACTCCTCCCACTCCTTGATGTTCCTCTTGATCACCACGCGTAGGAGAGTAGATAGCGTCCGGTTCGTGACCTCCGTTTGGCTGTCGGTTTGTGGATGGTATGCCGAGGAGAATAGGAGCTTGATTCCGAGCTTGGCGCATAGTGTCTTCCAAAAGTAGCTTAGGAACTTGACGTCACGGTCAGATACGATAGTCTTGGGCACCCCATATAGACGCAATATTTCCCTACAAAATAGATTTGCAACATGTGAAGCATCATCTATCTTCTTGCATGGAATAAAATGTGCCATCTTAGAGAAGCGGTCTACAACAATAAACACGGAATCCTTTCCATTTTGAGTTCTAGGCAAACCAATCACAAAGTCCATACTAATATCTTCCCATGGGTGATATGGGATAGGCAGTGGCATATAGAGACCATGGGATTGAGCTTTAGACTTAGCTTTGCGACATGTAGAGCATCGGTTGGTGAAACATGAGACGTCGCGGAACATCTTGGGCCAAAAGTAGTTCTTGGAGAGCATAGGAAATGTCTTGTCGCGATCAAAATGACCCATAAGTCCTACTCCATGAGCTTCTTGCAAAAGTAACAAACAAAGAGAAGACTCGGGGATACATAGTTTGTTAGCTCTCATAAGATAATCTTCCTTGATGTAATATCGTTCCCAAGATGTATGCGTCAAACACTTGGCATAAGGAATAGCAAATGTAGGATCATGCGCATACAAGTCTTTTATGTGCTCAAAGCCAATGTGATGAGGACATCAATACCATTGTTACACCCATAGCCCCTGCTGCTATACATACTGGACCAATTACTAGAGCTCGCGCATGCATATTGAATTACCAGGTACTTTCATTTCTTGGTGACAATTCTAATGTTCATGAGAATATGATGCTGCCTAAATTGGATACATTTGTATTGATTACTAATGAAGGGCCTAGCATTGACAAGAGGGATGAACACTGGAGCATGATCAAGCATGGAGTTGAAGGTGCATGCGAAGGGATCCAAAATGGCATTTCTAGTGCATATTTGAGCACTTTGAAGCCTCCGTGATGACCTACAAGGACAAGGACGAAATATACAAGATGCCCCTTCATAAATTTCGTCCATAGCTTATTTTAGGTGCTGCGCCACCTTATTTTTGGGCCAGGCCCATTTAATTTCAAAATACTTAAGTATAGGCTATTTTTAGAGTCCGTATGTGTGGGGAAACAAAGTTAGGGTTGGTTTCGGACCCCTCCTACAAGGGGCCACAAAATTCGCCCTACTCCTCCATATATACAGCTCTTAGGGCGTCGTTTAGACTTTCGGTTTTGTTTAGATTAAAAGTTCGCCATAGCTGCAACTTCCCGTACTTCGTTTGTCTTCAGCGACCAGACCAAGACGTCACAGAACCCCACCTTCATTAATAATGCTTTCCTCTTATATTCGCAATATCCAGATTGCAATTTCAGTTTCTTGCTTGTTCTTTGTTTGCTTGCAGAAAATAGACCTTCACGGTCAGGTTGATCGTGCTCCGGCGTGGTCAATAACCTCTCGTAGTTGGTTTAGCGAATGCTAAGGCGCGACGTCCTCGCACGTTCGTTGTCGGATCGTCAAAGTGTACTCCACCAAAAATGATAGCCACCATCTCATCGAAAGATGGGACACCTTTGCCTCTATCACAATGACATTCAACTCAAGTTGAGTAACAATCATGCATTTGCAGGAAAGAGCATCTGCCACAACATTGTCCTTGCCTTTGATGTATTTGATGATATAAGGAAATGACTCTATGAATTCACTCCACTTGGCATGACACTTGTTCAATTTAGTTTGACCTTTAAGGTATTTAAGCATTTCATGATCCGTATGGATGACAAATTCATGAGGGCGAAGATAATGTTCCCACTCACGCAAAACTCGCACTAAGGCATATAGCTCTTTGTCATAGATGGGATAATTGAGTTGCGCGCCGGAAAGTTTCTCACTAAAGTAAGCTATGGGGCGCTTCTCTTGCATTAACACACCTCCTATACCATTGCCACTAGCATCGCAATGAACTTCAAAAGTTTTGTCAAAATTGGGAAAAGCAAGCAAAGGAGCATGTGTAAGCAAATTCTTAAGCTCATTGAATGCGGTATCTTGGGATGGTCCCCAAACAAAAGGTGCATTCTTCTTACTCAAAGCATGCAAAGTATTTGCAATGGTGCTAAAGTCCTTAACGAATCTACAATAGAAACCGGCTAAGCCAAGGAAACTTCGCACTTGTTGCAGGTTGGTTGGTTGTGGCCAAGTTTTAATAGCATCAATTTTAGCTTCGTCTACATGCGCACCCTTAGAAGACACAACAAAACCCAAGAAAACGAGCTTGTCCACACCAAATTTGCATTTCTCCATATTAGCATAAAGACGCTCTTTTCTAAGAGTTTGCAAAACAGTTTTAAGATGGGTGACATGATCTTTTAGAGATTTGCTAAAGACAAGAATATCGTCAAAATAGACCATAACAAAAACGCCAATGTAGGGGCGAAGGACAAAATGCATCACACGCATAAAGGTACCGGGTGCTTCGGATAAACCCATTGGCATGACCAACCATTCATATAAGCCAAACTTGGTTTTGAAAGCGGTTTTTCATTCATCACCTTCTTGGATGCGTGTTTGATAGTAGCCACTTTTAAGATCAATTTTAGAGAAAATTGTGGCTCCACTAAGTTCGTCTAGCATGTCATCAAGGCGAGGAATAGGATATCTATAGCGGACGGTGATAGCATTATGGGTCTACAATCGGAACACATGCAAAAACTACCGTCTTTCTTAGGTGCTAGTATGACCGGTACAGCACAAGGACTTAAGCTTTCACGCACATGCCCATTGTCAATGAGGTGTTGTACTTGATTTTGTATTTCCTTAGTTTCTTCGGGGTTGGCGCGGTAAGGTGCCTTGTTAGAAAGAGGGGCTCCGGGTATAAGGTCGATGCGGTGTTCGATGCCTCATAGTGGAGGTAGTCCCGGAGGTAGCTCATCGGGGAAAACGTCCTTGAATTCCTGCAATATTGGAGACACCACTAGAGGTAGAGAGTGAGATGTGTTAGTAGTTGTTGCCTTGTCCTTGCACAATAGGACATAGTGCATCACATTTGATGGGTTCTCACACACTTCTCTCATCTCACTTTTGGTAGCAAATAGCACTAAGTTTTTCTTGTCGCTCATCGTGGAGGCGCACAATTTTGGCTTGTGGCGCTCACTCTCTTTTGGGTGGTTCGCTCTCTCACTATTCTCTCCATGATGGGTGGTTGCTTGCTTGCCGACGATCACTTGGCTTGGTGACATAGGTCGTAGCACGTACTCCTTTCCCTTCATCTTGAAGCTATAGTGATTGGTACGCCCATTGTGGATGACGTCGCGGTCGAATTGCCAAGGTCGTCCAAGTAGGAGATGGCAAACGTACATGGGAACCAAATCGCACTCCAAGGTGTCTTCGTATGCGCCAATCTTGAAGGAGACTTGAACGGTGTGCTCCACTTGTATGGTGTCAGAGTCACTAAGCCATTGGACCTTGTAGGGGCGAGGGTGCTTCATCTTGACCAATTGTAGCTTGGAACATAGCTCTTCACTTGCCAAGTTGTGACAATTTCCTCCATCGATGATAACTTTCACCGAACGACCGTTGATGCCCGCCTTGGTGTGGAAGATATGGCATCATTGATCTTCGTCTTGTTGTTGTTGAAGTGTCAAGACCTTGGAGACAACGAGAGCGGGGCTTGAATCATTGTCACAAAAGACTTGGTCATCTTCATCTTCATTCACTTGCCGGTAGATGGCCACATGCTCAAGGTCTTCCATTTCCTCTTCACTCATGGAGTCGTATGTGCCATCGTCGTTGAGTATCATGGTGCGCCATGTAGGGCAGTCATATGTCTTATTGATAGAGGCGAAGGTGTCCCTATGTTTCGATGAGATAGCTATCGTTTTCTGTGGGAGTCAACTTTAACGATCCGACTACGAACGTGCAAAGACGTCGCGCCTTAGCAATCACTAAACCAACTTCCGAGGGGTTATTGGCCACGCTGGAGCACGATCAACCTGACCACGAGGGTCTATTTCCTGCGAGCAAACAAAGAACAAGCAAGAAACTGAGATTGCAATCTGGATATTGCGAATATAAGAGGAAAGCTTTATTGATGAAAGTGGGGTTCTATGACGTCTTCTGGTCATTGAACACAAACGAAGTACGCGAAGTTGCAGCTATGGCGAACTTTTAATCTAAACAAAACCCAAAGTCTAAACGGCGCCCTAAGGGTTGTATATATGGAGGAAGGGGGGATTTCGTGGCCCTTGGAGGAGGGGTCCGAAACCAACCCTAACTCTTGTTTCCCCACACATACGGACTCTAAAAACAGCCTATACTCAAGTATTTCGAAATTACATGGGCCTGGCCCAAAAATAAGGTGGCATAGCACCTAAAATAAGCTATGGACGAAATTTATGAAGGGGCATCTTGAATATTTTGTCCATGTCCTTGTAGGTCATCACGGAGGCTTCAAAGTGCTCAAATATGCACTAGAAATGCCATTCTGGATCCCTTCGCGCGTGCCTTCATCTCCATGCTTGTTTCTGCTCCAGTGTTCATCCCTCTTGTCCAAGCTAGGCCCTTCATTAGTAATCAACACAAAAGTATCCAATTTAGGCAGCATCATATTCTCATGAACATTAGAATTGTTACCAAGAAACAAAAGTACCTGGTAATTCACTTGGCGTGCGTGAGCTCTAGTGATTGGTCCAGTAGGTATAGCAGAAGGGGCTGTGGGTGTAACAATGGTATTGATGTCCTCATCATCCTCCCCTTCTTGAAATGAAGTCGTCCTCGACGGAAGCTCATCTTCCTCACCCAAATAAGGCTTCAAATCTGCAATGTTAAAAGTGGGACTAACCCCAAAATCTGCAGGCAGCTCAAGTTTATATGCATTATCATTTATTTTCTGTAACACCATAAAAGGACCATTAGCACGTGCCATTAGCTTTGATTTGCGCAAATCAGGAAATCTATCCTTACAGAAATGTAACCAAACAAGATCTCCAAGTGCAAACACAACATGTTGTCTACCTTTCTCTCCAGCAAGTTTATATTTAGCATTCATACGCTCAATGTTTTCCTTAGTTAACTCATGCATTTTTAAGATCAATTCAGCACGTTGTTTAGCATCAAAATTAACCTTCTCCAAAGATGGAAGAGGCAACAAATCAATAGGTGCATGAGGTAGAAAACCATTCAAAATCTCAAAAGGGCATATCTTAGTAGTCGAATGCAGTGAACGATTAGAAGCAAATTCAATATGAGGCAAGAATTCTTCCCACATTTTCTTGTTATTCTTCAAAACAGCCCTAAGCATAGTAGACAATGTTCTATTGACTACTTCAGTTTGTCCATCAGTTTGGGGGTGACAAGTAGTACTAAAAAGCAGTTTAGTCCCCAACTTAGCCCACAAACATCTCCAAAAGTGGCTAAGAAATTTAGTATCACGATCTGAAACAATTGTATTTGCCACACCATGTAAGCGAATAATTTCACGAAAGAACAAATCAGCAACATTAGCAGCATCATCGCTTTTAAGACATGGTATGAAGTGTGCCATTTTCGAAAATCTATCCACGACAACAAATATGCTATCCCTCCCCTTCTTTGTTCGAGGTAATCCTAAAACAAAATCCATGGGTATATCCTCCCAAGGAACACTAGGTACAGGCAAAGGCATATATAAACCATGAGGATTGAGTCGTGACTTAGCTTTTTGACATGTAGTGCAGCGAGCAACAAAACGCTCAACATCCCGTCTCATCTTTGGCCAAAAGAAATGTGTAGCAAGTACATCCTCCGTCTTCTTCACGCCAAAGTGTCCCATTAATCCTCCTCCATGCGCCTCCTGCAACAACAAAAGACGAACGGAGCTAGCTGGAATGCATAGCTTGTTAGCACGAAACACAAATCCATCGTTAACGACGAACTTGTTCCATGTTCTCCCTTCTTTACAATTCTTCAATACATCTTTAAATTCAGCATCATGCACATATTGATCTTTGATGGTCTCCAAACCAAATAGTTTAAAGTCAGGTTGTGAAAGCATAGTATAACGACGAGACAATGCATCATCAATAACATTTTCTTTACCCTTCTTGTGTTTAATGACATAAGGGAAAGTCTTAATGAATTCAACCCATTTAGCATGTCAATGGTTCAGTTTTGCTTGACTTTTAATTTGTTTCAAAGATGCATGATCAGAATGTATAACAAATTCTTTGGGCCATAAATAATGTTGCCAAGTTTCTAAGGTCCGAACATGAGCATATAATTCTTTATCATAAGTAGAATAGCTCAGACTAGGCCCACTCAATTTTTCAGAAAAGTATGCAGTAGGTTTGCCATCTTGTAATAACACACCTCCTAATCCAATTCCACTAGCATCACATTCAAGCTCAAAAGTCTTATTAAAATCAGGAAGTTGGAGTAAAGGAGCACGTGTCAACTTATCTTTCAATACCGTGAAGGCTTCTTCCTGTGCGGTACCCCAAACAAAAGGCACATCCTTCTTTGTAAGCTCATTGAGAGGTGCAGCAATGGTGCTAAAATCTCTCACAAAACGCCTATAGAAACAAGCGAGTCCAAGAAACCTCCTCACTTGTGTGACCGTTTTGGGCTGCGTCCAACTCTCAATAGCTTCAATCTTGGCTTTATCAACTTCAATTCCCTATGGAGTAACAACAAAGCCAAGAAAAGATACTCGATCGGTGCAAAAGTTGCACTTCCCAAGGTTACCAAACAAACGTGCATCATGTAACGCAATAAAAACAGCACATAAATGTTCCAAATGTTGTTCCAAAGATTTGCTATAAATCAGTATATCATCAAAATAGACTACCACAAATCGTCCAATGAAAACACGTAAAACTTCGTTCATTAATCTCATGAATGTACTAGGTGCATTAGTTAACCCAAAAGGCATGACTAACCACTCATATAAACCAAACATAGTTTTAAATGCTGTTTTCCATTCATCTCCCAATTTCATACAAATTTAAAGGTATCCAATACACAAATCAACTTTGGAGAATATTGTAGAGCCACTCTATTCATCAAGCATATCATCTAGCCTAGGAATAGCAATCAACACACATACGCGACGTACCATCCTTTTTTGGCACTAGTATAATAGGAACAGCACAAGCACTAAGAGATTCGCGTATATAACCTTTGTCGAGCAGCTCCTGTACTTGACGCATAATCTCCTTCGTCTCCTCTGGATTGGTACGGTATGGCGCACGGTTTGGCAGCGAAGCTTGGGAAATAAGTCAATCTGATGCTCAATCCCTCGAATAGGAGGTAATCCCGGTGGCATGTTTTGTGGAAAGACATCAGCGAACTCCTGCAAAATGTTAGTGACAGCAAGAGGCAAAGAGGAAGGCACATCCTTGAATGAAAATAATGCCTCTTTGCACACAAAAGCATAGCAAACAGATTTGCTGACATCTAGATCAACAATATCAGATTTGGTGGCAAGTAAACATGCACTTTTCAATTTAATTTCAGAAGCAACACTAGATGGTTTATTATTAGGCTTCATTTGTTGCTCAAATTCTTTTGCCACAATCTGATTTTCACTCTTATTTTTCTCCTGTTTTGCTTTATTAGCTCTATTAATATCATCTTTCAAAATGGAATCAGGAGTCATAGGAAGCAAAGTAATATGTTTATCCTTATGAACAAGAGTATACTGATTGTTTCTACCATTGTGTACAGAATTTTTATCAAATTGCCATGGTCTACCAAGTAATAAGGAACATGCTTGCATGGGTACCACATCACAACCAACATAATCAGCATATGTAGAGATACTAAAATGCACACGAACAATACGTGTTACCTTAACCTTGCCGCTGTTGTTGAACCATTGGATGTAGTAAGGATGTGGATGTGGTCTTGTGGTGAGAGATAGCTTCTCCAACATCTCCATGCTAGCCAAGTTGTTGTAGCTCCCTCCATCTATGATGACGTGAACAGAACGTTCCTTCACAACTCTCTTTGTATGGAACAAATTATGCCTCTGATTTTGCTCAGCTTGTGTGACCTGCACTCTCAAAACACGTTGAGCAACTAAACTTTCATACCTGTCAGCATCTTCAGTAGCCATGTATTGCGTCTCATGATCAGAATCAGCTCCACCGTGTTCTTCACTTGTAATAAGAGCCAAAGTCACCTCATCATAGTCACTAGCAGACTCATACCCACCATCCTTAGTAGCAATCATAACACGCGGAGATTGGCATTCTCTCGCATAATAACCTCTACCCTTACAACGACGACAAATAATATCATGTGTGCGCCCTGTTGATGCCATGGATGAAGAAGAGCTCTGTGCAGGCCCGGCAGGTGTGCTCTTGGCAGATAGTGGTGGTTGTGCTTGCTTTCTTATATCCCTGCTGGAGGTGGCAGCTGACGGAGGTGCCGGTGCAGCAGAACATGTGGAAGTAGAAGATGCACGCGGCGTCGATGATGAAGGTCGACCTGTAGAACAATTAGTCCGTGCCAATGCATGTCGATCCTGCACTTCACGTCAGCTTTACAAGCAAGATGGAATAAACGAGTGATATTTTTATACTCCTTATACTCTAAAATGGTCTGAATCTCTCTATTTAACCCACCCATAAAACGTGCAAGCATAACTTCATTATTCTCAACTATACCACGTCTAATCATGCCAGTTTGCAATTCCTAATAATATTCCTCTACATAATTTTTTCCTTGTCTTAAACGCTGCAATTTCTGAAGTAATTCGCGTTGATAATATGGTGGAACCCAACGAGTACGCATCGCAGTTTTCAAAGCAGCCAAGTAGTTGGAATAGGATATAATCTACAATATTCAGACCACCAAACACATGCAAAACTAGTGAAAGCACAAACAGCAGCAGCAACATGTCTTTCCTCAGGATATTGTAAACATGTAAAACGTTGTTCAGTTTCTAACTCCTAAGTAAGATATATATCAGGAACATATATACCCTCAAATGGTGGAATATTCAATTTTAGTTCAGGAAGATGGTCATGATCTCTTACCTGAGGTGGTGGTGCAGGCCTACCATTGCGATTATTTGTGTGTGGACGACCTGGTGGTGGTGGTGCTGGTGGTTGCACGTAGTTCTGATTTTGATCAACCTCATCCTCATAATCGGCCATGTAATCGTCCTCCTCCGCAATAGCAGCAGGAGCCACAGAAGCATCAATAGCAGTAGCCGCGGCACCAGAAGTTTGGCCAGGCTCAAGAGGAACACGGCTTGCTCGACGAAGGGCTGTTTGGTGACGTGGATGTGGTTGTTGTTGTTGTAATGGTGTAGCAGATGCAGGTGGTGGTTGTGGAAGACGTGCGAGTATTTCATCGAACTTGGCGTCCAACTTGGTGTCAATTGTCTTCTCAACGTCATCAATCCTCTCCAGTGCCTTTCCAAAGCTGGTCATTACGTCTTCCACCTACTGACTCAGCTTTTGCTGAAATTTATCATGAAGCTCCTTCTTCGTCATGTTCTCCCGGTCAATCTCGTCGGCTTGTGATCCTGCCATGGTTAGCAGCAATAGAAACACACAAGAATATGATCCTACAGACTACTAGAAAGTGGTGGGGTGTCACAAATCCGTCAAGCGAATCTCAAAGTCTTACTAGTTCTTACCAAGCAGCAAGTGGTGATCGGCAACCGTTGTAGTCAAAACTCTCAAAGCTTGGATAGAGCGATTACCAGGAAGAATCAAACACACGATGTAGATGTATGTGGAGCTGGGATGGCTAATAATATGGTAGCAAAAAGGTCAGCAATAATCAATTTAGAGATGAAAAGTTGAATAAACGCTCAACGACGGTACTATGCTGGTCCTAGGCTCGACCGTACTAGAGACGCGAGCCTAGAACACTAACAAAATCACGGCGCGGCACGTAAACAAGGGAAAAGCACACCCTGGAATTTTTTTCGCTCTATTTTTTTTTTTTGCGAAAAATCACTATAATGGCGAGTGTCTCAAAACTCTTCCCAAGTCAAAATAACAGGATAGGGACAATTTTTTTCGGAAATCAGGGCAGCGACGATGAAAAAGTGCGACAAAAAATCACTATGATGGCGAGTGTCTCAAAACGCTCCTTGGGACCTAAAAATAGGATAGGGAAAAAATATTTTCAACTGCCGAAATTTTGGCCTAAAAACTGCCCGGGGGTGTCCAGACTATTTTTTTTTTTTCGAAACCTACTCAGGCAAGGAAAAACGAATCGGAAAATAGATGGATCTCGAAAACAAACCTAATATGAAAAGAACTCGGATTGGTCGTGGATATATGGTGGTAGGATATGGCAGCGGTGGCGGTATATGGCAGCGGTGATAGGATATGGCAGCGGTGGTGGTATATGGCAGCGGTGGTAGGATATGGCTGCGGTGGTGGTATATGGCAGCGATGGTAGGATATGGCAGCGGTGGTGGTATATGGCAGTAGCGATGAACATGGTGCGGCGACGGTGTGACAAACTGTGACAGAACTCGAAACTCTAAAGGACTAGACACTAAGACAAGCAACTAGAAACGACGATGCAACCGCAAATTCAACAAAGCAAAAACCCTAAAAAGATTATGCAAAGGCACAGATTGGTTCGGATATGATGAACTAACCCTAAAATTTTTTTGGCTTTTTCGTGGACTGTAGGTATGAAGAACAGAGTCGATCTAAACTATGAAAAACTGTGAAATCTCACCGAGCAACCTGGAAATCTCATACCACTTGATAGAGGCGAAGGTGTCCTAATGTTTCGATGAGATAGCTATCGTTTTCTGTGGGAGTCGACTTTGACGATCCGACTATGAATGTGCGAAGACGTCGCGCCTTAGCAATTGCTAAACCAACTTCCGAGGGGTTATTGACCATGCCGGAGCACGATCAACCTGACCATGAGGGTCTAATTCCTGCGAGCAAATGAAGAACAAGCAAGAAACTGAGATTACAATCTGGATATTGCGAATATAAGAGGAAAGTTTTATTGATGAAAGTGGGGTTCTGTGACGTCTTGGTCTGGTCGTTGAACACAAACGAAGTACGCGAAGTTGCAGCTATGGTGAACTTTTAATCTAAACAAAACCGAAAGTCTAAACAGCGCCATAAGGGCTGTATATATGGAGGAAGTGGGGGGGAATTTCGTGGCCCTTGGAGGAGGGGTTCGAAACCAACCCTAACTCTTGTTTCTCCACACATACGGACTCTAAAAACAGCCTATACTCAAGTATTTCGAAATTACATGGGCCTGGCCCAAAAATAAGGTGGCGCAGCACCTAAAATAAGCTATGAACAAAATTTATGAAGGGGCATCTTGTATATTTCGTCCATGTCCTTGTAGGTCATCACGGAGGCTTCAAAGTGCTCAAATATGCACTAGAAACGCCATTCTGGATCCCTTCGCGCATGCCTTCATCTCCATGCTTGTTTCTGCCCTAGTGTTCATCCCTCTTGTCCTTGCTAGGCCCTTCATTACTAATCAACACAAATGTATCCAATTTAGGTAGCATCATATTCTCATGAACATTAGAATTGTTACCAAGAAACGAAAGTACCTGGTAATTCAATTGGCATGCGCAAGCTCTAGTGATTGGTCTAGTATGTATAGCAGCAGGGGCTGTGGGTGTAACAATGGTATTGATGTCCTCATCAATTGTGGCCTCGGCCTCCATATGTGACGCATTTGATGGAACTTGTCTTGACGATCTCATCGGTTGGACTAGACGATGATGAAGCTCTCGGCTTGGAGTTGCTTGTAGTAGGAGGATGACTTGAGGTTGTCGAAGTTTTCTTGTAACTTGACTTGTCGCCATTGCTTGTAGTAGGTTTGGTTGTGGTAGAAGGCGTTGTAGTCGGAGACGCTTGAGTGTATGAGCTGTATGTCTTGGGAGGGTACTTGGCATACTTGTAGTCATCTTGCACTTGTCGTTCCGCCTTGGTAGCTTGATGTACTAGCTCTATGAGGTTGGAGTAAGGTTGGAAGTTGGCGATCTTCTTGATAGGGTGATTGAATCCATTCAAGAAACGTGCCATAGTTTGCTCATCATCTTCCGTGACATTGGCTCGTATCATGCAATCTCCATTTCCTTGTAATACCCTTCAACGCTCTTTGTTCCTTGCTTGAGGAGTTGTAATTTCTTGAAGAGGTCGCGGTTATAGTATGTTGGCACAAAGCGCGCTCTCATGACACTCTTCATTTCGTTCCATGTTGTGATGGGTGGTTCGCCTCTTACTTCTTGACGCTCAATGACTTGCTCCCACCAAATGAGATCATAGTGTTGGAACTCAAGAGATGCCATGGCAATCTTCTTCTCTTCCTCATAGTTGTGCAAACAAAAAATCTTGTCAACCTTCAATGCCCATGAAAGGTACTCTTCGGGATCGTTGCTTCCGGAGAACTTGGGCATGGTGAACTTGAGCTTGCCGTAGCGTTGCTCTTCATTGTGTTGGGATCGATGGTGATGATGATGCTCTTGCCGAGGAGGAGGATCTTAAACCGCTTGGTTCTCTTGCGCCTCATTGTTAGCTTGGTGTTGAGGTCATGGAAGTTAGCACGATTCCTCATTTCTTGGAGCTCTTCACGACGAGCGGCCTCTTCTTGGCGCTCTCGGCGGAGGGCCTCTTCTTGAAGTCATGCTTGGCGGTTGCGCTCATCGACCGCTAGTGTAGTCTCGCATAGAGCACGTTGGGCTTCAAGATTTTGTTCCTCACAACGATGTTGCTCTTGTTGAAGTGCATCACCATGTTGTTGCTCTTGTCGATCTTGGCGGATTGGAGCTTGCTCTTGGATCGGATGCTCATTAGCTTGTTGCCGTTGGCGTGCACGTTCGCGGAGATGGCCTTGTAAACCATTGTCATGGAATTGGTTTTGTGGAGCTTGATGAACTTCATCATCTTGGCGATGATGCGAATGAGCTCTAGGAGGACTTGCATCCGAAGAAGGTTGCGAAGAATGATGACTTGAGTGGCTCCGTCTCGAGTATGATGACAAGGTAGAAGAACGGTTGACCAACAAAGCACGGATCTCGTCCATTCTTGCATTGCTCTCCTCCTTTTGTGCGTTAAGCTTGTTGTCGAAGTAGTCTCTTGTATGTTGTTTGGATTGTCGCAAGTCGGTTGCGAGGTTGTCGATGCGGTCGCTCAATGCTTGTTGTTCTTGATGCAAAGCTCTTTGTGCGCCGAAGAGGTGGTTCTTGGTGACGAAGGTGTTCGAGTCGTCATCATGCTCAATGAAGAGTGGATTGGAAGAAGTAGTTGGCCTATCCATCATCGCAAGCAAATATGTGAGTGGAAGAAAGGAAAGAACTATACCAAATGTACCTTAACCGATGTTGAGAATGGATCAATGATCACTCAATAGTGTAGCAAGTAAATAGCATAATTGGTACCGTATCTTGTCAATTTTCTCACACCTACACAAATAAAGCCTTTGGTGGAGCTTGGTGAGGATGGTGGCACAAAATTTATGAGAATGTTAGCAAGAATCAATAATGTTGAAAAAGATTCACAAATTCACAAATGCAACAAGTAGACCAATAGCAAGATGTGGCACACGGGAACACACTCACGGATAGATAAGTGGGGTCGTGCAACCAAAAATGAGCTAAAAATGTGGAATCCACGGAAAATGCTCTTGTTGCACAACACAAGAGAGACGCTAGCATGATTACACAATAGGCGGATATGAGACTTGTGCACATCCTATAAAGCAAAAATGCAACGACTTCTATCCCAAGTATGCTATATGTATGATGTTTCGGTGATATGATCCAAGATGATCGAGTATGACAATCTTGATGTAGTATGATGCTATGGTTTTTTCTTAAAAGCTCTTTGCTTATCTTTCTCTTTTGCTTAAAAGCTTGTTCGCTCTTTCTCTTTTGAGCTCTTTTGGTGGCCACTTATGCAAAACTTCACGAACCAAGATAGCAATTGTGTATATGCGGTGACAACCTTGTGACACAAGAGATGATATCAAGATACTTGTACCCATATGATATGGTATGTATGCGATGGGAACTATGATCACTAATGTGCACAAGTAACGTTGCCGGCAATACTCAAATGGCTAGTCTCTATGGGCAAGTGATGCAAAATGGGCTATGGGGTTATCAATGCAATGGCAAGGAGTACACAAAGGTGTCGTCGAAGTTACCGTCCTTGCTTACGGTTGAGGGTGTCAAGGTTGTGAAATGGTCGATGCCGATGTCGAGTCGTTGGCAAAGATGAGCGGTGGTGATGTCGAAGTCGAACCGTTCCTAGTTAGCTGAAACACCTTAGGAAACGATGAACCGCAACTCAACTTCTCAAAGCAAATGTCAAATGGTGGTAACGGAAAGCGGTGGCACGGTCGGCTACGTTGAGTGGGGTAGAGGAAGTGCTCTAGTGGTGGTCGAGGTGGGTATGCGGTGGCGGAAGTGGTGGCGAAGAAAAACTGCAGAAGTGCAGTTTCGTCAGGGGAAGCCGGATGATCCGGGCCAGGAGCCGGATGATCCGAGTCATGGTCCGGATCGTCCGGGCAGGTCAACTGCGCACGGGGATGGCTCGGGATGAACTCGAAAATAGTGAAAGGTGAGATCCACTTGCAACACAAAGAATCCACGGATCTAACTCAACAAAACTTCATCATACCAACAAATCACAAAAACATTTGGGGCTATTTTTGTGGGGATTTCAGGATTTTAGGACGAAATCAACTAGAAAACAAAGTGTAGGGGCTCCAAATTCGTGATCAACCAAGGCTCATGATACCAAGATGATGTAGGGTGGAACCCTAGGGGCCGATCTTTCACGAAATGGAGGGGATCCCGCAAAGAACACGACGAACACACGAAGGAGAACACGAGGGGAAACACTCAAATCAATGAGAACAATCACACATGTGCTAGATCCATTGATGCGGAGCATCCTACGGACATCACCATGTCAAGAGCCCGTTTGGCAAGTGACATGTGCGGCATCTACTTCACATACATAAAGGTGAATCATCTCCTTTACATGTGCTCACTTGACCCCTTCAAGGATGATATACTACTTGATACTCCACTCGTGTGCATGCATAGGTATTGTCAGAGCTTCACAGATGATGAGGAGGAGTGCAAGCGCCAAGGAACAACTACACCATCCACGAGGGAAGCGTGGAAGCGAAGACGGAAGAAGACGGAGCTACGGAGTCTACAACGGCCGGACGACCGGCGTCCACCGGACGTCCGACACACCCTCCACCCAGCTAGAAGAATAGCCGACGAGACCTACAGCGGCCGCACGACCGACGACCACCGGACGTCCGACAAGTAC
Organism: Thinopyrum elongatum; assembly: GCA_011799875.1. Taxonomy (NCBI): domain Eukaryota; kingdom Viridiplantae; phylum Streptophyta; class Magnoliopsida; order Poales; family Poaceae; genus Thinopyrum; species Thinopyrum elongatum. The sequence continues at coordinate 207,415,292 of CM022300.1, read as the reverse complement.
CAGTGACCGGACGACCGACGCCGACCGGACGACCGGTGCCACCAGTCCAGAGAAGAAACGTCGGAAGTCCGACGCCCTCCGGAGACACCCTCCGGACATCTGGACCCCCGCGAGCGACCGGACGTCCCACACCGACTGGACGTCCGACACTGCCTGTGCGCAGCCAGGCCTTTGGCCTTGTATCCCTCTCCCACTTACCCCTTCGTGCCTTAGACTATAAATAGAACTCCCCCTTCTCCTTTCTAGGGTTAGCAAAGTGATAGCTCATTTGTATGTGAGCTTTGCTCCTACCACTCCTCCTCTTGAGAGAGAGAGACTACCAGTCCCATGGAGTTCAAGACCTACATGTGAGAAGATCCCTAGTGGATGAAGCCCCCGCAAGGGAAGATCCGTCTAGGATATCATCAAGACCTCCTCATGGAGATGAACTTTACCTTGTATCTTTCTTTTTGTTGTTCTTGTACCTTGTGGATCTTGTGTGTTTGATTGTCTAGTGGATGTGTGATTGGACTTGTTCTTGAGTGTTTCCCCTTGTGATTTCTCTCCGTTCTTCCCCTTGTTCTTCGTGTTCTTCGTGTTCTTTGAGGGAATCCACTCCAATCGTGAAAGATCGGCCTACACCGGGTTAGCCCCGCATCATATGGTATCATGAGCCACGTTGATCACGAATTTGGAGCCCCTAGCCCCATTTTCTAGCCTTCTTTTGCTTGATTTCGTCCTATATTTAGAAAATCCACACCAAAAATAGCCCCAATTTTTTTTGTAATTTGTTGGTTTGATGATGTTTTGTTGAATTTGATCCATGGATTTGCTTGGTTTCAGGTGGATCTAGCATCTCCCCAAGTTTCCCCACTTTCCATCCATGAAATCTCATCAATTTTGACCCCAAAATCCCCAATTTCGACCAAAATCGCGTCCCGGATCTAAAATCCCGAGTTGACCCAGACCCACCGGACGACCAACGTTTTCTCGGACGTCCGACGCCCCCGAAACCACCGGACAACCGGTACTTGCCGGAAATCCCACCCCCCGATCCAGAGCCGAAACCTCGGACTTCCGACCACTTCCGGACGTTCGTTCCACGCTCCAGCCCTCGGACTTCCGACAACTCTCGGACGTCCGACACCTGTAGATTTTAACTTCGGCTGATTTTTGTTTCGGCCATAACTAATTCATCCGAACTCCGATTTTGATGTTCTTTAGCTCGTTTTGAAGCTCTTGACATCGCCCATACCATAAAAATACTACCTCCGTCATTTGACTTCATCAAAATTTTGGAACTTTAGCATCTTTGCCTAGGGCCTTCACCACATCATCTGCTATACCACCACCGACTTCCGCAACCTAACCCATCTTGTTCACCATAGCATTAGTGGTTGCTTGAGTAGTGATTTGAGTCTCCTAAGCTGTTTCGGCAACTTAGGGACGGTTGCTTCTTCATCAACCACCACCATACCTTCCACATAACCTTGCCCACCATACACTTCCGCCACCCCAACTTAACACAATTTCTTTTGAGCTTGTTTGAGTTGTGTGTTGTGTCTCCTAAGGTGTTTCGGCTACTTAGGGACGGTGACCTCAACTTCAACTTGCATAACCCATCATTGCATTTCTGCAATACCATTGAGCTTCCGCAACACCACCACCGCTTTCCGCTACCACCATTTGACATTCGCCTTTGAGACTTTGAGTTTGCGGCTTTTTCGTTTCCTAAGGTGTTTCGGCTAATTAGGAACGGTTCTACATCAAGAACACCGCCACTCCTCATCGCCACGGACGGTAACCTCGACGACATCATTGTACATTATCCTTGCAATTGCATTGTTAACCCCGAGCCATCTTTGCGTTACTTGCCTATCGAGACTAGCCATTTGAGTATTGCCGGCAATGTTACTTGTGCACATTAGTGATCATCCCTTCCATTGCATATATACCATATCATATTTGTATCATGTTGGTATCATAGTACCATCCCTTGTGTCACCAGATTGTTCCCCGCATATACACAATTGCTATCTTGGTTTGTGCATTTCGCATAGTGGCCATACAAAAAAAAGCTTTTAAGCAAAGAGTGAACAAAGAGCTTGTAAGCAAGTGCCATAGCATCATACCACATTGCATATAAGATTGTCATATCGGATCATCTTGGATTATCTTGAGAGGATCACTGAGAACCTTACATACATAGTATACTTGGGATATAAAGTTGATACATTTTGCATCTTATAGGTTGTGCACACGTGTCGTATCCACCTATTGAGCAATCGGGCTAGCGTCTCTCTTGAGTTGTGCAACATGAGTGTTTTCCGTGGATTCCACATTGTGTGCTCATTCCTTGGTTGCACGACCCCATTTATCTATCCATGTGTGTGTTTCGATGTGCCACATATTGCGATTGGTCTACTTGTTTCATTTGCGAATCTGTGAATCTCTTTCAACATTATTGACTCTTGCTAACATTTTGCATCAATTTTTTGTGCCACTATCCTCACCGAGCCACTCCATAAGCTTTACTTTGTAGGTGTGAGTGAACAAGTCCGGTACCAATTCCACTATTCTCTCATTTCACATTGAGTGAAACAAGATACATCCTCAACTTTGGGAAAAGGTAACTTGGTATTGTTTACCTCATTTCCTACTCACCTCTACTCGAGTCTTGTGATGGATAGGCAAAGCATTTCATCTTCGGTCTACAACAACAACGACGAGTTTGGTGCCATGAAAAACAACTTGGACGCCAAGATGGATGCTCAAATGGAGGAGATCAAAGCCCACATCAAGTCCTACAAGATATCTTCCTCATCTTCGAGAAGACGCTCAAGTGCACATGCTTCCGAGCTACCATCTCCGGCAAGATCACATCGGCATCGACACCACCACCGACAAGAACGTGAAGGTCAAGAGCTCAACACCAACAACCGCTCAACGACTTCACCATCTCCCTTGGCATCTTCACCTAGCGAATTCAAGGCATCTTCGCCTACGGACATACGCCATCTTCGCCAACAAGCACCCCAAGACTACTCTCACGAGAAGCTCCCCAAGCTCAAGTCCACGACTTCCACGAGCTACTATGACCTCGACACCGACCACGGGATTCCTTTCTATGGGACTCAAGAACCCGAGGAGTATCTCGAGTGGGAGCGCTTGATGGACAACTACCTCAAGCTACATCAAGTTCCTCCCGAAGATCAAGTAAAGTGATCCACAACAAACTTCCATGACTACGCATCAACATGGTGGCTTCACACACCTTCGGAGAGCTATGACATGAGTTGGCCCAAGACAAAGAGAGCTATGCGGTGAGAGTTCGTGCCTCCCAGCCACATGGAACAACTTCTACGCCAATTGGAGAACACCATCCAAGGATCCAAGTCCATCGATGCGTACTTCAAGGAGATGAAGAATGCCTTGCGACGAGCCGGTGTGGACGACTACATAGAGAGAGTGTGATAGTTGATAGGTCATGCGAGGACATTTTGAACTCTAACGACTTAACCTCTTTCTCTATTGTGTCTTCTCATTTGGTGCTAGGTCCCATATATGATGACGCACCGATTCGCGACGACTACGTCCTTCCTTTGGACAAGATGATGGCCATGGTGGAATATGATGCACCCCCCACATGGTTCCATCAAGATGATAATATTGACCACCATTTGGTCTTTGCCACCTCACCTACACCACATGAGTGGAATGAACAAGGTAACATAGGTGAAGGTGATGCTCTTGTCCCACTAGTGGACATTCTTGACATTGATTGCGTGCATGATGTTGATCAAACTATTACCATGCTTCAAGCTAGTGAGACTTCTCCATGCGATGATTTACCCATTTATGATGAGTTTGATGATTGCCATGTGGAGTCTATTAGTTGTGATGCCATGTTACATAGGATTTCTTGTGACAATTCTTTAGGTCACATCATGTTTGACAATCAGCTTGACTTGTCACATGCTATGAATGAGATCAACCATATGTTATATTTGCAATCTCATCGTAGTGACTATGCATATGCCATTAAAATAAACCCAATTTGCACATATGGCATAGATGACAAGCCCATGGTTATGGGCATTTGTTTTTCTTGTGATGATATTGATATGCTCCCTTTGCATCAATTGTCTCAAATGCCATGCCATGACCACCTAGCTTCGGATATGCATTGTTTTGGATGTTGCCCATTTTCTCCATATGATGTTTCTGATATTGCTCATGAGGAGACCCCCATAGTTTCCTCATACATTTTAGGAGATTTTGATCCATCCCATCCATTGCATGATCCCAATAATTGTGTGCACAATATGCTCCCCATGAATAACAATGCTATTGATGTGCCATATAATTGCATTCTCAATTTGTGTCCCCATGGTGTTATACACAATAACTATTCTTTCATGACGGATGACATGTTCTTATACCATGCATCAAATTTCTTTGAGCGATGCTTATCTTCTGCTAACTCACACGTGCACATACACATCATGATGAATGATGTGTACATTTACCACACACACAATTTCTTTCGTTTGTATATTTGTTGTGTAGGTACCCACGCATACTTGTCAACCTCACAATCCCATGAGTTAACGAAACAAGCTCTAGAGAGCAACGATGACTTGGGATCCCGTGGATTGGCTTTCACACCGTTCCCATCACACAAAGACTTCGCGCATCTCTTCTTCATGGCCCTCACATGGTTATGTGTTATTGTCAATTACATATTCTATGCCCATCTTGCCATGTTCATTTTGCATGATATGCTCGTTCCTATACCTTTACCATGCATTTGTGACCCATGCTTTGCATTACACATGATGATTGACTCTAGCACTTGTATGTGTATTTGCATGATTCGTGGATATATTGCTTGTTCTTGCCATGTTTCCTTTGTGACCCATTCCTATGGTGATACTTTGATCTTACTTTGTGTTCGTGCTTGCGATATGTCATGGGCATTTCCTATATCCACTATTTGCTCACATGACATGATTGCCATTATTTCCTCTAGTGTGTTGCATCTTCGCTCCACTAGTTTGCACGACTTGATTACTATGTTTGCTTGCCTTGTTGCATCACCAATGATTCATACTTGCTCGTTTCATGCGGCTGATGACAACCATCTATATGCTTTGCACATGATTGTTATTGCTTCTTGTCATATATCTCTATGGCACCCCGGCTCAGAGGAAACCGGAACGCCCCGTATTCCAGTCCCAGGGACAAGTCCACTGGAATACGGCACTGTTGGCATAGAACAAATCAGCTATTTATTGCTATAAATATGGTTACAAAGATTACATCAACACGGCGACACTACGCCTGCTCAAAATAGCTCTATGCTAATAGCGGATCGACCTGAGGAGGCGGAGTATCTCTCGGCAGCGGAACAGCGTCGGCGGTGATGGACTCCACTCCGCAGGGACTCTGGCTAGAACGCGTATCCTAGCTCGCGCAATCAACATCTTCGACAAACAAGCAGTCATGGCATGACCTGCAAACTGGCATGACACGCCAGGTGAGTACTTTGAATGTACTCGCAAGCTCACAACAAACATCAGCATTAAGGCAAGACAACATCAGAGTAATCAAGATTAAGTTAAGATTTATTGTTACCGAAGGAATGGTTGAAATGAGCAATAACAGGCTACTCTTCCTGCATTCTGGTGACCAACTCATGATCACTCCAAGAACATCCAACGATCATCCTCGAGATCGTTACTAATACTTGCCCATGGCATACTGTCCAACTGTTACCAAACTCAGATGAGTTCTCCCATCATTACTGTCATTATAACGGTTGATCTCCTATAGAGGTCTGGACGGGCTGTCCAATACCGTGGACACGGCTATTCGAATAGATTTAACACTCTGCAGAGGTTGTACACTTTACCCACACCACGGAACTCATGGCCTCGTGCTCCCATTCGGGTGGACCAACGACGTTCCGACGAAACCCGCCTGACCCGTGACTCTTCCATCGTACGACCGGCAATCATACTCCCTCTTGGAGTCAAGCCCTGGGTGGCCCGTGTCCTCAAGACACCTGCCAGCGTCCTGGCCAAACAAACTGTCCCAAACGGGGACCTGGATCCAATAACTCAACTGGGCTCACAGGGTTATCGCCGCCTACCGGGCCAGGGTAGCGCACGCGCATAACCCTCCCTCTTTGGAGGTACCGGTGGAAGAGCACGCGGTCAGACCAAGTCAAGGCCGTCCCATACCGGCAAATGTGGCTGCACGAATAAGCCCGGACAGGTGACTCTCGATCAACCAACTAAGTTCACTTATTACCAGGTTGTTTCATCAAGTTAACTTAGTTAGTCAAATTAGGCATCTTATCCTCGAACAATCTTTCTGTCACAGCTGACACTCCGGTATCATAGTAATCCAATAACCGGCATGCTTAGGCTACTACTACTAGTTCATATCCACAAATGCCGGATGAAATCCCAAAATAATCATAGACGGTAATCTCAACATCATAACCTCAACGAGTGGGTAAACTACTAGTCATTAACAATCCGGTATCCATCATCTACTCATGCGTGTCATAATCCAATCCATGCTACAGATAACATTCTTGCTATTAAAGTAATTAATTAAACTATGATATTGCATTGCAATTATGCAGATGAGGGTTGTGGCTTGCCTGGGAATGAAGGATACACCGGGGAGAAGTGCGGAACGGTCGCGGAAGGAGTTGCCGAAAACAGTTCTCTCTCGGAGGGGCTGTTTACGGCAAGGGCAAAATGGTCATTTTTACAGTAGGACCACATAGTGAAAATGACACCAACACGACGGTCTCGACGAGACGAAGACGTGGGCATTGGATTCACCTCGATCGGAATCTCGGGTGAAAAGTTACAACCAGTTGAAATCCAGGGACCAATCTGCAAGAAAACCCTACAAACAGGTCCCTGGCGGCTGAAAATAGAAAGCGTCTGTCTCTGAATTATGCCTTCTGCATGAGAAAACGTATTCTCAGCCGCAGTACAACAGGAATATGCTTTCCAGTAAGGAAAGCGTAATTTCACAGAAGAAAGAACAAAGTACGTTTTCAAAAGATGAAAGCGCACTTTCGAGTTACGCTTCCACTTACTGCACCGGGCCCGGGCGTTGACCTTGCCGTGACGCTTACAGGCGGGCCCCGCTTACCTCTCTCTCCCCTCACGCTCCAGCTCGTCTTCTTCCCCGCGCTGTGCCTCGCGTGGGACAGAGGAAGGGAGCAGGGGAGATGGGTGCTAGGGGGCCGGCCAGCTCAAGCCAGCTCCGGCCGGGCTGAGGCCACCGGCGGGACCGCAGGGCTGTAGCGCCTCCGTTCAGAGGGTCGTCCGGCGCCGGGGAGGAGTAGGGAGGCGGGGAGGGGCGGCGCCAGGAGGAGGACAGAGAGGCGGGCGGTGGTGATGCTCTCCGGCGAAACGGGCAACTCCGGCGAGGGCGAGTGGGTGGGGCAGTTAAACGGGACGAGGAGGAGCTGGTGGAGAGGTTGGAAGGAGGAGAGGAGCTCGGCTGAGCTCCAATTTAGGAGAAGGGCCGCGGCAGCCATGGTGATGGTGGTGGCTGGAAAGAGCTTCTCCCGCTCGGGGAAGTGGCTGGGCGGGACCAGAGGAAGACGGGGAGGTGGCTGGTGAGCTCGGGAGGGGCTCGGAGGTCCTTATATAGCCGAGCGACGAGGAGGTCCGGGCACGGCCACGGTGCCACGTGCACCGGCGTCCCGATGCTTCGGGAGCTTGCCTGGAGGGGAGGAGAAGCATCCGAGAGCTTCACGGAGGGCGGAGAGGGTTCAGGAGCAGCCGGGGCGGTTCGGGAGAGCTCGGGGCGATGGGACTCATCGACGGCAGAAGCGGATAGGGAGCGGCGCGGCTGTGCACTGCGCAGGAAGAGACGGGAGAGGGGTCCAGTGCGAGGGCGACGACGAAACGAAGCCGCTGGACATGAGGTGGTGTCGAACGAGCGAGGAAACGAACGAGGCCAAGGGTCCCATGCACAGAGCGCGCGATTTGCCAAGTCAAACACGTGGTCACCATGTGCATATGGTGCCACGGCCACGTACTTGGCACGAAATCTTGTCTGGTGTGTAGTCCCTCCAAACTACATTGCACCTGAGGTGATAGATCGACTATAAAAGCTCTGAGGTGAAGTGAGGGTTCACTGAAACTTTGCTGTATCAGACTAAATCATGATACAGTGATCCACAGAGATGATCTAGGAGCCAAATAAGTTGTCTGGGATGTTTAGATGAGGAAGGACCATAATCCTGTGGGTTTTGGAAGTAATAGGACCAATATACATCATGGTTGCTTTGCAACAGCACAAATTGGTCCAGAATCAAGATCATGATGGTGCACTCAAATGAAGAAGCCACTTGAGCTGAAATTTGGCAAGGCAGGGTTATTTGGACATATGAAAATGCTGTAAAAATTTCATACCAAATGGACATGCCAAAATGGTACTTGCTTCACAAGCATCCTCTCTGTCCAGAAACTTGCAAAATTTGCACAGGGCAATTGGTTTACTGAATTGGGCCAAATCTTGGTGGAAGGAGTTGAAATGGATTTAAGAATGTCCTGGTAAATTTTTAGCTTAAATGAAGCAATATAAAATATAGTTGCTTCACAACTGAAAAAATATGACCAGAAGCTAGGATTTGATGTTCTGCTCACATATATGACTAGATAGGGTTGAAACTTGGTGGAGAGTCACGATTTGGGCAAATGAAGGTGCACGCAAAATTTCAACTCATTTGGATACTCCTAGCTAGCACTTGCTTCACAAAGATTCCAGTTGCCCAGAAACTTTGGAAATTAGCCAAGAGAGATTTAATATCCAAATAAAGTTGAATTTTGGCATGTGGCAATGATATGGATAGGAAAGAATGCCCAAAAAGTTTGAGAGCAAGTGGGCCAATATAAAGGGTACTTGCTTCACAAACTGACAACTAGGGCAGAATAGGAAAAAGATTATTCGTGAATTATTTTTGGACATGGCAAGGAATATTTTGACATATCTGGTTAAGATATGTCCCAAAGGATTTATGAGAATTATTTGGGAATTTTGGGAATGATAGAAATATGAGTTACTTCACAACTCAGGGCTGACAGGGTTATTCCTTTAATAGAAAAAGGAATATTCCCAAGAAAAGAATATTGGGATTGGTCCAAGATGGAAATTACAAGGTCTTGGGATGATTTTGAGGTTGGCAAGCCACTTGGGAGAGGAATCAAGGGTGATCTCTCCAGGTTTCAGGACTACTAAGCCACAGAAAAGCAAATCCAGACCAAAATAAAAAGGAAAAAGAAATGGGCAAAATCCAGGGTGTCACAAACCTACCCCCCTTAAAGAAATCTCGTCCTCGAGATTTGGTTGCTCAGGGGTTAAACCTGAATATTCCCCTTTGAGGAAACCATTTCCCACTCGGGTTTCCTTTATACCTTTGTATTCTGCTCCCGCTGGTTACTCGGACTGACTGCCTGGCCCTGATGTGATTTGTTTCACTGGATCCTTATTCTGACAGGTCTTTCCTCATATATTATTCTGACTTTAATCCTTTTATGTCCAATGGCCTGCCTAGGTGCAATGAATTATCCTGACTACAATACCCGTCCTTCTCGCAAGCCCGAGAGTTGTTCTTTATGGACGTGTTGTGATGAAGTCCAATACGGATGATCGTCCATTGACTCGTGAACAGATCCTCTCGAGGGACATGAAATCTTTTACTCATCGTGCTTGGGTGTCCTCAAAGGGCTGTATGTCCTCCAAGTTTGAAACAGTACTGTGATTCATATCATTCTCCTTCTTGCATGGTTTACTGAATCATCTTTGGTATCTGTACTATCTCAGGTATCACATTCGCACCGAAGATTTAATTGTCACCTGTCGTGACCAGCATAAAGGGGTACGGTGATATTATCCATAGACTTGACTGACAGTGGTCCTGGCAGCAGAATCTTGTTCACGGCAGGTTATTCTTTATCTGCTTCCCATATGTGAGGGCATGTGCTGCGAGACTGTTGCTCATCCTCTTGAGTGCTCAGTCTGACAGGCTTGACTATTCTCTTCTGATGATTCTGGGAATATTTAGTTGGCTGAGCGGGTTGACTCGATATGGGGTCCTTGCAAATAGATTAGACCCCATGGTGTGTATCCCCATGGTGACCGGTATCGAACCAGTCTATTCTGGCATTTGTACCAAGTTGATCATGTAACCATTATCATATCTGTATGGCCAATCTTGCTCCTTCATTATGGTTTTCTTTACCTGGATCCTTAGCTGAAAGAGCTTGGCCTTATGTATTCTCGATTCTTCGGGTGACCATGGGTACTGCCAGATGCAACGTTCCGGCAGGCATATTACTTTACAAGTTGTAGCTGTAGGGTAACGACTGTCTGAACCCTTGGATGAAATCGGCAAATAAACCAGTAGCCACCAGAACTGTCTTTACAACTCAGATCTGGGACATTACTGGAGTAACTCAACCCCGACTCAAGACGGCTGAAAAGCAGCTCAGAGCATGAGACGGTGTCGATAACAAGAAAGTAGCAACTCCCTAAGACGGCCGAGAAACAGCTCAGAGCATAGGGTCACCGCTACGGAAAGAAATTCAACAACTGTCCGAGACGGCCGAAAAGCAGCTCAAAACTCGGGCCAGTTGCTGACAAAAGAAAAAAAAATCAGCATCCACCATGGACGGCCGTAAAACAGCTCGGAACACAGGCGTGATGCCGTTACTAAAGAAAGGCAGGCAAGGGTTTAGTAGCGTCCCATACAGCTTGCTATTACGCAGACAAGCACAGGTATGATAATTGAAACCGGGCTGACATCATGGTCTGAGTAACTCATGTAACCTTGGCAGCATGTTCATCATTTCCATAAAAACATGTGTAGCTGGCACTTGATTTCTGAGGCAGGCTTGTGTCCTGACTGGTTCTTGCATTCCGACCAACGGTCGCGGACCTGACTCTTGGGATGCATTGTCATATGCTGCCAACTGTCTGGGGAGTATCTTGTACTCTGAGGCTTCCTTTTTGCCACATACGGACTGAGTGCATATATCTATTCCTTAATGTTTCTGTCATCAGTTACTTGTTATAAGCAACAGGGTATTCAGCTATCCTTCCTGCTGAACTCCGCACTCATAACATATTCTGGCTTACTTCCGGGATATATCAGGGTTCAACCTGTACTCATAGCAGACTCACACCGTATATGGTAACCATACCTTTGACATGAACTGTACTGTGGATCAGCACACAATCTGTCGTCTTGCTGATCCGATGATTTCTGCTGTGAAGGTTGCAATGGTGCATACTGGATGCTAATAATCAATCCAAAATACCATTAGTAGTCAGGCCAGGTATTTCCCGATATCAGGCAGTCAGCGGAAAATTCCATATTGTTGAGCTGAGCCTCCAACTAACTGTCTCTTCACTGATTTCTTTGAGTCCGGTGTCGGGGAGCAACTTCCATAAGGGAAAATAAGGTAACACCAAGGACCCGACGAAAGAAGCAAAAGAAACGACTAAACAAAAGCACACAAAGCACTAAGATCACACACAAGCAATATATTACAACTACTCACAGCAATAATATGCATGCCTACCTAAGCACACAAATCTCACGGAGACTCCGGTATTACGGTCTAACATGCTGTGGCGATGTGCACGAAAGGAAGTCAAGGCGTGGAAGGAGTTGGTGTAAACAAAGGTACACCAAACACGGCTTAACACTGGTTGCAGCTGGAAGGATACTGAGGCGAGGACGGACTTGATGATCGTGGATCGGAACACGGAGGTCACGACCACATCATCATCAAGCGTACGGAAGAAACCGTACTTGTCCTGGGAATGGATAGCGATGAAAAGAAAGGCTTGCTGGCATTGCCCTTTTCTGATAACCAAGATCAGTAAGGGTTGCCAAGGCGGCTAGAGGGATGGCACGATCCGGGATAGAGACATGTCTATCACCGAACCATAGGGGTGGCTAAAGAGGATATATTGGTGTGGTACCTGTGCATCAATCCTGCAAAGGATCGATACACCAAGCACCTAGGCATCCCTCCGCTGGGACGAAGATGACACCAACCACCAAGAAAAGATATGCAACTGGAGGGTACAGGTAGTGGATTGCCACCTATACTCACCAGATCAATCGTTAGTGATAACTAGTCTATATGCATGCTATGCAGCAAACAAATGCAACAAACAAGTGCAGCAAACCAACTAGACTCTATACTACCGGTTCTAACGCTCGCACCTAGACTGCGCGTCCTATAGCCAGACTGGCTCTGATACGAACTCCTGTGGCACCCCGGCTCAGAGGAAACCGGAACGCCCCGTATTCCAGTCCCAGGGACAAGTCCACTGGAATACGGCACTGTTGGCATAGAACAAATCAGCTCTTTATTGCTATAAATATGGTTACAAAGATTACATCAACACGGCGACACTACACCTGCTCAAAATAGCTCTATGCTAACAGCGGATCGACCTGAGGAGGCGGAGTATCTCTCGGCAGCGGAACAGCGTCAGCGGTGATGGACTCCACTCCGCAGGGACTCTGGCTAGAACGCGTATGCTAGCTCGCGCAATCAACATCTTCGACAAACAAGTAGTCATGGCATGACCTGCAAACTGGCATGACACGCCAGGTGAGTACTTTCAATGTACTCGCAAGCTCACAACAAACATCAGCATTAAGGCAAGACAACATCATAGTAGTCAAGATTAAGTTAAGATTTATTGTTACCGAAGGAATGGTTGAAATGAGCAATAACAGGCTACTCTTCCTGCATTCTGGTGACCAACTCATGATCACTCCAAGAACATCCAACGATCATCCTCGAGATCGTTACTAATACTTGCCCATGGCATACTGTCCAACTGTTACCAAACTCAGATGAGTTCTCCCATCATTACTGTCATTATAACGGTTGATCTCCTATAGAGGTCTGGACGGGCTGTCCAATACCGTGGACACGGCTATTCGAATAGATTTAACACTCTGCAGAGGTTGTACACTTTACCCACACCACGGAACTCATGGCCTCGTGCTCCCATTCGGGTGGACCAACGACGTTCCGACGAAACCCGCCTGACCCGTGACTCTTCCATCGTACGACCGGCAATCATACTCCCTCTTGGAGTCAAGCCCTGGGTGGCCCGTGTCCTCAAGACACCTGCCAGCGTCCTGGCCAAACAAACTGTCCCAAACGGGGACCTGGATCCAATAACTCAACTGGGCTCACAGGGTTATCGCCGCCTACCGGGCCAGGGTAGCGCGCGCGCATAACCCTCCCTCTTTGGAGGTACCGGTGGAAGAGCACGCGGTCAGACCAAGTCAAGGCCGTCCCATACCGGCAAATGTGGCTGCACGAATAAGCCCGGACAGGTGACTCTCGATCAACCAACTAAGTTCACTTATTACCAGGTTGTTTCATCAAGTTAACTTAGTTGGTCAAATTAGGCATCTTATCCTCGGACAATCTTTCTGTCACAGCTGACACTCCGGTATCATAGTAATCCAATAACCGGCATGCTTAGGCTACCGCTACTAGTTCATATCCACAAATGCCGGATGAAATCCCAAAATAATCATAGACGGTAATCTCAACATCATAACCTCAACGAGTGGGTAAACTACTAGTCATTGACAATCCGGTATTCATCATCTACTCATGCATGTCATAATCCAATCCATGCTATAGATAACATTCTTGCTATTAAAGTAATTAATTAAACTATGATATTGCATTGCAATTATGCAGATGAGGGTTGTGGCTTGCCTGGGAATGAAGGATACACCGGGGAGAAGTGCGGAACGGTCGCGGAAGGAGTTGCCGAAAACAGTTCTCTCTCGGAGGGGCTGTTTACGGCAAGGGCAAAATGGTCATTTTTACAGTAGGACCACATAGTGAAAATGACACCAACACGACGGTCTCGATGAGACGAAGACGTGGGCATTGGATTCACCTCGATCGGAGTCTCGGGTGAAAAGTTACAACCAGTTGAAATCCAGGGACCAATCTGCAAGAAAAACCTACAAACAGGTCCCTGGCGGCTGAAAATAGAAAGCGTCTTTCTTTGAATTACGCCTTCTGCACGAGAAAACGTATTCTCAGCCGCAGTACAACAGGAATACGCTTTCCAGTAAGGAAAGCGTAATTTCACAGAAGAAAGAACAAAGTACGTTTTCAAAAGATGAAAGCGCACTTTCGAGTTACGCTTCCACTTACTGCACCGGGCCCGGGCGTTGACCTTGCCGTGACGCTTACAGGCGGGCCCCGCTTACCTCTCTCTCCCCTCTCGCTCCAGTTCGTCTTCTTCCCTGCGCTGTGCCTCGCGTGGGACAGAGGAAGGGAGCAGGGGAGATGGGTGCTAGGGGGCCGGCCAGCTCAAGCCAGCTCCGGCTGGGCTGAGGCCACCGGCGGGACCGCAGGGCTGTAGCGCCTCCGTTCAGAGGGTCGTCCGGCGCCGGGGAGGAGTAGGGAGGCGGGGAGGGGCGGCGCCAGGAGGAGGACAGAGAGGCGGGCGGTGGTGATGCTCTCCGGCGAAACGGGCAACTCCGGCGAGGGCGAGTGGGTGGGGCAGTTAAACGGGACGAGGAGGAGCTGGTGGAGAGGTTGGAAGGAGGAGAGGAGCTCGGCTGAGCTCCAATTTAGGAGAAGGGCCGCGGCGGCCATGGCGATGGTGGTGGCTGGAGAGAGCTTCTCCCGCTCGGGGAAGTGGCTGGGCGGGACCAGAGGAAGACGGGGAGGTGGCTGGTGAGCTCGGGAGGGGCTCGGAGGTCCTTATATAGCTGAGCGACGAGGAGGTCCGGGCACGGCCACGGTGCCACGTATACCGGCGTCCCGATGCTTCAGGAGCTCGCCTGGAGGGGAGGAGAAGCATCCGAGAGCTTCACGGAGGGCGGAGAGGGTTCAGGAGCGGCCGGGGAGGTTCGGGAGAGCTCGGGGCGATGGGACTCATCGACGGCAGAAGCGGACAGGGAGCGGCGCGGCTGTGCACTGCGCAGGAAGAGACGGGAGAGGGGTCCAGCGCGAGGGCGACGACGAAACGAAGCCGCTGGACATGAGGTGGTGTCGAACGAGCGAGGAAACGAACGAGGCCAAGGGTCCCATGCACAGAGCGCGCGATTTGCCAAGTCAAACACGTGGTCACCATGTGCATATGGTGCCACGGCCACGTACTTGGCACGAAATCTTGTCTGGTGTGTAGTCCCTCCAAACTACATTGCACCTGAGGTGATAGATCGACTATAAAAGCTCTGAGGTGAAGTGAGGGTTCACTGAAACTTTGCTGTATCAGACTAAATCATGATACAGTGATCCACAGAGATGATCTAGGAGCCAAATAAGTTGTCTGGGATGTTTAGATGAGGAAGGACCATAATCCTGTGGGTTTTGGAAGTAATAGGACCAATATACATCATGGTTGCTTTGCAACAGCACAAATTGGTCCAGAATCAAGATCATGATGGTGCACTCAAATGAAGAAGCCACTTGAGCTGAAATTTGGCAAGGCAGGGTTATTTGGACATATGAAGATGCTGTAAAAATTTCATACCAAATGGACATGCCAAAATGGTACTTGCTTCACAAGCATCCTCTCTGTCCAGAAACTTGCAAAATTTGCACAGGGCAATTGGATTACTGAATTGGGCCAAAACTTGGTGGAAGGAGTTGAAATGTATTTAAGAATGTCCTGGTAAATTTTTAGCTTAAATGAAGCAATATAAAATATAGTTGCTTCACAACTGAAAAAATATGACCAGAAGCTAGGATTTGATGTTCTGCTCACATATATGACTAGATAGGGTTGAAACTTGGTGGAGAGTCACGATTTGGGCAAATGAAGGTGCACGCAAAATTTCAACTCATTTGGATACTCCTAGCTAGCACTTGCTTCACAAAGATTCCAGTTGCCCAGAAACTTTGGAAATTAGCCAAGAGAGATTTAATATCCAAATAAAGTTGAATTTTGGCATGTGGCAATGATATGGATAGGAAAGAATGCCCAAAAAGTTTGAGAGCAAGTGGGCCAATATAAAGGGTACTTGCTTCACAAACTGACAACTAGGGCAGAATAGGAAAAAGATTATTCGTGAATTATTTTTGGACATGGCAAGGAATATTTTGACATATCTGGATAAGATATGTCCCAAAGAATTTATGAGAATTATTTGGGAATTTTGGGAATGATAGAAATATGAGTTGCTTCACAACTCAGAGCTGACAGGGTTATTCCTTTAATAGAAAAAGGAATATTCCCAAGAAAAGAATATTGGGATTGGTCCAAGATGGAAATTACAAGGTCTTGGGATGATTTTGAGGTTGGCAAGCCACTTGGGAGAGGAATCAAGGGTGATCTCTCCAGGTTTCAGGACTACTAAGCCACAGAAAAGCAAATCCAGACCAAAATAAAAAGGAAAAAGAAATGGGCAAAATCCAGGGTGTCACAATCTCCATGCGTTGCCTCTCTCATGCTAGATGATTTGACATGTATTGAGTGCAACAATGCTTTTAGTCTTGCTAATGAACTTGCCCCATAGCATTCTCACATATATTTGGAGATTTTGACATATTTCTTATGAAGCATGCTTGCCTTCCTTCTTTGCACCATATACCTAGTGCCATGAATATCGCCATTGTTGCATCATATTATTCATACACTTGTGCTTCTAATGGTTATGTGCAAGAGAAGAGAACCATCATGATGGATGATGTGTCTATCTACCATGTGCATACATTCTTTCTTTTGTTGTGTGCATGTGTAGAATACTTGGACTTCGTGTCGACTTCCACTTCACGCAAGTTGACCATTCGAGCTCTTGAGAGCGAGCCTCATATATTCTACCATGACTCGCTTCTACACCGCATTTTCTTGCACTTCGGCATTGTGAAGGATGCACAAGGACACGCCTTCAAGGTGACATCTTTCTTGAGCATGGATATTCTGAATCATACTACTTGTGTTGCTTGCACCATGAGACTTATCGGTCATCTCGGACTACTTGATTCCGCACATGTTAGAGATCTTGCTTCGACTTGCCATTTTCACATTTCCATGCCTCATGACATATATACCTTGTGTGTTGCATCCAATTCTTGGATTACTTTCTAATATCATATGGTTGGTTGCACTAATATATTTTCTTCACACATGCCATGTCCCATTGATTGCTACATGCTTGCCTTGATTGCCTCACACATGATGAACAATTGCTCTTACTATTGTGTTGAGTGCCACACTATATTCACTACACCCTATGCATGTTATGCTTGGATTGTCTTGCACTTGACCCATGTGTTTAGACATCTCATCTTCTTTGGTGTTATGAATGATTCGTATGCCTACCATCGACCATTTGTCGACCGCTTTATGCATGATTGCTATGAACTTGAGGTAGATGCTTCTTCTCTTGTCACACATATTTGCATCACTACCTCACAATTGCATCCTTGTCCACAGGATGTCTTTGCTTGTGCTCGATTTATGTGCTTACAAGCCATGTCACAATCCTTTGTCACACCTTATGCTATGCTTGATGACGACACTTGTTGGGTGAATCACCACTTGAATGCTTGGTTTTGCACTAACGCTAACCACATTTGTTTTTCCAAGTTTTTGTTGTCCTTGCTCCTTTTGAAGGAATCACTAGACGGTGCGACATTGGAGAGTGCCCATTGCGAGCTTGAAGATAATGAGTACTTCGTGAACATCCACTTCTACACGGCGAAGCCATCTCTTTCCCATGGTGATTTGGTTTTCGATCCGAGGTCGGATCATTCCCAAGGGGGCGGGGGAGATGATGCGGAGCATCCTACGGACATCACCATGTCAAGAGCCCGTTTGGCAAGTGACACGTGCGACATCTACTTCACATACATAAAGGTGAATCATCTCCTTTACACGTGCTCACTTGACCCCTTCGAGGATGGTATACTATTTGACACTCCACTCGTGTGCATGCATAGGTATTGTCGGAGCTTCACGGATGACGAGGAGGGGTGCAAGAGCCAAGGAACAACTACACCATCTGCGAGGGAAGCGTGGAAGCGAAGATGGAAGAAGATGGAGTTGCGGAGTCTACAGCGGCCGGAAGACCGGCGTCCACCGGACGTCCGACACACCCTCCACCCAACCAGAAGAACAGCCGACGAGACCTACAGCGGCCGGACGACTGACCACCACCGGACGTCCGACAAGTACCAGTGACCGGACAACCGACGCCGACCGGACGACCGGTGCCACCAGTCCAGAGAAGAAACGTCGGAAGTCCGACGCCCTCCGGACGTCCGGACCCCCGCGAGCGACCGGACGTCCGACACCGACGGACGTCCGACACTGCCTGTGCGCAGCCAGGCATTTGCCCTTGTATCCCTCTCCCACTTACCCCTTCGTTGCTTAGACTATAAATAGAAGCCCCCCTTCTCCTTTCTAGGGTTTGCAAAGTGATAGCTCATTTGTATGTGAGCTTTGCTCCTACCACTCCTCCTCTTGAGAGAGAGAGAGACTACCACTCCCATGGAGTTCAAGACCTCCATGTGAGAAGATCCCTAGTGGATGAAGCCCCCGCAAGGGAAGATCCATCTAGGATATCATCAAGACCTCCTCATGGAGATGAACTTTACCTTGTATCTTTCCTTTTGTTGTTCATGTACCTTGTGGATCTTGTGTGTTTGATTGTCTAGTGGATGTGTGATTGGACTTGTTCTTGAGTGTTTCCCCTTGTGATTTCTCTCCGTTCTTCCCCATGTTCATCGTGTTCTTCGAGGGAATCCACTCCAATCATGAAAGATCGGCCTACACCGGGTTAGCCCTATATCATCCATGAACACAAAGGGTGATACAAGATTCAAACGCAACAAAGGACGATACAAGAGGCGGTAGTTCTTCCCGATCCAGAGACGGGGTCTTGAATCCACGAGGGGATCTTCTCCTAGATGGAGGGCTTGAATCCACTTGGGGGATCTTCTTCTAGTTGAAGGACTTCACCTCCAATGGAGTAGGTATCAAGTGGATGAGCAATTCTCTATGTCTCAAATGAGCTAAACTATTGCTAACCCTAGAAAAGTGGAGGAGGAGTCGTTTATATAGGCTAAGGAGACGAAGGGATACATGGGCCTCGGCCCAACACGCGCGCACAGGCGGGGGTCCGGATGATCCGGAAAGGGAGCCACACGATCCGGGCTTTAGGGACGTGGATGATCCGGGAGATGGTCCGGATGGTCCGGACGTGGCGAGGAGGCAGGCGGCGCCCCAGATGTCCAGAGCGGGGTCCGGACGTCCGGCTGGGTCCGGATGATCCGAGGCTCCGTCTAGATGATCCGGCTTCGTGGTTCAGCTGCGGGTGCTCTCGGGTGGATTAGCCGGATCGTCCGGACAGGGTCCGGATCGTCCGGGCTCTGTTCGGATCGTCCGGGACCTCGTCCGGAACGTCGGGCCAGCCTGGGACTTGGCTGATTTCTTCTCCGTCTTCGCGTGTGTCTTCCTCTTCCGATCCTCCTTGCTCCTTAGCTTCTCCATGGCTAACTCCTCGGTACCTAAGTATGCAAAGTGTCTCCATTTGAGGTAGTAGCCATGTCTCATGTGTTTCAAAGAGGAATTGTGAGAGGAGCGATGTCACCTCAGTTTCGAGAGCTCTTGCACGTGCTCATGTCATGGGTCCACTTGGCACTTGGTGAGACGATGATAGGTCTGTGGGATGACCTTGGGATGCTCCGCATCACTTTTGCTACCAAATATTTAAGCCTTCCAAGATCGACATATTTCTACACCGTGTAACGTAATTTCCCCTGGCAATCGCTTTACTCAATCTTTGGAGTTATTTGACACCGTTGGTTGCCTGTCACCACCTGCTGCATGGTAAGAACTTGTAAGATATTGATATTTGCTTTACTGTGAGTGCTTTACCACCACATCCTAGTAGTTCATAGGAAAATTATTCTCGAATTTTGTTTCTTGTTTCTACTAATCATGACAGGTTCCGGAGATAGAAGTTCTTGGACGACAGACACATCTTCACCATCACGAGAGTTGGGACAACACACACAAGCACATGGTCACGTTATCTCTTTATCATCATTTGAGGGTAGATTTAATCCTGCTATTTATCTAGCTTGGGAGCTTGAAGTAGAACATGTTTTTAGTCACGATGATTTTTCTGAACTTGAGAGAGTACGAGCTGCCACTGGAGCATTTACTGGTTTTGCTTCTGTTTGGTGGAGTGTGCATTATAAGAGAAACAGTGATAACCAACCCACAACTTGGAAAGATTTGAAAGCTGTAATGAGAAAACATTTTTTTTCCTCCTTACTATCGTCATGAATTGCTTCGCAAATTGGAACAATTAAAACAAGGCAACAACACTGTTCATGCTTACTACCAAGAGTTCAAATCTTATATGCATCATTGTGACATAGAAGAATCTGAGGATGATATAATGAATAGATTTTTTGGTGGTTTGAACCATGACATTCGCGCAAGATTTTAGTATATTCCTCGTTGCATTACTGGTATGTATGTTCGCGCTTGTACCTTTGAGAGACAGATATAGGAGGGTGCGTTGGGTGACTACAACAACTACTATTCCAGTTCATGCTCACCACCACCGGTTGGTTCCTCCGCCGTTGCACCTACTAGAGCATCCACACCTCAGATTGTGAGCGCGACATCATCTCAAGTGTATGGTACATTGTCATCATTCGTACCTACATCATCTACGTCTTTGCGACAAGGTAACAGTAAAGGTATTGATGATATAACTTCACATGAGAATGATGCATGCCTAGTTAAGTTGAATACATCATGTGTTGAGTTACCTGTTGATTTGAGCACACCACCTATTTTAGAGAATCGTGTTACTGTCATGAATGCATCATGTGATCAAACAGCTGAAATGCCAACAATTTTGAGTAAACCCATTGAATTAACTGTTGATGCAAAAGAACCAACGTTTAATCATTTTGATATGACCTCTAATCTTGATGATGATTATGTGTCAAATCACTTATTGCATGTTTTCTTATTTAAGCATGTTGTAGCATATAAATTTGATGCAAGTAAGGTTTATTCACCAATGTTGGGATGGTTTAATGATGAACATTGTCAATCTTTTGATATGAATAAGAGCTTCACTTATATGTGCAAACTGAGTTGCAATATTTTCATGCCTTCTACTTCTGATGAGGACATGGCTACCACAGTTACATCCACAACCCCTGCTACTATACCTATTAGACTAATTACTAGAGATCATGCACGCCAGTTAAATTATCAGGTACTTTCGTTTCTTCGTAATGTTTCTAATGTTCATGAGAACATGATGCTGCCTAACTTAGATACATTTGTGTTGCTTACAGTTGAGGGGCCTAGCATGGACAAGAAGGATGAACATTGGAGCATGATCAAGCATGGAGATGAAGGCACATGCGAAGAAAACAAGAACGGAGGTGCCAGTGGAGATCTCCGCACTTTGAAGCCACCATGATGACATCAGGAAGATGGACGAAATATACAAGATGGCCTTTCATAATTTTCGTCCATAGCTTATTATTGGTGCTGCGTCACCTTATTTGTGGGGTAGGCCCATGTAATTTCGAAATACCACTTTATAGGCTATTTTTAGAGTCCGCATTATAGGGGAAACGACTCAGAAGGTGTTTTAGTCCCACCTTGCCAAGGGTGGATAAAATCCCCTCTCTTTTCCCCTATAAATACAGCCCTTAAGGCATCCTTTAGACTTGGGTTTTATTTAGTTAAAAGTTAGCCATTGATGCAACTTCATGTACTTCGTTTGTGTCCAACGAACTGACCAAGACCGCTTTTAGAGCCCTCACTTTTAACAACACTTCATAAATATTCGCAATATTCAGATTGCTTTATCATATTCTTGCTTGTTCTTCGATTGCTTGCAGGAATAGACCTTCGTGGTCAGGTTGATCGATCTCCGACGTGGTCAATAACCCTTCGGAAGTTGGTTTAGCGATTGCTAAGGCGCAACGTCGTGCACATTTGTAGTTGGATCGTCAAAGTCATCTCCACCAAATCGATAGTTATCATCTCATCGAAAGATTGGACACCCCGCCTCTATCAAGTGGTATCAGTTTTCAGGTTGCTCGGTGAGATTTTCTAGTTTTTTGTAGTTTAGATTGCATCTGTTCTGCATACCAAGAGTCCAAGAAAAAGCCACAAAAAATTAGATTAGTTCATCCGTGTCCAAGACAGTCTTAACCTTTTCGCCATTACCACTTAGTTTTTGTTTTGTTGATTTTTCGGTTGCATCGTGTGTTGAGTTGCTGGTTTTAGTGTCTAAACTTTTAGAGTTTCAAGTTCTAGTCACGTTTTGTTCACGCCGCATCCACACACATCATTTCTCACTTCATTGTCATCTTCCGCTGTCAAATCTTTTGTTCGTCGCCATCACGACCGTCCATACACTTTTACCGTTGTCGCTATCATTTGTTATTGTCTTGTAGCCATCATTGTTCTTTCCATCCTTTGCAAAAAATAAACATTCAGAAGGTTTGGATTGAAGGGAAAGAGTCCTTGTGATCATGGAGTTACAAAAATGTGAGAAAAAATTTGGAGGAAAGAAAAGAAAGGAGAGGTGTCAAGGGCCTTATATCTCCTCCATGTCATGTGGGCTGGTCCTTTGGGCCTCCGGGTGGGGCCTGGCCCATGTCACGATCAGGGGTAGCTAATTACAAGTATACGACAGGAGGCTACGAGGAGATCATCTAGTGGATCAACGGCGAACCCGGCGGTGGCTCTTTCCCTTTCTTCCTCTGTCCCCAATTCGTGTATCCAAGTCTGTAACCGCAATTGCTACCTGATTCGTGAGATAATCCAATAGACCGAGAGAGGAATAGTTGGTTGTTTACATCTGGTATACAGAGCCAGGCACCACCCTTCCCCCTCAATTTTCCCCAATTTTTCTCCCAAATCCACCGGCGACGACGCCATGTCCGTTGTCAAACCACCAGAGTGGGATGCCATGTCTGCCAATGAGCAGTTGCTCTGGTATCTCAAGGGATTATGTGCTAAGGCAGAGGAGATAAGCTCACTTCTGGGGGTTGCAAGCGCCGGTGACCCTCCCGCGGTTACCCCTCTTGTCGATCTGGCAGCCTCACCCACGACGAACGCTTCGTCCACGCCCACCCCCGACGTCTCCTGCTCCACCACCAAGGCCCAGGAAGTGCACGAGGTCATCCACGACGAGCCCCTGCCTCTGTCGTGATGGCGCACACCACTTGATCGACAGATGGCTCGAACCAATTCATCGCCATCAACAACGTCAACAAGGTCACCACCGTCTGCCCCGACCTCGCCATCGACCTCAACACCACCACTGCTGTTTTCCCCGAGCTCGTCGTCGTCTGGAATGACAATGAGGTCGAGCAGTTGCCTTTACACGCAGGCACTGTGGAGGACGCCGCTCCTGGGGTGATCACCACCGATGGTTTCACCCAGCGAGTCTCTCCAGTGACAACCGTCATGTACGATGGCGTTGTCGTCATTGACGCTGACAAGTGTGCTGCACCTACGCCGACCATGTGTTCGACGGAATGCACGAGTTGAGATGTCATTGTGTCGATGTCTACACTTGCCGCAGCTGCGACACCTGAGTCGTCCTTGGCCGCCGTTAACTTTGTCCCCGAGCTCACTGCCTGTGATGCGGGCGTTGAGGCCTTCAACATTGGTGCCAATGGTGTTGCTGCACTGACACCCACCAGATGTTTGACAGACTGCCTCAACGGCAACCTCAACCAGGTTAGTGAGGTCTTGCCCATGTCATGCTGCGTAGTTGGTTGCTCTCATGGAGGATGTCGGAAGCATCCATGGCCACCACCTCAGGTTATGCTACTGACGGGAGTCTACAGTACTGCTTTGATTCCTATGGAGCAACAGTTATGTTCCCAGTTACATATTCATAGTACACAGACTGGTGGTTCTAGTTGTACGACTTGGGATCCAGGGGGGTTACCTTATCACAATATAGCATCACACAAGACAGATAATCAGCAATATGGGATCAACCTCTTTCAGCTGGTGCAAGTTCATTGTAAGATGATAACAGATTCTGAAAAGAGTTCACTAAGTCAGTGGTCAAAGTTTACAGATTGGAGCATTTTGGTGTTCAATCATGCTATCTTGCATACCCTCCGTACTCATATTATTAATTCAATATTTCAATGGGAGTTTGGTGCATGTGCACGCATGGGAATGGCTATCAAATGCAGTGCAAGTTACAGTGTGCAACAAGCAGTCACAGCTATGAAACTGCAGGCCACAAAACCTCTCTATTTTCCCTTGCCACCTGCTAAGCCTCCTGACAATCATGACAAGTGTACTCTTAGTTTTATGGAGCTTCAACACAGGATTCTAGTCAATTTGCACTTTATGGACAAGATGACCAGTACTGAAGCTTTGGAAAAATGCAGTTGTCAGCATTTTAAAACAGCCGAGGCTTATAACCTATTGGTGGACAAAAGATGCCTCAAGTGTCACATAGTTCATAGAGGAATAGATCCAAAAAAATTGCAACCATCATGTATTCAGTGTGATCAGTCAACAAGTTACTTTGAGAGTGGCTCTGCTCGAGCATATCTGAAATTGGATGAAACTTATGCTACTATTGTTCGCAAGTGTGCGCAAGGAACTTCTCAAGACTGGGGTCTGCTACTCTCTTTCAATCAGAGACCACCTGGTGTGTATTTTGGACTAATGGCAAATCTACGTACTCCTGCTCTATCTGTAGATGCTTCATTGCAACCGTCAGTGATTCCCACTTATGCAAGCTTACAGATTGGTAACACTCAGTGCAAGTGCATGTGCACTACCCCAGGCTTATTTGGCAAATGGTTAGAGAAGTCTGGGAGCAGTAAAAACAGCAAGGTTGTTTGGCAAACATCTATGGAATATTTCTAGAGAGAGTGCGCTAATCAGGCCCCAAATATGCCATTTCTAATTAGCCTCATGAGTAACTCATGCTCAGCAGGAGGGATCATATTCACCTCATGTGATCCTTTTAATTCTTTGAGAAATGGTGACCAGCTTAACAGTCGGGAGAGCACCACGGCTACTTATACTTTGGCATTAACCACTTCCATTCAGTTCATGTCCTCTGTGGGAGTTGAGCGCTCGCATTCATCTAGTGAAGGTGCAGGCAATGGGACTGACAGGAAAAAAATTCTGCTGACTGCTCCGTATGATGTGTGGCCTACAAGATGTTTGAAGTTTGTCACTGAAGGACCATCTGAGAGTTGGCGAGTTTTTCGGCTGAAACCTCCCCGGCATCATTATGACCTGGACTGCACTATTAGAAAGCTCCTGGTTGTTGCAAGAATATCAACTAGAAGTGATCGGTTTACTTTCATGGAAGCAACGGCATGGACTTGCTCTGACATGTTGCATTGCAAAAATGTCCAACTAGACTTACTCTATTACAACAAGGTGCGACACAGTTTTGATGCAAAAATGCTCCAAGGCCAAGAAATGGCGTTATGCACTACAACTGGAGATTTGTTGCTCCTTCGGGCCAAAGTATGCTTTCTCAGTTCTGAAAGCATATGTTTGCCAAATATGCCTTCTGTTTCCAGCTGCCAGCCGAAATGATTAAATAGCGAACGTTCACCTGTTAGCAACAGAAAAGCATATAATTTTTATTTCTTTTTCTGCTAACGAACGAACGGCCATATCTTTTTAACCGTGACTCCGATTCAGGTGATTCCAAAGCTCACATTCTCTATTCATCGAGCCGTTCTGTTGGTACAATTTTCATTATGTTTCCACATACTGAAAATGACCATTTTGCCCTTGCCCTCTAATCAGCCCTGCCGGGAGAGAAAATTTTCCGGCAAATCTTTCCGCGAGTTCATCGCACTTCTTCCCGGTGATTCCTTCATACCCAGGCTAATAGAGGCAAAGGTGTCACGTCTTTCGATGAATGGTAATTATCATTTTCGGAGGAGTAGACTTTGACGATCCGACTACGAACGTGCGAGGATGTCGCGTGCCTTAGCAATCGCTAAACCAACTTCGAGAGGCTATTGACCATGCCGGAGCACGATCAACCTGACCACGAGGGTCTATTTACTGCAAGCAAGCGAAGATCCAGGAAGAAACTGACATTGTAATCTAGATATTGCGAATATAAGTGGAACGCTTTATTTATCAAGGTGGGGTTCCATGACGTCTTTGTCTGGTCATTGAACACAAACAAAGTACGCGAAGTTGCAGCTATGGCGAACTTTAATCTAAACAAAACCCAAAGTCTAAACGACGACCTAAGGCTGTATATATGGAGGAAGAGGGGGGGAATTTCATGACCGCTTGAAGGAGGGGTCTGAAACCAACCCTAACGCTATTTACCCACACATGTGGACTCTAAAAATAGCCTATACTGATGTATTTCAAAATTACATGGGCATTGCCCAATAATAAGGTAGCACAACACCTATAATAGCCTCTGGACGAAATTTATGAGGTGGCATCTTGTATATTTCGTCCAAGCCTTCATGCACTCATTATGGTGGCTTAAAAGTCCTGAAATGATCACTTGTAACTCTGTTCTTGTTCCCCTTGCGCATGCCATCATCTCCATGCTTGTTCTTGCTCCAATGTTCATCCTTTTTGTCCAAGCTAGGCCCTTCATTTGTAAGCAAGACAAATGTATCCAATTTAGGTAGCATCATTGATGCGGAGCATCCTACGGACATCACCATGTCAAGAGTCCATTCGGCAAGTGACACATGCGACATCTACTTCACATACATAAAGGTTAATCATCTCCTTTACACGTGTTCACTTGACCCCTTCGAGGATGGTATACTACTTGACATCCCTCTCGTGTGCATGCATAGGTATTACCGGAGCTTCATCGACGACGAGGAGGAGTTCAAGCGCAAGACAATATCTACACCATCCAAGAAGGGAGAAGGAGGAGGAAGAGGGACCCCAAGACGTGAAGCACCGGAGGCCCCGGAACACCACGGGTGCCCGACCTCCTACACCCCAGGTGCCTGGACCCCCGGCCACCAACCGGGCACGGCCCCTGACCACCCCGGGTGCCCGGGCCCTCACCCCCCGGGTGCTCGGCTTGGCGGCCCCAAAGGGCGCGACCCTTCTATCCATCCCGGGTGCCCGGTCTTTCACAACAAGGTGCCCCCACCCCCGGGTGCCCGCACCCCGACCCCCCCGGGTGCCCGGCCCCTCACCTGGCGCTACCCTGGGTGCTCGTACTTCACCCATGGGTGCCCGGCCTCCTCAGCCCAGTGACCCCCGGGTGCCCGGAGCCCTTTACCCCGGGTGCTCGGACCCCGGCAGCGGTGCCTGCGTGCATTAAGGGCCAAATGACCCATGTACCCCTGTATCTCCCCAAATCTTCCCTAGACTATAAATAGAAATTCCCTAGCTCAAAATTAGGGTTAGCTAAGAATAGATCTAGACATTAGAGCTTAGCTCATGTATCCCCCCTTGTGGGATTCCTCTTGAGAGAGAGAAGATCCCTAGTGGATATCAAGACCCCATCTAGGGAAGGATATATCTAGATCATGAAGACCTCATCTCCTTCATAGGATTTGGGATGAACTTTACCATGTATCTTGTTTCCCTTTGATTGTTCTTGTACGTTGTGAATCTCATGTGTTTGTGAGTCTAGTGGATGTGTGATTGGACTTGTTCTTGAATGTTCCTCTTGTGATTTCCCCTCTTGTTCTTCATGTTCTTTGCGTTCTTCGTGGATCCCCCTCCAATTCGTGAAAGATCTCCACTTAGGGTCTCCACCCTACAACATCTTGGTATCATGAGCAAGGTTGATTCACATCTTGGATCAGAGCCATGGTCGACACGAATTTGGAGTCCTACCCCTCAATTCCTAGCCTAATTTTGTTGCTTTTTGTCCCAATTCAAAAATTCCCCACAAAAAGATCCCAAAAAAAATCTTGCATTTTGTTGGTTCTTGTGAGTTTTTGTTGATTTTGATCCATGGATCTAGTGTTTGGCAAGTGAACCTACCTCCCTTGGCATTCCCAAGCCTCAATTTTTCTTCTTACCCACCCAATTTGGAGCTTGGAATCAAGTTCTTCCCCCCCTAGTTCGAGATCTGAAAATTTTGCCCAAAATCGAGTCTTCCCGGTCTACCCCGGGTACCCGAACCCCTTTTCCCCAGGCAACTTTTTCCCAAACTCCCTGACCACCCCAGGCGCCCGCACCCCTTACCCCTGGACACCCGGACCCCCGGGCCACTTTTTCCGCCCAACTCCCTGACCACCCTGGGCACCCGCACCCTTCTACCCCTGGGTGCCCCCCCCCCCCCAGTTTCAGCCCAACTCCAAAAACTGTTTTGGCCATAACTAATTCATCCGGAGTCTGATTTTCGCATTATTTAGCTCGTTTTGTAGCTATAGACATCCTCCATACCACAAAAATACTAGATCCACCATTTGACTCCATAATTTTATTCGAAATTGGAATCTTTGCCTAGGCCCTCCACCATATCATCCGCAATACCACCATAGCTTTTGGCAACCTAACCCATTTTATTTCCCAATGCATTTGTGGTTGTTTGAGTTGTGACTTGAGTCTCCGAAGGTGTTTCGGCTACTTAGGAATGGTTACTTCTTCATCAACCACCAGCGATGTGTATCGTTACATCGACTACATCAACAACCGATATTTCGCAACCGACGATGATCATCCATCCTTTGTGACCATCTTCAACCGGAAGCACGGCCGGTTGCCCCCCGACTTCATGAAAGGTTAAGTGTGACGAAGGTATCCATTCCATCATATACTTTTCCTTCCTTGCCATTACAGTTTGATAGCCCCACCATCTTTGCGATTACCTCCATACCTATTGAGACTAGCTATCCGAGTATTGCCGGGCTTCGCAAAAACTTGAGCACCTTAGTGATACGATATCATAGTATTGCATCATTTAATATATCATATAGTGCAATTGTTTGCTCCTGTGCATATCTTGTGATACTTGTCTCATATATTTGGTTGAGGCTCAATAAGACAAGTCGAAAGGAAGAGAAGAAAAAAATGAGAATTTTTTCTACAAAAAAGCTTTTAAGCAAGAGAAAGATCAAAGCTTATAAGCAAAACAGAGTTGAGCATGAAAAGAGATACTTGTGCATGAGGATACATGGAGTAGGAAACATTTTTCTTGCATGCATATAGGTTGGTGCCAAGTGGTGAATCGTTCCCAAGTGTGCAATCAAGCTAGTGCCCTCCTAGTCTTTGTGCAACACGAGCTTAGTCTTCGTTAGGCAAATTTGTATTGCTCATCCCTATAGTTGCACAAGCCCCATTATCCCACCGCATGTGTTTCTTTATTGCCCTGCTTTATATTTGTAATCACTTGATTTGCATTTTGAGTCCTTTTGGATTTATTTCAACATTTACAATATCTTGGACATCAATTTGCATGAATTTGTGCCACTTGTCCTAACCAAGCCACTCGATAAGCTTTACTTTTAGGTGTCAGTGAACAAGTCCGGTACCAATTCCACTATTCTCTCAATTCACATTGAGTGACACGGGATACATCCTCAACTTTGGGAAAAGGTAGCTTGGTATTTTTTATCTCATTTCCTACTCACCTTTGCTCGAGTCTTGTGATGGATAGGCAAAGCACATCATCTCCGGTCTACAACCACGACGACGAGTTCGATGCAATGAAGAACTTCATCGATGCCAAGATGGATGCTCAAATGGAGGAGCTCAAAGCTCTCATCAACAACCGCACGAGGCCTTCATCATCGTCGAGGAGACGCTCAAGTGCACATGCTTCCAAACTACCATCTCCGGCAAGGTCACATCAGCATCGACACCATCATCGACAAGAACATGACGGTCAAGAGCTCAACAACAACCATCGCTCTATGACTTCACCATCTACCTTGGCATCTTCGCCAAGCAACTTCAAGGCATCTTCGCCTTCGAATATGTGGCATATTTGCCAACAAGCACCTCAAGAGAAGCTCCCCAAGCTCAATTCTGCATCTTCCATGAGCTACTATGACCTCAACACCGACCACGAGATTCCTTTCTATGGGACTCAAGACCTCGAGGAGTATCTCGAGTGGGAGCGCAAGATGGATGACTACCTCAACCTACATCAAGTCCCCTCCGAAGATCAAGTGAAGTGTTCCACACGTAACTTACACGACTATGTTTCGACTTGGTGGCTTCACACACCTTTGAGAAACTTCGACATGAGTTGGCCCAAGACGAAGAAAGCTATGCGACGAGAGTTTGTGCCTTCCGCCTACATAGAACATCTTCTTCACCAGTTGGAGAACACCATACACGGATCCAAGTCCCTCGACGAGTACTTCAAGCATATGAAGAAAGCCTTGCGACGAGCTGGTGTGGACGACCCCATTTGGATGAAGTTCTACTTCACGATGGGATTGAACAACGACATCTCCAAGACCCTCTTCACCAACAACTACGAGTCCCTCGACGACATGTACTTTGGTGCTCTCAAGGCGGAGCAAGAACTCAAGAAGGCCAAGTCTACTCGATCCCATGCACACTTCGTGACGACCATGCTCTAAGACGACGATCATGAGGCTAGTACCACCGAGATGTCCAAGCCCGACGAGCTCCAAGATGACGTTCCCAAGTTCGACTTCACCGTCATCCCTCTTCTGTCATTGACAATGCCGAGTCTACTATGAATCTTTTTGAAGATGGTGCGGTGATGAGTACGACTACGAAGCAACTCAAGGACCATGATTTGGAGGTGAGCGACATGGTGGAGAGCAAGGATGATGCTTTTGGAGACGACAGTGATGATGTGCCATCTTCGGCCTTCATCCACGGCGACGATGATAAGATGGTTGAACATGTGATTTTCCCTTCGACCGAGGAGGCGTATGGTCATGAGTTGAGCGACTTGTGCATCCATATTGTGAGTGAGAGATACTTCACCACTAGCCCCATATATGACGAGTTGTCCCAATTCCCATGTGAGGAGAGCCACCACCACCACCACCACTTGAGTGATTTGAGTGACTCCACCATATGTGACATTGAGTGCACCTACCTAGAGGGAGTGAGTGAGCCACCACCACATAGAGAGAGTGAGGTAGTTGATAGGTCTTGTGAGGCCATTTTGATTTCTAACAACTTAACCTCTACCTCTATTGTGTCTTCTCATTTGGTGCTAGGTCCCATAGATGATGACGCGCCGATCCTCGATGACTTCTTCCTTCCTTTGGACAAGACGATGGCCATGGTGGACTATGATACACCCCCCCCCCCCACATGGTTCCATCACGATGACGACGTTGACCACGATTTGGTCTTTGCCACCTCACCTACCCCACATGAGTGGAATGAGAAAGGTAACATAGGCGAAGGTGATGCCCTTGTCCCACTAGTGGACATTCTTGACATTGACTCTTGCATGATGATGATCCACCTATTACCGTGCTTCATGCTAGTGAGACTTCTCCATGCGATGATTTACCCATTTATGATGAGTATGATGATTGCCATATGGAGTCTATTAGTTGTGATGCCATGTTACATAGGATTTCTTTTCATAATTCTCTCGGTCACATCATGTTTAACAATCCACTTGACTTTTCATATGCTATGCATGAGATCAACCATATGTCATATTTGCAATGTTATCGTAATGACTATGCATATGCCATTAAAATAAACCCAATTTGCACATAAGGCATAGATGACAAGCCCATGGTTATTGGCATTTGTTTTTCTTGTGATGATATTGATATGCTCCCTTTGCATCATTGCCATCATATGCCATGCCATGACCACCTAGCTTCGGACATGCATTGTTTGCCATGTTTTCAATATTCTCCATATAATGCTTCCGATATTGCTCATGAGGAGACCCCCATAGTTTCCTCATACATTTTAAGAGATTTTGATCAATCCCATCCATTTCATGATCCCAATAATTGTGTGCACAATATGCTCCCCATGAATGATAATGTTATTGTTGTGCCATATACTTGCATGCTCAATTTGTGTCCCCGTCGTGTCATACATAACAATTATTCTTTCATGATGGATGACATGTTCTTATACCATGCATCAAATTTCTTTGAGCGATGCCTATCTTGTGCTAACTCTCACGTACACATACACATCATGATGGATGATGTGCACATTTACCACACACACAATTTCTTTCGTTTGTGTATTTGTTGTGTAGGTACCCATACTTCCTTGTCAACCTCGTAAGAGCACGAGTTGACGATACAAGCTCTAGAGACCAACAATGACTTGGGATGTCGTGGATTGTCTTTCACACCGTTCCCATTGTGCAAAAACTTCGCGCATTTCTTCTACATAGCTCTCATATGGTTATGCGTTATTGTCCATTACATAATATATGCCCATCTTGCCATGTTCACTTTGCATGATATTATCATTCATATGGCTTTGTCATGCATTTGTGACCCATGCTTTGCCACTACTCTAGGATGCTGCTAAAGCGACACTACGATCAAAGACCCTTTAACGAAACTATGTGTGATGCATTAATCGCAAACAGTTATTTAAAAAACCGTCCAAAAAGATGCAAAACATTTGCGATGGCGGATACATCAAACACGGTTCATATTACAGTTGCGTGTACGTTGCGTACAAATGGTTAATCCATAAGAACTATTTGCGATGTGGCAGAACAACAGAAACGGGCAGCTATATAAAGCTGTGTGGGATATACGGCATACAGTTCGCTCGGATGAACTGTTTGTTATTAGGGAATGCAACAGAAACGGTTAGCCAGATCAAGGTGTGTGTGATATATGGCATACGGTTCACTCGGACAAACTGTTTTCGATTAGGGAACACAACAGAAACGGTTCAACTTAACAAGGTATGTGTGATATGCGGCATACAGTTCACATAGATGAACTGTTTGCGATGAGCCAAAAGAACACAAACGATTCGTGTAAACAAGATGTTTGTCATACGCGGCAAATGAACTGTTTGCGATGAGAAATTATAACACGGACGGTTACTACAGTTAATTCGTGTGCAATTTTGTGTGTACAAAAAACTTTGAAAAATGCAAACTGGTTGCTTGCGGTGGCTAGGAGTATCGCACACGATGCATTTGCGAGTACTCGTGTGCGATGATTAGTAAGTTACACATATGTTTCCTTATGTTAACACGTGTGTGATAGATAACACGTGACACCGCATATGGTTGTCGGGTTGTGATAGAGGCGAAGGTGTCACGATGTTTCGATGAGATAGCTATCGTTTTTTGTGGGAGTCGACCTTGACGATACGATTACGAACGTGCGAAGACGTCGTGCCTTAGCAATCGCTAAACCAACTTCCGAGGGTTTATTGACCACGCCGGAGCACGATCAACCTGACCACGAGGGTCTATTTCCTGTGAGCAAATGAAGAACAAGCAAGAAACTAAGATTGCAATCTGGATATTGCGAATATAAGATGAAAGCTTTATTGATGAAAGTGGGGTTTTGTGATGTCTTGGTCTGGTCGTTGAACACAAACAAAGTACACGAGTTGCAGCTATGGCGAACTTTAATCTAAACAAAACCCAAAGTCTAGACGACGCCCTAAGGGCTGTATACATGGAGGAGTAGGGGGAATTTCGTGACCCCTTGGAGGAGAGGTCCGAAACCAACCCTAACTTTGTTTCCCCACACATACGGACTCTAAAAACAGCCTATACTTAAGTATTTCAAAATTACATGAGCTTGGCCCGATAATAAGGTGGCGCAGCACCTAAAATAAGCTATGGACGAAATTTATGAAAGGGCAACTTGTATATTTCATCCATGTCCTTGTATGTCATCAAGGAGGCTTCAAAGTGCTGAAATCCACACTAGAAACGCCATTTTGGTTCCCTTCGTGTGCGCCTTCATCTCCATGCTTGATCCTGCTCCAGTGTTCATCCCTCTTGTCCATGCTAGGCCCTTCATTGGTAATCAACAAAAATGTATCCAATTTAGGCAGCATCATATTCTCATGAACATTAGAATTGTTACCAAGAAACAAAAGTACCTGGTAATTCAATTAGCGTGCGCAAGCTCTAGTAATTGGTCCAGTATGTATAGGAGCAGGGACTGTGGGTGTAACAATGGTATTGATGTCCTCATTATCCTCCCCTTCTTGAAATGAAGTCGTCCTCAACGGAAACTCATCTTCCTCACCCAAATAAGGCTTCAAATCTACATTGTTAAAAATGGGACTAACCCCAAAATCTGCAGGCAGCTCAAGTTTATATGCATTATCATTTATTTCTATAACACCTTAAAAGGACCATCAGCACGTGGCATTAGCTTTGATTTGCGCAAATCAGAAAATCTATCCTTACACAAGTGTAACCAAACAAGATCTCCAGGTGCAAACACAACATGTTTTCTACCCTTATCTCCTGTAAGTTTATATTTAGCATTCATACGCTCAATGTTCTCCTTAGTTAACTCATGCATTTTTCAGATCAATTCATCATGTTGTTTAGCATCAAAATTAACCTTCTCCGAAGATGGAAGAGGCAAGAAATCAATGGGTGCATGAGGTAGGAAACCATACACAATCTCAAAAGGGCACATCTTAGTAGTAGAATGCAGCGAACGATTATAAGTAAATTCAATACGAGGCAAGCATTCATCCCACATTTTCCTATTATTCTACAAAACAGCGCTAAGCATAGTAGACAATGTTCTATTGACTACTTCAGTTTGTCCATCAATTCGGGGGTGACATGTAGTACTAAAAAGAAGTTTAGTCCCCAACATAGCCCATAAACATCTCCAAAAGTGGCTAAGAAACTTAGTATCACGATCTAAAACAATTGTATTTGGCACACCATACAAGCGAATCATTTCAGGAAAGAACAAATCAGCAACATTAGCAGCATCATCGCTTTTATGACATGGTATAAAGTGTGCCATTTTCGAAAATCTATCCACGACAACAAATATACTATCCCTTCCCTTCTTTGTTTGAGGTAAACGTAAAACAAAGTCCATAGATATATCCTCCCAAGGAACACTAGGTACAGGCAAAGGCATATATAAACCATGAGGATTGAGTCGTGACTTAGCTTTTTGACATGTAGTGCAGCGACAAACAAAACGCTCAACATCCAGTTTCATCTTTGGCCAAAAGAAATATGTAGCAAGTACATCCTCCATGTTCTCCACGCCAAAGTGTTCCATTAATCCTCCTGCATGCGCCTCCTGCAACAACAAAAGACGAACGGAGCTAGCTGGAATGCATAGCTTGTTAGCACGAAACACAAATCCACCATTAACGATGAACTTGCTCCATTTTCTTCCGTCTTTACAATTCTGTATTACTTCTTTAAAATGCGCCTCCTGCAACAACAAAAGACGAACGGAGCTAGCTGGAATGCATAGCTTGTTAGCACAAAACACAAATCCACCATTAACGATGAACTTGTTCCATGTTCTTCCTTCTTTACAATTCTGTATTACTTCTTTAAAATCAACATCATGCACATATTGATATTTGATGGTCTCCAAACCAAATATTTTAAAGTCAAGTTGTGAAAACATAGTATAGCGACGAGACAATGCATCAGCAATAACATTTTCTTTACCTTTCTTGGGTTTTATGACATAAGGGAAAGTCTCAATGAATTCAACCCATTTAGCATGTCTAGGGTTCAGTTTGGCTTGACTTTTAATATGTTTCAAGGATTCATGATCAGAATGTATAACAAATTATTCGGGCCATAAATAATGATGCCATGTTTCTAAAGTCCGAACAAGAGCATATAATTCTTTATCATAAGTAGAATAGTTCAGACTAGGCCCACTCAATTTTTCAGAAAAGTATGCAACAGGTTTGCCATCTTGTAATAACACACCTCCTAATCCAACTCCATTGGCATCATATTCAAGCTCAAACGTCTTACTAAAATCAGGAAGTTGGAGTAATGGAGCATGTGTCAACTTATCTTTCAATACCGTGAAGGCTTCTTGCTGTGCGGTACCCCAAACAAAAGGCACATCCTTCTTTGTAAGTTCATTGAGAGGTGCAGCAATGGTGCTAAAATCTCTCACAAAACGCCTATAGAAACCAGCGAGGCCAAGGAAACTCTTCACTTGTGTGACCGTTTTGGGTTGCGGCCAACTCTCAATAGCTTCAATCTTAGCTTTATTAACTTCAATTCCCTGTGGTGTAACAACATAGCCAAGAAAAGATACTCGGTCGGTGCAAAAGGTGCAGTTCCCAAGGCTACCAAACAAATGTGCATCACGTAGAGCAATAAAAACAACACGTAAATGTTCCAAATGTCCCTCCAAAGATCTGCTATAAATCAGTATATCATCAAAGTAAACTACCACAAATCATCCAATGAAAGCACGGAAAACTTCATTCATTAATCTCATGAAAGTACTAGGTGCATTAGTTAACCCAAAAGAAATGACTAACCACTCATATAATCTTAACTTAGTTTTAAATGCTGTTTTCCATTCATCTCCCAGTTTCATACGAATTTGATGGTATCCACTATGCAAATCAACTTTGGAGAATATTGTAGAGCCACTCAATTCATCAAGCATATTATCTAGCCTAGGAATAGGATGACAATAACGAATAGTAATATTATTAATGCCTCTACAATCAACACACATACGTGACGTACCATCCTTTTTTGGCACTAGTACAATAGGAACAGTACAAGGACTAAGAGATTCACGTATATAACCTTTGTCGAGCAGCTCCTATACTTGACGCATAATCTCCTTCGTCTCCTCTGGATTGGTACGATATGGCACATGGTTTGGCAGCGAAGCACCGGGAATTAAGTTAATCTGATGCCCAATCCCTCGAATAGGTGGTAATCCCGATGGCACGTCTTGTGGAAAGACGTCAGTGAACTCCTGCAAAATGTATGTGAAAGCAGGAGGCAAAGAGGAAAGCATGTCCTCGAATGAAAATAATGGCTCTTTGCACACAAAAGCATAGCAAACAGATTTGCTAAAATCTAGATCATCAATATAAGATTTGGTGGCAAGTAAACATGCAATTTTCAATTTAATTTTAGAAGCAACACTAGATGGTTTATTATTAGGCTTCATTTATTGCTCAAATTCATTTGCCACAATATGATTTTCACTCTTATTTTTCTCCTATTTTGCTTTACTAGCTCTATTAATATCATCTTTCAAAATAGAATCAGGAGACATAGGAAGCAAAGTAATATGTTTATCCTTATGAACAAGAGTATACTGATTGTTTCTACCATGGTGTACAGAATTTTTATCAAATTGCCAGGGTCTACCAAGTAATAAGGAACATGCTTGCATGGGTACCACATCACAATCAACATAATCAGCATATGTAGAGATACTAAAATGCACACAAACAGTATGTGTTACCTTAACCTTGTCGCTGTTGTTGAACCATTGGATGTAGTAAGGATGTGGATGTGGTCTTGTGGTGAGAGATAGCTTCTCCACCATATCCATGCTAGCCAAGTTGTTGCAGCTCCCTCCATCTATGATGACGCGAACAGGACGCTCCTTCACAACTCCCTTTGTATGGAACAAATTATGCCTCTGATTTTGCTCAGCTTGTGTGACCTGCACACTGAAAACATGTTGAGCAACTAAACTTTCATACCTGTCAGTGTCTTCAGCAGCCATGTATTGCATCTCATGTTCAGAATCATCTCCACCGTGTTATTCACTTGTAATAAGAACCAAAGTCTCCTCATCATAGTCACTAGCGGACTCATACCCACCATCCTTAGTAGCAATCATCACACGCTGATATTTGCATTCTCTCGCATAATGACCTCTTCCCTTACTATGACGACAAATAATATCATGTGTGTGCCCTGTTGATGCCCTCGATGAAGAAGAGCTCTGTGCAGGCCTGACAGGTGTGCTCTTGGCAGATAGTGGTGGTTGTGCCTACTTTATTGTATCACGACTGGAGGTGGCAACTCACGAAGGTGCCGGTGCAGCAGAATGGGTGGAAGTAGAGGATGCACGTGGTGTCCATGATGAAGGTCAACCTGCAGAAAAGTTAGTCCGCGCCAATGCCTGTCGATCCTGCACTTCACGTTCAGCTTTGCAAGCAAGATGGAATAAAAGAGTGATATTGTTATACTCCTTATACTCTAAAATGGTCTGAATCTCTCTATTTAATCCACCCATAAAACATGCAAGCATAGCTTCTTTATCCTCAACAATACCACATCTAATCATGCCAGTTTGTAATTCCTGATAACATTCCTCTACAGAATATTTTTCTTGTCTTTAACGCTGCAATTTTTGTAGTAATTTACGTTGATAATATGGTGGAACCCAACGAGTACGCATAGTAGCTTTCAAAGCAGCCCAAGTAGTTGGGATATTATTCGGATATAATCTACGATGTTCAGACCACCACACACAAGCAAAACTAGTGAAAGCACAAAGAGCAGCAGCAACACGTCTCTCATCGGGATATTGTAAACATGTAAAACGTTGTTTAGTTTCTAACTCCCAAGTAAGATATATATCAGGAACATATCTACCCGCAAATGGTGGAATATTCAGTTTTAGTTTAGGGAGATGGTCAGGATCTCGTACATGAGGAGGTGGTGCAGCCCTACCATTGCGATTATATGCATGTGGACGACCTGGTGGTGGTGCTGGTGGTTGCACGTAGTTCTGAATTTGATCAACCTCATCCTCGTAATCGCACTTGTAAATGTCCTCCTCCTCGGCAGTAGTAGTAGCAGCGGCGGCACCAGAATTTGTCCTTCCTCAAGAGGAACACGCCTCGCTCCATGGAGGGTTGGATCGCGACATGGAGGTGGTTGTTGTTGGTGTTGTTTTTGTTACTGTTTTTGTTGTTGTTGTTGTTGTTGTTGTTGTTGTTGTTATTGTTGTTGTTGTTGTTGTTGTTGTTGTTGCAGCGGTGCAGCAGGTGGAGGTAGACGCGCAAGCACTTCAGCAAACTTGGCATCCAACTTGGTGTCAATTGTCTTTTCAATGTCATCAATCCTCGCTAATGCCTTGCCAAAACGGGTCATCACGTCTTCTACCTGTTAACCCAACATTTCCTGGAATTTATCATGGAGCTCCATGTTCGTCATGTTCTCCCAGTCCAGCTCATCCGCTTGTGATCCTGGCATGGTTAGCAGCCAGAGGAACACACAAGAATATGATCCTACAGACTACTAGGAAGTGGCGGTGGTGTTGTGGAAAGTCACAAATCCGTCAAGCGAATCTCAAATTCTTACCAGTTCTTACCAAGCAGCAGGTGGTGATCGCCAACCGTTGTAGTCAAAAACTCTCAAAAGCTTGGATAGAGCGATTACCAGGTGGTGTCAATCGCACGATGTAGATATATGTGGAGCTGGGAAGACTTAATATA
Organism: Thinopyrum elongatum; assembly: GCA_011799875.1. Classification (NCBI taxonomy): domain Eukaryota; kingdom Viridiplantae; phylum Streptophyta; class Magnoliopsida; order Poales; family Poaceae; genus Thinopyrum; species Thinopyrum elongatum. The sequence goes on along the minus strand of CM022300.1, from coordinate 207,375,914 downwards.
TGGTAGCAAAAAGGTCAGCAATAATCAATTCTGAGATGCAAAGTTGAATAAACGCTCAACGACGGTACTGTGTTGGTCCTAGGCTAGACCGTGCTAGAGACGCGAGCCTAAATCACTAACAAAATCATGGCGCTGCACGTAAACAAGGGAGGAGCACACTCTGAATATTTTTTTCCTTTTTTCACTTTTTTTGCACTTTTTCCCCCTTTTTTTTGCTCCGCAACAATTTTTTTTTTAGAAAGTCTACAAATGGTCTAAAAACTGCCTAGCCAAATTTTTTTTCGAAGGTGTCCCGATGTTTCGATGAGATAGCTATCATTTTCTGTGGGAGTCGACCTTGACGATCCGACTACGAACGTGCAAAGACGTCGCGCCTTAGCAATCGCTAAACCAACTTCTGAGGGGTTATTGACCATGTCCTTGTATGTCATCAAGGAGGCTTCAAAGTGTTGAAATCCGCACTAGAAACGCTGTTCTGGTTCCCTTCGTGCGCGCCTTCATCTCCATGCTTGATCCTGCTCCAGTGTTCATCCCTCTTGTCCATGCTAGGCCCTTCATTAGTAATCAACACAAATGTATCCAATTTAGGCAGCATCATATTCTCATGAACATTAGAATTGTTACCAAGAAACAAAAGTACCTGGTAATTCAATTGGCGTGCGCGAGCTCTAGTAATTGGTCCAGTATGTATAGCAGCAGGCGCTATGGGCGTAACAATGGTATTGATGCCCTCATCAGGTTGTGTGCTCCACTTAGTCTTCTCGCGCTCCAGGGAAGACTTCCGCGCTCCAGCGAAGGCTTCCCGCGCTCCACATGGGTGCATTGTAAAATCCCCACCTCTTCCCTCATCGGTTTCCCGCCACCAACAAGTGGCTTGCTCCATATGACCCAGGCGACAACGCACCATAGTGACACTGTGCACAGATGTAGTCCACACCCATCTACCATTAGTTATTCCAAGCATGCCAGGCACCAATGAAAGCTTCGACGTCGACCCCTTCCTGCATTACATCTTCGGCGAGGAGAACGAGCCAGAGCAGGTCGGGGAGCAAGAGCTACATCGGCCGGTGCAGGCGCCATGGCCCATCGGCAGTGATATCGCCGTGCCAGTCCTTGAGGGCACAATGGACATATTGCAGAGGAAGTGTGATGAGCAGTTTGCCATCCACCGCACCAAAGATCCAGAGCGCTCGACCCCATGATCGGCAACCCACCCAAAGAGCCGCCGTCATCGGTGGTCATCAAGAGCCTGATGCCCCGCAAGGAATGGGCAGAGGACCTCTGCGATTCAGTTATGAGACAGCCAGCCTGCGACTTCATCATTGCCAGCGGTGGCCGTGTCAACCTCGATCCCGACGATGTGGTGGCCAGGCTCGAGCGCATCCTTGGCGGACTTGACGTCCCCGACGAAGTAGAATATCGCCAACGTGGTATCTTGAGGATGCAGCTGATGGATGGAATTTGCTACCATGGCAGAGACATGGAAATGGAGTGGTTCCGTGGAGATTTCATGCGCGCGATTGCACACTGTCAAGCTCTTCTGGAAGAGGCCCAGCAACCCCAAGAGCCTCCCAGCGCCTGCAGCTCCGTAGGCGGAGACAGGTAACGTGGCCGCGGGTCAGGACATTCGGAATGAATGGCCGCAAGGGTGCTATGCTGATCATGGAGTCCGAGAAGACCATCGTCAGAAGACCGCCAGCTCAGACTTTTAGCCTATATTTTATTATAATTGTATGGAAATGTCGCATATCGACATTTTAAGTCACTAAGCATATGTAGCTCGTGTATGTTTTGGGTATTGCCGCTTGTGGCATTTTAAATTCTCCTGAATATGTAAGACAATTATCAACGGCGAGCAGAGCGCGCGCAGGGACGCGAGAGCGGAGCGCGCCGCAGCCTCCTCAATAGCGCGCAAAACGCGCGGACGGACGCGAGCAGAGCACGCCGCGGCCGCCTCAACGATGAGCAGAGCGCGTCGCGGCCGCCTCAACGGCGAGCAACCACACCTGCATATTGCAATTCTGGTCAACCTTCTGGCACCCCGTGGGAGGCGCGACGGCGCATCAATTGGACACGATGGTGATATCTGGACCATGTGTGATAGTGGGTAGACATGTACACGTACATCCAAGAACGCGGGCCCACGTATGCCATCTGGGAACCGTTTCTGGCTTCCGATGCGTATGTGATGCATGGCATACGGTTGATCCATAAGAACTGTTTGCGATGAGCCAGAACAAGATAAACAGGCAGCCATATGAAGGTGTGTTTCGGGCTTCGAGCCCAGAACCATCAATGAATTTTGACCTTGTTTCTCGTCACATTCCAGATTACCACGCAATAAGTAATTGCAAATCTGTTCACACCAATCAAACCTAAAACCTAAATGTGTTCACACTTAGCACCGGGCTATAAAAACTACCCACTCGCAATATTACTTCATAGTTCCTCTCCTCATCACGCACAAAACAGGTCTTTCCTGTCAAGTCGTTCCGCCATGACCGGTAGGAGGAGTTTCAGGTCGGCATATAACCAGGGAGCAAAGACAAAGGCCGGAGAAGCACTAGAGAGATCCCACCGCTACACGGCTGCCGCAGCAGAGATGTCCTGGCACGCCACGGAGCCCTCGAACGAGCTCTCACCGACATGCGAGGGCTCTCACAAGCGCACTCGCCGCATCGGCGATCACGACAAGCTGGCGGTGCTGAAGTCCTTGGCCAGTGACGACGACATTCTCGCTGGCCTTATTAAGCAGCAGGAGCTGGTCGACAGCTTGATTAAGCTGCTTGAGATTAGCGATGCCTCGGTTGAGAAGGCGACCAGCCTCGTCGAGCAACTCATGGGTGACAATGCAAAGCTCCTCAAGGCACTCGCCGAGACGGAGGAGGAGGGCGCCGGCTGGAAGAAGCTGCATGAGCAGAGCAGTCCCTCAGGGATGACGCTGAAAGCGGTTGTCGAGGAACTGATGGGTGACTTGAGGAAGCTCCGGATCTAGCGCGAGCAGGAGGTGGAGGCATCCGTGGCTGCTGTCAAGCAAAGTCGTGATGAATTCAAGAAGGAGCTGGAGGATCTCGTCGCCCAGCGATCCATCGAGGAGTAGAGGCAGTAGTGACCCAGATCATTGTCTGTGATTTCCTTCTTCTCTTGCCCCCGTGTCGTCCGGGCTTTGCTGCATGTGGCATTTTAAATTATCTGGAATATGCAAGACAATTATTATCCGCGACATTGTAAATTTGTCGTCGTATTATCCGTTGCCATTTTATTTGTCGTCGTATTATTCGTTACCCTATGTGGCATTTTAAATTATCTGGAATACAAGTTGAAAACACAAACAAAGCAAATGCTAACGTTGAGCGAGGTCATGGGATCACAAGCAAACACCCTCCGTCCAGGTGCTTTAATTAACCGCATGTTAAACGGCCGCTCGGCCGCCATTAATGGAGAAGTTGTGTGCGAGGCAGGCGGCTGGTGGATGGAGGTCAAAGAGCTCGCTTCCCGGTGAGCATGCACGACCTTGGCTGCTGGCACATGTCCCATCGAGCCTGCGAGGTGGACAGGTCGCACGCGTCCTGTCGAGCCTGTGGCGGCGGACTGCTCGCACGCGTCCCGTCGAGCCTGCACGACGGACTTCTCGCGCTCATCCCGTCTAATCAAATAGTTGCACGCACACCACCGAGTATGGTTATATTTTGGCACAAAATACAAAGATGACCAATGAACGTGGACCGAGGTAGTACTATCCCATAAGAAAAGAGGGACGCGTGGCCGGACTTAAATGGTTACGGGAACACACACGGTTCATATAATACAACCATTTGCGATATTAACGTGTCAGCTATTTGTTTCAAAAGGACTTCGTTGGCTATTAATGTGTGCGCCTTGTCTCAAACTGGACGATTTTTTTACCACGGCATATATGTGCCATGTCATAAAACCATGCCAAGTTTCAAGTTTTTTCGGTGAGTTTTCGATTTACTGGGATTTAAAAACCGAGATTCTCAATGTTTCAGGACGACAAGACGTTTGTAATTCATTCTCATTCCTTCAATGAGACCTAAACATGCACCCAATGACACATGTACGATTTTCCACCCATTTTGCTTCACTGGAGCATGTGCTTGTAGTTCAAATTTGAATTATGGACTACATTAAATGCCTAAAAAAACTCAATTAATATATAAAATGCCCAAACATATGTGTGCCATGACGTGACACCATGCCAACTTTCATGATTTTCTGGTGAGTTTTGGATTTACAGGGATTTAAAAACCAAGATTCCCAATGTTTGAGGATGAGCCAGGACGCTGATACGGTTGTAATTCATTCCCATTCCTTGCATGGGACCTAAACATGCACCCAAGGACACATGTATGATTTTTCTAGCCATTTTGGTGAACTGGAGCATGTATTTGTAGTTCAGATTTGAATTATGGACATTAAATGCCTAGGAAACTCAATTAATGTATAAAAAGGCCAAACGAACCCTGAATAATTTTAAATTTCAGCGGGGATATCCTGTCATTCCATGTTGCCTGTAGAAAAAAATACAAGGAGAAAAGAGGCAGCGAGTGTCATTTCGCCCACAAGGGGGACACATTTCCCTATCGGAACCACGAGGCTTCTTGAGAGAAGCTCCGGTTTGTAAGAGGCTTGTAATAAAACTTGCCCCAAAATGGACAAAAAAAGTTTCCATGGGATATATGTGCAATGTCGTGACACCATGCCAAGTTTCACAATTTTTGGGTGAGTTTTCGATTTACGGGAATTTAAAAACCGAGATTCTCAATGTCCGAAGCCGAGCGAGACGCCGAGACGGTTGTAATTCATTCCCATTCTTTGCATGGGACCTAAACATGCATCCAAGGACACATGTATGATTTTTGTATCCATTTTGGTGCACCAATTTGAATTATGCACATTAAATTAATGCTTATAGAACTTAATTATAATGTATAAAAAAGGCCAAACGAACCCTGAATATTTACAGCAGTTCTAGTCAACCGTCTGTCACCCGTGGGTAAGCACTGTGCGCATGTGTCGTGCTAGCTCACGCTTCCTTCTTTACTAAGTTTTCCATATTAATGTTGTTATATATCCAAACACGCTACCATTTCCCGCCACTCCTCCCATCGGTTTCCCGTCTCTTCTCCCATCAGTTTCCCGCTGCTAGTGTCAGTGCTCATAGAAGGCTAGGCAGCGACACACCGGCCATGTAAATATTGAACACAGTTTCTAAAAGCACAAATGTGTGTGATAGTAGGGAGTAGGTCCCATAGGGTGACCAGCGTGAAATGCCTTAAAGGCAAGGAGGCCATTCTTATCAGCAAGGGGCGGCTTCCCATCCGCTAACCTAGTCAAATAGAACGCAGAAGTTAAGCGTGCTGGGGCTGGAGTAGTCTAAGGATGGGTGACCCGGTGGGAAGTTCTGGAGTAGTCTAAGGATGGGTGACCCGGTGGGAAGTTGCATATCTCAAGCTTCATTGAAGCACATGACGATCATATAAATCTTGGGATCCTTGTTTTGGTAATTTGTAGAATATGTTTTTTATTGGTTATTTCTTGTTCTCAAAAATCAAAGAATGATCGACATATGTAGGCCCACACAAACTATCCCTTTGACCCAACGCACGAGAAGGGATTCATCTTTGCTCTATGTGCTATGTTAGAGCAAATCAAGTTTCAGCAAATGCGTTGGACGACACCCCCTACCCCCCCCACCCGCCTCAAAGTTGCGGAACCGACATCATACGTTTTTAACCTGGCTGGGGGGTATGATGTTCAGTTTGTAATGTTACTAATGTAGTTGGTGCCCCATCGTAGTTGTGCATTTGGGATTTGAACAAATCACACACCAGACCCACACATTTTTTTGGGCCACATGCAGGGTATATATAGGGGGTGCTCTGATCGAGCACGTCTTCCTTGTGCGGTTTATAGATGCTGCACATATCTGTGGGCTCCCCGAGGTCTATATATATATCATCCTTGACCGATAACGAGGGGGGGCCACACAATCTATCCCTTTGACCCAACATATGAGAAGGGTTTGACCATGACGGTTTCCTATTGCTATGTGTGCCATGTTAGACAAAATAAAGTTTGAGCACATGCGTTGGACGACACCAGCCCCCGGTCTCGAAGTTGGGGAACCGACATCGTACGTATTGAACCTAGCTTGCGGTCGGGTACTGTGTTCGGTTTGTAATGTAGATGGTGCCCCATCAAAGTTGTGCATTGGGGATTTGAACACATCACACACCACCCATACATATTTTCGGGCCACATGCAGTGTATAGGGGGTCTTCTAATTGACCATGTCTGCCTTGTGCGGTTTTTTGTGACGAAACGCATATCTGTGGGCTCCCCGGGTGTATATATATCATCCCTTTGACCAAAGATGAGGGGTGTGGGTTGGCCATGAATGGATTCCTCCTAGTTCATGTTAGCGCTGGTCACTGTCACATGTCGTTCGAGCAAAGTTCGAGCTGCTGCGTTGTCAGGATTCCCTCCCACACGCTCGGATTGGTGGGTTGGGCCGACACCGTACCCTGCGTATCTCGTCCTTAATTACCTGGCTTTCATGGTGGTTGTCTGTATCGAGAGGCAAGCGCCACATCTAAATTGTACATTATTCGATATTGAAAACACACATCACCCCTTCCAACGTACATCATTTTGGGTCGCATGCAGGCGGTGCTGGTTTTGTGGTCCCTCTCGTGCGATTTTTTATGATGGTTCAATCTATTGGCCCAAGCGGTTTATATATATATATATTTATATATATATATATATATATATATATTCTATCCATTTTTGATCGACAATAACAGTTGTCGTTTGACCAAGCAATAGATTCACTGGCCCGTCTTATGGTAGGTCATGGCGACATGCATGTATGACCAAAGTATCAGTACGTGCATCCGCCCCGCCGACACGAAGTGGGAGGTGGGTCAAGCACCCTAGCTAGTTAGCTACAACATTATGTCATTATAGATACATCCAAGGGGGCTTTCCAGTTTGCGAGGCAGGTGCCACCAAAGTTGTGCATTATGTATTTAAAGTTTTAAACATCACACCCTATATTCCTACATATATTTGGGCACTTCCAGGTGGTTCTTGACTTTTGGCCCCTCTCATCGATCTTCGACGACGTGCCCAACTGTGGGCCTACGCGGTCAAAGTTGCACATTGGAATTTTGAACATCACAGAGCACCCTGTTCATTCATATATATTTGGGCCACATGCTGGTGTGGCTGTCTTCTGACCCACTCTCACGTTGTTTTTGCTACGAAGACTCGGATGACGCTCAACGGACACGGGTGTACTGGCTTAACCATGTGCGATGCATGTGCGCTGTGAAATCACCATGACTACGCAAGCGCGATCAAGGGTTTAGGTAGTGGATTAAACGTGTGTGATGCTAGTGCGCTGTGGAATCACCACGACTGCACAAGCGCGAGCAGGGGTGGAGGTAGTGGCTTAACCGTGTGTGATGCAAGTGCGCTGTAAATCACGACGACTGCACAAGCGTGAGCAAAGGTAGAGGTAGTGGCTTAACCATGTGCGATGCAAGTGTGTTGTGAAATCACCACAACTGCGCAAGCGTGGACAAGGGTGGAGGTACTAGCTTAACCGTGTGCGATGCTAGTGCGCTGTAAAATCACCACCTGTGCAAGCTAAAGGCGGGTAGTTTATTTAGAATGAATTCTATGTCTGCATCTGAAAAGTAGGACGAACCGTGTGGGATAGACCAGCTAGCTAGAAATCTAAAAACAAACTACCCGCCTTGAGCGATGCAAAAATCGGCGGTTCCGCCGCTTTTCCTTATTATCATACACTTATATTCTTATTGAACCGTGTGCAATCTTGGATGCTCCCGTCCCGCATCAATTCCTTTACCCAAATTTTAGTAGCCGCGGTACTTCAACCGTCGCCCCCACTCCACCAGCACCGACCTTATAGTAAAATTGCAGTAGCCGAGCCATTTGAACCATCGCTCTCCCTCGTCCACCACCATCTCCACCCACCATTACTAAAAAATTCAGTAGCCGTGACGCATCCTCAAATACCACCCCACCCCCCCTCCACAGTCCCCCCACCCACCCCCTCCGCCCTTGAACCCTAGATCACCACTGCCAACCCTTGTCGGTCTGCCCGTTCCTCCTAGTTTATATAATAAAGTTCAGGTTACCCAGCGATTCCCATACCGTCGCCCCCCCCCCCCTGAGTTTTTGGATGAGGCATGCGGTTTCCCTCCCCGCCAAATCCACATCCCCTGCTCCAGAGAGTCGCAGCCTAAGCCCGACCACGTATCGCTGGGAGACCGACGAGCGTTCAGCCAAAAAGAGGTTTATCATGGCCTCTCCGGCAGACGTTGGCTAGGTGGCCGCCGTTTGTCCCGACCTGTCGATCCCGGAGCAACACCTCGCCGCGGAAGCCGGTGAGGATGTTGACTATGTGCCATGCCGAAGGCTTCACGTTAGCGGGCTAGCGTATTACTGTATCTCGGGAAAGCTGGATACGACATCAAGCTCGTCGACAGCGACGGCTTCACGTAGGCCATGTCACAGGTTAAGTGGTCCATCCCCAACCCCTCTGGTTCAACCGCCGTTGATCTCTTCGACGGCCCTGCCGCTGATCTCCTCCACCACGCGGTCAAGGATTTGCGATCCTTGTATGCCATCGAGCCCATTTTGTCATTTCTGAAGGACATGTTCTACGGCGGCGGCTTGAGATCCTCAATTGCCAAGTCAGATCTCATCGACCACCACCACGAGGAGGGCACCCACAAAGGTTCTTCCAAGGTGAAACAGCCCATCTTCAACATCAGAGAGCGCACCATGGGTCTGTGCTCTTCCAACTGGAAGGATCCCATCCATGACATGTGAGACAACATCCTATCAGCAAATCTTTCCTTTTCTAGCTTGCCAACCCGTACCCTTTGTTGTAGTAGCTTTTGCCATGCGGTGTTTTAACTGTGTCATGTTTAATTATTTCAGTTATGCAAAAATGTAATGTTCAATAGGGCTATGTGATGTTTAAGTATGAACTAGCAAACATGCCCATGCGTTGCAACGGGAGAAGAAAAACTAAACTCCCCTAAACCCAATGGCTCAAAACATGACACACACATTCGACGACATGAACATACTCCTTAGTTGTACAACACGATATTTTTTTTTAAAGGAGGATGTACCCCCGGCCTCTGCATCTGGGCGATGCATGCAGACATTTTATTAATTATTCACAAAGCCCTTACAAAGGTAATACATCAATAAGTCTGAAGCCACCATCTTGGCAACACCTGTCGCTGCTCCTATCCCCGTGATGAAGGGGTGCCGAATGTCAGAGCCTAATACCAAACAGAAATCGCACCAACACCTAACATCTAATGCCGGATGTCCCATCCAAGCCATATACCTGGACTGGCTTACACACCGGTCCGACGCACTTTCAGTGGGCACCACATGCGCACGCTGCAATGGTCGTCACCTCCTTCATCCACCGATCCATCCTTAGATCAGATACTGATGCATCGACCTTGCCAGGCCTCTCTGCCATCGACGTCACCACGAAGCTAGACAGCGTCGTCCTCCTGCACGAGTCCATCGCCACCCATCGGACGCCGAGTCTCCACTGCGCCACGCCGCCGAGATCCGCCGCCATCGATGTGTAGGATGAAGCACCGCTCCACCACCTACCGACGCCCAACTGTCGGTGTACTAAGTATTGGGCCACTAGTACCCCGTACTTGTGCACGGGCAGTTGTAGCCATCCTCGGGGCAAGGCTTGCCGGGAACAGTTCGAGGTCAATTCAAGCCATCGAAGAAATCATCAAGTCAGAGATATGAGGATCAGCAGATAAGAAGAGCTGGACTCCGAAGGCCAGCTTCCCCGGCAAGGTCTTGCCGGGGTGGCCTGCGGAGCCCGGCAAGGCTTGGCGCCCGGCAAGGCTTGGTGCCCGGCAAGATTCGGCGCACGGCAAGATTCTGCCACTGTGCCACCGCTTCGGCACAGTAACAAGCATGACATTCTGGGTCCTTCTCTGGATGCGTGGCAATGCGCCAGTGGAGGAGAGCTTAAGCGGTGATGATGGGATGGCCACTTTTTCCATCCCCAAGAAAGTGAGGACACCTAAACGGACACCTCATGGTGCATTAAATGCGTTTGTCCTAATCCGTCAGGGGTTAGGTATGATACCCTGTAGCTACTTTACACCTCAATGTATGTACATTCTGCCACTGTGGTGACTCCTTTGTGATATAAAAGGAGGCCCAAGGCAATTGCTACAGAGGAGGGGAACTTCTGGCCCATTCTGCATGCGTAGCTGCTCTTTGAACGTACTGTTCATAGCGAGCGCTCCTGAAGGCTGGGCTCAAGAACATTAATAAGAACACAAAGCAGGAGTAGGGTTTGACGCTGATCAGCGGCCCGAACCTGGGTAAAAACTTCCCGCGTCGATCGTTGGTTCTGCTCTTAGCGTATACCTCTCCCCCCGCCGAATCGTAAAGGGGTCTCTCGGGATCCCATAGGTGTCGTACCCCGACATCTTTGGCGCGGCAGGTAGGGGGATTGAAGGTTGCGTGAACTTGATCTAGTGATCGGCGCCCCAGTTTCTTCATCATCATGCCGCCCAAGAAGAAGAGCGCCGCGACGGCGCAACCGTCCATGTCCGTTTTGCCTACGCCTTCGCATACGGGCGACGGCGTGGGTGCAGAAGGAAGAGGACTAGAACCCCCACGGCGTTCTGGTGATCCGAGCCAGGCGAGCGGCATCGTTCGCAGTGGCAGTGGTAACCTGCACGCCGCTGGATCTAGAGACGGCGCTGTGTTGCCTACGGGTGGCACAATGAACTCCAGAGATCGGAGGGCGTCTGCTGGAGCTCCCGCACCGGCGCAAGCCTCACGACCTACCCAGGTCACGCAAGATGAGCGACGTCATGGCGCTGGTGGTTCAGGGCGTCCCCATGAAAAGATTTCTGCGGATCGATCCCAAGATGCGCGGGACCAGCATGCACACCGAGCAGCTAGCGGAGGTGGTGCGTGGTCGCGTGACCATGGTGGTGCTCCTTCTAATATGGTTAGAAGTCAGAGCACCTCACGTACCTCGCACCTGTCGCCGCCGCCTACGCCAGCGGAAGCCTTGGCATGTGCGCAGCTGCTCCTCGATTTCCCTCCTGCCCCAGAGAAGATGGAGGAGTGGCGAGCTACTATCCAGAGTCTTATCGGCTTCGCCAGCAAAGATGGACCGCAAGAGGCAGGGCCCTCGCAGCAAAGGCCCATCGATCCAGCGCGAGCCGATGTGGAGAAAACCGGAGGTGGTGCAACCACAGTGCACTCCCTCCACGGTACCAGTGGCGGCCAACAACCCAGCAGGTCGATCGCCGTGAAGAAGTTTCCACGGCGTCATCCGATCCACGGATGCGCCGCGATCAGCGTCAAGTTCTCCAGGAACGAGGCAAGGAGGACGCTTGAACTACCATCGAGCGGCGACGGGAAGCGCGCTATCAGTCTGATAAGCGCGCGGGACCGGCTGTTGACGAGCCTGCGCCAGGGGACGTAGGACACTTGCCTTATGAGGTAGGGACTCCAGCGTTTACCCGTGAGCTGCGGCAAGTCCGGTGGCCCAATTCCCGAACCTTCAAGCCGGAGGTCCCGGAGAAATATGACGGTAAGACCCATCCCTCGGAATTCCTGAGCATCTACACCATTGCGGTGCAGGCTGCCGGGGGCCGAGATGACAAGATACTTGCCAACTACTTCCCGTTGGTGCTCAAACCCAACGTCAGGTCGTGGTTGATGCATCTGCCGGAGAATTCTATTTCTTCCTGGTCAGATCTGTGCCATCAGTTTGTTGGCGCCTTTGTCGGAGGCCACCAAGCTCTTGGGCAAGAGAGTGATTTGCACATCATCCCTCAGAAGGAGGGCGAGTCCCTGCGCAAGTTTATGCAGAGGTTCAGCCGGGTGCAGTACAATATTCCTGACGTTCACCCTGCCGCTGTCATTAGCGCGTTTCACCAGAACGTGCGTAACCGCAGAATGCGGGAAGAGCTGGCAATGAACAAAGTCAGGAGTATTGCCGAGCTTTACGCTCTGGCTGATAAATGCGCTCGAGCTGAAGAGGGGAGGAAACTCCCTGGCGAAGCTGTTGGCGCGGCGGGCGAATCCGAAGAAGAAGATGCCACGGCCCCGTCAAGGAAAGGCCGGCGGCGGAACAGGAAACGCGGAGGCAAGGCCGTGCTTGCTGTCGAGGAATCTGACAACCCCGGCGCCGCCAAGAAGGCCAAGGTTGGTGACCCCGGCAAGGATCTTGCCGGGTGCCCTTCTTGTCAGGCCTTGACGGCTGCCGACAAGTCGGAGAACTCCGGCAAGCAGTATTGCAAGATCCATCGCACCAAGGGCCACGATCTCCAGAACTGCCGGCAAGTTGAATAGCTTGCCGAGAAGCAGAGGGCCGAATACGAAAGGCGAGATAAGGAGAAGGTCCAAGATGGTGCTGATGGATCCGGCAAGAAGCGCGGTGGCCGAGGGGGGCGCCGCAGCAAGGCCAAGCAACAAAAGGATAGGCCCGCTCGGGGCCAGGACAAAGAAGAAGATGATGATGAAGAAGATGATGAGTCCAGTGAGCAAGAATTCCAGAAGGCTACGGAGGCTATGTGTATCGATGGGGGTGCCTCGCTGCATTCTTCCCACCGTCAACTCAAACAGTGGGTGCGGGAAGTCAATGCAGCAGAGCCATCCCCAGATGCATGTAGGCCCCTGAAGTGGTCCAACACGCCTATCATTTTCGACGTCGAGGATCACCCTGATCGCACAACTGCGGTCGGGTGTTTGCCATTGTTGGTCTCGCCAACGATTCGCAACCTCAAGGTGACGAAAATGCTAGTTGACGGTGGGGCCGGCCTAAATTTAATCTCACCGGATGTGCTCAAAAAGCTCCAAATTCCCGACGAGGACCTCAAAGAAACGGGTACGTTTCAAGGGGTCAATCCGGGAAGAACCCAACCTAAGGGCAAGATTACGCTGCCGGTGACATTTGGTAGTGAGCTCAACTTCAGGATCAAGAAGGTGGTCTTTGATGTCGCCAAGATCCCCATGTCATATAATGGGATCCTTGGTCGGCCAGCGCTGGCTAAGTTCATGGCGGCCTCACACTACGCGTACAACGTTCTGAAGATGCCTGGGCCGTTGGGCGTCATCACTATCCATTCCGATAAGAAGGATGCGCTCATCTGTGCCGACCAACTTTACCGGGAAGCAGTTGCAGCACCTGCCATCAAGGCACCTGCTCCTGCCGCTGGAACTCCCGGGGGGAAGAAGAAGACCGGCAGGAATCTTGGCGCGAACTCCGGCAAGCGCACCTCCTCGGAGTGTTGCACTTCCGTCGAGGATGCACCAGAGAGTTCCACCGGCAAGAACAAGAAATCCAAGGCTGCTCCGCCGGAGACCAAGAAGGTGCCTGTCAGAGAGGATGGAACGGGGGGAACTTTCCCCCTAAGTTCCACCCTAGATGACAAATAGGAAAGCGCGCTCGTTGCTTTCCTGCGGGCGAATGTCGACGTGTTTGCATGGCAACCGTCTGACATCCCCGGTGTTCCCAGGAAGGTAATTGAGCACCACCTTGATGTCTGTCCTCATGCGCGGCCAGTCAAGCAAAGGGTCAGGAAGCAAGCCTTGGAGCGGCAAGAATTCATTGCCGAAGAAATCAGAAAGCTGGAGGCGGCAGGATTGGTCAAAGGAGTGCTTCATCCAACCTGGTTGGCCAATCCGGTTGTAGTGCGGAAAGCAAATGGGAAATGGAGGCTTTGTATCGATTATACAGATATCAATAAAGCTTGTCCAAAAGATCCCTTTCCCTTGCCGCGCATCGACCAGATTGTAGATTCCACCGCTGGTTGTGATCTCCTGTCCTTCCTTGATGCCTATTCAGGGTATCATCAGGTTTTTATGGCAAAAGAAGATGAAGAGAAGACCGCATTTATCACCCCATGTGGTACGTATTGTTTTATACGAATGCCTTTCGGGTTGAAAAGTGCCAGCTCGACATTTGCCAGAGCAATCCAAATTGGTTTTGAGCCTCAACTCCATAGAAATATGGAGGCGTATATGGATGATATAGTCGTCAAAACCAAAGACAAAGCGACACTCATTCAAGATTTAGAAGAAACATTTGCAAATCTGCGCAAGATCAACTTGAAGCTCAATCCTGAGAAGTGCGTGTTCGGTGTTCCTTCCGGCAAGCTCCTCGGATTCTTTGTATCTTGCCGGGGAATCGAAGCGAACCCCGACAAGATCAAAGCTATTGAGCAGATTGAAGTGCCGAGACGTGTCAAAGATGTGCGTCGTCTTGCCGGCTGCGTTGCTGCTCTAAGCAAGTTTATTTCCAAATCTGCTGAGCGCGCCCTGCCATTCTTCAAAATTTTGAAGAAGGCAGGTCCAATGAAATGGACTCCGGAGGCGGAGGCTGCGCTGCAAGATTTGAAGAAATACCTTTCCTCTCCGTCGACGCTAGTCGCGCCTAAACCACAAGAGCCGTTGCTGCTGTATCTGGCAGCAACAAATCAAGTGGTTAGTGCTGCGCTAGTGGTGCAGAGAGAGGCTGATGAGGAAGCAACACCAGCGGCAGGACCGCCAGGTGACGCGGCAAGATCTTCCCCGGCAAGGGTTGATCCCGGCAAGACAGGATCTGCGCAAATGGAAGAACTAGTGCAGAAGAAGAAGGTGGTGCAGCGCCCAGTTTATTTTGTTAGCTCTCTCTTACAAGGAGCTAGGTCAAGATATTCTGGTGTGCAGAAGTTGCTTTTCGGCCTCCTTATGGCCTCGAGGAAGCTGCGCCATTACTTTCAAGCACAAGAAATCACCGTCGTCACTCGCTTTCCGTTGCAACGGATTTTGCAAAATCCAGAAGCAACCGGCAGGATAGTGGAGTGGGCGTTGGAGTTGCCGAGCTTTGGCCTCAAGTTTGAAAGCACTTCAACGATTCAGAGCAGGGCCTTGGCGGAGTTCATTGCGGAGTGGACCCCAATGCCAGACGAAGAGGCTCAGGAAACAACTCTCCCCGGCAAGGAAATCGATCAGCAATGGGTTATGTACTTTGACGGGGCTTTCTCGATGCAAGGCGTCGGTGCTGGTGTGCTACTTATCGCACCCACCGGAGAGCACCTCAAGTACGTAGTCCAAATGCATTTTCCCCGGGAGAGTTCGACCAACAACACTGCAGAATACGAGGGTTTGCTTGCCGGTCTCAGGATCGCGGCAGACCTTGGTATCAAAAAGCTCGTCATCAAAGGCGATTCACAACTTGTTGTCCGGCAAGTTAACAAGAGTTATCAAAGTCCATTGATGCAAGCCTACGTAGATGAATTGAGGAAAATGGAAGAGCACTTTGACGGTCTGCAAATGGAGCACGTTCCTTGTGCCGAGAACAGTGTTGCTGACGATCTGTCAAAGCGTGCCGCCCTCAAGTTGCCTGTGGAACCAGGAACTTTTGTGCTCCAATTAACTCAACCATCCGTGGCGCTATCAATGCGGCAAGAAAAGAGAAGAAAGTTGACTTGCCAGTACTTCCCGGCAAAGCTCCCCGGAGACGCCGGCAAGGAAGTTGCCGGGATCGACACGCCTGCCGGGGAACGACAGGCTCCGGCAGGGCCTCAGGCCCTTGCTGTCGAGACAAACGTTCCCCCGGCGAAGGAGATGCCTTTAGTCCTAGCTGTCGAGCCTCAGGCTCCAGCATGGGCGCAGCACATCGTCCATTTCCTTCAGACAGGAGAACTCCCGGAGGAACAGGAAGAAGCAGAAAGAGTAGCCCGTCGGTCTGTTATGTACAAGTTCGTCGATGACGTCCTGTACAGAAAGGGACCAAACGGTGTGAAATTGAAGTGCATTCCTCGGGAGGATGGACTAGAGCTGTTGGCAGAGATACATGGAGGCATATGTGGCTCTCACATAGGGTCAAGAGCACTTGTCGGGAAAGCATTCCAGCAAGGTTTCTTTTGGCCCACCGCTCTCCACGATGCAACTGCACTAGTAACCAAGTGTGAAGCATGCCAGTTTCATTCGAAGAAATCGCATCAGCCAGCCCAAGCTCTTCAGACAATCCCTCTCTCCTGGCCATTTTCGGTCTGGGGGCTCGACATACTGGGCCCTTTCCCCTGTGCTACCGGGGGCTTTGAGTACTTGTACGTTGCTATCGACAAGTTCACAAAGTGGCCGGAGGTGGAAGCAGTGAGGAAGGTGACAGCACAATCAGCCGTCAAGTTCTTTAAAGGGATAGTTTGCCATTTTGGTGTGCCCAACAGGATCATCACCGACAACGGCACACAGTTCACAAGTCGCACCTTCATGCAGTACGTCCAAGACTTTGGCGGCAAGATTTGTTTTGCCTCTGTTGCTCACCCAAGAAGCAACGGCCAAGCAGAAAGGGCTAATGCTGAAGTGTTGCGCGGTCTCAGGACCAGGACTTTTGATAGGCTGAAAAAGTGTGGAAGACACTGGATTGATGAGTTGCCGACGGTTCTTTGGTCAATCAGAATGACACCAAATCGAGCCACCGGCCAGACGCCCTTCGCTCTGGTCTACGGAGCGGAAGCAGTTCTCCCCACGGAACTCACATACGGATCACCTCGAGTGCTCGCTTATGATGAGCTTGAGCAAGAGCAACTGCGGCAAGATGACACTGTGCTCCTTCAGGAGAATCGTCTTCAGGCTGCTGTGCGAGCTGCATGCTACCAGCAAGCTTTGCGCCGCAAAGTTCACGCCCAAAGCCTTGAGGAAGGCGACCTTGTTCTTCGGCGAATTCAATCCGCCAAGAATTCAAACAAGTTGACGCCAAAGTGGGAAGGCCCTTATCGGGTAGTACGAGTCACCAGGCCCGGCGCTGTCCGCCTGGAGACTGAAGATGGCGTTCCAGTGAGCAACTCCTGGAATATCGAACATCTTCGCAAGTTCTACCCATAAGGCGTGGTTGCCGGGGGCTCCCGGCAACCACCCTTTTGTACAAGTCTTGCCGGCAAGGCATGTGATCCTTTGTACAAAGCCAGGCGCAGACCCTGAGCGCAGATGAAATAAATTTAAGTGTTGTACATTCCCTTATTGATTCCCATGTTCATATTTATATATGCATGTTTGTCTAAGATGTTGTATAACACCTACTCCCGGTAAGTTCTAACGAACCGCCAAGGTTTCATGTCTTTATTTTCTCTTCTTTCTTTTTAAAAGACAGAAGGATTCCTCGCGTGCACATTTGCCGGGGGGAAGGGAGATATGAGTACCAGTTGGCAACGTTCGGAATCGACGCTTGCCGGAGGAAGGATAGCGACAGAAAGCTAAGTTCTAAAAACTTAGAGCAAGTTTCTTTTATTATAAAGTTATTTCCTTGGATGATTCCGACTCTTGTATGGAAAATCTGCACGCGAAGGAACCTTTGTTGTAATCAGTTGCGCCCTTATTTTTTTTCGAGCCCGCTCAACGATTTAAGTGGCTGCACTGAGAACGTCAAGGACTCTTGCCGGCCGTTGCGCCTCCAGCAGGCTGCTGAAGTCCCGCACCCAGCGCTCGCGGCAGGTTGCGCGCCGGCAAGTTTTTTAGTAAGCGTAGGGTGAACTCCATACATAAAGGAATCAGACAAGGAAAATAGCAAGCATGAATCTCAACATAGGCAAGTTATATTACATTCATGAGCTGCCGCAATTCTAACTTGAGACTTAATTGTCTTTTACATGGAATGATGACGGCAAGGAAAGGGGGAGCACTTAATACCTGCGCTGGCCTTCAATCCTTTTGATGGAGTCCACCTTCTCGAGGATAGGCGCGATGCATTCTTCAAGCGCCTCAACATTTGCGTCCCTCGGCAGATGGCCGAGCGTGTTGGAGAGGTCGATGCCGGGATTACTGTGCACCACCTTGATAAGCACCATTGCGGAGGACGGCCCGGCAAAGCCGGTGAGTCTCGTTGGCCAATTGGGTCGCCCGGCTAGACTGGAGCACCCTCAAGGCGTTGATGATGCTTTCAAAGAACATTGTCAACCTGGCACTTGGAGATATTCTTTCCTCGGAAGAATACCTAAAGTTTGACAGGCCCATGGTTGACAGTTCTGCAGTAAGCTTCTCCGCGGTGGCGATGAGACGTCCAGTCCAGATCTCCACCCCCTTCTCGTAATCGGTTTGGGTGGCGGCGGCGCTCTTGAGCAGGTTCCTCTCTTCTTGGAGATCCTTGAGTAGAGCTTTCTCACGGGCCTTGCCGGCCTCGAGAGACTTCTGCAACGTGGTCACCTTCAACTCCAAAACTGCAATGTCATCAGCCGCAGAGGAGAGCTGCTTGGTTTTATTGGACAAGGCAACTTGCATCTCCGCCAAGGAGTGGAGGGTTTTTTCCCTATCACCTTTGAGCGTCGAGAGCTCCTTGCCGTGATCTTCGAGATCTGTTTCCAGTTTCTTCACCTTGTCGCTCAGCTCGTTCTTGGCGGCCTCTACAGCTTTGGCAGCAGCGACGGCCTCCTTGAGCTTGCTGGCGTGACTTGCAGTCAGAGCTTCGAGCGCCTCTTTATGTTTTTGCTCCAGCTCTTGGGTCCGCCGTGCGACAAGCTTCTCGATATCTTCATCTTTGCTGCGAAGCTTGGCGGCGAGCGCCTGCTCACGTGCGGTGAGGTCTTCCTCATGAGCATCAAGAGCAACACGGCGCCCCGTCAGGAGGGCATCTTCAGCGGCAATCCTTTGAGCAGCCTCATCCTGCGCCTTCTCCATATCAGATTGCTTCAGGAGGATTTCTGTCCACTGCTGGCTCACTTTTTCTCGGCCGGCAACCAACTCTTGGAGGGCCTCGGCGTGCCAGACTTGCATTTGTTTGACGCGCCTTTGAAAATCTGCTTCGGCCGCCTCAACAACTGCCATTCTGGAGTCCGCCTTATCTTTCCGGGCACGGTGGAGAGCCTGGAGCTTGCGGAAATTCTCGCCCATGGCCTGAAGGAGCTGATCCTCTTCAGATTTGCCGCTGCTAGTGCTGGGATTGTCAACAACCTCGAGCCCGGCAGCAGCGATGATATCTTCGTCAAAAACTTCTCCTTCGGCTGGTGCCCCAATGCTTGCCGTCCCCGGCAAGTTGACGAACAGGTTCTCGCAAACCTTGAGGTATTTGCTGGATGAGGGGCCCTCAGATGTTGACGGCTGGTCTTCAGCGACCGCCTCACCAGTGGCAGGGGGCTCTGTGGCCGGTGCAGCGCCTGGCGCTCCTCTGGCAGGAATGCCGTCAGTACGGTCATCAGCTTCCCTGTCGCCCCCTTTAGGAGGTTCCTTGGCGGGTTCCTCTTGTGCAGTCTTGGTGGTCTCCCCGTCAAGAGCACCACCAGCCTCGACAGTGTCATCCTTGGTGGCCTCGCTGGCAGCGATCCTGTCTGCTTCGGCAGCGGCGTCCCTGGCGGTCTCCTCGATGACGATGTCAACGTCCATGTGCTCCATCACAGGGAACTCTGAAGGACGAAGGAGGAGAACAGAATAAGATCGAGATTGAAGTTTGAAGCGACTAAAGACAGCGAGATAAGGGAAAGAATAACAAGCGTTCTGAGGCAATCAGTTACCTGTGTCTAGCTGTTGGGAGGTGGCCTCGCCCCTCCCGGTAACTTCGGTTACCGGGGGTGGGTTGCCGGAGTTCGTGCTTGCCGGCTCCTCCTCAAGAAAGATAGGCTCGTCGGTGGGATCTCTTGCCGGGGACGTGCTTGTGGGCGGCGTGGTCGATGAAGGTGGCACGACGGGGATGTCTTCCGACAACTCTCCTTGTTGCCGCTCTTCTCCTGCGAACCCAAGGATATCAGCGGCAAGAATGGAAGCCTCAGCACCCGCCAGCGGAAAAAGAACAGTGAACTTACGCTGGGGGCTGCGCTGGGGGCTGTGCTGGGGGCTGCGTTGAGGACTGAGCTCTGGGCTGAGGACGACGGTTTCTGGCACGCTCGTGGAGCCTGCCGGGGGCTCGTCGCCCGTGGAAGTCTTTGTCCTCTTCACCATCCTCTCCAGCAAGGTTTCTGCATCACTTCAGAGACAATACGAGCAAGTCAGTAAGATGAATCCAAGATTGGAATGTAAAGGCTGTGGCAAAGTACTCACTCTTCTTCCTCTCGCTCCGGACTAAAGCCGGAGATGTCGAAATCGACCTCCACTGCAATGTCTGAGTGGGGAGGCGGAGGAGGGGTCCTAGGCCGCTTGGCTGTGGCAGGCGCCGGAGCAGCTTCCGGTGCGGTAGTGCGAGACGCCCCTGCCGCCCCAGCAGTGGCCGCTGGTGTGGGTCTCGCGCGCCGCGCAGGTTGTTGACGAACCCCTTGCCGCGGTCCAGTCTTGCCGGCCACTTTCTTGCCGGGAGCCTCGCTGCTCGAACAAGGCTGGCTTGCCGGGATGCCAGATGCAGCCTTCCGAAGAACACGCTTCATCTTCTTCGGGGCTGGGAGCTCTTCTTGCGGCTCTTCTTCGGCCGCGTCCTCGTCGGACAAGCTCTCAGCGGCTGCGCTGCTCTGTTCCTTGGCAGCTTTGTCCTTCCCAGCAAGTTTTGCCTCCACAACTACCTCTGCGTCGCTGGCTTCCCATTCTGTGAAGCCGACGCTGCCGACCTCCGCGGCAAGATTTGCCTCCTCCACCCTAGTAGCAATGTAAGCTACTTCTTGGTCAGTGGTGGCTCGGATGAAATCTGCCTCTTGCCGGACGGGTCTCTCCGTCAAGTTGTCAAAAAACTTCTGTGCTTCCCCCTCGGTTGGCTCGGCCCGGGTCGGGTCAAGACCGTGGGCGTTGAACATCGGCATGAAGGCGATGATTGACCCCAAGGCAGAATTTTTGCACAAAGGGACGATCCTTGCCGGCAGTCGATGCTTGTCTTCGCGCTGGAATAGTTTTTGATGGAGAGCGCCAAGCTGCATAGTGGTCAGATTATTATTCAGCCTGGGGCGCAATCTCATGATATTTGCCGCGTTTTTGTACTCCCAAGCTGGCCTTCCCCTGTTCTGCAAGGGGGCGATGCGGCGGCGGAGAAAGTCAAAGCCAATCATCTCCATTGTTAGCCCGGCAGCCTTTAGACGAAGGATCCTGGTGGTGGCGATTGTGAGCCTCTCGTCCTTCGCGGCGAGATCGCTCCAGTCCTTGCCGCGGACCACCTTCTGTTGCCGGGGAAGACAAAATGGATGGGGATCTGCTTCCTGGATCCAGCACCATTCAGCCCGCCACTCATCCCACTTTTCGCGGTAAACTCCTTCTGGGTATATTTCCTTATTCCAAGCTCTTGGAATCCAGGCAATAGAACCAGAGAGGGCCTCTCCCTTTTGGATGCGAGGGAAGAAGTAATGGCAAAAAAGAGTAGAGTTGGGAATCACGCCGACAAAGTTTTCACAAAGATGGGCAAAGATGGACATACAAAGTACCGCATTCGGCGTGAAATCGAGAAGACGAAAGCCGTATGTGTACATGATATCATTGAAGAAGTCGGAAAATGGGGGGCAGAGCCCGCAATAGAAATACGCAGTGAAGAAAGGGTATCTGTCCGATCCACCTTTGGAACAAGCACCTGGGATCACGCGTGTGGCGGGGTGAGCTTGCGTCCCCTTCGCCCACATGCACTGGTACCGCCCCTTCAGAGCTTCGGCATCGAGCGATGGGGGGAAGATGACATATTTCTTCCGCATCTTCACCAGTTCGCTCTCAGGGACGTCGGCTTTCGCTTCCTTGCCTTTGCCTTTGCTGGCCTTGGGCGGCATGGCGGCTGTGAGGGTGGAAGCCGGGGGTGGAGCGAGCGTGGGAGCGGCGGGCGGAGGAGGAAAAAGCTTCGCTCTGAGCTCGAGAGGAGGAAGGCAATGACGATGGCCAGATTGAGAAAAAGAGGGGGGTAAATAGGCTTGTGCCTCTGCGGCTTCTCCTTTTTATGGGGAAGGAGCGGGGCCGCCTCTTTTATTCCCCAATGTGAATGCGCCTCTATAGGCGCGTCGTAGTTGCAGCCTTTGAGGCACGCTTCCCACGTCGCACGCTCGGTGTGTGTAGTGGGGGGCACAGTAAAACGAGATATTTACGAGCAGTTAATCCCCTGCCACGCGTGCCCGTGCACTGTTTGGGCCTAGCCCAATAACGCCTCGCCCTCATGTATGGCCTAGGCCCGGGGGCTCCTGTCGGTGTACTAAGTATTGGGCCACTAGTACCCCGTACTTGTGCACGGGCAGTTGTAGCCATCCTCGCGGCAAGGCTTGCCGGGAACAGTTCGAGGTCGATTCAAGCCATCGAAGAAATCATCAAGTCAGAGATATGAGGATCAGCAGATAAGAAGAGCTGGACTTCGAAGGCCAGCTTCCTCGGCAAGATCTTGCTGGGGTGGCCTGCGGAGCCCGGCAAGGCTTGGCGCCCGGCAAGGCTTGGTGCCCGGCAAGATTTGGTGCACGGCAAGATTCTGCCACTGTGCCACCGCTTCGGCATAGTAACAAGCCTGACATTCTGGGTCCTTCTCTGGATGCTTGGCAACGCGCCAGTGGAGGAGAGCTTAAGCGGTGATGATGGGATGGCCCCTTTTTCCATCCCCAAGAAAGTGAGGACACCTAAACGGACACCTCACGGTGCATTAAATGCGTTTGTCCTAATCCGTCAGGGGTTAGGTATGATACCCTGTAGCTACTTTACACCTCAATGTATGTACATTCTGCCACTGTGGTGACCCCTTTGTGATATAAAAGGAGGCCCAAGGCAATTGCTACAGAGGAGGGGAACTTCTGGCCCATTCTGCATGCGTAGCTGCTCTTCGAACATACTGTTCATAGTGAGCGCTCCTGAAGGCTGGGCTCAAGAACATTAATAAGAACACAAAGCAGGAGTAGGGTTTGACGCTGATCAGCGGCCCGAACCTGGGTAAAAACTTCCCGTGCCGATCGTTGGTTCTGCTCTTTGCGTATACCTCTCCCCCCGCCGAATCGTAAAGGGGACTCTCGGGATCCCATAGGTGTCGTACCCCGACACCAACCACCAAGCCGTCCACATGTCCGTCCAGCCGATGAATGTCTCCAAAGATGATGCCCCCATGGGGGTGACGATGAAGACGTCGCCATCATCTAATCCAGGAGGCCCCTCAACTCCAACAACGAGGGCTATGACGCCCACGGGTGCCGCCGTCAATTGTAGCCCCCTCCAGATCTGAGGTTTCCCCCGGAAACAATGGAGCGAGGGACGCCCCCACCATCGCCTCCAACGAGGAAAACGACACCCGCGGGCGCCGCTGACGACGGTGGCATCCTCACCCGCTTCAGCAGCTAGGCCACCATCTCCTCCTCCACTTGATCCGTCACCGGGAAGCCACCGCGAGGCAACACCCACCGACCAGATCTCTTTGGACCGACGATGAAGACAGCCAAAGATAGAGGAGGTCTAATTGCTGTGTGACTGGCGCCATGGCCACGCACACGTCGTCCTGAGGCACCCACTCAAGATCCACCGTCACAGCCACGCCTCCAAGCCATGACGGAGGGACGCCCCGCCGCCGCCATCATCCCCCTGCACGGGCTTTGCCCAGCCGGGATCCGGCGACAGCGGGAGGGAAGGCGGACGGGAGGCGCAGGGGATCGGAGGGAGGTGAACGGGATCTGGAGGGGAGTTGGAGGGGATGGTGTTGTGCAAAAAATAAATTTGGGATGATTTCATAACTATACTAATAGGATCTACCTGGATGCAAATATTTCTTCACAGACTTGCTGACATTCCTCAGTGATGCCTAACAAATATCGCATTTTCATGAAAACAACTACTCAATTATAGCATGTACTACATAACACCTAGCATCCCATAGCATTGGCCACCGCCACGACCACTTCTGAACTTGCGCTAATAAATATGTCGTGCATTGCAACAGGAGAAAAAAATTTGCTCGTATTCTTTTAAAATAACGCAACGCATCAAATAAGATAAATATGAAACTGAAAAATGGTTACAATGAACAACAAACATGCTTTGCTACGGAGAAGTACAGACAACACGAACGTTCTAGTATAGCATTAATTTAGGTGAGGGTCTTCACTGAAAGGAAGGAATCAGCGGAATCCACGGCCTCAAAGCGTCACCGCCATTTGCGTGAAAACATCTCTTGGCCATCATTAACATCATTGTATCCCTACGGCCCATAAAAATTGTTTCACGCGACGCAGCCTCCGCTCCATGCTCATGACCACTGTTTTTTATTGTTTGAAAAATTCTTTGCAAGTAGAGTATTTCCCAAACAAAGTGATTTATAGCTTTCATATGAAGATATATACATGTAGCGGATATTTGTGAAATTAATAAGCACTATTAATTTTGAGGCATCGATGCCTGAATAAGAAGCGAAACCTCTACTTTGATTTCTATGTGGTTGACATCGAACTGACCATATCTGCAGTCTGCACTATTAATTAGTCACTGGGACTGAAAACTATGGAATAGCAATACGAATATATATATTTGAATTACATGAGAGATCAATCACTCTAAAACCAAGACTGCCACATCCTAAACCGTTGTATGGGCTACACCCATGAAGAGGGTACATCATATTTTCTCCAACTGAAACGCAGAACAATGGTGAGCAAAATAAAACAAAAAATCACGGGCAGACTAAGGCTGCTAATTTGCACTAAACATTGACGTAGGCGGTTGCTCAAGCGGCCAATCTGTGGTGCTGGTATTCCATATAATTACATTAGAAGCGGATTTAGTATCAGTCCTGACATTTATTCTTATGGCTTCTTACAGATGTTAGATCAATGGAGTGCAGCCCATCCCAATAGAACCCACCCGACTCACCTCTTGGTGTCTTTGAGAGAAGTTGACACACACAAAGAGAAGGAGGCAATAATGGCGGTTGCAGTTGCAGCCTACCCGCTCTTCCTCCTCTGCCTTCGTCTTCCTCTTCTATGTCCTTTCACGGCCTTGCTCCTACTCCACCAGTCCTCTCCCTTCTTCCTCCTACTCTACGTCCTCCCCCCTCCTCCATCTCCCTGCCGCGTGGCTCTCTCTCTCTCTCCTGTGGTCCTGCCCCCCTCTTATACGGTCGTCACGACCGCTTCCGCCGCAGAATTCGCCACTGCCAGGCACCTCGCCCCCGCCTCCAAGAAACACCAGCAGCGTGGACGCCTCGTGTCAGTGTACTAAGTATTGGGCCACTAGTACCCCGTACTTGTGCACGGGCAGTTGTAGCCATCCTCGCGGCAAGGCTTGCCGGGAAACAGCTCGAGGTCGATTCAAGCCACCAAAGAAATCATCAAGTCAGAGATCTGAGGATCAGCAGATAAGAAGAGCAGGAATCCGAAGGCCAGCTTCCCCGGCAAGATCTTGCCGGGGTGGCCTGTGGAGCCCGGCAAGGATTGGCACCCGGCAAGGCTTGGCGCCCGGCAAGGCTTGGCATCCGGCAAGGCTTGGCGCCCGGCAAGGCTTGGTGCCTGCCAAGATTCGGCGCCCGATGAGATTCTGCCACTGTGCCACCGCTTCGGCACAGTAACAAGTCTGACATTTTGGGTCCTTCTCTGGATGCGTGGCAACGTGCCAGTGGAGGAGAGCTTAAGCGGTGCTGATGGGATGGCCCCTTTTTCCATCCCCAAGAAAGTGAGGACACCTAAACGGACACCTCACAGTGCATTAAATGCGTTTGTCCTAATCCGTCAGGGGTTAGGTATGATACCCTGTAGCTACTTTCCACCTCAATGTATGTACATTTTGCCACTGTGGTGACCCCTTTAAGCATATAAAAGGAGACCCAAGGCAACTGCTACAGAGGAGGAGAACTTCTGGCCCATTCTGCATGCGTAGCTGCTCTTTGAACGTACTGTTCACAGCGAGCGCTCCTGAAGGTTGGGCTCAAGAACATTAATAAGAACACAAAGCAGGAGTAGGGTTTTACGCTGATCAGCGGCCCGAACCTGGGTAAAAACTTCCCGCGTCGATTGTTGGTTCTGCTCTTTGCGTATACCTCTCCCCCTACAGCGAGAGGAGAAAGGTTCCATGTGAACGGCACTTGCACATGGGTAAGCCGATCCTAAGGGACGGGGTAACCCCGACAAGATCAAAGCTATTGAGCAAATTGAAGCGCCGAGACGCGTCAAAGATATGCGTCGTCTTGCCGGCTGTGTTGCTGCTCTAAGCAGGTTTATTTCTAAATCTGGTGAGCGCGCCCTGCCCTTTTTCAAAATTTTAAAGAAGGCAGGTCCAATGAAATGGACTCCGGAGGCGGAGGCTGCGCTGCAGGATTTGAAGAAATACCTTTCCTCTCCGCCGACGCTAGTCGCACCTAAACCACAAGAGTCGTTGCTGCTGTATCTGGCAGCAACAAATCATGTGGTTAGTGCTGCGCTAGTGGCGCAGAGAGAGGCTGATGAGGAAGCAACACCAGCGGCAGGGCCGCCATGTGACGCGGCAAGATCTTCCCCGGCAAGGGTTGATCCCGGCAAGACAGGATCTGCGCAAACAGAAGGACCCGTGCAGAAGAAGAAGGTGGTGCAGCGCCCAGTCTATTTTGTTAGCTCTCTTTTACAAGGAGCTAGGTCAAGATATTCTGGTGTGCAGAAGTTGCTTTTCGGCCTTCTTATGGCCTCGAGGAAGCTGCGCCATTATTTTCAAGCACATGAAATCACCGTCGTCACTCGCTTTCCGCTGCAACGGATTTTGCAAAATCCAGAAGCAACCGGCAGGATCATGGAGTGGGCGTTGGAGTTGTCGAGCTTTGGCCTCAAGTTTGAAAGCACTTCAACGATTCAGAGTAGGGCCTTGGCGGAGTTCATTGCGGAGTGGACCCCAACGCCAGACGAAGAGGCTCAGGAAACAACTCTCCCCGGCAAGGAAATCGATCAGCAATGGGTTATGTACTTTGATGGGGCTTTCTCGCTGCAAGGCGCCGGTGCTGGTGTGCTGCTTGTCGCACCCACCGGAGAGCACCTCATGTACATAGTCCAAATGCACTTTCCCCGGGAGAGTTTGACCAACAACACTACAGAATACGAGGGTTTGCTTGCCGGTCTCAGGATCTCGGCAGACCTTGGTATCAAAAAGCTCGTCATGAAAGGCGATTCACAACTTGTCGTCAGGCAAGTTAACAAGAGTTATCAAAGTCCATTGATGCAAGCCTACGTGGATGAAGTGAGGAAAATGGAAGAGCGCTTTGACGGTCTGCAAATGGAGCACGTTCCTCGTGCCGAGAACAGTGTTGCTGAAGACCTGTCAAAGCGTGCCGCCCTCAAGTTGCCTGTGGAACCAGGAACTTTTGTGCTCCAATTGACTCAACCATCCGTAGCACCATCGATGCGGCAAGAAAAAAGGAGAAAGTTGAACTCTGGCCAGTACTTCCCGGCAGAGCTCCCCGGAGCCGCCGGCAAGGAAGTTGCCGGGATCGACATGCCTGCCGGGGAACAACAGGCTCCGGCAGGGCCTCAGGCTCCGGCAGGGCCTCAGGCCCTTGCTGTCGAGACAAACGTTCCTCCGGCGGAGGAGATGCCTTTAGTCCTAGCTGTCGTGCCTCAGGCTCCAGCGTGGGCGCAGCACATCGTCCATTTCCTTCAGACAGGAGAACTCCCTGAGGAACAGGAAGAAGCGGCAAGAGTAGCCCGTCGGTCTGGTATGTACAAGTTCGTCGATGACGTCCTGTACAGAAAGAGACCAAACGGTGTGAAATTGAAGTGCATTCCTCGGGAGGATGGACTAGAGCTGTTGGCAGAGATACATGGAGGCATATGTGGCTCTCACATAGGATCAAGAGCACTTGTCGGGAAAGCATTCCGGCAAGGTTTCTTTTGGCCCACCGCTCTCCAGGATGCAACTGCACTAGTCACCAAGTGTGAAGCGTGCCAGTTTCATTCGAAGAAATTACATCAACCAGCTCAAGCTCTTCAGACAATCCCTCTCTCCTGGCCATTTTTGGTCTGGGGGCTCGACATACTGGGCCCTTTCCCCCGTGCTACCGGGGGCTTTGAGTACTTGTACGTTGCTATCGACAAGTTCACAAAGTGGCCGGAGGTGGAAGCAGTGAGGAAGGTGACAGCACAATCAGCCGTCAAGTTCTTTAAAGGGATAGTTTGCCATTTCGGTGTACCCAACAGGATCATCACCGACAACGGCACGCAATTCACAAGTCGCACCTTCATGCAGTACGTCCAAAACTTTGGCGGCAAGATTTGTTTTGCCTCTGTTGCTCACCCAAGAAGCAACGGCCAAGCAGAAAGGGCTAATGCTGAAGTGTTGCGCGGTCTCAGGACCAGGACTTTTGACAGACTGAGAAAGTGCAGAAGACGCTAGATTGATGAGTTGCTGGCGGTTCTTTGGTCAATCAGAACGACACCAAATCGAGCCACCGGCCAGACGCCCTTCGCTCTGGTCTACAGAGCAGAAGCAGTTCTCCCCATGGAACTCACATACGGAGCTCCTCGAGTGCTCGCTTATGATGAGCTTGAGCAAGAGCAACTGCGGCAAGATGACGCTGTGCTCCTTGAGGAGAATCGTCTTCAGGCTGCTGTGCGAGCTGCACGCTACCAGCAAGCTTTGCGTCGCTATCATAGCCGCAAAGTTCATGCCCGAAGCCTTGAGGAAGGCGACCTTGTTCTTCGGCGGATTCAGTCCGCCAAGAATTCAAACAAGTTGACGCCAAAGTGGGAAGGCCCTTATTGGGTAGTACGAGTCACCAGGCCCGGCGCTGTCCGCCTGGAGACCGAAGATGGCGTTCCAGTGAGCAATTCCTGGAATATCGAATATCTTCGCAAGTTCTACCCATAAGGCGCGGTTGCCGGGGGCTCCCGGCAACCACCCTTTTGTACAAGTCTTGCCGGCAAGGCATGTGATCCTTTGTACAAAGCCAGGCGCAGACCCTGAGCGCAGATGAATAAATTTAAGTGTTGTACATTCCCTTATTGATTCCCATGTTCATATTTATATATGCATGTTTGTCTAAGATGTTGTATAACACATACCCCCGGTAAGTTCTAACGAACCGCCAAGGTTTCATCTCTTTATTTTCTCTTCTTTCTTTTTAAAAGACAGAAGGATTCCTCGCGTGCACATTTGCCGGGGGGGAAGGGAGATATGTGTACTGCTTGGCGATGTTCGGAATCGACGCTTGCCGGAGGAAGGATAGCGACAGAAAGCTAAGTTCTAAAAACTTAGAGCAAGTTTTTTTTTATTATAAAGTTATTTCCTTGGACGATTCTGACTCTTGTATGGAAAATCTGCACGCGAAGGAACCCTTGTTGTAATCAGTTGCGCCCTTACTTTGTTTCGAGCCCGCTCAACGATTTAAGTGGCTGCACTGAGAATGTCAAGGAGTCTTGCCGGCCGCTGCGCCTCCAGCAGGCTGCTGAAGTCCCGCACCCAGCGCTCGCGGCAGGTTGCGCGCCGGCAAGTTTTTCAGTAAGCGTAGGGTGAACTCCATACATAAAGGAATCAGACAAGGAAAATAGCAAGCATGAACCTAAACATAGACGAGTTATATTACATTCATGAGCTGCCGCAATTCTAACTTGAGACTTAATCGTCTTTTACATGGAATGATGACGGCAAGGAAAAGAGGAGCACATAATCCCTGCGCTAGCCTTCAATCCTTTTGATGGAGTCCACCTTCTCAAGGATAGGCGCGATGCATTCTTCAAGTGCCTCGACATTTGCGTCCCTTGGCAGATGGCCGAGCGCGTTGGAGGGGTCGATGCCGGGATTGCTGTGCACCACTTTGATAAGCACCTTGCGGAGGACGGCCCGGCAAAGCCGGCGAGTCTCGTTGGCCAATTGGGTCGCCCGGCTAGACTGGAGCACCCTCAAGGCGTTGATGATGCTTTCAAAGAACATCGTCAACCTGGTACTTGGAGATATTCTTTCCTCGGAAGAATACCTGAAGTTCGACAGGCCCATGGTTGACAGTTCTGCAGTAAGCTTCTCCGCGGTGGCGACGAGACGTCTAGTCCAGATCTCCACCCCCTTCTCGTAATTGGTTTGGGCGGCGGCGGCGCTCTTGAGCATGTTCCTCTCTTCTTGGAGATCCTTGAGTAGAGCCTTCTCACGGGCCCTGCCGGCCTCGAGAGACTTCTGCAACGTGGTCAGTTTCAGTTCCAGAACTGCAATGTCTTCAGCCGCAGAGGAGAGCTGCTTGGTTTTGTTGGACAGGGCAACTTGCATCTCCGCCAAGGAGTGGAGGGTTTTTTCCCTATCACCTTTGAGCGTCGAGAGCTCCTTGCCGTGCTCTTCAAGATCTGTTTCCAGTTTCTTCACCTTGTCGCTCAGCTCGTTCTTGGCGGCCTCTGCAGCTTCGGCAGCATCGACGGCCTCCTTGAGCTTGCCGGCGTGACTTGCAGTCAGAGCTTCAAGCGCCTCTTTATGTTTTTGCTCCAGCTCCTGGGTCCGCCACGCGACAAGCTTCTCGATATCTTCGTCTTTGCTGTGAAGCTTGGCGGCGAGCGCCTGCTCACGTGCGGTGAGATCTTCCTCATAAGCATCAAGAGCAACGCGGCGCCCCGTCAGGAGGGCATCTTCAGCGGCAATCCTTTGAGTAGCTTCATCATGCGCCTTCTCCATATCGGATTGCTTCAGGAGGATTTCTGTCCACTGCTGGCTCACTTGTTCCTGGCCGGCAACCAACTCTTGGAGGGCCTCGGCGTGCCAGATTTGCATTTGTGCGACGCGCCCTTGAAAATCCGCTTCGGCCGCCTCGACAACTGCCATTCTGGAGTCCGCTTTATCTTTCCGGGCGCGGTGGAGAGCCTGGAGCTTTTGGAAATTCTCGCCCATGGCCTGAAGGAGCTGATCCTCTTCAGATTTGCCGCTGCTAGCGCTGGGATCATCAACAACCTTGAGCCCGGCAGCAGCGATGATATCTTCGTCAAAAACTTCTCCTTTGGCTGGTGCCCCAATGCTTGCCGTCCCCGGCAAGTTGACGAACAGGTTCTCGCCAACCTTGAGGTATTTGCTGGATGAGGGGCCCTCAGATGTTGACGGCTGGTCTTCAGCGACCGCCTCACCAGTGGCAGGGGGCTCTGTGGCCAGTGCAGCGCCTGGCGCTCCTGCGGCAGGAATGCCGTCAGTACGGTCATCAGCTTCCCTGTTGCCCCCTTCAGCAGGTTCCTTGGCGGGTTCCTCTTGTGCAGTCTTGGCGGCCTCCCCGTCAAGAGCACCACCAGCCTCGACAGTGTCATCCTTGGTGGCCTCGCTGGCAGCGATCCTGTCTGCTTCGGCAGCGGCGTCCCTGGCGGTCTCCTCGATGACAACGTCGACATCCATGTGTTCCATCACAGGGAACTCTGAAGGACGAAGGAGGAGAACAGAATAAGATCGAGATTGAAGATTGAAGCGACTAAAGACAGAGAGATAAGGGAAAGAGTAACAAGCGTTCTGAGGCAACCAGTTACCTGCGTCGAGCTGTTGGGAGGTGGCCTCGCCCTTCCCGGCAACTTCGGTTGCCGGGGGGGTTGCCGGTGTCCATGCTTGCCGGCTCCTCCTCAGTTAAGATGGGCTCGTCAGTAGGATCTCTTGCCGGGGACGTGCTTGTGGGCGGCGTGGTCGATGAAGGTGGCACGACGGGGATGTTTTCCGACAACTCTCCTTGTTGCCGTTCTTCTCCTGCGAACCCAAGGATATCAGCGGCAAGAATGGAAGCCTCGGCACCCGCCAGCGGAAAAAGAACAATGAACTTACGCTGGGGGCTGCGCTGGGGGCTGTGCTGGGGGCTGCGTTGAGGACTGGGCTCCGGGCTGACAACGACGGTTTCTGGCACGCTCGTGGAGCCTGCCGGGGGCTCGTCGCCCGTAGAAGTCTTTGACCTCTTCGCCATCCTCTCCAGCAAGGTTTCTGCATCACTGCAGAGACAATACGAGCAAGTTAGTAAGGTCGATCCAAGATTGGAATATAAAGGCTGTGGCAAAGTACTTACTCTTCTTCCTCTCACTCTGGACTAAAGCCGGAGATGTCGAAATCGACCTCCGCTGCAATGTTTGAGTGGGGAGGCGGAGGAGGGGTCCTAGGCCGCTTGGCTGTGGCAGGCGCCGGGGCAGCTTCCGGTGCGGTAGTGCGAGACACCCCTGCCGCCCCAGCGGTGGCCACTGATGTGGGTCTTGCGTGACGCGCAGGTTGTTGACGAACCCCTTGCCGCGGTCCAGTCTTGCCGGCCACTTTCTTGCTGGGAGCCTCGCCGCTCGAAGAAGGCTGGCTTGCCGGGATGCCAGATGCAGCCTTCCGAAGAACACGCTTCGTCTTCTTCAGAGTTGGGAGCTCTTCTTGCGTTTCCTATTCGGCCGTGTCCTCGCCGGACGAGCTCTCAGCGGCTGCGCTGCTCTATTCCCCGGCAGCTCCGTCCTTCCCGGCAGGTTTTATTTCCACTACTACCTCTGCGTCGCTGGCTTCCCATTCTGTGAAGCCGACGCTGCCGGCCTCCGCGGCAAGATTTGCCTCCTCCACCCTAGTAGCAATGTAAGCTACTTCTTGGTCGGTGGTGGCTCGGATGAAATCTGACTCTTGCCGGACAGGTCTCTCCGTCAAGTTGTCGAAAAACTACTGTGCTTCCTCCTCGGTTGGCTCGGCCCAGGTCGGGTCAAGACCGTGGGCGTTGAACATCGGCATGAAGGCGATGATTGACCCCAAGGCAGACATGTTGCACAAGGGGACAATCCTTGCCGGCAGCCGATGCTTGTCTTCGCGCTGGAATAATTTTTGACGGAGAGCGCCAAGCTGCATAGTGGTCAGATTGTTGTTCAGCCCGGGGCGCAATCTCATGACATCTGCTGCATTTCTATATTCCCAAGCTGGCCTTCCCCTGTTTTGCAAAGGGGCGATGCGGCGGCGGAGAAAGTCAAAGCCAATCATCTCCATCGTCAGCCCGGCAGCCTTCAGGTGGAGGATCCTGGTCGTGGCGATTGTGAGCCTCTCGTCCTCCGCAGCGAGATCGCTCCAATCCTTGCCGCGGACCACCTTCTGTTGCCGGGGAAGACAAAACGGATGGGGATCTGCTTCCTGGATCCAGCACCATTCAGCCCGCCACTCGTCCCACTTTTCGCGGTAAACTCCTTCTGGGTATATTTCCTTATTCCAAGCCCTTGGAACCCAGGCGATAGAACCAGAGAGGGCCTCTCCTTTTTGGATGCGAGGGAAGAAGTAATGGCGAAAAAGAGCAGAATTGGGAATCACGCCGACAAAGTTTTCACAGAGATGGGCAAAGATAGACATGCAAAGTACCGCATTCGGGGTGAAATCGAGAAGACGAAAGTCGTATGTGTACATGATATCATTGAAGAAGTCGGAAAATGGGGGACAGAGCCCGCAAGAGAAATACGCAGTGAAGAAAGGGTATCTGTCCGATCCACCTTTGGAACAAGCACCTGGAATTACGCATGTGGCGGGATGAGCTTGCGTCTCCTTCGCCCACATGCACTGGTATCGCCCCTTCAGAGCTTCACCATCGAGCGATGGGGGGAAGACGACAAGCCTCTTCCGCATCTTCACCAGTTCGCTCTCCGGGACGTCGGCTTTCGCCTCCTTGCCCTTGCCTTTGCTGGCCCTGGGCGGCATGGCGGCTGTGAGGGCGGAAGCCGGGGGTGGAGCGGGCGTGGAAGCGGCGGGCGGAAGAGGAAAAAGCTTCGCTCTGAGCTCGAGAGGAGGAAGGCGATGGCGACGGCCAGATTGAGAAGAAGAGGGGAGTAAATAGGCTTGTGCCTCTGCGGCTTCTCCTTTTTATGGGGAAGGAGCGGGGCCGCCTCTTTTATTCCCCAATGTGAATGCGCCTCTATGGGCGCGTTGCAGTTACAGCCTTTGAGGCATGCTTCCCATGTCGCGCGCTCGGTGCGTGTAGTGGGGGGCACAGTAAAACAAGATATTTACGAGCAGTTAATCCCCTACCACGCGTGCCCGTGCACTGTTTGGGCCTAGCCCAACAACGCCTCGCACTCGTGTATGGCCTAGGCCCGGGGGCTCCTGTCGGTGTACTAAGTATTGGGCCACTAGTACCCCGTACTTGTGCACGGGCAGTTGTAGCCATCCTCGCGGCAAGGCTTGCCAGGAAACAGCTCGAGGTCGATTCAAGCCACCAAAGAAATCATCAAGTCAGAGATCTGAGGATCAGCAGATAAGAAGAGCTGGAATCCGAAGGCCAGCTTCCCCGGCAAGATCTTGCCGGGGTGGCCTGCGGAGCCCGGCAAGGATTGGCGTCCGGCAAGGCTTGGCGCCCGGCAAGGCTTGGCGTCCGGCAAGGCTTGGCGCCCGGCAAGGCTTGGTGCCCGGCAAGATTCGGCGCCCGACGAGATTCTGCCACTGTGCCACCGCTTCGGCACAGTAACAAGTCTGACATTCTGGGTCCTTCTCTGGATGCGTGGCAACGCGCCAGTGGAGGAGAGCTTAAGCGGTGCTGATGGGATTGCCCCTTTTTCCATCCCCAAGAAAGTGAGGACACCTAAACGGAAACCTCACGGTGCATTAAATGCGTTTGTCCTAATCCGTTAGGGGTTAGGTATGATACCCTGTAGCTACTTTACACCTCAATGTATGTACATTTTTCCACTGTGGTGACCCCTTTAAGCATATAAAAGGAGGCCCAAGGCAACTGTTACAGAGGAGGAGAACTTCTGGCCCATTCTTCATGCATAGCTGCTCTTTGAACGTACTGTTCACAGCGAGCGCTCCTGAAGGCTGGGCTCAAGAACATTAATAAGAACACAAAGCAGGAGTAGGGTTTTATGCTGATCAGCGGCCCGAACCTGGGTAAAAACTTCCCGCGTCGATCGTTGGTTCTGCTCTTTGCGTATACCTCTCCCCCCGCCGAATCGTAAAGGGGTCTCTCGGGATCCCATAGGTGT
Organism: Thinopyrum elongatum; assembly: GCA_011799875.1. Lineage (NCBI taxonomy): Eukaryota > Viridiplantae > Streptophyta > Magnoliopsida > Poales > Poaceae > Thinopyrum > Thinopyrum elongatum. Next base: position 207,341,139 of record CM022300.1, on the reverse strand, counting down.
CGTACCCCGACACCTCGTTGCCCTGCTTGCGAATCTTAAAGCCCGCCTCCTCTCCCTCAATGACTGTCTCTTACCAATGATGGCAACAAGGGCCTCGTTCTCTCTCTAGTCACGCGACTACGCCCGTGATACGCTCCGGGAGTGCGCGACCGCGATGGCCGGCCAGCAGGACCAAGTTAGGAACAGCACTGACATGTCGTGCTAGGAGCCGCCGCGCTGGGCGATGTGACCCGGGAGCCGCCGGCTGGGCGAAGGACCCACTGCGACAGGTGACTCGAGTCGGGGCAAAGTCGGGCCGGTGAAGATGCATGGCCGTCGCCCGTTAGGCAAAGAAGCAGCAGGACGACGTGAGGAGGAAACATCAGCGTGAAGATCCATCCTGCTCCTCCCTTCCCCCTACTAGTTGGCAGTCGCATTGTTGACACCTGATTTTGGCACAATATAGAGTGCAATAAATGTGGCCTCAAATGAAAGGGTTTTTACACAAGAAACTTCACATTGCCGAGTGAAACAACTTTGATGTTTAGACCATCATCATTCGGCATCATATCAAGGACCAAAACTACACTCAGATTGGCATGTTTAGGTGTTCTGAGTGTTTTTTGGTCAATTACGCCTCCAAGACAACCTCGGATGAAGGAATACTCTACATGGATTGTCTTCGTCTCGTCGAGCTAACCGATTTTGATATATAAATCATTTCAATCCAAGGTCGTATGGAAAAGTTAGAGATGATACAATAAGGTGCGGCCAGAGATCAAAATATTACGCAGAAGACCAGACACGTCTTGGTGAGTGTCTGATGCAATGCGTGAGTTATTTGGCCCTCAGGATGGCCTTGAATCGAAAAACTTACAACACGGAAAAGTTTCGTCTCGTCGAATCGGTTGATTTTGATATATAAATCTTCTACATCCGAGGTCGTATGCAACCTGCAGAGGCAAAATAAGATCAGGCTGTGTTTTCATTCGGGAAATCCGAGTGAAAAGCTTACCATCCGAGTGAAAATATAGCTATCCGAGTGAAAACTTGATGACCGAGTGAAAAGTTCGGTCAAGGAGTCCAGGTACATGAAATCCGAGTGAAACTTTAGTCGGGGAGTCCAAGTGACATAAAAACCGACTAGAACATTTGTCTGGCAATCCGAGTGAAGTTTGCTCCGGGTGAAACCAAGTGGAAAACTGTCATCCGAGTGAACATATTGCCACCCGAGTAAAATATTGCCACCCGAGTGAAATATTGCCACCTGAGTGGAATATTGTCATCCGAGTGAAATCCATCCGAGTGGAATATTGCTATCCGAGTGAAGGCTTGATGACCGAGTGAAAAGTTTCCATCTGAGTGAAACTTCGGTCAAAAAATCCATCCGAGTGGAATATTGCCATCCGAGTGAAAGTTTGCCATCCGACTGAAAAGTTGCCGGCAGAGTGAAAGGTTACCGTCCGAGTGACATTTCGGTCAAGGAAACGGAGTGACATAAAGTCCGGCTAAACATTTGTTGAGTGAAAAATTATCTTCCGAGTGGAAAATTGCTGTCCGAGTGAGAAATTTCACTCGACCGACGGGAGGACTCCAAATCCGAGTGATTCAACCAGAAGGTAAAGATTGGCCTATATGGTCATCTAGATGGCTTCGGATGGAAAAGTGTTCAACATGAAAGTTGTTCGTAACGTCGAGATGGTCAACTTTTCTTTTGGATTCATCATCATCTGAGATATTATACGGTCTGCACAGACGCTACAAGACTCGAACGGTCCAGTCAGCTACATGACCGAGTCCGACTCGAACTTAAAGATGACCCCGTGGAGTATTCAAGATGGCCTTATTTGGAAAAGTGATCAACATACCGATTGTTGGCCTCGTCGAAACGCACAAGATTGGTATTTGAACCGTCTCCATCAGAGGTCATATGCAGATTCCACGACCCACGCAAGGAGCAAGACAGAAGATTGGGCCAGATTCTGGCTGAATCCGAGTGAGACTAGAACTAGGACTCTAGGGCGTGAATCATTGTAATTTTCTTGTAAGGAAAGCCTAGATGAATCCTTTGCTTGTACGGGAAGTCCAGCCGCTTCTTATATATGTTGGGGGTGACGGCCGATTGAACACACAATCGACATATCAATCTACAACTTTTTCATCTACATTTTATCTCTCCATCGTTTTTCTCTCTCGTTCTTCGCTGTTCCTCGAGTTTGAGAGCTGCGAATCCTGAGGCTCTAGGGGCGAGCGAATCGACCTAGGGCAGCCCATAGCCTCCGCACTCCCTGACGGGGTCCCTCCCGGGCGTGTGGGGTTCCGGGTCCTCAAAAGCACCTGCCGACTGTCCTGCGTATCGCGCTGTTGGTCGGGTCTCCTTCGACGTGAGCTGCGGTGCATCACCCCCGGCGTCGAGGGTACACGTGACGTGTTCGTGTGTCAACACACTTTTTGGCGACTCCGCTGGGGAACGAAGATCAATCGTCATCATCCACCATGTCCGATCTTCCCAAGCCATCTGAGGTAGACGCCGATAACATCATTAAGCCCAGTCTTGATGAGATATCGACCGATCATCGCCAAATCTATGAGGAGTAGAAGAAGGCGCGCGAAGAGAAGGATTTGCAGGAGTTCCTTGCAAAATTCAAGAAGGATCGCCAAGGCAACATCACTCCGATTGAAGAAATCAAGTTCCCTCCTCTTCAAGCTGAGCAGGTTAAACCCTCTGTAAGTACTACCTTTTCTCCTGAGCAGTGGGCTGAGACTGAGAGTCGTATTGCTGATGGTAACAATCTGGTCTATCAAACTTTCATAGAAAATACTAATGCTCAGAAGAATATATCTCAATCGTCTAGTGGTAATGATGGTGTAGCTGCTAGTGTGCAAAACCCTAATCTGACTTTACCTATCTCATCGGCGCCTCCCATGCCGATGACTTATTATCCTACCCAAACAAATCAGATTGTGGCTGCACCCATTAATCCTATTATGAGCATGCCAGGTTCGGTGGCAACGCCGAACCAAACCCTACCTACAGCTACAACCACTCGGCCACTGCCGAACTATGGTTCGGCATACATGCCACAGTTCCTACCTACAGCTAGTAGTCCTACTCCTGTGCCACTGCAACAAGCTTCATCGTATACTACGGACGATGCCCTAGCTAATCTAAGAGAGGATATGGCTAAGATGCTTCGAGAGAATTTTGGAGTTGAGTTACCTCGGAATCGGATTTACCAAAAACCGTATCCCAAGTACTTTGATGCCATCCAGTGCCCTCCGGGATATAAGATTCCAGATTTTGTTAAGTTCAATGGGGAAGGCACGAAAACCACATGGGAGCATGTTAGTCAATATTTAGCACAATTAGGTGAGGCAGGCTTGCTAAATGAATTGAAAGTGCGTTTGTTTCCTTTATCATTAACTGGTACTGCTTTTTCATGGTTTTCTTCTTTGCCACATGGTTCCATCCGTGTATGGTCGCAGCTAGAACAGAAATTTCATGATCACTTTTATAGCGGCGACAATGAACTTAAGTTGTCACATCTTACATCGGTTAAGCAGAAGCATGATGAATCAGTCTCCGATTACGTCAAAAGGTTTAGAGACACAAAAAACCGGTGTTATAGTTTGGTGATAACCGAGAGAGACTTGGCAGACCTTGTGCTTAATGGTTTAAAGACTCACCTTAGAGAGAAGCTAGAAGGCTATGAGTTTTTAAATATCAACCAAGTCTTGCAAAGGGCTTTGGCTCAAGAAAGCCGAAGCAAAGATCTCAAAGAGGTGCATAGGTATAAAGCTGATCGTCCTAAGATGAACATGGTTGAGTATGATAGTGATCACTCGGACGATGAGGGTGATATTTATGCCACTGAATTTGTTTGGCCATCTAAGGCCAAATCATTTACTTGCAATGATCTGAAACCGATTCATAAGAATCGTGATGAAGAGATGAAGTTTACCTTTAACATTGCTAAGTGTGATAAAATATTTGATGCTTTGTTGCAAGCTAAAATTATTAGGATATCTCATGCTTTACCGCCATTTGAAGAGCTAAAACGGCGTGCTTATTGTAAGTATCATAATTCTTTTTCTCATGCTACTAACGATTGCAATGTTTTTTTACGGCAGATACAATCGGCCATTAATGACGGACGATTGAACTTTTCTGAGATGCAAGTTGATAAACAGCCCTTTCCAATGAATACCATGGATATGGAGGGGAAGAAGTTGCTCATTCGGCCAGAAGTAGCCGAATCTGCTAATAAATCCAATGTTGTCATAGGTGAGCCCAGGAAAGACAAGGAGGGCGACAAGGTCTTGGGGAGACAGGTTGTGCTTGATAAGCAACCCGATGGCAAGGAAGTGATCAAAATCACCATCAAGAATCCTTCACTCGGGGGGCAAGCAAAGGTGCAACAAGACACTCGAGTTAAATTTGTTAAGCCCAAGAGTCCTGAAGTTGGCAAGTGGAAGATGAACGAAGCTAAAGTACAGCACAAGCGGATCAAGCCAACTTTTGATATGTTGCTGTCCAAATATGCCAATCAGTCGGCTGGTTTCAGCTCTAACCGGCCATCACACTTGAAGCGACCAAGGTCACCATCAACTGATATGTTCAGTCGGTATATGAAACCGAGTGGACAAGGAGCGTCGTTTCCAGAAGAGCAAAGGCAATCTGTTTGGGATCGGATAGACTACTCATATAAGGGCTGACTGAACATTGGTAACTATCAGTCGGCCGGCCAACATATGCGACCGAGTGGGAACTATCCAAGTGTAAGAATGCACCCAGGTGAAGACTATCCAAGTAAAAGAATGTGGCCGGATGAATTCCACCCGAGTGGACGCGTATGGTCGAGTGGATTCCCTCCAAGTAAAAAGGTGTGCTCGAGTGAGAATTTCATAAGTCAGAAAAGCCAACAGGAGTGGCGTGCTAAATCACCAAGTGTTGCAGCAGTAGAGTCGAGAAAAGGTAAGGAAAAAATCGATGCTGACTCACTTATCCTGGGAACCGAAACATTCACCATACAACAACCGACTATGCATAGCAACCCGACTGAGCCGATATTTGCTATCGCACCAAAGCACTCGGCTAATGACCATGAAGCCAGCACCAGCCAGGTGAAGATAAGAGATCCTAAATACACTCAGCCAAAGTGGTGTCCTCCAGGGTTAACAAAGACACAAAAGAGGAAACTACAGAGGTTAAGGAGTCAAGAGATGGCAGAACAAGAAGCCGAGAAACAAAGGGATAAATTGTTCAATGACACTCGGCCCATGTTACCTACAAAACAAGTTTGGATGCCCAAACAAATGAAAGATGCAGCAGCTCCTATGTCCATCACAGCAGCACCTACGCCACCAAAGGAGGATGATGCGAACACTAATACATCGTCCGCGACACCTATCACTTCCCTTTCAGTCGAACAGGTTTCAGAACCGGTAGATACACTTGAGGAAGGAGATGAGATGGTGGATTATGAGCCTACACCGGTCCACGAAGGTATGGATATCAATATGGTGTATTACTTACCCGCTGAGTTTCGTGCTGTAGATGAAGAAGGGGAGGTGGCTCAGCTGGATTTTGGCCCTAAGAATGCAATATTCGAGAAGCCAAAAGAACCAGTGACCCACTTAAAACCATTATACCTCAGAGGTCATATCAACGGATCGCCACTCACTCGGATGCTTGTTGATGGTGGTGCTGTGGTGAATCTTATGCCCTATTCGGTCTTCAAGAAATTGGGTTTGCCCGATGAACAATTGATCAAGACCAATGTGGTGCTTAATGGATTTGAAGGCAAAGAGAAAATTGAGGCCAAAGGTGTGATGTATGTGGAGCTTACAGTTGGAAGCAAAACTTTGGCTACTGCATTCTTTGTTGCTGAGGTGCAAGGTAACTACAACGTCATACTAGGCCGTGATTGGGTTCATGCAAACCAATGCGTGCCTTCCACTATGCACCAGTTTTTGATACAGTTGGTTGACGATGAGGTGGAAGTCATTCATGCGGATAACTCGGCCTGTGTTGCTCTGGCCGATGCATCGGTCGATTGGCAACACCCCAATGCTACTTGTTTAACGGGACGTGATCTATCAGAGTTTGATTTTCTCAGTGCCACCAAGAATGGTTTCGTGCCCGTCTCATTAAAGCTGACTCAGTGCAATCGGCTCCAAGGTATGATATATTTAAATGGGTTCTAATTCCGAGTGGTTACAAAAAAGCCTTGTAAAATATCGGTCCAGTGAGAACGATATACATGAGTCTACAGAGGAGTTGGATGATATGGATAAACTTGGACAAGGTTTTACATTGGCTGATCCATTAGAGGAGGTAGATATTGGAGATGGTTCAGTCACTCGGCCGACGTTTGTAAACAAAAATTTGAGAGCCGATTGTAAAGCTAAGTTAATCGAGCTGTTGAAAGAATATGTTTGTTGCTTTGCATGGGAATATCATGAGATGCCAGGTTTAAGCCGAGAGCTAGTGGAGCATCGGTTACCTATAAAGGCCGGTTTTAGACCGTACAAGCAATCGGCCAGAAAGTTTAATCCAAAAACTGTATGACCGGATCAAGGAAGAGATCGGTCGCTTGCTTAAAGCTAATTTTATTAGACCTTGCAGGTATGCCGAGTGGATTTCTAACATTGTACCAGTGGAGAAGAAAGGATCCGGCAAGTTGAGGGTGTGCATTGACTTTAGAGATTTGAATAGGGCTACTCCTAAAGATGAGTATCCCATGCCAATAGCCGATATGCTTATTAATGATGCTTCTGGGCATAAGGTCATTAGTTTTCTTGATGGTAATGCGGGGTATAATCAAATTTTTATGGCCGAAGAGGACATGTCCAAAAAGGCTTTCCGATGCCCTGGTTTTCTTGGTTTATTAGAATGGACAGTGATGACATTCGGATTAAAAAATGCTGGCGCCACATATCAAAGAGCTATGAATTTGATTTTTCATGATTTACTCGGCGTCATACTTGAAGTCTATATTGATGATATTGTTGTCAAATCGGATGCTTTTGAGTCTCACTTAGCCGATTTGTGTTTAGCTTTTGAAAGAATGAAAAAATATGGATTGAAGATGAATCCTTTGAAGTGTGCATTCGGCGTGTCGGCTGGCAAGTTTTTGGGTTTCATTATTCATGAGGATGGCATAGAGATTGATCCCAAAAAGATAGAAGCAATACAAAAAGTGGAGGCTCCAACATGCAAGAGAGATATGCAAAAGTTCCTTGGCAAGGTCAATTATTTGAGAAGGTTCATAGCTAATTTGTCAGGGAAAGTTGATGCATTCACTCCTATCCTTCGGTTAAAGAATGATGCCAATTTCACTTGGGGGGCAAAACGGCAAGAAGCCTTTGATATGATCAAGAATTATTTGTGCACTCCTCCGGTGATGAAAGCACCCAAACACAAGGAGCCCTTCAGGCTTTACATTGCTGCAGAGGAAGGTGTTATTGGTGCTATTTTGACTCAAGAAACCGAAGGGAGAGAGCATGTTATCACTTATTTGAGCCGCCGCTTATTGGACGCCGAGACGAGGTATACATTTATTGAAAAGTTGTGTCTTTGCTTATATTATGCTTGCACAAAACTGAGACATTACCTGGTGCCGAGTGCTTGCATAGTAGCCTGTCAAACCAATGTGATTAAGTACATGTTGCATAGACCAATTCTTAGTGGTAGGATTGGCAAGTGGGCTTATGCTTTAATTGAGTATGATTTGGCTTATGAGTCTCTAAAATCTATGAAAGGCCAAATTGTTGCTAATTTTATTGTTGAGCATCGGATTAATGACAAGCATGATATTGATATAAACCTTGTCTCATTAGTACCATGGAGATTATACTTTGATGGCTCAGTCTGTAGCAATGGCCAAGGTGTTGGTATTGTTTATATATCTCCTCATGGTGCTGTTTTTGAAGCCTCATGCCGCTTAGAATATTTTTGCACAAATAATCAAGCCGAATATGAAGCATTGTTATTCGGCTTAGAGATGTTACTGGCCATAGGTGCTACACATATTGAGGCTTTTGGTGATTCGTTATTAGTAGTGCAGCAAGTGTCCAAAGTTTTTCAATGTTTAGACGAATCACTTAATGTTTATCTTGATAAGTGTCTAGATACAATTTCTATTTTGGATTATTTTAGCATTGCTCATATATCTAGACATGACAATTGGAGAGCAAATGAGTTGGCACAACAAGCATCCGGCTATCATGTTGATCGTGGCATGTTTCATATTTCTCAGAGGCCGATGTCTTGTCTTGCTAATATGGGAGAGGCCTAACCAGAGCCCACTAATTCGGCCACTAACAAAAAAATTAGTGCAGGTGAAAATCAAGACTGGAGGAAGCCCATTATTGATTACTTGCGTGATCCGAGTGAAAGGGTGGACAGGGCTGTTCGGCGTATGGCTTTCAAATATACAATAAGAGATGATGGTCTTTATCGCCGAATAGTTGATGATGTTCTTTTGAAGTGTTTGGACGAGGACCAAGCAAGAGTTGCTATGGGAGAGGTACATGAAGGCATTTGTGGTACTCATCAATCGGCTCCCAAGATGAAATGGTTATTGCGACGTGCTGGATTTTATTGGCCGACTATGATCAACGATTGCTTCAGGTATTATAAAGGGTGTGAAGCTTGTCAAAAATTTGGTGATATTCAGTTGGCTCCTGCTGCTATGTTACATCCTATTATCAAGCCATGCCTTTTAGAGGTTGGGGTTTAGACTTCATTGGAGAAATTCATCCGTCTTCCTCAAAGGGCATCGGTTCGTGTTGGTGGCAACCGATTATTTCACTAAATGGTCTGAGGCAGTACCTCTCAAGAACATGACACATACGGAGGTAATTCAATTCATAACCGAGCACATTATTCATAGATTCGGCATTCCTCAAACATTAACTACAGATCAAGGTTCATCTTTCATGTCGCATCAAGTTAGAGAATTTGCCGAATCTTATAACATAAAGTTGCTCAATTCCTCTCCATATTATGCCCAAGCTAATGGACAAGCTGAGTCTAGCAACAAAATATTAATCAAGCTCATCAAGAAAAAGATTGAGGATAATCCAAGGAAGTGGCATGAGTTGTTGTCCGAAGCTTTGTGGGCACAAAGAATCTCAAGGCATGGTGCTACGAAGGTAACTCCATACGAGCTAGTATATGGTCAGGAGGCCGTTCTACCGGTGGAAGTAAATTTGAATGCTTTGAGAATAGCCAAACAAAATGATTTATCGGCAGTAGACTTTTATAACTTGATGATGGACAATATTGATGAAGTCGCCGATAAACGTTTGGCTGCTTTGGAGGCCATAGAGAAAGATAAGTTGAGGGTAGCAAGAGCTTACAATAAGAAGGTCAAGTTTAAGAATTTTCAAGTTGGTGATCTCGTCTGGAAAGTGATTCTGCCGATTGGTTCAAGAGATAAAAAATTCGGGAAGTGGTCTCCAAGTTGGGAGGGTCCTTTTAGGATTACATGAGTAGTTCCCGGAAACTCATATTTGGTGGAATCAATACAGGGGACATTGTTACCTCGAGCTCTCAATGGCAAGTACTTGAAGAAATACCACCCGAGTGTGTGGCAAGAAGCCTAAGTAGGCAATGGCCGATATACAATTATCGCCCTTAGCATAAACATGGCCGATACATAATTATCACCCTAAGAAATATAAATGGCCGATGGAGTGTTGGCATCGTCCTTAGAACGACAACCGTGCATATTATTTTTCGGCATGCAAGCTTTGCCGAAAAACAGGGGGGCATGTGTTGACACCTGATTTTGGCACAATATAGAGTGCAATAAATGTGGCCTCAAATGAAAGGGTTTTTACATGAGAAACTTCACATTGCCGAGTGGAACAACTTTGATGTTTAGACCATCATCATTCGGCATCATATCAAGGACCAAAACTACACTCGGATTGGCATGTTTAGGTGTTCTGAGTGCTTTTTGGTCAGTTACGCCTCCAAGACAACCTCGGATGAAATGCCCATCGTGACCGGAGCTCCGCCACACCCGACGAACCACACCGGCCTCCCTCGGTCGACGTCTCTGCACCGTCCTGCCGCCAGCAAGGTCTAGTGGAGCGTCTCCGCCTTTCTCCATTGCAAACATGTACTACTTCCATCCTCTTTCAGATCTGCATTAGGTCAATCGAGTTCGTAGTGTTCATCGGAGTTCATCCTAGTTCTTCGCATCTTTTGAACGGAAGCTGTTTTTGATTCGAGAATAATAGAGGAATATTGTGGTAGTAGTTTTTAGCACCATCTTGAATCTGGATAACTTGTATTCATCTCTAGAATCAATTGATATCTTACTTGCTCTTCCGCCACTGCTTTGCTAGGTTTAGTAATTCCTTTCCTTTTTGCACCGCTCGTAGATCCGTAAATATAGTTGTGAACTGTGAAACATGTTTGCCCCATACTTAGCAAAATTCACCAATCTCGGATTCCTTAGATAATTGACCCGCCCTTCACCTTTCGGGTGACTTATCCATGTATTTGTAACCCACCAAGAATTTCCAAAAATTGCTTCTTTCAGTTAACCCTCCATTAGCTTAAGATGGCTTATCCTTGTGCTTCGCTCTTAACTCGCCTTCATATTTTTAGGTGACTCATCATGGCAAAAACTACCCTTTGTAACTGGGGCCCTTCTCTGGTCACTGAGCAAATGCTCAAAGACTATGTAGATCAAGGCCTTCTAGTGGCTCAAGAAGAAATTGGTTGGCGGCTCAGCCATGGGGAAAATGTCCCTAACCCTAGCGAGGGAGAAGTGGTAGTCTTCACTGATCATATTCTTAGGGGCTTCACACCGCCCTGGTCAAAGTTCTTTCGGGATATTTTACATTACTTCAACCTCCATCCTCAAGACATAGGCCCAAACTCAATAACAAACCTCTGCCACTTCCAAATATTTTGTGAAGTCTATTTGCAAGTAGAACCCACGGTTGGTCTCTTCAAAGAGTTCTTCTATTTGAATCGCCAGACTGAATGTGCCAGTGGCCCATTTCAAGAACTAGGCGGGATCTCAATTCAGAGATGCCGAGAAGGCTGCTTTCCTGCTGTTGTTTTGCTGAGCCACCCCAAAGGATGGGTTAAAACCTGGTTCTATTGCAAAAACACTGCCCCAGCAAATGAGAACCCTCTGTCGGGTTACCGGGTTAATCGTCTTCCCATCGATTTTGACCCGCCAAGCAAACTCCTTCCAGCTGAACACACTGAAGCTCACCAACACTACCCCAAGGTGACAGCTTTGCTAGCCAATGGGTTGACAGTGGTCGACTTAGCCCGCTGCTGGGTTTCATGGAGGATTCTTCCTCTAAGTCGCCAGCCTAACTTAATGTGCGAGTACTCTGGCGAGTCAGATGACCCTCAACGATATGGGTCTGACAATTTTCTTGCTGAAGAAGTCTTTCAAGCTGTGAACTCTTTACTTGGGGAGTCACAAGAGAATTGCAACAAAGTAGGATTGCCTCCGTTTTTCAAGGCTAACCCGCCCCCAGCTGTAAGTATTACTTTATGGCCGGGTTAAAAATACCTTTGATTCTGTTCTGCAGCTTACTTATCAATCTCCTTTTATTATATAGCCGACTCAGCCTTTTGGAAGAGGAAGATAAAATCTGTTGTACCCAAAAAGAAGAGTGGTCCGAAACCAAAGAAAACCAAACCAGCTGCAATGGCTAATCTGGCCGCTGCGAGCGAGTCATTGGAAATTGATGACCAATCTGAGGTAGAATTTGACTCTCTTGGTCGTCTCTTTAACGATTTAGCTGATGCTTCTTACTCACAGGATGATGGTGCTGAGAGTCGGCTGATAATCAAGAGGTAATTTTTATCTCTTTCGGCTCAGACTCGCCACCTCCAAGGGGAATCAGGCGGGTTGTTTGGAAAGTACCATTTTCTCACCCCAAATGTTTATTTAGACCCAAACTTTGTTTTGAAGAAGGCTCAATATGATGCAAGACGCCAAACCCGGAGTGGTGGCTCTGGTGACCTAATGGCCGGGTTAAGTCATGAACCTTCCGCCCGTAAGCGGCCAGCTGAGGTGCCACACAGTCCAACCTTTTCCTTACCCAAAGCTGGTCTTATACGACATCCTCTTAACTCTTCTGACTCTGATTACCAGGAGTCGCCACCTTCTTCTGGCAACTCATCTCAAACACAGCTGCCTGCTTTCATTGTGAAACAAGGGTAAGCCTTTTCTTTTACTTATAGCCCTTCAGCTTTTTGCTATCAAACATGTCTTAATATTCAATGTGATCACAGGGGTAAAGCCAATGAGAAGAAAAGAAAAGTTGACGACTCTTCCAAGGCCCCTCAAATTTCTGAATCAGAAGAGCAGGTATTGGTAACTCTAGAAATTAATCCTGAATAGCCCGAGGAACCTCAAAACAAACAAGATGACCCGCCTCCACATGTTGAGGCAACAGTTCCTGAGGCCATGGAAGCTGATATCAACTCGGCGAGTAACCCTGACCCTCCAAGTCCTAAACCTTCTTCTCATGCCAAACCGACTAACAAGAGTTTTTTCATTGACAACGTTGATGATATTACCATCACCGGGACGGTTTTTAAAGTGCCCGAAGCCTCCAAAGTGTTAACCAAGCATTATGCTAAGGAAGATATGCCCTTACTGGAAAAGGGCAAGGCCAAGCTTGATCTGGAGAGCTATGCCTCATTCAGCGCTGGCGAGTTGCACGCAGGCTATTTAAGCCGCCTTCATACCAGCCGCGATATGGAGGCCGGCTTAGTCAACTTGATGAAGCAGTAGTATGAGGTATGAATGCATTTAACCCCTCTTATCTTGCATATATATATATATACACATCCATATAGCCCCCAAGTCTTAAGTATAGGAAGAATATTGAGTATGCTTGAGACTTTTAAAATTTTCCAAAGTGTAGCCCCCAAGGGCCGGCTTATCTTTGAAAGATGAGCCGGGTCTTTTAAAATGACAAATTTAACAAATCACTTGTAGCCCCCAAGGGCCGGCTTATCTTACAAAGATGCGCCGGGTCTTCTGTATCTTCGAGTTAAAAACTTCATCGTACATTAGCCCCCAAGTGCCAAGTATATTGCTTGCAATGTGCTTGGGACTTAAATACCAGTGTAGAACATGAACTCAATCATCTTAGCACTTATTTGAATGCTATTATTGCTTGTAACCCTTGGCAGGAGGCTTTGAGTGTGGGCGAGTCAAACATCGCCGATTTAAAAGCAAGCTTGGAGACGCAACGAAATGAACGCGCCAAGGCTGAATTAAGCCTAAAATCATCCTTGGAAAATATTGAGAAAATCAGAGCCAATTTTGATATGGAAAGAGCCGCCTGGGAAACTGAGAAGGCCACACTTCTGAAGAGAGCAGAAGATGCTGAGGCCGAGCTTAAACCTGTGACCGAAGAATTGTCCGGCTTAAAACTGCATATTTCTCAAATGACAGTCGCCATCTTTGGTATGTAAAATTTATCTTGACTGCATTGACTCACCTGCCGACTTGTAATATGATATTTAACTCGCCTGGCAACTCATGTTCAAAATGCTTAACAGGTGCCAGAAGTGCTAGCTTTGGACAAAACGCAGTGATGAAGCTGAAAGCCGTGTACTCTTTAACAGAACAATTATATGCTGGCACCCTTCGAACACTCGTGGCCATCTCAAATGGAAAGAAGCCACCTACACTTATTAAAACTATGTTGGAACACTTATCCAAAGTGCCAGCCCAATTGGAAGAGCTAAAGCTATCAGCCGCCCGTTCGGGCGCCATTACTGCCCTAAGCCGGGCCAAAGCGTGGCAATCAGAATTGGATCCAACAAAAATGGCTGGCGGGTGTCCAGAGTTTAATGATGACGGGTCTGTCTTTGAAGAAGCTGATTTTACTAGATCGTCAAAGATATGCAGCCCTTGGCGTGTCAACTTGCGCGGGAGGTGGACTTGTCAAAGTACCAGGCAGCTTACGACAGCAACAATGCTTGCATTAAGGCTCCGTCCAACGACATTGTAGATCTGACTCCGCCAAGGCGTAAGCACACTTTTGCTCCTGATATTGACCCTGCTCCCGTTATGAATGATGAAGCCGTCTTTGAAGCCTTAACTGGTATCAACTAGACGTCCGGCAATCTTCAGATTTCCAGCGAAGACCCGGCACAGGATGACCTAGGAACCTCCAGCACAAGGCGACAAGACGATGTTAACCTGGCGGGGTCTAACCCGGAAGGCGCAGAGGCCGGCTCAAAGGAGTGATCTTAACTCCTGAAAAAACTTTGTTTGAAAAACTTTCAGGCTTAGCTGTAGCCTTGTAATAGCTAGTTAAAACTTTTATCTGCCCTGCCATGCCTTCGTGCATGTTTTTACCAACTTGTGCTTGAGCAGCTGAACCTCTATATATGCTTAATGAAGCTGTTGACGCCTGTTTTGCTTGTCAATATCCTTGTCTTGACATATACTCTGAAAAGTTCCATCAATGCTTATAATGGCGACTTATAGTCAAAATCCAGGGCGAGTTAAATAACCCAACGACTCATCATCATATCCAATCATTGAAGAGAATTCTTTGGCGGCTTATAGCCACAATCAGCGCAATGCTTCATAATCAGATCTGATCATTGAAAAGATTTTCTTGGCGGCTTAAAGCCACAATAGGCTCAATATAGAGCAATATAACCCGGATCTGTATGACCCGACAACTCCTCATCTGTACATAAAAAGTTTCTGCAAAACAGAAATAGAGAACATAAACATGTATATCTCAAATATTTGTTAAGCTGGCTTGTAGGGCACGACCCAGAAAGATTGGTTTTGAAAAACTCAATTTTGTGCTTCACAGAAGCTCGGCATGATAGCCTTTCATTACTTAAGCCGGCTCTCATGTGACATAAATCCGTTGTTTTAACCTTAACTAGTTTAGGGTCTTTCGAGAAGATTGACTGTTAAGAGTACGAACGGGCCACGTAGCAGAGAGACTACAGCAGACATGTGAGTTTATCCTAGCTCTCTGTAAGCCAGCTCTCACGTGACAAGAACCGCTGTTTTAACCTTGACAAGTTCAGGGTCATGGAAGATTGACTGTCAAGAGTACGGCGGGTCACCTGGCGGAGTAGCAAGTTGCAAACAGGCAGGTTTAACCCATAACATGGCATGGAAGCCGATCAAGAGGGTAAGATAGCTATACTCATTGAGTAGGAAGCCCCCAAGTGACCCATAATATGGCATGGAAGCCGATCAAGAGGGTAAGATAGCTATACTCATTGAGTAGGAAGCCCCCAAGTGACCCATAATATTGCATGGAAGCCGATCAAGAGGGTAAGATAGCTATACTCATTGAGAAGGAAGCCCCCAAGTGACCCATAATATGGCATGGAAGCCGATCAAGAGGGTAAGATAGCTATACTCGTTGAGTAGGAAGCCCCCAAGTGACCTTATGATCAATCAATAGAGACTCATGCACAGAAAACATGAGATGAAATGACGGAGGCCCCAAAATTTGGGGATGCCGGCTTCATTATGTTGATCATAAAAAGATATGTACATTGATGAAGGTATATACAACAATGAGAGCCAATGACTCAAGTGTAGTAAGGCCGAAGATGAGAAATGTTCCAAGGCCTGCTGGTCTCCTCCTCAGATGTGCGTGAATCTTTGTTCTCACGTATGTCAATGAGGTAGTATGAACCATTGTTGATATTTTTGCTGACCACAAAGGGTCCTTCCCAAGGAGGTGAAACCTTCTGCATCCCTGTCTAATCTTGAATCAGACGGAGCACTAAGTCGCCCTCCTGAAAGGTCCAGCTTCTAACCCTACGAGTGTGATAGCGACGTAGGTCTTGCTGATAAATTGTTGAACGAGCCGCCGCAAGATCACGCTCCTCCTCAAGAGCATCCAAAGCGTTCTGACGCACCGTCTCATTGTCAGTCTCCACATAAGCCACCACGCGGGGCGAGTCATGACGAATATCGCTTGGGAGAACTACTTCAGCACCACAAACCATGAAGAAGGGTGTATAACCCGTTGACCTGTTGGGGGTGGTCCTGATGCTCCAAAGAAGCGAAGGAAGCTCTTCCACCCAACAACCCGGAGACCTTTTTAAAGGAACCATGAGCCGGGGTTGATTCCTCTCAAAATCTCCTGGTTAGCACATTCTGCCTGACCATTGGACTGAGGATGTGCAACTGATGAAACATCAAGCCTAATGTGCTCTCTTTGACAAAATTCCTTCATAGCAGCTTTAGACAAATTCGTCCCATTATCAGTGATGATACTATGAGGATAACCAAAGTGGAAAATCAGCTTTTTGACAAACTAAACTGCAGTAGCCGCCTCACAATTACTGACCGGCTCTGCCTCAACCCACTTAGTGAACTTGTCAACTGCCACTAGAAGGTGGGTCTTCTTGTCCTTAGACCTCTTAAAAGGTCCAACCATATCAAGCCCCCAGACCGCAAACGGCCAAGTGATTGGGACCATCCGCAATTCCTGAGCCGGCACATGAGCTTGCCTTGCGAACTTCTGACACCCATCGCACTTACTAACAATATCCTCTGCGTCTGCATGAGCTGTCAACCAGAAAAATCCATGACGAAACGCCTTAGCCACCAGTGATCGTGAGCCGACGTGATGACCACAGTCGCCCGCATGTATCTCTTGCAAAATCTCACGGCCTTCTTCAAGAGAGACACAACGTTGAAAAACACCAATCACACTGCATCGATGTAACTTGCCATTGACAATAGTCATAGACTTAGAACGCTGTGTAATCTGCCGCGCCAAATTTTTGTCCTTGGGTAACTCGCCACGAGTGAGATAAGCCAGATAAGGCAGCGTCCAGTCAGGAATAGCATGAAGAGCCGCCACCAACTGTCCTTCCAGATCAGGAATAGCAAGATCTTCCTCAGATGATAATTTGACCGAAGGATTATGTAACACATCGAGGAACACATTGGGGGGCACCGGCTTACGTTGAGACCCAAGCCGGGATAGTGCATCAGATGCCTCGTTTTTCTGTCAATCAATATGATCCACCTGATAACCCTTAAAGTGACCAGCAATATTGTCAACCGCCTGACGATAAGCCACCATGAGAGGGTCTTTAGAGTCCCACTTGCCTGAAACTTGCTGAGCCACTAGGTCTGAGTCGCCCAGGCACCTGACCCGGCTTAAATTCATCTACTTGGCCATTCGAAGCCCATGGAGTAAAGCTTTATACTCAGCTGCATTGTTAGTACAAGGAAACATGAGCCTTAAAACATAACAGAATTTATCACCTCGTGGGGAAGTCAAAATAACTCCACCCCCCGAGCCTTCCAATTGCCTAGACCCATCAAAGTGAATTATCCAGTATGTGTTGTCAGGCTTCTTCTCAGGTGTTTGCAATTCTGTCCAATCATTTATGAAGTCAACCAAAGCTTGAGACTTGATGGTTGTTCTTGGCACATACTTCAGATTATGAGGCCCAAGCTCGATTGCCCACTTAGCAACCCGGCCAGTGGCTTCTTTGTTCTAAATAATATCCCCCAAAGGAGCAGAGCTGACCACCGTAATAGGATGCCCAAGAAAATAATGTTTCAGCTTGCGACTTGCCATGAACACCCCAAACACGAGCTTCTGCCAATGTGGATATCTTTGCTTAGACTCAGTTAAGACTTCACAGACATAATAAGCCGGCCGTTGGACTGGATACTCCTTACCCGCCTCCTTGCGCTCCACGACAACTGCTACGCTGACAACCTTATTATTAGCCGCCACATACAGGAGCAAAGGCTCTTTGTCTATAGGAGCAACCAAGATGGGCGGCTCAGCCAGCTGTTTTTTGAGCGCCTCAAATGCCTCATTTGCCGAATCACTCCAAACAAAATGATCCGTCTTCTTCATCATCTGATATAAAGGGATCGCCTTCTCTCCCAGGCAACTTATGAACCGGCTTAAGGCCGTAATATGACCCACCAAGCGCTGGACGTCATTGACACTCGCCGGCTTAGAAAGTGAAGTGATGGCCTTTATCTTCTCCGGGTTAGCTTCAATGCCCCGTTCTGAGACCAGAAAATCAAGAAATTTACCTGCAGGCACACCAAAAACACACTTGGCTGGGTTAAGCATCATCTTGTAGACCCGGAGATTGTCAAAAGTTTACTTCAAATGAGTAAGTAGAGTCTCCTTCTTCCTAGACTTGACCACAATATCATCGACATAGGCATGAACATTGCGCCCAATTTGATCATGAAAACAGTTCTGAACACGGCGCTGATAAGTCGCCTGGGCACTCTTGAGCCCAAATGGCATGGAAACATAGCAGAAAGCTCCAAAAGGTGTGATGAAGGCCGTCTTCTCTTGGTCTTTAACTGCCATCTTGATCTAATGATAACCAGAATAAGCATCCAGGAAGCATAAGCTCTCACAACCCACCGTTAATATGGGGGAGGGCAAACAGATCAGCTGGGCAAGCCTTGTTAAGATTTGTGTAATCCACACACATACGCCATGTGCCATTTTTCTTATGTACAAGCACAGGGTTAGCCAACCACTCAGGGTGAAAAACTTCCACGATAAACCCAGCCGCCAAGAGCCAGGCTACCTCTTCTCCAATAGCCTTACGTTGTTCTTCGTTGAAACAACGGAGGAACTGTTTGACCGGCTTAAACTTGGGATCCACATTAAGGTTGTGCTTAGCGAATTCTCTCGGTACACCCAGCATGTCAGAAGGCTTCCATGCAAAGATGTCCCGATTCTCACGGATGAACTCGATGAGCGCGCTTTCCTATTTGGGATCCATATTAGTCCCCACAGTGAACTGCTGAGATGAGTCACCAGGGACAAAATCCACTTGCTTGGTATCATCAGCCGACTTAAACTTCAATAGGGGGTCCTGTTCAGTAGTGGGCTTCTTCAGAGGGGTCATATCAGCCGGGTCAACATTGCCCTTATAAAACATGAGCTCCTCAGTAGCACAAGCCGACTCTGCATAAGCTGCATCTCCTTCTTCACACTCCAGGGCGACTTTCCGATCACCATGTACCATAATTGTCCCGTTTGGCCCTGGCATCTTAACCTTGAGATAAATATAACAAGGGTGAGCCATAAACCGAGCATAAGCCGGCCTTCCAAGCAGAGCATGATATGGACTCTTAATCTTGACCACCTCAAATCGCAATGTCTCTATTATGTAATTATACTCGTCACCAAAAGCCACCTCTTGTGATATATTTCCAACAGGGTAAGCCGACTTACCAGGCACCACGCCATGGAAAACTGTGGAGGACGGCTTGAGATTCTTGTTAGTCAGATTCATCTGGCGAAAAGTATCATAATACATGATGTTGATGCTGCTACCACCGTCCATAAGTACGTTAGTGAACTTATAGCCGCCTACCAGAGGGGCCGCCACAAGAGATAAGTGGCCCGGGTTATCAACCCGTGGCGGGTGATTTGCCATGCTCCACGATATCGTGTGCTCAGACCATCTCAAATATTGCGGAACAGCTGGCTCTATCGCATGAACCGCCCGCTTATGAACCTTCTGATCTTGTTTGCAAAGACTTGTAGTGAAAACGTGGTACTGGCCCCCATTAAGCTGCTTTGGATTACTCTGATACCCTGACTGATTATTTTGCTGCTGGTTACCTTGACCAGACTGCTGATTATGACCACCATGGTTACCTTGACCCTGATAACTAGAATTTGAGCCGCCTCCACCAAAGCCGGACCCCTGAGAACTGGATCCTGACCCGCCAGGCGGCCCATTGCCGTTACCATGGTGCTGGTTAAGGCTGTGATTTCAGAACTCCAGCATAACATAACAGTCCTTCCAGGCATGAGTAGACGGTCTGTTGGGGAGACTATGCTTCGGGCAAGGGTCATTAAGCATTGCCTCAAGATTGAAAAGCTTTGCTCTGCCAAAAGGCGGCTTACCGTTACCGTTACGGTGCTGGTTTTTATGCCCACTATTGGTGATTAGCCACTAAATCTGACCCGCCATCGGGGTGTCTCCGCTTACCACCATTACCCTGGTTGTTACCATTGTTCCTTGTTATATTCTGCTGCTGACCCTTACCGTTGCCATTCTTCTTGCCCTTGTTGGATTTATCATCATCAGAACCAGGATCCTTCGTGTTATCAGAGTCTGCATATTTAGTGAGAGCCGCCATGAGTTCCCCCATATCCTGGCAAGTGCGTTTGAGCCTCCCAAGCTTCTTCTTAAGGGGGACGAAGTGACAATTCTTCTCTAAGATCAGAACCGCCTGACCCGCCGCAATACTGTCAGATGAGTGAATAATAGCGGAGACCCGCCGGACCCAATGATGGGCCGACCCATCCTCACGTTGCACGCAGTGATCCAGATCAACAATCGTTAGAGGTTGCTTGCATGTTCCTTCAAAAAAATTCATGCAACGAGCTTTCAACTGATAGAGGCGAAGGAGTCCCGATGTTTCGATGAGATGGTGGCTATCGTTTTCTGTGGGAGTCGACCTTGACGATCCGACTACGAACGTGCGAGACGTCGCGCCTTAGCAATCGCTAAACCAACTTCCAAGGGGTTATTGACCACGCCGGAGCACGATCAACCTGACCACGAGGGTCTGTTTCCTGCGAGCAAACGAAGAACAAGCAAGAAATTGAGATTGCAATCTGGATATTGCGAATATAAGAGGAAAGCTTTATTAATGAAGGTGGGGTTATGTGACGCCTTTGTCTGGTCGTTGAACACAAACGAAGTACGCGAAGTTGCAGCTATGGCGAACTTTTAATCTAAACAAAACCCAAAGTCTAAACGACGCCCTAAGGGCTGTATATATGGAGGAGTAGGGGTGAATTTCGTGGCCCCTTGTAGGAGGGGTCCGAAACCAACCCTAACTTTGTTTCCCCACACGTACGGACTCTAAAAACAGCCTATACTTAAGTATTGCGAAATTACATGGGCCTGGCCCAAAAATAAGGTGGTGCAGCACCTAAAATAAGCTATGGATGAAATTTATGAAGGGGCATCTTGTATATTTTGTCCATGTCCTTGTAGGTCATCACGGAGGCTTCAAAGTGCTTAAATATGCACTAGAAACGCCATTCTGGATCCCTTCACGCACGCCTTCATCTCCATGCTTGATCCTGCTCCAGTGTTCATCCCTGTTGTTCATGCTAGGCCCTTTATTAGTAATCAATACAAATGTATCCAATTTAGGCAGCATCATATTCTCATGAATATTAGAATCATTACCAAGAAACGAAAGTACCTGATAATTTAATTGGCGTGTGTGAGCTCTAGTAATTGGTCTAGTATATGTAGCAGTAGGGGTTGTGGGTGTAACAATGGTATTGATGTCCTCATCATCCTCCCCTTCTTGAAATGAAGTCGTCCTCGACGGAAGCTCATTTTCCTCACCCAAATAAGGCTTCAAATCTGCAATGTTAAAAGTGGGACTAACCCCAAAATCTGCAGGCAGCTCAAGTTTGTATGCATTATCATTTATTTTCTCTAACACCTTAAAAGGACCATCAGCACGTGGCATTAGCTTTGACTTGCGCAAATCCGGAAACCTATCCTTACGCAAATGTAACCAAACAAGATCTCCAGGTGCAAAGACAACATGTTTTCTACCCTTATCTCCAGCAAGTTTATATTTAGCATTCATGCGCTCAATATTTTCCTTAGTTAACTCATGCATTTTGAAGATCAATTCAGCACGTTGTTTAGCATCAAAATTAACCTTCTCCGAAGATGGAAGAGGGAACAAATCAATGGGTGCATGAGGTAGGAAACCATACACAATTTCAAAAGGGCACATCTTAGTAGTAGAATGCAATGAACGATTATAAGCAAATTCAATATGAGGCAGGCATTCTTCCCACATTTTCTTATTATTCTTCAAAACAGCCCTAAGCATAGTAGACAATGTTCTATTGACTACTTCAGTTTGTCCATCAGTTTGGGGGTGACAAGTAGTACTAAAAAGCAGTTTAGTCCCCAACTTAGCCCATAAACATCTCCAAAAGTGGCTAGAAATTTAGTATCACGATCTGAAACAATAGTATTTGGCACACCATGCAAGCGAATAATTTCACGAAAGAACAAATCAGCAACATTAGCAGCAGCATCGGTTTTATGACATGGTATGAAGTGTGCCATTTTCGAAAATCTATCCACGACAACAAATATGCTATCCCTCCCCTTCTTTGTTCGAGGTAAACCTAAAACAAAGTCCATAGATATATCCTCCCATGGAACACTAGGTACAGGCAAAGGCATATATAAACCATGAGGATTGAGTCGTGACTTAGCTTTTTGACATGTAGTGCAGTGAGCAACAAAACGCTCAACATCTCGTCTCATCTTTGGCCAAAAGAAATGTGTAGCAAGTACATCCTCCATCTTCTTCATGCCAAAATGTCCCATTAATCCTCCTCCATGCGCCTCCTGCAACAACAAAAGACGAACGGAGCTAGCTGGAATGCATAGCTTGTTAGCACGAAACACAAATCCATCCTTAACGACGAACTTGTTCCATGTTCTCCCTTCTTTACAATTCTGCAATACATCTTTAAATTCAGCATCATGCACATATTGATCTTTGATGGTCTCCAAACCAAATATTTTAAAGTCAAGTTGTGAAAGCATAGTATAACGACGAGACAATGCATCAGCAATAACATTTTCTTTACCCTTCTTGTGTTTAATGACATAAGGGAAAGTCTTAATGAATTCAACCCATTTAGCATGTCTATGGTTCGGTTTGGCTTGACTTTTAATATGTTTCAAAGATTCATGATCAGAATGAATAACAAATTCTTTGGGCCATAAATAATGTTGCCATGTTTCCAAAGTCCGAACAAGAGCATATAATTCCTTATCATAAGTAGAGTAATTCAGACTAGGCCCACTCAATTTTTCAGAAAATTATGCAACAGGTTTGCCATCTTGTAATAACACACCTCCTAATCCAATTCCACTAGCATCACATTCAAGCTCAAAAGTCTTATTAAAATCAGGAAGTTGGAGTAAAGGAGCATGTGTTAACTTATCTTTCAACACCGTGAAGGCTTCTTCCTGTGCGGTACCCCAAACAAAAGGCACATCCTTCTTTGTAAGCTCGTTGAGAGGTGCAGCAATGGTACTAAAATCTCTCACAAAATGCCTATAGAAACCAGCGAGGCCAAGGAAACTCCTCACTTGTGTGACCGTTTTGGGCTGCGGCCAACTCTCAATAGCTTCAATCTTGGCTTTATCAACTTCAATTCCCTGTGGAGTAACAACATAGCCAAGAAAAGATACTCGGTCGGTGCAAAAGGTGCACTTCCCAAGGTTACCAAACAAACATGCATCACGTAGAGCAATAAAAACAGCACGTAAATGTTCCAAATGTTCCTCCAAAGATCTGCTATAAATCAATATATCATCAAAGTAAACTACCACAAATCATCCAATGAAAGCACGTAAAACTTCATTCATTAATCTCATGAAAGTACTAGGTGATTTAGTTAACCCAAAAGGCATGACTAACCACTCATATAAACCGAACTTAGTTTTAAATGTTGTTTTCCATTCATCTCCCAATTTCATATGAATTTGATGGTATCCACTACGCAAATCAACTTTGGAGAATATTGTAGAGCCACTCAATTCATCAAGCATATCATCTAGCCTAGGAATAGGATGACGATAATGAATAGTAATATTATTAATGCCTCTACAATCAACACACATACGCGACGTACCATCCTTGTTTGGCACTAGTATAATAGGAACAGCACAAGGACTAAGAGATTCGCGTATATAACCTTTGTCGAGCATCTCCTGTACTTGACGCATAATCTCCTTCGTCTCCTCTGGATTGGTACGATATGGCGCACGGTTTGGCAACGAAGCACCGGGAATTAAGTCAATCTGATGGTCAATCCCGCGAATAGGTGGTAATCCCAGTGGCACGTCTTGTGGAAAGACGTCAGCGAACTCCTACAAAATGTTAGTGACAGCAGGAGGCAAAGAGGAAGGCACGTCCTCGAATGAAAATAATGCCTCTTTGCACACAAAAGCATAGCAAACAGATTTTCTTAAATCTAGCTCATCAATATCAGATTTGGTGGCAAGTAAACACGCATTTTTTAATTTAATTTCAGAAGCAACACTAGATGGGTTTATTATTAGGCTTCATTTGTTGCTCAAATTCTTTTGCCACAATCTGATTTTCACTCTTATTTTTCTCCTGTTTTGCTTTACTAGCTCTATTAATATCATCTTTCAAAATAGAATCAGGAGTCATAGGAAGCAAAGTAATATGTTTATCCTTATGAACAAGAGTATACTGATTGTTTCTACCATGGTGTACAGATTTTTTATCAAATTGCCATGGTCTACCAAGTAATAAGGAACATGCTTGCATGGGTACCACATCACAATCAACATAATCAGCATATGTAGAGATACTAAAATGCACACGAACAGTACGTGTTACCTTAACCTTGCCGCTGTTGTTGAACCATTGGATATAGTAAGGATGTGGATGTGGTCTTGTGGTGAGAGATAGCTTCTCCACCATCTCCATGCTAGCCAAGTTGTTGCAGCTCCCTCCATCTATGATGACGTGAACAGAACGTTCCTTCACAACTCCCTTTGTATGGAACAAATTATGCCTCTGATTTTGCTCAGCTTGTGTGACCTGCACACTCAAAACACATTGAGCAACTAAACATTCATACCTATCAGTGTCTTCAGGAGCCATGTATTGCGTCTCATGATCAGAATCATCTCCACCGTGTTCTTCACTTGTAATAAGAGCCAAAGTCTCCTCATCATAGTCACTAGCGGACTCATACCCACCATCCTCAGTAGCAATCATAACACGCGGAGATTGGCATTCTCTCGCATAATGACCTCTTCCCTTACAACGACGACAAATAATATCATGTGTGTGCCCTGTTGATGCCATAGATGAAGAAGAGCTCTGGGCAGGCCCAGAAGGTGTACGTGGTGGTGGTGCCTGTTTTCTTGTATCTCGGCTGGAATTGGCGGTTGAAGTCAGTGGTGCTGCAGTAGGACGTGTGGGAGTAGAGGAGGCACGCGGTGTCCATGATGAAGATCGACCTGCAAAAAAATTAGTTCGCGCCAATGCCTGTCGATCATGCACTTCACGTTCAGCTTTACAAGCAAGATGGAATAAACGAGTGATATTATTATACTCCTTATACTCTAGAATGGTCTGAATCTCTCTATTGAATCCACCCATGAAACGTGCAAGCATAGCTTCATTGTCCTCAACAATACCACATCTAATCATGCCAGTTTGTAATTCCTGATAATATTCTTCTACAGAATTTTTTCCTTGTCTTAAGCGCTGCAATTTTTGAAGTAATTCACGTTGATAATATGGTGGAACCCAACGAGTACGCATAGCAGTTTTCAAAGCAGCCCAAGTAGCTGGAATAGGATATAATCTACAATGTTCAGACCACCATACACATGCAAAACTAGTAAAAGCACAAACAGCAGCAGCAACACGTCTCTCCTCGGGATATTGTAAACATGTAAAACGTTGTTCAGTTTCTAACTCCCAAGTAAGATATATATCAGGAACATATATACCCTCAAATGGTGGAATATTCAATTTCAGTTTAGGAAGATGGTCATGATCTCGTACCTGAGCTGGTAATGCAGCCCTACCATTGCGATTATTGGCATGTGGACGACCTGGTGCTGGTACGTAGTTCTGATTTTGATCAACCTCATCCTCGTAATCGCCCGCATAATCGTCCTCCTCAGCGGCAGCAGGAGCCATAGAAGTATCAATAGTAGGTGCAGCGGCACCAGAAGTTTGACCAGGCTCAAGGGGAACGAGCTGTGCTCGTCCCACTTGATTTGGAAGGCGACGTTGTTGTAGTTGTAGAGGTGCGACAGGTGCAGCTGGCGGTGGTTGTGGAAGACGCGCGAGCAATTCATTAAACTTGTTATCGAGCTTTGTTTCGAACGTCTTCTCAATTCCATCTATCTTCTCCATGGCCTCTTCAAATCTGTTTAGCACATCTTGCACCTGTCCACTCATCATTTGCTGAAATTTATCATGTAGCTGTTTGTTTGTCATGTTCTCCCAATCAGTCTCATCGGCTTGTGATCCTGCCATGGTTAGCAGCAATAGAAACACACAAGAATATGATCCTACAGACTACTAGGAAGTGGTGGTGGTGGTCTATCACAAATCCGCCAAGCGAATCTCAAATGCTTACCAGTTCTTACCCAGCAGCAGGTGGTGATCGGCCACCGTTGTAGTCAAAATGCTCAAAGATTGGACAGAGCGATTGCTAGGTGGTGTCAAACGCACGACATAGATGTATGTGGAGCTGGGAAGGCTTATGATATGGTAGCAAAAATGTCAGCAATAATCAATTCAGAGATGCAAAGTTGAATAAACGCTCAACGACGGTATTGTGCTGGTCCTAGGCTAGACCGTACTAGAGACGCGAGCCTAGAACACTAACAAAATCACGGCGCGGCACGTAAACAAGGGAAGAGCACACTCTAAAAAAATTTCGCTTTTTTGCGCTCCTCTTTTTTTTGCGCTCCTTTTTTTTTGCAAAAAAATCACTATAATGGTGAGTGTCTCAAAACTCTTCCCAAGTCAAACTAACAGGATTGGCACGAAATTTTTTTTTGACAATTTTTTTTCGGAAATCAGGGCAGCGACGACGAAAAAGTGCGACAAAAAATCACTATGATGGCGAGTGTCTCAAAACGCTCCCTGGGACCTAAAAATAGGATAGGGAAAAAATATTTTTGACTGCCAAAATTTTGGCCTAAAAACTGCCCGGGGGTCTCCAGACTCTTTTTTTTTCGAATCCTACTCAGGCAAGGAAACACGAATCGGAAAATAGATGTGTCACGAAAACAAACCTAATATGAAAAGAACTTGGATTGGTGGTGGATATATGGTGGTAGAATATGGCAGCGGTGATGGTATATGGCAGCGGTGGTAGGATATGGCAGCGGTGGTGGTATATGGCAGCAGCGATGAAGATGGTGCGGCGGCGGCGTGACAAACTGTGACAGAACTCGAAACTCTAAAGGACTAGACGCTAAGACCAGCAACTAGACACAACGATGCAACCGCAAATTCAACAAAGCAAAAACCCTAAAAAAGATTATGCAAAGGCTCAGATTGGTTCGGATATGATGAACTAACCCTAATTTTTTTTGTGGCTTTTTCGTGGACTGTAGGTATGAAGAACAGACTCGATCTAAACTACGAAAAATTGTAAAATCTCACCGAGCAACCTGGAAATCTGATACCACTTGATAGAGGCGAAGGTGTCCCAATGTTTTGATGAGATGGTGGCTATCGTTTTCTGTGGGAGTCCACCTTGACGATCCGACTACGAACGTGCGAGACGTCGCGCCTTAGCAATCGCTAAACCAACTTCCAAGGGGTTATTGACCACGCCGGAGCACGATCAACCTGACCACGAGGGTCTGTTTCCTGCGAGCAAACGAAGAACAAGCAAGAAACTGAGATTGCAATCTGTATATTGCGAATATAAGAGGAAAGCTTTATTAATGAAGGTGGGGTTCTATGACGCCTTTGTCTTGTCGTTGAACACAAACGAAGTACGCGAAGTTGCATCTATGGCGAACTTTTAATCTAAACAAAACCCACAGTCTAAACGGCGCCCTAAGGGCTGTATATATGGAGGAGTAGGGGTGAATTTCGTGGCCCCTTGTAGGAGGGGTCCGAAACCAACCCTAACTTTGTTTCCCCACACGTACGGACTCTAAAAACAGCCTATACTTAAGTATTGCGAAATTACATGGGCCTGGCCCAAAAATAAGGTGGCACAGCACCTAAAATAAGCTATGGATGAAATTTATGAAGGGGCATCTTGTATATTTCGTCCATGTCCTTGTAGGTCATCACGGAGGCTTCAAAGTGCTTAAATATGCACTAGAAACGCCATTCTGGATCCCTTCACGCACGCCTTCATCTCCATGCTTGATCCTGCTCCAGTGTTCATCCCTCTTGTTCATGCTAGGCCCTTCATTAGTAATCAATACAAATGTATCCAATTTAGGCAGCATCATATTCTCATGAACATTAGAATCATTACCAAGAAACGAAAGTACCTGATAATTTAATTGGCGTGCGCGAGCTCTAGTAATTGGTCCAGTATATGTAGCAGTAGGGGTTGTGGGTGTAACAATGGTATTGATGTCCTCATCATCGCTTTCAACTCTGCCCACGAACTGATGAAATTAGGAGGTAAGCCTTTCAACCACGTATGAGCCGGCCCTTCCAACATCATAGTGAAGTATTTAGCACAGATAGCATCATTAACATCCAACATCTTCATGGCTAATGAAATACAAGTGCTCCCTGGGTGATTTTGGTAATTAATGTCAACATATCTCTTGTTGGACTAATACTTTCATCTAGTATATTTCAGATGAGTTCAACAGTGGAGTGGCAGGACAAGAGGATGTGGAACCCCTTCAAGATGCTAAGGTCACATATTGGCAAAGGCTCAAGACTCTACATTTTCATTTTTAGTGATCCACGATCACATTGAGTCCATAGGAAAGCCAATACTATTAAAAGGGGATGAGGTGTTGCTTAATGGCTTGCTTGCTCAAAATGCTTAGTGATATGCTCCAAAAGCCCTCAACCACTTTCTTATTTCCACATATGTCCTAAACCTAAAGTCAAACTCGGCCCCACCGATTTGATCTATCCGGCGCCACCGAGTTCACTTGACATAGCCACTGCCAGAAACCCTAATCAGTTCGGTCTTACCGATGGGATCTTGGTCTCACCGAGATGGGCTTGCAAACTCTCTGTTGCCTACTGCAATTATTTCGGTCTCACCGAAATAAGTAGTCGGCCCCACCGAGTTTGCTTGGCCAACTCTCTGTTTGCTTGTTACTAAAATTGGTCTCACCGAGTTTGTGTAATCGGTCAAACTGAGATGAGGTTTTACCCTAACCCTAGCACATCGGTCCCACCGAGTTGACCTTGTCGGTCCCACGGAAAATCCTAACGTTCACATTTTGAACTGAATCGGTCTGACCGAGTTTTACTATTCGGTCCCACCGAGTTTGGTAAATTGTGTGTAACGGTTAGATTTTGTGTGGAGGCTATAAATACCCCTCCACCCCCTTCTCCATTTGTGAGAAAGCCATCAGAATGTGCCTACACTTCCAGCATACATTTTCTGAGAGAGAACCACCTACTCATGTGTTGAGACCAAGAAATTCCAATCCAACCACAAGAATCTTGATCTCTAGCCTTCCCCAAGTTGCTTTCCACTCAAATCATCTTTCCACCATATCCAAATCTATGAGAGAGAGTTGAGTGTTGGGGAGACTATCATTTGAAGCACAAGAGCAAGGAGTTCATCATCAACACACCATCTATTACCTTTTGGAGAGTGGTGTCTCCTAGATTGGTTAGGTGTTACTTGGGAGCCTCCGTCAAGATTGTGGAGTTGAACCAAGGAGTTTGTAAGGGCAAGGAGATCGCCTACTTCGTGAAGATCTACCCAAGTGAGGCAAGTCCTTCGTGGGCGATGGCCATGGTGGGATAGACAAGGTTGCTTCTTCGTGGACCCTTCGTGGGTGGAGCCCTCCGTGGACTCGCGCAACCGTTACCCTTCGTGGGTTGAAGTCTCCACCAACGTGCATGTACGATAGCACCACCTATTGGAACCACGCCAAAAATCTCCGTGTCTCCAATTGCGTTTGCACATACCAATCCCATCCCTTTACATTCTTGCAAGTTGCATGCTTTACTTTCCGCTGCTCATATACTCTTGCCATGCTTGCTTGAAGTGTATTGTGAATGTTTAAACTTGTGCTAAAACTCCACCTTAACTTGAAGAACTTAAAAACTGCTACTTTTCTTTGTTGAGGGTCTAATCCCACCCCCCCCCCTCTAGACACCTCTTCTCGATCCTTTCAATTGGTATCAGAGCATTGGTCTCCATTGCTTTGGTTTAATCACCATTGGAGGAAGATGGATGAGTCTACGATGGGGAGTTTTAGACATAGAGTGCCCATACTTGATGGAGAGTTCTTTATTGCTTGGAAAAATGAGATGCTTGAGATTTTCAATGAATATCACTTGAACAAGTATATTACTAGCCCTTGTGCGCCTCTTGTTGATCCTTTGCATCCTACCCCCGATGAGTCTCTCGACATGATTTGCAATCTTAGAACTGTCAATCTTATCACTAGAGGATTGCCTAGAAACTTGATAGCTCGCTTGCCTACTCTTGATTGTGCCTACACTATATGGAGATTTCTTGAGGAACGATTTCCAAACTACTCCTTGAAAAACTTAGATGAGATTCTTCATAAGTCCATTGCTTTAAATAAGATGAGCCCTAATGATCCTAAGTTTGGTGATTGTCTAGTTGAGTTTCGTGACCTTATGCGTGCCAAAGGAGATGTTGGAATCATTAGCAATATCATTTCCGAAGTCATTAGAATTCATAAAGATGCACATTGTCATGGTCATAAAACTAATGAATCACTCTCTCTAGGTAATGATCAATCACAAGACGATGTTGAACATGGATACTATGATAAGGATGATGATAGTGACTTTGATCTCGATGAGTCTATGAAACACTTTGGTCTTATGGCTAATCTTCACGGCTACATGGCTGGAGGAAAGGAATGGGTTCTTGATAGTGGATGTACCGATCACATGACCGGAGGCAAGGATATGTTTCGTGAGCTTGCTGAAAACAACGGCCCTCGAAAATATGTCACTTTTGGTGATAACTCAAAGGGTAAGGTGGTTGGCCTTGGTAAGGTGGCCATCTCACATGACAGCTCCATTCAAAATGTTATGCTCGTTGAATCTCTTGGCTATAATTTACTTTCTGTATCTAGACTAGCCGATTTCGGTTTCAATGTCCTATTTACTGAAGTAGATTGCCAAGTGTTTCGAAGAGATAATCATAAAATGGTCTTTATCGGCATACGCAGAGGTGATCTATACATTGTTGATTTCGCTAAAAAGGCTCAACCTAGAATTTGCTTAATTGCTAAATCTTCTAAAGGTTGGTTGTGGCATAAAAGGTTAGGTCATGTGGGAATGCGAAATCTTGATAGGCTTATTAAAGGTGATCATATCCTTGGTGTTAAAGATGTTATATTTGACAAGGATAGACTTTGTAGTGCTTGTCAAGTAGGAAAACAGGTTGGAGGAAGTCATCCCGTGAAAAACATCATGACCACGAGAAGACCGCTCGAGCTACTTCATATGGATCTTTTTGGTCCCAATGCCTACAAGAGTCTCGGTGGTAACTCGTTCGGTTTAGTCATTGTCGATGATTTTTCAAGATTTACGTGGGTGTTCTTTCTTGATGAT
This sequence comes from Thinopyrum elongatum, assembly GCA_011799875.1. Lineage (NCBI taxonomy): Eukaryota > Viridiplantae > Streptophyta > Magnoliopsida > Poales > Poaceae > Thinopyrum > Thinopyrum elongatum. The sequence goes on along the minus strand of CM022300.1, from coordinate 207,309,808 downwards.
AAATCACAGGTCCAAAAGATCTTCAAGAACTTCGCTAGGAAGGCCCAAAATAAATTTGAAGTGAAGATCAAGAAGGTTCGCAGCGACAACGGAACGGAGTTCAAGAACGCAAATGTGGACACCTTTCTTGACGAAGAAGGGATTTCACATGAGTTCTCGGCTACGTACATGCCTTAACAAAATGGAGTCGTTGAGAGGAAGAACCGAACTCTTATTGAGATGGCGAGAATGATGCTTGATGAGTACAAGACGCCAAAACACTTTTGGGCGGAAGCGGTTGAGACAGCTTGTCATGCGACAAACCGTCTATATCTTCACAAGCTACTCGGCAAGACGGCATACGAGCTTCTCACCGGTAACAAACCCCAAGTTGGATACTTTTGAGTATTCGGCTCAAAGTGCTATATTCTTGATAAGCATCGTCGTTCAAAATTTGCTCCTAAATCTCATGAGGGTTTCCTACTCGGTTATGGCTCAAACTCTTACACTTACCATGTCTACAACAATTTCACCCGAAAGGTTGAAGAGACGGTAGATGTGAATTTTGATGAATCTAACAGCTCGCAAGTAGAGCAATTGCCAATTGATGTAGGAGACAAAGACCCTTCGGAAGCAATCCAAGACTTGTCTATTGGCAAGATTCGCCCAACGGAGGTGAAGGAGAGTACCTCGTCCGTCCAAGTGGAAGCTTCTACCTCACGACAAGGTAAACCACGAGTTGACTCGGAGGCATCCACAAGTGGGACACGCCAAGATGATGAAAACGAGGATGTACACCAAGATGAACCTCATCAACCTCCTTCTCCACCCCCACAAGAGAACAACAACACCAACAACGAAGAAGGCCAAGAGGTAGAACAAGATGATGAAGTAGATGTTCCACCCCGACCTAAGCAAAAGCTCTCACGAGTTAGAGCAAGAGTCTCAAGAGATCATCCCGTCGAACAAATCTTTGACGATATCCAAACAGGGAGAATTACACGCTCTAAAACACGCTTAGCTAACTTTTGTGAGCATTACTCATTTATCTCTAGCATTGAACCTATCAAGGTTGAAGAAGCTCTAGAAGATCCAGATTGGATAAATGCCATGCACGAAGAGCTAAACAATTTCGAGAGGAACCAAGTTTGGACATTGGTTGAGAAGCCGGACAACAACCAAAATGTCATTGGTACCAAATGGGTGTTTCGGAATAAGCAAGATGAAGATGGACAAGTTGTACGCAACAAGGCATGTCTCGTCGCTCAAGGCTACACTCAAGTCGAAGGTATGGACTATGGTGAGACATATGCCCCCGTTGCTAGACTTGAGTCCATACGCATCTTACTTGCTTATGCCAATCATCATGATATCACATTATATCAAATGGACATTAAAAGTGCTTTTCTAAATGGTGAAATTGAGGAGGAAGTTTATGTTAAACAGCCTCCCGGCTTTGTTAATCCTAAGAAACCCGACCATGTTTACAAACTTCACAAAGCTCTTTATGGTCTTAAACAAGCAATCCTAGAGCGTGGTATAAATGCTTGACCAAGTTCCTTATTGAAAAAGGCTTTGAGATTGGAAAAATTGATTCTACTCTTTTTACTAAAAGGGTTAATGGTGAATTATTTGTGTGCCAAATTTATGTTGATGATATCATATTTGGTTCGACTAACCCACATTTTAGTGAAAAGTTTGGAAGGCTAATGTCGGAGAAGTTTGAGATGTCTATGATGAGTGAACTCAAGTTCTTTCTTGGTTTGCAAATCAAGCAAACTAAGGAGGGTACCTTTGTTTCCCAAACAAAGTATACCAAGGATCTATTCAAGAAGTTCAACATGCAAGAAAGCAAAGGTATGAAAACACCCATGCCTACTAGTGGACATCTTGACTTGACAAAGGATGGCAAACCGGTTGACCAAAAGGTTTACCGCTCTATGATTGGTTCATTATTATATCTATGTGCCTCCCGTCCCGATATTATGCTAAGTGTGTGCATGTGTGCACGATATCAAGCGGCCCCCAAAGAATGTCATCTTAAGGCTGTGAAAAGGATAGTGAGATACTTAATTCATACACCAAACTTTGGCATTTGGTATCCTAAGAGGTCTTCTTTTGATCTTGTTGGCTACTCCGATTCGGACTATGCCGGAGACAAGGTTGATAGAAAGTCCACTTCGGGTACTTGTCAATTTCTTGGTAGATCTCTTGTGTCTTGGTCCTCCAAGAAACAAAACTCAGTATCCTTATCCACCGCCGAAGCGGAATACATTGCCGCCGGTTCATGTTGTGCTCAATTACTTTGGATGACCCAAACTCTTAAAGATTATGGGATGTATGTGAAACATGTTCCATTGCTTTGTGATAATGAAAGTGCAATTAAGATTGCTCACAATCCCGTGCAACATTCTCGAACTAAGCATATTGAAGTTCGTCATCATTTCATTCGAGATCATGTTGCTAAAGGAGACATTGATCTTAAGCATGTTCATACCGATAAGCAATTGGCGGATATATTCACCAAACCGCTTGATGAGAAAGTATTTTGCCGTTTGAGAGGTGAATTGAACATCATTGATGCCTCAAACTTGGAGTAGAAACTCCATTTGGATGCATGCAAGGCATGAGACTTTGACTAATCCCTGATATTTCTCTTATGATGATGATCATATGTCTTGGATCTATATTTGTACCCTTGCATGTTATCTAACACTTGTAGGTACTTGGATGAGCCCAACTCTATGAGATTGCAACTCACTCACATCCTAAGCAATCCCTACATCGCCAAGTCTCTACAATATGGTGGTTGAAGGCAAGGAAGCATGAATCCATTCAATATATCCTTTGACAATATATCAAATTTCATTTGGTATCAAGTTTCATTATTGTCATTTTGGACACACAAGTGCTCTTCCTTGCAAGACTAACCCATGTAGGAAGGTGAACTCAAACTACAAGTGGTGCTCCCAACTCTTGATGAACTACATCAACCTTGAGCATCCAACACAAGTTCAACTACATGATCAACATCAACACCATTGTCGGTGTACTAAGTATTGGGCCACTAGTACCCCGTACTTGTGCACGGGCAGTTGTAGCCATCCTCGCGGCAAGGCTTGCCGGGAACAGCTCGAGGTCGATTCAAGCCATCAAGGAAATCATCAAGTCAGGGATCTGAGGATCAGCAGATAAGCAAAGCTGGAATCCGAAGGCCGGCTTCCCCGGCAAGATCCTTGCCGGGATGGCCTGTGGAGCCCGGCAAGGCTTGGCGTCCGGCAAGGCTTAGCGCCCGGCAAGGCTTGGCGCCCGGCAAGGCTTGGTGCCCGGCAAGGTTCAGCGCCTGGCGGGATTCTGCCACTGTGCCACCGCTTCGGCACAGTAACAAGTCTGACATTCTGGGTCCTTCTCTGGATGCGTGGCAACGCGCCAGTGGAGGAGAGCTTAAGCGGTGCTGATGGGATGGCCCCTTTCTCCATCCCCAAGAAAGTGAGGACACCTAAACGGACACCTCACGGTGCATTAAATGCGCTTGTCCTAATCCGTCAGGGGTTAGGTATGATACCTTGTAGCTACTTTACACCTCAATGTATGTACATTTTGCCACTGTGGTGACCCCTTTGAGCATAGAAAAGGAGGCCCAAGGCAACTGCTACAGAGGAGGAGAACTTCTGGCCCATTCTGCATGCGTAGCTGCTCTTTGAACGGACTGTTCATTGCGAGCGCTCCTAAAGGCTGGGCTCAAGAACATCAATAAGAACACAAAGCAGGAGTAGGGTTTTACGCTGATCAGCGGCCCGAACCTGGGTAAAAACCTCATGCGTCGATCATTGGTTCTACTCATTGTGTATACCTCTCCCCCCGCCGAATCGTAAAGGGATCTCTCGGGATCCCATAGGTGTCACACGCCGACATCTTTGGCACGCCAGGTAGGGGGATTGAAGGTTGCGTGAACCTGATCTAGTGCTCGGCGCCTTAGTTTCTTCATCATCTTCATCATCATGCCACCCAAGAAGAAGAGCGCTGCGATGGCGCAACCGTCCACGTCCGTTTTGCCTACACCTTCGCGTACAGGCGACGGCGTGGGTGCAGAAGGAAGAGGACTAGAACCCCCGCGGTGTTCTGGTGATCCGAGCCAAGCGAGCGGTATCATTCGCAGTGGCAGTGGTAACCTGCACGCCGCTGGATCTAGAGATGGCGCTGTGTTGCCTACGGGTGGCACAACAAACTCGAGAGATCGGAGGGCGCCTGCTGGAGCTCCCGCGCCGGCCCAAGCCTCACGACCTACCCAGGTCGTGCATGATGAGCGACGTCATGGCGCTGGTGGTTCAGGGCGTCCCCATGAAAAGGTTTCTGCGCATCGATCCCAAGATGCGCGGGACCAGCATGCACACCGAGCTGCCGGCGGACATGGCGCACGGTCGCGTGACCGTGGTGGTGCTCCTTCTAACATGGTTAGGAGTCAGAGCACCTCACATACCTCGCACCTGTCGACGCCGCCTACGCCAGCGGAAGCCTTGGCACATGCGCAGCTGCTCCTCGATTTTCCTCCTGCCCCGGAGAAGATGGAGGAGTGGCGAGCTACTATCCAGAGCCTTATCGGCTTCGCCAACAAGGATGGACCGCAAGAGGCAGGGCCCTCGCAGCGGAGGCCCATCGATCCTGCGCGAGTCGATGTTGAGAAAACCGGAGGTGGTGCAACCATTGTGCACTCCCCTCCGCGGCACCAGCGGCGGTCGACAACCCAGCAAGTCGACCGCCATGAAGAAGTTTCCACGGCGTCATCTGATCCACGGATGCGCCGTGATCATCGTCAAGTTCTCCAGGAATGAGGCAAGGAGGACGCTCGAACTACCATTGAGCGGCGACGGGAAATGCGCTATCAGTCTGATAAGCACGCGGGGCCGGCTGTCGACGAGCCTGCGCCAGGGGACGTAGGAGACTTGCCTTATGAGGTAGGGACTCCAGCGTTTACCCGTGAGCTGCGGCAAGTCCGGTGGCCCAATTCCCGAACCTTCAAGCCGGAGGTCCCGGAGAAATATGACGGTAAGACCCATCCCTCGGAGTTCCTGAGCATCTACACCATTGCAGTGCAGGCTGCCGGGGGCCGAGATGACAAGATACTTGCCAACTACTTCCCGTTGGTGCTCAAGCCCAACGTCAGGTCGTGGTTGATGCATCTGCCGGAGAATTCTATTTCTTCCTGGTCAGATATGTGCCATCAGTTTGTTGGCACCTTTGTTGGAGGCCACCAAGCTCCTGGCCAAGAGAGTGATCTGCACATCATCCCTCAGAAGGAGGGCGAGTCCCTGCGCAAGTTTATCCAGAGATTTAGCCGGGTGCAGTACAATATTCCTGACGTTCATCCTGCCACTGTCGTTAGCGCGTTCCACCAGAACGTGCGTAACCACAAAATGCGGGAAGAGATGGCAATGAACAAAGTCAGGAGTATTGCCGAGCTTTACGCTCTGGCCGACAAGTGCGCTCAAGCTAAAGAGGGGAGGAAACTCCCTGGTGAGGCTGTTGGCGCGGCGGGCGAGTCCGAAGATGAAGACGCCGCGGCCCCGTCAAGGAAAGGCCGGCGGCGGAACAGGAAGCGCGGAGGCAAGGCCGTGCTTGCTGTCGAGGAATCCGACAACCCCGGCGCTGCCAAGAAGGCCAAGGTTGGCGTCTCCAGCAAGGATCTTGCCGAGTGCCCTTCCTGTCAGGCCTTGGCGGCTGCCGACAAGTCGGAGAACTCCGGCAAGCAGTATTGCAAGATCCATCGCACCAAGGGCCATGATCTCCAGAACTGCCGGCAAGTTGAGCAGCTTGCCGAGAAGCAGAGGGCCGAATACGAGAGGCGAGACAAGGAGAAGGCCCAAGATGGTGCTGAGGGGTCCGGCAAGAAGCGTGGTGGCCGAGGGGGTCGCCGCGGCAAGGCCAAGCAGCAAAAGGATCGGCCCGCTCGGGGCCGAGACAAAGAAGGAGATGATGATGAGGAAGATGATGAATCCAGTGAGCAAGAATTCCAGAAGGCTACAGAGACCATGTGCATCGATGGGGGTGCCTCGCTGCATTCTTCCCACCGCCAACTCAAACAGTGGGTGCGGGAGGTCAATGCAGCAGAGCCATCCCCAGATGCATGTAGGCCCCTGAAGTGGTCCAGCACGCCTATCATTTTCGACGCTGAGGAGCACCCTGATCGCACAACTGCGGTCGAGTGCTTGCCATTGTTGGTCTCGCCAATGATTCGCAACCTCAAGGTGACGAAAATGTTAGTTGACGGCGGGGCCGGCCTAAACTTAATCTCACCGGATGTGCTCAGAAAGCTCCAGATTCCCGATGAGGACCTCGAGGAAACGGGTACGTTTCAAGGGGTCAATCCGGGAAGAACCCAGCCTAAGGGCAGGATTACGCTGCCAGTAACATTTGGTAGCGAGCTCAACTTCAGGACCGAGAAGGTGGTGTTTGATGTCGCCAAGATCCCCATGTCATACAATGGGATCCTTGGTCGGCCAGCGCTGGCTAAGTTTATGGCGGCATCACACTACGCGTACAACGTCTTGAAGATGCCTGGGCCATTGGGCGTCATCACTATCCATTCCAATAAGAAGGATGCACTCATCTGTGCCGACCAACTTTACCGGGAAGCAGTTGCAGCACCTGCCATCAAGGCACCTGCTCCTGCCGCTGGAACTCCCGGGGGGAAGAAGAAGACAGGCAAGAACCTTGGCGTGAACTCCGGCAAGCGCACCTCCTCGGAGTGCTGCGCTTCCGTCGAGGACGTACCAGAGAGTTCCACTGGTAAGAACAAGAAGTCCAAGGCTGCTCCGCCGGAGACCAAGAAGGTGCCTGTCAGAGAGGACGGAACGGGGGGAACTTTCACCATAAGTTCCACCCTAGATGACAAATAGGAAAGCGCGCTCGTTGCTTTCCTGTGGGCGAATGTCGACGTGTTTGCATGGCAACCGTCTGACATCCCCGGTGTTCCCAGGAAGGTAATTGAGCACCACCTCGCTGTCTGTCCTCATGCGCGGCCGTCAAGCAAAGGGTCAGGAAGCAGGCCTTGGAGCGGCAAGAATTCATTGCCGAAGAGATTAAAAAGCTGGAGGCGGCAGGACTGGTCAAAGGAGTGCTTCATCCAACCTGGTTGGCCAATCCGGTCGTAGTGCGGAAAGCGAATGGGAAATGGAGGCTTTGTATCGATTATACAGATATCAATAAAGCTTGTCCAAAAGATCCTTTTCCCTTGCCGCGCATCGACCAGATTATGGATGCCATCGCTGGTTGTGATCTCCTGTCCTTCCTTAATGCCTATTCAGGGTATCATCAGATTTTTATGGCAAAAGAAGATGAAGAGAAGACCGCCTTTATCACCCCATGTGGTACGTATTGTTTTATACGAATGCCTTTCGGGTTGAAAAGTGCTGGTTCAACATTTGCCAGAGCAATCCAGATTGGTTTTGAGCCACAACTCCATAGAAATATGGAGGCGTATATGGATGATATAGTGGTCAAAACCAAAGACAAAGCAACGCTCATTCAAGACTTAGAAGAAACATTTGCAAACTTGCGCAAGATCAACTTGAAGCTCAATCCTGAGAAGTGCGTGTTCGGTGTTCCTTCCGGCAAGCTCCTCGGATTCTTTGTATCTTGCCGGGGAATCGAAGCGAACCCCGACAAGATCAAAGCTATTGAGCAAATTGAAGCTCCGAGACGCGTCAAGGATGTGCGTCGTCTTGCCGGCTGTGTTGCTGCTCTAAGCAGGTTTATTTCCAAATCTGTTGAGCGCGCCCTGCCCTTCTTCAAAATTTTGAAGAAGGCAGGTCCGATGAAATGGACTCCGAAGGCGGAGGCTGTGCTGCAAGATTTGAAGAAATACCTTTCCTCTCCACCGACGCTAGTCGCGCCTAAACCACAAGAGTCGTTGCTGCTGTATCTGGCAGCAACAAATCAAGTGGTTAGCGCTGCGCTAGTGGCGCAGAGAGAAGCTGATGAGGAAGCAACACCAGCGGCAGGATCGCCAGATGACGCGGCAAGATCTTCCCCGGCAAGGGTTGATCCCAGCAAGACAGGATCTGCACAAACAGAAGAACCCGTGCAGAAGAAGAAGGTGGTGCAGCGCCCAGTTTATTTTGTTAGCTCTCTTTTACAAGGAGCTAGGTCAAGATATTCTGGTGTGCAGAAGTTGCTTTTCGGCCTCCTTATGTCCTCGAGGAAGCTGCGCCATTATTTTCAAGCACATGAGATCACCGTCGTCACTCGCTTTCCATTGCAACGGATTTTGCAAAATCCGGAGGCAACCGGCAGGATCGTGGAGTGGGCGTTGGAGTTGTCCAGATTTGGCCTTAAGTTTGAAAGCACTTCGACAATCCAGAGCAGGGCCATGGCGGAGTTCATTGCAGAATGGACCCCAACGCCAGACAAAGAAGTTCAAGAAACAACTCTCCCCGGCAAGGAAATCGATCAGCAATGGGTCATGTACTTTGACGGGGCTTTCTCGCTGCAAGGCGCCGGTGCTGGCGTGCTGCTTGTCGCACCCACCGGAGAGCACCTCAAGTACGTAGTCCAAATGCACTTTCCCCGGGAGAGTTCGACCAACAACACTGCAGAATACGAGGCTTTGCTTGCCGGTCTCAGGATCGCGGCGGACCTTGGTATCAAAAAGCTCATCATCAAAGGCGATTCACAACTTGTTGTCAGGCAAGTTAACAAGAGTTATCAAAGTCCATTGATGCAAGCCTACGTAGATGAAGTGAGGAAATTGGAAGAGCGCTTTGACGGTCTCCAAATGGAGCACGTTCCTCGTGCCAAGAACAATATTGCTGACGACCTGTCAAAGCGTGCCGCCCTCAAGTTGCCTGTGGAACCAGGAACTTTTGTGCTCCAATTGACTCAACCATCCGTGGCGCCATCGATGCGGCAAGAAAAGAGAAGAAAGTTGAACTCTGGCCAGTACTTCCCGGCAGAGCTCCCCGGAGCCGCCGGCAAGGAAGTTGCCGGGATCGACATGCCTGCCGGGGAACAACAGGCTCCGGCAGGGCCTCAGGCCCTTGCTGTCGAGACGAACGTTCCCCCGGCAGAGGAGATGCCTTTAGTCCTAGCTGTCGAGCCTCAGGCTCCAGCATGGGCACAGCACATTGTCCATTTCCTTCAGACAGGTGAACTCCCTGAGGAACAGGAAGAAGCAGAGAGAGTAGCCCGTCGGTCTGTTATGTACAAGTTCGTCGATGACGTCCTGTACAGAAAGAGACCAAACGGTGTGAAATTGAAGTGCATTCCTCGGGAGGATGGACTAGAGCTGTTGGCAGAGATACATGGGGGCATATGTGGCTCTCACATAGGGTCAAGAGCGCTTGCCGGGAAAGCCTTCCGGCAAGGTTTCTTTTGGGCCACCGCTCTCCAGGATGCGACTGCACTAGTAACCAAGTGTGAAGCGTGCCAGTTTCATTCGAAGAAATTACATCAGCCAGCTCAAGCTCTTCAGACAATCCCTCTCTCCTGGCCATTTTTGGGCTGGGGGCTCGACATACTGGGCCCTTTCCCCCGTGCTACCGGGGGCTTTGAGTACTTGTACATTGCTATCGACAAGTTCACAAAGTGGCCGGAGGTGGAAGCAGTGAAGAAGGTGACAGCACAATCAGCTGTCAAGTTCTTCAAGGGAATTGTTTGCCGTTTCGGTGTGCCCAACAGGATCATCACCGACAACGGCACGCAGTTCACAAGTCGCACCTTCATGCAGTATGTCCAAGACCTTGGCGGCAAGATTTGTTTTGCCTTTGTTGCTCACCCAAGAAGCAACGGCCAAGCGGAGAGGGCCAATGCTGAAGTGCTGCGCGGTCTCAGGACCAGAACCTTTGACAGGCTGAAAAACTGCGGAAGACGCTGGATTGATGAGTTGCCGGCGGTTCTTTGGTCAATCAGAATGACACCAAATCGAGCCACCGGCCAAACGCCCTTCGCTCTGGTCTACGAAGCGAAAGCAGTTCTCCCCACGGAACTCATATAAGGATCTCCTCAAGTGCTCGCTTATGATGAGCTCGAGCAAGAGCAACTGCGGCAAGATGACGATGTGCTCCTTGAGGAGAATCGTCTTCAGGCTGCTGTGCGAGCTGCACGCTACCAGCAAGCTTTGCGCCGCTATCATGGCCGCAAAGTTCATGCCCGAAGCCTTGAGGAAGGCGACCTTGTTCTTCGGCGGATTCAGTCCGCCAAGAATTCAAACAAGTTGACGCCAAAGTGGGAAGGCCCTTATCGGGTAGTACGAGTCACCAGGCCTGGCGTTGTCCGCCTAGAGACCGAAGATGGCATTCCAGTGAGTAATTCCTGGAATATCGAACATCTTCGCAAATTCTACCCATAAGGCGCGGTTGTCGGGGGCCCCCGGCAACCACCCTTTTGTACAAGTCTTGCCGGCAAGGCATGTGATCCTTTGTACAAAGCCAGGCGCAGACCCTGAGCACAGATGAATAAATTTAAGTGCTGTACATTCCCTTATTGATTCCCATGTTCATATTTATATATATGCATGTTTGTCTAAGATGTTGTATGACACCTAATCCCGGTAAGTTCTAACGAACCGCCAAGGTTTCATGTATTTATTTTCTCTTCTTTCTTTTTCTCAAAAGACAGAAGGATTCCTCGCGTGCACATTTGCCGGAGGGGGAAGGGAGATATGAATACCAGTTGGCGATGTTCGGAATCGATGCTTGCCGGAGGAAGGACAAAGACAGAAAGCTAAGTCCTAAAAACTCAGAGCAAGTTTTTCTTTTATTACAAAGTTATTTCCTTGGACGATTCCGACTCTTGTATGGAAAATCTGCACGCGAAGGAACCCTTGTTGTAATCGGTCGCGCCCTTATTTTGTTTCGAGCCCGCTCAGCGATTTAAGTGGCTGCACTGAGAACACCAAGGAGTCTTGCCGGCCGCTGCGCCTCCAGCAGGCTGCTGAAGTCCCGCGCCCAGCGCTCGCGGCAGGTTGCGCGCCGGCAAGTTTTTCAATAAGCGTAGGATGAACTCCATACATAAAGGAATCAGACAAGGAAAATAGCAAGCATGAACCTAGGCAAATTGTATTACATCCATGAGTTGCCGCAATTCTAACTTGAGACTTAATTGTCTTTTACACGAGAGGACGACGGCAAGAAAAAAAGGGAAGCACTCAATCCCTGCGCTGGCCTTCGATCCTTTTGATGGAGTCCACCTTCTCAAGGATAGGCGCGATGCACTCTTCAAGTGCCTCAACATTTGCATCCCTTGGCAGATGGCCGAGCGCGTTGGAGAGGTCGATGCCGGGATTGCTGTGCATGTAACACCCTGGATTTGCCCATTTTCTTTTTCTTTTGATTTGGTCCGGATTTGCTTTTCTGTGACTTAGTGGTCTTGAAACCTGGATGGATCACTATTCATTCTTCTTCCCGAGTGGCTTGCCAACCTCAAAACCATCCCAAGACCATGTCATTTCCATCTTGGACAAACTCCCAATATTCTTTTTCTTGGGAATATTCCTTTTTCTATTAAAGGAATAACTCTGTTTGCCCTGAGTTGTGAAGCAACTCATATTTCTATCATTCCCAAAATTCCCAAATAATTCCCATAAATTCTTTGGGACATATCTTATACAGATATGTCAAAATATTCCTTTCCATACCCAAAAATATTTCACAAATATTCCTTTTCCGATTCTGCCCTATCTGTCAGATTGAGAAGCAAGTACCCTTTATATTTGATTGCTTGCTCTCAAACTTTTTGTGCACTCTTTCCAACCCATATCATTACCACATGCCAAAGTTCAACTTTATTTGGATAATAAATCTCTCCTGGCTAATTTCCAAAGTTTCTGGGCAACCGGAATCTTTGTGAAGAAAGTGCTAGCTAGGAGTATCCAAATGAGTTGAAATTTTGCAAGCATCTTCATATTCCAAAATCATGAATCTCCACCAAATTGCAACCCTATCCAAGCATCTATGAGAGAACAACATCAAATCTTGGTTTCTGGTCATATTTTCCTGTTGTGAAGCAACTATATTTTATATTGCTTCATAATTGCTGAAAATTTACCAGAGCCTTCTCCTACCCATATTATCACCTCTCCACCAAATTTGGGCTCATTTCATTTCACCAGTAATTTCCTAGAATTTTTCAAAGATTCTGTCCAGTGGGGTGCTGTGTGAAGGAAGTACCACTTTGGTTTATCCAAATGGTATGAAATTTATACAGTATCCTCATATGATCAAATTATTCATCTCCTTTAAAATTCAGCTCAATCCAAGCCAGTGTGTGAGTGCCACTTCGAGATTGGCATTTCTGGCCAGTAAGCTCATTTGAACAGCAAGTGTTATCTACCCTCCTTCAATTGAGCTGAAACTTGGCCACAATACTCACCTTAGCATGTTATCACTCTGAGCCAAAGCCCTGGTTCTGGCTTCTGTTGGATTTCTCTCAACTCCCATCAAACACTTTGCTGTTCTGGACAAAACCTGCAAGCTGTGGTCAACTCATGTGCCACTATGCTTGTTTCTTTCCTCCTTGACCTTATATGTTGAATGACCCATCGAGTTGACGTGGTGGGGTTGACCAGAACACGTGGAATCGCCGTGTCCACATGGTGACCACCGCACTGGCACGTCGTGGACGCGAGCTGCACGTTTGTCAACTCGGGGCCCTCCTCTGCTCGTCGTTTCCGCGCGACTCATCATGTCCAACAGCCTCCCCTCGTCGTCGCCTTCCTCCCTGGATAAATCTCCCCCTCTCCCGTCCCCTCCATTGCGGTGTAGCCGCCACGCCCTTGCCCTGTCTTCTCTGCCCCTCTCTCGTCCAGTCACAGCGCCCTCCCGAGCTCTCCCGAGCCTTCCCGAGCTCGCCTGAGCCCTCTCCGATCCTCGGCGAAGCTCGTGGATGCCTCTCCCCTCCAGGCGAGCTCCCGAAGCTCCGGGACGCCGGCGTACGTGTCACCACGGCAGTGCCCGGTCTCCTCGCCGCTCGCCTATATATAGACCACTCCGAGCCCTCCCGAGCACACCAGCAGCTCCACCTCACCTCACTGCCCTTCCCTAGCCACTCGCCCGAGCTCCAGGGGCCCTTCCTACTCGCCATTGCCGCCTCGGTCGCCGACGGTCGCCGCCTAAATTCGGGCAGGCCCGCGCTCCTCTCCTCCTCCCGAGCCCTCCACCATGTTCCCCTCCTTCCGGCGAGCCGCCCCACCCCATCTCCCCTCGCCGGAGTTGGTCACACCACTGAGTTCCTCCACCACCGCCCGTTCTCTGTACCCTCCCTGGCGCCACCCGTCCCCGTCTCCCCACTCCTCCCTGGCGCCCACTTCGCCTCTGAACGGGTGCGGCTGGTCCTCCCGCGCCCGCCGGTGCCCACGCCGTGGCCGGAGACGGCCAGAGCCGGCCGGCCCCTCGCCGCCTCCCCTCCCCTGCTCCTCCTATGTCTCATGGGAGAACAGGGCGAGCGGGAGGAAGGAGACGAGGGCCCGTGCCCCTTTCCCTGCCTCTGGGCCCCACCTGGAAGTGGCTCCAGCCCCGGGCCCATTTGCTGTAAGTGGAAGCGTACTCAGCTGAGTACGTTTTCCCGATTGGAAAACGTGTTTTCAATCTATTGCGGCTAAAAGTACGTTTCCCCTTGCAGAAAACGTATTTCCCTCAGTACGCTTTCTGTTTTAACAGCCAAGGACCTGTCTGCGAATTAAGTTTTTATAGATTGGTCCCTGGACTTCAAACGGCTATAACTTTTTATCCGTAGCTCCGATCGAGGTGAATCCAACGCCCACGTCTTCGTATCATCGAGCCCGTCATGCTGGTATCAATTTCACTATGTGGTCCCATAGTGGAAATGACCATTTTGCCCTTGCCCATAAACAGCCCCTCCGAGAGAGAACTGTTTCCGGCAACTTCCTCCGCGACCATTCCGCACTCCTTCCCGATGATTCCTTCATCCCCAGGCAAGCCACAACTCTCATCTGCATCATCGCATTGCAATGTCATAGTTTGACTATTTACTTTATCGGCAAGTATGAGTAGCTGTGAAATGGATTGGATTATGCAATATTCGAGTTAATTCTCGGATAGGTGACTACCATGTTGAGTACTGGATTATTAGTGACTAGTAGCTTACCCACTTGTGGATATTGTGATGTTGAGATCACTGTCTATGATTATTTTGGAGTTCATCCGGCAGTTCGTAGAGATGAATTAGTAGCAGTGGCTTAAGCATATTGGTTATTGGATTGCTATGATATCAGAGTGTCAGCCATGACAGAGATTGTTCGAGGATTAGATATTTCATGGTTGACCTTGAGTCACCTGTCCGGACTTATCCGTGCAACCACATTTGCCGGTATGGGACGGCCTTGACTTGGACTGATCGCGTGCTCTTTCACCGGTACCGCCCGACAGGGAAGGTTATGCGTGCGCGCTACCCTGGCCCGGTAGGCGGCGATAACCTTGTGAGCCCAGTTGAGTTTTGTGCCGGCGTCCCCGTTTGGGACAATATAGTTTGGCCATGACGGTGGCAGGTGTCACGAGGTGACAAGGGGCCACCCAAGGCTTGACTCCGAGGGAGTGCGATTGCCGGTGGTACGATGGGAGAGTCACTGGTCAGGCAGGTTTCATTGGAGCAATGCTGATCCACCCGAATGGGATCACGAGGTCAGTGCTTCATAGTGTGGGTAAAGTGCGCAACCTCTGCAGAGTGTAAAATCTATTCGAATAGCCGTGTCCACGGTATTGGACAGTCCGTCCAGACCTCACTAGGTGGTCAACCATGGTAGTGATGATAATGATGGAAGAACTCGTCGTATGATCAGAAGTACTCGGTGGTTCATGAGTATTCTGAGGGTTGTGAGACAACCCGGAGGAGAGTAAGTTTGTCAGACTTGTCGTGCAGATGGAATCAGGTATTTGATATGTTAGCCATGGGATGGTTGTGAGTTGAGTGGTCGGATGACCACATGCTTGGGGATTGGACTTGGTACAGGTTCGGATTGGAGCCTGAGATTATTTGAAGTATGGATTTAATACGCTTTACCTTACTGCAGTCATTTCAGTAGCTACCTTGCTAGATAACCATGCTGGTTAATTTTGGATTGCTATGATGTTGTCTTGCTTTAATGCTGATGTTTGTTGTGAGCTTGTGAGTACATTCAAAGTACTCACCTGGCGTGTCATGCCAGTTTGCAGGTCATGCCGTGATTGCTTGCTTGCCGAGGATCCTGTGCTTGCGATCTAGGATACACATTCTAGCCAGAGTCCCTGCGGAGTGGAGTCCATCACCGTCGTCGTTGTTCCGCTGCCAAGAGAGTTACTCCGCTGTTAGCATAGAGCTACCCCGGGTAGGCATAGTGTTGCCGTGCCGATGTAATTCTTGTACCCTTTGTAACCATATCCATAGTAATAAAGAGCTGATTTGTTCTATGCCAACAGTGCCGTATTCCAGAAGACTTGTCCTTGGGCTGGAATATGGGGCGTTCCGGTTTACTCTGAGCCGGGGTGCCACAGTGCACCACCTTGATGAGCACCTTGCGGAGGACGGCCCGGCAAAGCCGGCGAGTCTTGTTGGCCAGTTGGGTCACCCGGCTAGACTAGAGCACCCTCAACGCGTTGATGATGCTTTCAAAGAACATCGTCAACTTGGCACTTGGAGATATTCTTTCCTCGGAAGAATACTTGAAGTTCGACAGGCCCATGGTTGACAGTTCTGCGGTAAGCTTCTCCGCGGTGGCGATGAGACATCCAGTCCAGATCTCCACTCCCTTCTCGTACTCGGTTTGGGCGGCGGCGGCACTCTTGAGCAGGTTCCTCTCTCCTTGAAGATCCTTTAGTAGAGCCTTCTCACGGGCCCTGCCGATCTCGAGAGACTTCTGCAGCGTGGTCAGCTTCAGCTCCAGAACCGCAATATTATCAGCCGCAGAGGAGAGCTGCTTGGTCTTGTCGGACAGGGCAACTTGCGTCTCCGCCAAGGAGTGGAGGGTTTTTTCCCTGTCACCCTTGAGCGTCGAGAGCTCCTTGCCGTGCTCTTCGAGATCTGTTTCCAGCCTCTTCACCTTGTCGCTCAGCTCGTTCTTGGCGGCCTCTGCAGCTTTGGCAGCATCGACGGCCTCCTTGAGCTTGCCGGCGTGACTTGCAGTCAGAGCTTCGAGCGCCTCCTTATGTTTTTGCTCCAGCTCCTGGGTCCGCCGCGCGACAAGATTTTCGATATCCTCATCTTTGCTGCGGAGCTTGGCGGCGAGCGCCTGCTCACGTGCGGTGAGATCTTCCTCATGAGCATCGAGAGCAACGCGGCGCCCCGTCAGGAGGGCATCTTCGGCAGCAATCCTTTGAGCAGCTTCATCATGCGCCTTCTCCATATCAGATTGCTTTAGGAGGATCTCATTCCACTGCTGGCTCACTTGTTCCCGGCCGGCAACCAACTCTTGGAGGGCCTCGGCATGCCAGATCTGCATTTGTGCGACGCGCCTTTGAAAATCCGCTTCGGCCGCCTCGACAACTGCCATTCTGGAGTCCGCCTTCTCTTTTCGGGCGCGATGGAGAGCCTGGAGCTTGCGGAAATTCTCGCTCATGGCCTGAAGGAGCTGATCCTCTTCAGATTTGCCACTGCTAGTGCTAGGGTCGTCAACAACTTCGTGCCCAGCAGCAGCAATGATTTCTTCAAAGACTTCTCCTTCGGCTGGTGCTCCAGTGCTTGCCGTCCCCGGCAAGTTGACGAACAGGTTCTCGCCAACCTTGAGGTATTTGCTGGATGAGGGGCCTTCAGATGTTGATGGCTGGTCTTCAGTGGCCGCCTCACCAGCAGCAGGGGGCTCTGTGGCCGGTGCAGCGCCTGGCACTCCTGCGGCAGGAATGCCGTCAGTGTGGTCCTCAGCCTCCCTGTCGCCTCCTTCAGTAGGTTCTTCGGCGGTTTCCTCTTGAGCAATCTTGGCGGCCTCCCCGTCAAGAGCACCACCAGCCTCGATAGTGTCATCCTTGGTGGCTTCGCTGGCAGCGATCCTGTCTGCTTCAGCAGCGGCATCCCTAGCGGTCTCCTCGATGACAACGTCGACGTCCATGTGTTCCATCACAGGGAACTCTGAAGGACGAAGGAGGAAAAAAGAATGAGATCAAGGTTGAAGTTTGAAGTGACTAAAGTCACAGAGATAAGAGAAAAAGAGTAACAAGCACTCTGAGGCAATCGAGTACCTGCGTCGGGCTGTCGGGAGGTGGCTTCGCCCCTCCTAGCAACTTCGGTTGCCGGGGGCGTGTTGCCGGAGTCCGCGCTTGCCGGCTCCTCCTCAATTAGGACGGGCTCGTCGGCAGGATCTCTTGCCGGGGACGTGCTTGTGGGCGGAGCGGTCGATGAAGGAGGCACAATGGGGATGTCTTCTCCTTGTTGCCGTTCTTCTCCTGCGAACCCAAAGATATCAGCGGCAAGAATGAAAGCCTCGGCACCCGCCAGCGGAAAAAGAACAGTGAATTTACGCTAGGGGCTGTGCTGGGGGCTGCGCTGGGGGCTGCGTTGAGGACTGGACTCCGGGCTGACAACGATGGTTTCTAGCACGCTCGTGGAGCCTGTCGGGGGCTCGCCACCCGTAGAAGTCCTTGACCTCTTCGCCATCCTCTCCAGCAAGGTTTCTGTGTCACTGCAGAGACAATACAAGCAAGTCAGTAAGATTGATCCAGGATTGGAAGGTAAAAGCTGTGGCAAAGTACTCACTCTTCTTCCTCTCGCTCCGGACTAAAGCCGGAGATGTCGAAGTCGACCTCCGCTGCGGTGTCTGAGTGGGGAGGCCGAGGAGGAGTCCTAGGCCGCTTGGCTGTGGCAGGCGCCGGGGCAGCTTCCGGTGCGGTAGTACGAGACCCTCCTGCCGCCCCAGCAGTGGCCGCTGGTGTGGGTCTCACGCGCCGTGCTGGCTGTTGACGAGCCCCCTGCCGCGGTCCGGTCTTGCCGGCCACTTTCTTGCTGGGAGCTTCGCCGCTCGAAGAAGGCTGGCTTGCCGGGACACCAGATGCAGCCTTCCGAAGAACATGCTTCGTCTTCTTCGGGGGTGGGAGCTCTTCTCGCGTTTCTTCTTCGGCCGTGTCCTCGCCGAATGAGCTCTCAGCGGCTGCGCTGCTCAATTCCCCGGCAACTTCGTCCTCCCCGGCAGGCTTTACCTCCACTACCACCTCTACGTCGCTAGCTTCCCACTCTGTGAAGCCGACGCTGCCGGCCTCCGCGGCAAGATTTGCCTCCTCCACCCTAGTAGCAATATAAGCTACTTCTTGATCGGTGGTGGCTCGGACGAAATCTGACTCTTGCCGGACAGGCCTCTCCATCAAGTTGTCATAAAACTTCTGCGCTTCCTCCTCGGATGGCTCGGCCCAGGTCGGGTCAAGACCATGGGCATTGAACATCGGCATGAAGGCAATGATTGATCCCAAGGCAGAATTGTTGCACAAGGGGACAATCCTTGCCGGCAGCCGATGCTTGTCTTCGCGCTGGAATAACTTTTGACGGAGAGCGCCAAGCTGCATAGCGGTCAGATTGTTGTTCAGCCCGGGGCGTAATCTCATGATATCTGCCGCGTTCTTGTATTCCCAAGCTGGCCTTCCCCTGTTCTGCAGAGGGGCGATGCGGCGGCGGAGAAAGTCGAAGCCGATCATCTCCATCGTCAGCCCGGCAGCCTTCAGGCGAAGGATCCTGGTGGTGGCGATTGTGAGCCTCTCGTCCTCCGCTGCGGGGTCGCTCCAATCCTTGCCGCAGACCACCTTCTGTTGCCGGGGATGACAAAAAGGATGGGGATCTGCTTCCTGGATCCAGCACCATTCAGCCCGCCACTCGTCCCACTTTTTGCGGTAAACTCCTTCTGGGTATATTTCCTTATTCCAAGCTCTTGGAATCCAGGCGATAGAACCAGAGAGGGCCTCTCCTTTTTGGATTCGAGGGAAGAAATAATGGCGAAAAAGAGCAGAATTGGGAATCACGCCAACAAAGTTTTCACAGAGATGGGCAAAGATAGACATGCAAAGTACCGCATTCGGCGTGAAATCGGGAAGGCGAAAGCCGTATGTGTACATGATATCATTGAAGAAGTCGGAAAAGGGGGGACAGAGCCCACAATAGAAATATGCAGTGAAGAAAGGGTATATGTCTGATCCGCCTTTGGAGCAAGCACCTGGGATTACGCGTGTGGCGGGGTGAGCTTGCGTCCCTTTCGCCCACATGCACTGGTATCGCCCCTTCAGAGCTTTGGCATCGAGCGTTGGGGGGAAGACGACGAGCCTCTTCCGCATCTTCGCCAGTTCGCTCTCTGGGACGTCGGCTTTTGCCTCCTTGCCCTTGCCTTTGCTGGCCTTGGGCGCCATGGCGACTGTGAGGACAGAAGCTGGGGGTGGAGCGAGCGTGGAAGCAGCGGGCGGAAGAGGAAAAGGGCTTCGCTCTGAGCTCGAGAGGAGGAAGGCGATGGCGATGGCCAGATTGAAAAGAAGAGGGGGGTAAATAGGTTTGTGCCTCTGCGACTTCTCCTTTTTATGGGGAAGGAGCAGGGCCGCCTCTTTTATTCCCCAATGTGAATGCGCCTCTATAGGCGCGAGGCAGTTGCAGCCTTTTTGGCATGCTTCCCACATCGCGCGCTCCGTGCGCGTAGTGGGGGGCACAGTAAAACGAGATATTTACGAGCAGTTAATTCCCTGCCACGCGTGCCCGTGCACTGTTTGGGCCTAGCCCAACAACGCCTCGCACTCGTGTATGGCCTAGGCCCGGGGGCTCCTGTCGGTGTACTAAGTATTGGGCCACTAGTACCCCGTACTTGTGCACGGGCAGTTGTAGCCATCCTCGCGGCAAGGCTTGCCGGGAACAGCTCGAGGTCGATTCAAGCCATCAAGGAAATCATCAAGTCAGAGATCTGAGGATCAGCAGATAAGCAAAGCTGGAATCCGAAGGCCGGCTTCCCCGGCAAGATCCTTGCCGGGATGGCCTGTGGAGCCCGGCAAGGCTTGGCGCCCGGCAAGGCTTGGCGTCCGGCAAGGCTTAGCACCCGGCAAGGCTTGGCGCCCGGCAAGGCTTGGTGCCCGGCAAGGTTCAGTGCCTGGCGGGATTCTGCCACTGTGCCACCGCTTCGGCACAGTAACAAGTCTGACATTCTGGGTCCTTCTCTGGATGCGTGGCAACGCGCGAGTGGAGGAGAGCTTAAGCGGTGCTGATGGGATGGCCCCTTTCTCCATCCCCAAGAAAGTGAGGACACCTAAACGGACACCTCACGGTGCATTAAATGCGCTTGTCCTAATCCGTCAGGGGTTAGGTATGATACCCTGTAGCTACTTTACACCTCAATGTATGTACATTTTGCCACTGTGGTGACCCCTTTGAGCATATAAAAGGAGGCCCAAGGCAACTGCTACAGAGGAGGAGAACTTCTGGCCCATTCTGCATGCGTAGCTGCTCTTTGAACGGACTGTTCATTGCGAGCGCTCCTGAAGGCTGGGCTCAAGAACATCAATAAGAACACAAAGCAGGAGTAGGGTTTTACGCTGATCAGCGGCCTGAACATGGGTAAATTGATGTTAAAGGGGGAGAGAGAGAACATCAAAGCTCAACCATATCTAAGGGAGACTTCTTAGCCATCCCAGATGCCTGGTAATTCAAAGAGGAGAGAAGCCACATGTCTTTAAGAGGGGAAAGACATGTTAGTAGATGTTTCTTTGAGTATGTTGTTCTGTCTTTCTTTGCTCTGATTTTCTGTTACCCTACCTTCTCCCATTATCCAGTATCAGATTCAGGGGGAGTAAGATATCTAAGGGAAGAAAATCTTTGGAATTCATTGCACATCTTTATCTCTTGGGGACATGTCAATATCCAAATAGAGTACTAAGTACTTACTCTCTACATGTCATCCCAGTCTTGGTACTCTTCTGGTTTCCTGTTCTTGCTCTGCTTAGTAGATGTTCCTGTGTTATCTAACCCTGTTTTCTCAGGTTCATCTCTTCCAAAGGTAAGTGATGCGGAGCATCCTACGGGCATCACCATGTCAAGAGTCCGTTTGTCAAGTGACACGTGCGACCTCTACTTCTCATACATAAAGGTGAATCTTCTCCTTTACATGTGTTCACTTGACCCCTTCGAGGATGGCATACTACTTGACACTCCACTCGTGTGCATACATAGGTATTGCCGGAGCTTCAGGGACGAGGAGGAGGAGTGCAAGCACCAAGGAACGCCTACACCATCCGCGAGGGAAGCGTGGAAGCGAAGACGGAAGAAGAAGGAGCTGCGGAGTCTACAGCGACCGGATGACCGGAAGCCACCGGACGTCCGACCCTCTACAGCGCCCGGACGACCGGCGCTCATCGGACGTCCGACACGTCCACGCCCGAGCCAAATCAGCGGACATCCGAAGAGACCGGACGACCGGCGACCGGACGACCGGCCGTCTCCGGACGTCCGGTGCCCCCTCAACCGAATGAAATTAGTGGAAGTCCGAGCCCTACCGGACGTCCGTACCCTCACGAGCCACCGGACGACCGGTAAGGACCGGACGTCCGCTGCCTGTGTGTGCATAGTTTCGAGCCGATGCCCTTGTACCCCTTCACTTCACCCCCATTTGCACTTAGACTATAAATACCCCCTACCTCCTCCTAGCTAGGGTTAGCAAAGTGATAGCTCATTTGTATGTGAGCTTTGCTCCTACCTACCTCTACTCTTGAGAGAGAGAGAGAGACCACCACTCCCATGGAGTTCAGGACCTCCATGTGAGCATGTGAGAAGATCCTACCGGATTCAAGACCCCTAACGGGAAGACATCAAGACCTCCTCTTGGAGATGAACTTTACCTTGTATCTTTCCCTTTGTTGTTCATGTACCTTGTGGATCTTGTGTGTTTGATTGTCTAGTGGATGTGTGATTGGACTTGTTCTTGAGTGTTTCCCCTTGTGATTTCTCTCCGTTCTTCCCCGTGTTCATTGTGTTCTTCGAGGGAATCCACTCCAATCGTGAAAGATCGGCCTACACCGGGTTAGCCCCGTATCATATGGAATCAGAGCTTAGGTTTATCACGAATTTGGAGCCTCCCCTCTTTGTTTTCTAGCCTAATTTTGTTGTGTTCTTCCCCAAATTCAAAAATCCCCACCAAAAATAGCCCCAATTTTTTTTGTGATTTGTTGGTTTGATGATGTTTTGTTGATTTTGATCCATGGATTTGCTTGGTTTCAAGTGGATCTAGCATTTCCCCAAGTTTCCCCATCTTTCATCCATGAAATTTGCTCAATTTTGACCCCAAAATCCCCAAATTCCGCCCAAAATCGCATCCCGGAGCTCAAATCCCGCGTTGACCCCGACCCACCAGACGTCCGTCCTTTACCGGACGACCGGAACCCCTAACCCGAGCTGAAACAGCGGATTTCCGAGCCCCACCGGACGTCCAACCACCGGAAGTCCGATTTTACCGAACGTTCGGTACCTGTAGATTCTGACTTTGGCTGATTTCTGTTTCGCCCATAACTAATTCATCTGAACTCCGATTTTGACGTTCTTTCGCTCGTTTTGAAGCTATCGACATCCCCCTTTCCAAAAAAAATACTACCAACACCAATTGACACCATCAAATTTTTGGAACTTTGGCATCTTTGCCTAGGGCCTTCACCACATCATCCGCATTACCACCACCGACTTCCGCAACCTAACCCTTTTTGTTCACCATAGCATTAGTGGTTGCTTGAGTAGTGATTCGAGTCTTCTAAGGTGTTTCGGCTACTTAGGGACGGTTACTTCTTCATCAACCACCACCATACCTTCCACATAACCTAGTCCACCATACATTGCCGCCACCCCAACTTAACCCAATTTTGTTTGAGCTTGTTTGAGTTGTGGCTTGTGTCTACTAAGGTGTTTCGGCTACTTAGGGACGGCAACTTCAACTTCGACTCGCATAACCCATCATTCCACTTCCGCATTGCCAAGTGCAAAACCACCACAGCTTTCCGCTACCACCATTTGACATTTGCCTTTGAGATTTTGAGTTTGCGGTTTTTACGTTTCCTAAGGTGTTTCGGCTAATTAGGAACGGTTCTACATCAAGAACACCGCCACTCATCATCGCAATGGACGGTAACCTCGACGACATCATTGTACATTCTCCTTGCAATTGCATTGTTAACCCCTAGCCCATTTTGCGTCACTTACCTATCGAGACTAGCCATCGAGTATTGCCGGCAACGTTACTTGTGCACATTAGTGATCATTGATCTACACCTTCCATTGCATACATACCATATCATATTGGTATCATCTTGGTATCATATCATCTCTTGTGTCACAAGTTTGTTCCCGCATATACACAATTGCTATCTTGGTTTGTGCATTTCGCATAATGGCCATATAAAAAAAAATAATAAGCTTTTAAGCAAAGAAAAAGAGTGAACAAAGAGCTTGTAAGCAAGAGCCATAGCATCGTATCATAGTGCATTACAATATATCATATCCGATCATCTTGGATCATCTTGTGCTAAAGCACCGGAACATACATACATAGCATACTTGGGATAGAAAGTTTATCCATTTTGCATCTTATAGGTTGTGCACAAGTGTCGTATCCGCCTATTGAGCAATCGTGCTAGCGTCTCTCTTGAGTTGTGCAACACGAGCGTTTTTCGTGGACTCCACATTTTGTGCTCATTCCTTGGTTGCACGCCCCCATTTATCTATCCGTGTGTGTGTTTCCGTGTGCCATTCATTGCTATTGGTCTACTTGTTTCACTTGCGAATTTGTGAATCTCTTTCAATATTATTGACTCTTGCTAACATTTTGCATCAAATTTTTGTGCCACTATCCTCACCAAGCTACTCCATAAGCTTTACTTTTAGGTGTGAGTGAACAAGTCCGGTACCAATTCCACTATTCTTTCATTTCACATTGAGTGAAACGGGATACATCCTCAACTTTGGGAAAATGTAACTTGGTATTGTTTATCTCATTTCCTACTCACTTCTTCTCGAGTCTTGTGATGGATAGGCAAAGCACACCTCCTTCGGTCTACAACAACAACGATGAGTTCGGTGCCACGAAAAACAACTTCGACGCCAAGATGCAAGCTCAAATGGAGGAGATCAAAGCCCTCATCAAGTCCTACAAGAGATCTTCCTCATCTTCGAGAAGACGCTCAAGTGCACGTGCTCCCGAGCTACCATCTTCATCAAGGTCACATCGGCATCGACACCACCACCGACAAGAATGTGAAGGTCAAGAGCTCAACACCAACAACCGCTCAATGACTTCACCATCTCCCTTGGCATCTTCGCCTACGAACATACGGCATCTTCGCCCACAAGCAACTCAAGAGAAGCTCCCCAAACTCAAGTCCGCGACTTCCATGAGCTACTACGACCTCGACACCGACCATGAGATTCATTTCTATGGGACTCTAGAACCCGAGGAGTATCTCGAGTGGGAGTGCTTGATGGACGACTACCTCAAGCTACATCATGTCCCTTCCGAAGATCAAGTGAAGTGCGCCGCAAGAAACTTCCACGACTACGCGTCGACATGGTGGCTTCACACACCTTCGGAGAGCTACGACATGAGTTGGCCCAAGACGAAGAAAGCTATGCGGCGAGAGTTTGTGCCTCCAACCTACACGGAACAACTTCTACACCAATTGGAGAACACCACCCAAGGATCCAAGTCCATCGACGCGTACTTCAAGGATATGAAGAATGCCTTGCGACGAGCCGGCATGGACGACCCCATTTCGATGAAGTTCTACTTCATGATGGGATTGAACAATGACATCTCCAAGACTATCTTCCTCGAGAACTACAAGTCCCTCGACGATAACTACATTGGTGCTCTCAAGGCGGAACAAGAACTCATGAAGGCCAAGGCTTCTCTACCCCAAGCACACTTCTCGATGACCAAGCTCCACGACAACGAGCATGAGGATAGTACCACCAAGATGTCCAAGCCCGATGAGCTCCAAGATGATGCTCCCAAGTTCAACTTCACTGCCATCCCTCTTTGTGGCATTGATGATGCCGAGTCTACTTCGACTCTTTTTCAAGACGGTGCGGCGACGAGTACAACTATGGAGACCTTACAGGACCAAGCTTTGGAGGCGAGCGACACGGTGGCGAGCAAGGATGATGCTTCCATCTTTGGATGCGAGAGTGATGATGTGCCATCTTCGACCTTCATCCACGGCGACGGTGATGAGGTGATCGAGCATGGGATTCTCCCTTCAGTCATGGAGGAGAGCGATGATGTGCCATCTTCGGCCTTCATCCACGGCGACGACAACGAGATGGTTGAGCATGGGATTTTCCCTTCGACCACGGCGACGTATGATGACTTGAGTGACTTTTGCCACCATATTGAGAGTGAGAGTAACTTCACCACTAGCCCCATATATGATGTGTTGGCCCAATTCCGATGTGAGGAGAGCCACAACCCCCACCACTTGAGTGAGATGAGTGACTCCACCATACCTGAGTTTGAGTGCACCTACTTTGAGGGAGTGAGTGAACCACCACATAGAGAGAGTGAGGTAGTTGATACGGCATGTGAGGCCACTATGATTTCTAACGACTTAACCTCTACCTCTATTGTGTCTTCTCATTTGGTGCTAGGTCCCATATATGATGACGTGCCGATACTCGACGACTTCGTCCTCCCTTTGGACAAGACGATGGCCATGGTGGAATATGATGCACCCCCCACATGGTTCCATCAAGATGAAGATGACCACCAATTGGTCTTACCCACCTCACCTACACCACTTGAGTGGAATGACAAGGGTAACATAGGTGAAGGTGATGCTCTAGTCCCACTAGTGGACATTCTTGACATTGATTGCTTGCATGATGTTGATCCACCTATTACCATGCTTCATGCTAGTGCGATTTCCCCATGCGATGATTTACCCATTTATGATGAGTATGATGATTGCCATGTGGAGTCTATTAGTTTGATGCCATGTTACATAGGATTTCTTGTGACAATTCTCTAGGCCACATCATGTTTAACAATCCGCTTGACTTGTCATATGCTATGCATGAGATCAACCATATGTCATATTTGCAATCTCTTCGTAGTGACTATGCATATGCCATTAAAATGAACCCAATTTGCACATATGGCATAGATGACAAGCCCATGGTTATTGGCATTTGTTTTTCTTGTGATGATATTGATATGCTCCCTTTCCATCATTTATCTCATATGCCATGCCATGACCACCTAGCTTCGGATATGCATTGTTTTGGATGTTGTCCATTTTCTCCATATGATGTTTCCAATATTACTCATGAGGAGACCCCCATAGTTTCCTCATACATTTTAGGAGCTTTTGATCCATCCCATCCATTGCATCATCCCAATAATTATGTGCACAATATGCTCCCCATGAATCATAATGATATTGTTGTGCCATACACTAGTATGCTCAATTTGTGTCCCCATCGTGTCATACACAATAACTATTCTTTCATGATGGATGACATGTTCATATACCATGCATCAAATTTCTTTGAGCGATGCTTATCTTGTGCTAACTCACACATGCACATACACATCATGATGGATGATGTGTACATTTACCATGCACACAATTTCTTTGGTTTGTGTCTCTTTTGTGTAGGTACCCATGAATACTTGTCAACCTCGCAATCCCACGAGTTGACAAAACGAGCTCTAGAGAGCAATGATGACTTGGGATCCCGTGGATTGGTTTTCCAACCGCTCTCTTCATGCAAAGACTTCGCGCATTTCTTCTACATGGCCTTCACTTGGTTATGGGTTATTGTCCATTACATATTATATGCCCATCTTGCCATGTTCACTTTGCATGATATGCTTATTCATATGCCTTTACCATGCATTTGTGACCCATGCTTTGCATTACACATGATGATTGATTCTACTACTTGTTTGTGTATTTGCAAGCTTGGTGGAGATATTGCTTGTTATTGCCATGTTTGCTTTGTGCCCCATGCCTATGATGATACTATGATCTTGCTTTGTGTTCGTGGTTGCAATATGTCATGTGCATTGCCTATGCCTACTATTTGCTCACATGACATGATTGCCATGATTTCCACTAGTATGTTGCATCTTCGCATTACTAGCTTGCACGACATGATTGATATGCTTGCTTATGTTGCATCACCGATGATTCATACTTGCTCATTTCATGCGGTTGTTGACAACCATATACATGCTTTGCACATGATTGTTATTGCTTCTTGTCATATATCTCCATGTGTTGCCTCTCTCATGCTAGATGACTTTCCATGTATTGAGTGCAACAATGATTTTAGTCTTGATAATGAGATTGCCCCCATAGCATTCTCACATATGTTTGGAGATTTTGACATATTTCTTGTGAAGCATGCTTGTCTTACCTCTTTGCACCATATACCTAGTGCCATGAATATAGCCATTGTTGCATCATATTATTCATGCACTTGTGCTTCTAATTGTTATGTGCAAGAGAAGAGAACCATCATGATGGATGATGTGTTTATCTACCATGCGCATACGCTCTTTGCTTTGTTGTGTGCATGTGTAGGATACTTGGACTTTGTGTCGACTTCCACTTCACGTGAGTTGACCATTCGAGCTCTTGAGAGCAAGCCTCATACATTCTACCACGACTCGCTTCTACACCGCATTTGCTTGCGCTTCGGCATTGTGAAGAATACACAAGGACACGCCTTCAAGGTGACATCTTTCTTGAGCATGGATATTACGGATAATACTACTTATGTTGCTTGCACCATGAGACTTATTGGCCATCTTGGACCACTTGATTGCGCACTTGTTAGAGATCTTGCTTTGACTTGCCATTTTCACATTTCCATGCATCACGATATATATGCCTTGTGTGTTGCATCCAATTCTTGGATTACTTGCTCCTATCACATGTTTGGTTGCAACAATATCATTTCCTCACATATGCCATGTCCCATTGAATGCTACATGCTTGACTTGATTGCCTCACACATGATGAACAATTGCTCTTTCTATTGTGTTGAGTGCCACACGATTTTCACTACACCCTATGCATGTTATGCTTGGATTGTCTTGCACTTGATCCATGTGTTTAGACACTTCATTTTATTTGGTGTTGTGAATGCTTCTTATCCATACCATAGACCATTTGTCGAGTGCTTTATGCATGATTGCTATGATCTTGAGGTAGATGCTTGTTCACTTGTCAAACATATTTGCACCACTACCTCAAAATTACATACTTGTCCCCATGATATCTTTGATTGTGCTCAAATTATGTGCTTACATGCCTTCTCACAATCCTTTGTCACACCTTATGCTTTGCACAATGACGACACTTGTTGGGTGAATCACCACTTGAATGCTTGGTTTTGCACTAACGCTAACCACATTTGTTTTTCCAAGTGTTTGTTGTCCATGCTCCTTTTGAAGGAATCACTAGACGGTGCAACATTGGAGAGTGCCCATTGCGAGCTTGAAGATGATGAGTGCTTGGTGATCGACCACTTTGACACGGCAACGCCATCTCTTTCCCATGGTGATTTGGTTTTCGATCCGAGGTCGGATCTTTTCCAAGGGGGAGGGGATGATGCGGAGCATCCTACGGGCATCACCATGTCAAGAGTCCGTTTGTCAAGTGACACGTGCGACCTCTACTTCTCATACATAAAGGTGAATCTTCTCCTTTACACGTGTTCACTTGACCCCTTCGAGGATGGCATACTACTTGACACTCCACTCGTGTGCATACATAGGTATTACCGGAGCTTCACGGACAAGGAGGAGGAGTGCAAGCACCAAGGAACGCCTACACCATCCGCGAGGGAAGCGTGGAAGCGAAGACGGAAGAAGAAGGAGCTGCGGAGTCTACAGCGACCGGACGACCGGAAGCCACCGGACGTCCGACCCTCTACAGCGCCCGGACGACCGGCGCTCACCGGACGTCCGACACGTCCACGCCCGAGCCAAATCAGCGGATGTCCGAAGAGACCGGACAACCGGCGACCGGACGACCGGCCGTCTCCGGACGTCCGGTGCCCCCTCAACCGAATGAAATTAGTGGAAGTCCGAGCCCTACCGGACGTCCGTACCCTCACGAGCCACCGGACGACCGGTAAGGACCGGACGTCTGCTGCCTGTGTGTGCATAGTTTCGGGCCGATGCCCTTGTACCCCTTCACTTCGCCCCCATTTGCACTTAGACTATAAATACCCCCTACCTCCTCCTAGCTAGGGTTAGCAAAGTGATAGCTCATTTGTATGTGAGCTTTGCTCCTACCTACCTCTACTCTTGAGAGAGAGAGAGAGAGACCACCACTCCCATGGAGTTCAGGACCTCCATGTGAGCATGTGAGAAGATCCTACTGGATTCAAGACCCCTAACGGGAAGACATCAAGACCTCCTCTTGGAGATGAACTTTACCTTGTATCTTTCCCTTTGTTGTTCATGTACCTTGTGGATCTTGTGTGTTTGATTGTCTAGTGGATGTGTGATTGAACTTGTTCTTGAGTGTTTCCCCTTGTGATTTCTCTCCGTTCTTCCCCGTGTTCATCGTGTTCTTCGAGGGAATCCACTCCAATCGTGAAAGATCGGCCTACACCGGGTTAGCCCCGTATCAGTAAGTATATGCATCACACCCATGTGCATGAGAATCTCTTGCTGATGTACATATTGTTTGCAAGAAGGACTCATGAACATGTAGGTACATTTTCTGCACTTTACATCATTTGCTCTGATGCATATAGCCAAGATACATGTAACTCATTACTTGCTCTGACATGCTTATGCACTCACATGGTATTATATTCTATCTTCACATGATTGCATACATGTAGGAGGAGCCAATGCATGTTGCATGTTCTTCCAAAGCTTTACTTGTTACACTTCATATCTTTATCTAAAAGCTTTGATGTATGTTGTCATCAATTACCAAAAAGGGGGATATTGAAAGCACAAGTGCTCCCTGGGTGATTTTGGTAATTAATGTCAACATATCTCTTATTGGACTAATACTTTCATCTAGTATATTTCAGATGAGTTCAACAGTGGAGTGGCAGGACAAGAGGATGTGGAACCCCTTCAAGATGCTAAGGTCACATATTGGCAAAGGCTCAAGACTCTACATTTTCATTTTTAGTGATCCAAGATCACATTGAGTCCATAGGAAAGCCAATACTATTAAAAGGGGATGAGGTGTTGCTTAATGGCTTGCTTGCTCAAAATGCTTAGTGATATGCTCCAAAAGTCCTCAACCACTTTCTCATTTCCACATATGTCCTAAACCTAAAGTCAAACTCGGCCCCACCAATTTGATCTATCCGGCGCGCACCGAGTTCACTTGACATAGCCACTGCCAGAAACCCTAATCAATTCGGTCTTACCGATGGGATCTCGGTCTCACCGAGATGGGCTTGCAAACTCTCTGTTGCCTACTGCAATTATTTCGGTCTCACCGAAATAAGTAGTCGGCCCCACCGAGTTTGCTTGGCCAACTCTCTGTTTGCTTATTACTAAAATCGGTCTCACCGAGTTTTTGTAATCGGTCAAACCGAGATGAGGTTTTACCCTAACCCTAGCACATCGGTCCCACCGAGTTGACCTTGTCGGTCCCACCGAAAATCCTAACGTTCACATTTTGAACTGAATCGGTCTGATCGAGTTTTACTATTCGGTCCCACCGAGTTTGGTAAATTGTGTGTAACGGTTAGATTTTGTGTGGAGGCTATAAATACCCCTCCACCCCCTTCTCCATTTGTGAGAAAGCCATCAGAACGTGCCTACACTTCCAGCATACATTTTCTGAGAGAGAACCACCTACTCATGTGTTGAGACCAAGAAATTCCAATCCAACCACAAGAATCTTGATCTCTAGCCTTCCCCAAGTTGCTTTCCACTCAAATCATCTTTCCACCATATCCAAATCTGTGAGAGAGAGTTGAGTGTTGGGGAGACTATCATTTGAAGCACAAGAGCAAGGAGTTCATCATCAACACACCATCTATTACCTTTTGGAGAGTGGTGTCTCCTAGATTGGTTAGGTGTTACTTGGGAGCCTCCGTCAAGATTGTGGAGTTGAACCAAGGAGTTTGTAAGGGCAAGGAGATCGCCTACTTCGTGAAGATCTACCCAAGTGAGGCAAGTCCTTCGTGGGCGATGGCCATGGTGGGATAGACAAGGTTGCTTCTTCATGGACCCTTCGTGGGTGGAGCCCTCCGTGGACTTGCGCAACCGTTACCCTTCGTGGGTTGAAGTCTCCACCAACATGGATGTACGATAGCACCACCTATCGGAACCACGCCAAAAATCTCCGTGTCTCCAATTGCGTTTGCACATTCCAATCCCATCCCTTTACATTCTTGCAAGTTGCATGCTTTACTTTCCGCTGCTCATATACTCTTGCCATGCTTGCTTGAAGTGTATTGTGAATGTTTAAACTTGTGCTAAAACTCCACCTTAACTTGAAGAACTTAAAAACTGCTACTTTTCTTTGTTGAGGGTCTAATCCCCCCCCTCTAGACACCTCTTCTCGATCCTTTCAGCTAACTCATAACTCTCAATCCAAGCCTCAGGAGGGAGATCAGCTGTATAATTGGGCACCTTGCGAGGGCCCTTAAAATCTTTGGGAAAACGCTCGTTACGTAAAGCTGGTACTAAACACGGCACTCCAACGGACCTGGAAATTGCACCGGCTCCCACCGAAGCGGAAGGGGTCACCAGAGGCTGCTGATAAGCCTCCTAGTGAGTCGTCTGAACATCATTCATTGGGTTAAGGGGCGGGTTATTATCATGGGGCGGGTTATGTCGCCGCCCACTGCTAGAGACTGCAGGCGACTCAGTACGCCGACTGTAACTACGGCTTGGGAGGGGAGTTGAATGCACCCGATCATGACTGTATGAATAAGCCGCTTGCTGTGCAATGGCCGTCTGTAAGAGCTCAACTGCATTCCGAGTTTCGACCGCGGCTGGTGACTCGCTAGTGATTGGAATAGCCGCCAACCGGGTTGCTGCCGCTAACATGTTATCCACCGGGTTAGAAAAGTGCCCGGGTGGTGTCAGGACATGTTGAGGCGGTGTGTGATTGGGGGGGGCGGGTTAGGCGCCCGCTCCTCCCTCCGAGCCGGCTCAGGCTGGCGAGGTTGAGCCGCCGCCCGATTCCCTGGCATATCAGGGTTTAACTGAGGATTCACCCATGCATCTGGAGTACTTGGACTTGCCCCAGGAGTGTCAAACAAACGCCTTGGGTCATATATCGACGGTAGGCGACTCTGGTACCTTCTCTAAAATACCGCATTAGACACGTTCTAATCTAGACTTAGGCGCCAAGCCTCCGCCTTGACATGCCCTGCCTCTGCGTCAATCTGAGCCTTCAGTGCAGCTATTTGGTTGTTTTCAGCTACGATATCTTCTTGGGCCTTGTTTATCTCCTCACGAATCTTTGCAATCTCTGTGTTGCGCTCTGCTTGATTTGCCGCAGTGACCTCTATTGCCAACAAAGCTGTTAAGGTACCCATGAGATCCAGTAGCACTTGAGTCGGCGGTCTGCCTGAACCGGATCCACCAATCCTTGCCGTGGCTAGGACAGAGGCTGTTGCAGCCGCCGTCGAAGAATTGAGAGCCGGCCCTGTGCCAGCCATGAAGATAGCAGCCCTGCACGACGGCTCATAGGGGTCCAAAATACTGTTGCCATTGGAATAGCCCCCAAACCCGCCATCTTGAAGCTAATAGATTGACTCCGTCTCTCTGGTCGAGGACTCATCACCTGAGTAGATGAGAGTCTCTCCTCCAGATGTAGAATCTTCCGCAAGCTCCTTGGCTTGCGCGAAACCAATGAAAACACGCTTCCGGTCGGGTTGAACCTGGGCGGGTTGTGCGCGCCGAGCCGGCTCGACGATGTCGGTGCAGATGTCCGGCTTAGGCTCTGATCCGCCGATCTTTTCGATGAAGACATGAATTCCACCGAAGGGGACCCGGTACCTGTACTCGATTGAGTCGGCCTCGGGGCCCCAGCCAGCATCGTCGATGTAGAGCTTACCACGGTGACTCTTGGTCATCCTGCCAATGGCATATCCCTCGATCCCTGGGAAAGAGCCCATCAAGAACTCGAAACCACCGTGCACTGGCCCCATGGTGGGCGCCAACTATCGTGGGGTTAACACGGCAGATGCCCTTATGAAAGGACTTAGGTGCGAGGCCATGGCTATGGTGATTAGCTTAAAGGGGTTTAGCAGGATGAGAGACACGAGTTTACCCAGGTCCGGCCCCTCACGGAGGAGGTAAAAGCCTACTCCTGCTCTTGATGCTATTGCTTGAGTATCAATTACAAGGGAGTGGATTCGCTTGACTTAGCTATCGATTGATTATAACTTAAGTTTACCCGCCGCAGGGACTCACCTTTATATACACAGGTCGAGGCCCTGGGCTTACAAGAGTCCGGGTCGGGTTACACTTCGTAACCGATCCTGTCTCTAAGTCGCCTTGCCTTCCTTGGCAAGTCGCCATTGGGTGGCTTACACTTCCGGGTCACGCACTGTCTTCTGGCCTTGGGCCTCCATCCGGCCCACCTCGTAAGTTGCCTTCTTGTCTTCATGTATTGGTCTCTTGGGCCTATCTAAGGCTTCATTGTTTAAATCACCAACAGCCTAACCTGGCCCTTATAGGGCGGGTTATATCGTGGGGTCATATCCCCAACATCCGCCAACGACGCCCGATGCGACACTGACATCGACCACCCCGGTGAGCACCGGATCAACTCTCCTCCGTCCGATCTGTATCCACGGCGTAGATTAGATCCCGTGTACCTCTTCGGTTAGGTCCGGTTTTTTTGCTAGAGAACAGGCAATTTTTCTATTTAATTAGCCGCCTGAAAGGTTTTCGCTACCGTTCGGTCATCCGCCCGTAGTTTAGAACACCCACATCCCTTGGCCAATCGTGTTGCGCCACGTGTAGGCTAGCCAACGCCTAGCTTTTTTCTTTTTGTTTTATTTACAGAATTACTTCTGTTTTTAGAATTTGAATATCTTTTAGGTTTTAAGTCCAAATTTAGTGATTCTTTTTGCAGTAGTTTTATAATTTCATGAAGTTTCTGATGTTGCACTTAGTTTTCAAATTTGATTAGTTTAAATTTGAATTATTTCAAATTTGCTCAAACACTATTTTGGCTCTAGTTTGAATTCTAGAATAGATTTTTGAGTGATTCTTTTTGCTTTTGGTAACTTATGGTTTTGTCTAGCAGTAGGGTTTTAGGCAAAACAATACTGTTTTGACTTTGTTTTGTTTTATCTTTAAGCGTTTACTTTTAATTGTTTTTAAATTGTTTCTTTTTGTCACTTTTGATAAATTAGTTTATGTTTCTGTTGGTCAACAGTAGATAAATTTTATTTTACTTTAAAAAAATTATTTTCTCTAGTTTTGAAGTAAAACTTGCATAGGGAATAAATAGAGTTATATAGTAGCCTTTTTATTTGTTTCTTTTTGCAAATAAAGTTTTATAAAAAATACTTTCTGCTAACTTAGTTGTTTTATATTTTTCTTTTCTGTTAATTTATTAGTTTAGTATTTTTATTTGTTGTTAAGTTACTTAGGATAAAATTATTTTGTAGTTGAGTCAAAAAGTTTTCTTATTAGGTTGATTTATTGATTCTTGTGTAGTTTTTCCTTGGATTTTAATTGGTGTTCCACATTGATTTTTCTTTATTGCATTTTGTTTGTTGATTGTTGTTTTGAGTGCTAGAATGTTTGCTTATGTGGATACTATGTTTGACTATATAGATTTCACCGGAGTGACGCATAGTACTACCAAGTCATTATTCTGAGAGCGTTATATCTTCACCAACTTACCAGGCAAGTTCATTTTGACCATGTTATTCATACTTATGTTTTTATTGCATCAAGTGTCACCATTCATAATCCCTCCAGTAGTGATATTGACTTCTTGTAGTTGAGTAGAATGCATGAGGTAGGAACCCATCTCCCTGTTATCAAGCCCGGAACGTATATAGTTTTAATGCTACGCTATTGTAGACGGGGTTTTGTAACCACGCACTACATTTCTCTACCAGTGTGTGTTGGGAAAAGTTTCTTTCGCTAACGGACTGTTGGTCGGAAAAGCTTCTATCAAACTGTTGGTCGGTAATATTTATGTAGCACGACCAACCGTCGGTTGGGAATACTTTGATATTTGAGGCCAGACTATCGGTCGGGAAAGCTTTTGTTTCCATCAGACTGTTGGTCAGCGAATATTGCCAACCAACTGTTAGACCCAGTTCTTTTGGCCGATTCTCCCATAATCTTGAGAATCGACCCTCCACCCAGCTTTTCCCAGAATTTTGAACCCATGTTTTTTTTACAATCCTAGCTAATTAGGATCTAAACGGCTAGGATTGTAAAAAAAAATATGGATCCAAGATTCAAGGAGAAGCTGGGTGGAGGATTGATTTTCAAGATTTCGCGAGAATCACCCAAAAGAACTGGGCCTTAATTGCGAATTGGGCCGGCCCATCTTTGCGCGCGAGCGGGCCAAAAACTTAGCGCCAACCCTCCCTCCTATTTTTCCATTCGTCCTACAGGTGTCACGACCGCGCCCAAATTCTCCAAACCTAAATCCTCTCAGGCGAGCTCCCTCCCCCTCCCCCCGCCGCCAACCGCTAGCAATCTAGCAGCCCGCACGCCGTCGGCCGCATATTGTCGCCAGCAAGCCCTCACCACGGCAGCGAGGTTTCTGCCCTGCCCCCTTCATCCTCAGGCACCCCCACTGCTAGCCCCTAAGCACTTTTAACCCTCCGGTCGCATGTTCTGGAAGTCAGAGCACCGGCGCTAAGAGGCCAAGAAGCGGTGGTGAACGCCACCGTCCCTCTCAGATCCGGGGGTGAGATAGAGAGGTGGGTCACCTGGGAGAGAGAGCAATAGCCCCCGCTCTCGTCACCCATGTGCATCCACCGCCACCGCCACGCCAGGGGCCTCCATGGATCTGCGCTCGCCGGATCTGTTCAAGGAGAATCTGGCCATTATCTGCCGGTGCTTCCCCTCCCCCGACGGTGGGTGGTATTTTCCCTCTGCTGCTCCCTCTCCACCCCTTCCCAATCAGTGCTACCGTGGTTTGATTTGTTCCATTTCCTTTTTCTATTCAGATCAGCCATGACTTGTGGTAGTACTTTATCCAGCAAGCAGCTCTTCGGTTGGGAGCTCGAGCAGACTGTAAGATTTGGTTTAGGTTATAAGGTATTTTGTTCAACTGTCCAGAATCTATTAAACAATTGCAAATTTGTACTACTAATGCTTATAGTGAAAAGATAGACGTCAGGTCACGGGTTGATAGGTATAAGGTTATGGTTTGGTAGTTTTCTAGCGATTCTGTAGTATAATCGACAAAATCTGGTAGACATATAATCTAGTAGACATACAAAATCTATTGCTTTATCATTTTTGTGCTTCTAATGTTTGTCTGCACCATTCGAGCTAGCATGTTTTGCACCAAGGATTTAAAGTGCACTGTGTTTTTTCATCAAATATTCATCTATAGGCATATGAACTTTATTTTGTTTAAAGGCAGAACCAATTGCCAGGCGCAACAGCTACACCATTTATGTAGGCAACCTCCCTGCGGACATTCGTAAGAGGGAGGTTGAGGATATCTTTTACACGGTCAATATTCAATTTTGCTTAATGATTTTGGCATTAGCTTTCCTTGTGGCTTTGGCAATTATGTAAAGATAATTGACTATAGCACAAACTAATGAAGTTTTTAACCAAGTTTTCACTGTAAGTTGTACATAGTAAGGAAACTATGCTATAGGTTGCAGCTCATTTACATGGCATTGTAAGGAATTAAAATGGATTTATTCATGCCTTACTTTTATTTATCATTATGCAGCATGGCCGTATTGTGGATATTGACTTGAAGATTCCTCCATGACCTCCTGGTTACGCTTTTGTTGAGGTTAGTATTTTGTCATGGTCATGTAGAGTTTTCACTGTTCTGTGAGGCTTATACTTAGAATTTGCAATATAAGTCTTATTGCTATTATTTGGGATTAAAAATATTCTCTTAACTATGTGTATCATTTTTGGGTTGATATAACTAATGATCTTTTTAGTTTGAGGACACTTGACATGCCGATGATTTAATTTATGGTCGTGATGGGTATGACTTTGATGGCTATAGGCTATGGGTATGCATGTTGCCTTTTTTTTTTGCTGAAAGCAAAGACTGATTTCTTTCTGGTGCCTGTCGTTTGAAAAGGTATTTCTCAGGTGGAATTCACATATCATGGTATTCCTGTATCGCGCGCATATTTGCTTTGAGAAATTGTCATATCATGGTATTCCTATCTCGCATGCTTATCAAATACATATTTGGAAGTAGCAAATGTACTGGTGGTATAACTGCATATATACATGTATTGTTCATATGCACTGTATGTTCCTCTGATGTGTTCTTGTAATATAATTGTTTTTCAAGCACACAAACTGAGTTTCAGATCTTTATTTTATATAGGTCTTAGATTTCAATTATAGATCCTAAGTTTCGATTAAAAAACACAAATGTGTAGAGTTGTACAGATTTTTAGTTCTGGATTATTTAGCTATCATGCCATGGACTACAAATATTGTGGTTGCATGAGAACATTTTTCTGGTATTTTAAGTCAATGCAGACTGTTGTAGTTTTGATATCATGATATTTGTTTTCTAAACAACCTTCGATAACCTAGTGTTTTTGCTGGGGTTGGATAAAAGATACTTGTGGCGTATAGCAGAAAACCCTGCTTGATTGAATGCTCTTGATTTGTTTTTTTTTTCTGTAGAAGCCTACTATTTTTTGTTGTGCTTGTTTCCAAATTCCGTTTGACATACACATGGAACATCGTACCTGTACAGTGCGCATATCTCCAGTGATTTGCATAGCTGCTAAACGTCTCCTGTAGTATACCCTTATTATCCTCTAGGCTTGTTAAGATCGGATCTCAGCCTAATGCTAGAGCTCTCTTCAGATGGTTTCAACAATTGAGCCTGACTCAGGATATCAGTCCTGAACCATTATTTTTTTTCTTGTGAAATATTTACAACTTGGCACAAGATGCTACCGCCTTGGGCTCTCGAAGATAGTTGGTGGTTTTTCACGCGGCGATTTCTAACAAGCAATGACTGTGCCATCTGTATTTACAATTTCTATTTGTTTTCTAGATTTGTTCGTAATGCTGTTGCTACTGCTGTCTGAGTTTCTAGACTTATGAGGTTGTTGTGAATGGTCTGATTACAAGGGATGCTACACTGCCTTATCAGTTTGACGGTTTTTGATATGTTGGCGAGGCTGCGCAAGGTCCATTGCATGGCCATCTAGCAAGGTAAGCACCAACCATGTGTGTTTTCTCCACTTGGCTCGTATTGTTTAACATGCGATGATGTGATCATTTTTTTAGTTGAAGCCCTACAGGCTAGGGGCGTCCTCCTCATCCTGCTGCTAAGGTATTTTTTTCCTCATCAAGTCTGTGGTCTACTATGTTCTGAAGTTTAGCACAACTTTATGAACTTGTTTCTAGCATAATGAGAAACTGCCAGCTGTGACAATGCCATTCTAGACTGTGACTTTAGGCAACACACACCGGCACCACAATGAAGGAAGCACATGAAGTCTCAACAGTTTAATATTGCCTTAGCTACAATAAAGGAAGTGCACAAATACATGCCAATGATTTTTGCAATTGTTCCCTTCTTGATAGTACACACCCCTTTTTTAGAGAACATCACACCCCTTTGGAAGTAGAATAATTGGACAGTATGCTCTAACCCCTAAGTTATGTGGTTCTCAAGTTTCCTAAATTGTGTAAGTTCGTAGTCTGTATGCTCAAAACCATTTGCTGAACCGAATTAATATGTTTGCATCAGAATACTCGTGGGAGTATTCTATCTCTATCTATAAGCATCAATTATACATGATGGGTACAACTGAATGACTTTGGTAAATATGCAACCATGCTGATCTAATCTACATTCCTGCTTGAATTTAGAAATAAAAGTCATTGCTGCACTAGAATATGGACACTATGCAAATCAGTGACATTGCCACTATCCACTTTATTTACTATTGCAAATATTTGTGGAAAGAGATACAACAAATTAACAAAAGCACATTTGTTATGTATTCAGTATATTACTCCCAATACCTTGATAATTTGTGTAATGACCCTATGACATTGCAGAAGTTCTTGTCAACATCCTGTTGGGAAGGAAATGCATGCAGAACCTAGTAGCCAGTTGTCCGCATCAACTGGATGATTTTGTAACGGAGGACATTCCTTGCTATTGGAGATGCTGCACCTTTAGCTTTCATTTTGTAAAACTGGTTCTATGCCCTGTCTTTTGACACTCAACCAATATGTAATGCACTTAATTATCTTTGTTTTTGTAGCAATCTAGGTGTAGTGACTCATGAGAATGAACGAACTATTTGTATGTGTGATGAGCTAATGTATGATGCTATCATTTTTTTCGTTGTGTCCTAGATTTAAGATTATGCATGTTGGCAATTTGTGGATTTAAATGTACATCTTATATAGCACACAGAATATCGGTGTAGTGAGAACACCAGGCCAGAGTGGTTGTTTGGATGGCCCAACTGAATGTTGGTTGGGAAAGAATATCCTATCGGACAGTCGGCCGGGAGAGGCCCATGGCAGCGCAGACAGATTGTTGGTCGGGAAAGATTACCCTATCTGATAGTCGGTTGGGAAAGGCCCATGGCAACCCCGATGAATTGTTGGTTGGGAAAGATTATCCTGTTTGATAGTTGGTCGGGAAAGGCCCATAGCAGCCCCAATGGACTGTTGGTTGGGAAAGGCCCATGGCAGGCCCAACAAAATGTTGGTTGGGAAAGATACTCCATAGCCGACAAGTAGTCGGTCGGGAAAGGGTTTTCCCGTCTGGACTTACCCCAACAGACATGATCGGTCGGCAATAGTCTTTCCCGACCGACTAGCTGCTGGCGGAAGCTGTTTTCCCATCCAACTTGGCTGTGGGGAATGCAGTGTCATGGTGTAGTGTCTGAGTGCTCGGGAGTGGTGTGAAGGAGGACTCTACATCAATGATGACAACTCCATGATGGCATCTGCAAGGCTTGCATCTTCAAGGCCTCAAGACTTCAAGACTCGAGACAAGAATTTAATGTACCTCTGGGTGGAGAATGGTTAAGAAGGGTACATATGGTGCGCTCGGTACTTAGTGATTCCGGAGAAGCGTCGTGATATCATGCGGAAAAGCTCCACCCAGGCTCAAAGAGACGGAAGAATAAATCATGCCCGGAAGCTTACCTGTCCAACTGCAAGTCACTATGGGCTCTAGCTTGGTTGACCTTAGCTGTGACTCTGGCTGGGACAGTGCCAGCTGATGTAGAACTACGGTAGGATTGGATGGGCACTGGACAGTGGTCAGAGGAACTCTTCGGAAGACCATGTTTCGGTCGTCTTATTCTCAAACATCATGAAGTGCGAGAACGTAAAAAGAGGGATCGAATCTTGCGGGTAAAGTGCACAACACTCTACAGAGTTAAAACCTAATCGATTAGCCGTGTCCCTGGTTATAGACAAATTGAGCCTCTGGACTTGGATCTATCTTGAAACTCTCAACACTGGACTGATAACTTAATTGTGGGCAACGTATGATGATTTGGGCTATGAGACATCGGTTGGAAGAACCATGTCATAGTAGATAAACTCCATAGTGAATACTCCTGATATTCCTTTGTTGTAGGGAAAATAAAATCCAGCTTTTATGCAAACAAAACTCAGACACAGAGCCACAAAGCCATATTGCATATAGTATAGTTTTATCATCTATTTTTCTTACAGTGATCTTGCCTGTACATTCAATGTACTGACCTAGATGGCTGCAACGTCTCATGTTGCAGATATTTCTTCGATGAGTAAGAGATACAGTATAGGGTTACGGTCTACACTCAACTTGCCGATGGTGTTGATGGGATTCCACACCCGATTGATTGTTTCCGCTGAGACTTATGAGGTATATATAAGCTTTATGTTATTTTTACATGTGGTTGCACTTTGATATATACATTGATGTACTGTGTGTGCCAGCATACTGATCCAGGGATGGTACATATACACAGAGGCTTGGCCGTTTGAGGTCAGGTCGCTACAACGAGGCCATGAATTCCGTAGTGTGGGTATAGTCTACTAACCTCTGTAGAGTGCCTAATCTATCGATAGCCGCATCCTCGGTCATGGACACAGTTCGTAGTAGGTCACACTGTGGGTCAATAATAATAATAATCTTGTTAATAAACAACCCCAGTTCGATAAAGAGAGAAGTTGGTTGATCTTTAAGTGATCAAGTTAGGATCACTATGTTTGGTTGGCATGAGTTCATACGATGATCACGGGTAAAGATCAAGCTCCTTGTGGTCATATGATGATCACTACAGTATTGATAATACCAAGCTTGGTTGGTCCTGAGGTGATCGTATGGGGTCTACAATGGTAAGTGATATCATTGGTGGTTACGAGTTAACCCCCGACATGGGTAAGTTGGTACATTTGCATCGCCCTTGCCTACTAGTGATAATATTATCATGATCAAACCTTGTTCATGACATGCTCATATCATATTGCTCAAATGATATCATCCTCATCATTGTTTAACCTGTAAATGCCATGTTGTTGTTTGTCTTAATTGCTTTGGTTGGTGTGAGCTTGCGAGTACATTCAAAGTACTCACATGGCGTGTCATGCAAGATTGCAGGTAATATCGTGGTTGATTGCTTGTCAAGGATTTCGATTGCGCGCTAGGATGCATTCCAGCCAGAGTCCCTGTGGAGTGGAGTTCACCACCGTCGTCGTTATTCCGCTGCCGAGAGTTATTTCGCTGCTACGAGATGTTCTGCTGCTAGCATAGAGCTACCTTAGCAGGCGTAGTGTCATCGTGCCGATGTAACCCTTGTATTCCATATCCATTGTAATAAAGAGCTGATTTGTTCTATGCCAAGTAGTGCCGTATTCCAGAAGACTTGGTCTCTAGGCTGGAATACGGGGCGTTCCGGTTTCTCTAAGCCGGGGTGCCACATATTTGTTGAGAGAGAGAGATATCATCATGGAGGGCGGGGAGGGTGTGTATGAGAAATACATTTGTTGAGAGTGTGAGGGGTGTGAGAGAGAGATGGAGATCGAGAAATGGAGAGAAAGAAAGAGCGTGTGTTAGATACCAATAGCTCTATAAGCCAGTTAACAAAGAGAGGAAGATCGATTGATACAGGAGGTACGTGTGTGCGCCGGGGGGAGTCGATGGAGAGAACTAAACGCAACATTTGAATGTTGATAGTACTAGAATTAATATTCATGCTTCAATTTAGTGTACATTGTATAATTTGAATTGAGGACCATGCATGGATTCCGTAATTATTTTGAATTTGTGCCATACATGGTTCGGAAAAGTAGATGCACTATATTGACATGATTGTTGTGGTATTTGTATGTGTGTGATCATATGCTAGAATACATACAAAGTTTTCTCACCACCATATTTTTCATCTTATACATTGGAATTTGCATTCGAAAACTAGTGTGGATACCATGAAATGTGAAATCCACGTTGAGATCACTATATTACAAACACACTCTAATTCAAGAACTTCTCATAAATCAATTATCGTCCCCTCTCGAATGACCAATTATTTGCAAGGGAAATACAGGCATGGTAATACATACAGGTTCGTTTGCCAATTAAAAAAGGGTTTCTATGATTTATGCCACTACTTGTGTCCCACTACTCAGTTTTGCCACTACTTTTTGAGAGTTGAATAAGAAGTGGCAATTTGCATGAATTATATGGTTGGTCCAAAGATAATAGGTATATAATGGCAGTATAATAAAAACTGGGATGGACTTGTAGATCATTGAATATGATAAGTTTGATTCCTTGCAATAGTTTTGTGATGTTGAGGTAGTAATATGTGAGTGTGTGTCACGCCCAATATGCGATCCTATCCTCGAGGAACTCAGAGGTTCCACCAAGGACAGAAGCGCATATTGAAGACGCTTTGCAAGGTGGATATCATTACATCGTACCATGTATATAATAGAGGGGATACATACAAATGCATACAATCGCCACATGAATACATCAAACATCATACAGAAAAGCAGGATCTGACTACGGATGAAATCAAAAGAAAAGCGCGTATGACATCCACCCTGCTAGCCCAGGCTGCCGACCAGGAACCTATCCCTTGATCAAAGGAGAAGTAGAAGAAGAACTCCAAAACAAGCAAGCATTGCTCTAACGTCAAATCATCGCATTACTTGTACCTGCAACTGTTGTTGTAGTAATCTGTGAGCCACGAGGACTCAGCAATCCCATTACCAGGGGTATCAAGACTAGCAAAGCTTAATGGGTATGGAATGGATAAGTGGTGAGGTTGTAGTAGCACTAAGCATATATATGGTGGCTAACTTACGAGTACAAGAGTAAGAAGAGTAAACTACGCATAACGGTCGCAAACTAGTAATGATCAACAAGTGATCTAGAACTACTTACGAGTCAAACATAACCCCACCGTGTTCTCTTACCGAAATCCCTCGAAAAGAGACGGCCACGGTTACGCACGCGGTTGGTGTATGTTATTTTAGATTTAGTGTCAAGTTCTCTACAACCGGATATTATAAATTTCCAAGTAGCCACATAACTGCGGGCACAACTCTCTAAATGATTTAACCCTACAAGCGTGCTCCAAGTGGTCCATTATAAATTACCACGCGCATCTGATGGAACATCCTCACACCATGACTAACACGATGCTTACGACAAGGAATCCTAGTGGACAAGCCACTCGTTAAATGTAAAACTAAACCAGCAAGACCTCCCAACATGTTGACGATCTAGATAGGAGCCGCACGTATCTCGTTCTCAAGACACGACTGGATGGGACAAGCTACGAGTAAAACCAATCCTCGAGTTTCCTCGCGGAGACCCCGCAGGCCGCCCATTTTGGACCAACACCATCGGCACTGGCCCACCTATGTTATGTGGAATTAAGAATCCTTGGGTAGCGCTAACTCCCTATGCAAATTAATTATTTATCAGTAT
This sequence comes from Thinopyrum elongatum, assembly GCA_011799875.1. Classification (NCBI taxonomy): domain Eukaryota; kingdom Viridiplantae; phylum Streptophyta; class Magnoliopsida; order Poales; family Poaceae; genus Thinopyrum; species Thinopyrum elongatum. Next base: position 207,265,802 of record CM022300.1, on the reverse strand, counting down.
TATTATGTTGGCAAATTTTAAAACCAAGTTGGGCCTTGCTGGAGGAGTTTTAGCCTAAGCGAATGGTCAGGGGCGCCCATAATATCCCACATGTGTTAGGAGCGCTCATCAAGGAACATAACACCGGTATGACAGAAACTAGGGTGGCAAGAGTGGAACAAAACACCAGGCAAAAGGTCGAGCCTTCCACCCTTTACCAAGTATATAGATGCATTAATTAAATAAGAGATATTGTGATATCCCATGATTTCATGCCTCAACATGGAACAACCTGCAACTAGCAATGCTATAAGAAGGGCTGGGCAAAATGGTAACATAGCCAAACAACGGTTTGCTAGGATAGTGGATGTTAGAGGTTGTATCATGGAAATTTTCACTACAAGAAAAAGACACATCCGTGACATTTTGGGCCGAACGATTTTTTTTTCTGTCATGTATGACACTTCTATGATGATAATTGTGACAAAAGCACGTATCATCATAGATGTGGTGGGCTCCTACTTCTATGACAAAAAATCATGACAGAAAATGGGCTTTTCGTCCTGGGCAGGCCGGGGATGCACCTGCATGACATTCTTTGGGCCGTCCATGACGGAAAAAATCATGGTAGAAGCGAGGGCGAGGAAAATTTCGGGGCGTTCCCGGTTACAGTGGGTGGTCGGGGCCAAGCGATGCACGGAGGTTTGTGCGTTTCTCTCATAGACGTACATGCGTGTGTGCGAGGCATTGGGCTCTAACTGAACTCGAGCGAGGCGTTGGGCTCTAACTGAACCCGAGCGATTGCACTAGCTACGTTACTGAACCCCGATCGATCCCTTGGCTGTTAACTGAACCCGAGTGATTCCTTCGCTGCTGCTGCTAACTGAAGCCGATCAAAGTTGCCTCTTGATGAACAGTCCCCAATGGGGGTTGGATGAACAGTTCCCGGCGGGGGTTGGATGAACAGGATCCCATGGTAGTAGAGGCCGTTGCCGCTGGATGAACATGACCCCGATCGAGGAGGTGGGGGTGGATGAACAGTAGCGGTGGAGGGACCCCCTGGAGGGCTGGTTGAACAGGACCCCGTGGAGGGCTAGTTGAACAGGACCCCGTGTGGAGGGCTGGTTGAACAGTAGCCGGTGGAGGCTGGATGAACAGGACCCTATGATGAACAGTAGCAAGTGGAGGCTGGAGGAAGTCGACGGTGGATGAACAGTAGCAGGTGGAGGCTGGAGGAAGTCGACGGTGGATGAACAGTAGCCCGTGGAGGCTGGAGCGAGGCAGTAGACGGTGGATGAGCAGTATCCCATGGAGTCCCGTTTTGCGGTACGCCATACCCCTCCCGATGAACAGGACCCCCGTTTCGACCGTAGGCGCTCCAACACAAGTCCGTTTCCTCCGTTTTGCGGTATGCCAGACCCTTCCCGATGAACAGGACCCCGTTTCGACCGTACGCGATCGAACAGAAGGCTCGTTTCCTCTGTTCTGCGGTACGCCAGACCTCGTTTCGGCTGTTCCATCCAAGCCGGTTGGCTCCCGATGAACACGACGTATTCTGACCCAGTCTGTTGCCTCCCGATGAACAGGATGCTGTTTCTCCATTCCGACCCAGCCGGTTGGCTGCCGATGAACAGGACGCCGTTGCTGCCGTCCGTTGCCTCTCCATGTACACATGCCCTGGCTGTACGTATGCGCGAGTAGCTAGGCATTCGAGACCCCGCCCGTATGTACGTACGTGGCCGTATTTTTTGGTATCTGGCTATACGTACGTGTACACGGTTTAGACTGGACTGCCTGAATTGCTACGTCAGGGGCTCTACTACTACACGTGTCATTGCTTGCTCAGCCACAGTTCATCGTACATACTAGTCCATGGACATCCAACGGCCACTGTTGCTAGAACCGTGTGTACAACGGTTCGCGACCAGACAGAAAACGCTACGTACGCTTGGACCGGGTGCGTCCCAGCTGTCAGGGAGGATAAGGACGCACTTCCTTGGTCCCAGCTGTCAGGGGGAAGAATCATTTTTTGGCCCGTAATATGGACGCACTTCCTTGCGTGTGAAGATGTAGCTGGTGGGTCCATCTGTCAGCCTCACCGCGTAGAGTCCTCTTCAGATGGCTGTCGTTTGTTGACCACGTTGACCATGCCGCGCGGACAGCACACAAGCGGTGGACGATGGTGAGGCCTAGGAAGGGAATGACGCGGAGCCAGGAAAGACGAGGCAGGTGGATGCCCACGCGGAGGGGAGTACGAGGGTTCACTGGTTCGGCTACGGTGTGAGGCTGCCGTCGCCGGAGAATAACAGGAGGTGTTGGTGAGTAGAGGAATGGCCTGGACGTCGATGGGAGTAGGGTGAGCCGGTGAGTCCTGCGCGGCAGCACAGGCGGCCACGGGAGGCGGTAGCAGGCGGTACCGCCGGCGGTGGTTTGGGCGACTGAAGCAAGAATATCCGAGATTGAAGAAGAAGCATGACATCCGTTGGATGGTTGCTAGAACCGTGTGTTGACTATAAGTTGACAAAGCCTTGCGTACGCGTCAACTTAGTAGGCCCACAAGTGTGTGGCAGAGAACATATAGCCCATTTGCGATTTGTTAGAATGTACATCCCATTTTGGAATTCTAACGGAATTTACTAAAACCCATTTACAGTTTGTTAAAATTACAGCCCATTTTCTAGCTAAGACAACGATTAATAATTTCAACCAACCGCTCAAAACAGAATTTAATAAAATTTCCCACATTTTGATCGGATCCGAAATATTTTTATCCCGAAATTTCTAGTCAGCTTAAATATAATTTCAAAATAAATTTGTATTACGTAAAAATTCAACGAAATATTACGCGCGCAACAAGTAATGAAATTAAAATTTTCAAAATCCAAAAATAATAATTTTTTAACTAATTACGTGTTTGGTGCATTTTTTTATAGTTACAGCCTAGTTTTTATAATTACATCCCATTTATTATTTCTTAAAGCCCATTTTCTTGTTAAGCCTAACGCATCCCTCCTAGGAAAGATTTGCAGCACAGCGGGGCGGAGAATAACAAGTTGACCTGGGCTGGGTATTCCTCAAAAAAAAGTATAGCTAGGATAGCCATTTTCAGCTTGAAAAAAATTAATATCTGGGCTGGATATTTGGTCGACATAAAATAATAGCCTGGGCTAAACAGGCCACAACCCGCCCAGTTGCTACCCTGCTCCTCTGAACAACAACAAAAACATTGCTCAAGAAAAACTTTGTTTACACCTCAAAAAACAAATACTGCTCGAGCTGCTGGGTCCCAGCTGTCGGCCGCTCCTTGTGCAATTCTCTCGTTTATTGACTATATAGGTTGACAATGATGTGGGACCATGATGTCAGGAAACCAGGAGGAAGCAAAAAAATTATAGTTGTATATAATAAGGAGGAACTTGCGTACGTACGACTATGGCCCGGGTGGGTCCCTACTGTCATCCTCTCCAAGTAAAATCATCTCCTGATTCCTCATGTTCGTTGACCATGTTGACAACGCTCGGCGCCACGGCGAGCGCAACAACTCGAAGGACGACGAAGAGGGCCTCGCGGGCCCTACGGATGGTCTGATACAGCGCCCACTGCTCATTCAGGAAGCCAGGATCATCGTTCACCTATGAGCACCTTCGAGAGACTAAGCCGGCATGAAACGGTAAGGCCACGCTTGGGAGCTCTGGATTGTTTCACACCTGTATTAAGATACAAGTGTAATTTACTCATCACCGGAAACAACGCGTAAATTACAGGCATAATGAAACCGACGGCCCGAGGTCTGTAACAAAAACCGGCGAGTTACGCGTGTAATTTGAGAGACCAGTGTATATTTTACCAGTCAAAATCGAACAACCAAGCGCTTCGCCCAAGACCATCTGCTTTTATTTACAAGCGTCAGTTTTACAAGCGGTTTTGGTTGGAAAACGATGATCCAATCACGGCCTAAGATGATGAGTTGGTCGGAAGATCATATGGTTTCACCTTTAATCTACCCGAGTTGTCGTATAGGCTATGAATGAAACGTAAGACGATGAACTTCTTAAGCACAGAAACAACAGAAGAGGATGATCTTCTTAACATGCAAATCACTGGCATTAGATCAACATGCAAAACAATATGAAGCATTATTCTCAGGAGGCACGATGAACAGCTCGTGATGCCGCATGCCACAGCATTCCAAGCTCAACTTTGCAATCAAACTCACAAGGCCTGGCATTTCATAGACAACATTCAGAACAAACTCTTAAAATACCTTACATAAGTCAACATTCATGTGACTATGCATCTCAGCAGAGTAAATGTTTACTTCTGAACTGAACACAGGAATAGGAAAAAACGATCGACGCTGCTCACAGCAAAGGGCGTCCCACTCCAAAATATCAAATGCATGTCTTCTGGCTAACATCAATGAGCAAAATTTGACAAGGTCTTCCAATTCCAATATATTAAACTAATGTCTTTTTGCTAACATCAATGATTAAACTTTGACAAGCTTTTCCCATTCAAAATATGTAATGCCTATGATTGTGGAACGGGCAGGGTTTATCATCCGTTTGCACATTGAAATGGCACATGGAGCCGGATTAACCAGTGTATCTTTTTGTGTAGTTCCACTGAAATCGAATAATGTCTTGGCGTAGCATGGTGGATTTCGTATTTATATGTTGCAAGGCGTTGAACACGTTGACACCTCCACTCAAGTAGATAGTCCGGTGGTTCAAGGTGACGACGAATGATTAGAGAACCATTCGATGTATTATGCATGATGAAGTATTATGGAGGACACGAACCATCTGAACATTTTGTGCAGTTCCACTAAAATCAAGCTGAGCATCCCTGTCTGCATAAATACAGAAAAAACATGATGATTATAATAGTGGTACTAGTTGATTAAACATACGCTTACAACTATAATCATCTTCATTATCTTAACAGGAAAAGATAGCAATACAATAGCTTCAATTAAACATTTATTCAAAATAACACAACAATATAAGTAGCACAACATAACAAAGCACAATCATGTGGATGAAGGCCGATACTGACCTTGTTTGTTACAGCTGCGTCGGCAACTGACTTGGTCATACCTTTCCTTGTGGAGTGAATTTTGCACTCCACGTGTTGTTGAGTTTGCCATGCTTACTGTTTACTCGTGTATTAGATTAGTCAAAAAAGTGCTAATATTTCCAACAGTCATGTCACCAGCGTCTACTAATACTCTGTAAAGCTTCTCGATCATTCCTTGTGTAATGTAGCGCAAATAGTGATTGCTTCTTTCTGCAAAGTGAAAAGACCAACTGGGCCCAATAATGCAACAGTTAGCCTTAAACACATTGGCTCCTTTTGTGCAGTTCAACTAAAATCAAAGTCGAAATAGAACCGAGCAGAAGTTTTGATATCCCTGTATGCAACAATAGGTATAAAGGAAACAATTACTGAGAAATAACGGTTGATGACTTATACTCCTAGAAGAAAAAACATCTACCTTATCTTAATGGGAAACAAAGCAGGAGAGTAGCAATTCTCAAACAGTGTGATTCATTCATATTAACTGAGACATTATCTTAACAATACCTTGTTTCAACATGTATAAAGAACGACAAAGCAGAAAAGTACCATTCCTAAAACAATGCAACTGATTCATATTAACAGAGACATTATCTTAACAATACCTTGGTTAAACATGTAGAAAGAACTACAAAGTAGGATAGTACCATTTGTAAAACACTGTACCTGATATATAATAACAGAGACATTATCTCAACAATACATTTCTTAAACATGTACTCCGGTCGATCCCTAACAGAAATGGTACTCCCGCCGATCCCTAACAAGTGTTGCAATTTTGAACTAAGATTCAGTAGTTAATTCTGAGAGTGGCATTGCTTAATTTTACCAGTGGCATTAGATTAACAAAAAGCATAAACAGTTCCAGGGAGAGTGGGCGCAACAGCACCATGTGCTTTCATCTACTTATAAAGGGGGTGATGCAGAGTTTGTTGTAACAAAGCAACAAGCATCATGTCTGGGTTGGTCCTATTTTTGTTCACTTAATGGGAAAAGACAACAATTCAATAGCTTTAATTCAACATTTATTTAAAACAGTGCCAATACAAGTAGCACAGCATCTCAAAGCACACTGCACGATCATGTGGATGAAGGCCGGTACTGACCTTTCATGACGCACTCAAGATCACCTACGAATCTGCCAACAAGAATAGAAAATCCAATCTCATTTTGTGTAGTTCAACTAAATCAAGCAAAGTCGCCGGTGTGACATTTAAGTTCGCAATAGCAACAAGTTGAATAGATATCCCTGTTTTAACAGAGGTAAAAAAGGAAACAATTACTGGCCAATAAAGGAGGATGAAACATACGACGAGAAAAAGAAGCATCTACCTTATCTTGATGGAAAACAAAGTAGGACAGTAGCATTTCTAAAACGGTTGCATTGATTCATATTAACAGAGACATTCTCTTAAAACAACATTCGTTAAAAATGTAATTTACTTTTAATAGTAGCATTGCTTCCATTTTCCAGCGGCATTCTTTAGATTAACAACAACAAAATAGTTGTATGGGACATGGGACATGGGACATGCCAGCACCATGTGCGTCCACACGTATAAATGGGTGATGCAGAGTATGTTGCCAAGCAGCATATCTGCGTTGGCCCCATATTTGTTCTCTTTGAACCTTTTTCCTATGTGAAGGCAGCAAATCTAGTCCTGCACAAACTACCCGACCCCCCAATTTCTTTCCTTTTTCAACAAAGAGATCGGTTCCTTACAGATGTGTGTACTGGGTTACCCCCTTTTTCCCTTTTCGACCAACAAAGCGGCTGGATTGCCAGTCTATACTACTTTGTAACATCCCAAAATTCTAAATTTTGGAATGTTATATTAATTAAATAAATATGATTGTATGCTTGATTGTTTGTTTGAAAGTGAGTGGAATTTAAAAAATAAATTCAAATGAGAGAGAATAAAAGGACTTTCCCAATTTTTTTTCCATTTTGAATCCCTATCTAATTTTAAGTTTGCATCTTGTCAAAAATTCTCTGATAAAAAAAATATGAGAGGGGGAATATGACACTCCAAAAAATCAGAGACAATGTTTGGCAATTTATTTGAAACTCAAATTCCCGTTCATTTTGGAGTTATTGCAAAAAACATTTAAAAAATTATTTTATTTCATCATGAAAATATGTTCATGATTTAGAAAATTTTATTCTGAGAATTTTGGTATATAATATGCCTATATAATTTTTTTTTATTATTCTGTTTTTTTCTTTTCACTGTTTAAAAAAAAACAATCCGCCAGGCCAGCCGGCCCAGCAGGTCGAGCAGGCCAGCGTCAGCGCCCATGCTCGCACGAGAGCTGCCCTAGCGAGTGCTCCCAGCTCCCAGGAGCCGCCGCCTCCCGTTTCCCTCGTTTTCTCTCTCCCACGTAACCCTCTCCCCCTCATTTTTTTTCTCTTTTTTGTTTTTCCTCTGATCGCTGGGTCCACCTCGTCTTCATCTTTCTCTACACGAAACAGAGGAGCTCAGCACACGCACGACGCCGCTACCACGCACGCGATCACCAAACCCTAGCCCATGGCCTACCTCCTCCCCAAGGAAAACATCCTATATATACCCCTACCCCTCCTCTCGCGACCCCCTTCGAAAACTCTCTCTAAAACCCTCCACAGCCGCCGCCATCGTCGTTCGGATCTCGCTACAGCCGCCACTATCCGCCGCCTATTCCGACTCCGGTGAGCTCTCCTAGCTTCTCCAACTCCGGCCAACAGCCTAGTCTACCCCCACGTTCTGTTTTGACATGATTTTTCTCTCCTTCGTCATCTACAGAGGCCGCCCCCCAACTCCGCGCGCTCCGTCGGAGCACCGAGCTCTGCCGCCTCGTCCTCGTCGTCTCCGCCGTCCCCGACGCCCCTCGTCTCACCATCTAGAGAAAATCGGACGCCCCCGAACCTCCGCATCGCCTGGACATCCTCGCCGATGACCAGAGCGCCGCCACCCACCGGCCTCTTCTTCCATCCCATGCCCGGTTCTTCTCTATAAGCGCACGAGCGCTCCCCCTCTGTTTGCTCTTGTTTTTTTTTCTATTGATCGAATCGTTATGTTAGATTACATCGGTTTAGTAGATCGTTTTTCTTCATTAGATCGTTTTTCTTCATTAGATCGGTACACTGGTTTCTTTTATTTGTACGCGCGTTAGCGGTTTAATTATATTACGGCCGACCGCCATTTAGTTACAGGTTGCTCAGCTCCTAGCCCAATAGACTTGCCCGTTTTATTATTTTCGTTTCTGTTTTTTTAGTTTTAGGTTCAGTTTTGTTTTTTTTATATCTTTAGATCTACAACTCCGATTTTGATGATTCTTTTTCCTATGGTTTCACAAAAATCCCATCTATCCAGAGAAACCAACAAAATTTATTTTTGAAATTTTTAAATTTTGAATTCAAACAGATTTGTTACAAACACTAGATTGCTAATAACTTTTATTTAAAAATAGCTTTTTGATTAATTCTTTTTGCTAGTGATCACTTGACCTTTTGTCTAAACAGTAGGCTTTTGCAAATTAGTTTTTGTTTATTTTAAATTAGGATTTTAGGCAAAACAGTACTGTTTTACATAGTTTAGTGTTATTTTGTTTTCCCTTAGTATTTAAATGATTTTAATTAAATCTTTTTGTCACTTTTCACAAATTTGTTGTTTCTATTATTTAATAGTAGACAATTTTATTATTATTTTAAAAAGTTATTTTCTTTAGTTTTGTAAGAAAACTTGTATAGGTCATAGTTAGAGTTTATATAAAGCTTTATATTTGTTTCTTTTTGCTACTAAAAGTTTATGAAAAAAAATTATTTCTGTTATTTTAATGGAAACTCTATTTCTTTTCTGTAATTTAGTAGTTAGTATTTTATTGCTCTTAAGTCTAATTAGATCAAAAACTACTTTTGTGTTGGTTGTAGTAAAATTCTATAGTTTTCCTTGAAATTTTCTTTGTATTTCTATTGGATTTTCTTATGGATTTCTTTATTGCTTTTATTTGTTGATTTTATTATGAGTGTTAGAATTTGCTTGCTAGTATGTTTGCTGATATGAATGCTATGTTTGACTTAATAGATTTACATCGGAGTGACGGATAGTATCAAGTTATTTTCGAGAGCGTTATTATCTTCATCAACTTACCAGGCAAGTTCGCTTTGACCATGTTATTCATACCTATGTTTTTATTGCATCTAGTGTCACCATTCATAATCCCTCTAGTAGTGTTATTGACTTCTTGTATTTGAATAGAATGCATGAGGTAGGAACCCATCTCCCTGTTATCAAGCCCGGGACGTTATGTAGTTTAAATGATACGCTATAGTAGACAGGGTTGGTATGAGTGCATCGGAGTGGTGTGAGTATGAAGGACCCCCTACGTAAATGGCGACAACTTCATGACTGCATTGGCAAGGACTGCATCTTCAGGACTTCAAGACCTCAAGATTTCGAGACTCAAGACAAGAATTCAATACACACTACTGGGTGAAGGACGGATTTGATGGGCACCCTGGAGCAACCAGTGGATGGCCGGGATGCATGGAGAAGCGCCATGACATCTTGCGGAAAGCTTCACCCAGACTCAAAGAGACAGAAGAATACTTCATGCCCGGAAGCTTACCTGTGCAACCGCAAATCACTATGGGCTCTGGCTTGGTTGACCCTAGTGGTGACTCTGGCTGGGACGGTGCTAGCAGATGTAGAACTACGGTAGGATTGGATGAGCACCGGACAGTGGTCAGAGGAACTCTTCGGAAGACCATGTTTCGATCGTCCTGTTCTCAAACGATCTGAAGTGCGAGGACAAAAAGGGAGGGATCGAATCTTGCGGGTAAAGTGTACAAACCTCTGCAGAGGGTTAAAACCTAATCGATTAGCCGTGTCCTCGGTTACGGACAATTTGAGCCTCTGGACTTGGATCTATCTCGGAACTCTCAACACCGGATTGATAACTTAATTGTGGGCAACTTATGATGATTTGGGCTATGAGACATCGGTTGGCGGAACCATGTCATTATAGAAAACTCCGTAGTACAGACTCCTGCTATTCCTTTGTTGTAGGGAAAATAAAATTAGCTTTTATGCAAAACAAAACTCAGACACAGAGCCACAAAGCCATATTGCATATAGTATAGTTTTATCATCTGTGTTTCTTACAGTGATCTTGCCGGTACATTCAATGTACTGACCTACACGGCTGCAACGTATCATGTTGCAGGATTATTTATACGACGAGTGAGTTTCGTTGTTGGGTTACGGTCTACACTCAACCTGCCGATGGCGTTGATGGGACTCCACACCCGTTGATTGTTTCCGCTGAGACTTATGAGGTATATATCAGTCTTACATTATTTATACATGTGATTGCACTTTGATATATACATTGATATACTATGTGTGCCAGCATACTGATCCAGGGATGGCACAGATACACAGAGACTTGACCGTTTGAGGTCGGGTGGCTACATACTTTCCCTCCCTCCTTTCCTCATTGAACCACGTCCTAGATTCATGCTCCACCCCACCCCACCCTTCTTTCCTCTTTGAACCAAGACCTAGATTCGACTACAAAATTGAAAAAGATCCGCATGCAGCTAGATTAATGACGGTTTCAAAGAAAGTTATACCTTAGGGTCATCGGGATGTGGCTAGGCGTGCGACGGGAGGCCGGATCTGCCCACACTATGTACGGCAGCGAGGAAGAAGGGGTTGGAGGCCCTCCCGCACAGGCGCTGGGTGAAAGAGAACAACGCAGCCTGCAGTGGATTGCCTCCCTCGCTGAAGGTGACAGAGTGAACGCTGCACCTCCTCCCCTTCCCGGTGCGACGGGATCCGAACGGCTCCTTCACCAGCTGTGAGGGGGGAGAGAGAGATAGAGGCCAACGCAGTCTTGTTTAGATCTTGTGAAGAGGGTGAGAGACTATGAATAGAGCAAACCCTAGCAAAGGAACGCTGAGCCTCCAGCATGTATATATATATGTAGTGCAGCGAGAGTGTGAAGAGTGCAAACCCTAGCGAACAAGCGCTGAGGCTCCAGCTTATATAGTACTTGTGTATAGTACTAATATAGTGGAGTGGTTTTCTTTTCTCTCCATAACAATCATTTTAAATTGTGTACGAAACCGAACTCTTTATTTAACGTACCAGTGAACAAAACTACTACGATCAACTAATGATCCACGCGTCCTGGTCGCACTTCCTGTCCTTCACGTGCGGTACACTACCCTCCGTTAATTGAACAACCACACACGCGCGAAATTATCGGAAAGGTGTGAGAGTGTATACAAATAAAGAATTTTAATTTCAATTATCGGAATGTGTGGGAGTATGTGCAGTTTGCCCTCTCTCAATAATTATGGTTTGTTGTGTTCGGCCTAAACTTGGTCAAACTTTACAAAGTTTAACTTCAGTCAAATCTAATATGCAGAGTAAATAAAAACGGAGGGGTACTACCTCCATCTGGGTTTTTAGTCCACACCATGTTTTTAATCAAAGTTTGACCACATATTTAGTTAAAAGCTGGACAAATAAAATTACAGGGCAGCTAAAGACAAAGTTGTGAGAAGGCTTAGAAATCAATACAAAACATTTGGTTCATATCCAATTGTGTGATAAAATTGCACCAACGTAAATGACTGCTCCAAGATGAACTGGTGAAGGATATCGTCTTTGTGGTAACAAGCAAAGAGCACTGATGGAAGACAACCCGTTCTTCATTGAACATCGATTAGCTTCACTAGCCCATGCAACCATGAGACGCAACTATGAGCATCGGTAGCTCATCGTGGTGTGATGCATCATCAATTTTGGCATCATGTTTGGGTCAGGCACCAATCACGAAGTTTGATAATACTCACTATGGTTTGTTTCTTCTCGGTAATCAAGCTCGAGAAAGGAAGAGCTGAGCAACAGTGGCCATCCAATTTTGTGCAGTTCCACTAAAATTGAGGAAGACATGCCCGGGTATGGAAATACGCATCCCTGTTTGCAAAAATATAAAAAAATGATATTTAAGTAGTGTCGTTTCTTTGTTTTAGCAGTGGAACAAGATTAAAATCGGCGTCTTAATTGTCAATAAGAATTAATGAAACGTACACCAAAAAATAGAAGCATCATGATTATCTTGATGGTAACTAAAGCAGGATACCCGAAAAAAAAACTAAAGTAGGACAGAAGCATTTATCGACGCCTCTACCTGGGCATTGCTTCATTTTACCAGTGATAGTTTTAGATTAGCAGAAGCAATAGGAGCATATGGACAATGACCGCACAACCACCATGTACTTTTTGTCGGAAAAAAACGTGTATACCTCCACCGATGCATAAATGATAAACTAGGACAAATTTTGGAGTGGTCTTTCCTCTATAGTAGTAAAAAATAGGTGATGTTGGACCAGCCGACGAACCCTAGCTACTGTACATGAGGAGCTGGGGAGTAGTGGTATCAAAGAAAACCCGAGTGCAGAGTACAATGAAGCATGAAATCCAAGAGAAGTTATACCTCAGGTGGGCGAGATGTGGCTTAGGCGGGCGAACAAGGGCGCAGAGGACCTTCGTCCACGCCGGCGCCGGCTCAGAGAGGACGGTGCGCATCGGCTTCCTCCATCGCCGACGGCGACAACGGCAACGCTGGACCTCCTCACCTCCCGCACCGGACGAGATCCGGCCGGATCTGTGCCCACCGGGAGATAGGGTGGACACTGTCATCTTGTTCAGACTAGCAAGAGGCCCATGCGTTGCACGAAACATCAAGATGCATTTATACGAGTTGTTTATCTTGTGGGAGACAAAGATGAACGAGGGAAGGCCTTATTTGCAAATGTGGAGAGGGGTGCAGGTATCTTTTTGCAAAATTGCCATAGTTTGCTTTCTATCCCTCAGATATAGATCGGACGGTCTATATTGCAGGATGGCAGGCACACCATCATCACCAACTCAGTTTTTTATAAGAGTAGTAGAGTAGTAGAGATATAGTAGAGAAGTAGAGATAGAGATATGGAGAGGGTGAGATAGTGAGACGCGACAAACCCTATCAAACAAGAGGATATATATACAATGGAGTAAAAAAATCTCCATACCAGTGGTTTTAAATAGAATAGCAGTGGTTTTAAATAGAACTCGATCAATAACACGCCCCCGCTTCCAGGTTGCAGTTTGTATCGCTCATGTGTGGTCCCCGACCTTCCATTATTAAGTGAACAAATTAAAGGGTCGAATTATTACGTACGTAAGCTGCCTCTTCATGTACAAATGCGCTCCATCGTGTACTCGCGGGTATGTCGGAGGCAGAGTGAGTGCGTGTACATTTCTTCTTGTACGTAGTACTCCATTTATCTCACTTCATATTGTTTCCCACTCCTATGATATTCCTATCCTAGGAACAAAATGAGGCGGTACTAAGTTTGTGTGTGTGTAGGAAGAACGAGACATCGATGTTGTGTACGAGTAGTCGCGAGAGTCATCACTATGTGTGTGAGTGCGCACACACACATAGACATGCATATCCATGTTTACGTAAAATTCTTACTTCCATCTCCATCTCCATCTCCAATCATATTTGTCCAACTGGCAGATTATTTACATTATTAATTACGCAACAATATTTACGTACGTCCAGCCTGACCGCCTTGGCCAACCCGAACCCTCTTCATCACCCACGCGCGGTTCCCGCCCGAAACGGTCAATGCCGCATTCATGCCCGACCAGAGTGGACGCGACCTCTCATTGGCGCCGGCATTGAAGTGGCGCGCCGGTCGAGGGAGCTCTGCCCGCGCCGCTTCCCGGTGCATGCGACTGCTCCGCGTTCAAATGTCACCACGGCCGGCAACAACATGCATGTAAAAAAGTTCTTGGGAGTTCGTGCTACAGCTTGTTGTCCTCCCCCTCCTCGTCTATCTCTTCCAGTAGTGAAAATAATACTTATAATATGGTATAAAACTAAGAAATTGAGATGAGCCCAATAAACCAGAAAGGAGGAAGTACATTTTACCACATGACCCACCAGGCCACCATACACTCTCACATACTACCTCTGTCCTGGTTTATTAGTCCCCTATGTAATTTATGCATGATACTACGCATAAAAAAATGGACTGGAGGGAGTACAAACCTTTCTCAGATTTTGTTTCATGTATGTATCCTGACTCCAAGGTTGCCCCGTTACAACATACCATCAAATACAAAGGAAAACTAACACGCATGCTGATGCATCTCAATGATTCACAGATCATAGCCAATATTTAATTCACAACTAAAGAAAAAAGTTGTGAGAGTGTGTACAAAAAAAACTACTGATGGGGTCTCTACGACTTAAACCCTAAACCCTAAACAGGATTTAATTTCCTGGCTAGGTAGAACCTGTCGAAGGAAAGAAGCCTGGCACCCTCGGATCATACGATGCTTTTGTGCAGTTCCACTAAAATCAAGCTGAGCATCCCTGTTGGCAAAGATATTGAAGAAGTGTGATTAGAATAATAGTAGTGGCACTAGTTCATGAGACATAAACTCATCACAAATAGAAGCCGGTAGAAGTAGAGAAAGATCTACATGGAGATGGAGCTACGTGGGGAGTTGCGGCAGTGGAGCAAGCCGGCTCCAAAAGGAAGTTGTACCTAGGATGTCGGGGTGTAGCTAGAAGGCCGGTGGGAGGCCACATCAGCCCATACCGTGGGGACCCCCGGTCGGCACGCACCGACAGTGGGTTTTCTTCCTCGCCGCTGTCGACCGCGTCTATGCAGAACGTCGTCCGCTTCCCCCGGCGACGGGATCAGGCCGGATCTGTGACAAGCGGTGTGGCTACCGTCATTCTATGCTTGTGAAGAAAGCAGCCCAAGCAAGCAGGCTTGTAGCTTAGGCTCCTGCTAGTGTATATATAGTGGAGCGGTTTGCTTTTTCTCTCCATATCAACCTTTTTATATTGCGTACGTGTCATTGAAGAGTGAAATGATGGTTGCTTCGTCCGACTAACTTACTGTGTGATTTGACTGCTCCTGAGTGGCCCCTGCACATACTCCCCCTACGTGTATGACCGTTCCTGAGTCTCACATGTACTTATCTCTATTTTCTTGCATGACATGTAGATAGGATGCACATAGAGGAATTTTGTTACTGCACGTTGTTACGTATCTACTCCCTCCTTCCGGTTCACTACTAGTACTCCCTCCGTCCTGGTTTATTGGTGCCCTTTGTACTCAATTCATGGGCTCGTTTTCCTCAAGAAATTGTCTTTACCAATGTATTAATATCGGGAATGCATGCATGAACAACGAAAGATTAAACGTTGCATGCAACGTTTTGACAAAGCATTGACATATGAACATGTGAATGTGAGGGACTACAACCTCGTGCATGCATGCAACAATCACACGTACACATGCACGCAAATATGCGCGCGACGCCCTAATGCATGCATGTCTGAGCACACGACGGAACACACACGGTCGCGCTCAAGTGCTCAACCTACACTTGCATGCACACACATACTCAGCCAGGGTGAGCTAGTGACCGTATAAACACCGGAAAATGTATATGTTGCCCAGAATGAGCATATTATGAAGTCCACTGACCGTATTTTTACAAATATACAGTGACAGCCAGTGTATTTATCTCGTTTCAAATTAAGCCATATTAACCGGAAAGGAGGCAGCATTGACTAGCATTACTTTGTTGTGTCCCGTCAACTTGCAGAATAAGGAGAAGCTTGCACGCGGTGGCTCGCAGGACAGGGAGAAACTTTTGACTAATGCAAGCTCTCCCTCGCTCAGGCGGTGGATGTGTAACAGTTAATTCGGTGTCAGATTGCCAGATGCATACACTGTACTAGTACCATAATTGTTCGACTTCCCGAAGAGGCGAAGAGCCAAGCGCAAAGTTTACTACAGTACTAGTACTTATTACTCCGTTTACAGGTACTACTAGGAACCGCATGGTGGAGCGTCTGCACTGTTATGCCTCCTTTGGTTTGTAGGAATTTCATAGGATTTCTATAGGATAGGATTTGCAAAGGAAAATTTCCTTTGAAGCCCTTTGGTTTGTAGGATTGGATTCCTATTCCTATGTAGGATAGGAATCAATCCTTCACATTTTGGAGGAAAAAACATTAGCTAAGACTCAATGGAAAAATTCCTATCCTATGCATAAAAAATGACATCTCTTTCTCTATAAGAATTGAGATGCATGTCATCTCACTTCCTATGATTTTCATATTCCTATAACATTCCTACCCTATGAACCAAAGGAGGCCTTATTTTATTTTAATCTGTGATAAAGCAATCTGCAACATATTTGCTTCTCTTCGAGGGTTCTCGCATGTGATAATGGAAGTTGATTGCATGGAACACTCGCCACAATTCTCGCTTAATTCTGGCTCCTATCCTGTTAGAAACAGGAGCGCTCAGTAATATTTTCTCTTTTTTTATTCAGCATGTAAACAGGTCAGCAAACCTTGCTGCGCATCTTTGTGTGAACCGTGCTTGCTACACTTTGAATGTGACCGAGAGCTGGCTTGATGAAACACCTCGCTTCCTTTTTTTTGTGGGGTACCTCGCTTCCTAGTGACCAGTCTCTTGGCTGATTGTCCTAAGAATGCTTATATATGAATAAAGCTCTCTCATTTACCCACAAAAAAGATTAAGCCATATTAACCGGAAAGGAGGGAGTATGGACTAGCACTACTTTGGTGTGTCCCGTCAACTCACAGAACGAGGAGAAGCTTGTAGGACAAGGTGAAGCTTGCTTACGCCCTCTCCATCTACCTAAAGCGTGGTGGCTCGCAGGACGAGGAGAAGCTTTTGACTAATGCAGCCTACCCTCGCCCAAGCGGTGGACGTGCAGCAGTTCATTCGGTGTCAGATTGCCAGAGGCATACACCGTAGTACCATCATTGTTCGGCTCCCCGAAGAGGCGAAGAGCCAAGCGCAAGGTTTAGTAGTACTAGTATACAGGTAGTAGGAACCACATGGTGGAGCATCTGTACTCTTATTTTATTTTAATCTCTGATAAAGTACACATTTATTCGTGAGAAGTGCAGAAAACGGCAGCCCAATAGTACTATTAAAAACATCGAACATGTAATGATGATATCGATCAACCATGCTCGAATATATATTGGCCTCCGTACGAGCCCGTCTGTGTGTTCTCGCTCCTCGTCTCTCTCAAGGAGCGGCGGGTTGGCCATTTTGCCGTCAATTGAGATCGGTTTGCTCACACTCCGGTCTCACATGTCAGTGATATGCCAAGAGGAAGCGCGTTGACCGACAGGCCATGCGCGGACTTGGTTTTGCACCTTCATACTACCCTCCATCACAGTTTATAGAGCGCGCTTCAACAATCTCTGGGACCAAGGCGACTAGCAATCGGCCTGAAAAATAGCATTGGTAGTTATAGCACGGCGTCTATTACTAGAGTAAATAATGCGTACACAGATGCATGCAGTGTTCCACCCCGGGTACACACATGCATGCACTTACTCCACTCCGCGTACACACCTACATCGAGAGAAAATTGTGGGCTTGATTGCGGTTACCACACCCAAATTAATTGAGCACTAAACCAAACGCGTATAAATCTCTCTGGTGGTGGAAATGCATGAGAATTGAAGCGCGCCCTGTAAACTGTGACGGAGGGTAGTATGAGCGGATTCAAAGAAGAGTGTATTGAAGGTTGCTTCTTCTGAGCAACTTACAGTGGGAAAGGTGGGGCTTATGATTTGACTGCTCATTACTGACTATTAGTGCGGTGCAACGACCGGGCTGAGTCTCCCATGCGGTTGTGCACTATAATTTGGTGCATGGCACATGACCCGGATGCTGAATGGCTTCTGGCAATGCTATCAAGCTTCCAGCATTTGTTTACATAATTGAATATACAAATAATTTTTCACCGACATGAAATTGTACAATGCTCTGAAGCTTTCAGCTTTTGTTTCGTGTGTCTTGCCAGCTGGAAGGTTGTCTCGTTACAGCATCAAAATCAAAATACTAGAAAGGAAACTAACATCCATGCTCTTTCGGAAAAAATAAAAAACTAACTTCCTTGCTAATGCATCTCAATGATTAGCAGATCAGAGCTAATATTTACATCACAACTGAAGACAAAGTTGTGAGAAGGTGTTACATTAAAATTGATCCATGCTTTCATTGGCAGCAACTACTCCCCAGCTCTATCTAAATCAACAAGGCTTGTTGGGAAAAAAAAGTAGCTGTCAGGAGCATGCAACATTCCGGTCATTTTGTGCAGTTCCACTAAAATAGAGCTGAGCGTCCCTGTTCCAAAGATATTAAGTATGATTACAATAATAGAGGACTGTTGATGAAACAATAAACACACAAATAGAAGTCGGTCACCTTTGCAGTCTCTCTTAAGACTAACTAGTTGGAGAAGATTAAGCAAATAGTTGGAGAAGATTAGGCTCGAAGTTTGATGAGGAGGATAGAGCAAAACCAATCTCCCTTTGTGCAGTCGCACTGAGATGTAGAGACGTTGCTCGTGTGACATTTTAGTAGAACTGCACAAAACACTCTTAAGAAAAAAGTGATTTGTGCAGTTCACCAAAAGGTCGCAATAGCAACGAGGTGAAATGGATAGCCCTGTTTGCAAAAAAGAGGTAGAAAGGAAACAATTACTGGCCAATAACAATTGATGACACAAAAGACAACAAAAAAGAAGCATATTCCTTGTCCTAAGGGAATATAACAGCACGGTTGTTTATCTAAAACGGTGTGAGGACGAGATTGCAATATGGAAAGTATGCCGGATGAGCTACGTTTTGGGCAAAGAACTAGGGAAGATCCACATGGAAGATTTTCCACATGCAGCGACGTGGGAAGATGGGCAGTGGAGCAAGGCTGGAGGGGAGGAAGCTGTACCTAGGGTTCGTCAGGATGTAACTAGGAGGGCGGCGGCGGGCGGGATCTGCCCATACTGCGCCAGCGAGCAAGTTGCGAAGGCCCTACCGCGCCTGAGCTTGGTCAGAGAGAACGGCGTGTACCGCAGATCGGGACGTGCTGCCTCGACGACGTCAAACGGAGAAACGATGCACATCCTCCCTTTCCACCGGCGGACGGGATGCGGCCGGATCAGTGACCAACGGTGAGAGAGAGAGAAGCCACCGCCGCCTTGTGTGAGATAGTGTGATGAGAGACAAACCCCGGCAGGCAGGCTCCATTATATATAGAGGAGCGGATTTCTTTTTTCTCGATGACAATCATTTTATATTCTGTACCTACCATTGTGGAATATAACTTTATTTAATACTAACATGTCAAGTCGAACTTTGTTCCATGTACCCGTGGTACACGACCCTCCTTCAAGTAAACAACCGCTACACGCGTCAAATTATCACGTGGGCTGCCTTTTCGTTCAGAAATGAGCTCCACCATGTACCCGCGTGGGTGTGGCCGGGAACGAGACATGAGTACATGCGCCGTGCGTGCACCTCTTCTTTACGTGCATTTACGTGCAGGTACGTAGATGGGTGTGTGTGGGAGAGATGGTTTGTGCGAAACAGAGGCAATTTGTCGATGATATCTCAAACAAAAAAATGTAACATATGTAATGTGTGTGAAACAGAGGCCTGGATATATCATATATAGAGGGAGGGATCCACGAGAAGAGAGTGGATGGATCATCGGCGTGAGATATAGATAGAATCGAATACAGGGATGAAGTGTGTGGGTGCGCGATCGATAAAGAGTGCCATCGAATTTGTGTTTGCCCACGTCAAAGATACATGGCGGCTGGCCTACTGGAATGTGAGAGGGCAGAGGTGCAGTTTGTCTTAGTGGCATGGATACCTACATACAGCGTTCGACTATCGGTGTGTGTGGCGGGGTGGGTGGGGGGAGGGGGGCAGATACCTACTAGAGAGAGGTAGATCGACTGGTATATGTGTGGAGAAGGAGAGAGACCTAACTATGTATTGAGGGAGATCGGCATCCATGCATATGTGTAGCAGAGGAATAAGGTTGGGAGAGAGACAAAGGTAGAGTGTCGAAGGGTTGGTGGTGGAGTTGCTTCTCACAAATGGTGGGAGAGGCCTGCTAGACAAACGGAGGGTACGAGTGCAATATCAATAAGAGAGGGGATGTCTGCCTGTCTATGCACGTGCGTGTGAGAGATGGGTCTCGGGAGGTATGCAAGGATGATGAGGGGGGATGATATGGTTGTGGTAAGCAGGCGTAACTACATAGGAAGATCAATTGTCGTGTGTCAGAGAAAGGGAGACACATAACTAGTGAGGTACGTCGATCGGTGCGTGGGAAAAAAGACTTATAGTCGACCTAGCTATATGCAGGGAGATCGGTAGGTATACATGCATGCATGTGTTCGAAGCAAATAAAGGTTCGGAGAGACGGACAGGGGGGAGAGGGGTGCGGCTAGGAGGTGGTGCGAGAGGCCTACTATATCAAGGGGGAGGAGTGTGCGAGTATGAGATCGATGAAAAGAGGGGCGGGAGTGTGCACCTGCGTGGAACTGTATTGGACATAGGGGGCATGGACGATGAGAAGAGAAGAGGGGAAGTGTGTGTTTGTGGTAGGCACACTTGGCTAGAGAGGTATATCGACCGGTGTGTGCCGGAAAGAAGGAGCCAGGGGGCCTACACACACCGTGGGTGAACGACCTAAAGAGAAACAATGAATGTGCATGATGGAGGGGACGCTGAGGGAGGGTGAGAGGGGGGGGGGGGCGTGTTGCCTTGCCCAGAGAAAAGTTTAGCGCTAGCTACAAAGAGAAGGATTGTGTGGGTGTAAAAGACGAATAGAGATCATTATTCATTATAAGAAAGTGGATTCGGATATTTGAAGAAGATATCATAGTGTTGTAAACCGACGCATGCATGAATATATATAATGGTGAAACAGATGGTGTGGTTATGAACATGTTACACTACATATAATATATAGAACATTTATTTGAATTTGTGATAATGTGTGGCTTTTGCAGCTCAGGGCTAAATACTTGTCATAATGTAGGGGGCGGGGCACTATACTTTGTGTGATAAACACAATGTACGTATGAAACATGGTTTAGATTATGAAGATCTAGTTAGTACATCAAATGTACTATTACTTGGAATCAACATCAAGTGTATTCAAAATTTCGAATTCGAGTTCATGTAGTACACATAGTTCATATCTATCTCTATAGTAATCATGTGGTGTGTTGTTAAGATAATACACGAATGATGGTTTAACTTGGCAACAATCATGATTCTAGATTCTTATTCAAATAGAGAAATGAATTCAAATTTAATTCAAATTGCAGCGGTAGTATAGACATTTGGAATGCACTAAAATGTTGCTATGAGTAGGTTACATGCATTATACAGCCAGCAAAAAAATTTAATTGGACATAACATGGATTCATAGCTTTGAATAGCATTTGTACAGTAAAACAGGACAAGACTCTCTCTTTGTGTGGTGCGAATAGTTTTATTTTTTTGTTTTTTTCGTTGAGGGAAGTGCAAATTGATTTGGTACGTACAATATTACATGTTAGGCTTGTCCCTAAAATTCAACCCGCGCCTTGTATCCCGAAAATTCAGATATCGTGCTCCCAAAACTCGCGCCTTCACAACCCGCGCCTTACTATCCCGAAATTACAACGCGCGCGAAAACTCCCTCCAGCTGCCAAATCCCGACACGCGAAATCCCCCTTCTAACCCTGAGCCGAAAGGGCCGCTAGTTCAAATCGGTGGGGGTACTTTTGTAACACACCCTACATTTTGGACAAGCGCATCCCTAAGTCATGGTTCCCCCCCCTCCCATCACCTCCTTTTCGCCATTCAAAATCCCAGGCCGCCATAACCTCTCTGCTCTAGCCGTGAAACCCGACCTCCTCCGTCCACCACCCCACCGAGGCCCAGCCGGAGCCTCTTCCCCGACGACGTCGTCCACCGCAACAGCTCAACGTCCCTCATCCACCTCCCCAGATGAGGATCCATCGTCGATCTCATTGTCCCGCCGGTTCATCCACCCCGTCCTCCACCTCCAAGGAGCTGCTCCGATGATCGCCTTGTCTATCGCGATTGATCCATCCCCATAGCGCCGCCTTAACCTGCTCCACCGGAACCACAACATCCTCACCGACTCCTCGGATGAAGCCGAGGCCTACTCGGCGCCACCAAAGAGGCTGTACACTCATCGCATCGCACGTTCTCCTTAACTCGACCTCCCGGCTTCGACGGTGCTCGATCCCGCACCCCCATGGCACGGCTACCTCGAAGCCGGCGCCTCGGGCAACATCTCCACAGCGGCTCTCCCCCAGTGCGAGGCCTCTTCGGCGGCGGCGTCCATACTAGCCGGATCTGCTGCTGCTGCTCCGGCTCTCACTCGCTCGCTCGCACTACTACTGCTCCGGCTCTCGCTCGCTCGCGCAGCTGCTGCTCCGTCTCTTGCTCGGTCGCGCTGCTGCTCTACTCTCCCCCATGCCCATGCTGCTGCTCTGCTCTTGCTCTTGCTCGCGCTGCTGATGCTGCTACACGGGCTCCTACAGCTACACGAGTTGCTGCTCTGGCTCTAGTTCGCGCTGCTCCTCCAGGCGCTGCTGCTCTGGCTGCTATCTGCTACTGTGTTCCCTGTCGATTGCCTGCTGATTTAGATCACTGTTTCTCTACTACTAGTGCTCGAGCGGCCTAAACTACATGTGAAGTGCCTCTCTGCTACCAGTGTGTTGAGTTTCAACAGTAACATTCAGATTCCATAGTAAATTTCAGTTTCGACAGTTAAGTTCAGAGTCAACAAATTTTACCTCATCTGTTGTAGTCAGGTGTTTTTTGGTGATGTAAATTTTACATCTATCACTTTTTGGTAATGTATTTTACATCATCTATTGGAGATGCTATTAGAATCCCACTTGAGATTAACGATGTCTGTCTTGTACTGCTTCAGCCTCGACGTCTTACGGCTCGCCGGAGCTGCTCCAACGACGGAACCATCCATCACAACAGAGCAGTGCCCTGGACTTCGTCTATAGATTCCTCAGATCTTCCTCCACACCTCCGACAGCCACGTCTGCCGCAACTTCTTCAGTGACCAACCCAATGATGCTGAGGTCGACACGGCTACGGCAAAGAGGTTGTACACTTGTCGCATCACTTATTACTCTACATTCATGTCGATCCATTAGGGCTATTTTGGTTCAAAGGAAAAAGTGAAGGAAAAACATAGCAATTGGAAATTTTCCTATGGCACTCTAGTATTCAATTATTCATGCATTTCATTGAAAGGAATGGAGCAAAACATCCACCTGGACCTACTTTTCAAAATCCTATGCATGAAAACAAGACCAAGTGCATTAGTGACAGAATAACATTCTAACTGTACACGCTTTCATATGGTTTCACTTTAATTTGGCCATGTTTCTTTGCATTCCTCTGCTCTTCCAATTCTTGTGAACCAAACACCCAAGTTGACAGAAATCCTGTGTTTACAAATGCTCTATTTCCCACGTGCATTCCTATCCTATTCCTGTGTTTTTCCTATCCCTGTGTTTTTAGAATCCTGCAAGCCAAAGGAGCCCTTACAGAATTACTTCAGTTACAGGTAGGTGTCGAAGAAAACTTTGTGTAGTTTGTCCTGCTCCTGCCATGACGTCGTCCACCTCACTTGAGCTGCTCCATCGACAGAAGCATCCACCAAACCAGACATCATGACTCCTGACTGTCTTTCGCCGCCTCAGATCTCCTTCCCTGCTGCCGGCACCCACCACAACTGCATCACCATCATCGACTAAGCAGATGAACCCGAGGAGTACACGGGTCCACAAGAGAGGTCGCACTCTTTTGTTTCTGCTTATGTTATGCATTGCTTAATATTACCCGCTACTTTATCGTCCTGTTCACCTCTTAGACTCCAAGTCAGGTCCAAATTAATGTTCAAACTGGAGTTTTAAAATTACTTGTGGGGCACATATCAAGGCAGCAATGAATAGTATCTCTGTCTATTATCTGGTTCACCTAGGGTATGCCTATGTTGTTCATCTTGGGTGTGAAACAAATAGTAAAGCAATCATCATCTGTCTTTTTATTAAATTAAAGCTATCATCAGCCTGCTATCATTATTTTTGGATCCATCCACTGGTTGTTACCATCACTCTAGATTTCTACATGCTCTCCTTACATAATCTCACTATTTTTTTTCGTATGCATGTCAGATACTGTACACAGTCATGCTGAACATGTAGAGAAAAAGAGAAGAGTTTTGCGCGACAATACAATGTCATGCAGACATCGCTCCATGGTGGGTTCAATGGCAAACCCTCCCCCCCTTTCCAGATTGTAATCCATAGGAAGATATCTGTTCTGAGGCGGATTCAGACGCAACTGACCACTCCTATTTACCCCCAAGGTGTTTGCTCTAACTTGGCATGATGATGTTGGTCATATCATGCATATGTTGCCTTGCAGTGCCTACTTTCGACATCATACATGTCATCTGCTTAGTTTAGACATGTTCTGTAATGCCACCTGTTTAGTTTCTATATCATATATGAGAATTATGCAGTCTCAGCTCTTTTAGCCAGCCATAATATATGTGAAATATGCAATGCCATCCTGTTTAACCAGGCATCATATATTTGAATGATATCTTGCCAATCCTTTTCTTCATTACATTTCCAGTTGTCGACAATGTTTGTACATTAAACTACTCTTCTTATGAATCAGCCATTTGAGTGGGTGATGGAAAAATCTGGAGTGAAAACAAGGTCTTCAGAGCAGACAGTGCTACCTGTCGAAGCAGATCTCTTGCTGGTCCCGATAGCTCCTCAGAGATGGATTCAGAGACAGATGACCAGTCCTATTCCCCCACCGAGGTGTATGCTCTAACTTGGCACGGTTATACTGCTCATATCATGCATATGGTGTCTTGCATTGCATAGTTTAGACATCATATACACAATATTCAACACCATGTTCTTAGTTCAGACATCATATATGTGAATGCCCTCTGCTTAGTATATAAATCACATATGTGAATTAAATCATGTGATCCTGATTACTTATAGATAACATGTATGTGAATTATGTCATGCAAACCTGTTTACTAAAGACATCATATAATTATCTCATGCCATCCTGCTTAGTTAGTCATCATATCTTTGAATTATGTCATGCTATGCTATCCAGTTTAGATAGACATCATATATGTGAAATTATGTCATGCTATCCTTTTTAGTTAAACAATATACATGTCAACTATTTCATGCCCTCTTTTTTCCACACTATCTATTGCATCTGTCTCTCATACAAGGTCTGTACATTCAACTATGTTTCCTGTTTATCAGCCATTTGAATTGGAGCGGGTGATGGCAGTATCTAGCGGAGTAAAAACATGGTCTTCCAATAAAACAGTGCTACCTCTTGGTGGAGATAGCACCTCGGTTGTACATGCACGGGAATCAGCCCTACCACACATAACCCAGACACTCGCAGATTGTACCCCTACTGTGATGGACAGAGAACCAGCTTCACCCAATCTAACCCCAACCCCAGCAGATAGTAACCCAGTTCCTGTTGGCACACCACCATCTCCACCACAGAGCTCCCAAACAAGAGTAGTTAGTAAGGCAGCGCCAGTGCCCAAAGCGCCAGTACTACCACGGCGAACCCCAACTCCACCAGTTAGTACACCTATTCCTGTGGAGGAAGCACAACTAGCCATTCGTAGTTTAGCATCTATCGCATTTGATGTTGTTAAATCCTATGTGCGTATCTTCCCATCATGGAAATATTATACTGATGATGAAGGAAAATGCCAGTTGCAGGTGTTCGTCCAGGAGTTATGTGTAAGTAATGTTATTCATGGCAATTACTTTGCTTTGTCCCATACATTCTACCTCCATGATGGTTATAATACAACAAATTTTCCCATTTTTCTCTATAGAGAAGGACCGATTTGGAAACTCAGGATGAGGTAACCTGTGCTAATACCTCTGCTATCTTCAAGAATGTTTGGTGGCAGTATCGGAATTACCTGAAGAAAATGTACTTCACTGGCAAAGAAGCTCATCAAATTCCCTTACGTTCTCCTGAGACACATTTACGGGACGATGACTGGGAACGCCTTGTTCTGTACTGGTCCCGAACCAAGAATGTGGTAAGGTCTATGAGCTCATTTTTTATTTTTAAGTACTATATGCCTGTGTCTTACTCTACTCTGTTCGTGTAGAACAAGTGCTTAAACCTGAAGAACAACTGTTCTCATTTAAGATTCTGTTGCTATCGTGCATACTGCTTTGCTCTTGTATCACTGTATTTACTCATACAAACTTATTTTTAAATTGAAGGATCCAATCGAAACTCCAATGGCACAACAGGTATGTTTAAGCATGTTTCTTTAACATGTTTGCTCTTATAAATAGCTCTGTTGATTTCAATTTCAATTGTGTATATAGTTGACTTCTCATATCATGAACATTACCAGCATCACAACAGAGCCAATAGTGTTGTTGCACATGTAGACCCGTGGTACCCATCTGAAATCTTGTTGTGCCGTGTAGTTTCCCACGCTTTGTATTCTTTCAATGCTGCTTTGTCTTGAACTGATATGATTTGAACCGTGTCTCTATTTTGAATTCGCAAGACAATGCAGTGACCATAGGACATAGATATATGTTTGTTTGATGCTTTTATTATGTACTACTTGGCAATAGAAGACTTGGTAGTTTAATCCTGTCCACCTTACTAATGAACTGGTTCACCAAAATGAGTTTCATATACTACATGCTAAACCTGTTATGTGTCTGCTTGTTTCTTCTTTTAGAATGCTGACAGAATATTGGCGAAGAGTGCCTTATTAAGCAATGGTAAAGGAAGTAATGCAGATAAGGTTCTGGATATTGAGACACCCTTGTTGGTCTCCAACAAAGCTGATAAAACAACTAAGGAAAACTATCTTGAAGACAGTGAGACAACCCCAAAGTCCTGTCTTGGTGTAGTGTTCAAGTTACTGGCCACTACCGCTGGCACAAGCTATTTGAACTCACTGTCTGAATTAGTTTGGTTTCTTGAGTCTCAACTACAAGCTGAAAGACATCGATCAGCTGTGCTGCGACAAGAAGCCGAAGGACTGCGGAAGTCCCTGGAGAATTCAGATGCATACTTTCTGGTGCAACAGCAAGCGTTGGAGGATTTTAGCGCCAAACAGGAGAAAGCTAATAAGCTTGCTAAGCTTATTGCCAGCATGGTGGATACCCAGGATAACGTTTCTTGAGCTCTTGTGAAGTTGTTTCAGTTATGGCTTGTTTTGCTACCGCGTTTATTTGCACTGGTGGCCAATTTAGACGGCCAGTGTATGTAATATGCTGCTTTGTTCCCTATATTTGCACTGGTGGTGAACTTTGATGCCCGGTGGATGTAATATGTGTAATAGCCGTAATAGCCTAGCGTTAGTTGCTTGCTTATTTATTTCCTTATTGTCTTGGTTATTAGTCGTTTGCTTGTAGTCACTGCAGTTCTTTTTCCGCGTTTTTCTAGTGGCCACAATAACCTATTTTTATAACTAGGCCACAATAGCCATGGCAACACACGGACCGTTGTAACCATGGTCCTGATACCTGCTGTAGTGACCATGGGCTTCCTACGGGCCGTAGGATCCATGGGCCTTCTACGGGCCATATTCTCGTTGGGCCAAACATGGGCCGTACTATTCGTGGACCAATGATGGTCCGCAAAATGGGCCGTAAACGGGCTAGACTGGAAATCGTCTGTTTATGGCCCGACCATAACGAGCCGTTAATAGGCCGTATTTGATGACGGTATGAGAACAGCCTAACGGGTTAACGGGCCACAAACGGTCCAACTGTAACCACGGGCTGAATTTGGCCCACAAGCGGAACAGGCCAGTAACGGACCATAAGTAACCGAATTCTGGAAATGAGCCCAAGAATAAATGGGCCCTTAGAAGGCCAAAAGTTAACACGGGCTGGAAATGGCTGACGGAATAATGGGCCATTAATGGGTATAAAGCGATACACTGTTCATTATGGGCCAGTTTCACCTCGGGCCTTTAATGGGCCCAGCGTTACAAAGGGCCTCGTATGGGCCGAATGACGTCATGGGCCATACATGAGCCGGAAGTGACAACGGGATGGAATCATATTGGACGGCCCAGATGATGCTACTGGGCCTAATTCGGATAGGCCGTAACGGGCCGTGAGTTAGCGGGCTGTAAATGGGATATATGCGAACAGACCGTTAACAGGCTTTCCATGGGCCGGCCCGCTACCTTTTGACCAAGTCAAACGGGTAGGTCATTTCACCGGAATGGGCCTCTGTTGGGCCATGCCACATGTTGACGTATCATAGGCGCCTCCGGTCCAATGAGTGGCTGACATCTGTCCCAACGATGAGCCGACACGTGGTTCCTCCGGCCATTGAGAATTTTACACGTGGAAAATCCCCATTGGTCCAGGCTGTTAACGGGTTATCGGATTCAAACCGGAACCCGATAGCTTAACGGCGACCCATTACGGTGGATGCCACATGTCGGTTACCCTTGACGAAAGCACTTCCATGACGCGCCATTTATCATCATGGAAGTGGACACTTTCATGATGATAATTTTGGTATTGTCATGGAACACTTCTACGACAGCACAGGTATGACTATCTTGATTCTGTCATAAAATCGTCATGGATGTACATGCATGACAGAAAACATGACCTACTGTGACAAACACGTATCATCATGGAAGTGTAATTTTTTTGTAGTGTTTGGAGGCTTGACAAACAAGTGGTAGGTAGTGAGACATAGCGATAGCATCGAGACAACTTGCAAAGCAAAGATAGTAGTGATATCCAAGGTAATGGTCATCTTGCCTGAAATCCCACTCGGAAGAAGATCTAGTCCATGAAGTAGATGAACCAACGTAGTCGATCGCATCCTCACAATCGCAATGAAACCGGGAACTATCGAGAAGAAACACAACCGAAAAGAAGCAAACAACATAGTAAACACGCAAGCATAAACATGGCATGATGCACAATGAAGTATGATGCATGACAAGGTTAAATGTTGTTCCTCAAGTCAAGAGATGATGCATAAAGGAACCCCACGTCAAAGTAAGTTTAAATGAGGCCGGAAACAACACATAACAATTCCGGAAACTCCCCATATGCAAATTTCGAATTTGGTACTGATCTGAATTAAACATTATGTTAAATTTGTTAAACAGCAAGTTAACATGCACCATGATGATCTACACATTTTTCTAGTCAAATTACATGTAAAGATCATTTAATTCGGAGCTACGGTCTAGAAGAGATGAGCTAAACAAGTTTAACATGGCATTGATGCAAAATGCATGCAAACATCAACCACAAACACTCAAATCAAGGATACAACATGATAATATGAAACTGCACACAATTCTAAGCAAGTTTCATATAGGACATGATCAAAACGGAGCAACGCTTCAACAATTATAATCAACACAAGTTATAATTACAATCTGCCCAAAACAACATGATGCTTACTTGGGAGCAACAAAACATGATGTTAAGGGAACAAGATGGGCACAAACTTGATATGCACTTACTGTAGAGATAACATACTTCAATTCATATTGAAGGCGCAGGTTCATAAGCATCATGCTTAATTTGCTATGATCCATCCAAAATGCAATGTTCTGCTACAGATCATGGCATTGAAAAACTGGGCATATGACAGCAGAGTTAAAATGATGTCATGTTGAAGGCATGAAATCAATATGCTATAGTACTAGAACATAGAAAATGGCACCAAATGTCATAGCATGTTAGTACATCATGGAGCTCAAATCTTACAACATGGCATATCCATAGGAGCATAGGTTCTTGGCATTCATCAAAACAATATGCAACCGTGAACTAAGCTGATTCTTAGACTTAGTGAAATCTGGGAATGCAAAAAAGTAATATCATTATGCTTACTTGATATGCACATAACAACAAGCATAGAAACTTTAGTATTTATGAAAATGGCATGAGAACACAGTAGACATGGCAATATCCAACTTTCTCCATTAGCAAAACTTCATAGGATGCATAGATTAATTACTATGATTTTTACGAAATTGAACTTCTTGTTAACAGGTTGACAGTTTTATCATGATGGCCACTTGAGAGCAAGAAAGAGACATGCTACAATAATTATACATGGCAACCAAGTGCATAGCATCAAATTACACATTGCATAGAACAACTCACATCAAGTGATGACATGTATATGAGATCTAGATCAATGGGAAACATCAGGATGCACTTTTGCAACGAATATTAACACATCTAGATGGATACTAGTATGCATGCAAATGCAACCATCATGTAGTGCACAAAATGTAGATGAGTTTACATATAAGAATCATTTGCAACAGATGAACATGCACAAAGTTACAGGTAGTTCAATATGACAATATGATGCTTTTTCACACACGAAAAGGACTTGGCAAAAATTCGCAGTCAGATAAATATTGGGCGATGGATAGCTATACTGCGTAGGGGCGAAAGATAGATGGGGATCACCATGAGCCTTTGCCTAGTCGGTGGGGAGGGTGGAGGCCGGTTCGGGGCGGTTCCCGCGGGTCGGGCGGTCCGGGTCGGATCAGCCGAACCAGTCAGTTCTTCCCGGGTCAGAGCGGTTCACGGGTTCGTGGGCTCCGGTGGCCGGGCCCATGTGTCAACAACACGGGCGAGGCCAGTGCGCGGTGGCGGGCATGGTGGCTGGGCAGGTCGTTGCCGGAGGCAGCGCGGTGATGGGCCCGACGGCGGGGAACGACGAATCTGGGGTGATGCCACCGGATTTGAACGGGGGCAGGGCGGAGAAGACCGACAGCGGTGCTCCTTGTAGTGGGATCGGCGGGGAAGGGAGCTCAGCGGCGACATCATGGCAGCGGTGGATCCCACTGCGAGAGAGAGAGAGAGAGAGAGAGAGAGAGAGAGAGAGAGCTGGTGAGAGAGGAAGGGAAGGAAGGAGAAGGGAGAGAGGAAAGGACAGGGCGGCGGGGTCTGGCCTGGGGTCGTGGTCGCCGGCGGGGAACGGCTTCGGCACTCGCTGGCCGGCGGTGCTAGGGCGGCATGGGGTAGCTCAGGACAGGGAGAAGGAGGCGGCTGGTGGAGGTGGGCGCGGGGAGCAGGCAGTGCAGCGCGGGTGGCTCGGCAAAGATCGGCCCGGGGGCGGGCTCCCCTTGGGCCTACAGGGCCGCGCAGTGGGAGACGGTTGGGGAGGCGACATGGTAGCCTCCCGTTGGCCGGGGCGGCGGCTGGGTGGCGGCACGGCTTGTGGGGCGGTGTCAAGTGGCGAGAAGGGATGGTTGGCGCCGGATTTTGATGGGAATGTGGGAGGTGGCGGCTGGGATAGAGGTAGGGAAGGCTAGGGGTAGGGTTGCCCAAATAGGCTGGGGAGAGGTGTTTATATAGGGAAGGCTAGGGTTTAGGGGGTTTGGAGATGTTCTGGACCCTCCGATCGCAATCGGACGGCTCCGGTCGAAGGGGCTTAGGTGAGGGGGTAGTTGGTTGGTTTAGTGGGCTGATTCACTACTGGAATATGGCATTTTGCCATCTGCCAGCTCTTTGCTATCTGCCAGCTGATGGCAATGAAGGTCTTTGCCGTCTGCTTACAAAAAACAGATGGCAAAGAACTGACAGATGACAAAGAACCTGGTTGCCATCAGCCAATTCTTTGCCGTCTGCCAGCAGATGGCAAAGAGATGGGTGGGGTCCAGTGGATGCCAGTGCCATAACGGCCCACCAGCCCCACCTCTTTGCCATCTGCCAGCAGACGGCAAAGATTCTTTGCCATCTGTTCTTTTTTCGCAGACGGCAAAGAAGAAACGCATGCAGCGGATCGATCCCACGGATCGATGACTTGGCACACACCCACCCACGACCCACATTTCCCCGGGCCCAACCCACGAACACACACACCCATGTTGGATCCCATCTCTCTCGTCTTCCTCGATCCCCTTTCTCCACCCCACGCCGCCACCAGATTATGGCGATCCCCGCCGTTCCCCACTGCCCAGCTCTCCTCCCCGAGGTCACCTCTCCCCGCTCACCATCTCCACCGACCGGTTTCTCTCCTCGCCCAGGAGAGCCACGCCCAGGCACTGGTTGGTGCACCGCGAGGAGGCCCCAGCGGTGTCGAGCTGCTGCTGCTGCGCAGGCCCGGCCCTGAGGGGAGGCGAACGGGGCGGCCGCCCCGGGCCCCCGACACCAAGGGGCCCCGGATGTGCTCCGTCTTCTCTAGTAGGCTCCAACGCTCCATCCGGCGGCCCAGAACAGTACACCACGCTGTAGGTCTCCGACGATCTCATCGCACTCATCAACTACGTTGGCCAGAAGGAGTTGTTCCTGGTTGCCCACAACTGGGGCGTGATGATAGCTTGGACCTCAGATTGACTTGGTGAAAGCGCTGGTCACCTTGTGCATCGCTTTCAATCCTCCAAGCTTGACAAAAAAGCTCGTGGATCAGTGGATGGCTTGAGAGTTCAGTATGGTAGTAGGGGGGCAAGTACTACATGTCTACATGTGCTACATCCAGGTATATAAACTCTTAAGCAAAGTTTCATAGTATAGATTTGCTTTCTGCCTTTTGGCCGAATTAAATTGCCTAATGAAAGATAGTGGCTGTGTGTTCCTGCAATGTGAAATTGCTTTGAATTTATTTTTGACAAGTCATCAACGAGATGTGAAAACATAGCCCAGCACGCTATAAAATTAAATATTAGTGTAGATGGTTAATTTGATTGGATTAATTAGGACCGGCAATGATAAAAGTCTGACGTTGAATGGTTCTTTTCGGATTACCATCCCTCTTTCATTCAATTAGGTTCAGTAAATCCCTGTAATTACCTTGACAGTGCCCACTGCTAGACAGAGTTAATATTTTTGGCAAGAAATCTCTGTGTTATAAATGGTCCAAATTTATCTATATGTATTATGTATGTCCCCAACAATAGAAAAAGCATTCTGGTTCTCTTCCTCCCTAGCAAATCTTCGTCAGTGACAAGGATATGCGAATGACCTTTCTCTGATTGCTGAGTTTCAGAGGTAGAGGGTGGAACAATTAGAAAGTCAACAAAGGGCTAGATGAATCTGATTAAAGAACTAAAAACAACAGAATATCTTATTTGTTTGTTTGTTTTTTTGCGATGGTAAAAGAGTTTTATTCCATATGCAATTAGTACTGTCCAGTTAAAATTCGAAGCTAGAATCATAGATCTTACAACTGTACTTCTGAAAAGAACCATTCAACGTCAGACTTTTATCATTGCTAAACGTAGGGATCTCATATCATACAGTGATAACGCATGACAACAGGCCACCAAATTAACTGACCGCCAAGTTAAATAACCCTGAAAGAAAATAACCAGAGCATGCACAAGAATCACATGCACATGGGATCGCACACAGAGGTCGGAGAGGAAGGGCATGGCTCACTATCGCACGCACATGAGGGGGAGGTCGTCCTTTCTTGGTCCTGCGTTCGTCTAATTCTTCCTTCACCACAGTATCTACCTTGGTGCTGGTCAACTTGTTCTGCGAATTCAAGCGCAGAAATTTCTTTTCAGTTCTCAATCGGTAGAGTGGAGTCTAATATATTGGTAGTTTTGCCTACTATTGCCTCTTCGGTATTCTTCTGCAGGAAGAGTGAAATGCCATATTGTCTGCCTTGTTGATGAAAACATGAAGGGCAGTGTCCAGGTCATCCAGTGGAAGAACCTGCATATTCTGTAAGAAAATATCAATATGGCAATATATTTTTATACTGTAGATATTATTATGTTTTTCCATAGACTTGATCAAATATAGAAAAAGTTGACTTGGAACAAAGGTAGAACTTCAATTCAATTAATTTGTAATGGAGGAAGTACCAAGTTACTTTCCGCAACCAGAGCTTTGACAGTGTGTTGATTAAGCTCATTTGGGTAGAGTTCTCCAGAACCTCCAGCATTGTCTGCAGGATAGCAAGATGCATTTTTCAGATAAAGTGCCCAGGTCTGCTTTTGTACTTCAAAGAATTTTATTCTGAATAAGTCACTTTTCCTTATCATTACAATGTAATTGAAGTTCTTGACCATCAATTTTTCCCCACAATGGTTTGTTGATAGTTAGAAAATCATAGTGGTCAGCAAATGCTTTTGAATACGAACACATCACCAGCCTTAATTTGCAGATAGAGCAGTTACAGTTAGAACGGATCGTCAAATTTCTCGCTCATTTAGTAAAAACCGTGTCAATACCAAGATGTGACCAGAAAAAGAAACCATTAGGATGTGACTAGAAAGTTCTTTCCTCTGTTTATAAATTGTATATTATGCATCAGAATTCAATGCATCAGTAGTGGGTACCTCACGAAGGTCTAGGATTATTGAGCCTCGCGTTGCTTTGACAGACTGAGAATCACAATCGCCGCCTTGTTCACAGGTCGATCCCTTCCTTCTACCCGTTGTTAAGGCCATGAGCCGACCTGTGATGGAAGAAAAAAGGGGATCATCATGGTGGCCGCCCAGACATGGATGGATACAAGAAAAAAGCAGAGAAGGCGCCCGATCCCCTCGCCTTCTCAGGCCGCCCTGCGACCTTCAAAGCTTGCGCCGCCATGGTCCGTGGCATCGACGCCGGTGAACTGCTCGCCCCGGCCGACTCTCCATTTTCTCCTCCTTCATCTCCGCGTGCGCCTCCCGCCCCGCTGCCATCGTCTGATGCGCACCGCAATGCCAGGTCGTGGGATGGCACGATCAGAACGGATCGTGGTGCGCGCACCACTCCACCTCTTCCGTTATTTGTTCAGTTTGCTACGTACACAATCTTTAGTTTTGTCGTTGACCTGGATGAAAATGCTCTTCTTTCAGTCTCTGTTGAAGTCAAACCCATCCATGCAAAATCTGTACTGTAGTAGAATTAATGTAGATGAATATCTATGCCTTGCAGTTTTATCGTGCATGCCATTCAACTAACTTGCTCTTGTCCATGCAGATGGAGTACGAGGACAAGCAGCAGCAGCAAATCACCCTGATGATGACGGGGTGTGGGAGGCAATGGTGATCATGCTGATGGCATGAAGAAGGCTGATGACCACAACCTGGACCTGTTGGCATTTAGAGATGGCAAACACAGGCGGCGCGGAGACAGCAATATATATGTATTGGATGTTTGATGTTTGCCTTATTATGGATGAACATGGTGAAACTATGTTTGATGTTTACCCTATGCAATATATATGTGGTGGATAAGACATAATGTTTGCCTTATTATGTGATTCTGAATATATATATATATATATATATATATATATATATATATATGTATATATATATGTGTGTGTGTGTGTGTGTGTGTTTGAATTTCTGTGAAAATGAATTGATATAAGAAAAAACAGAAAAACAGGGGCTATATAGCCACTTTGCCGTCTGCTAGCAGACGGCAAAGCTCTTTGCCGTATGCCAGCAGACGGCAAAGTGGCCACGTGGCGGTAGCCTGTGCAACCTGGACTGGCCTATTTGGCCTCTTTGCCATCTGCTAGCAGACGGCAAAGAAGCAAAGGTCTTTGCCGTCTGTCAGCAGACGGCAAAGAGCGCCGTTAGCCCCCTAACGGGGCTGGTCCCTTTTCTCTGCCGTCCAGAGGCTTTGCCGTCTGCTAGCAGACGGCAGAGTGACCTTTGTCGTTATCTGTTCAGCCGGAGTGTTTGTCGTCTGCTGGCTGACGGCAAAGCCTTTGCCGTCCGCCAAGCATGCCTTTGCCGTCTGCTATGGCAGACGGCAAAGTAGCTGATTCCTGTAGTGATTGTGGCTATGTAAAGAAGGCCATGGGCTGAGAGAGAGACGAGAAGAGAGGACCGGCATAGGTTTTGGAACATCGAAACGTCCCACGTTTTAACCGGCTAGAGTGCCCCTATATGTTTAACGGTTGGGCTATCAAACGGACTCTGAATGCAACGAAATTTGGCAGGCGGTCTACCGACAATATAACAAGACCGCACGCCAACTTTCATCCCATTTAGAGAACATTTTTATCCCACTTATAAAATAATATTTCGGAGGTGTTGCGGGCGCGTGCGAGTGTGGAAGGTCTCAGAACGGACAACGGAAGAGACGGGGAGAACCAGCAACTATGGACAGATGCAAGTTTTGAAAAGAATGACGACACAAAGTGCTGATGCAATGCGAATGATGAATGCAACAAACAAACGAATCACTCGACGACAACGAAAATAAATGGAAAGCAAATGGAGTGTCGGTCTCGGGGTGTCATAGTGTGTTAGTAAATAATTAAAGCTCTGCATGAATATTGATGTTAAGGTTTGTTAGTTTAACACCCAATGTGCAGTCCTATCCTCGAGGAACTTGGAAGTCCCGCCAAGGCTAGAAGCGTATATCGGAGATGCTTCGCAAGGTGGATATCATTATGACATACCATGTGCTAAATAGATGAGAATAATAGATAAAGGCTTATACTCGCCACAAGCTACAACATGAATACAACAATACATCAATCCATAGCAATCATCATACAGAAGAGCAGGATCTGACTACGTATGAAATCAACGAAAAAGAACAACGACATCCACCTTGCTAATCCCAGGATGCCAACCGGGGACCAATACTACGATCGACGAAGAAGAAGAAGAAGCAGAAGAAGAACTCCAAAAGCAAACATGCATCGCTCTCACATCAAAGCATCGCTTTACATGTACCTGCACCTATTCTTGTAGTAATCTGTGAGCCACAGGGACTCAGCAATCTCATTACCATGGGTATTAAAACTAGCAAAACTTAATTGGTATGGAATGGTTAGGTGGTGAGGTTACAACAAGCATTAAGCATTTGTATGTGGCTAATTTACGAGTTCGAGAATAAGGAGTGTAAACTACGCATAATGGATGTGAACTAGTAATGATCAAGAAGTGATCCTGAACACCTACTTACGAGTCAAACATAACCCCACCGTGTTCTCTTCCCAAACTCCCTCGAAAAGTGACGATCACGGTTACGCACACAGGCATGGCTTTCTGAAAGATTTAACCCTGCAGGGGTGCTACAAGTAGTCCATCATAAATTACCACATGCATCCAGTAGAAAGACCTCACACCGTGATAACATGATGCCTATAAGGAATCCTGATGGACAAGCCACTCGTCAAAGGTAAAACAATCACAGAGAGACGTCCCGGTGAGCCAGATCCGTGTCTAGAGCCACGCCTCTCTATCTACTGGCTCATCCGTCTATGCGAAGTAGACGATAGCCAGAATACCTCCAGTTGCCCCGAGGTGGCACCGCCGACTGCTAGTTAGGTGGACCAACACTCATGAGAAGCACTTGCCCGGTTTGTTGATTAAATATCCGTGGGGGCTGGCAGGTCCCTATGCAACTTTTATTAGGTTGGCGAATGGTAAAACCAAGGTTGAGCCTCTACGGAAAAGCTTTAATCTAAAACAAATGATCAGGAGGTCCCATAAAACCCACACATATTAGGAGCGCTCATCGTGGAACATAACACCTTTATGATGGAAACTAGGGCGGCATGAGTGGAACAAAACATCAGGCAAAAGGCGAAGCCTTCCACACACAACCAAGTATATAGATGCATTAGTTAAATAAGAGATATTGTGATATCCCATGATATTCATGTCCCAATATGGAACAACCTGAAAACTGCACTTGCAACTAGCAATGCTATAAGAGGGGTTGAGCAAAGCGGTAACATAGCCAAATAATGGTTTGCTAGGATAGTGGAGATTAGAGGCTTCTCGTGGCATTTTGGGAGGCTTCGCAAACAAGTCGTAGGTAACGAGACATAGCGATAGCATCGAGACAACTAGCAAGAAAAGATAGTAGTGATATCCAGGGTAATTATCATCTTTCCTGAAATCTCGCTTGGAAGAAGACCGAGTCCATGAAGTAGTCGAAAAATCATAGTCGAACGAATCCTCACACTCCGAAATGTTATCAGAACTCTAGCGAGAAGAAGCACAACCAGAAAGAAACAAACAACACACGGTAAAGAAACAAGCATAATCATGACATGGTGCACAATCAAGTATGATGCATGTCCGATTTAATGAGTCATAGCAAGAGGTGAAGCATAAGTAAACTACCTATTTAGGCAAGCTTAAATGAGGCTGGAAACAACAAACAACAATTCCAAAAAAAAACATATGCAATTTTTGAATTTGGAATTTTTCTTCCTAAAACACAATTTTATTGTTGTTAAACATGCAAAGTAAGTGCACCATGTTAATCTACAAATGTTTCTACTCTATTTACATATAAAGTTTCTTTAATTCGGAGCTATAGTTATTTAGTTATGAAATAAACTATTTTAGCATCTCATTTATGCAAATTAATGCAAACAACAATTTTTAACATTTTTAACATGGATGAAAGTTGCATATTGTGAAACTACATGAAAATCTGAGAAAGTTACATATATGGCATGTTTTATTATGATGCACGGTTATTTAATTATGAGTAATTCAATTCAGTGGCATTTTTCTAATTATGTATGTCATGAATATTGGATAAAATTGCTAGACAGAAAAAAAACACTGCACAGGAAGAAACTAACTGGGCACTGGAACAATGCGTGGGCACAGAATAGCGACCATGTGCACAAGCGCGGTTTAGCGAGGGTTGTGCTCGCCAAGGGCCTGGAAGGGCTTCGATGACAAACTGGGAAGAGGAGGCATGGTTGGGGACGAGGCCAGCATGCGGAGCAGCTAGGGCGGCCCACGCGGCTGCTGTGTGACTGAGGCGGGACACGGTCAATGCGAGCGGGCGCTAGAAATCAAGGAGTAGCTGTCATGGTTTTCTCATGGCAGATGCCATGAGATGGCTAAGAATGGGGGGGCGGCGAGCCTATGGTGGAGATCCGGAACGGGATTGGGTAACATCACACGATGGTTTACCCAGGTTCGGGGCCCTCGCATGGAGGTAACACCCCTACTCCTGCATGTCTGATGTATATGAAGCGCGTATGGTGGTACATGGTTGCTCCTAGAGCTGTTTGGAGGGGGAAGAAGGAGGCTCTGAGCTCTCCTCTTCTCCTTGGGTGTGTGTGTGTGTGTGTGGATGTGAGGGAGTGAGAGTGAATGTCCCTCCTTGGGAGCTCCTCCCTGGTGCACCTTATAAAGGGGTGCCCAGGGGACAAGGGGTGGCCCACATGGCCAGCTATACACTATTTGAGGTGTCAGATGATGTATGAACACTGCCTGCTGGTCATCAACAGTGCTCCATTGTAGAGCATGGTTGTCTCATCTGCGCAGGTCTGATGGGACGCCTGAGGCTGACTTTGCCAGGCTGCAGCCGGACGGGTTCCAGTCGGACGGGCTCCAACCGGCTAGCCGGGCGGCCTCCAACCGAACGGGGTCCGGGTGGCCAGCTGGACGGGCTCCAGGTGGCCAGGCGGATGGGCTCCAGCATGCCAGGGGTTGCTCGCCTGGCAAAGTTTTGAAATGATATCTTGTCTCCTTGAGCCTACCGGGGGTCATCCCCCGACAGTAACCTCCGAGCCTCCGGGCGACTTAGAGAGTCGGGCGGAGGGTTTTAGTGGGTGTTGTAGTAGAGGTTGTCCATGGCAGCCACCGCAGCTTGCTTCCAGTGGGGGCGCGCCAGCGCACCCACTGGGTGTAGCCTCCGAGCCTCTGGGCGAGTCGAAGAGTCGGGCGAACAGTCTTCGGTGTTGTTGGAGCAGACGATGGCGTCGAGGATCTCGGTGGCGGCTGGCCACGGACCTGCGACCGGCGCAGCTGTCTTTCCAGTGGGGGCGTGCCAGCGAACCCACTGGGTGTAGCCTCCGAGCCTCCGGGCTATTCAAAGAGTCGGGCGGAGGGTCCTCACTATTGTTGTAGTAGAGATTGCCGATGGTGGCCGGCTACGGGCCTGCAGCCGACGCGGCATTTTTCCCAGGCGGACGCACCAGCGCAGTCACTTGGTGTAGCCTCCGAGCCTCCGGGCGAGGGGGCGGTTCCCCATGGAAATGATCATGCAAAAGACAAAGTTAGTCAGCGCAGATGTCTCAAATATTTAGTTTTGGCAGCGCAAGTTATGTGCAGAGGGGTGCCGGCTCGGTTTCGTTCGAGCCCCCTTCAGTATTTTTCAAGTCCCCTCCGGTATTTTGCTTTTGCTCTTGCTAGCCGGGAGCCGGTCTGTAGCTGAGATGAAGAGCGTGCCGCGAAGTGGAGCGTATAGTACTAGGACTCCGGGGAGCGGATTCGATTGAGCAGATACTCACAAAGGAAACGACCGGGTCCCCCAAGCCGTTTGCTTCCCCGGATTTTTTTTCGCATGGAGTGACCTCCTACACTTGCTCTCGCTAGCCGGATAGCCGGGGTGTGGTCTGTAGCTGAGACGAAGAATGGGCCTTCGTTACCGTACATGCTACTAAGCCATATGTGAGAATGAACGTATCGGGCCAAACGGCGAGCCCCTGGGCCAAGAATAGCTGGCGCTGGGGTGAACAGTTGTCGGTGTACTAAGTATTGGGCCATTAGTACCCCGTACTTGTGCACGGGCAATTGTAGCCATACTCGCGGCAAGGCTTATCGGGGAACAGTTCGAGGTTGACTCAGGCTACCAGAGAAATTCTCAAGTCAAAGATCTGAGGATCAGCAGATAAGGAGAGCTAGAATCCGAAAGCCAGCTTCCCCGGCAAGATCTTGCCGGGGTGGCCTGCGAAGCCCGGCAAGATTCGGCGCCCGGCAAGATTCTCTTGCTGTGCCACCGTTCTGGCGCAGCAACAAGCCCGACATTCTGGGTCCTTCTTTGGATGCGTGGCAATGCGCCAGTGGAGGAGAGCTTAAGCGGTGCTGATGGGACAGCCCCTTTTTCCATCCCCAAGAAAGTGAGGACACCTAAACGGACACCTCACGGTGTATTAAATGCGTTCGTCCTAATCCATCAGTGGTTAGGTATGATAACCCTGTAGCTACTTTACACCTCAATGTATATACATTTTGCCACTATGGTGACCCCTTTGAGCATATAAAAGGAGGCCCAAGGCAACTGCTACAGGGAGGAGGATCTTCTGGCCCATTCTGCATGCGTAGCTGCTCTTTGAACATACAGTTCATCGCAAGCGCTCCTGGAGCCTAGGCTCAAGAACACTGATAATAAAACAAAGCAGGAGTAGGGTTTTACGCTGATTAGCGGCCCGATCCTGGGTAAAATCGCCCCGCGTCGATCGTTGGTTCTGCTCTTTGCGCATATCTCTCCCCCTGCCGAATCGTAAAGGGATTCCTTGAGGGTCCCATAGGTGTCGCACGCCGACAACAGGAATCGTAAAGGGATTCCTTGAGGGTCCCATAGGTGTCGCACGCCGACAACAGTAAAGCAGCTGTAAACATGTAGAGATAGCCCCCGAGGGTCGCTCGGGGTTATCCGTTTTTTGTGCACGGTGCAAAGATATGCAGATGGGGAGCTCACATTGTTTTTGGTGCAGACGGGGCGGAGGTGACCTCCGGCAAGCGGTCCGAGCCTCCGGGCGGTTTAGGGGCGCCCCAGTTGGTCGGGCCCGACCGGCCGGGCGTCGAGACAGCCGGGCAGCCAGGCCGACTCCTCAGCCGGCCAGGCATTTAAGCGGGAATGCAAACCTGCGCAGCCGGCCAGGCGGCGACATAGGCAAGCTGGCACAGCCGGCCATTTTTTTCTCTCTTTTTTTTGAAGTCAGCCCCTCTTTCTTTCGTTTTAGCCAACTAGGCAGCCGACCCCTTTTTCCAGCCAGCCCGTCCCTTTTTTTCTTTTTCTTTGGGGTAGAGCGGGTGGGGCGAGGCGGACCGGAGGACCTGGCATGCGCGGGCGGGGCGGCTGTCAGGGAGCCGGACGCGGGGCAAGCAGAGCTAGCCGGCACAGGAGCTAGCCGGCACAGGAGCTAGCGAGCACGTAGGAGCGGGCCAGGTGCAGCAATGGCGAGCCGGCGGGCACACAGAAGCCGGCCGACAAGAGAGCCAATAGGCGCATAGGAGGCGGCCGGGCTAAGCGAGGGCGAGCTGGCGGGCACGCATGAGGCGGCCGTTTGCGGCGAGGGCGAGCTAGTGGGCATGTGGGAGGTGCGAGCCGGCGGGTTGGCAGCATGGCCGGGTGGAGGCAGAGCTGTGCGGCTGGTGAGCACAGGTGGCGTGCACGGGCGACGCGACAGTGTGGTCAGGTGGAGGCGGAGCGGCGCGGCCGGGTGGGTGCGAAGCCGAGCACGGGGGCGACCAGTGCGCGCATGCGGCTTGGAGTCACGGCCGGCGCAGCAAGGCAATGGGCGGAGCCGGTGCGGACGGGCTCCAGCCAGACAGTGGAGTGGCCCATATGGCCAACTATACACTATTTGAGGTGTCATACGATGTATGAACAGTAACTGCTGCTCATCAATAGTGCTCCACTATAAAACATGGTCGTCTCGTTTGCACAGGTCCGATGGGATGTTTGAGTTTGACTTTGCTGGGCTGCAGCCGTATGGGCTCCAGCCGGGCGGCCTCCAGGCGGACGGGCTCCAAGTGGCCAGCCGGACGGGCTCTAGCTGGCCAGTCAGACAGGCTCCAACATGCCAGGGGTTGCTCCCATGGCAAAGTTTTGAAATGATGTCTTGTCTCCTTGAGCCTACCCGGGGGTCATCCCCCCGACAGCGGTAGCGCTTGATACGGGGCTGCCGGAGACGAGGCTGGCGGTAGGATCCACGTGGCGAAGGCTGGGAATGGGGAGATCCGAGCTTGGGGGTTCCGGATCTGGCAAAGGCAGGAGGTGGTGGAGGTTGGAGGCGGCTACGAAGCTATGGCGTCCACGGCATGAAACAGAGAGATAGCGAGAGGTTAGGGAGAGAGAAGAGAAGAAAGGGAGCAGTGGGTAAGAGGCATGGGCGACCTGGGAGGAGGTGGTCTCGTTGGAATCCGGCGGCTGGATGCGACGGGGACGAGTGGGAGCTCCTCTCCTGGCCGGACGAAGAGGAGACGGCACACGGGAGGAGCGGCAACGAAGTCGCGAGGCGCGCAGAGGCTCAGCAGTGAGCGGGGCGTGCTTACGGGCGGCGGTAGTGGTTCGGGCCCGAGCGGGCCTCGGGTGGGCCCAGTGGGCATGGTGGAGGCGCGCGGAGGGGGGGTTGGGCTGGAGGCCGT
This sequence comes from Thinopyrum elongatum, assembly GCA_011799875.1. NCBI lineage: Eukaryota > Viridiplantae > Streptophyta > Magnoliopsida > Poales > Poaceae > Thinopyrum > Thinopyrum elongatum. Next base: position 207,222,685 of record CM022300.1, on the reverse strand, counting down.
CATCCAGATCCAAGGGTCCAGATCCACGCGAGGGAGCGGCGGCGCAGCTACCAACTGGCAAGGGAGTGGTGGGTGGTGCGGGATTTCAAGGAGAAGGGGTGAGTTGGAGGCGGCTGGTAGGGGAATAGGGTTAGGGGAGGCTAGCGTTCCAAAAATGGAAGGGGAAGCCCTTCCTTTTATAGGCAAGGGCTAATGTGACCACCCGAGACCGACGCTCCAGATGCCTTCCATGTTTTGCGTGATAGTCGCATTAATTATTTGTTTATTGCATTCATCATCGCATCAAACGCATTGCATCGGCACTTCATTGCCGTCATTTTTTAAAACTTGCATCCGTTTGTAGTTGATGTTTTCCTCTTTGTCTCCGTTGAACTTTCTCAGACCAGTCGGGTTTTCGTTTCCCTCTTATTTAACCGCCTAACCAACCTCTTTGCACTGCCTGCAGAACCACTTGCAACCTGTCCGAAACTTCCCCGAACCTAAACCGGGTGGCCGTTACCGGATGATCCGGATCAACCCCGAAATACCCCAAACAATCTTCGGTTTCTTATTTGGACTACCCCAACCTCTTTTTTTTAGAGTATGCCAAAGGCGTACCGTATTTTTATAGAAGGGAGCAAAGCAATTTACAAGAGGATCGAAGACGCTGCGAACATGTCTCGTTCGGACACCTACACCCACACCTACAAATACTCTAAGACTACTCTCTTGCTAGAAGATTAAGACCTCCTACTCCGGCAGCCCGCCAGTCCTTAGTTTCGACGATGATTTGCGTCTTCAGTTGCATGGGCTGCAGCTGCTGATTTACCCTTCCAAAGACCCGTGCGTTCCGCTGCTTCCAAACTGCCCAAGTTGTCACCATAAACAAGAGTCGAAGCCTTTCCTCTCGCTCCTTGGGAGGGCGTTTCTGGCCTCCTCCCACCATTGTATTGGGGTGCAAACTACGGATGGGGCAGCGATGTTCAACCTGAAGTGACCCAGGACCAGATGCCACACCTCTCTGGCATACGGGCATTGTATTAGGATGTGGTCGACTAAGATCGAAAGGTTAATTTAGCCCCTAAACTAGCCCCCTACCTATTTAATTTCCCCCTCCATTCCATGTTTGGACAACACATATGGTTTCCCACCCAGTCCCGTCACGTCACCGCCAGCCCACAGGGTCTCCTCCTTCATTGGGATCCTTCCCCAATCCAACCACAACCAACCACCTTGTACATAGATTGTTCCCTCTCGTTAGGGTTTAGGTCCTCTCGTTGCCGCCGGCGACGTTGAGAAAGTTCTCGTGCTTCCTTCACCTCCATCGGATCCAGTCTCCCTCTTGGGCTGAATAAGGGGCAGTCTTGCACTGCTTCCTGGCCTTGGACGGGAACCGGGTCTCGGAGGCGTTAGGGTTCCGATCTACCCCTCGCATCTGCAGCAGGGGAAGGATCTTTTTCCGATCGGCCATGGCAAATTGCGGCAAGTCTTTTGCGTCAGGGAGCAGATCGAAGGGGAACGTGGAGGACCTCATGAAGGAGCTTGCCCTGGGTGAGGACGATCTGGATGATGTGGTTGTTGAGGATGATGATGCGCCGCCTGAAGGACCTTCGGTGGATGATCCTGGTCCGGGTGCACATGGACAAGGGGTTCAGCACCTACTGGTTTTTCCGCAACATGCGGTCTGCGTGGGATCTCGCCAGGACAGTGAATATCAAAACCCTAGAAGATAACCTTTTTGTCATGCAATTCAACTGTCTTGGTGATTGGGAGACGGTAACACAGGGCGACCCATGGCACTTCAGAGGCAATCCGGTGATAATCGTGCCTTATGATGAATACACCAAACCGTCGACCATAGAGCTTTTCAAGTTTGAAATATGGGCGCGCATCAGTGATCTCCCCATTGCCTATCATGGGAAGGTTAAAGCTTTGGCTTCGAAGTTTGGCGAGTTTGTGGACTCTGAACCCTCTTCCTTTGACTTCGAAGGGAATTTTTACAGGGTGAGAGTACGCTTGGATGTTCGTAACCCTCTGAAGAAAGCAACATCACTAGTACGTAATGGCGAGAGGAAAATTTTTGCAGTCAAATACGAACGTCTACCGTACTGGTGCCAGGTGTGCGGCATGATGGGCCATGAGTTCAAGGAGCATGGGGATGGTGTTCACCCCCCTCGGCACTTGTTTACAAGAATCTGCGTGCACCAGCTAGTACTGCTTGGGGAACTAAGCGTTGGAATAATAGGCAGAAGTCCAGAGAGCATGACCAGCAGAAGGATAGCGATCTGGCAAAGAGTGATGAAGGGAAGGACAAGGTGGATGTTGATATGAATGAGGCTGATCCTAGCCGAAAGCGGGGCTCTGAACAGGTCGTAACCCCTATAGAATCAACCGGGATGGAGCTAGTCCTGGTAGAGAAGTCCAAAGGAAGCATGGATGTTCCAGCTAGCCCGCCTCCAAAGCAGGATCCGAAGAGGTCCAAAACGACGCTGTCAACAGAGAGGTCCGTCTCAGAAAAGAACAACACAAACAGTGTGAAGAAGGCACCAGGAGGTGGAAAGAGCAATGATGGACGATTGGCGGCCTCCCCGGTGGAGGACCTCCGGTCCCAATGAATCTTTTGAGTTGGAACTGTCGAGGGATAGGCAACGCCCCGACAGTTCGAGAGCTGTTCGTGATGCATGGAACGTTAATAATCAAAGCCCAACTGTTACAGAAGTTCGAAGGAAGTTGGCTGATCTTGCGTTAAATCTTGGCAGCTGGAGCAACTCCACGTTTGGCAGTGTTCGGGGTGAAATAAGAAAGCTTAAGAAAGAACTTGAGAATCTGCGTAATGACCCCCTTCGAGTTGGGCCATCAGATGGGGAGATTAAGATCAATGACAAGCTAATCAAGCTCTACCTCAGAGAGGAGCTAATGTGGCGACAACGCTCAAGAATTGAGTGGCTGTCCTCGGGGGATAAGAACACATGTTTCTTTCATATTAGGGCATCGATGCGTAGGAAGAAAAGCCTAATAAAGTCTTTACAATGCCCTGATGGTCAACTTACTGATAATCCGACGAAATGCAGGAACTTGCGTTGGACTATTATAAAACCCTCTATACTTCTGAAGGGGTGCAGGGGGTAGCAGATGTGCTTGAACATGTGCCAGCAAAGGACTGATGACATGAATGCAGTACTCATGGCGCCATACAAAGATGAAGAGGTAAAAAGCGCACTATTTCAGATGTTCCCGACAAAGGCCCCGGGCCCGAACGGGTTTCCAGCTCATTTTTTTCAGCGACACTGGGATATTTGTGGTGAATCGGTGACCAAGGCTGTTCTAGGGATTGTCAGAGGAGAAGAAAGTGCAGCATGTATCAATGATACTATCTTAGTACCGATCCCAAAGGTCACAAACCCTACCCTTTTGTCTCAGTTTAGGCCTATAAGTCTATGCAACGTCTTCTACAAGATAGCATCGAAAGTTCTTGCTAACCATTTAAAGTTGATTTTACCGGATATCATATCTGAAGAACAATCAGCTTTCGTTCCGTGGAGACTTATAATGGATAACATTATTTCAGCATATGAGTGCCTCCATTTCATGAAGAAGAGTCGGTCAAAGAACAGTAGTTTTGCTGCCCTAAAGCTAGATATGATGAAAGCATATGAGAGGGTAGAGTGGAGTTATCTTCAAGCCATTATGGAGAAGCTGGGCTTTGCAATACCTTGGATCACAATAGTCATGCATCTGGTGAGCTCTGTTTCTTTCTCAGTTCTTTTTAATGGTAATAAATTGGAGGAGTTTAAGCCTTCACGAGGTATTCGGCAGGGAGATCCAATCTCCCCATACCTGTTTCTAATTGCAGCGGAGGGCCTTTCATGCCTCTTGAAATCCAAAAATCAGTCATCCCAGCTTAGCGGGATTAAAGTGGCCCCTTCAGCACCGCCGGTGAACCACTTGTTATTCGCGGATGATAGCTTGTTGTTTTTCAGAGCCAGTGTTAATGGGGCAGAGGATGTATCAAACCTACTGGAGACTTATTGTTCCGCTTCAGGACAGAGGATAAATAGGGATAAATCATCGATAGTTTTCAGCAAGGGGTGTCCACAAATTGTACGAGATGCTGTCAAAGGACACCTCCATGTTCCGAATGAATCCCTCACAGAAAGATACCTTGGTATGCCTACTGATGTTGCGCACTCTAAAAAGGCACATTCAAATACTTGAGTGATCGGATATGAGAGAAAGTTAAGGGATGGATGGGTAAGCTATTATCAGCAGGAGGGAAAGAAGTGTTGATCAAATCGGTGGCCCAAGCAATCCCAGTCTATAGTATGGCCTATTTTAAACTGCCAAGAGGCTTATGTGAGCATCTGAACTCGATAATAAGGAAATTTTGGTGGGGATGCAAAGAGGGGAAGAGGAAGCTAGCTTGGGTATCAAGGGAAGTCATGTCAAAAACCAAATATTTGGGTGGGATGGGATTTAGGGACCTTGAAATTTTCAATCTTGCATTGCTGGCTAGGCAATCATGGAGGATCTTACAAGCACCAGACTCCCTGAGTGCTAGATTATTGAAGACGGTATATGATACGGGGCTAACCCGGTGTAGGCCGATCTTTCACGATTGGAGTGGATTCCCTCGAAGAACACGAAGAACACGATGAACACGGGGAAGAACGGGGAGAAATCACAAGGGGAAACACTCAAGAACAAGTCCAATCACACATCCACTAGACAATCAAACACACAAGATCCACAAGGTACATGAACAACAAAAGGAAAGATACAAGGTAAAGTTCATCTCCATGAGGAGGTCTTGATGATATCCTAGACGGATCTTCCCGTTAGGGGTCTTGAATCCAAGATGGATCTTCTCCCTAGAGGCCGTGGTCTCTCTCGGTGGAGTAGATCCGGATGGATGAGCAAAGCTCTATCTCTAAATGAGCTATCACATTTGCTAACCCTAGAAAGGATGAGGGGGAGGTCTATTTATAGTCTAAGCCACAAAGGGGTAAGTGGGAGAGGGATACAAGGCCAAAGGCCCGGCTGAGCACAGGCAGTGTCGGACGTCCGGTCGCTCGCGGGGGTCCGGACGTCCGGAGGGCGTCGGACTTCCGACGTTTCTTCTCTGGACAAGTGGCACCGGATGTCTGGAGTCGACCGGTCGTCCGGTCGCCGGTCGTCCGGTCTCGTCGGACTTCGGCTGATTCGGCTCGGGTGGGGAACTGCCGGATTTCCGGTGGAGGCCAGACGTCCGGTCGCTGGGAGTTGCCGGTCGTCCGGTCCTGGCCGGACGTCAGGTGGCTGTAGCTCCACTTGCAGCTCTTCTTCTTGTCCCTCATGCTTGGTGTCCTCGCCGTCTTCTCTGTTGGATGTAGCTGCTCTGTGGCCTTCCTCCAAGTACCTGATCACCCATAGTGTTTCCGCTTGAGGTAGTAGCCATGTCGCATGTGTAGAAAGTGGTAGTTCAGAGAGGAGCGAGTTCACCTTATCTTCGATAGACTTTGCTCGAGCTCTTGTCATTGGTCCAAGTGGTGTCATGGGAGATGTAGGTAGGTCCATGGGGATGACCGTGGGATGCTCCGCATCATCTCCCCCCCCCCTTGGGAAAGATCCGACCTCGGATCAAAAACGAAATCACCATGGGAAAGAGATGGCTTCACCGTGTAGAAGTGGACGTTCACCAAGTACTCGTCATCTTGACAATCGGAATGTGCACTCTCCAATGTCGCACCATCTTGGGATTCCTTCAAAAGGAGCAAGGATAATAAACACTTGGAAAAACAAATGTGGTTAGCGTTAGTGCAAAACCAAGCATTCAAGAGGTGATTCACCCAACAAGTGTTGTCATCAAGCATAGCACAAGGTTTGACAAATGATTGTGACATGGCCTGTAAGCATATAAATTTAACACAAGCAAAGATATCATGTGGACAAGCATGTAAATGTGAGGTAGTGATGCAAATATGTGTGACAAGTGAACAAGCATCGACCTCAAGTTCATAGCAATCATGCTTAATCTACTCAATGAAAGGTCTATGGTAGGCATAGGAAGGATTCACAACACCAAATAAAATGAAGTGTCTAAACACATGGGTCAAGTGCAAGACAATCCAAGCATAACGTGCATAGGGTGTAGTGAAGATAGTGTGGCACTCAACACAATAGAAAGAGCAATTGTTCATCATGTGTGAGGCAATCAAGACAAGCATGTAGCAATCAATGGGACATGGCATATGTGAAGAAATGATATTGGTGCAACCAACCATATGATAGTAGCAAGTAGTCCAAGAATTGGATGCAACACACAAGGTATATATGTCATGAGGCATGGAAATGTGGCAATCATGGGTGAAAGCAATATCTCGAACATGCGTGCAAATGGTGCAAGCAACACCTGAAGTATGGTCCACAATATCCAAGCTCATGGTTTTGGGGGTCTCGAGAGAGAAGGATATCACCTCGAAAGCATGTCCTTGTGCGTCCTTCACAATACCGAAGCGCAAGAAAATGTGGTGTAGAAGCGAGTCATGGTAGAATGTACGAGGCTCGCTCTCAAGAGCACGAATGGTCAACTCACGTGAAGTGGAAGTCGACACGAAGTCCAAGTATCCTACACATGCACACAACAAAAGAAAGAACGTATGCGCATGGTAGATAAACACATCATCCATCATGATGGTTCTCTTCTCTTGCACATAACCATTAGAAGCACAAGTGCATGAATAATATGATGCAACAATGGCTATATTCATGGCACTAGGTATATGGTGCAAAAAGGTAAGACAAGCATGCTTCACAAGAAATATGTCAAAATCTCCAAATATATTCGAGAATGCTATGGGGGCAATCTCATGAGCAAGACTATAATCATTGTTGCTATCAATACATGGCAAATCATCTAGCATGAGAGATGCAACATATGGAGATATGTGACAAGAAGCAATATGAATCATGTGCAAAGCATGTATATGGTTGTCAACAACCGCATGAAGTGAGCAAGTATGAATCATCGGTGATGCAACATAAGCAAGCATAGTGATCAAGTCATGCAAACTAGTGGAGCAAAGATGCAACACACTAGAGGAAATCATGGCAATCATGTCATATGAGCAAATAATAGACATAGGCAATGCACATGACATATCGCAAGCACGAACACAAAGCAAGATCATAGTATCATCATAGGGATGGGTTACAAATGGAACATGGCAATAACAAGCAATATCTCCACCAAGCTTGCGAATACACATACAAGTAGTAGAATCAATCATCATGTGTAATGCAAAGCATGGGTCACAAATGCATGGTAAAGGCATATGAATAAGCATGTCATGCAAAGTGAACATGGCAAGATGGGCATAGAATATGTAATGGACAATAACCCATAACCATGTGAGGGCCATGTAGAAGAAATGCGCGAAATCTTTACGCGAAGAGAGCGGTGGGAAAACCAATCCACGGGATCTCAAGTCATCGTTGCTCTCTAGATCTCGTTTTGTCAACTCATGGGATTGTGAGGTTGACAAGTATTCATGGGTACCTACACAACAAAGACACAAACGAAAGAAATTGTGTGTGTGGTAAATGTACACATCATCCATCATGATGTGTATGTGCATGTGTGAGTTAGCACAAGATAAGCATCGCTCAAAGAAATTTGATGCATGGTATATGAACATGTCATCCATCATGAAAGAATAGTTATTGTGTATGACACGATGGGGACACAAATTGAGAATGCAAGTATATGGCACATCAATAGCATGTTTATTCATGGGAAGCATATTGTGCACATAATCATGGGAATCATGCAATGAATGGGATGGATTAAAATCTCCTAAAATGTATGAGGAAACTATGGGGGTCTCCTCATGAGCAATATCAGAAACATCATATGGAGTTAATGGACAACATCCAAAACAATGCATATCCGAAGCTAGGTGGTCATGGCATGGCATATGAGATAAATGATGCAAAGGTAGCATATCAATATCACAAGAAAAACAAATGCCAATAACCATGGGCTTGTCATCTATGCCATATGTGCAAATTGGGTTAATTTTAATGGCATATGCATAGTCACTACGAAGAGATTGCAAATATGACATATGGTTGATCTCATGCATAGCATATGAGAAGTCAAGCGGATTGTCAAACATGATGTGACCTAGAGAATTGTCACAAGAAATCCTATGTAACATGGCATCACAACTAATATACTCCACATGGCAATCATCATACTCATCATAAATGGGTAAATCATTACATGGGGAAAGCGCACTAGCATGAAGCATGGTAATAGGTGGATCAACATTATGCAAGAAATCAATGTCAAGAATGTCCACTAGTGGGACTAGAGCATCACCTTCACCTATGTTACCCTTGTCATTCCACTCAAGTGGTGTAGGTGAGGTGGGAAATACCAAATGGTGGTCATCTTCATCTTGATGAAACCATGTGGGGGGTGCATCATATTCCACCATGGACATCGTCTTGTCCAAAGGAAGGACGTAGTCGTCAAGGATCGGCGCGTCATCATATATGGGACCTAGCACCAAATGAGAAGACACAATAGAGGTAGAGGTCAAGTTGTTAGAAATGCAAATGGCCTCATGAGACCTATCAACTATCTCACTCTCTATATGTCGTGGTTCACTCACTCCCTCAAAATAGGTGCACTCAAAGTCACATATGGTGGAGTCACTCATCTCACTCAAATGGTGGGGGTTGTGGATCTCCTCACATGAGAATTGGGGCAACTCGTCATATATTGGTCTAGTGGTGAAGTCACTCTCACTCTCAATATGGTGGCACAAGTCACTCAAATCATCATACGTCGCCGTGGTCGAAGGGAAAATCCCATGCTCAACCATCTCGTTGTCGTCACCGTGGATGAAGGCCGAAGATGGCACATTATCACTCTCCTCCATGACTGAAGGGAAAATCCCATGCTCGATCATCTTGTCACCGTCGCCGTGGATGAAGGCCGAAGATGGCACATCATCACGCTCGCCTCCTAAGATGGAAGCATCATCCTTGCTCGTCACCGTGTCGCTTGCCTCCAAAGCTTGGTCCTTGAAGGTCTCCATAGTCGTACTCGTCGCCGCACCGTCTTGAAAAAGAGTCAAAGTAGACTCGGCATCATCAATGCCACAAAGAGGGATGGAGGTGGAGTGGAACTTGGGAGCGTCGTCTTGGAGCTCGTCGGGCCTGGACATCGTGGTGGTACTAGCCTCATGCTCGCCGTCTTGGAGCTTGGTCTTCGAGAAGTGTGCTTGGGGTGGAGAAGCCTGAGCCTTCATGAGTTCTTGTTCCGCCTTGAGAGCACCAATGTAGTAGTCGTCGAGGGATTTGTAGTTCTCGAGGAAGATAGTCTTGGAGATGTCATTGTGCAATCCCATCATGAAGTGGAACTTCATCGAAATGGGGTCATCCACGCCGGCTCCTCGCAAGGCATTCTTCATCTCCTTGAAGTACTTGTCGAGGGACTTGGATCCTTGTATGGTGTCCTCCAATTGGCGTTGAAGTTGTTCCGTGTAGGTTGGAGGCACAAATTCTCGCCGCATAGCTTTCTTCGTCTTGGGCCAACTCATGTCATAGCTCTCCGAAGGTGTGTGAAGCCACCATGTCGAGGCGTAGTCGTGGAAGTTTCTTGTGGCGCACTTCACTTGATCTTCGGGACGAACTTGATGTAGCTTGAGGTAGTCGTCCATCAAGCGCTCCCACTCGAGATATTCCTCGGGTTCTAGAGTCCCATAGAAAGGAATCTCATGGTTGGTGTCGAGGTCATAGTAGCTCGTGGAAGTCGCGGACTTGAGCTTGGGGAGCTTCTCTTGAGCGTCTTGAGGTACTTGTAGGAGAAGACGCCGAATATCTGAAGGCGAAGATGCCTTGAAGTCGCTTGGCGAAGATGCCAAGGGAGATGGTGAAGTCATTGAGCGGTTGTTGGTGTTGAGCTCTTGACCTTCACGTTCTTTTCGGTGGTGGTGTCGATGCCGATGTGATCTTGCCGGAGATGGTAGCTCGGAGGCATTTGCTCTTGAGCGTCTTCTCGAAGATGAGGAAGATCGCTTGTAGGACTTGATGAGGGCTTTGATCTCCTCCATTTGAGCATCCATTTTGGCGTTCAAGTTGTTCGTGGCATCGAACTCGTCGTTGTTGTTGTAGACTGAAGGAGGTGTGCTTTGCCTATCCATCACAAGACTCGAGCAAAGGTGAGTAGGAAATGAGATAAACAATACCAAGTTACCTTTTCCCAAAGTTGAGGATGTATCCCGTTTCACTCAATGTGAAATGAAAGAATAGTGGAATTGGTACCGGACTTGTTCACTCACACCTATCAAGTAGAGCTTATGGAGTAGCTCGGTGAGGATAGTGGCACAAAAATTTAATGCAAAATGTTAGCAAGAGTCAATAATGTTGAAAGAGATTCACAAATTCGCAAGTGAAACAAGTAGACCAATAGCAATGAATGGCACACGGAAACACACACACGGATAGATAAATGGGATCGTGCAACCAAGGAATGAACACAAAATGTGGAGTCCACAGAAAACGCTCGTGTTGCACAACTCAAGAGAGACGCTAGCACGACTGCTCTATAGGCGGATACAACACTTGTGCACAACCTATAAGATGCAAAATGGATAAACTTTCTATCGCAAGTATGCTATGTATGTATGTTCCGGTGCTTTAGCACAAGATGATCCAAGATGATCGAGTATGATACCATATGATATATTGTAATGCACTATGATACGATGCTATGGCTCTTGCTTACAAGCTTCTTTGTTCACTCTCTTTTGCTTAAAAGCTTATTCTTTTTTTTTTGATATGGCCACTATACGAAATGCTCAAACCAAGATAGCAATTGTATATATGCGGAAACAAACTTGTGACACAAGAGATAATATGATACCAAGATGATACCAATATGATATGGTATGTATGCAATGGAAGGGCGGATCGATGATCACTAATGTGCACAAGTAACGTTGCCAGGCAATACTCAAATGGCTAGTCTCGATAGGCAAGTAACGCAAAATGGGCTAGGGGTTAACAATGCAATTGCAAGGAGAATGTACAATGGTGTCGTCGAGGTTACCGTCCGTTGCGATGATGAGTGGTGGTGTTCTTGATGTAGAACCGTTCCTAATTAGCCGAAACACCTTAGGAAACGTAAAAACCGCGAACTCAAAATCTCAAATGTCAAATGTCAAATGGTGGTAGCGAAAAGCGGTGGTGGTTTTGCACTTGGCAATGCGGAAGTGGAATGATGGGTTATGCGAGTCGAAGTTGAAGTTGCCATCCCTAAGTAGCCGAAACACCTTAGGAGACACAAGCCACAACTCAAACAAGCTCAAACAAAATTGGGTTAAGTTGGGATGACGGAAGTGTATGGTGGACAAGGTTATGTGGAAGATATGGTGGTGGTTGATGAAGAAGCAATCGTCCCTAAGTAGCCGAAACACCTTATGAGACTCAAATCACTACTCAAGCAACCACTAATGCTATATGGGACAAAATGGGTTAGGGTGCGGAAGTCGGTGGTGGCTATGCGGATGATGTGATGAGGGCCCTAGGCAAAGATGCCAAAGTTCCAAAAATTTGATGGAGTCAAATGATGTTGTAAGTATTTTTGTGGGATGGAGGATGTCAATAGCTTCAAAACGAGCTAAAGAACATCAAAATCGGAGTTCGGATGAATTAGTTATGGCCGAAACAAAAATCAGCCGAAGTTAGTTTCTACAGGTGTCGGACGTCCGGAAATGGACGGATGTCCGGTCGTCGGACGTCCGTTCGGGCTCGGAAATCCGCTATTTGAGCTCGGGTTAGGGATTCCGGCCGTCCGGTGGTTCCTGGGGCTCCGGACGTCCGGTAAAGTGGCGGTCGTCCGGTGGGTCTGGGTCAACGCGAGATGCGAGTTTCGGGACGCGATTTTGGGCGGAAATTGGGTATTTTGGGCTCGAAATTAATGAGATTTCATGGATGAAAGATGGGGAAACTTGGGGAGATGCTAGATCCACTCGAAACCAAGCAAATCCATGGATCAAAATCAACAAAATATCATTAAACCAACAAATCACAAAAAAAATTGGGGCTATTTTTGGTGGAGATTTTCGAAATTTAGGATGAAATCAAGCAAAAGAAGGCTCGAAAACGGGGGTAGAGGCTCCAAATTCGTGATCAACATGGCTCATGATACCATATGATAGGGGGCTAACCCGGTGTAGGCCGATCTTTCACGATTGGAGTGGATTCCCTCGAAGAACACGATGAACACGGGGAAGAACGGGGAGAAATCACAAGGGGAAACACTCAAGAACAAGTCCAATCAAACGTCCACTAGACAATCAAATACACAAGATCCACAAGGTACATGAACAACAAAAGGAAAGATACAAGGTAAAGTTCATCTCCATGAGGAGGTCTTGATGATATCCTAGACGGATCTTCTTGTTAGGGGTCTTGAATCCAAGATGGACCTTCTCCGTAGAGGCCGTGGTCTCCCTCGGTGGAGTAGATCCGGATGGATGAACAAAGCTCTATCTCTAAATGAGCTATCACATTTGCTAACCCTAGAAAGGATGAGGGGGAGGTCTATTTATAGTCTAAGCCACAAAGGGATAAGTGGGAGAGGGATACAAGGCCAAAGGCCCGGCTGAGCACAGGCAGTGTCAGACGTCCGGTCGGTGTCGGACGTCCGGTTGATCGCGAGGGTCCGGACGTCCGGAGGGCGTCGGACTTCCGACGTTTCTTCTCTGGACAGGTGGCACCGGATGTCCGGAGTCGGCCGGTCATCCGGTCTCGTCGAACTTCCGCTGATTCGGCTCGGGTGGGGAACTGCCGGATTTCCGATGGAGGCCGGACGTCCGGTCGCTGGGAGTTGCCGGTCGTCCGGTCCTGGCCGGACGTCCGGTGGCTATAGCTCCACTTGCAGCTCTTCTTCTTGTCGCTCATGCTTGGTGTCCTCGCCGTCTTGTCCATTGGATGTAGCTGCTCCGTGGCCTTCCTCCAAGTACCTGATCACCCATAGTGTTTCCGCTTGAGGTAGTAGCCATGTCGCATGTGTAGAAAGTGGTAGTTCGGAGAGGAGAGAGTTCACCTTATCTTCGATAGCCTTTGCTCGAGCTCTTGTCATTGGTCCAAGTGGTGTCATGGGAGACGTAGGTAGGTCCATGGGGATGACCGTGGGATGCTCCGCATCAGTATACTTCTCGGAGGGAACCATTATGGAGGCGGAACTAGGCTCTCGACCATCACAGATTTGGAGATCAATTCTGGAAGTGTGGGACATAATGAAGCAAGGAGTGATTAGGAGAATCGGGAATGGCCAGAGCACAAACATATGGCATGACAACTGAATTCCAAAACCCTCATACCACAGGCCAATTCTGTCCCGAATAGTAAACCCGCCATAGTTGGTGTCGGAACTTTTGGTCCCGGCAACAGCAACATGGGATGCTGAGTTGATTAGGGGCATTTTCCTACCCTCAGATGCCGAGGAGATCTTAAAAATTCCAGTGTGCACAAGAAACATCGATGATTTTTGGGCCTGATACCCGGATAAGAGAGGAGTTTTCACTGTCAGTTCGGCTTACAAACTTATGATCACAACCAAGATTCAACGTGAGAGTTGGTTAGAGGGACGAGGAGGAGCATCAGACACGAGTAAAGAGGAGAGTTCATGGTCCTCGCTCTGGAAAATTAAAGTGTCCTCCAAGGTGAAAATATTTCTATGGAGGCTAGCGAAGCATTCGCTACCAACCACTGATGTTCTTAAACGGAGAAATATGTCAGTTGAAGATGCTTGCCTTTCGTGTGGGACTAAAGATTCGTGGAGACACGCTCTCATTGGATGTACAATGGCTCGGTGTACTTGGGCTCTTTCAGATCAAGACTTGGTAGAAACAATGACAGAGAACAAGCAATCAGTTGCGAGAAATTGGATTTTTGATTTACACGAGGACCTGAATCATGATCAGTTCACAAGAATGGTGGTCACATTGTGGGCGATCTGGTATGCAAGAAGGAAGGCCGTGTACGAGTCGATTTTCCAAAGCCCCCAACAAATGAACGCTTTTGTCCAATCTTATCTGCATGATCTGTCTGTGTGTGAGACGGCAGTGCAAGGAAGATAGGTCGAGGGCCAGCAGAGGGATAAGGTGCAGCGATGGCTTCCCCCACCAGAAAACAAGGTGAAACTGAATGCTGATGGAGCTGTGGCTCGAGACGGCCTGCAAGGAGCAGCAGCAGCTATCTGCCGCGACCAACAGGGGCTTTACGTTGGCTGCTCAGCCTTGGTAGTTAGTGTTACTGATCCTCTGCTGCTCGAAACATATGCCGCGAGAGAAGCACTTGCGCTAGCAGCTGATCTTAATCTTCATCATGTGCATATTGCATCAGATTGCCAGGCGCTCATCAAGGAAATTGATGCGGAGCATCCTACGATCATCCCCATGTACACTACGACTACTCCTAAAGCCCCAAGTGGACCTACGACGAGACCTCAAGCATACGCCATTGGACACAAGGTGATCCCGCTCCTAAATGCTTCCCCTTTCCATTCATGCGAGACATGGTTGCTACCTCATGCAAAGACACTACATGTTCTTAGGTACCAAGAAGACCCTCTCGGAGATGCTCGGGATCACGGACAAGTCCCCAAGTACATGGATGACGGAGCACGACGAGAGGAACCGGAGAATGGCTACAGGACTCGGACATCCGGCCCTGGCCCGGACATCTGGCCCCTGGAGATGTCAGCAACATCAGCAGCCCTGCCGTCGAAATGCAACAGGGCCCGGACATCCGGCCTGGCCCCGGAAATCCGGCCCGAAAGCCCCGGACATCCGGCGCCAGCCCGGAAATCCGGCCCTGCCCATCTAGAGAGCAACAGAAGCTGGCCTCCTCAGCCCAGACATCCGGCCTCCTCAGCCCAGACATCCGGCCCATCGCGAAGCGCCGGACATCCGGCCCGACGCCCGGACATCCGGCCCCCCTGCGTACAGTGTAACGGGCCACCGGCCCATGTACCCCTCCAATTCGCCCCAACTTGTACTAGCACTATATATAGACCTCTCCCCCTCCTAGTTAGGGTTAGCATTGGTTTAGCTCATTATAGAGATAGAGCTTTGCTCATCCTTGTGGTTCTTCTCGTTCGAGAGACCGCGGCCTCTTCGGAGAAGATCCACACCGGATTCAAGACCCCTCACGGGAAGATCCCTCGCGGATTCAAGACCTCCTCACAGAGATGAACTAGTTACCGTTTGTATCGTCCTTTGTTGACTTTGGATCGTGTATCTCTCTTTGTGTTCATGTATCTAGCACATGTGTGATCGTTTCTCGTTGATTTGAGTGATTCCTCTTGTTTTCCCTCGCGTTTCTCCTCGTGTTCTTTGTGTTCATCGCGGGATCCGCTCCAATCGTGAAAGATCGGGCATCTAGGGTTCTACCCTACATCATCTTGGTATCATGAGCCACGTTGATCACGATTTTGGAGCCTCCCCTCTTCGTTTTCTAGCCTTGTTTTGTTGATTTCGTCCTAAATTCGAAAATCCCCACAAAAAATAGCCCCCAAATTTTTTTTTTGTGATTTGTTGGTTTTGATGATGATTTGTTGATTTTGATCCGTGGATTTCATGTGTTGCAAGTAGATCTAGCTTTCCCCCATCTTTTCTCCACTTTCCATCCACAAAATCTCTCGAATTTTGCCCCCAAAATCATCAATTTCAGCCCCCAAAATCGAGTTCCTCGAGTTCATCCTCGGATTTGGAGCCCGGACATCCGGCCCCCCGGACATCCGGCCCGTAGCCCGGACATCCGACTCCTGGAGCGCAATTTCCTGCGCGGTTCTGGACATCAGGTCCCGGAAATCCGGCCAAACTCCCCGATGTCCGGCCCCTGGCATTTCAGCCTCCCGTGTTTCACCGTTTTGACCATAACTAATTCATTCGGACTCGGATTTTGACGTTCTTTAGCTCGTTTTGAAGCTATTGACATCACCCATTCCACAAAAATACTACAACCTTCATTTGACTCCATCAATTTTTTGGAACTTTGGCATCTTTGCCTAGGGCTTCCACCATATCATCCGCATAACCACCACCGACTTCCGCAACCTAACCCATTTTGTTCCACTTAGCATTTGAGGTTGTTTGAGTTGTGATTCGAGTCTCCTAAGGTGCTTCGGCTACTTAGGGACGGTTTCTTCTTCATCAACCACCACCATAACTTCCGCATAGGCTTACCCACCATACACTTCCGCCACCCCAACTTAACCCAATTTTGTTTGAGTTGTGGCTTGTGTCTCCTAAGGTGTTTCGGCTACTTAGGGACCGTGACTTTAACTCCGATAACGTGTATAGCCCCACCATACCCGTCCACCACCTTAACCCATTTTGACCAGGTTTCCACCAATACTTCCGCAATCACCACCGCTTCCCGCTACCACCATTTTGACATTTGCCTTTGGAGATTTTGAGTTCGCGGTTTTTCCGTTTCCTAAGGTGTTTCGGCTAATTAGGAACGGTTCGACATCAAGAACACCGCCACTCATCATCGACACGGACGGTAACCTCGACGACACCATTGTATATTCCCCTTGCAATTGCATTGTTAACCCCTAACCCATTTTGCGTCACTTGCCTATCGAGACTAGCCATTTGAGTATTGCCGGGCCACGCTACTTGTGCACATTAGTGATCATCGATATACACCTTCCATTGCATTCATACCATAACATATTGGTATCATCATATCATCTCGTGTGCCACAAGATTGTTCCCGCATATACACAATTGCTATCTTGGTTTATGCATTTCGCAAAGTGGCCATACAAAAAAAAAGAGAATAAAGCTTTTAAGCAAAAGAGAAAGAGCAAAGAAGCTTGTAAGCAATAGCCATAGCATCATACCACATTGCATATAAGATCATCTTGGATCATCTTGAGAGGAACACCGGGAACCATACATACATAGCATACTTGGGATAGCAGTCGTTGCATTTTTGCATCTTATAGGTTGTGCACAAGTGTCGTATCCGCCTATAGAGCAATCATGCTAGCGTCTCTCTTGAGTTGTGCAACATGAGCATTTTCCGTGGACTCCACATTTTGTGCTCATTCCTTGGTTGCACGACCCTATTTATCTATGCGTGTGTGTGTTTCCGTGTGCCATTCTTTGCTATTGGTCTACTTGTGTCACTTGCGAATTTGTGAATTTCTTTCAACATTATTGACTCTTGCTAACATTTTGCATCAAATTTTTTTGTGCCACTATCCTCACCGAGCTCCACCATAAGCCTTACTTGTGTAGGTGTGAGAAATTGACGAGATCGGTACCAATTGTGCTATTTCCTTGTTACATTATTGAGTGATCATTGATCCATCTTCAACATCGGTCAAGGTACATTTGGTATAGTTCTCTCCTTTCTTCCACTCATATTTGCTCGAGTCTTGTGATGGATAGGCAAGGCGTTTCATCTCCGGCCTTCCACAACAATGACGGCGCGAACAACTACATCACCAAAGCGTCCATCTTTCATCTACAACAACAAATGCAAAGCGCACAATCAAGATTGCGAGAGCGCATCGACAACCTCGCCATCGACATACGACACTCTGAAGCACATACAAGAGACTACTTCGACAACAAGCTTTCCGCACTAAAAGAGGAGGAAGATGCAAGGATGGAGGAGATTCGGGCCTTGTTGGCCAACCGTTCTTCCCTTTCGTCTTCGTCAAGGCGGCGGCGAGCAAGTCGATCATCTTCGGAGCACCCAAGCGATGCAAGCGCAATTCGTCATCGTCCACATCTCCATGGCGACGATCATCACATTCGTGATCCACATCGTCATGAAGGGCAAGTCACCTCCAAGCAACATGTGCACGACGAAGACGAACGACATCTACTTTGAGCTCAAGTATGACAACGACACCATCAACATGAAGATGCTCGAGATGCGCCTACCTACAAGTCCCAGAGAAGACCGCGAGACAAGCACCACCAAGAGGACGCTACGGCTACTACCACCACCACTTCGGCATCTTCGCCAAGTGTTATCAAGGCATCTTCGCCTTTGGACGTACGGCATCTTCGCCTACTTCCCGTGAGTTCGCCAACATCGGCATCTTCAACAAGGCGACCAACTATGAGCGAGGGCGACACTTCCATCTTCGGAAGCCCCTCAAGGAAGATGGCCGAGCATGGGAAATTCCCTTCGGTCATGGAGACGAGCTATGAGGTACCACATCATATGGGCCTCCTACAACAAGACGGCGACAAGAAGGTCAAGCAAGGGCCATCCCCTTCGACCATGGCAACGAGCGCGAACCTCTTCAACAACATGAAGACGGTGCCCATATTGGACTCATACTCCGAGTCAAGCTATGCGAGCGCACATGAGACGCTCTGTTTGGTCTCGGAAGAGAGTGATGATTTGTCACATCCTACGGCATTCATCTTTGGAGGCGTTACGGATGAGGAGGTTGAGCATGGGACTATCCCTTCAACAAAGGCGGCGATAGGAGTTGAGCATGGAGACATTTGCACCTACATCTCTCCGACACCTACATGTGATGAGATGCCCCAATTGCCATGTGAGGAGAGCCACCACCCCATGAGTGAGATGAGTGACTCTACCATATGTGACATTGAGTGCATTTCCTATGAGAGGATGAGTGTGACCACCACTAGCCCGACACATGAGAGCATGCCACACATCCTATGTGAGGTTGAGAGCCATTTGAGTGACTCCACCAACCATACGAGTGAGCGCATCATACCGGGAGTGAGTGAGCCACAACACTTAGTGAGTGAGGTAGTTGACACGGCATGTGAGGCCACTATGATTTCTAATGACTTACCCTCTACTTCGAGTGTGTTTTCCCTTTTGGTGCTAGGTCTCCTACATGACGACATGCCTATCCTCGACGAGTCCATACCTCCAATGGAGACGACGATGGCCATGGTGGACGATGATGCACCCCCCACATGGTTCCATCAAGATGACGATGACCATGACTTGGTCTTCAACACCTCACCTACAACACATGAGCGATGCTCCAAAGGTAACATAGGTGATGGTGCTTCTCTTGTCACACTAGTGGACTATCTTGACAATGATTGCTTGCATGATGATGATCACCTTATGGATTCACCACATACTATGTCTTGTTTCGATATGCCACCCATTTATGATGAATATGATGATGAGCATGTTGAGTTGCCTAGTTGTGATGCTATGCACCATAGGATATCATGTGAAAATTCTATTGGTCATTTCATGTTTGACAATCCATTGAACTTGTCATATGCTATGAGTGAGATCTCCCATATTGCATCATTTCAATCTCAACATAGTAACTATGCATGCCCCATTAAAATAAATCCTATTTGCACTTATGGCATAGATGCCGAGATGATGGTCATTGGCTTTTGTTTTTCATGTGATGATATTGCCATGCTTCCTTTACATGATTTGCGCAATTCATCTACTATGCCATGCCATGATCACGTTGTTCCAAATATGCTTTGTTTTGGATGTTGTCAACATTCTCCATGTGATGTTTCCACTAATGCTCATGAGGAGACCCCCATAGTTTCCTCATACATATTAGGAGATTTTGATGCATTCCATACTTTGCATGATTCCCATAATTGCGTGCACCATATGCATTCCATGAATAACAATGCTCTACATATTTATCATGATGCATTACAAAATTTGAGTCTCCATTATGCTATACATAATAACAAACCTCTCATGATGGATGACATGTTTCTATATCACGCATCTCACTTATTTGAGCATTGGATATTTTGTGCTAACCAACACATGCACATATGCATCATGATGGATGATGTGTATATATACCACGCACACACAATTTTCCCTTTGCCTTTGTTTTGTGTAGGTACTCATATATACTCGCCGACCTCTCAATCCCAAGAGTTGACGAAATGAGCTCTTCAGAGCAACGATGACTTGGGATCCCGTGGACTATCCTTACCACCGTCCCCTCCACGCAACGACTATGCGCATCTCTTCTACTTGGCTCTCACACGGCTATGGGCCATATGCCATTTATCACCTTATGCTCATTTTGCCGTGTTCACTTTGCATGTTATGCTTGCTTCTATGCCTTTGCCATGCAATTGTGACCCTCGCTTGCATTTACCCATGATACACCATTATGCTACTCCTATGTGTATTTGCATGCTCGGTGGAGATCCTTGTTGCTATTGCCATGTTTACCATGTGCCACATGCTATTGTTGATTCTTGTGTTGGGAGAGTCATGATGTTCCATTGCTATTTACATCGAACCTCTTGCCAATACAATGATGATATATTACTCATATCTTGCTTTCATGCTTGTGATATGTCATGTGCATTATTCATGACCACTATTTGCACACATGACATGCTTGCCATGATTCCGTCTAGTATGTTGCATCTTCGCACTACTAGCTTGAATGACTTGTTTACTATGATCACTTGCTTTGTTGCATCACCCATGTTCCATTCTTACTCACTTTCTTGGGTTGATGACATCTATGTTCATGCCTCTCACATGATATATCTTGATCATTGTCTCTTTTGTCCATTAGTTGCCTCTCTCATATCCACTTGTATTGAGTGCAACCATACTATGCTTCTTGATCTTGGAGACTTTGACACTTTACTTGTGATGCATGCTTGTTTCTTTGAGCCTAATGCCTTTGGTTGTTATCGCATCATATGCTTACATACCATGCCAAATTCCCTTGTCCTTTCTTATTATGAGCATGATGAAAACACTTGTTGGGTACTTCACCACCCGAATGATAGGTTTTGCATTCACGCTAACCTTATTTGTTTTTCCGAATGTTTGTCATGTTCTTTCATTTTGAAGGATTCACAAGGTGGTGCCGTCATGAGACAACTTGGTCATGTGAAGGCGTACATGATGCGCAACTCCAACATCTTCGGGAACATCCAAAAGGTGAACTCCTTCCATTTGAGCCATCCTCAAATATGCATATTGGATGGGTCATTCTTTCATTGTTGTTTCCTTCTTGTTGTCTACATGATACATATCGCGAACCGAGGAGTGACATTGGAGATGGACCCTATGGACCTTCAAGTTGAGGAGTGCTCGGACTTAGTGGATTCACCACCGGACCACCACTTCTACCACGACATTGCGCTATGGTACAACACCACCCATAACAAATTTGCATCTTATGCATGGATTGACTCACATTATGATTGCCTTGTTGCATCTTCCATTTCTATGTCATCCATGATATATGAGCTTATGAACTTCCTAAGCAAATTTGTTGTGATCTTTCTTGATGGCATATTTATACATCATGATCATATTGTCCACCATCAATTGCATGATAATATAATCATATTGAGCATCCATTGCCATATTCATGCTATTGATAAACCATCTCACTATGACATCATTTTGCACCGTGGTTGCATTGATCATATTCACAACATCTTTGTGTGCACAACAAATGAACTTGCTTTCATGAATGCTTTGCATATCATTCTATATCATCTTCATAAGCTTCATGCGCTTTGTCACGAACAATCTTATCGGACGAATTCATGCTTCTTTGATGGACACCTTGTGTGCGCTAACCATTGTATTTCCGAGTGTCGTTTGTGTTTGCTCTTTTTGCATGTATACCACTCCGGCGTCACCTTGGAGTACTTGGATTACGCCATGTCTTCAACTCCGTCCAACTACAAGTTCGCCCACGACAACCGTTTCCATGGTGATGAGGTTTTTGATCCGAGGTCGGATCTTTCCCAAGGGAGGGGAGATGATGCGGAGCATCCTACGATCATCCCCATGTACACTACGACTACTCCTAAAGCCCCAAGTGGACCTACGACGAGACCTCAAGCATACGCCATTGGACACAAGGTGAACCCGCTCCTAAATGCTTCCCCTTTCCATTCATGCGAGACATGGTTGCTACCTCATGCAAAGACACTACATGTTCTTAGGTACCAAGAAGACCCTCTCGGAGATGCTCGGGATCACGGACAAGTCCCCAAGTACATGGATGACGGAGTACGACGAGAGGAACCAGAGAATGGCTACAGGACCCGGACATCCGGCCCTGGCCCGGACATCCGGCCCCTGGAGATGTCAGCAACATCAGCAGCCCTGCCGTCGAACTGCTACAGGGCCCGGACATCTGGCCCGAAAGCCCCGGACATCCGGCACCAGCCCGGAAATCCGGCCCTGCCCATCCAGAGAGCAACAGAAGCAGGCCTCCTCAGCCCAGACATCCGGCCTCCTCAGCCCAGACATCCGGCCCGTCGCGAAGTGTCGGACATCCGGCCCGACGCCCGGACATCCGGCCCCCCCTGTGTACAGTGCAACGGGCCACCGGCCCATGTACCCCTCCAATTCGCCCCAACTTGTACTAGCACTATATATAGACCTCTCCCCCCTCCTAATTAGGGTTAGCATTGGTTTAGCTCATTATAGAGATAGAGCTTCGCTCATCCTTGTGGTTCTTCTCGTTTGAGAGACCGCGGCCTCTTCGGAGAAGATCCACACCGGATTCAAGACCCCTCACGGGAAGATCCCTCGCGGATTCAAGACCTCCTCACGGAGATGAACTAGTTACCGTTTGTATCGTCCTTTGTTGACTTTGGATCGTGTATCTCTCTTTGTGTTCATGGATCTAGCACATGTGTGATCTTTTCTCGTTGATTTGAGTGATTCCTTTCGTTTCCCCTCTCGTTTCCCCTCGCGTTTCTCCTCGTGTTCTTCGTGTTCATCGCAGGATCCGCTCCAATCATGAAAGATCGGGCATCTAGGGTTCTACCCTACATCAGAAATCCATCAAGGAAGTAGAGGAAGTAATGCGGCAATTATCCGAGAAATCTCCCTCACGGCGAGAGAGTTTCAGACATGTACTTTTGCTTATGAAAATAGGAGTTTAATTTTGAAGCTCATGCGGTAGCCTAGCATGCTTGTAATTTGGCTGTAGGCCGATATTTGTGGTTGGGTTCCCCTCCTGACCAAGTTCTTGTACCCTTAAACATTGATCAATAAAGGTTACGAGAATTCTAAAAAAAAACCTCTCCCCCTAAGATCCATCCACCGCCGCTACCTGATCCTCCTTGTTTTCAGCGTCGTGAGCCCACGCCACCAGCCTACTGCCCGAACCAAGCACCTCCCTGTCTCGCCAGCCTCCCACAGCCTCGATCTCCGGCCGCACCTCCAATTGCCGCCCCTGGCTGTGACCATTCCAACGAGAAGAAGCTCCCCGAGCCTGCGCTCGTCCGCAGCAGGACCCCTACGTCCCTTCGACCCGCCTCTTCCCCGAGTCTCGCTCCACCAGCCGACGCCGGCCACCGGCGACCAAGGCCAGCCCTGCCACGCCCTCTGCTCTGTTTCCTTCCCTTCCTCCTAGCTCTTCTCGCACTCATCTCCCTCCCTCTCTCTTGTTTCTTTGGTCAGGAGTACCAGCACCATGGTGCCCGTAGCAACATAGGCCACCGTCTTTGCGCAGCAACTCGTCACCGGCCTCCTCTGCGTCGGCCATGTGTGGATTCAGTGCCTCGCCGCCCGGGTCCGGCCGTCTCCGCATCGTTCGTGTTGCCGACCCTGCCGCCGCTGCCGCGTCATGGTCATGGCCCCGACCTCCTGTCGCACCATTGACGCCAGCCACCAGAGGCAGGTCGCCTCCAGCCCCATTCCTGGACAAGCCCGCCTCCTCCTCCGCACCCGTGGCCCTCGCCGCCCCCCGGGACCTGTAGCGCCGCCGGCCCCTCGCCGGTGTCCTTCTCCACGAGGTTGTCGTCCCGTGCGTCGCGTCGCGCGTTGACCTCGTGCTCGTCTCGTTGCGCCATGGGGCTCCCTTCGTCAGCGGCCTACTCGATCCCCTACTTCGTTCGATCCGAGTAAGCACCACACACGCAGTCGTCGGCGTGGGCCGACTGCTTCCCCAGCCCAACATCTCCACCAAGCGGGCCTCAGCCCACTAGGAGAGCGACCCGTCAGTAAACCCCGGCCTGGGCGCGATTTAAGCCTCCAACGCTCACCCTGTTTCGCCCATGTCCGATTCAGATTCGGCCCGTGTAGATTTTTTCCTGTTCCTGCGATTTTAGTATTTATCCAAAGAAAAATAGTTTTACAGAAAGACCCTCATTTTTCGTGCATTTAATAACACTCAAACGGTGCCTGGGAATAAAGCATGTCATATATGTAAAATGCTTAGAATTTCATGTAGTTTCGACATATCAAACTTTCATCCATGTTAAAAATGTTTAGAATTGTTGTTTTCATTAATTTGCATAAATGGCATGCTAAAATGGTTTGTTTCATAACTAAATAACCGTAGCTCCGAATTAAATAAATTATATATGTAACTTGCCTAGAAAAATGTGTAGATTAACATGGTACACTTACTTTGCATGTTTAACAACTTTAAAATTGTGTTTTAAGCAGAACAGGAAAAAATTCGAAAATTACATATGGGGATTTTCTGGAATTGTTCAGTGTGGTTTCTGGCCTCATTTAAACTTGCCTAGATGGGTAGTTTCATTATGCGTCATATCTTGCCATGTTAACCAACATTTAATATTGATGAGTAGAATAAATGGGAGTGAACTAAATAATTGAATGTGGAGTTTGTCAATATGCAACTCATTGCATATTGAGCTTCAGTTAATGTGTAGTGGTTGTTTGTGCATTCTGACATGCCATGCCTATTTAAACTAGACATGCATCATACTTGATTGAGCATAATGCCATGGTTATGCTTGTTTGTTTACCGTGTTGTTTGCTTCTTTCCGGTTGTGCTTCTTCTTGATAGTTCCCGGTAACGTTGCGAAGTGTGAGGATTCGTTCAACTACGATTGTTCGAGTACTTCATGGATTCGATCTTCTTCCAAGCAGGATTCCAGGCAAGATGATATGCAATCGCTATGTCTCATTACCTACCACTTGTTTGTCAAGCCTCCCCAATATGCCATGATAAGCTCTAACCCCCACCTACCTAGCAAACAATTGTTTGTCTATGTTACTACTTTGCTCAGCCCCTCTTATATCGTTGCTAGTCGCAAGTGCAATTATAGGTTGTTCCATGTTCGGACATGGATATCATAATATCTCTTATTTAATTAATGCATATATATATTTGGTTGTGCGTGGAAGGCTCGGCCTTTTGCCTGGTGTTTTGTTCCACTCATGCCACCCTAGTTTTCGTCATACAGGTGTTATGTTCCATGATGAGCGCTCCTAACACATGTGGGGTTTTATGGGGACCCCCTTGATCATCCGTCTTAGGATAAATCTCTTCCAACAAGGCCCAACATTGGTTTTAAAATTTGCCAACATAATAATACTAAGATTAATTAATTACATCATAGGGCCTGATCACCTCATGGATTCTTTATTCCACATAATATAGGGGGCCGGTGATGGTCCGAACTGGGCAATGTCCGGTGCCCCCTAGGCAACCAAGGTCTCAGCCAACCCGACGTCAAGCCCACTCGGTGTGCCCTAAGAATGAGATACGCGCGTCTCCTATAGGGATTGTCGGTACACCGGGAGGTCTTGCTGCTTTAGTTTTACCTTTGACGAGAGGCTTGTCCACTGGATTCTTTATAGGCACCGTGCTATCATGGTGTGAGGTTTTCCATCGGATGTGTATGGTAATTTATAATGGACTGCTTGGAGCACCCCTGCAGGGTTAAATCTTTTTGGAAGCCGTGCCTGTGGTTATGTGGTGACTTGGAAAATTGTAATATCCGGTTGTGGAGAACTTGACACTAAATCTAATTAAATACTCCAACCGCGTGCGTAGCCATGATCATCTCTTTTCGAGGGAGTTCAGGAAGAGAACAAAGTGGGGTTATGAATGACTCGTAAGTAGGTGTTCAGGATCACATCTTGATCATTACTAATTGCACCCGATTATGCCTAGTCTACTCTTCTTATTCTTGTACTCGTAAGTTAGCCACATACAAATGCTTTGTGCTTGTTGCAACCTCACCACTTAACCATTCCATACCCATTAAGCTTTGGTAGTTTTTATACCCATGGTAATGAGATTGCTGAGTCCCCGTGGCTCATGGATTACTACAAAAACATGTGCAGGTACAGGTAAAGTGATGACTGAACGTGAGGGTGGTGCTTGTTTTCTTTTGGAGTTGTTCTTCTTCTTCCTCTGCGAAGATCATAGGATGGGGTTTGGGTCGGGAGCCAGGGATTAGCAGGCTGGATGTCGTTCTTCTTATTCGTTTGATTTCACCCGTAGCCAAGGATCCAGGGTGTTCTTGTCACATTCGCTAACGTTCCAGTTCCTGAATACCTGAGGACGCCGACATCGAAAACGCTTCTATACTATTTGTGGTGAGAGGAGTTTGGCGCCACCCAGTACTGGGGAGAGCGATCAGAGTACTACCATGATTAGTATAGTTGTTTTTTTTGAAGGTATGAGGTACATGAGTTTCCAAGGTTCTTGGTTATGTGTTGAGGAGGCGGTACATTCGGAGCGTAGAATTCTGCTAGGAGTTGTGTGATGATTTTGCTCCTTGTACTCATTGTACCAGATTGCATAATCGAAGATTTCGGGAGTTCTTAGGTGGGAATTCAAGTAGTTACCTCGGCTTATCTTCCAACAAATGCATGAGGGGTTATGTATTTGTTTCCGGCTTACTCTGCAAGCTAAATCCTTTGTTTTGTTTTGAGTTGTGGTATTCGAGTTGCTTCGATGTCAAGTGTTGATTCCATACCTTTTCCTAAGCGGTGTTCTCATATTTCTATGGGAGTGCTACTCCTTGCAGAGTTTGAGATTGTCATGTCAATTCTTTTTCAACCAGCGTGCTTCTCTTCAAGTGAATCCAATCCTTTTTATATTTGGATGATTAATTCTCAGTTTTCTCAAGGGTGTTTGTTTCACCCGTCCCAAGTTGTCTTTATTTTTCCCACCCTCCCACCCTTTTTCTTCAAGGAGTCTGAAACCTCAAATCAAGTATGCATTTTATTCATGTGAAGTCTCTTCATTCTTTTCCTTCAATGTTCTTATCCGGTGATTCTCAATAAGATGCTAAGGAAGCTTCAAGTTTATCAATCTTCGTTCTTTTTTCTTCTCCGGTGGACTAAATTCAAGATTTGGTGTTGATCATATCTCTTCCTTTTGTTTCATAGTTTTCCCATGTTATAATTTCTTATACAAAGCTCTCCTACTTATTCACCTCTCTCTATTCATGTGGTGCTTCCCGGCTTGCATAGCTCAGCGTAGACGAAGAGGGCGACGGGGCGGTTCTTCTGGACACATCGGGGAGGCATGGGGTGGACGGTGGCCATGGCTATGACGAGCGGCGCTCTCGGGTGCGTTCGGGGCGGGTGAGTGAGAGAGCCAGGGAAGGAGATGGGGACGAGGGAGAATGAGACAGGGGCGATGGGGTTGCGTGGCGCCCTTAGCCATCTTTAGGTGGTCGGAGGAAGCAGGAGGTGGCACGACGTGTGGGGCCGCGTGCGTCGAGCACACGCCCTCGTGCCCTTTGGCACGAGGTTGAAGGCGACTGGCAATGCCATGTGGGTTGGGCCGGCTAGACGAGTTGGGCCAGGTAAAATGTTTCTCTGTTCTTTTATTTATATTTCCTATTTTCTGTTTTCCAAAGTATGTTTTGGTTTGATTAAAATATCAAACCATTTTAGTTGCTTCTGAAAATAATTATGTGGTTATATGTAAAATATCCACAGCCACAAAAAAAGTTCCAGAATTATTGGACTTATGTTTAATATATAAAAAATATAAATTCAATGTAAATAATTATTGGATTAACTCAAATGCCCAAAATAAATATTTCTGAGATTACAAAAATATTGGTTTGAATTTTACCTCTTGCCAATATTTTCACAGAATAACAGGAACATTTGCTTGGACTTGTTTGAAGCAATTTTTATCTTGATCATTTTTTTAAGATTTCTGAGGCTTTTAGCTATCCTCATTTCAAATTTCCTTTGAAAATAAAATGATGCATGATGATGCTAACTAAGGCGACTAATTACAAAAAAATATTCTAGGGCTGTGACAACTCACCCCCACTAAAAAAGAATCTCGTCCCGAGATTCAAGGCGCAATGTAAGAGGAAGGGGGACACAGAACTGACACGGTCTTCACGATCCAAGTTGCAATTCTCGAGGATGTTGATTCATTGCATCATCTTGATCTTGACGTCTTTGCTTTTGAGATCTTCATCCGAACATGTTGACTAAAGAAAGGAAAACTCTACAAGAATTGATTTTCTCGAAGATCGAGCAATTCATGATCAACTCACGGAATGAGACATTGGAACATCTCTTGAGTTGAGACACAAAACACATATCAGGAGAAATGGAAAGAAACAGATGACAAGGGCTTCAATTTGGTAGGCAATAATTCCACGCCCGAAAGGATGGTGAAGGAGTTTTCAAAGTAGAGAGGAGTTAATTGCCCTTAATACCATATCAAGACACCTTAGAGAAGGTGACTCGTCGAGTTTTCTCCTAAGTCAGGCAAAAAGAATTACTTTTGATACAGAGATCATTGAAACTCTTCATACAAGACTGATACAAATTTACAAATGATCATTTGAACAAATTCAAAAGAATGGCATACTCAGGTTGGAGAGGAAACTATGGTCATAGAACAACTCGCCAAAGGGAAGGCACATTCCAATTGATACGGAGGATATAACCTAGTGTCTGAGCGTGCTTTCAAGAACTTGAGCATTTCCATAATCATCATAGTTTTACCAACACCTATGCCAAGATCTTGGTGACACTTCATACTACCATGATGAATAAATGTGGGAATGCGGATGCAAAGGAGGACAACACTTTCTCAAATTTCACCTTGTCTATGCTAGGGGAACGAAATCTGGATGATCGACCAAGAGACATTTATCACTCCGCTTCTAATGTTCTCCTTGATGTACTAGTGTAACCCAATTATAGGTAGTTTGGTATCTAGAACATCAAGTAAAAGTCGGACTTCGGAAACACAAAAGATCCATAAGGAATAACTTCTGGAATAAGTCATACCAAATCCTCATTGGGGAATGGCTAATCTTGCTGAACAAGATACTACAACAACAGGTCTTCCGGGGAAGTGTGTTAGCCACAAAATCCACTTTACTATTTGACGAAGACCAATATTATAATTCCTGAGAAATGTTCCAACCATCATATCTGCCTGAGATTCAGATCTGATTCGTGACATGATATTTTAGACTCAGCATGTCTGGAAAAGAACGTTTGCAACACAAATCGACGAGACGATGTTGCGAGATTCTCAGGAAATGAACTACGGCAGAAACTCCAAACATGAGCTGGCTTGCAAGACACATGTGAACAGAATGTCCAGGACAAACATGACCACAAAGAAATCTTACAACAAAACACTACCAAGTTCTGGTTGGGGACCATCATCGAGGGTATCGAAGTCTTGTGCATTGCCATGGATTAGCACTTAACTCCTTTTCCAAGAACAAATCAGTCAGTGGCTTGGTGTGCTAGGGAATACATATGGAATGAAGATGATCAGTCTATTAGACCACAGAATACTTGGCACATGCATTATTGACTTGGGATGATTCCAGAGGGAATAAAAACAAGCTTTCTCGAATTCACGGCGGCAACTTGCATCTAGGCACGTGAATTAGAGGAAGTCCCTTCTTTCATCAAAACATATACCTCATGAATGGAACACGAAGGCAATGCTTACAAAGTTTCCAACCCTAGCTTTAATGTTCATCATGAATCACTTAGAAGATATAAATATTGCCGATGGGCTCAACAACCATTCATCCAGGTTTCCATATAAATGGAATTCCACAATTAAGTGAACACAGTGATAGCATTGGTCCGACCAAAAGATATATAATGGTGTACACTCGAGGGATCAACCACGAGTAATACAACATTATGAGAGTCGTTGGTTCTAATTTTGATTTGACGATAGCCCACACTCAAATCAAAAGATTGGGTAAGACAATAGATCCAACAACTAATCACGAAGATCAATTGATGAAGATCTCATCTTTTTTCAACACACACACACACACAAAAGATATCCCTTGAATGAACTAAGTTAGGCAAAGCTTTTATCTTACAACTCTCCAAGTTGTTGTTCAGCATAACCAACTAGTTCAGGGTATCCAACACAGATTCTTGGAGAAGGGGTGGTTTTAGAGGGACACCAACTTGATCACGAACTCAGCATAACGGTCAGGGAGCAACCTGGTAATACTTCCGAGAAGATATTCAGAAAATCACGAACCACCGATATGTTATTAAGCTCGAGAACAATCTTGCTTTTCAGGGCAAGACGATATGATCAAATAAGCAAGGGATTGACTCAATCCTAACTCATTGATCAAAAAGTGCACCAAGAAAAATGGACTAGGTGGCACAATCAATCTTAGAATGATGATTCGATAACCAACATGCTAAGGATGAAATTTAATGCCCATTAACTACCAAGCAACAAGGTTGCTAGGAGTATTGATTTCACACATCACGGTTCATTTGCCGGCATACCGGTTACAACAACATGGAGACCAAGAAATAAATGCTGATTGCGAGAAGTATCACTACATCAAGAAGTCATAAGAGGTGGTGCAATTCCCATGACATACTTGATATGAAAGAGGGTAATACTCCAAGGTAGAACATATTAGATGCTAAAATGGCATTTTTGATCTGCGGAGTACAAATACTTTGACCCAATCCTAGATATGGATGAGGTACTGGAGTTTGTTTCTCCCAGTCATTCTGAAATAGAATGGCTTGACAGACCACAAGAATAATAGGCATCGATGAACACGGATGCACAACTACTCCTGACTATCAATTGATATACTAGGGTCGGAATATAGTTGAAGAGAGACAACTCAAAGGAACATATAGTTTTTCTGAGTGGTGGATGCATAGGTTAACATGTTGAACAACACTCAACATAATTCTTCCAGATAACCCATGCAGAAAGGTAGGATTGGCAGAGTCACAATTATAGAATGGAGAAGTCGTCAAGAGCACTCTTGTTGTGATCTTTCAGTTCAAAAGAACTCCTGCCATAGGATAGTTCATGGCATTCGAAGAACGATATACCACGGACCTCGAGGACTAAGCAAGGTTACTAATCAACCTGAAGGAGCTACCATCACTATGAACAGAGATCAGCGGAATGAATCATGGGTCCAGGAACCCAGAAATGGAATACCTACTATTAATGACATCATGAGATGCCTTCGAGAATGATGGCCAGAATTATCACACTGGGGATACAACACAAAGGCTGAACCTCTGGGTGGTTCACTTAAGATAACATGGTTTCCTAATAACTTCAACATATATGTCAAGGCAATGGAGTACCTCAACACAATGGTTAGTGCGATTAATCTAGCCCAAAAGGACATTAGAATAGGAAGGAAGAATTTGCAAATGCATCAGACTATTTAGAAACCTGGGAGAACTCGGACAACATAACAACCGAATCCTTATGAAGGCACCGGTCCGGGAAGTCAACAACTTTCCTATAAGTCTCCAGCATAGTAACTCATCATCCTGATAGATAGATGAGAAACCTAGTTTCTTAACCCTGTAGAAAAGAAGAGGGTGACTCAGAATCAGAAGGACACAAGATGAGGAGTAAAAAGAGCCTTATGTTCCCTTCCACAATCAATTCCCTTATATAACTAAAGCATCTCTAGACTCGACTTTGACCAGTTTGTCTTGGTAATCCTAAATGCAGTCATGCTCTGATACCAAAGCTGTCGCGACCCAACACATAACAATACACATCATACGTACGCACAACCTGCAAGTATGTGTTTGTACAACATGGCATCACTACATAACTCTACGACTCAAGTATTTATTTAAGAGGCTTCGAAGAGTCATACATAACATGATATTACAGACATGGGTCTCATGACCCAGCATACAAAGTTATACAAGCAACAAGCGAAAGTATAAACCTGTCTGAGTACAGACAGCTAAAAAGAAAGAAGGCTAAAAAAGTCTGTCTATCTACAAGACCCTCCATAGGAACCAGACCTCTGTCTGGGATTCCCAAGCTACTCATCGAAGCCCATGTGGAACTACTAGTGAGACTGAAGTCTCCTCTGCGAAACATCAATTAATCAAACATGAGTACAAATGTACTCAGCAAGACTTACATCAGAACTTACTACATATGCATCAGTATCAAAGAAGGGGGGTGTGGAGTTTAACTGCACCAAGCCAGCTTTGACTCAGTGGCTATCCTGTACTATGACTACCAGTAATTCCTTTGAGGTGAGAAGGCGCACACGAGCCCACATATTCACCATATCAATACACCACTATGGATCCGCTCCCGTCTCCCTACGATAAGGCCATCCATAGCAGTCGCACTTATCTTGCACATTTTAGAGTATCCACTTCAAGTTGTCTATGAACAATGAAAGCTTTCCGAGTAGTCCATATCCGCGGACGCGGCTATTCGAATAGATCATATTACCCTGCAAGGGTGTACTTCTTCACACATGCTTTCCCCACTTACCGCCATGTACACGTCATGTATCTCGGCAACCTTCAAGCGGAAGCCTAACGAGGGTGTCGGCCACAACCTAACTAACCACACAAGACTCTAGTCCAGGTTTATAGCCTATCTGAGGCTGAACCCGCAAGGGAAGTCCGGCCAAAGTTTCCATCACGGCCCCAAACAATGTGTGCAGGGTTCCCAAGTCCACCATCCGGGTGCCACTTGGTACACCGGGCCACGATGCCTAGTCTGTCCCAAGCCCACCTGTACCGGGTGCCACTTGGTAGACTACTAACACAACCTACAAACACCAGAAACTAGTTGCAACTCCTGGACAGAGATCAAGGCGATTAATAAGTCGAGAGAGCTTGGAGTGCCCGAAGCCCAATGTGTGGTAGTAAATGTCTTGGATCACAAACACAGAACTCAGTTCCTGAGGACTGTCCCAATGAGACAACCCACCATGTACTCCTACATGGCCTCTCATCGCTACCTTTACCAAATCATGTTCACACACTTAGCTCTCAACAGTAGAACATGTCACTGGTACAGCGAGGTGCTATACAAACGGATTTAAACCCCTTTCCGCGACGGCATTTTGAATCGTCGCCAAGTGAGTGACTGCGATACGGGGGTCCTTCCCACATGACCCAGAAACCGTCGGGGATAGGAAGCCTTGATGCATACAGTTGTCCCTATGTGTCGGTGTACTAAGTATTGGGCCATTAGTACCCCGTACTTGTGCACGAGCAGTTGTAGCCATACTCGCGGCAAGGCTTGTCGGGGAACAGTTCGAGGTTGACTCAGGCTATCGAAGAAATACTCATGTCAAAGATCTGAGGATCAGCAGATAGGAAGAGCTGGAATCCGAAAGCCAACCTCCTCGGCAAGATCTTGCCGGGGTGACCTGCGAAGCCCGGCAAGATTTCACGCCCGGCAAGATTCGGCGCCCGGCAAGATTCTGCTACTGTGCCACCGCTTCGATACAGCAACAAGCCCAACATTCTGGTCCTTCTCTGGATGCGTGGCAACGCGCCAGTGGAGGAGAGCTTAAGCGGTGCTGATGGGATGGCCCCTTTTTCCATCCCCAAGAAAGTGAGGACACCTAAACGGACACCTCACGGTGCATTAAATGTGTTCGTCCTAATCTGTCAGTGGTTAGGTATGATAACCCTGTAGCTACTTTACACCTCAATGTATGTACATTTTGCCACTGTGGTGACCCCTTTGAACGTATAAAAGGAGGCCCAAGGCGACTGCTACAGGGGAGGAGGATCTTCTGGCCCATTCTGCATGCGTAGCTGCTCTTTGAATGTACTGTTCATCGCAAGCGCTCCTGGAGCCTGGGCTCAAGAACACTCATAATAAAACAAAGCAGGAGTAGGGTTTTACGCTGATTAGTGGCCCGAACCTGGGTAAAATCGCCCCGCGTCGATCGTTGGTTCTGCTCTTTGCGCATACCTCTCTCCCTACCGAATCTTAAAGGGGTCCCTTGGGGTCCCATAGGTGTCGCACGCCGACATCTTTGGCGCGCCAGGTAGGGGGAAGAAGGTTGTGCGAACCTGATCCAGTGATCGGCGCCTTAGTTTCTTCATCATCTTCATCATCATGCCACCTAAGAAGAAGAGTGCCGCAACGGTGCAACCATCTACATCTGTTTTGCCTGCGCCCTCGCGCACGGGCGACGGTGCAGAAGCAGAAGGAAGAGGATTAGAGCCTCCACGGCGTTCCGGTGATCCCAGCCAGGCGAGCGGCATCGTTCGCAGCGGCAGTGGCAACCCACACGCCGCTGGATCCAGAGATGGAGCTGTGCTGCCCACGGGTGGTGCAACGAACTCCAGAGATCGGAGGACGTCTCCTAAGACTCCCGCGCCGGCGCAAGCGTCACGACCTACCCAAGTCGTGCGCGATGAGCAGCACCATGGCGCTGGTGGTTCAGGGCGTCCCCATGAAAGGACTTCTGCGCATCGATCCCAAGGTGCGCAGGCCAAGCATGCGCATCAAACTGCTGGCGAAAGTGGCGCACGGTCGCGTGATCATGACGGTGCTCCTTCTCACATGGTTAGGAGTCAGAGCACCTCGCGTACTTCGCACCTGTCGCCGCCACCTACGCCAGCGGAAGCTTTGGCACGCGCGCAGCTGCTCCTCAATTTCCCTCCTGCTTCGGAGAAGATGGAGGAGTGGCGGGCTACTATCCAGAGTCTCATTGGCTTCGCCAACAAGGATGGGCTGCAGGAGGTAGGGCCCTCACAACGGCGGTCCATCGATCTGGCGCGAGCCGATATGGAGAAAACCGGAGGTGGTGCGACCACGGTGCACTCCCCTCCACGACACCAGCGGCGGTCGACAATCCGGCGGACTGATGGCCGTGATGATGACTCCATGGAGTCGTCCGATCCGCGGATGCGCCGCGATCAGCGGCAGGTTCTCCAGGAACGAAGCAAAGAGGACGCTCGAACTATCATCGAGCGACGACGGGAAGCGCGCTATCTATCAGATAAGCATGTAGGGCCCGCTGTTGACGAGCCTGCGCCAGGGGACGCAGGCGACTTACCTTACGAGGTAGGTACTCCAGCGTTTACCCGTGAGCTGCGGCAAGTCCAGTGGCCCAATTCCCGAACCTTCAAGCCAGAGGTCCCGGAGAAATATGACGGCAAGACTCACCCCTCGGAGTTCCTGAGCATCTACACCATTGCGGTGTAGGCTGCCGGGGGCCGAGACGACAAGATACTCACCAACTACTTCCCGTTGGTGCTCAAACCCAACGTTAGGTCGTGGTTGATGCATCTGCCGGAGAATTCTATTTCTTCTTGGTCAGATCTGTGCCATCAGTTTGTTGGCGCCTTTGTTGGAGGCCACCAAGCTCCTAGCCAAGAGAGTGATTTGCATATCATCCCTCAGAAGGAGGGCGAATCCCTGCGCAAGTTTATCCAGAGGTTTAGCCGGGTGCAGTACAATATTCCTGACGTTCACCCTGCCGCCGTTGTTAGCGCGTTTCATCAGAACATGTGCAACCGCAAAATGCGTGAAGAGCTGGCGATGAACAAGGTCAGGAGTACTGCCAAGCTTTACGCTTTAGCCGACAAGTGCGCTCGAGCTGAAGAAGGGAGGAAACTCCCTGGCGAGGCTGTTGGTGCAGGGGGCGAATCAGAAGATGAAGACGCTGCAACCCTGCCAAGGAAAGGCCGGCGGCGGAACAAGAAGCGCAGAGGCAAGGCCGTGCTTGCTGTCGAGGAATCCGGCAACCCTGGCGCCGCCAAGAAGGCCAAGGTTGACGAACCCTGGCAAGGAACTTGCCGGGTGCGCCTCCTGCCAGGCCTTGGCGGCTGCCGACAAGTCGGAAAGCTCCGGCAACCAGTATTGCAAGATCCATCGCACCAAGGGCCACGATCTCCAAAACTGCCGGCAAGTTGAGCAGCTTGTCGAGAAGCAGAGAGCTGAATATGAAAAGCGAGACAAGGAGAAGGCCCAAGACGGTGCTGAGGGGTCCGGCAAGAAGCGCGGTGGCCGAGGGGGTCACCGCGGCAAGGCCAAGCAACAGAGGGAGAGACCCGCTTGAGATCGTGACAAAGAAGAAGGCGATGATTATGAAGAAGATGATGAGTCCAGTGAGCAAGAATTTCAGAAAGCTACAGAGGCCATATGTATCGACGGGGGCGCCTCGTTGCATTCTTCCCACCGTCGACTTAAACAGTGGGTGCAAGAGGTTAATGCAACGGAGCCATCACTAGACGCATGTAAGCCCCTGAAGTGGTCCAACACGCCTATCATTTTCGACGCCGAGGATCACCCTGATCACACAACTGCGGTCGGGTGCTTGCCATTGTTGGTTTCACCGACAATCCGCAACCTCAAGGTGACAA
Organism: Thinopyrum elongatum; assembly: GCA_011799875.1. NCBI lineage: Eukaryota > Viridiplantae > Streptophyta > Magnoliopsida > Poales > Poaceae > Thinopyrum > Thinopyrum elongatum. Next base: position 207,186,310 of record CM022300.1, on the reverse strand, counting down.
AAATGCTAGTTGACGGTGGGGCCGGACTGAACCTAATTTCGCCAGATGTGCTCAAGAGGCTCCAAATTCCTGATGAAGATCTCGAGGAAATGGGCACGTTTCAAGGGGTCAATCCAGGAAGAACCCAGCCAAAGGGCAAGATTACGCTACCGGTGACATTTGGTAGCGAGCTCAACTACAGGACAGAGAAGGTAGTGTTTGATGTCGCCAAGATCCCTATGTCATACAATGGGATCCTTGGTCGCCCAGCGCTGGCTAAATTCATGGCGGCATCACACTACGCGTATAATGTGCTGAAGATGCCCGGGCCGTTGAGTGTCATCACTATCCACTCTGATAAAAAGGATGCGCTCATTTGTGCCGACCAACTCTACCGGGAAGCAGTTGCAGCACCTGCCATCAATGCATTTGCTCCTGCCACTGGAACTCCCGGGGGGAAGAAGAAGACCAGCAAGAATCTTGGCGCGAACTCCGGCAAGCGCACCTCCTCGGAGTGCTGCGCTTCCATTGAGGACGCACCAGAGAGTTCCACCAGCAAGAACAAGAAATCCAAGGCTGCTCCACCAGAGACCAAGAAGGTGCCCGTCAGGGAGGACAGAACGGGAGGAACTTTCACCATAAGTTCCACCCTAGATGACAAATAGGAAAGCGCGCTCATTGCCTTCCTGCGGGCGAATGTCGACGTGTTTGCATGGCAGCCGTCTAACATCCCCGGTGTTCCCAGGGAGGTAATTGAGCACCACCTTGCTGTCTGTCCTCACGCGCGGCACGTCAAGCAGAGGGTCAGGAAGCAAGCCTTGGAGCGGCAAGAATTTATTGCCGAAGAAATCAAGAAGCTGGAAGCGGCAGGATTGGTCAGAGGAGTGCTTCACCCAACGTGGTTGGCTAATCCGGTTGTAGTGCGCAAGGCGAATGGGAAATGGAGGCGGTGTGTTGATTATACAGACATCAATAAAGCCTGTCCAAAAGATCCCTTTCCCTTGCCACGCATCGACCAGATTGTGGACTCCACTGCTGGTTGTGACCTGCTGTCGTTCCTTGATGCCTACTCAGGGTACCATCAGATCTTCATGGCAAAAGAAGATGAAGAAAAGACCGCATTTATCACCCCATGTGGTACGTATTGTTTTATACGAATGCCTTTCGGGTTGAAAAGTGCTGGTTCTACATTTGCGAGAGCGGTCCAAATTGGTTTTGAGCCTCAGCTCCATAGAAATATGGAGGCATATATGGATGATATAGTGGTCAAAACCAAGGACAAAGCGACGCTCATACAAGATCTAGAAGAGACATTTGCAAATCTGCGCAAGATCAATTTAAAGCTCAATCCTGAGAAGTGCGTGTTTGGTGTTCCTTCCGGCAAGCTTCTCGGATTCTTTGTATCTCAACGAGGGATCGAAGCGAACCCCGACAAGATCAAAGCTATTGAGCAGATCGAAGCGCCAAGACGCGTCAAGGATGTGCGTCGTCTTGCCGGTTGTGTTGCTGCCCTAAGTAGGTTTATTTTCAAATCTGCTGAGCGCGCCTTGCCCTTTTTCAAAATCTTGAAGAAGGCAGGTCCAATGAAATGGACTCCGGAGGCGGAGGCTGCGCTGCAAGATTTGAAGAAATACCTTTCTTCTCCGCCAACACTAGTCGCACCTAAGCCACAAGAGCCGTTGCTGCTATATTTGGCAGCGACAAATCAAGTGGTTAGTGCTACGTTAGTGGCGCAGAGAGAAGCTGAAGAGGAGGCAATACCAGCGGCGGGACCGCCAAGTGACGCGGCAGGATCTTCCCCGGCAAGGGTTGATCCCAGCAAGACAGGATATGCGCAGTCAGAAGGACCAGTGCAAAAGAAAAAGGTGGTGTAGCGCCCAGTTTATTATGTTAGCTCCCTCTTGCAGGGAGCTAGGTCAAGATACTCTGGTGTGTAGAAGTTGCTCTTCGGCCTCCTTATGGCCTCGAGGAAGCTGCGCCATTATTTTCAAGCACATGAAATCACCGTCGTCACTCGCTTTCCGCTGCAACGGATTTTGCGAAATCCAGAGGCAACCGGCAGGATTGTGGAGTGGGCGTTGGAGTTGTCAAGCTTTGGTCTCAAGTTTGAAAGTACTTCGATAGTTCAGAGCAGGGCTTTGGTAGATTTCGTTGCGGAATGGACCCCAACGCCAGACGAAGAAGTTCAAGAAACGACTCTCCCTCGCAAGGAAATTGATCGAGAATGGGTTATGTACTTTGACGAGGCTTTTTCGCTTCAAGGCGCCGGTGCTGGCGTGCTGCTTGTCGCACCCACCGGAGAGCACCTCAAGTATGTAATCCAGATGCATTTTCCTCGGGAGAGTTCGACAAACAACACTGCGGAGTACGAGGGGCTGCTTGCCGGTCTCAGGATCGTGGCGGACCTTGGTATCAAGAAGCTCGTCATCAGAGGCGATTCGCAGCTTGTTGTCAGGCAAGTTAACAAGAATTATCAGAGCCCATTGATGTAAGCTTACGTGGATGAAGTGAGAAAAATGGAAGAGCGCTTTGACGGTCTGCAAATGAAGCACATTCCTCGTGCCGAAAACAGTATTGCTGACGACCATTCAAAGCGCGCTGCCCTCAAGTTGCCTATGGAACCAGGAACTTTTGTGCTCCGTTTGACTCAACCATCTGTGGCGCCATCAATGAGACAAGAAAAGAGAAGAAAGTTGAATTCTGGACAGTACTTTCCGGCAGAGCTCCCTGGAGCCGCCGGCAAGGAACTTGCCAGGATCAGCAACAAACCTGCCGGGGAACAACAGGCTCTGGCGGAACCTCACGCTTTCGCTGTCAAGACAATTGTTCCCCTGGCGGAAGAGATGCCTTTAGTCCTAGCTGTCGAGCCCCAGGCTCCAGCATGGGCGTAGCACATTGTCCATTTCCTTCAGACAGGAGAACTCCCTGAAGAACAGGAAGAGGCAGAAAAAGTAGCTCGTCGGTCTGTTATGTACAAGTTCGTCGATGATGTCCTGTATAGAAAGAGACCAAATGGTGTGAAATTGAGGTGCATTCCTCGGGAGGATGGACTAGAGCTGTTGGCAGAGATACATGGAGGCATATGTGGCTCTCACATAGGATCAAGAGCACTTGTCGGGAAAGCATTCCGGCAAGGTTTCTTTTGGCCCACCGCTCTCCAGGATGCAACTGCACTAGTAACCAAGTGTGAAGCGTGCCAGTTTCATTCGAAGAAATCACATCAGCCAACTCAAGCTCTTCAGACGATCCCTCTCTCCTAGCCATTTTCTGTCTGGGGGCTCGACATATTGGGCCCCTTCCCCCGTGCTACCGGGGGCTTTGAGTACTTGTACGTTGCAATCGACAAGTTCACAAAGTGGCCGGAGGTGGAAGCGGTGAGGAAGGTGACAGCACAATCAGCCGTCAGGTTCTTTAAAGGAATAGTTTGCCATTTCGGTGTGCCCAACAGGATCATCACCGACAACGGTACGCAATTCACAAGTCACACCTTCATGCAGTATGTCCAAGACCTTGGCGGCAAAATTTGTTTTGCCTCTGTTGCTCACCCGAGAAGTAATGGCCAAGCGGAAAGGGCTAATGCTGAAGTGCTGCGCGGTCTCAGGACCAGAACCTTTGACAGGCTGAGAAAGTTCGGAAGACGCTGGATTGATGAGTTGCCGGCAGTTCTTTGGTCAATCAGAACGACACCAAATCGAGCCACCGGCCAGACACCCTTCGCTCTGGTCTACGGAGCGGAAGCAGTTCTCCCCACGGAACTCATATACGGATCACCTCGAGTGCTCGCTTATGATGAGCTTGAGCAAGAGCAACTGCGGCAAGATGACGCTGTGCTCCTTGAGGAGAATCGTCTTCAGGCTGCTGTGCGAGCTGCATGCTACCAGCAAGCTTTGCGTCGCTACCATAGCCGCAAAGTTCATGCCCGAAGCCTTGAGGAAGGCGACCTTGTTCTTCGACGGATTCAGTCTGCCAAGAATTCAAACAAGTTAACGCCGAAGTGGGAAAGGCCTTATCGGGTAGTACGAGTCACCAGGCCCGACGCTGTCCACCTGGAGACCGAAGATGGTGTTCTAGTGAGCAACTCCTGGAATATCGAACATCTTCGCAAGTTCTACCCATAAGGCGCGGTTACCGGGGGATCCCGGCAACCACCTTTTAGTACAAGTCTTGCCGGCGAGGCATGTAATCCTTTGTACAAAGCCAAGCGCAGACCCTGAGCCCAGATGAATAAGTTTAAGTGTTGTGCATTTCCTTATCGATTTCCATGTTCATATATATATGCATGCTTATCTAATATGTTGTATGACACTTGTTCCCGGTAAGCTCTAACGAACCACCAAGGTTCCATATCTTCATTTTCTCTTCTTCCTTTTTCTCAAAAGACAGAAGGATTCCTCGCGTGCACATTTGCCGGGAGGGGGGGGGGGGGGGGGAGGAGGGTATGAGTACCAGTTGGCGACGTTCAGAATTGACGCCTTACCGGAGGAAGAACAAGGACAGAAAGCTAAGTTCTAAAACTTAAAGCAAGTTTCCCTTATTACAAAGTTATTTTCCTTAGACGATTTTGACTTTTGTATGGAAAACCTGCACGTGAAGGAACCCTTGTCGTAATCGGTTGCGCCCTTATTTTGTTTCGAGTCCGCTCAACAATTTAAGTGGCTGCACTGAGAACGCCAAGGTGCCTTGCCGGCCGCTGCACCTCCAGCAGGCTGCTGAAGTCCCGCACCCAGCGCTCGCGGCAGGCGCGCCGGCAAGTTTTCAGTAAGCGTAGGGTATATTCCGTACATAAAGGAATCAGACAAGGGAAATAGCATGCATATACCCAAACATACACAAGTTATATTACATCAACAAGTTGCCGCGGATCTAACATAAGACTTGGTTGTCTTTTGGCATGGAATGGCGGCGAAAAGGGAAAATGGGGCAGCTAGTCCCTGCGTCGGCCCTCGATCCTCTTGATTGAATCTACTTTCTCAAGGATGGGCGCGACAAGCTCCTCAAGTGACCTGAGATCTACATCCTTCGGCAAGTGGTCGAGCACGTTGGTGAGATCAATGCCAGGGTTATTATATACCACCTTGATGAGTACCTTGCGGAGGATGGCCCGGCAAAGTTTGCGGGATTCATTGGCCAGTTGGGTCGCTCGGTTGGACTGTAACAGCTTCAAAGCGTCAACGATGCTTTCGAAGAACATGGTCAACCTGAAGCTCGAAGATATCCTTTCTTTGGTGGAATACCTGAAGTTTTGCAGGCCATCCTGCCCCATGGTTGACAACTGTGCAGTGAGCCTCTCCGCGGCGTCGACAAGGCGATCAGTCCAGATTTTCACTCCCTTTTCATAGTCAATTTGGGCGGCGGCGGCGCTCTTAAACAAGTTCCTTTCTTCCTGAAGATCTCTGCTTAGGGCCTTCTCGCGGGCCCTGCCGTCCTTGAGGGACTTCTCCAGCGTGGTCAGCTTTAGCTTCAGATCGGCAATGGCATCGTTGGCTGAAGTGAGCTATTTGGTCTTGTCGGACATGGCAACTTGCATCTCCGCCAGGCTATGTAGAGTTTTCTCCCTGTCCCCTTTGAGCGTCGAGAGCTCCTTGCCATGCTCTTCAAGATCCACCTCCAGCTTCTTCACTTTGTCGCTCAGCTCGTTCTTGGCAGCCTCTGCAGCCTCGGCAGCATCGATGGCCTCCTTGAGCTTGCCGGCGTGATCTACAGTTAGAGCTTCGAGCGCCTCCTTGTGCTTTTGCTCCAGCTCCTGGATCCGCTGCGCGACGAGCTTATCGACCTCCTCATCTTTGCCGCGAAGCTTGGCGGCGAGTGCCTGCTCACGTGCGACAAGATCTTCCTCATGGGCATCAAGTGCAATGCGACGCTCCGTCAGGAGAGCATCCTCAGCGGTCGCGCTGCTCTGTTCCCCGGCAGCCTCAGCCTCCCCGGCAGGTTCTTCTTCCATCACAACCTCTGCTTCACTGGTTTCCCATTCTGTGAAACCAAAGCTGCCGGCCTCCGCGGCAAGATTCGTTTCCTCCACCCTAGAGGCAATATATGCCACTTCTTCGTCAGTGGTGGCACGGATGAGGTCCGTTTCTTCCCGGACGGCCCTCTCCGACAAGTTGTCGAAGAACTTTTGTGCTTCCTCTTCGGTTGGCTCGGCCCAAGTCGCGTCAAGACCATGGGCGTTGAACATTGGCATGAAGGCAATGATCGACCCCAGCGTGGAGTTGTTGCACAAAGGAACAATTCTTGCCGGCAACCGGTGTTTGTCATCACGCTGGAATAGCTTGTGGCGAAGAGCGCCGAGCTGCATGGTCGTCAGATTGTTGTTCAATCCCGGGTGCAGCCTCATGATATCCACTGCGTTCCGATACTCCCAAGCTGGTCTTCCCCTGCTCTGTAGGGGGGCGATGCGGCGGCAGAGGAAATCGAAGCCGATCAACTCCATTGTAAGCCCGACAGCTTTCAGGCAAAGGATCCTGGTAGTGGCGATCGTGAGCCTCTCGTCCTCCGCGGCGAGATCGCTCCAGGCACTGCCGCGGACCGCCTTCTGCCGACAAGGCGAACAGAACGGATGGGGATCTGATTCCTTGATCCAGCACCACTCAGACCGCCATTCGTCCCACTTCTCGCGTTGAACTCCATCCGGGTATATCTCCTTATTCCAAGCTCGTGGGATCCAGGCGATAGAACCGGAAAGGGCCTCCCCCTTTTGGATGCGAGGGATAAAATAATGGCGGAAAAGGGCGGTGTTGGGAACTACTCCGACAAAGTTTTCGCAAAGGTGAGCGAAGATGGACATGCACATTACGACGTTCGGCGTGAAATCAAGAAGGTGGAAGCCGTATGTGTACATAATATCGTTGAAGAAATCAGAGAATGGGGGACAGAGTCCGCAATAGAAGTAAGCGGTGAAGAAAAGATATCTGTCAGGGCCGCCCTTGGAACAAGAACCTGGAATTACGTGTGTTGCGGGATGAGCTTGTGTCCCCTTCGCCCACATGCACTGGTATCGGTTCTTCAAAGCCCTTGCATCGAGCGTCGGAGCGAAGACGACGAACTTCTTTCGCATCTTCACCAGTTCGCTCTCCAGGACATCGGCCTTTGTCTCCTTGCTCTTGCCTTTGGCCTTGCTAGCCTTGGGCAGCATGGCGACTGCGAGAGCGGAGGCTGAGGATCGAGCGGGTACGGAAGCAAAGAGCGGATGGGGAGAAGTCTGGCTCCGAGCTCGGGAAGGGAAGATAATGGCGGAGGCCAGATTGAGAAGAAGAGGGGGGTAAATAGGCTGTGCCTCTGCAGTTTCCCTTTTTACGGGGAAGGTGCGAGGCCGCCTCTTTTACTCCCCAATGTGAATACGCCTCTGCAGGCACGTTGCAGTTGCAGCCTTTTGACGCACGCTTCCCACGTCGCGCATTCAGCGCGTGTAGTGGGGGGCACAGTAAGCGGGATATTTACGATCAGTTAATTCCCTACCACGTGTGCCCGTGCACTGTTTGGGCCTAGCCCAACAACGCCTCGCACTCGTGTGTGGCCTAGGCCCGGGGGCTCCTATCGGTGTACTAAGTATTGGGCCATTAGTACCCCGTACTTGTGCACGGGCAGTTGTAGCCATACTCGCGGCAAGGCTTGTTAGGGAACAGTTCGAGGTTGACTCAGGCTATCGAAGAAATACTCAAGTCAAAGATCTGAGGATCAGCAGATAGGAAGAGCTGGAATCCGAAAGCCAGCCTCCCGGCAAGATCTTGTCGGGGTGGCCTGCGAAGCCCGGCAAGATTTCACGCCCGGCAAGATTCGGCGCCCGGCAAGATTCTGCTACTATGCCACCGCTTCGATACAGCAACAAGCTCGACATTCTGGTCCTTCTCTGGATGCGTGGCAACGCGCCAGTGGAGGAGAGCTTAAGCAGTGCTGATGGGATGGCCCCTTTTTCCATCCCCAAGAAAGTGAGGACACCTAAACGGACACCTCACAGTGCATTAAATGCGTTCGTCCTAATCCGTCAGTGGTTAGGTATGATAACCCTGTAGCTACTTTACACCTCAATGTATGTACATTTTGCCACTGTGGTGACCCCTTTGAACGTATAAAAGGAGGCCCAAGGCGACTGCTACAGGGGAGGAGGATCTTCTGGCCCATTCTGCATGCGTAGCTGCTCTTTGAACATACTGTTCATCGCAAGCGCTCCTGGAGCCTGGGCTCAAGAACACTCATAATAAAACAAAGCAGGAGTAGGGTTTTACGCTGATTAGCGGCCCGAACCTGGGTAAAATCGCCCCGCGTCGATCATTGGTTCTGCTCTTTACGCATACCTCTCTTCCTGCCGAATCGTAAATGGGTCCCTTGGGGTCCCATAGGTGTCGCACGCCGACACTATGAAACAGTTTCTGATATCTCGAATATCCGAAACACTTCATCCTTGCAACTCGTTTGTGCTCGCATTGCCATCGCAGTCGGTATTATGTGGTGCTACATTTACGATGCGCGACCCATGACAAACAGTTCATGATTATAGAAGCAGACAATCACACGCATTTACTTTTCCTCGACTGTATGCGATTCGATGTAAGAGCGCATACAGTTGTCCCTATAAAACTGTATGCGAAGCTTGAATACATCCTACATGATTCATCCATCGTACCCGTGTCGGATGAAGACCTATCGCACGCGTTCTTCTATGAACAAACGTTTGCGATGCACACAACATCATAAACAGTCCATAATTACCAAGCGTGTGTGATAAGGTGACTTTCGCAAACATTTAATAAGAAGGAACTATGTGCGATGTTGTTGTTAATCGCATATGTTTTTTCTTGGTTGATTGTGTGTGTGCAGTAGAGATTGATCGCACACGTAGTGGATCCGAGAAACGTGTCTGATCTCCATGTCTATCGCAGATGTTTCGCTTTCGCAAACCATGTGCAGTGTAATCCCTAATTTAATCCCAAATTTAATCTCAAATTTAAAAATCACATATTTTGAATTTGAAAGTAGGCAATCAGTTATTTCATATCGAACCATGTTTATTACAAATATAGGTTCAACCACGAATGCATAATTCGATGCACATGTACATATACTGAAGAACTATAGAAGCACCAAGTAAAGAATGATGAACCATAGTTGTACTAAAGACTGTAAACAGAGAGGCGAAAGACATTCTGGTTGCTGGAGACGGTGAAGCGGAATGCCCATATTGTGCCCTCCTCCATGCATAATGCGCGCGTGACTCTAGGCCAACCCCTTGTGATGGCTACCCGTCCATCCTTCACTGTCTTCATTAGGACTTCTCGATGCTCATTGTAGTCTGGATGAAATACTTTAACCTTCATTGCGTGTCGGTGTACTAAGTATTGGGCCACTAGTACCCCTTACTTGTGCACGGGCAGTTGTAGCCATCCTCGCGGCAAGGCTTGCCGGGAACAGTTCGAGGTCGATTCAAGCCATCAAGGAAATCATCAAGTCAGAGATCTGAGGATCAGCAGATAAAGCAAAGCTGGAATCTTAAGGCCAGCTTCCCCGGCAAGATCCTTGCCAGGATGGCCTGGGGAGCCCGGCAAGGCTTGGTGCCCGGCGAGGCCTGGCGCCCGGCAAGGCTTGGCGCCCGGCAAGGCCTGGCGCCCGGCAAGGCTTGGTGCCCGGCAAGGACTCGGCGCCTGGCGAGATTCCGCCACTGTGCCACCGCTTCGGCACAGTAACAAGTCTGACATTCTGGGTCCTTCTCTGGATGCGTGGCAACGCGCCAGTGGAGGAGAGCTTAAGCGGTGCTGATGGGATAGCCCCTTTTTCCATCCCCAAGAAAGTGAGGACACCTAAACGGACACCTCACGGTGCATTAAATGCGATTGTCCTAATCCGTCAGGGGTTAGGTATGATACCCTGTAGCTACTTTACACCTTAATGTATGTACATTTTGCCACTGTGGAGACCCCTTTGAGCATATAAAAGGAGGCCCAAGGCAACTGCTACAGAGGAGGAGAACTTCTGGCCCATTCTGCATGCGTAGCTACTCTTTGAACGTACTGTTCATTGTGAGCGCTCCTGAAGGCTGGGCTTAAGAACATCAATAAGAACACAAAGCAGGAGTAGGGTTTTACGCTGATCAGCGGCCCGAACCTGGGTAAAAACTTCCCGCGTCGATCACTGGTTCTGCTCTTTGCGTATACCTCTCCCCTCGCCGAATCGTAAAGGGGTCTCTCGGGATCCCATAGGTGTCGTACCCCGACATCTTTGGCACGCCAGGTAGGGGGATTGAAGGTTGCGTGAACCTGATTTGGTGATCGGCGCCTTAGTTTCTTCATCATCTTCATCGTCATGCCACCCAAGAAGAAGAGTGCTGCGACAGCGCGACCGTCCAGGTCCATTTTGCCTACACCTTCGCGTACTGGCGACGGCGTGGGTGAAGAAGGAAGAGGACTAGAACCCCCGCGGCGTTCTGGTGATCCGAGCCAGGCGAGCGGTATCGTTCGCAGTGGCAGTGGTAACCTGCACGCCGCTGGATCTAGAGATGGCGTTGTGTTGCCTACGGGTGGCACAACGAACTCGAGAGATCGAAGGGCGCCTGCTGGAGCTCCCGTGCCGGCCCAAGCCTCACGACCTACCCAGGTCGTGCATGATGAGCGACGTCATGGCGCTGGTGGTTCAGGGCGTCCCCATGAAAAGGTTTTGGCGCATAGATCCCAAGATGCGCGAGACCAGCATGCACACCGAGCTGCCGGCGGAGGTGGCGCGCGGTCGCGTGACCGTGGTGGTGCTCCTTCTAACATGGTTAGGAGTCAGAGCACCTCACATACCTCGCACTTGTCGCCGCCACCTACGCCAGCGGAAGCCTTGGCACGTGCGCAGCTGCTCCTCGATTTTCCTCCTGCCCCGGAGAAGATGGAGGAGTGGTGAGCTACCATCCAGAGCCTCATCAGCTTCGCCAACAAAGATGGACCACAAGAGGCAGGGCCTTCGCAGCGGAGGCCCATCGATCTGGCGCGAGCCGACGTAGAGAAAACCGAAGGTGCTGCAACCATAGTGCGCTCCCCTCCGCGGCACCAGCGGCGGCCGACAACCCAGCAAGTCGACCGCCATGAAGAAGTTTCCACGGCATCATCCGATCCACGGATGCGCCGCGATCAGCGTCAAGTTCTCCAGGAGCGAGGCAAGGAGGACGCTCGAACTACCATTGAGCGGCGACGGGAAGCGCGCTATCAGTCTGATAAGTGCGCGGGGCCGGCTGTTGACGAGCCTGCGCCAGGGGACATAGGAGACTTGCCTTATGAGGTAGGGACTCCAGCATTTACCCGTGAGCTGCGGCAAGTCCGGTGGCCCAATTCCCGAACCTTTAAGCCAGAGGTCCCGGAGAAGTATGACGGAAAGACCCATCCCTCGGAGTTCCTGAGCATCTACACCATTGCGGTGCAGGCTGCCGGGGGCCGAGATGACAAGATACTTGCCAACTACTTCCCGTTGGTGCTCAAGCCCAACGTCAGGTCGTGGTTGATGCATCTGCCAGAGAATTCTATTTCTTCCTGGTCAGATTTGTGCCATCAGTTTGTTGGCGCCTTCGTTGGAGGCCACCAAGCTCCTGGCCAAGAGAGCAATTTGCACATCATCCCTCAGAAGGAGGGCGAGTCCCTACGCAAGTTTATCTAGAGATTTAGCTGGGTGCAGTACAATATTCCTGACGTTCATCCTGCCACTGTTGTTAGCGCGTTCCATCAGAACGTGCGTAACCGCAAAATGCGGGAAGAGCTGGCAATGAACAAAGTCAGGAGTATCGCCGAGCTTTACGCTCTGGCCGACAAGTGCGCTCGAGCTGAAGAGGGGAGGAAACTTCCTGGTGAGGCTGTTGGCGCGGCGGGCGAGTCCGAAGATGAAGACGCCGCGGCCCCGTCAAGGAAAGGCCGGCGGCGGAACAGGAAGCGCGGAGGCAAGGCCGTGCTTGCTGTCGAGGAATCCGACAACCCCGGCGCCGCCAAGAAGGCCAAGGTTGGTGACCCCGGCAAGGATCTTGCCGGGTGCCCTTCCTGTCAGGCCTTGGCGGCTGCCGACAAGTCGGAGAACTCCGGCAAGCAGTATTGCAAGATCCATCGCACGAAGGGCCACGATCTCCAGAACTGCCGGCAAGTCGAGCAGCTTGCCGAGAAGCAGAAGGTCGAATACGAGAGGCGAGATAAGGAGAAGGCTCAAGATGGTGCTGAGGGGTCCGACAAGAAGCGCGGTGGCTGAGGAGGTCGCCGCGGCAAGGCCAAGCAGCAGAAGGATCGGCCCGCTTGGTGCCGAGATAAAGAAGGAGATGATGATGAGGAAGATGATGAATCCAGTGAGCAAGAATTCCAGAAGGCTACGGAGGCCATGTGCATTGATGGGGGTGCCTCGCTGCATTCCTCCCACCGCCAACTCAAGCAGTAGGTGCGGGAGGTCAATGCGACAGAGCCATCCCCAGATGCGTGTAGGCCCCTGAAGTGGTCCAGCACGCCTATCATCTTCGACGCCGAGGATCACCCTAATCGCACAACTGCGGTCGGGTGTTTGCCATTGTTGGTCTCGCCAACAATTCGCAACCTCAAGGTGACGAAGATGTTAGTTGACGGCGGGCCGACCTAAATTTAATATCACCGGATGTGCTCAGAAGGCTTCAGATTCCCGACGAGGACCTCGAGGAAACGGGTACGTTTCAAGGGGTCAACCCGGGAAGAACCCAGCCTAAGGGCAAGATCACGCTGCCGGTAACATTTGGCAGCGAGCTTAACTTCAGGACCGAGAAGGTGGTGTTTGATGTCGCCAAGATCCCCATGTCATATAATGGGATCCTTGGTCGGCCAGCGCTGGCTAAGTTTATGGCGGCATCACACTACGCGTACAACGTGGGCCGTTGAGCGTCATCACTATCCATTCTGATAAGAAGGATGCGCTCATCTGTGCCGATCAACTTTACCGGGAAGCAGTTGTAGCACCTGCCATCAAGGCATCTGCTCCTGCCGCTGAAACTCCCGGGGGGAAGAAGAAGACCGGCAGGAACCTTGGCGCGAACTCCGGCAAGCGCACCTCCTCGGAGTGCTGCACTTCCGTCGAGGACGTACCAGAGAGTTCCACCGGCAAGAACAAGAAGTCCAAGGCTGCTCCGCCGGAAACCAAGAAGGTGCCTGCCAGGGAGGATGGCACGGGGGGAACTTTCACCATAAGTTCCACCCTAGATGACAAATAGGAAAGCGCGCTCATTGCTTTCCTGCGGGCGAATGTCGATGTGTTTGCATGGCAACCGTCTAACATCCCCGGTGTTCTCATGAAGGTAATTGAGCACCACCTTGCTGTCAGTCCTCATGCGCGGCCCGTCAAGCAAAGGGTCAGGAAGCAGGCCTTGGAGCGGCAAGAATTCATTGCCGAAGAAATTAAGAAGCTGGAGGCGGCAGGACTGGTCAAAGGAGTGCTTCACCCAACCTGGTTGGCCAATCCGGTTGTAGTGCGAAAAGCGAATGGGAAATGGAGGCTTTGTATCGATTATACAGATATAAATAAAGCTTGTCCAAAAGATACTTTTCCCTTGCCGCGCATCGACCAGATTGTGGATGCCACCGCTGGTTGTGATCTCCTGTCCTTCCTTGATGCCTATTCAGGGTATCATCAGATTTTTATGGCAAAGGAAGATGAAGAGAAGACCGCCTTTATCACCCCATGTGGTACGTATTGTTTCATATGAATGCCTTTCGGGTTGAAAAGTGCTGGTTCAACATTTGCCAGAGCAATCCAGATTGGTTTTGAGCCACAACTCCATAGAAATATGGAGGCGTAGATGGACGATATAGTGGTCAAAACCAAAGACAAAGCAACGCTCATTCAAGATTTAGAAGAAACATTCGCAAACTTGCGCAAGATCAACTTGAAGCTCAATCCTGAGAAGTGCGTGTTCGGTGTTCCTTCCGGCAAGCTCCTCGAATTCTTTGTATCTTGCCGGGGAATCGAAGCGAACCCCAACAAGATCAAAGCTATTGAGCAAATTGAAGCGCCGAGACGCGTCAAGGATGTGCATCGTCTTGCCGGCTGTGTTGCTGCTCTAAGCAGGTTTATTTCCAAATCTGCTGAGCGCGCCCTGCCCTTCTTCAAAATTTTGAAGAAGGCAGGTCCGATGAAATGGACTCCGGAGGCGGAGGCTGCGCTGCAAGATTTGAAGAAATACCTTTCTTCTCCGCCGACGCTAGTCGCGCCTAAACCACAAGAGCCGTTGCTGCTGTATCTGGCAGCAACAAATCAAGTGGTTAGCGCTGCGCTAGTGGCGCAGAGAGAAGCTGATGAGGAAGCAACGCCAGCGGCAGGACCGCCAAATGACGCGGCAAGATCTTCCCCGGCAAGGGTTGATCCCGGCAAGATAGGATCTGCGCAAACAGAAGAACCCGTGCAGAAGAAGAAGGTGGTGCAGCGCCCAGTTTATTTTGTCAGCTCTCTTTTACAAGGAGCTAGGTCAAGATATTCTGGTGTGCAGAAGTTGCTCTTCGGCCTCCTTATGGCCTCGAGGAAGCTGCGCCATTATTTTCAAGCACATGAGATCACCGTCGTCACTCGCTTTCCGTTGCAACAGATTTTGCAAAATCTGGAGGCAACCGGCAGGATCGTGGAGTGGGCGTTGGAGTTGTCCAGCTTTGGCCTTAAGTTTGAAAGCACTTCGATGATTCAGAGCAGGGCCTTGGCGGAGTTCATTGCAGAATGGACCCCAACGCCAGACGAAGAAGTTCAAGAAATAACTCTCCCCGGCAAGGAAATCGATCAGCAATGGGTTATGTACTTTGACGGGGCTTTCTCGCTGCAAGGCGCCGGTGCTGGCGTGCTGCTTGTCGCACCCACCGGAGAGCACCTCAAGTACATAGTTCAAATGCACTTTCCCCGGGAGAGTTCAACAAACAACACTGCAGAATACGAGGGTTTGCTTGCCGGTCTCAGGATCGCGGCAGACCTTGGTATTAGAAAGCTCATCATCAAAGGCGATTCACAACTTGTCGTCAGGAAAGTTAACAAGAATTATCAAAGTCCATTGGTGCAGGCCTACATAGATGAAGTGAGGAAATTGGAAGAGCGCTTTGACGGTCTGCAGATGGAGCACGTTCCTCGTGCCGAGAACAATATTGCTGACGACCTGTCAAAGCGTGCCGCCCTCAAGTTGCCTGTGGAACCAGGAACTTTTGTGCTCCAATTGACTCAACCATCCGTGGCGCTATCGATGCGGCAAGAAAAGAGAAGAAAGTTGAACTCTGGCCAGTACTTCCCGGCAGAGCTCCCCGGAGCCGCCGGCAAGGAAGTTGCCAGGATCGACACGCCTGCCGGGGAACAACAGGCTCCGGCAGGGCCTCAGGCCCTTGCTGTCGAGACAAATGTTCCCCCGGCAGAGGAGATGCCTTTAGTCCTAGCTGTTGAGCCTCAGGCTCCAGCATGGGTGCAGCACATTGTCCATTTCCTTCAGACAAGTGAACTCCCCGAGGAACAGGAAGAAGCGGAGAGAGTAGCCCGTCGGTCTGTTATGTACAAGTTCGTCGATGACGTCCTGTACAGAAAGAGACCAAACGGTGTGAAATTGAAGTGCATTCCTCGGGAGGATGGACTAGAGCTGTTGGCAGAGATACATGGGGGCATATGTGGTTCTCACATAGGGTCAAGAGCGCTTGCCGGGAAAGCATTCCAGCAAGGTTTCTTTTGGCCTACCGCCCTCCAGGATGCAACTGCACTAGTAACCAAGTGTGAAGCGTGCTAGTTTCATTCGAAGAAATTACATCAGCCAGCTCAAGCTCTTCAGACAATCCCTCTCTCCTGGCCATTTTCGGTCTGGGGGCTCGACATACTGGGCCCTTTCCCCCGTGCTACCGGGGGCTTTGAGTACTTGTACGTTGCTATCGACAAGTTCACAGAGTGGCCGGAGGTGGAAGCAGTGAGGAAGGTGACAGCACAATCGGCCGTCAAGTTCTTCAAGGGAATTGTTTGCCATTTCGGTGTACCCAACAGGATCATCACCGACAACGGCACACAGTTCACAAGTTGCACCTTCATGCAGTACATCCAAGACCTTGGCGGCAAGATTTGTTTTGCCTCTGTTGCTCACCCAAGAAGCAACGGCCAAGCGGAGAGGGCCAATGCTGAAGTGCTGCGCTGTCTTAGGACTAGAACCTTCGACAGGCTGAAAAAGTGCGGAAGACGCTGGATTGATGAGTTGCCGGCGGTTCTTTGGTCAATCAGAATGACACCAAATCGAGCCACCGGCCAGACGCCCTTCGCTCTAGTCTACGGAGCGGAAGCAGTTCTCCCCACGGAACTCATATACGGATCTCCTCGAGTGCTCGCTTATGATGAGCTCGAGCAAGAGCAACTGCGGCAAGATGACGCTGTGCTCCTTGAGGAGAATCGTCTTCAGGCTGCTATGCGAGCTACATGCTACCAGCAAGCTTTGCGCCGCTACCATAGCCGCAAAGTTCATGCCCGAAGCCTTGAGGAAGGCAACCTTGTTCTTCGACGGATTCAGTCCGCCAAGAATTCAAACAAGTTGACGCCAAAGTGGGAAGGCCCTTATCGGGTAGTACGAGTCACCAGGCCTGGCGCTGTCCGCCTGGAGACCGAAGATGGCGTTCCAGTGAGTAATTCCTGGAATATCGAACATCTTCGCAAGTTCTACCCATAAGGCGCGGTTGCCGGGGGCTCCCGGCAACCACCCTTTTGTACAAGTCTTGCCGGCAAGGCATGTGATCCTTTGTACAAAGCCAGGCGCAGACCCTGAGCACAGATGAATAAAATTAAGTGTTGTACATTCCCTTATTGATTCCCATGTTCATATCTATATATATGCATGTTTGTCTAAGATGTTGTATGACACCTGATCCCGGTAAGTTCTAACGAACCGCCAAGGTTTCATGCCTTTACTTTCTCTTCTTTCTTTTTCTCAAAAGACAGAAGGATTCCTCGCGTGCACATTTGCCGGGGGGGGGGAGGGAGATATGAATACCAGTTGGCGACGTTCGGAATCGACGCTTGCCGGAGGAATAACAAAGACAGGAAGCTAAGTCTTAAAAACTTAGAGCAAGTTTTTCTTTTATTACCAAGTTATTTCCTTGGACGATTCCGACCCTTGTATGGAAAATCTGCACGCGAAGGAACCTTTATTGTAATTGGTCGCGCCCTTATTTTGTTTCGAGCCTGCTCAGCGATTTAAGCGGCTGCACTGAGAACACCAAGGTGTCTTGCCGGCCGCTGCGCCTCCAGCAGGCTGCTGAAGTCCCGCACCCAGCGCTCGCGGCAGGTTGCGCGCCGGCAAGTTTTTCAATAAGCGTAGGATAAACTCCATACATAAAGGAATCAGACAAGGAAAGTAGCAAGCATGAGCCTAAACATAGTCAAATTGTATTACATCCATGAGTTGCCGCAACTCTAACTTGAGACTTAATTGTCTTTTACATGGAATAATGACCAAGAAAAGGGAGAAGCCCTCAATCCCTGCGCTGGCCTTCGATCCTTCTGATGGAGTCCACCTTCTCAAGGATAGGCGCGATGCACTCTTCAAGCGCCTCAACATTTGCATCCTTTGGCAGATGGCCGGGCGCGTTGGAGAGGTCGATGCCAGGATTGCTGTGCACCACCTTGATGAGCACCTTGCGGAGGACGGCCCGGCAAAGCCGGCGAGTCTCGTTCGCCAGTTGGGTCGCCCGGCTAGACTGGAGCACCCTCAACGCGTTGATGATGCTTTCAAAGAACATCGTCAACCTGGCACTTGGAGATATTCTTTCCTCGGAAGAATACTTGAAGTTCGACAAGCCCATGGTTGACAGTTCTGCGGTAAGCTTCTCCGCGGTGGCGATGAGACGGCCAGTCCAGATCTCCACTCCCTTCTCGTACTCGTTTTGGGCAGCGGCGACGCTCTTGAGCAGGTTCCTCTCTCCTTGGAGATCCTTGAGTAGAGCCTTCTCACGGGCCTTGCCGGCCTCGAGAGACTTCTGCAGCATGGTCAGCTTCAGCTCCAGAACCGCAATATTATCAGCCGCAGAGGAGAGCTGCTTGGTCTTGTCGAACAGGGCAACTTGCATCTCCGCCAAGGAGTGGAGGGTTTTTTCCTGTCCCCCTTGAGCGTCGAGAGCTCCTTGCCATGCTCTTCGAGATCTGTTTCCAGCCTCTTCACTTTGTCGTTCAGCTCGTTCTTGGCGTCCTCTGCAGCTTTGGCAGCATCGACGGCCTCCTTGAGCTTGCCGGTGTGACTTGCAGTCAGAGCTTCGAGCGCCTCCTTATGTTTTCGCTCCAGCTCCTGGGTCCGCCGCGCGACAAGATTTTCGATATCCTCATCCTTGCTGCGAAGCTTGGCGGCGAGCGCCTGCTCATGTGTGGTGAGATCTTCCTCATGAGCATCAAGAGCAACGCGGCGCCCCGTCAGGAGGGCATCTTCGGCAGCAATCCTTTGAACAGCTTCATCATGCGCCTTCTCCATATCTGATTGCTTCAGGAGGATCTCATTCCACTGCTGGCTCACTTGTTCCCGGCCGGCAACCAACTCTTGGAGGGCCTCGGCGTGCCAGATCTGCATTTGTGCGACGCGCCTTTGGAAATCTGCTTTGGCCGCCTCAACAACTGCCATTCTGGAGTCCGCTTTGTCTTTCCGGGCGCGATGGAGAGCCTGGAGTTTGCGGAAGTTCTCGCCCATGGCCTGAAGGAGCAGATCCTCTTCAGATTTGCCGCTGCTAGTGCTGGGATCGTCGACAACTTCAAGCCCGGCAGCAGCGATGATTTCTTCAAAAACTTCTCCTTCGGCTGGTGCCCCAGCGCTTATCGTCCCCGGCAAGTTGATGAACAGGTTCTCGCCAACCTTGAGGTACTTGCTGGATGAGGGGCCTTCAGATGTTGATGGATGGTCTTCAGTGGTCGCCTCACCAGTGACAGGGGGCTCTGTGGCCGGTGCAGCGCCTGGCGTTCCTGTGGCAGGAATGCTATCAGTGCGGTCCTCAGCCTCCTTGTCGCCCCCTTCAGCAGGTTCTTTGGCGGTTTCCTCTTGTGCTGTCTTGGCGGCCTCCCCGTCAAGAGCACCACCAGCCTCGACAATGTCATCCTTGGTGGCCTCGCTGACAGCGATCCTGTCTGCTTCGGCGGCGGCATCCCTGGCGGTCTCCTCGATCACAACGTCGACGTCCATGTGTTCCATCACAGGGAACTCTGAAGGGCGAAGGAGGAAAACAGAATAAGATCAAGGTTGAAGTTTGAAGTGACCGAAGACAGACAGATAAGAGAAAAGGAGTAACAAGCACTCTGAGGCAATCGAGTACCTGCGTCGGGCTGTCGGGAGGTGGTTTCACCCCTCCCGGCAACTCCGGTTGCCGGGGGCGTGTCGCCGGAGTCCGCACTTGCCGGCTCCTCCTCAGTTAGGACGGGCTCGCGGCAGGATCTCTTTTCGGGGACGTGCTTGTGGGCGGAGCGGTCGATGAAGGAGGCACAATGGGGATGTCTTCTCCTTGTTGCCGTTCTTCTCCTGCGAACCCAAAGATATTAGTAGGCAAGAATGAAAACCTCGGCACCCGCCAGCGGAAGAAGAACAATGAACTTACCCTGGGGGCTGTGCTGGGGGCTACGCTGGGGGTTGCGTTGAGGACTAGACTCCGGGCTCACAATGACGGTTTCTGGCACGCTAGTGGAGCCTGCCGGGGGCTCGTCGCCCGTAGAAGTCCTTGACCTCTTCGCCATCCTCTCCAGCAAGGTTTCTGTGTCACTGCAGAGACAATACAAGCAAGTCAGTAAGATTGATGCAAGATTGGAAGGTAAAGGCTGTGGCAAAGTATTTACTCTTCTTCCTCTCGCTCCGGACTGAAGCCGGAGATGTCGAAGTCGACCTCCGTTGCGGTGTCAGAGTGGGGAGGCGGAGGAGGAGTCCTAGGCCGCTTGGCTGTGGCAGGCACCGGGGCAGCTTCCGGTGAGGTGGTACGAGACCCTCCTGCTGCCCCGGCAGTGGCCGCTGGTGTGGGTCTCGCACGCCATGCAGGCTGTTGACGAGCCCCCTGCTGCGGTCCGGTCTTGTCGGCCACTTTCTTGCCGGGGGCTTCGCCGCTCGAAGAGGGCTAGCTTGCCGGGAGGCCAGATGCAGCCTTCCGAAGAACACGCTTCGTCTTCTTCTTCGGGGGTGGGGGCTCTTCTCGCGTCTCTTCTTCTTCGACCGAGTCCTCGCCGGACAAGCTTTCAGTGGCTGCGCTGCTCTCCTCCCCGGCAACCTCGCCCTCCCCGGCAGGCTTCACCTCCACTACCACCTCTGCGTCGCTAGCTTCCCACTCTGTGAAGCCGATGCTGCCGGCCTCTGCAGCAAGATTTGCCTCTTCCACCCTAGTAGCAATGTAACCTACTTCTTGGTCGGTGGTGGCTCGGATGAAATCTGACTCTTTCTGGATAGGCCTCTCCGTCAAGCTGTCAAAGAACTTCTACGCTTCCTCCTCGCTTGGCTCGGCCCAGGTCGGGTCAAGGCCGTGGGCATTGAACATCGGCAGGAAGGCAATGATTGACCCCAAGGCAGAGTTGTTGCACAAGGGGACAATCCTTGCCGACAGCCGGTGCTTGTCTTCGTGCTGGAATAACTTCTGACGGAGAGCGCCAAGCTGCATAGTGGTCAGATTGTTGTTCAGCCCAGGCCGCAATCTCATGATATCTGCCGCATTCTTGTATTCCCAGGCTGGCCTTCCCCTGTTCTGCAGAGGGGCGATGCGGCGGAGAAAGTCGAAGCCGATCATCTCCATCGTCAGCCCGGCAGCCTTCAAGCGAAGGATCCTGGTGGTGGCGATTGTGAGCCTCTCGTCTTCCACAGCGAGATCGCCCCAATCCTTGCCGCGAACCACTTTCTATTGCCGGGGATGACAAAAAGGATGGGGATCTGCTTCCTGAATCCAGCACCATTCGGCCCGCCACTCGTCCCACTTTTCGCGGTAAACTCCCTCTGGGTATATTTCTTTATTCCAAGCCCTTGGAATCCAGGCAATAGAACCAGAGAGAGCCTCTCCTTTTTGGATACGAGGGAAGAAATAATGGCGAAAAAGAGCAGAATTGGGGATAACGCCAACGAAATTCTCACATAGATGGGCAAAGATAGACATGCAAAGTACTGCATTCGGCGTGAAATCAAGAAGGCGGAAGCCGTATGTGTACATGATGTCATTGAAGAAGTCAGAAAAGGGGGGACAGAGCCCGCAATAGAAATATGCAATGAATAAAGGGTATCTGTCCGATCCACCTTTGGAGCAATCACCTGGGATTACGCGTGTGGCGGGGTGAGCTTGCGTTCCCTTCGCCCACATGCATTGGTATCGCCCCTTCAGAGCTTCAGCATCGAGCGTTGGAGGGAAGACGACGAGCCTCTTCTGCATCTTCGCCAGTTCGCTCTCCGGAACTTCGGCTTTCGCCTCCTTGCCCTTGCCTTTGCTGGCCTTGGGCGGCATGGCGACCGTGAGGACGGAAGCTGGGGGCGGAGCGAGCGCGGGAGCAGCGGGCGGAAGAGGAAAAGGTTTCGCTCTGAGCTCGAGAGGAGGAAGGCGATGGCGATGGCCAGATTGAGAAGAAGAGGGGGGTAAATAGGTTTGTGCCTCTGCGACTTCTCCTTTTTATGGGGAAGGAGCGGGGCCGCCTTTTTTATTCCCCAATATGAATGCGCCTCTATAGGCACGAGACAGTTGCAGCCTTTTTGACACGCTTCCCACGTCACGCGCTCCGTGCGCGTAGTGGGGGGCACAGTAAAACGACATATTTACGAGCAGTTAATCCCCTGCCACGCGTGCCCGTGCACTGTTTGGGCCTAGTCCAACAACGCCTCGCACTCGTGTATGGCCTAGGCCCGGGGGCTCTTGTCGGTGTACTAAGTATTGGGCCACTAGTACCCCTTACTTGTGCACGGGCAGTTGTAGCCATCCTCGCGGCAAGGCTTGCCGGAACAGTTCGAGGTCGATTCAAGCCATCAAGGAAATCATCAAGTCAGAGATCTGAGGATCAGCAGATAAAGCAAAGCTGGAATCTGAAGGCCAGCTTCCCCGGCAAGATCCTTGCCAGGATGGCCTGGGGAGCCCGGCAAGGCTTGGTGCCCGGCGAGGCCTGGCGCCCGGCAAGGCTTGGCGCCCGGCAAGGCCTGGCGCCCGGCAAGGCTTGGTGCCCGGCAAGGACTCAGCGCCTGGCGAGATTCCGCCACTGTGCCACCGCTTCGGCACAGTAACAAGTCTGACATTCTGGGTCCTTCTCTGGATGCGTGGCAACGCGCCAGTGGAGGAGAGCTTAAGCAGTGCTGATGGGATAGCCCCTTTTTCCATCCCCAAGAAAGTGAGGACACCTAAACGGACACCTCACGGTGCATTAAATGCGATTGTCCTAATCCGTCAGGGGTTAGGTATGATACCCTGTAGCTACTTTACACCTCAATGTATGTACATTTTGCCACTGTGGAGACCCCTTTGAGCATATAAAAGGAGGCCCAAGGCAACTGCTACAGAGGAGGAGAACTTCTGGCCCATTCTACATGCGTAGCTGCTCTTTGAACATACTGTTCATTGTGAGCGCTCCTGAAGGCTGGGCTTAAGAACATCAATAAGAACACAAAGCAGGAGTAGGGTTTTAAGCTGATTAGCGGCCCGAACCTGGGTAAAAACTTCCCGCTTCGATCACTGGTTCTACTCTTTGCGTATACCTCTCCCCCCGCCGAATCGTAAAGGGGTCTCTCGGGATCCCATAGGTGTCGTACCCCGACATTGCGTGTCCACCAATCATGTACTTTGCGAGGTAATCTTGAGTGAACTGCTTCGCAAACCACTGCGAACGAAAAAGATCCAGACATTGTTGTCTAACAACTCATTATGGGCAGTAAAAAGACAAGGCTACAGAGTTTGTAGTTACCATCCTACAGCTCACTATTGTGTTAGATAGAGCATAAACAAATAATTTGCTTGCCACTGTTCGTATCTTTTTGCTAATAATCCTTATCAGTTTCCTCACTTGATGCTTGTTCATGAATATCTCGTTGCCCCATACGCAAAAAGGGTCGATGCGTGGATCCTTGCCAAGGGCATATGTACCTACAAGCAACAAGTCAATATTAGAAGCTAACAAGTGTCCAGGCCTGGATCTATATGCACTACATTATGGAACGACGGGGGGAGTACAAGCCGAGGGATGAAACTAACCTCGGCGGAAAATAGTGGCCACTCCTGTTGTTGTCCTGCATAAGTTGTGGAAAGGCATGATAAGTACAGCAACCTTAACATCAAACAAATATAGCAAAGGTAAACAAAATCATCTCCAAATGATAGCTTGAATGTGTTGGTTTCAGCATGCTGTTAAAGCAGATATAAAATGGAAGGCAATGTTACCTACAACAGGCTTAACAACCATCAAATATTGCAATTCAAACTGGTATTGTTGAAAATGAATAAAACGTAGGTAATGCTTAAACATCACACTGGATAAATGTGTAAAACTGAAATAAAGGGCATGTGTTAACTACACCAGGCATAACTGGAACCAAATATAGCCGTTCAAACTGATATTGATGCAATCGAGCGGCACAGTTCTGACTTGCACATAATGAACATCACATTGTGAATGACTGAAATAAACAAGGCATAAATGATCAGTATAACAACCAAATATAGCCATTGAAAACTGGACAGAGTCTCACTGCAACCAACCTAACAAGCAAATACAGATAAACAGGGCATATGCTTGAAAACTGGACAAATGCTCACTACAACTAACCTAACAAGCAAATATAGATAAACAAGGCATCTGCTTGAAAACTGGACAAATGCTCACTGCAACCAACCTAACAACCAAATACAGATAAACAAGGCATCTGCTTGATAACTGGACAAATGCTCACTGCAACCAACCTAACAACCAAATACAGATAAACAAGTCATCTGCTCGATAACTGCACAAATGCTCACTGCAACCAACCTAACAACCAAATACAGATAAACAAGGCATCTACTCACTATAAACAACCAAATATAGCCATTCGTGAAACTAAAGTGGACAATTCATACTTAAACATCACATAGCCCTATTGAACAATACATTTTTGCATAACTGAAATAATGAAACACGGCATAGTTAAAACACCGCATGGCAAATGCTACTACAACAAAGGGTACGGGTTGGCAAGCTAGAAAAGGTAAGATTTGCTGATAGGATGTTGCCTCACATGTCATGGACGGGATCCTTCCATTTGGAAGAGCACAAACCCATGGTGCGCTCTCTGATGTCACAGATGGGCTATTTCACATTGGAAGAACCTTTGTGGGTGCCCTCCTCGTGGTCGTGGTTGATGAGATCTGACTTGGCAATTGAGGATCCCAAGCTGCCGCCGTAGAACGTGTCCTTCAGAAATGACAAAATGGGCTCGATGGCATACAAGGATCACAAATCCTTGACAACGTGGCGGAGGATATCAACGGCAGGGCCGTCAAAGAGATCGACAGCGGTTGAACCAGAGGGGTTGGGGATGGACCACTTAACCTCTGACATGGCCCACGTGAAGCCGTCGCTGTCGACGAGCTTGATGTCATAGCCAGCTTTCCCGAGATACAGTAATATGCTAGCCCGCTGACGTGAAGCCTTCGGCATGGCAATGTAGTCAATGTCTTCGCCGGCTTCCGCAACGAGGTGTTGCTCCCGGATTGACAGGTCGGGGCGAACGGCGGCCACCTCGCCAACGTCCACCGGAGAGGCCATGATAAACCTCTTCTTGGCCGAACGCTCGTCGGGCTCCCCGGGATATGTGGTCGAGCTTAGGCTGTGACATTCTGGAGCAGGGGATGTGGATCTGGCGGGGAGGGACACTGCAGGCCTCATCTAAAAACTCACGGGAGTGGGGCGATGGTATGGGAATCGCTGGGTAACCTGAACTTTATTATCTAAGCTAGGGGGAATGGGTAGACCGGCAGGGGTTGGCAGCGGCGGCGCCGGCGAGCTAGGGTTCGAGGGGGTGGAGGGGGGCCGGGTGGGGGACTGTGGAGGGGGAGGGGCAGGGCGGTGTTTGAGGATACGCCGTGGCTACTGAAATTTTTAGTAATGTTGGGTGGAGATGGTGGTGGACGAGGGAGGGCAGCGGTTCAAATGCCTCGGCTACTGCAATTTTACTATAAGGTCGGTGCTGGAGGAGTCTGGGCGATGGTTGAAGTATGGCGGCTACTAAAATTTGGGTAAAGGAATTGATGTGGGGCGGGAGTACCCAAGATCGCACACGGTCTAATAAGAATATGCGTGTATGATAATAAGGAAAAGCGGCGGAACCGCCGATTTTTGCAACGCTCAAGGCGGGTAGTTTGTTTTTAGATTTCTAGCTAGCTGGTCTATCGCACACTGTTCGTCCTGATTTTCAGACGCAGACATGGAATTCAATATAAATAAACTACCCGCCTTTAGCTTGCGCAGGTGGTGATTTTACAGCGCACTTGCATCGCACACGGTTAAGCCAGTACCTCCACCTTTGCTCGCGGTTGCACAGTCGTGGTGATTCACAGCGCACTTGCATCGCACACGGTTAAGCCAGTACCTCCACCTTTGCTCGCGGTTGCACAGTCGCGGTGATTCACAACGCACTTGCATCGCACACGGTTAAGCCATTATACCCGTGTCCATTGAGCGTCATCAGAGTCTTTGCAGCAAAAAAAAACGTTAGAGAGGGTCACAAGACAGCCTCACCAGCATGTGGCCCAAATATATATGAGTGAAAAAGGTGGTATGTGATGTTCAAAATTCCAACGCACAACTTTGACCGCGCGGGCCCATGGTTGGGCGCATCTGAAAGGACCACGATGTCGCCTAGAGGGGGGGGGGTGAATAGGCGTTTTAAAATCTTTTACGGATTTGGCTATATCCTAATGCGGAAATATACTAAGCGGATACTTTTCAAGCACAAATCCTAAATATACTAGGCTCAACTAAGCGCACCAACAATTTATTCTAAATAAGATGAGCACAACAAGGATACTAGTAAGCACAGGTAAGTTACACAAACTTACACAAGGTATCACGCGATAGTAGCAAGTATGAATTGCGGACTATAAAGTGTAGGCCTAAATAATCTCTACAAGGAAATGGCCAACACAATGTAATGAACCAACACAATATAATGAGTACAACAAGATATAGTGAATGCACGGTCAAGTGACCAAAGTAAACCACAAGTAAGGAGAAAGGGTTAGGGATAACCGAAGTCACGAAGACGAGGATGTATCCCGATGTTCACTTCCTTGGAGGGAAGCTAGTCACCGTTGGAGGGATGGGTGTTACCACGAAGGCACACCAACACCACGAAGGCTCACCCTATTCTCCTTGAGATATCACCACGAAGGTGATTCCCAACCACTAGTGGTAGACCTTGAGGCTGCCTCCAAACCTTCACAAACTTTCTGGGGGACAAATCACAAGTTGATTCCTCACCGGAGTACTCCTACCGCCTAGGAGTCTCCAACCTCCAAGAGTAACAAGACCAAGGGGGAAATGCTCAAGACTTGCTCACATCACAAATTGCTTTGGTCAAAAGAGAGAGGAGGAGTGGATGTATGCTTGGATGAAATCTCTCTCAAGAACTCTCACACATCTCTTTGGGATTTAACACAAGAATGCTCAAATCCCTCTCTCTCAAATCCCAACAAAAGCAACTAATGCTATGGAGGGATGGGAGAGGAGAGGAACAATGGAGGAGGTCAACAAATGAACCATAGATCCATGGGATAGTTTTCCCCCAAATGGAATGGAGCTTTTAGGCTTGGGGAAGGAGGAGAGAGCTCTAAAGAATGGGGAAATTTTGGATGTTGAAACCCTAGCTCGTTGGGGAAGAAGGGAACCTTATATAGTGCCCCCACCAAATCTGCCCGTTATGCACAGAAAAACGCAGCCCGGAACTTCCGGGCATGCCCGGAACTTCTGGGCTCCCTTTGGAGAATACCAGCGCAACACTCTGGAAAGCCCGGAACTTCGCCCGGAACCTATCCCGGAACGTCCGGACCCCGGAACCTCCGGGTAGCCCGGAACTTCCGGGCATCCCGGAACTTCCGGCCCTCCAGATAGTAAAACATGCACAACTTTTTCATACGAACTCTGATTTTGATGATCTTGGGCTCGTTTTGTAGCTATGGAAAAACCCCAGGTCCTCACATAGAGAACCATCCAAGATCAACCAAAATGGAGGATGCCAAATATGCAAAGGTGTTATCATATATTTGGGAAACCTATTTGGCTTTGGATTTTGTTTGGTATATAGGATAGGAGTGGAATTGTGTAGAGAAGATGTTGACTTGAGCAAATCCATCACGAACCCCTTTGATCCCCTCTTAATAGTGCGGGATCCCTATAACTCAAGAATCATAAAAGAGCTATACTACATAGCTATCGAGAATCCATTCTTGAGTGTATGTGTTTCTTCGGTGGTCATCATTCCACAACACTAACGTCAAAGGAACTAATACCTTTGACTCGAGCCTTTCACTTGAGCTTGATGTTGATGTTTCTTCTTGGCAGGCAAGACATTGGTGAAGTCTTCAAATAGCTCCCCCATATACAATGTGGGAAGCTTTGCTTTGTATTCATCTTCACGTGTCCATCACATGACCATCTGCAAGCTTCAAGCATGTAATTCTCCAGACTACCTATCTTGAACTTGCCCTTGTAAACCATGATCATCATCACTTCATGTCATCCTTTCATGGGCACTTGAAATCTTTCTCTTGATGTAAGTCCATGAGAATCACCTAACCCACACAGACATAGAAAACACATAGAATGGGTTAGTACACAAAGCGCAATTGACAAACTCTAACCATACCACAAGATCTCATGTGGCACATGATTTGCGCTTGTGTGTTGACCATCTTTGAATTCAATCTTCGATCTTCATCTTGGTCAACATTTATCTTTGCTCCATGATTAATCTTGATGCACAACTATATGTATATGGCATTCATTCCGGATCCATTCAATCTCCTTCTTGCATCACCCATGGGACAAACCTTCCTATATAACTTGATGTCATTGTTTCTTCATAGGAATTGTCATTCATTATCACGTCCCAATGCATATATTTATGTTGATGGATTTCATCCATCAATTCATCCAATATTCTTCATGCATTGCAAATGGAACTTTCCTTCAAATGTATATCTCAATGCAAACATTAGTCCATTAGGATTGTCATTTAATTACCAAAACCACACATGGGGACTACATGTACTTTCAATCTCCCCCATTTTGGTAATTGATGACAATCTCAACAAGAGGGTTTGTATAATGAGTTTTAAACAAGTATGCAATTTATTGTATACTTGGAATGGTTGTACTATCATCAAGACACTACACAAGCTTTTGATGATAGTACACCCATAGTATATAGAGCAAACTCCCCCACAATACATGCATGTGTGAATGAACTTTGAATGTCATTACATATATTGGTTGACATAAACTAGGAGAAGATTTCTCTATATACAATACTCATCCATGCAACAAGAATATATAACAAGGGTAGATATGCATGAGTGACAACAAGCACTACAAAAATACTTATCTTAAACCCTACAACTTCTCCCCCATTGGCAACAAATGCCAAAATGGACGAAAAAATCTAGAAGACTAATATAGTATGAGTTCCTCCTTAATGTGTGCATATCGCGAAAATGTGAGTGAAATCAAATGCACATATTCAATGATGAAAATTTTGAGGAGCTCAACCCATATTTAGGATCTAGAATGCAACAAGATAGTATGATATGAAAATAAGATTAAACATGGGAGGAAAACATTCAAAAGATCTAAAGAACATATTTTGGACAAGATAAAATAGGAATATCCAATGTGATCATCATGTCAAGTATGGGTCCAAAATACATCCAAAACACATGAGTGCGCAAGGATATATGCAATGCATACAAGCACTCACGACACAACCTCTTGCCGAAGCCACTATACGAATAAAAGGAACACACAAAGTGGCCGGCAAGGAATAAATGATATCAAGGAAAGATATGAACTTTCTTATGTATAAAAATTTCTAAGTGGCCAATAATAATCATGATATGTATCCACAAAGAAACCCGTATACACAAAAAGGTTGTAATTGATAAGAACATGATATCTTTAATCATAGCATAAGAGCAAGGCACATGGCACAAATTGATCTCATTTGCATAACACAAAGTGAAGCAAGCAATCAAAAGATCCGATGAGCCAAAAGGATAAAAGAATATTATGATTTGGGCAAAGGAGTGTTCTAAAGAAAAATAGAGAAGCTCCCATGATTTGTGCACTATTTAGAATTTTTGTATTTGGATACAAGTGCACAAAATAGGATCATCATCCCCCCAAAATCAATAGGAACACAAAACAATTGCAAGCAAGCATACATAAGAAAAGAAGCCTAGCATTTGCAACAAACATATGGTTGAGCAACATGTAAATGAGGCAACCTAAGAATAGGCACAACCAAAATGATGTGTGTGAGTCATGTCAAAGCACTTGAGAAGACTAATATAAGGATGAGAATTAAGCATCAACATAGTCTTGAGTAAATGAGATACAAGGTGCAAGACATGTCCTTCCCACACACACGAAGTTAAGAAGGTCACACACACATCAAGCAAATGGGTTCACAAGCTCACTAATAGCAAATTAAAAATCAAAGCTTGTGACAACCCATGATGAAGATAGGAAATAATATGCTTGTCAAGACAAGCACGAGGACAATAATCTTCACCAAACATGAGTGCACTAAGATGCAAAGAGGTAAGACACGCACTCATACAACAAATGCTTCCACGGAGCCACCAAAGATATAAAAAGAGAATGAAACGATGGACATGAAAGAATAGGGATATCAACTAGAGATGTAACTTCTCTCATGTGTATAAGATTCTAGGAAGATGATATCCACAAAGAAGGATGTACACATGAAATAGTTACTAAAGGAAAGAATAAGATATCCAAATGGGAGTCATAAAATGTACCAATGAGATCTTTGCTTGAAAGCATAGCACATGGCATAATATAATCTTATTGTATATTAATGAACTCCAAACACACAACCATCAAAGACATCACAACTAGCAACAAGAGATCATTGTTGGGATGCTTTGAGAAAGGAAACAAGTATCACAGGAACGAGTCAAGAAATTCATGCCATGATGCAACCTACACAAGGTTGACCCCATTTCTATATATATGCATGAAGTAAATACTTGTTACCGAGATAGCATTGGTATGAAGTCGTTGATCAATAAAATGTCCAAGCTTGGCTCTAATTTCCTCATAGTACCACCACCTTCATGAATAAGCCAAGCACCCAATGCTTCTCAAATGTACCTAAAACATTTTAAGTACAATATGGTCCCCAAACTTATTGGGTCCGAAGTAGTTAGCATAACTACAACACATAGGGTAAAACCACTTAAGTATGTGCATATCGATATGAATTTGAATTTCATGCACATCTTAGCTTATTAAGAATTTGATGGATTTACCATATATATTGGATCAATTAAAGCAAACAAGGCATGAGAATTTACACATAGTAAATATGCATGCACAAGCCTACCAAAATCGAAAGAGATACAAATTGGACAAATGAACACATAACCGTCAGTACTTCCAATAACATCACTAGTCATGCATGTTGTCCAAAATGAATCAAAGTGACAAATCAACACATGATAGCACACAAAGTTCAACATATGAACCAAGGAAAGCCAATGAGCATATAAGATATGCATTGCACACATACTCATAGGAATATCTCACACATGTAGATATAGGACACTATAAACAATGAGATAACAAACTACCATAACTCCATACAAACCAATAAGATGAACTCGAACAAAATGGTGTTTTGAGTTATCATTCGGTGTAGAAACCAAATAAGTACAAGATCATCTATACTAACACAAGCATAACATGAGAGTTTAGAAATAAACACAATGCTTGGATAGCATATTATTAACATTCCAATTAGATAGATCATCATGCAAAGTAACAATTGGAATGGCTTTAATCAAACGATTTTTAAGATAACCATGGGCAAAACCGCACAAAAATGCCATATGTAAACAAGGCATTGCATGCCACATAGATATAAGATAATCTCAAATATAAATGCTAAGTAGCATTCCTCAGTTGTTCACATTTACAAGGATTGTGATATGCACAAAGCATATCGCTCCCTCATAATGTGATTATTCATATATTATCAACAAGAGGCAAGTGAAATCCAACCAAAGATAATTAATGAATGAGAATTTGAATTTCAAATGAGCTTAACATACCACATGGTAACTAGATAATATTGTACTTAACAATACTAGGTGGTATCCCACATATATACACATTTAGGGTTTGTGATATGTATAAACATAACACTCCCCCATAATGTGATGATCCATTAATATCTCATAAGAGCCAAATAAAATTCAACTAATGAAGCAATAAAGGCTCGGAACCACACACACAAATATATGAAGTGCATTGCGACGTACACATGCTAGATAACTCAAATCAAGCATAATAGGAGGCACAACACGTACAAACACATGCTAAGTACAAAACCTAAACATGAGAGGGACTAGTAACTTTCAATGTAGACAATATAAATACAAGTTACTGCCACGAGGAGCATTGGAATCGCAAATATGATGATAATCCACTTGACTTGGCTTGAACCATAATACATGGTGAAAATCATTTTTCTACATGAACTAGCCAAGTCTCCAATGTCCTCCACACACCTATTGATCAAGTTTGAGCTTGATGGTACCCAACCAAGTTGGGTCCTAAGAAGTTAGTCACAATAGGTTTGGCAACCCAAATGGTCTTACCAACTTTCAAACCACTTTGGGCACCAACAAACTTGGCAAACAAATTGCCAACATTATCCTTTCTAAGTGAATAATGATCATTGACAATTGGAGGCTTAGAGACATTACCGTTGGGACATGATGAAGATATGTGTCCCTTCTCACGGTAAATATAGCAACATGTGCTCCCCTTTCTCTTCTTCTTTACCTTCTCAACTTGGAGAACATTATCATGGTTAGGCATGGGAAGAGGCCTTTCATTATCTTGAGATTGAACTTGAGGCCACTTCCCTTGATGCTTCACACTTGAAGCCTTCTTCTTCAATGGACAAGATCTCACATGGTGTCCAACATTCTTGCACTTGAAGCAAATAATGTTGGCCGAATTCTTGACTTGATCTTGTCCCTTCTTTTTGTTCTTGGACTTCTTCTTGTTGGAGATGAAATCAAGTCCTATTTTGTCTTGAGGGTCCTTTTGCACACTCAAGATATTATCATAATATTTTTCCAAGTCTTTCTTCAAACTAGTGACTTGGGCCTTGAGCTCTTTATTTTCCTCTACAAGGTTAGTATTAACAAAAGAACTAGAGGAAGTAGAAACTTCATTGTTAGAGCAACAAGGCATGGTGAGCAATTCATCACAAGATGTACCAATATCATGTAGAGAGGAATTGCAAGGACTAGCACATGGCAATAAGGCATTTCGAGTAGAAGATGTGCTAATATCCACATGAGACTCACATGATTTTACCTTGGTGACCATAGCCTCATGAGCTAACTTTAACCCATCATGAGAGATTAGAAGATCCTCATGAGTGCCTGAGAGCTTTTTATGACTTTCTTCCAATTTCCCATAATTGCTAGTTAGCAAATCAAGTTGAGTCCTCAGCTCAACATTTTCTTTTAATATCGATGCTTCACACAAGATAGAGTTAGTAGCACAAGCATCATTATCAATATGAGAGGAGCATGTAGAAGCTAGAGACTCCGCATGAGTAGCTTGAAGTTCCTCATGAGACTTAGAGAGTTTGGTGAGCTCTCCTTTGACCTTCTTGTAGTCAAGGTCAAGGTGCTCAAAATCCTCTTTAAGTTTACAATGAGTAACTTCAATCTCTTCTTTTAAAGACCTCAAGTCACTAAGACATGGATGAGCCATAGCAAGTTCATGTTCAAGTTGTTCACTTTTTGCTTGCTCGTAAAGAAATAAGTCATTACATTTTTGAAAGCAAGCAAGAACATCTTGGAACCTTTTATAAGTGTTATTTTTAGCTCTACGAAGAGTTTTCCCAATCTCATAGAGATTTTGAGTCAAGACTTCATCATCTTCCTCATTACAACTATCATCATTATCACTAAGAGAAGATGATACCTCGTCATTACCTCTTGCCATGAGGCACATGTGAACACAGGGGGTTGATGATGATTCTTTTGGAGAAGAGGGTTCTTCATCAACCAAGCATGCCTCATTTTTCTTGATTTCCTCTTCATGGTTAGTTTCACAAAGAGAACTAGAGGGAATCACGGCATTTTGAATATGGCAACACAAACGACCAAGCATATCATCACCAGAATTTATGAGTGCATCATTAGATGATATGCATGGACTCTCTTGTGGTATGCCACATGTTGGTGAAGTGCAAGATGTTGAGGTATGCAAGTAATCGGAGGGGGAAGCAATAGAAAGCTCTTCATGATTTAAAAATGTGGAGAACTCCTCCATTAACTCCCCAAAAAGAATATTGTCTTCATCAAGATTGGACCCACCATATATATCTTCAATTTTGGTCCAAGCCTCATGAGCCAACGAACAAGATGAGATTGACTTGAACACCTCGAAGGTTATAGCTTGGTGAATGACACTTAAAGCTTCACAATCAAGATGCATATCATCAAGTGATGGAGATTGTCCATCCTTTAGATTTGAATTCCCTACAACCACAATCCGCAAAGCATTTGGACCCAAGGCCCGAAAGTGACAAAGCATGCGTAATCTCCACATAATGTAATTTGTGCCATTAAAACAAAATGTGTCATCGTGCACTAGTTCACTAGTCGACATCGTTACTCTCTAGGCGGTTAAGCCTAATAAGGAGAGACCTAGCTCTGATACCAATTGAAAGGACCACGATGTCGCCTAGAGGGGGGGTGAATAGGCGTTTTAAAATCTTTTACGGATTTGGCTATATCCTAATGCGGAAATATACTAAGCGGATACTTTTCAAGCACAAATCCTAAATATACTAGGCTCAACTAAGTGCACCAACAACTTATTCTAAATAAGATGAGCACAACAAGGATACTAGTAAGCACAGGTAAGTTACACAAACTTACACAAGATATCACACGATAGTAGCAAGTATGAATTGCGGACTATAAAGTGTAGGCCTAAATAATCTCTACAAGGAAATGGCCAACACAATGTAATGAACCAACACAATATAATGAGTACAACAAGATATAGTGAATGCACGGTCAAGTGACCAAAGTAAACCACAAGTAAGGAGAAAGGGTTAGGGATAACCGAAGTCATGAAGACGAGGATGTATCTCGATGTTCACGTCCTTGGAGGGAAGCTAGTCACCATTGGAGGGATGGGTGTTACCACGAAGGCACACCAACACCACGAAGGCTCACCCTATTCTCCTTGAGATATCACCACGAAGGTGATTCCCAACCACAAGTGGTAGACCTTGAGGCGGCCTCCAAACCTTCACAAACTTTCTGGGGGATAAATCACAAGTTGATTCCTCGCTGGAGTACTCCTACTGCCTAGGAGTCTCCAACCTCCAAGAGTAACAAGACCAAGGGGGAAATGCTCAAGACTTGCTCAAATCACAAATTGCTTTGGTCAAAAGAGATAGGAGGAGTGGATGTATGCTTGGATGAAATCTCTCTCAAGAACTCTCACACATCTCTTTGGGATTTAACACAAGAATGCTCAAATCCCTCTCTCTCAAATCCCAACAAAAGCAACTAATGCTATGGAGGGATGGGAGAGGAGAGGAACAATGGAGGAGGTCAACAAATGAACCCTAGATCCATGGGATAGTTTTCCCCCAAATGGATTGGAGCTTTTAGGCTTGGGGAAGGAGGAGAGAGGTCTCAAGAATGGGGAAATTTTGGATGTTGAAACCCTAGCTCGTTTGGGAAGAAGGGAACCTTATATAGTGCCCCCACCAAATCTGCCCGTTATGCACAGAAAAATGCAGCCCGGAACTTCCGGGCTCCCTTTGGAGAATATTAGCGAAACACTCTGGAAAGCCCGGAACTTTGCCCGGAACCTATCCCGGAACGTCCGAACCCCAGAACCTCCGGATAGCCCGGAACTTCCGGGCATCCCGGAACTTTCGGCCCTCCAGATAGTAAAACATGCTCAACTTTTTCATACGAACTCCGATTTTGATGATCTTGGGCTCGTTTTGTAGCTATGGAAAAACCCCAGGTCCTCACATAGAGAACCATCCAAGATCAACCAAAATGGAGGATGCCAAATATGCAAAGTTGTTATCATATATTTGGGAAACCTATTTGCCTTTGGATTTTGTTTGGTATATAGGATAGGAGTGGAATTGTGTAGAGAAGATGTTGACTTGAGCAAATCCATCACGAACCCCTTTGATCCCCTCGTAATAGTGCGGGATCCCTATAACTCAAGAATCATAAAAGATCTATACTACATAGCTAGCGAGAATCCATTCTTGAGTTTATGTGTTTCTTCGGTGGTCATCATTCCACAACACTAACGTCAAAGGAACTAATACCTTTGAGCCGAGCCTTTCACTTGAGCTTGATGTTGATGTTTCTTCTTGGCTCAATTTGAAGGCAAGGCATTGGTGAAGTCTTCAAGTAGCTCCCCCATACACAATGTGGGAAGCTTTGCTTTGTATTCATCTTCACGTGTCCATCACATGACCATCTGCAAGCTTCAAGCATGTAATTCTCCAGACTACCTATGTTGAACTTGCCCTTGTAAACCATGATCATCATCACTTGATGTCATCCTCTCATGGGCACTTGAAATCTTTCTCTTGATGTAAGTCCATGAGAATCACCTAACCCACACAGACATAGAAAACACATAGAATGGGTTAGTACACAAAGCGCAATTGATAAATTCTAACCATACCACAAGATCTCATGTGGCACATGATTTGCGCTTGTGTGTTGACCATCTTTGAATTCAATCTTCGATCTTCATCTTGGTCAACATTTATCTTTGCTCCATGATTAATCTTGATGCACAACTATATGTATATGGCATTCATTCCAAATCCATTCAATCTCCTTCTTGCATCACCCATGGGACAAACCTTCCTATATAATTTGATGTCATTGTTTCTTCATAGGAATTGTCATTCATTATCACGTCCCAATGCATATATTTATGTTGATGGATTTCATCCATCAATTCATCCAATATTCTTCATGCATTGCAAATGGAACTTTCCTTCAAATGTA
The DNA here is from genome assembly GCA_011799875.1 of Thinopyrum elongatum. Taxonomy (NCBI): domain Eukaryota; kingdom Viridiplantae; phylum Streptophyta; class Magnoliopsida; order Poales; family Poaceae; genus Thinopyrum; species Thinopyrum elongatum. The sequence continues at coordinate 207,150,095 of CM022300.1, read as the reverse complement.
TATCTCAATGCAAACATTAGTCCATTAGGATTGTCATTTAATTACAAAAACCACACATGGGGACTACATGTACTCTCAGCGTCGTCGATGATCGATGAGAGGGGCCAGAAGTCAAGAACCACCTGGAAGTGGCTGAATATATGTAGGAATATAGGGTATGATGTTTAAAACTTTAAATACACAATGCACAATTTTGGTGGCACCTGCCTCGCAAACCTGAAAGCACCCTTGGATATATCTATAATGACATAATGTCGTAGCTACCTAGCTAGGGTGCTTGACCCACCTCCCACTTCGTGTCAGCGGGGCGGATGCACGTAATGATACTTTGGTCATACATGCATGTCGCCATGACCTACCATAAGACGGACCAGTGAATCTATCGTTTGGTCAAACGACAACTGTTGTTGTCTATAAAAAATGGATAGAATATATATATAGACCACAAAACCAGCACCGCTTGCATGCGGCCCAAAATGATGTACGTTGGAAGGGGTGATGTGTGTTTTCAACATCGAATAATGTACAATTTAGATGTGGCGCTTGCCTCTCGATACAGACAACAACATTGAAAGCCAGATAGTTAAGGACGAGATACACAGGGTACGTTTTCGGTCGAACCCAGCAATCCGAGCATGTGGGAGGGAATCCTGACAACGCATGAGCTCGAGCTTTGGTTGAACGACATGTGATGGTGACCGGCCCTAACACGAACTAGGAGGAATCCATTCATGGCCAACACATACCCCTCGTTATCGGTCAAAGGGATGATATATATACACTCGGGGAGCCCACAGATATGCGTGTCATCACAAAAAACCGCACAAGGGAGATGTGGTCGATCAGAAGACCCCGTATACACTGCATGCAGCCCGAAAATATGTATGGGTATGGTGGTGTGTGATGTGTTCAAATCCTGAATGCACAACTTCGATGGGGCACCAACTACATTACAAACTGAACACCGTACCCGACCCCAAGCCAGGTTCAATACGTACAATGTCGGTTTCCCAACTTCGAGGGTGGGGGGGGGGGGGGTTTGTGTGTCCAACGCATGCGCTCAAACTTTATTTGGTCTAACATGGCACACATAGCAATAGGAAACCTTAATGGTCAAACCCTTCTCGTTTGTTGGGTCAAAGGGATAGATTGTGTGGGCCCCTTCGTCATCGGTCAAGGATGATATATATATATACCTCGGGGAGCCCATAGATATGTGCGGTGTCTATAAACCGCACAAGGGAGACATGCTCGATCAGAACACCCGCCCCTCTATACCCTGCATGCGGCCCAAAAAAATGTATGGGTCTGGTGTGTGATTTGTTCAAATCCCGAAAGCACAAGTTCAGGGCACCAACTACATCAGTAACATTACAAACTGAACATCGTACCGCCGCGGCCAGGTTAAAGATGTACGATGTCGGGAACGCAACTTCAAGGCGGGTGGGGGGGGGGGGGTAGGGGCTAGGTGCCGTCCAACGCATGTGCTGAAACTTGATTTGCTCTAACATAGCACACGGAGCAAAAAGTAAACCCTTCTCGTGCGTTGGGTCAAAGGGATAATTTGTGTGGGCCTACAAATTTTGATCATTCTTTGATTTTTGAGAATGAAAAATAACCAATAAAAAACATAGTCTACAAATTAGCATAACAAGGATCCCAAGGTTTATATAATCGCCATGACAGGTCACTATAGAGGCATTTATCTCTATAATGACCGTATCATAGCGTTTAAATGAAGCTTGAGATATGCAACTTCCCACCAGGTCACCCATCCTTAGACTACTCCAACCCGAGCACGCTTAACTTCTGCGTTCTGTTCGACTAGGCTAGCGGATGGGCAGCTGCCCCTTGCTAATAGGAATTGCCTCCTTGCCTTTAAGGTGTTTCACGCTGGTCACCCTATGGGACCTACTCCCTACTATCACACACGTTTGTGCTTTTAGAAACTGTGTGCGATATTTACATGGCCGGTGTGTCACTGCCTAGCCTTCTATGAGCACTGACACTGGCAATGGGAAAACGATGGGAGAAGAGGAGGGAAACCGATGGGAGGAGTGGCGGGAAACGGTAGCGTGTTTGGATATATATAACAACATTAATATAGAAAACTTAGTAGAGAAGGAAGGGTGAGCTAGCATGACGCATGCGCACAGTGCTTACCCATATAAATAAAATCACAACCGGAACTGCATGTGCTGCCGAAAGGGTTGAGGATTGTCGTTCGATCTGGGAGCATCCAACGGTGCAGACGTACGATCCGTGGGGTTTGGGTTCTGGCCAATCAGAACGCATGACTCAGATCGTGCGCGCAGCAGGGGGCACCGGCCACGGTTTGGTATGCACGCGGCTTTCGTGAGTGAACCGTGTGCTATTTGAAAACATTTCGTGAGAACAATCTCGGTTTTTAAATCCCCGTAAATCCAAAACTCACCCAAAAATCGTGAAACTTGGCATGGTGTCATGACATGGCACATATATGTTGAGGAATTTTTTTTGTCCATTTTGGGGCAAGTTTTATTACAAGCCTCTTACAAACCGGAGCTTCTCTCAAGAAGCCTCGTGGTTCCGATAGGGAAACGTGTCCCCCTTGTGGGCAAAACGATAATCACTGCCTCTTTTTGCCTTGTATTTTCTTCTACAGGCAACATGGAACGACAGGATATCCGTGCTGAAATTTAAATTATAACGGTTTGTAACCATACGGACGATACAAATCAACTAATGGCGCTCCCACCCACCCCTCCACCCCTAACCCTCCTCCCACCGGCGATCTTCATCTTTAGCCACTGATTTGGTTTTCTGATCCGATCATCCTCTCTGGCGTTTCCTGATCTACATCCCTATACCCATCTTGATGGGTTCTTCTTCTGGATCTACCCTTGACTTGCACTTCTCCAAGGGTAGAGTTTTTGCAGATGAGATCTTCAATGAATCTGGTCTCACGGTTCATTCTATGGAGAATATGGGCTCTTTCGCTCTGGTGGTCTCATTCAACACGCATGATTTTAGACTCAATGATGACTCAGTGGTGGCTGCACTTGAATCTGCTATTGGAGGTTCAACTATTGAACTCATGGTTGCTCAGATTGGTGATAAGGTATTTAGTTTTAATGTTTCCTGCAAGGATGTGAGGTTTTACATTGTGGATCTGCGATCCTTTTCTTGCCCTCAGTTCAAATGTTATTTTCATCTTTGGGGGAATGGTGGCCCTAATTGGGTTTGTGAGTTCAAAATTTGGAAGAAGGAGTGTGATGCTGAATGGATTCTTGTTAGTCCATCCAAGCGCAGGGCTGCTCTAGGGCTTTTGGCTATGCATAAACCACCAGTCAAGTCTTCTATCAAGTCTGGTTCTTCTACTCATAAGAAGATCTCTTTTGCTATGTTCGAGAACTATTCTGTTTGCAAGGGTTATAGATATCCTGTTACGAATGATTGCATTGAGACTGTTGAGATGGTTGGTTATGAAATTCCAGATAATGAAAGGGTTATTATTCATGCTTCCCCTCCACCTGACCTCCAATGGACTGTTGCATCACCGCCGATCATGTTTGGCACGGTGGATTCTTCGGTGGTTCGCCGCCGCTGTGAATCACGTGACCAGCCCTCTCCCGAGCCGCCATCTACGACGCTGTCGTTGGGCGGGACGTCAACTTTGATTTCTCATGTTGGGCCAGCAAACACCCAGCCTAAAACTCCACGCCAATGGCTTTTGGGCCTCTTCCCCATCTGGATGGGCCTTTGGAAGATATCCCTTCTTCTCAGGATGCAAATTTTGCTTTTAATGATATGATTGACAATATGGTTGATAAAATCTTTTCTTGTCAAAAATGTTCTCAGGTTGGGCATTTTGAAAAAGATTGCCCCTTGTTGTTGGTTTGTTGGCATGTTTTCGGGTGGGCCACAGTCGCATGGACTATGAGAGGATTTCTTTGGAGCAGGGTTTGTTTTGGAAGCAAAAATCTCCTCTGTCTTCTCTGGTTCCCAATACCGGTATCGAAGTTGCCGCCTCCCAGTTTTCCCCACAAGCTAGGGATGTTTCATGCTCCCCTGACATTGGAGTCACATCTATTCATTGCTCCTCTTCACCAAAAACCCTACCTGGCTCACCTCCGGCGACACCTCCACCTCCATCTTCGCCTCCGACGCCACTAGTTCAGCCGCCCATGGCGGTCTTTGGTCTTGACCCTCACCGCTACATCCCTGTTGGCCACCATATCCTTGATGGTGGTGGTAATAGATTGCCTCGGACCTTCGTCACTCCTCCATCCCCCATTGTCCGTCGCCATGAGGAGTTTATGGTGGCAGAGGTGATGCCATTGCCGCCTCCGGCCAAATCGGACCTGCAAGAGAGGAGGTGGTTGATCTTCTAGAGAACATGGGAATTCAGGTTCGATCTGCACAGCCCTGGGTATGTGGCGTGGGTCTTTTTCAGCTTCGAGATGCTGGCGTTCGCTTTTGTTTGCTCTAGTTGCCGCCTCAGCCACTTGGTAATGATAGATTTGTTCAGTTCCTCAAGCATGATGAGGGTGTGGGCTATCGGGGCACTCAGGGTTTTCGTGATGGCTGCTTGATGTTTCTTGGAATTCCTTTGGACCTTCACACTACAGAGAATATCAAGGCTGCACTTAATACTTTTGGGAAATTCCAGCATTGGGTTAGTGATGATCCATATCTTGTGCGGTCCATAGTGTTTGCTTCCTTCCCTGAGGATATTTTGGTCCCTCGTGATGTAGTATTTACTGATTATGCTGTGTACGGGGGCACAAAGGTTTCATGGACAGCTCCATGTTACATTCTAGGGGCCAACTTTGCTGAGCAAATGCCTGAAGATGAGGACCCTATGCCCTTGGATGGAAATCCTCATCCATTGCCAGGACACTTGATACCAGAAGAGCACAATTTTGTGTTGCCTCCTTACCCTGTGATCGGCTGGAATGATCTCCCACCAATTCCTCCACCAGCGCATGATCATGTGGAACAGGACAATTGGGGTAACGCTCATTGGGGTGATGGTCACAATGTTCAGCATGAAGATGAGCAGCAGCCAGTACAGGATCAAGAGTCCATGGTGATAGACCAGCCAGTTTTATCCGATTCTGAAGTTCAGATGAACGCCCAGTGATTGAAGAAGTGGTTGAAGTTGAGGCCCCCCAGTTGTTCAATGCAAATGATTGGGCCATTGTCCCTTACCAGCCCCCTCTCATTCAGCTTGATCGTATTTTTATTGGAGCAGTCAAAGTTGTTTATGGGCCGGTTCTACCGCCGGATCTTGCATGGAGGAGAACTTTTGAAACTCTGCTGCAGGTTGGTCCGTTGCATGCCCAGCCTATGCCAATGCCATATGTTTCTATACAGCCAGTCGTGCTCCCCAAGAGGAATTGGGCCCTGGCTTTTGATGATGTCCAGGTTGTCACCAAGTTGCAGTTTGTTCAAGCTCTATCTGTGAGCCCGATCAAAGCAAGGCCAGTAGCAAGGAGTTTGTTCCCAGTTGAGGATTCGTCTATTTCTGTAACTGAAGTTGTTCCTTCAGGTGGGGTGTCAGCACCGGCGTCAGATGAGAATTTTTCTTTTTCTGCACAATGTCGTGATAAGAAGGTGCGCCGCCGTAAAACTTTAGCGCCAACTCCTCTGGTGGATACTTCAGTCCGAAGATGTACTAGGGGATCGATCAAGCGGGATGGGTACAAGCCTATTTTTGAGGAACTAAAACCACAACCCAATAAGAAGAAACTGTGCTGCAGGCCTTCTATGGCAGTCTCTTAAGAAGAATCTGAAGACATGGGACAGGGGAATCATTCCACTTCTGCTGAGGACAATCTTCATGATGTGCCTCCTCCGACACCCATCCAAACAATCCAGCACATAGGGAAGGACCTGGGAATTGTGCCGGAGAAGTTAATTGAGGAGAAGCTTATGGCTGATCCTACCAATGATGCTCCAAACTCTTCTGATGATTGTTCATTTTGTTGGCTGTTGGGTTTGTCAAGCCCCCAAATTGGTTGTTTATGTTTGTCTTGGGTGTCTTTCAACTCAAGTATTTTGTGTGGAACTATCAATGCTTATCTTGGACTGTAATAATTATGCACTCTGTTACTTTTGGTGGTTCCTAGTTGATACTTTTAAGCTCTATTATGTAGTGCTTATTTACTACTTCCCCAGTTTGGTTTACAATGAATCACACCTCTTTTAGAAGCTGGAGTGTTTTATACTGGAATGTGAGGGGGCTAAATTTGCCTGCTAGGCAGCATGCTGTTAAGCAAAAAATTGAGGAAAGTCAGTGTGTGGTGGCTTGTTTCCAGGAAACAAAATGCAGCTCTTTTGATAGCAAAGATATTAGGGCTTTCTGTCCTAAATTTTTTGACACGTTTGCATACCCCTTCAGTAGGTGCCTCTGGGGGAATTCTTGTGGTCTGGAATTCTGCTCTTCTTTTTGGAATACTTGTGGAAGTTCAACCTTTTGTTGTGGTAGTTAATTTTACCTCCAGGCACAATAACAAACAGTGTACACTTGTGTCTGTGTATGGACCTTGTCAAGGAGAAGCTAGAGATAACTTTGTTAACTGGTTATATCACTTGAATATCCCTCTTGATGACAACTGGTTGTTGCTGGGAGATTTTAATTTCATCGGGTCTACAGAAAACAGAAATCAGCCAGGAGGAGATCTTAATGACATTTTTATTTTTAATGAGATTATTGGTCACCTAGGTCTGCTTGAACTGCCCCTTAAAGGCAGATCCTTCACCTGGTCTAACATGTAGGATATTCGGACTGGTTTTTAACCTCTACCAATTGGATTTCTTTTTATCCTTTTTCAGAGGTGCTACCTCTGGCTAGGACCACATCTAATCATGTTCCATGTGTGGTAGTTATTAAAACAACTATCCCAAAGTCAAATATTTTTAGGTTTGAAAATTATTGGGTGAAGATGGAGGGATTCTTTGAGTGTGTCAGGCAGTCCCGGGAGAAACTCTCTAGGAAAGGTCATATCTCTGCTATCATTGCAGATAAATTGAAAACTCTCAGACAGGATCTCAAGAAATGGAAACTAGGGATCTCAAAGCTCAAAATTATAATTGACAAATGCAATAAGGTAGTCATTATTTTGGACAACCTTGAGGAGATGAGGCCTCTATACAGACAGGAGTTTAATTTAAGAAAAGTGGTTAAGCTGCATGTGGAGCACCTGTTACATTTGTAATTCCTATATTGGAAGAAAAGATGTACCATTAGGTACATTAAAGTGGGTGAGGAAAACACAAAGTTCTTCCATGCCATGGTTATTGAGAGATTCAGAAGGAACTCCATTGCAAGTTTGCAACTGCAGGATGGCTCAGTCATTTCAGAGCACAGCCAAATGGAAGGTATTATGTGGTCAGCTTTTAAAGGAAGAATGGGCACTTCTAGGGGGATTAATATGGAGTTTGATCTGAAAATTTTACTTAAACCAGTGGCTTGTCTATATGCCCTAACAAGGCCTTTTACTACTGAAGAGATCAATGATGTGGTGAAACATATGCCTGTTGACAAGGCCCCTTGACCTGATGGGTTTAATGGTTTATTTTTCAAGAAATGTTGGCCAATTATCTCCAAGGATTTTCATGCTCTTGCTCAAGATTTTTATGATGAAAAAGCTCAGCTCTCAAATCTGAATTCCTCCTATATTACTTTGATTCCTAAAAAGTTAGCTCCTAAGGAAGTGGGTGATTATAGGCCAATTTCTTTAACTGGAATGGGGGTAAAGTTCATTTCAAAAATTGCTGCAAATAGGTTTCAAGAGCTAATGATGGATTGCATTCATATGAATCAATATGGTTTCATTAAATCCAGGACTATACAGGATTGCATTGGTTGGACTTTAGAATATCTGCATCAGTTCACCAGTCAAAGAAGCCCATTTTGATCCTTAAGCTTGATTTTGAAAAAGCTTTTGATTCGATTGAGCATTCTGTTATTTTTGAAATAATGAAGCATAAAGGTTTTAATTAGAAATGGATCGATTGGATCAAAGAGCTTTTGACCACTGGAACTTCATCTGTGTTGCTTAATGGGGTCCCAGGCAAGCAGTTTCAGTGCAAAAAAGGGGTGAGGCAAGGGGATCCTGTTTTCCCATTGCTGTTTGTTCTAGCTGCTGATCTTTTATAGTCAGTAGTTAATGATATGCATGCTAAGGGTGAATTGCATTTACCCATTCCTTGTCATGATAAAGATTATCCTATTATCCAATATGCTGATGATACATTGATCATTCTGCTTGCTGAGGAGAATCAACTACTAGCTTTGAAAAGGATGCTACTTGTATTTTCTCAATCTACTGGCCTTGATGTAAATTACCACAAGTCCTCAATGATACCCATCAATGTGTCTCAGGAGGAGACCACTAGATTGGCTGATATTTTTGGTTGTCAAGTTGGAAAGTTGCCTTTCATTTACTTGGGGCTTCCAGTGGGCACCACAAGGCCAAGAATGGTGGATCTCATGCCTTTAGTGGATTGTATGGAAAGAAGAATGACTGCTAGTTCTTCATTTCTTGCTCAAGGGGGTAGGTTACAATAACTCAACTCTGCTTTGTCATCTTTGCCCATTTTTTCCTGTACAGTTTGCTCATCAATCCTGGAATCCTAAAGCAATTGCAAAGAATCCAATGACAGTGTTTATGGAGGAAAAATAGGCAAGAGCCTACTCCCTCTCTGGCTGCTTGGGAGCTTATCTGTAGGCCCAAAAATAAGGGTGGACTAGGGATTTTGAACCTTGGAATTCAGAATGTGGCTTTGTTACTTAAGCATGCACATAAGTTTTTAAACAAGGCTGATGTGCCTTGGGTACATCTCATTTGGAACTCATACTATCATGGGGTAGTCCCTCAAGGTACATCTGCATGTGGGTCATTCTGGTGGAAGGACATTTTGAAGCTGATTAACCAATATAGAGATGTTTCTTGGGTTTTGATTAATCAGGGAGACACTGCTCTGTTCTGGGCAGACAAGTGGAAGTTAGGAGATTCAGTTATGACTTTGCAAAATCGGTTTCCAAGGCTTTTCTCCTATTGCAAGGATTCTTTCACCACTGTGAAGGATGGATTAGACTATGTAGATTTATCAACATGGTTTCATTTACCACTTTCTGAGCAAGCACATAAGGAGTTACTAACACTGCAGAATCTCCTGTTGCTTCATGAAAGGCAGCCTGACTCCAAAGATATGTGGTTCTGGCATGGTACTGTTAAGCCTTACACCCCCAAGATGTTCTATACCCATATGCATGCCAATTTGTCTTTTAATCCACTATTAAAATGGGTTTGGGCCAGCTCCTGTACCATGAAGATCAAGGTTTTTGCATGGATGATGATCATGGATAGGTTGAACACCAAGGATATGGTGGAAAGAAGGCATTGGCACATTGATGATGGTATCTCTTGTGTACTCTGTCATTTGCAGGCCAGAGAAGACAGGGATCATGTTTTCTTCAACTGCCTTTTCAGTTAGCGTGTGTGGAACTACCTTTAGATTGATTGGTCTCAAGGTAACAATATGTCTGAAATTGCTATCAATGCGAGGAGGGATTTCAACAAGCCTTTTTTTGCTGAAGTAGTGTTCACTGCTTGCTGGAATATTTGGCTCATCAGGAATGCTGAAGTCTTTAGGCAGGTTAATCCTAGTTTTAATCACTGGAGGAGGACTTTCATCCATGACATGTCCCTGCTTACCTTTAGGATTAAGCCTAGGTTTAAAGACAGCCTTGTGCGCTGGGTAACTTTCTTGCCCCCTTGATACTTTCTTGTTTATTTTAGCCTAGACTTCTCTCTTTTCTTTTGGTTATCTTTCATAACCTTGTAAATACTGTAATCTTATGATGAATAAAGAGTAAAGGCTGTGGTTTTTTTTGCCCTACAGTGTCCAGTCAAAAAAATTTAAAATTATTCAGGGTTCGTTTGGCCTTTTTATACATTAATTGAGTTTCCTAGGCATTTAATGTCCATAATTCAAATATGAACTACAAATACATGCTCCAGTTCACCAAAATGGATAGAAAAATCATACATGTGTCCTTGGGGGCATGTTTAGGTCCCATGCAAGGAATGGGAATGAATTACAACCGTACCGGCGTCCTGGCTCGTCCTCAAACATTTGGAATCTCGGTTTTTAAATCCCCGTAAATCCAAAACTCACCAGAAAATCATGAAAGTTGGCATGGTGTCACGTCATGGCACATATATGTTGTGGTAAAAACATTGTCCAATTTGGGCCAAGCTTTATTACAAACCTCTTACAAACCGGAGCCTCTCGCAAGAACCATCATGGTTTCGATAGGGAAACGTGTCCCCTTGTGGGCGAAATGATAATCGCTCCCTCTTCTAGCCTTGTATTTTCTTCTACACACAACATGGAACAACGGGAGATTCGCGCTGAACTTTGAAATTATTCAGGGTTCGTTTGACCTTTTTTATTCATTAATTGAGTTTTCTAGGCATTTAATGTCCATAATTCAAATCCGAACTACAAATACATGCTCTAGTGCACCAAAATACCTTTTTTAGGTCCCATGGAAGGAATGGGAATGAATTCAACCATCTCGGCGTCCTGGCTCGTCCACAAACATTGCAAATCTCGGTTTTTAAATCTCCGTAAATCCAAAACTCACCAGAAAATCATGAAACTTGGCATGGTGTCACTACATGGCACATATATGTCATGGTAAAATAATTGTCCAATTTGGGCCAAGCTATATTACAAGCCTCTTACAAACCGAAGCTTCTCGCAACCCTAGTGGTTCCGATAGGGAAACATGCACCTCTTGTGGGCGAAACAATAATCGCTGCCTCTTCTCGCCTTGAACTTTGTTTTCTACAGGCAACATAGAATAACAAGAGTGTCCTACTGTAATTTGAAATTGTTCAGGGTATGTTTGGCCATTTTATATATTAATTGAGTTTTCTAGGAATTTAATGTAGTCCATAATTCAAATTTGAACTACAAGCACATGCTCCAGTGAAGCAAAATGGGTGGAAAATCGTACACGTGTCATTGGGTGCATGTTTAGGTCTCATTGAAGGAATGAGAATGAATTACAAACTTCTTGTCGTCCTGAAACATTGAGAATCATGGTTTTTAAATCCCAGTAAATCGAAAACTTACCCAAAAAACATGAAACTTGGCATGGTTTCATGACATGGCACATATATGCTGTGGTAAAAAAATCGTCCAGTTTGAGATAAGGCACACACATTAATAGCCAACGAAGTCCTTTTGAAACAAATAGCTGACACGTTCATATCGCAAACAGTTGTATTATATGAACCATGTGTTCCCGTAACCATTTAAGTGCGGCCACGCGTCCCTCTTTTCTTATGGGATAGCACTACCTCCGTCCTCATTCATTGGTCATCTTTGTATTTTGTGCCAAAATTTAACCATACTCGATGGCGTGCGTGCAGCTGTTTGATTAGATGGGATGAGCGCGAGAAGTCCGCCGTGCAGGCTCGACAGGACACGTGCGAGCAGTCCACTGCGCAGGCTCAATGGGACGCGTGCATCCTGTCCACCTCATAGGCTCGACGGGACACGTGCGAGCAGCAAGGCCGCCCATGCTCACCGGGAAGTGAGCTCTTTGACCTCCATCTACCAGCCACCCGCCTCGCTCACAACTTCTCCGTTAATGGCGGCCGAGCCGCTGTTTAACATGCGGTTAATTAAAGCACTTGGATGGAGGGTGTTTGCTTGTGATCCCATGGCCCCGCTCAACGTTAGCATTTGCTTTGTTCGTGTTTTCAACTCGTATTCCGGCCTAATTTAAAATGCAACATAGGGCAACGGATAATATGGTGACAAATAAAATGGCAACGGATAATACGACGACAAATTTACAATGGCGCGGATGATAATTGTCTTACATATTCTGGATAATTTAAAATGCCACATGCGACAAAGCTAGGAAGACGCGGGGGCAAGAGAAGAAGGAAATCACAGACAATGATCTGGGTCGCTACTGTCTCTACTCCTCGATGGATCGCCGGGTGACAACATCCTCCTGCTCCTTCTTCAATTCCTCATGACTTTGCTTGAAAGCAGCCACGGATTCCTCCACCTCCTGCTCATGCTCGATGCGGAGCTTCCTCAAGTCACCCATCAGTTCCTCGACGACCACTGTCAGCATCATCCCCAAGGCACTGCTCTGCTCATGTAGCATCTTCCAGCCGGTGGCCTCCTCCTCCTTCTCGGCGAGCACCTTGAGGAGCTTCACATTCTCACCCATGAGTTGCTCGATGAGGCCGGTCGCCTTCTCAACCGAGGCATCGCTGATCTCGAGCAGCTTCATCAAGCCGTCGACCAGCTCCTGCTACTTAATGAGGCCAGCAAGAATGTCGTTGTCGCCGGCCAAGGACTTCAGCAACGCCAGCTCATCGCGGTCGCCGACGCGGTGAGTGCGCTTGTGAGAGCCCTCGCGTGCTGGTGAGAGCTTGTTCGAGGGCTCCGCGGCGCGCCGGGACATCTCTGGTGCGACTGCCGCGTGGTGGCGGGACCTCTCTAGTGCTTCCGCGGCCTTGGTCTTTGCTCCCTGGTTATATGTCCACCCAAAACTCCTCCTACCAGTCATGGCGAAACGACTTGACAGGAAAGACCAGTTTTGTGGGTGATGAGGAGAGGAACTATGGAGTAATTTTTGAGTGGGTAGTTTTTATAGCCCGGTGCTAAGTGTGAACACATATTGGGTTGATTGGTGTGAACAGATTTGCAATTACTTATTGCATTGTAATCTGCAATGTGACGAGAAACAAGGTCAAAATTTATTGATGGTTCTGGGCCTACAAAGCCCGTTTCTGTTGTTCTGGCTCATCACAAACGGTTCTTATGGATCAATCGTATGCCACGCATCGGAAGCCCGAAACGGTTCCCGGATGGCATACGTGGGCCCGCGTTCTTGGATACACGTGTACGTGTCTGCCCACTATCACACACGGTCAAGATATCACCATCGTGTCCGATGGATGCGCTGTCGCGCGTCCCACGGGGTGCCAGAAGGTTGACCACATGGTTGCTCGCCGTTGAGGCGGCCGCGGCGCGCTCTGCTGGCGTTCGTCCGCGTGTTTTGCTCGCCATTGAGGCGGCCGTGGCGTGCTCCGCTCTGGCGTCCCTGCGGGCGCTCTGCTCGCCGTTGAGGCAAATTTACAATGGCAACGGTTAATAATTGTCTTACATATTCATGATAATTTAAAATGCCACATGCGGCAACGCCCAAAACACTCGTGACCTACATATGCATACAATTATAATAAAATATAGGCTAAAAGGCTGAGCTGGTGGCCTTTCAATGACGGTCTTCTCGGACTCCATGATCAGCATAGCACCCTTGCGGCCATTCATTCCAAGTGTCCCGACCCGCCTCCGCCTACAGAGCTTGACAGCGTGCAATCGCGCGCATGACATCTCCGTGGAACCGCTCCATTTCCATGTCTCTGGCCTGGTAGCAAATTCCGTCCATCACCTGCATCCTCAAGATACCACGTTGGTGATGTTCTACTTCATCGGCGACGTCAACTCCGCTAAGGATGCGCTCGAGCCTGGCCACCACATCGTCGGGATTGAGGTTGACACGGCCGCCGCCGGCAATGATGAAGCCGCAGGCTGGCTGTGTCTTGACTGAATTGCAGAGGTCCTCTGCCCATTCCTTGCGGGGCATCAGGCTCTCGATGAGCACTGGTAACGGCGGCTCTTCGGGTGGGTCGTCGATCATGCCGCTGAGCAGCTCTGGATCTTTTGCATGATGGATGGCAAACTGCTCATCACACTTCCTCTGCAATATGTCGATTGTGCGCCCAAGGACTGTCACGCCGATATCGCTGCCGATGGGCCATGGTGCCTGCACCAGCTGATGAAGCTCTTGCTCCCCGACCTGCTCCAGCTCGTTCTCCTCGCCGAAGATGTAACGCAGGTAGGGGTCGACGTCGAAGCTTTGGTCGTTGCCTGGCATGCTTGGAATAACTAATGGTAGATGGGTGAGGACTAGATCTGCGCACAGTGTCGCGACGGTGCATTGCCGCCTGGGTTATATGCAGCAAGCCATTAGCTGGTGGCGGGAAACCGATGAGGGAAGAGGCGGGGATTTTACAATTCACCCATGTGGAGCGCGGGAAGACTAAGTGGAGCACACAACCCGAATACCATATGCGGTGCCACGTGTTATCTATCACACACGTGTTAACATGAGGAAACATATGTGTAACTTACTAATCATCGCACATGAGTACTCGCAGACGCATCGTGTGCGATACTCCTAGCCACCGCAAGCAACTAGTTTGCATATTTCAAAGTTTTTTGTACACACAGAATCACACACGAATTAACTGTAGTAACCATCTGTGTTATAATTTCTCGTCGCAAACAGTTCATCCGAGTGGGCTGTTCGCCGCGTATCACATACATCTTGTTTACACAAATCGTTTGTGCTCTTTTGGCTCATCGCAAACAGTTCATCTATGTGAACTGTATGCCGCATATCACACACATCTTGTTAAGTTGAACCGTTTCTGTTCTGTTCCCTAATCGAAAACAGTTCGTCCGAGTGAACCGTATGCCATATATCACACACACCTTGATCTGGCTGACCATTTCTGTTGTGTTGCCTAATCACAAACAGTTCATCGGAGCGAACTGTATGCCGTATATTGCACACACCTTGGTATGGCTGCCCATTTCTGTTGTTCTGTCTCATCGCAAACAGTTCTTATGGATCAACCGTATGCCCCTCATCGCACATGCAACTAAAATCTGAACCGTGTTTGATGTATCCTTCATCGCAAATGTTTTGCATCATTTTTTACGGGTTTTTTACATCACCGTTTGCGATTAATGCATTGCACACAGTTTCGTCAAAGGGTCTCTGATCGTATTGTCGCGTTAGCAGCATCCTGCGGTAGTGTGTTCACCACCATTCCAATCCATCACAGATGAATCAGACCTGACACAACACTAAGCATAGCAGGCATAGCAAGCAAGCATGAATGAGTAGGCACATCATGGCTCAAACAATTCCTACTCATGTGAGTGGGTTTTAACTATTTACTGTGGCAAAGACAGGTCATGCAGAGGAATGGGTTCAACTACCGCAACATGTAACAGTTGAATCGTTATTGTCCTAATGCAATAAAAGAGAGCAGGAGCGAGAGAGTGGGATTGTATCAGAGTGATAAAGGGGGGTTTGCTTGCCTGGCACTTCTGAAGATACTATTGTCCTTCATCGATGTCAACGATCACAGCGTCAGAATCGTCTGCTACTGACAGGGGACAAGCACCGACAAACAAGAAGGAACACAATCAATGCAATGCAACAACCATGATGCATGATCATGACATGTTAAGGTACTGAATTCACCTAATGCAATGGTTAGTCATATTAATTGAAGTGGAATTCAAACATATAGCAAATTCCAACTCCAAAACTAACTATCAAAAATTTTCTAAACATGATTTGTCCTAAATAGTGGAGTTAACTTGTTTAAACATGCCTGATCATGGCATAAACAGATTCTTCATATTTTTCTGATAATTTTTCATATATAAGTTATTTCATTTTGGGTTACATTTGATTTATTATGATTTTTAGAATTTTAGGCAATTTCCTGGAATTTATAATTCATTTCTGAAATATAAAAATGCCAGAAAAGCATTATGACATCAGCATTTGGTAGCAGGACGTTAGCAAGTCAACTGGGCTGGTCCAGGTCAAACCTGTCCCACTGGTCAGTGACTCGGTGCCTAAAAAGGTTTAATTAAAACCTAACTAACAGTTAACAGGGCCGGGGCCCACTTGTCAGTGAGATGGGGTGTTGATTAGTGCTAACTAAGTGTGCCATGTCGGAGGCTTATCGCCGGCGACCACGGTACACGGCGGAGGCTCGCCGGAATTCCTCCTCCGGCGACCATTTGCCACATGGGTGGGTTCTACAGAACCGGCACGACGAGGCGCGTCGGATGGTGGAGTCGGTTGGTGCTGGGGTAGTCCTGGTTGAGCGTAGCGTCGGATTTGGTGGTGGTTGAAGCACTGGCTCGATCATGCGCCAGGTTGCAGCTCGTAACCGAGCAAATCAACACGCTAGGGGGAATCCACGAGGTAGTAGGAGCACGACTACGTGCTCGGGCACGACTATTGCTCCATGTAGCGACGATGGCGACGAGCGCGGCGGTGCTGAGGTCACAACCACGGTGGAAAACAGGGCTAGTGGATGAAAACGAGCCTGGGGCTAAGGGGGAAACAAACGGGAGCTCATAGCGAACTTAATGGCATCATCGATGAGGTCGGGGAGGCCCTGTTGGTGACGAATCAGACGACGGTCTCCAGCGGGTCCCAAGGTTGAAGATGGCACGATGGCGACGGTGTGGCACTTCCCGGCTTGCGTAGCTCAGTGTAGATGAAGAGGGCCATGAGGCGGTTCTTCTGGGGACATCGGGAAGGCATGGGGTGGACGGTAGCCATGGCAACAACGAGCGGCACTCTTGGGTGCGTTCAGGGCAGGTGAGTGAGAGAGCCAGGGAAGGAGATGGGGACGAGGGAGAATGAGAGAAGTGCGAGGGGGTTGCGTGGCGTCCTTAGCCATCTCCAGGCAGTCGGTGGAAGCAGGAGGTGGCACGGCGTGTGGACTCGAGCGCCGAGCATGAGGTTGAAGGCGACTCGCAGTGCCAGGTGGGTTGGGCCGGCTAGAGGAGTTGAGCCAGGTAAAACCTTTCTCTATTCTTTTATTTATATTTCCAACTTTCTATTTTCCATAGTATGTTTTGGTTTGATTAAAATATCAAACCATTTTAGTTGCTTCTGAAAATAATTATGTGGTTATATGTAAAATATCCAGAGCCACATAAAAAGTTCCAGAATTACTGGACATATGTTTAGTATATAAAAATATAAATCCAATGCAAATAATTATTGGATTAACTCAAATGCCGAAAATAAATATTTCCGAGGTTCCAAAAATATTGGTTTGAATTTTACCTCTTGCCAATATTTTTCATAGAATAATAGAGACATTTGCATGGACTTGTTTGCAGCAATTTTTATCTTGATCATTTTTTTAAAAGATTTCTGAGGCTTTCAGCTATCCTCATTTCAACTTTCCTTTGAAAATAAATTGATGCTTGATGATGCTCACTAAGGCAACTAATTACAAACAATTAATCTAGGGCTAGGACAAATTCTTATTGTTTTTTAATCGAGGTGATTTAATACCTTCTTCCGGAGTTCGTTCATGATATCTATTTCTTGGTTCTAAGTTCTTCATGTTTCCTTTTCCAGAGTTGCAAGTATTCTCGTTATCTCGTCACGATGGTATATCTAAATCATTGCATGGCTTTATCTTGTTATTTTCATTTTTCAATTGCTTTCTGTCATCCTTCTAATGGGGACATGGCTACCTTGGACATGATCAAAAATATTGCGTATGCGTATTTATTTGAGGTGATTTCTGATAAAATTTATGCAATAAGTTATTTATGCTACACATAGCAAAAGTACTTCACCACTTTTTGTTTCATGACTAATTGCAGAACTACCGGACACTTGTACAATCCACATATGAAGATAAGGGAAAAAGAGACGGCTTAGTGTCTAGTTCCTTTAGAGTTTTGATTTCTGTTCACATTAGTCATGTCAGTGCTGCATTATTATCACTTCCATTGTCCACCACCTCCATCCATCAATTTCCACCACGTGCTACCCATCATTTATTGTCATAGTCATAGTTGAGGTCGTTCGCATCTTCGCTTGATCCAATCTGCATCTTATCTAGTTTGTTTTGGAAAGAGAGAAAAAGGTAAAAAAATGTGAGAGGAAAAAAAGAAAAAAGTGAGAGAAAAAAAGAGAGAAGAAGAAAAATTTGGATCTATCTAGACTCAATCTCATACCTGAATTCGGATTGGAATCTATTTTGCACACTATTCAGTAAAATAGGCATATCTTCCTCATACGAAGTCCGTTTTGGCTCCACAAGTACTCAAATTCAAGCTATCGACAAGTCGCATCTGAATAGTTCATCAGTGAAGTTCATTATTTTGACTTTCAAATCGTCTTCTAAATAGGACATTTTGCCCACTTAAGTTCACGAACACAGTTTCTCGTTGTTTTTCAGTCCAGTTCTAGAATTTTTTGACTCCTTGTATGAACTTGGAATTGAGTGATTATTTTTGCATTGAAAAGCTTGAGTCAGTAGCATTCTTGAGAAAAATTATCAAAAAATTGGCACAACCTTTTCCAGAGGAAAGTTGGAGATTGAGTTTTTGGTATATCCTGCTTCATGATTGTTTCTCATCATTATATTTACTGCCATTGTGATGCTCACTTATATCTTGCCGTCCAAAGCTACTTCATATTTCTACACCATGTATATGCACGTTCCATTGGCAATCGCTTTACTCAATCTTCGGAGTTATTTGACATCGCTGGTTGCTTGTCACCACCTGTTGCATGGCAAGAACTTATAAGATATTGATATTTGCTCTACTATGAGTGCTTTACCACCACGTCCTAGTAGTTCATAGGAACATTATTCTCAAATTTGGCTTCTTGTTTCTACTAATCATCACAGGTTCTGGAGATAGAAGTTATCGGACGACACATCTTCACCACCATCAGAGGTTAGAGAACACACACAAGCATATGGTCAGGTTATCTCTTTATCGCAATTTGAGGGTAGATTTAATCCTGCTATTTATCTTGCTTGGGAGCTTGAGGTAGAACAATTTTTTGCTAGCATGATTTTTCTGAACTTGAGAAAGTACGAGCTGCTACTCGAGAATTTACTGGTTTTGCTTCCATTTGGTGGAGTATGTATCGTACAAAAAATATTGATAATCAACCCAGAAGTTGGAAAGATTTGCACGCTATAATGAGATAACAATTTTTTCCTCGTTACTATCATCGTGAATTGCTTCGCAAATTGGAACAATTAAATAAAAGTAGTAAGTCTGTTCATGCTTAATACCAAGATTTCAAATTTTATATGCATCACCGTGACATAGAAGAATCCGAGGATGATAAAAAAAGTACTTCACCTCTTTATATTTCATGCCTAATTGCAGAACTACCGGACACTTGTACAATCCACATATGAAGATAAGGGAAAAAGAAATGTTTATGTGTTGTTCAAGAAGTTCTCTCACGTCACTTTTAACCCAAGAGAAGATAGAGTCCAAGTCTCTCACGTTTTGGACTTAGATTCGGACTACACGGACATACCTGACTCAAAACGCCAAGAACTTTTGCATCTAGACTCCGAATTGGGTGATTCTTTTGTGAAAAGTTTATTTCGTGCACTTTCCAATCCAATTGGATTCACCTACAAATTCATCTAGAGCATGGAGATATTGATGAAACAATCTGACGCTGCAACAGAATCCGAGTTAAACTACAAGTCCAAAGGTGTTGCATCACCTCCACTTGGGCCCATGGGCCTTGTACAACCTATGGTTAGTTTTAGGCTGTCTTGGACTTGCTCCCACCTCGTTGGCCTCCACCCCTTGCTCCTATATAATTGGATCAATCTAGTAGCTTTTTCTTTGGGTTTTGTTTAGATTAAGGTTTGCCATAGCTGCAACTCGCGTCCTTCATTTGTGTTCAACGACCAGACCAAGACGTCATAGAACCCCACTTGATTAAAAAAGCTTTCCTCTTATATTCACAATATCCAGATTGCAATCTCAGTTTCTTGCTTGTTCTTCATTTCCTTGCAGGAAATAGACCCTCGTGGTCAGGTTGATCGTGCTCTACGTCTTAAATAACCCCTCGGAGTTGGTTTAGCGATTGCTAAGGCACGGCATCTTCGCACGTTTGTAGTCGGACCGTGAAAGTTGGCTTCCACAAAAAGATAGCTATCATCTTCGCATGTTCTTCACGAAGGCTCAACATGGTGGTTCGTCAAAGATATCATTCATTCTCTAAGTGTTCGTCAAGATTCTTGTTGGAGCAGCTCAAGTATTCTTCGTCTTGCATTCCAAAGTGAAATTCATCTTTTGAAGTGGAGTTTTGCATCTCTTTGTTCCTCTTAACTAATCAATCATTTGGTAGTGGTAGAATTTCACCTCAATTTTGAGATGTTTTCCATAAGACCATTTGGAGCATATCATTTGGTTGTTGTCAACAACTCCGTTCAAGCCTTGCTTGTAAGGATGTTGTTTCAAGTTCATTCATGGTAGAAGATGTTGTTCTCTTCTCCATTCTTTTAATTCCATTCTTTCATT
The DNA here is from genome assembly GCA_011799875.1 of Thinopyrum elongatum. Classification (NCBI taxonomy): domain Eukaryota; kingdom Viridiplantae; phylum Streptophyta; class Magnoliopsida; order Poales; family Poaceae; genus Thinopyrum; species Thinopyrum elongatum. The sequence goes on along the minus strand of CM022300.1, from coordinate 207,129,872 downwards.
TCTTCCAGAGGGAATATGTTGTTTCTCTCATCATGTATCATCATGTCTTGTAAAGTTCATGCTCTATTCCATCTATTTTCATCTGGAGTACTATCTAAATCCTTGCTTTCTTGTTCATTGTCTATCTCGTTTCAACCGGAGTGGTTTCAAATTACTTCTTGTTCATTGAGTTCCTGTTTCATGCATGTGCAACCTCCAAGGTTCTCATGGTGTTTCTCTTTTCTACCAGAGTGTTTTCAACTTTGTTCATCTATGTTGTATTTTTTCTTTCAAGTTGTTCAACCTCTCTAGGTTCGTGGTTTCACTCTTTTGTCAAGAAGCAACTTATTTATACCTATTCCTCTTCCTCTTCTCATTCCTAGATCTCGGGGCGAGATCTCTTGTAAGTGGGGGAGTGTTGTGACAGCCCGAGGCCGACACTCTAGATGCCTTCCATGTTTTGCGTGATACTCGTGTTAATTATTTGTTTGTTGCATTGATAATCGCATCATACGCATTGCATTGGCACTTCATTCCTGTCATTTTCCAAAACTTGCATCCATTTGTAGTTGTTGTTTCCCTCTTTGTCTCCGTTGATCTTTCTCAGACCAGTCGGGTTCTCTTTTCCCTCTTATTTGACCGCCTAACCAACCTCTCTGCACTGCCCGCAGAATCACTTGCAACCTGTCCGAAACTTCCCTGATCCCGAACCAGGCGGTCGTTACCGGATGATCTGGGTCAACCCCGAAATACCCCAAACATCTTTGGTTTCTTATTTGGACTACCCTAATCTATTTATCTCGGACCGTCCGATTAAGATCAAAAGGTTAATTTAGCCCTTAAACTAGCCCCCTACCTATTTCAGCGCCGCTCCACTCCATTTTTGGACAACACCTAGGGTTTCCCACCCAGTCCCATCACGCCACCGCCAGCCCACCTGGTCTCCTCCTTCATCAGGATCCTGCCCCGATCCAACCACATCCAACCACCTCTCCCCCTCAAATCGATCCAACGCTACCACCTGCTCCTCCTTGTTTTCAGTGTTGCGAGTCTGCGCCACCAGCCTACTGCCCGAACCAAGCACCTCCCTGCCACGCTAGCCTCCCATAGCCACGATGTCCGGGAGGAGGTCCGGACGTCCGGCTTGGGTCCAGTAGCCGCTTTGTTTTCTTCTCCTTTCTTTCATCTTCTATTCCACGCTTTCCTCGCGGATGGTGTAGTCATACACATGCGCTCGCACTCCTCCTCGTCGATTGTTGTAACACCCTGGATTTTGCCCATTTTCTTTTCTTTTGATTTGGTCCGGATTTGCTTTTTTGTGACTTAGTAGTTTTGCAACCTAGAGAGAGATCACCCTTCATTCTTCTTCCCAAGTGGCTTGCCAACCTCAAAACCATCCCAAGACCATGTCATTTCCATCTTGGACCAATCTCAATATTTTTTTCTTGGAAATATTCCTTTTTCTATTAAAGGAATAACCATGTTTGTCCCGGGTTGTGAAGCAACCCACATTTCCATCATTCCCAAAATTCCCAAATAATTCTCATAAATTGTTTGGGTCAGATATTCCACAAATATGTCAAACCCTTCCTTGCCATGTTCAAAAATATTTTACAAATATTCCTTTTCTGATTCTGCCCCAGCTGGTAGTTCGTGAAGCAAGTACCATTTATATTTGCTTGCTTGCTCTCAAACTTTTGGTGCACTCTTTCCTATCCATATCATTGCCACATGCCAAAATTCAACTTTATTTGGATATTAAATCTCCCTTGGCTAATTTTCAAAGTTTCTGGGCAACTGGAATCTTTGTGAAGCAAGTGCTAGCTAGGAGTATCCAAATAAGTTGAAAATTTTCAAGCATCTTCATATTCTCAAATCATGACTCTCCACCAAGTTTCAACCTTATCCAATCATCTATGTGACCACAACATTAAATCTTGTTTTCTGGTCAGATTTTCACAATGTGAAGCAACTATATTTTATATTGCTCCATAATTGCCGAAAATTTACCAGAGCATTCTTCTACCCATATAACCAATCTCCACAAAATTTGGGCTCATTTCATCTTCCAAATAATTCCCTAGGATTTTTCTAAGATTTTGTTCAGAGAGGATAGCTGTAAAGGAAGTACCATTTTGGCTTGTCCAAATGGCATAAATTTTTTATGGCACTCTCATATGACCAAATCATCATCCTATGCCCAATTTCAGCTCAAGTTGCTACTCCATGTGAGTGGGACATCAAGATTGAGTTTCTGGACCAGATTGGTCAGTTGCAAAGCAACCCCATTAAATATTGGTCCATTTCTTTCCAAAATTCATAGGATCATAGTCTTTTCTACCCTACACCTCCTAGACATATCATTTTGACCCTATCACCTTCCTGTTGAGCATAGTGGGGTGGTCAAGTTTGCTACAGCAAACTTGCAGTGAAACCTCACATCCACTCTTGGCCTCTTTTGATGAACTATCACTTCAGAGGGCCCCTTCCTTGGATGTATTTTGTGCTGGACATGACTTGGCATGCCAGGGTGCACCGCGTGCGCCAGTGCACGCGGTGACCACGCTGCTGGGATGTCAGCCAGCACGCTCTGGCGATGGAACCCTTCGGTTCCGTCCGTTCCTTCTCTCCCTCGCCACTTAAACATGTCCAGAAGCTTCCCCTTGGCCTCGTCTTCGATCTGGAAGCCTCTCCCCCTCCAGTTTCTTCTCCGACACGCCACGGTGATCGGCGCCACTTTTCGGCACGTGATCCCGTCGTTGTTTTCCTTTGCCGCGTCGCTCCCGAACCCTCCCGAGCACGCCCGAGCTTCCTCTGCTCCTCCTTGACCTCTCTGGATGCCTCTCCCCTCCTCCTGGCGTGCTCCCGAAGCTCAGGGGCGCCGGCGCATGCGTCACCGCGGCCGCGCATGGCCACCCACATCGCCGCGGCTATAAAAGCCACCCGAGCCTCTCCCTAGCATGCCATCCTCCTCTCCTCATTCTGCTGGTCCTTCCTGTCCACTTGCCCAAGCTCCTGGAGCTCTCCTCGCCTCTCCTCACCGCCCTGCCCGCGTTGGAGCTCGCTCAAATTAGAGCCACCCGAAGCCCTTCTCTTCCCCTAGCACTCCCCGCGAGCTTCCCCACACGCCGGTGGTCTTCTCCAGCACCTCAGCGAGTCGTCGGAGTTGCTGTGGTCGCCGTCCCCTTGTCCGGTCTCCGCCGCCCATGCTCCCTGGTGCCCAAGCCGCCGCCGTCCCAACCCCTCCCCGGCGCGCGTGGGCCTCTGAACAAGCGCAGCACATCCTCCCGCACCCGCCGGTGAGCTCACCTTCGCCAGAGATGGCCGGCAACACCGGGCCCCTCGCCGACCGCTCCTCTGCCTCGCCCGTCCTCTGCTTCCGTTGGGAGCTGGAAGAAGACCAGTGAGTTGAGAGAGAGAGGTAAGCGGGGCCCGCCTGTAAGCCTCATAGGCGTTGACCAGGCCAGGCCCGCTGACTTAAGTGGAGGCGCAGTTCGGCCAAATACGTCTTCATATGGCGAAAGCGTATTTTCAATCTACTCCGGTTAAAAAGGCGCTTTCCAGTGCAGGAGGCGTATTCTCCTCAAAGGCGCGATCTATTTTTCAGTCAGGGGCTAGTCCCTGGCGGAAAAACTATCACAACTTTTTAACCGAGACTCCGATCGAGGTGATTCCAACGCCCACGTCTTCATCTCGTCGAGACCGTCGTGTTGGTGTCATTTTCACTATGTGGTCACACTGTGGAAATGACCATTTTGCCCTTGTCCGTAAACAGCCCCTCCGAGAGAGAACTGTTTCCGGCAATCAACTCTGCGGAATCTCCGCACTTCTTTCCGATGGTCCCTTCCTCCCCAGGCAAGCCACAACTCTCATCTGCATCATCGCATTTCAATATCCTAGTTTAACTATTTACTTCAACAACAAATATGAGTTATTTGTGAAATGAATTGGATTATACAAAACTTGAGTAAATTTTCGGATAGGTGACTACCATGTTGAATACCGGATTATTAGTGACTAGTAGCTTACCCACTTGTTGATACTATGATGTTGAGATCACTGTCTACGATTATTCTGGAATTTATCCGGTAGTCGTGGAGATGAGTAATAGCAGTGGCTTAAGTATACTGGTTGTCGGAGTGTTAGCCATGACAGAAATATTATTCGGGGATTAGATATTTAGTCGGTTGACCTTGAGTCACCTGTCCGGACTTATCAGTGCAACCACATTTACCGGTATGGGACGGCCTTGACTTGGTCTAATCGCGTGCTCTTTCACCAGTACTGCCCGATAGGGAAGGTTATGCGTGCGCGCTACCGTGGCCCGGTAGGCGGTGATAACCTTGTGAGCCCAGTTGAGTTATTTGGATCCAGGTCCCCGTTTGGGACAATTTAGTTTGGCCACGACGATGGCAGGTGTCACGAGGTGACACAGGGGCCACCCAGGGCTTGACTCCGGGGGAGGATGATTGCCGGTGGTATGATGGGAGAGTCACGGGTCAGACAGGTTTCGTTGGAGCAACACTGGTCCACCCGAATGGGATCACGAGGTCAGTGCTCCATGGTGTGGGTAAAGTGCGCAACCTCTGCAGAGTGTAAAATCTATTCGAATAGCCGTGTCCATGGTATTGGACAGTCCTTCCAAACCTCACTAGGTGGTCAACCATGGTAGTGATGATAATGATGGAAGAACTCGTCGTATGATCGGAAGTACTCGATGGATCGTGAGTATTCTAAGGGTTGCGAGACAACCCGGAAGAGAGTACATTTGTCAGACTTGTCGTGCATATGGAATCAAGTATATAATATGTTAGCCATGGGATGGCTATGAGTTGAGTGGTCGGATGACCACATGCCTAGGAATTGGATTTGGCACAGGTTCGGAATAGATCCTGAGATTATTCGGAGTATGGATTAAATATGCTTTACTTTACCGCATATACTTCAGTGGCTATATGCTATGATGTTGTCTTGCTTTAATGCTGATGTTTGTTGTGAGCTTGCGAGTACATTCAAAGTACTCACCTGGCGTGTCATGCCAGTTTGCAGGTCATGTCATGATTGCTTGCTTGTCGAGGATCCCGAGTTTGTGACCTAGGATACGCGTTCTAGCCAGAGTCCCTGCGGAGTGGAGTCCATCACCGTCGTCGCTGTTCCGCTGCCGAGAGAGTTATTCCGCTGTTAGCATAGAGCTACCTCGTGCAGGCGTAGTGTCGCCATGCCGATGTAATCCATGTACCCTTTGTAACCATATCCATTGTAATAAAGAGTTGATTTGTTCTATGCCAACAGTGTCGTATTCCAGAAGACTTGTCCTTGGGCTGGAATACGGGGCGTTCCGGTTTACTCTGAGCCGGGGTGCCACAGAAGTTGGTATCAGAGCAGGTCTGGCTATAGGACGCGCGGTCTAGGCACGAGCGTTAGTAATCGGTAGTATAGGATCCAGTTGGTTTGCTGCACTTGTTTGTTGCATTTGTTTGTGCATAGCATGCATATAGACTAGATATCTTATCACTAACAATGGATCTGGTGAGTGTAGGTGGCATCGGTTTCGATTCCCTACCTGCGCTCTCCAGTTTGCATATTTGTTCCTTGGTGTGGTGTCATCTTCGTCCCAGCGGAGTGATGCCAAGGTGCTTAGGGGTGTCGATCACTAGAAAGATTGATGCACCGGTACCACACCAATATATTCTCATTAGCTACCCCTATCGTTTCGGTGATAGACAAGTTCTATCCCGGGCCATGCCATTCCACTAGCTGCTTCGGCAACCCTTACTGATCTTTGCTATCAGAAAAGGGCAATGCCTGCAAGCTTTTCTCTCCGCCTCTATCTCATTCCGCCACCTATTCTTTGGACGTGTACGGTTTTCTTCCGTACGCTTGATGATGATGTGGTCGTAACTTCTGTGTTCCGATCCCCGATCACCAAGTTCGTCCTCGCCACTGGTTCCATCCGTGTTAAGCTTGTATTTGGTGTAGCCTTGTTTACACCAATTTTCTTCCACACATTGATTCACTTTCGTGCACATCGCCACAGCATGTTAGACCGTAGTATCGGAGTTCTTGCGAGATTTGTGTGCTTAAGTAGGAATGCATATTATTGTTGTGAATAGTTGTAGAATGTGATATTGCTTGTGTATGTGATCTTGCTGTTTTGTGTTCTTTTGTTTAGTCGTTTCTTTTGCTTCTTTATTTGGGCCCTTGGTGTTACCTTATTTTCCCCTTATAGAAGTTGCTCACCGACCCTGAACCCAAAGAGTCAGTGAAGAGACAGTCAGGTGGAAGCTCAGCTCAGCAATATGGAATTTTCAGCAGTCTGTGTTATACCGGGAATATTGGGCCTGAATACAAATGATATCCTAGCCGGATTGGTTATCAACATCAAGTATACATTAGTGCAATCTTCACAGCAGTAATGATCAATCAGCAAGAAGGCAAGTTGTATATGATCCACAGTGCATTCCGTGCCAAAGGTATGATTCATATATACAAGGTTTGAGTCTGCTATGAGTACAATTTGAACCCTGCTATGTCTTGGAATCAAGCCAGAATGTGTTATGAATGTGGTGTTCAGCAAGAAGGATAGCCGAATAGCCTGTCATATACAATCAGTAACCGACAGCAAGGTATATATATCTGCACTCAGTCCGCATGTCATAAAGAGAAAGCTTCGGGTGTAAGCAACCTTCGCCAGTAAGGCATCGCATCCTAAGCCGTACCAGCTATTCCACCAACAAGTTGGCAGCATATGACAATGCATCCCCAGGGTCAGATCCGCAACAGTTGGTCCGAAGGCAAAAATCAGTCAGGACACAAGCTTGCCTCGGGAATCAAGTGGCCAGCTACACATGTTTCCATAGGTATGGTGGATATGCTGCCAAGGTCATATGGGTTACTCATACAATGATGCCAGCCCGGTGAGGATCTGACTACTGCATGAGCTATGTAAGAAGAAGAGAATGTCAGGTATACACTTCAGTGTGATGACCAACAACCTATGGAGTAAGCCGACCCTCTGATATATGCCCTATAGCATTGCTCTGTGTTATTCCGGTATGTTCAAATTATTATGCTCATACCTGTATACATAATAGTGAGCTGTATGGGACACGGATGAACCCTTGCCCGTCTTTCTTTGGTGACGGCACCACGCCTGTGTTCTGAGCTGTTTCCGGCCGTCCGGGGTGGATGCTAATTTTTATTTCTCTTGTCAACAACTGGCCCGTGTTCTGAGCTGCTTTTCGGCCGTCTCGGGCAGCTGTTGAATTTCTCTTCGTAAGCAATGACCCTATGCTCTGAGCTGTTTTTTGGCCATCTTAGGGAGCTGCTACTTTCTTCTTATCGACACCGTCTCATGCTCTGAGCTGCTTTTCAGCCGTCTTGAGTCGGGGTTGAGTTACTCCAGTAATGTCCCAGATCTGAGTTGTAAAGACCGTTCTGGTGGCTGCTGGTTTATTTGCCGGTTTTATCCAGGGGTTCAGACGGTCGTTACCCTATAGCTACAACTTGTAAAGTAATATGCCTGCCGGAATATTGCACCTGACAACACCTATGGTCACACGGAGAATCAAGAACACATAAGGCCAAGTTCTTTCAGCAAAGGGTCCAGGCAAAGAGAACTATAATAAAAGAGCAAGGTTGGCCATACAGATATGGTAATGGTTGCAAGAGCAACATGGTACAGATACTCAGAGAAGCTTGGCTCGGTACCAGTCATCATGGGTACACACCCACGGGGTCTATTCTATTTGCAAGGACCCCATATTGAGACAACCCGCCCAGCCAACCAGATATGCTCAGAATTGACAGAAGAGGGTAACCAAGCTGGTCAGGACAGCCGAAAGATTAACTTAGCAATTCAAATTCAGTAGTTTGATTGCAGCGACAGTGTTAAAGCATTACACGGCCTATCATCCATATAGAAATACCGACAGACTGAGTAATCAGAAGGGTGAACAACAGTCTCGAAGCATGTGTCCTCACAGATGGGAATCAGTTAAAGACTAACCTGCCGTGAACAAGATTCTGCTGCCAGGGCCACTGTCAGTCAAGTCTATGGATAATATCACCGTACACCTTTAGGCTGGTCACAACAGGTGACAGTCAAATGTTTGGTAGAAGTCTTATACCCAAGACAGTGAAGATACCCAAGATGACCCAGCAATCCGTGCGAGAAGTCAGATTTCGCCAGGAAATTGGTACAAATTACAGTACTATTTTGAGCCAGGAGGACACACATCCATTTGAAGTCACCCAATGCAATGAGTAAAAGATTACGTGTCCACCGAGAGAATCTGTTCACAACTCAGCAAACGATCGATTGTATTGGACCTCGTCACGACACGTCCATGAAGAATCACTCTCGGACTTACGAGCAGGGCACATAGTTTGGTCAGGATAATTCATTGCCTCAGACAGGATAGCAGATATAAAGGAGTAAAGTTGGAGTAGCATATGAGGTAAGATTTGGCAGAAAAAGGGTCCAGTGAAGCAAACCACCCCGAAGCAAGGCAGCCAGTCATATGAAATTCAGTGGGAGCATTATACAAAGGTAAAAAGGAAACCTGAGTTGGAAACGGTTTCCTCAAGTGGAAATGTTAATGTTTGATCCCTGGGCAACCAAATCTCGAGGACGAGATTTCTTTAAGGGGGGTAGGTTTGTAACATCCTGGATTTTGCCCATTTTCTTTTCTTTTGATTTGGTCCGGATTTGCTTTTTTGTGACTTAGTAGTTTTGCAACCTAGAGAGAGATCACCCTTCATTCTTCTTCCCAAGTGGCTTGCCAACCTCAAAACCATCCCAAGACCATGTCATTTCCATCTTGGACCAATCTCAATATTCTTATTCTTGGAAATATTCCTTTTTCTATTAAAGGAATAACCCTGTTTGTCCCGGGTTGTGAAGCAACCCACATTTCCATCATTTCCAAAATTCCCAAATAATTCTCATAAATTGTTTGGGTCATATATTCCACAAATATGTCAAACCCTTGCTTGCCATGTTCAAAAATATTTTACAAATATTCCTTTTCTGATTCTGCCCCAGCTGGTAGTTCGTGAAGCAAGTACCATTTATATTTGCTTGCTTGCTCTCAAACTTTTTGTGCACTCTTTCCTATCGATGTCATTGCCACATGCCAAAATTCAAGTTTATTTGGATATTAAATCTCCCTTGGCTAATTTCCAAAGTTTTTGGGCAACTGGAATCTTTGTGAAGCAAGTGCTAGCTAGGAGTATCCAAATATGTTGAAAATTTTCAAGCATCTTCATATTCTCAAATCTTGACTCTCCACCAAGTTTCAACCTTATCCAATCATCTATGTGACCACAACATTAAATCTTGGTTTCTGGTCACATTTTCACAATGTGAAGCAACTATATTTTATATTGCTCCATAATTGCTGAAAATTTACCAGAGCATTCTTCTACCCATATAACCAATCTCCACAAAATTTGGGCTCATTTCATCTTTCAAATAATTCCCTAGGATTTTTCTAAGATTCTGTTCAGAGAGGATAGATGTGAAGGAAGTACCATTTTGGCTTGTCCAAATGGCATAAAATTTTTATGGCACTCTCATATGACCAAATCATCATCCTATGCCCAATTTCAGCTCAAGTTGCTACTCCATGTGAGTGGCACATCAAGATTGAGTTTCTGGACCAGATTGGTCAGTTGCAAAGCAACCCCATTAAATATTAGTCCATTTCTTTCCAAAATTCACAGGATCATAGTCCTTTCTACCCTACACCTCCTAGACATATCATTTTGACCCTATCACCTTCCTGTTGAGCATAGTGGGGTGGTCAAGTTTGCTACAGCAAACTTGCAGTGAAACCTCACATCCACTCTTGGCCTCTTTTGATGAACTATCACTTCAGAGGGTCCCTTCCTTGGATGTATTTTGTGCTGGACATGACTTGGCATGCTAGGGTGCATCGCATGCACCAGTGCACGCGGTGACCACGCTGCTGGCATGTCAGCCAGCGCGCTCTGGTGATGGAACCCCTTCGGTTCCATCCGTTACTTCTCTCCCTCGCCACTTAAACATGTCCAGCAGCTTCCCCTTGGCCTCGTCTTCGATCTGGAAGCCTCTCCCCCTCCAGTTTCTTCTCCTACACACCACGGCGATTGACGCCATTGTTCGGCACGTGATCCCGTCGTCATTTTCCTTTGCCGCGTCGCTCCCGAACCCTCCCGAGCACGCCCGAGCTTCCTCTGCTCCTCCTTGACCTCTCTGGATGCCTCTCCCCTCCTCTTGGCATGCTCCCAAAGCTCCGAGGCGCCAGTGCACGCGTCACCGCGGCCGCGCACGGCCACCCGCGTCGCCGTGGCTATAAAAGCCACCCGAGCCTCTCCCTAGCACGCCATCCTCCTCTCCTTGTTCTACTGGTCCTTCCCGTCCACTCGCCCAAGCTCCAGGAGCTCTCCTCACCTCTCCTCGCCGCCCTTTGCCGCCCTGCCCGCCATGGAGCTTGCTCAAATTAGAGCCACCCGAACCCCTTCTCTTCCCCTAGCACTCCCCGCGAGCTTCCCCACATGCCGGTGGTCTTCCCCAGCACTTCAGCGAGTCGTCGGAGCTACTGTGGCCGCCATCCCCTTGTCCAGTCGCCGCCGCCCATGCTCCCTTGTGTCGGAAGCCACTGCCGTCCCAACCCCTCCCCGGCGCGCGTGGGCCTCTGAACGAGCGCGGCACATCCTCCCGCACCCGCCGGTGAGCTCACCTTCGCCGGAGACGGCCGGCGGCACCGGGCCCCTCGCCGACCGCTCCTCTGCCTTGCCCGTCCTCTGCTTCCGTCGGGAGCTGGAAGAAGACCAGCGAGGAGAGAGAGAGAGGTAAGCGGGGCCCGCCTGTAAGCCTCACAGGCGTTGACCAGGCGGGGCCCGCTGACTTAAGTGGAGGCGCAGTTTGGCCAAATACGTCTTCATATGGCGAAAGCGTATTTTCAATCTACTCCGGTTAAAAAGGCGCTTTCCAGTGCAGGAGGCGTATTCTCCTCAAAGGCGCGATCTGTTTTTTAGTCAGGGGCTAGTTTGTGAGAGTTTTATCTATAGATGGGTCCCTGGCAGAAAAACTATCACAACTTTTTAACCGAGACTCCGATCGAGGTGATTCCAACGCCCACGTCTTCGTCTCGTCGTGCCCGTAGTGATGTTATCATTTTCACTATGTGGTCCCACTGTGGAAATCACCATTTTGCCCTTGTCCGTAAACAGCCCCTCCGAGAGAGAACTGTTTCCGGCAGTCAACTCCGCGGAATCTCCGCACTTCTTTCCGATGATCCCTTCCTCCCCAGGCAAGCCACAACTCTCATCTGCATCATCGCATTTCAATATTCTAGTTTAACTATTTACTTCAACAACAAATATGAGTTATTTGTGAAATGAATTGGATTATACAAAACTTGAGTAAATTTTCGGATAGGTGACTACCATGTTGAATACCAGATTATTAGTGACTAGTAGCTTACCCACTTGTTGATACTATGATGTTAAGATCACTATCTATGATTATTCTGGAATTCATCCGGTAGTCGTGGAGACGAGTAATAGCAGTGGCTTAAGTATACTGGTTGTCGGAGTGTCTGCCATGACAGAAATATTATTCGGGGATTAGATATTTAGTCGGTTGACCTTGAGTCACCTGTCCGGACTTATCCATGCAACCACATTTGCCGGTATGGGACGGCCTTGACTTGGTCTGACCGCGTGCTCTTTCACCGGTACAGCCCGATAGGGAAGGTTATGCGTGCGCGCTACCCTGGCCCGGTAGGCGGCGTTAACCTTGTGAGCCCAGTTGTGTCATTTGGATTCAGGTCCCCGTTTGGGACAATTTAGTTTGGCCACGACGGTGGCAGGTGTCACGAGGTGACACAGGGGCCACCCAGGGCTTGACTCCAGGGGAGGATGATTGCCGGTGGTATGATGGGAGAGTCACGGGTCAGACAGGTTTCGTTGGAGCAACACTGGTCCACCCGAATGGGATCACGAGGTCAGTGCTCCATGGTGTGCGTAAAGTGCGCAACCTCTGCAGAGTGTAAAATCTATTCGAATAGCCGTGTCCACGGTATTGGACAGTCCATCCAGACCTCACTAGGTGGTCAACCATGGTAGTGATGATAATGATGGAAGAACTCGTCGTATGATCGGAAGTACTCGATGGATCGTGTGTATTCTAAGGGTTGTGAGACAACCCGGAAGAGAGTACGTTTGTCAGACTTGTCGTGTAGATGGAATCAAGTATATAATATGTTAGCCATGGGATGGCTATGAGTTGAGTGGTCGGATGACCACATGCCAAGGAATTGGATTTGGCACAGGTTCGGAATGGATCCTGAGATTATTCGGAGTATGGATTAAATATGCTTTACTTTACCGCATATACTTCAGTGGCTATATGCTATGATGTTGTCTTGCTTTAATGCTGATATTTGCTGTGAGCTTGCGAGTACATTAAAAGTACTCACTTGGCGTGTCATGCCAGTTTGCAGGTCATGTCATGATTGCTTGCTTGTCGAGGATCCCGAGTTTGCGACCTAGGATACGCGTTCTAGCCAGAGTCCCTGTGGAGTGGAGTCCATCACCGTCGTCGTTGTTCCGCTGCCGAGAGAGTTATTCCGCTGTTAGCATAGAGCTACCCCGAGCAGGCGTAGTGTCGCCACGCCGATGTAATCCATGTACCCTTTGTAACCATATCCATTGTAATAAAGAGCTGATTTGTTCTATGCCAACAGTGCCGTATTCCAGAAGACTTGTCCTTGGGCTGGAATACGGGGCGTTCCGGTTTACTCTGAGCCGGGGTGCCACAATTGTGAAGCTCCGTTAATACATATGCATGCACACAAGAGGAGTGTGAAGTAGTATACCATCCTCGAAGGGGTCAAGCGAACACATGTAAAGGAGATGATTCACCTTTGTGTATGTGAAGTAGATGTCGCACGTGTCACTTGCCAAATGGACTCTTGACATGGTGATGTCTGTAGGATGCTCCGCATCATCCCCTTCCCCTTGGGAAATATACGACCTCAGATAAAAAACCAAATCGCAATGGGAAAGAGATGGCGACGTCGTGTAGAAGTGGACGATCACCAAGTACCCGTCATCTGGAAGCTCGAAATGGGCACTCTCCAATGTCGCATCGTCTTGGGATTCCTTCAAAAGGAGCAAGGACAACAAACAATTGGAAAAACAAATGTGGTTAACGTTAGAGCAAAACCAAGCATTCAAGTGGTGATTCACCCAACAAGTGTTGTCATCAAGCATAACATATGGTGTGACAAAGGATTGTGGCATGGCATATAAGCACATAAATTGAGCAAAATCAAGGGCATCATGGAAAAAAGCATGCAAATGGGAGGTAGAGACGCTAATATGTGTAATAAGAGAACAAGCATCTACCGCAAAGTCATAGGCAGCATGCACAAAGCGCTCAATAAATGGTCTACGGTATGCATATGAACCATTCACAACACCAAATAAAATGAAGTGTCTAAACACACGGGTCAAGTCCAAGACAATCCAAGCATAACGTGCATAGAGTGTGGTGAAGATAGTGTGGAACGCAATAGAAAGATCAGTTGTTCATCATGTGTGAGGCAATCAAGGCAAGCATGTAGCGATCAATGGGGAATGGCATATGTGAAGTGTCGGGGATATACCCCGCGGTATAACCCGGCCTGAAGTATGACCCGGCAGGGACTTGGCGACTCACTGGTGACCTGCCAGAACTGGGCGACTCACTGGTGACCCGCCCGAACTTGGCGACTCACGAGTGACCCGGCCGAGCTCTGCGACTCATTAGTGACCCGGCAAGCGGGTCAGACGAACGAGAAGACTCAATGGCCCAGAAGGCAGCTCATGGGAAGGCCGACTCATGTTATGGTGGGCCGGCTTGAGAGGAAAGGCATAAGGAATATTTCCCTTACAAGGGAAGCAAGATTAGGATTCCACTTGTAATAGAGTATTCCTAATCCTACTAGGACTAGTCATGTAAGCCGCCTCTCCAACTTATATAAGGAGGGGCAGGGCACCCCAAGAGGGACAAGTTTTAGACAGACAGACAAGTCTTAGACAAGATCAAAGTAGATGCTCTCGAGATAGAGGTAGCGAAACACCGCCCTTGTAGCTAAGATAATCATCATCATCAATATCAATCAAGCAGGTTGTAGGCTTTTCCCTTCACCGCGAGGGGTGGGTAAAATCTTGCGTCTCTCGGTTCCGTCCAACCCCGTTCAAGCTACTACCTAGTTGCGATGGCCTCACGACAAAGTCCTCACACTAGTACATCTGCCGTGACAAAACCACGACAATTGGCACCCACCGTGGGGCCTACGCACGATGGTGTTGAGTTTTTGAAGGGATCTCTCCCAGGGTCGAGAAGTTCGCAATTTTCTGGATGAAGAAGAGCCGGTTTAGAAGGATTTGCATCGACACCAAGTTCGTCAGTCGGAACCAGAAAAATTTATCAACGGCGTTTAAGCAAAAGCGAGCCCAGAGGAGATCGAGAAGGGCGGCTTAAAAAATACTAGTTGATCAAGACCGTGCAAAGAATTGATCTGCTATTGATGAGCGGCAGCTGCAGTGCTACTCTGTTTTCGCCGTTTTTCGCCGAGGACAACAACGTTTGGGATCCAAAGAGTACACTGATTCACCGTCTAGTCGGAAGTATCATTACCACATCCGTTTTGTAGTAAATCCCAAGGGAAAAGCACATCAGATGGAAATTTTGTTGCTGTATCACGTGCACAGGCATACAGTCAAAGTTGGTCCACACAACCCAGACTCGGACTCCGTCTTCAATTCTGCCTCCGAGCCGCCTCCTGAGCCACCGGGCGGCCTCGCTGTTGCCTCGCCATCACCCCCGCCGTTGAGTCGCCCTCGCCGGAACGGCACTGAGCCGCCTTCCTCTGCCTACGAGCCGCACCTTGCCGCCTCTACCACCCTAGCGTGCCTCAAACCTCTGCCACGGTCTCCGACGCCATGGCCAGCCGCTGCAATATCACTTGGCCGGCTCTCCTCCGTCGCCCGCGGCCTCGCCTTCAAGCCACTTCTCTCTGAGCCGCTTGGTTTTGTGGTTGTCTCCGCCACTCGCAGCCAGCGGCCTTGCTCCGCCTCTGCTCCAGGTTCGCCTCCACCCCAAGCCGTCGTGGGCTGCCTCACATCCGACCTGGGCCACGGGCCACCTAACCTCCACCGGTCGCCTACTATGGCCATGGCTAGATGGCCGCCTGCCTCAACCACTGCCTTCAAGCCGCCATCATCCACAGCTAGTGGTCAGACCTTCGAGTCGCCGGCCTTGTTGCCGCCTCACGCCGCCCTCGCCGGAGCGGCCTCATTTCGAGCCACCGTTCTGGCCTCACCCCGCCTCTCCATCGTCAAATCATCACCATGCCTCGCTGGGGAGCTGTCGGCTGCCTTCGTTCAACCCTGTGTTGAGCCGCCCCCGACAGCCTCAACCGTGCCCTGTCTGCGCGACTCGCCCTACTCCATAGCCAAATTGCCGCTATTCAAATCCACCTCCACGGACAAGTTGCTGCTACTCGCCCCATTCGGCCTCTGCCACGGGTCTGCAGCTCCGAGCCGCCGCCTTGAGCCAGCTCTGCTGCCACGCCCTCGCCTTAACCCGCCGCTACCTCGAACCGCTGGTGCCTCGTCGACCGCCCAGCCTCCGTCGCTGTGGCACACACCTCGTGCTGCTCCGTGAGCCACCGACCTCTATCAAGTCACCATCGTGCCTTGCCAATCCGCCCGCCTCGGGCCACCGGACTCTGTTGTCGCGACCACATCGATGGACTTCTCTGAGCCGCCATCACGACGAGTCGCCATCGCCGGAGCCATCTTCAACCGCAGCTGCGTTGAGCCACCGCGCTGACCCACCTCCGCCTCGCATAGCCGGCGCAGCTCCGCCATTGTTGTGGCCATGCCTGCGGCTTCGTGCGCCCGGCCACCTAGCCCCTTCCACTCTGGAGCGCCCGAGTCACGCTGCTCCGTTGCAGGGCCCTGACTCCGCTGTCGGTGTTTTGCGAACCAGGGTATCCAGACTTGCCTGCCTGCGGCCCATGGCGTGGCGCCATCGACGACCTGGTACGGCCCATCTACAACACCTTCAAGACAAGACCCTCGCGAGGGGTCAAGCCTCGCGAGGCGGGCGACGTCAAGACCTTCGGAGGGAGCGACCTCCTTAGGCTGGCTCCTGAGGAGCGAAGATTTTTATGCAGCTGCCCACCTCATGAGGTGGAGGTGACGCAAGCCATGACGACCAAGGCCAGGCGGGCATCAGCGGGCACAGAGCAGCAGGTTTCCTCTTTGGTGCTAAGGAGGCAAGCGCAGGCACAGGGTCCCGAGGAATCACCCAAAGGTTTCCATTCTTGTGCAACGAGACCAAGACCACCAGGACGGATGTCATCGCCGAGCCCACCGCAGCGTCACGGCCAGAAGCTTTGCAGCTGAAGACCACCTTTCGTCAGGATAAGATGTACTACTTGTCCCCTTTCAAATTGGCCGTTGTGGAATCCCTTCCCGCCTTTGTTTTCGGGGAAGAGGGCCGAGGCCACTATATATAGGTTAGCCACCACCATAGAAGAAAAGATCCGATCGGACAGGGAACAACTCACTCTCACCAGAGCAAGCCTAGCGAGCTTGTTCATCCACTGTACTTGTTCATCCTCAGCCCCTTGTGAGGCTAATCCACCACAAAGCAGGAGTAGGGTATTACACCGCAAGGTGGCCCGAACCTGGGTAAACTGCCGTGTCCATCTTCTTCCCTGTTCTTCGAGCTAGGTTGTAGGGCGGCGCATTTGGTTGGTAGGATATGTTGAGTTCTTCGCACACGCCCCAGAGTTTGAACCTTCTTTGGGTCTGCAGAGCCCTGAATCTGACATTTGGCGCGCCAGGTAGGGGCGTGTCGAAGCTTCTCTCCCGCCGTTCGCTCCGTTGCTGATTCCGCTGTCCCTATGGCCGACGCTCGTCGTGTTCGTGCCCAGCGCTGGGCCGCTCGTGTCGCCCAGACGGCACTCGCGGGCAATGGCGTCCCTCACCGCTCTACCTTCCCGGTGGCTAATGCCGCCACCGACCCTGCTGACCGCGAGCAGCAGGACTCATCACTGCCGCCGTCTATGTGGCGCGACGGCCGCACCGTGCCCCGCCGTCCATGGGGAGATCTATGCAATCAGTTCATCGCGTGCTTCCCGGCACCGGCGCCCCACGCCGTTCCGGCCATCCTCGGTGGGTAGCAAGCGCCAACCTCAGGCAGCCACGTCAAGCAGTTCTTCCGGCAGATGGGGGCCGCCCAGCCGCGGCAGGGGGCTCCTGCGGGCCGGTTGGCGCCTGAGACCGACATCACCTTCGACTCCAGGGACCACCCCAAGACCACGGTCGGTGCGGGTGTGCTTCCCTTGTTGTGCACGCCCACCATCAGCGGCGTCGTGGTCACCCGAACCCTCATCAACGGCGGCGCTGGCCTCAACATCCTCTCCGTGGAAGCCTTCGACCTGCTTCGGGTGCCGTACGACCGACTCGCCCTCACCAGGCCCTTCTCAGGGGTGCTCGACGGCTCTGTCGTCCCCCTGGGGCAGATTCACCTCCCCGTCACCTTCAGCACGCACAACAACTACCACACCGAGCTCATCGACTTCGACGTCGCTTGCATCGGCCTCCCATACAATGCCATCCTCGGGTACCCGGCCCTCGCCAAGTTCATGGTGGCGACGCACCCCAGCTACAACGTCATCAAAATGCCAGGGAGTAGCGGCATTCTTACTGTTGTGGGAGACACCAAGGGTGCCCTCCTGGCCCTCAAGCTCGCTTTCAAAGCCACGGCGGCCACGCGACCGGAGGCGGAGAGTGCTCCGGAGGTCCCGGAGGCCGTGCCTACGAAGATGAAGCCTATGTTCTCTCAGGACCGGGCTGAGACGAAGCACGTGCGGGTTGACGATGAGGGCTCAAGCCTCACCTTCACCATAGGTGCCAGCCTCCCACCGGACCAAGAAGAAGCGCTGGTCGGTTTCCTCCGTGCAAACAAGGATGTGTTTGCATGGGAGGCAACGGACCTGGTTGGCGTCCCGCAGGATGTGATTGAGCACCACTTGATGGTGTGCCCCGGCGCGCGCCCGATAAAGCAAAAGGCACGGCGGCAAGCCCCGGAGAAGCAATCGTTCATCGTCCAGGAGGTTTGCAAGCTGCAAGAAGCCGGCGTCATCTGAGAAGTGTGGCACCTGGATTGGCTGGCCAACCCAGTAATCGTCCCCAAGAAGGGGGGAAAGGAGCGCATTTGCATCGACTTCACGAGCCTCAACAAAGCTTGCCATCAAGACCCTTTCCCTCTTCCGCGCATCGACCAGATCGTTGACTCCACCGCTGAGTGCGACCTACTATGTTTTCTGGATGCCTTCTCGGGCTACCATCAGAGCAAGATGGTGGTGCAAGACGTCGAGAAGACAGCCTTCCTCTCCCCGCGCGGTTTGTACTATTACACCTGCATGCCATTCCGGTTACGCAACGCCGGCGTGACCTTCCAGTGATTGATGCACATCGCCTTGGGCAAGCAGCTCGGGAGGAATGCCGAGGCGTACGTCGACGACATAGTGGTCAAGTCACGGGAAGCAAAAATCCTCATCGAAGACCTGGAAGAAACATTTTCCAACTTACGCGCAGTAAACCTGCGCCTCAACCCGGAGAAGTGTGTGTTCGGCGTTCCGTTTGGCAAGCTGTTGGGTTTCTTGGTGTCGCACAGAGGGATCGAGGCTAACCCAGAGAAGATCAAGGCGATAGAGAGGATGAGCCTGCCGCAGACCCTCAAGGAAATGCAGAAGATCGCGGGCTGCATGATTGCTAGGGCATTTCATCTCCAAGCTCGGCGAGCGCGCCCTCCCGTTTTTCAAGTTGATGAAGAAGAAGGGCCCATTCGAGTGGAATCTGGAGGCCGAGGAGGCCTTCCAAGACCTCAAGAGGTATCTCAATAGCCCTCCGGTGATGGTGGCACCTCGACCTCTTGAGCCCCTGGTGCTTTACCTGGCCGCCACACCCCAATCGATGAGCGCGGCACTCGTGGCAGTCCGGGAAGAGCACGCGGGCACGGGTGCGCGGCACAATACCCCGTGTCCGGCCATGCCATCGCCACCTCAGGGCGGTGCTCCTAAGGCATCAGTCACCCTAGCAGAGGGCAAGGATCCTGAGGCCCCCACACCTCGGGCAGGGCCGGACATCATCAGCGCCCCCTCTCTTGTCGAGCACCCTGTGTATTTCGTCAGCACGGTGTTGCGTGACGCGCGCGCGCGCTACCCCATGCCGTAGAAGCTTCTGCTCGCGCTCCTCGTCGCCTCTAGGAAGCTGCGCCACTACTTCCAGGGCCACCCCATCAAGGTTGTGTCCGCGTTCCCCCTGGAGAGGGTGCTCCGGAGCCCAAACGCTGCAGGCAGGGTTGCTGAATGGAACATCGAGCTGCAGGCATTCCAGCTGGAGTTCAGCACCACCAGGGTTATCAAGGGCGCGACCCTCACTGACTTTGTGGTGGAATGGACTGACGCCCCCGACCGGGGGGTTAGTGAAAACCGCTCCCTCATGCCAGGAGACAAGACACCTGATGGCTGGGTCATGTACTTTGACGACACATTCACACGCCGGGGCACGGGGGCTGGAGCCGTGCTCGTCTCGCCTACTCAGGACAAGCTCTACTACGCCGTGAAGCTCTGCTTCCAGCATGGCTAGAAGGTCTCCAACAACATAGCGGAATACGAAGTCCTGATCGCAGGCCTTTGGGCCGCGGCAGGCCTAGGGATCAAGCGCCTCACCATCAAGGGCGATTCTCAGCTCCTCATCAACTTCTCCAGCAAGGAGTACACGCCGAAGGACGAGCACATGGAGGTATACTTCAAAGAGGTACGCAAAATTGAAAAACTGTTCTTGGGTTTGGAATTGCAGCATGTCCCACACGGCATGGACAAGGAGGCAGACGAGATCGCCAAGAGGGCGTCGCGGCGCGACCCTCAGAAGCCTGGCGTCTTCGAGGAGAGGCTCTTCAAGCCATCGGCGGCCCCCTCCACCACGAGCCTGGCGCTGCTCCGGGAGGAACTGCCCCTGGCCCCCGCCTCGGGCGCCCCAGCCTGCGGTCCAACCTCCGGAGCCCGCCTGCTTCTGGCCCTCGAACCTCAAGAGGGGTGCTGGACCGAGGAGTTCAAGGCGTACCTACTCCAGGGCACCTTGCCAGATAAGCAGGAAGAAGCAGAACGCGTGGCCCGCCAGGCCACCGCCTACTGCTTGCAGGATGGCGAGCTCTACCGAAGACGCCCAAATGACATCTCTCTGCGATGCATCTCCAAGGAGCAGGGGTGCGAACTGCTGGCTGACATCCATAGTGGGGACTATGGGCATCACTCTTCGTCGCGCACCCTCGTGGGCAAGGCATTTCACAGCAGGTTCTACTGGCCCATGATGCTCAACGATGCCACTGAGCTGGTGAGGTCTTGCGAGGCATGCCAATTCCACGTCAAATAGATCCACCAGCCCGCTCAGGGCCTCCAGACCATCCCGCTCTCATGGCCGTTCACGGTATGGGGGCTGGATATCCTGGGACCATTCCCTCGAGCAGCTGGGGGCTACCGCTACCTCTACGTCGCCATCGACAAGTTCACCAAGTGGGCGGAGGTGGAGCCCGTGCGCACCATCCCGGCTGGTTCGGCTGTCAAGTTCATCAAGGGTCTCATGAGCCGCTTCAGGGTCCCCAACCGAATCATCACCGACAATGGCTCTCAGTTCACGACCAACCTTTTCAAAACATATTGTGCTAACCTTGGAACGCAGATATGCTACGCTTCGGTGGCACACCCACAGAGCAATGGCCAAGCCGAGCGCGCCAACACGGAGGTCCTGAGGGGCCTCAAGGCGAGGAGCTTCAAGAAGAAGCTTGAGGCCTGCAGCAGGGGCTGGCTCGATGAGCTCCAGTCTATGCTGTGGTCCATCCGCACCACCGCGACCAAGCTCACGGGCGAGACCCTGTTCTTCCTCGTCTACGGAGCTGAGGCGGTCCTCCCTCATGAGGTCAAACATCGCTCCCCGCGGGTCTTGGCGTTTGACGAGGCACGCCAGGACGCCTCGCGGGGGATGGACCTCATGCTGGGGGAGGAGGGCCACCGCCAAGCCTCACTCCATGCCGCGAGGTACTAGCAGGCGCTGCGGCGGTATCACTGCCATAGCATCCACTCGAGGACCCTCGAGGTGGGTGACCTCGTCCTGAGGTGGGTGCTCTCCAAGGAGGGGTTTCACAAGCTCTCGCCCATGTGGGAGGGCCCGTTCAGGATTGCCCGGGTCTCTAGGCCTGGCGCCACGCACCTGGAGACACAGGACGGGGTCTCCATCCATAATGCCTGGAACATCTAGCACCTCCAGAAGTTCTACCCATGAACAAGGCCATGCGCCTCTCAAGATCTCCGCCTGTGATACTCCACGTAATAATGAGTGGGGCTGTACACGCCCCGGAGTCTCCTGAGCGCTGCCCTCGGGCCTCACGGGGGCTCCCACCCACGTCCAAGTGGAGGCCCCATGCTCCGCGTTGGCAGGAAGATAGAAGACTAGTATAGGTGCCGGACGCGGCTGTTCATTTGCTTGCTTTCTGTAGCTGATTTGCAACTTCTTGAAATGAAATTTGGAGTTCTCGCGTCTTTATTTGAAAGGGTTGTGAATTTTTCTCCTCGCAGCACTTGCTTTTTCAGGCCTCGTTTTAGGGAAAGTGACAATTGCCCGTCGCTCTTCCTCGCGCGTCCCGCGCATGGGGGCTGGGCACGGTGTGTACGCTTGGGCCCACCCGTGAACGCACCTCACCAAAGCCCTGGCCTTTGGCGTCTGAATCCTTGCGTGACGCCCTCAAATGAGCTGGTGGGCATGCACGCCCTCCTGAGTCCATGCCTCCGGGCATCGTGACGTGGCGTAGCAGCGACCCACGCTCGGGGGCTCGCGCGAGGAACGACACCTCCAGAGGTCCCCTGGCCCCATGGCCGCGCCTGGGGACCTTCGAGTCCACAAGAAGGAAATCTCCAGAGGACCTCTCCGGAACCAGGGACATGCGGGAAGTCCAAAGCTCCAGGGAAGCTCGTCCTCACGGCACAAGAGTCTACCGTAGGCACACTAAGCTAAGTCATTTCAATCATAGTCAGTGGCAACATGAATACTAGGATGCAATATAAAAATTATAACGCAATGGCGCAAGCGCCGCGGTCCATTACACGCCCCGACAGGGCTTTCCACCTTTTTGATGCAGAAAAAAAAGAGAAGAAGAAGAAGAGAGGCAAAAGCAGCGGTACAACTACAACAGCTCCTGGGACCTACCTCCAGCAACGCCCGCGCTCAGTCGGAGTCATCCTCCTGCTTCACCGGGGTGCGGTGGCGAGGCGGCTCGTCTCCCTCCCTGGTTCGAGCTCGGCGCCGTGGTGGCTCGTCGTAGTCACCGTCGCTCGTGCTCTTCCTAGAGGAGGAGCCGCCGCTGCTGGAGGCGTCGCGGCCATCGCCAAGGGCAAGCTCACCACCGGCATCGTCGTCGATGTCGCTCTCCGGGCAGCACCCCAGGCGCTGACCATCTTCCCCGAAGACCCTGACATAGAGGGTCGCGGCGCCGTCGTACCTGAAGTGGAGGGTACACCTCCCCTGCAGGCCGTGTGCGCAGGAAAATGTCTGCCATCCGCGGTTCAGGAACACGTAGCCGGCGGGGGTGACCTCGACCACCAGCCAGGAGGCCTTGCTGCAGCAACCATCGGCCTACAGCCAGAGGCCGCCAGGTTCCCCGGCCGGCAGCGCACCCGCAAAGAAGTGCGGGAGATGGAGCCAGGCACCTGCGGGCCTCTCCTCCCACTCCATGAACTCCGAGGATGCGTCGGCCGAGTGGAGTCGCGGGCGCGGTGGCCGGATGGCTGCCGCGGGCCTTCCCCCTTTGCCACGGCTGCCCCGGCCGCGGTAGCTTCCACCGCGGGAAGGAGCACCCCCGCGACTGCCGGCGACAGCGCCAGCCCTCGAGGGAGTGCACGCACACCCTCGGGGAGCCACCGCTGGCGTCGCAGCGTGCTTGCGGGGACGGCCGCTACCTCTCTTGGGAGGCGGCGAGTCTGGTCACTCCTTGGGAGCCTTTCCCTTCTCCGCGGCCGAAAGCCTCCTCACTGGCACCATGAAGGCTTTGGCAAGATGGCGGGGGAGCTAAGGAGAAGGAGGAGCAGGTTGCGAGAAGATGAAGATGAGTTGGGGGCTCCGCCCCCCGCCCCATTTATAGGCAGAGGGAGGCCAACCGCCGGCCTCTCATGTTCCGAGCAATGATGGTTCTTCTGCATGCATCAGGCAGTTGTCAAATCGTGCATTTGTCGAGGCGGCGTGGGGAAGTGGAGACGCCCACGTCCCATCAGAGCACCACGCATCAGCTTGGTTCGCAGGCGATTGGGGCCCGCGGCGCTTCATCCTTGCCCTTTGGCTTCGCCTCAAAGCCAAGTCCGAGCGCGCCTTGGGCCCGGGGGCTACTGTCGGCGTTCTAGGAACCAGGGTACCCAGACATGCCTGTCTGTGGCCCACGGCGTGGCGCCATCGACGGCCTGGTACGGCCCATCTACAACACCTTCAAGACAAGACCCTCGCGAGGGGCCAAGCCTCGCGAGGCGGGCGATGTCAAGACCTCCGGAGGGAGCGGCCTCCTTAGGCTGGCTCCTGAAGAGCAGAGATTTCTATGCAGATGCCCACCTCATGAGGTGGAGGTGACGCAAGCCATGACGACCAAGGCCAGGTGGGCGCCAGCGGGCACAGAGCAGCGGGTTTTCTCTTTGGTGCTAAGGAGGCAAGCGCAGGCGCGGGGTCCCGAGGAATCACCCAAAGGTTTCCATTCCCGTGCAACGAGACCAAGACTACCAGGACGGCAGGATGGATGTCATCGCCGAGCCCACCGTAGCGTCACGGCCAGAAGCTTTGCAGGCGAAGACCACCTTTCATCAGGATAAGATGTACTACTTGTCCCCTTTCAAATTCGACGTTGTGGAATCCCTTCCCGCCTTCGTTTTCGGGGAGGAGGACCGAGGCCACTATATATAGGTTAGCCACCACCATAGAAGAAAAGATCCGATCGAACCGGGAACAACTCACTCTCACCAGAGCAAGCCTCGCGAGCTTGTTCATCCACTGTACTAGTTCATCCTCAGCCACTTGTGAGGCTAATCCACCACAAAGCAGTAGGGTATTACACCGCAAGGTGGCCCGAACCTGGGTAAACTGCCGTGTCCATCTTCTTCCCTGTTCTTCGAGCTAGGTTGTAGGGTGGCGCATTTGGTTGGCAGGATAGGTTGAGTTCTTCACACACGCCCTAGAGTTCGAACCTTCTTTGGGTCTGCGGAGCCCTGAATCTGACATCCGCAGCTTCCGTGCCGCCGCCACGGTCTCCCTTTCTGCCACAGTCTGGCGCCTCCGAGCCGCCCTGGCCACGCTCCGTCTCCGTTGTGGCTGTTGTTGCAGCTCTCTCTCTCTATCTCTTACTCTCTCGTTGCTCTGAACTGAAGAACGAAAACAAAGCCACGATCGAGTGTAACAGCCGTGCCATCCTATGGTCACTCCCATGTTGCCTTTGAAGCCGCCATGTCCACCATGATCTCGCGCCATCCCACGAGAGCGGATGCAGCGGCATGCTATCTACTGCATGCTAAAGCAAACTCCACTGAAATTACGGGTGTGCACGAGAACAGGCTCTCAGCGCACGCAAGCTTATTCTGACGAAACTGAAAAAAAAGAACACCTAGCTAACCGAAGGAATGTGCAGCGGAATTCAGTGTTCAATGGTCGCTGAGTCGCCGCTCCCAGTGCGCCCTCACAGCAGAGCTTAATCAACATCAACCAAGCCAGCGGTTGTCATCATACTTTAGCTCAAGATCATGACTGCAAGTAGAGTCAAAGGGCAGCAGCCATGGTCAGACGTTTCCTATGGAAACTCTGTCGAGCACCGGCCATTACTTCATGCAAGGACCAAGGAAAGATGCAGCGCACGTGGTCATCAATTAGTGCTATTTAGTATTAATTGTCGCACGCATGTGAGGCAGCATGGTTCAAGCCGCTTTCCACATCCGCAAGAATTTTGTCATAAAGTGCAGACAAGACTTAAGGGAATCCAGCACCAGTGTCCGCATCACACCGGGTCACTAACTAATGCATGCTCTGCCTGCCATCCTCACAGTCCGGTGTACATCAAATATGCCAGGTCACCCGGCGGACGCCCATGGACATGGAGGGACGGTGAGCTGGTTGTCGGGTCAGGCTGATTGAGCCTACCTTGCTATTTCCGTGAGCAACTTTGACTCGCCGCGAAAAACGACTCACCGTACCGTCTCTGGCTTCGGCGACCCGGCTATGGTTGATCCTATGGCAGTCGACGTGATGGCCAGAGTCGGACGTCCTGACGGACGTTGCCTACGGATCATCAGTCATTCAAAAACATCAGCTGGTACCTATCTAAGTCCATTTTATTAGCACACATTTGTTTTCGTCAAAGAACAATTACTTTTGTTTGTATATTTTTATATACAGGACAATTTTTCACTACAAGAGTGGCTTATGCCGCAGGTACGCAGCACGCGCCAGCAACATTCTGCACTAGCGTGCGTCCGTGCCACGCTACTCGATGGACGCACGTGCGAGCCGCCGCTCCCACGGCCCAGTCTACATCAACACGCCGCGGTCGACTCGTCCGTTTGCGCGGGTTAGGACGACGCGGTTGACTTACCCGTCCGCGCCGGCTTACAAACGCCGTGGCCATCTCGCGCATCCGTGCCGCCTTCCAACACCACGGTCGACCCCCGTATCCACGCCAGGTTACCGACCGACTCCCATGTCTACATCAACACACCGGAGTTGTGTCCGTTCGGACGAGAATCTCAGCGGGCGCGCGCAAATCGCCGCTCTTGTGACCCTGTCTATTCCAACAATTCTGAAGCAAATCATAATATATTATCAGTATCCGCCTGCACCGGATGGCTCAATAGACAGGCGCACAAGTCGCCGCCACTACAGTTTGATTAAATTTCAACAACCAGCCGGGACGAACCATCGGCCGAGTTATCGATACAACTCATACAGGATCATCTATAACCCGCCACGGTTGACCTCAACCTTCCGTGGATTCACATCGCGTTATTAAACACTAAGAATATACAATGAGTGCTGCGAAGATCATCAACTCGCCACTTCACCTCCAGCTTCAACACATTCCAGTGTTCCGCTGTTTCAACTCTATGCCGGTTTATATCACGGTCAAATATGGAGAATCTCATGCCGAATCCTTGAGTCATCTTCAGACTCGGGGGCTACACAGACATGACTCAGCAAATTTTGCCGGTTTCAGCAAATTCAAGAACCCCGAGTAGGTGGAGGGAAAATAACCCGGTCCTGGACACTACTGCCACATTAGTGAAACTTTAAAGGTCATCAGAAAATTTCCGGCTTAACAAGTGCAATCAGAAAGTTCTGGCTCAAAAGAAAGATTCTCGGTTATCAGAAAAGATTCAGGTTCAAAATCCGGCTCAAGGGAAATCTGTCTCTCACAAAATTTTGAGCTCTCAATATCCGGCTCAACGTCCGGTTCAAAAAGAATTCATCTCTCGCAAGTTCGAGTTCTCAGAAACAATTAAAGGTTGCCAAAGAGAACTTGCTGCCATGATGCACGGTTCAAACATGGGTATCCTGCCTTATTGACTTATCGTATTATGATCAACGTAATAAAGCCGGCATCCCCATAATTCGGGGCCTCTGTCATTTTATCCCATATTTACTGGTATGAGTCTTTATTAATTGGTCATAAGGTCACTTGGGGGCTTCCAACTCACCGAGTTTAGCTTTCATACCCTCTTGACTGGCTTTATATACCATATATGGGTTAAACCTGCCTGTTTGGAACTTGCTAGTCCACCAGGTGACCCGCCGTACTCTTGACAGTCAATCTTTATATGACCCTGAACTAGTCAAGGTTAAAACGGCGGTTTATGTCACGTGAGAGCCGGCTTACAGAGAGTTAGGATAAACTCACCTGTCTGCTATAGTCTCTCCGCTATGTGGCCCATTCGTACTCTTAACAGTCACTCTTCTCGGAAGACCTTGAACTAGTTAAGGTTAAAACGACGAATTTATGTCACGTGAGAGCCAGCTTACGGGACGAAAGGCGATCACGCCAAGCTTCTTTGAAGCAAAAAATTGAGTTTTTCAAAACCAGTCTTTTGGTCGTGTCTTCAAAGCCGACATTTTTATACTCTGTTATCATACACATACATCATCATACATTGCATCATACATTGCATCATCAAAGCATGCATCATATATGCATGGATATACTGGTTTATATTGCAGGAACCGGGTTACATTATTCAAATCTTAAATAGCCAACATGGCTGGATTTTTATTATGGTTATCATAACCAATATTGGATGATTGAGGTTTTCAAAGCCAATTAAGAGAAATGGCTATAATTCCCTCATCCAAAAATACCAGCTTACAGCAAGGAGCATGGTTCAATATTGATATGCAAGGCATTCAGCAATATCATCCAAACGATGGATATGATTTTATTCTACAATGGAAGGAATAGTCTCGAGTAGCTGCAGGCACACAACCCGGCACTTAGGGGCTACATTATTCAAATCAAGATTACATCAAGTATGCAAGTCCCATGTCACTGCAAGCATGCACCATGGCACTTGGGGGCTGATGCAAGTTGCTCTTCAAATCATCATATTGTCAACAAACCCAGTTATCTCAAGGAGATGAGCCGGCCCTTCTATCATTTCTAAGTCCCAACCCAGTATTGTTTTACTGAGCCGGCCCTTGGGGGCTACACATTGCTCCTCAAGTCTATATGATCAGCTCTGCAAAAGTCCCTGCTCATTATTGCATAATGACCCGGCACTTGGGGGCTACACTAGCTGAAGCTTTATGAGCATAAGATAATTACAAGTCCTAGGTTGCTACAGGCAAGACAACCCGGTACTTGGGGGTTACATATGTGGAACATTCAACTTATGATTGGTGACTCAGACAAACAACCCAGATTTCTCCAGAGTTGCAACATTTATATTTGAAGCAAGTCTTAAGCTATCACTGCGTTCCCCTCTTAAGACTTGGAGGCTACAGGTGATATGCATATAAGGGAGGTACACCTTCAAGTTCTCAGTTTTTGAGCAAACCAGGTATCATATTCTTAGTGGAGAAATTGGAAAAATTTATCTCTTCTAAGCTATTCATAGAAAGGCACAGTAGCCGACTCAACGATTGGAAGCTATATTTACAAAAGCAAGCACCAAGTCGCCATAAGATTGACCTGGCGTCAGCAACAATCATAACCCGGTATCATCAGTTTTTATAACCCCGCAATTTTGGCGATCACAACTCGACAAGTTCTACATCCTCAAGTCGGCTGAACATCATATGAATATCTCAAGACCAATATTTTTGGCAAGCCAGAGCATTGGAGGCCAAATCAAATGGATTATTTTTCACAAGAAACCAATGTCAGCAAATTGATTTTGAAACTGGCCTATTGACCCGGACTCTCCAGGAAGAATTCTATTGAATAAAGCGCCTGGATTTTTGCATTGGCAAAGTTTAAACATATCTGTTAAAAAAGATTTGCTATGAGATCATGGACACATATCAAGGTGGCTGAGATCATGTCACGATGTGGAAGAAGCTTAAAAAAATTGCATGACTCGATCGGGTGTTTTTTACAGAAGGAAATGACAAGGATTTAAGGATGATCATGTGTCGGCTCAGAAGAAAGTTTGACCCGTTGCCCGACCTATCAATTTTTTTTTGTTTTTATTTTGCAGGATAAGTTTAACATGGATAAATCCAAATTAAACTGGGGGCTAATGTCGGGGATATACCTCGCGGTATAACCCGGCCTAAAGTGTGACCCGACCGGGACTTGGTGACTCACTGGTGGCCCGTCCGAACTTGGCGACTCACTGGTGACCTGCCCGAACTTGGCGACTCATGAGTGACCCGGCCGAGCTCTGCGACTCATTAGTGACCCGGCGGGCAAGTCAGACGAACAACAAGACTAAATGGCCCAGAAGGCGGCTCATGGGAAGGCCGACTCATGTTATGGTGGGCTGGCTTGAGAGGAAAGGCATAAGGAATATTTCCCTTACAAGGGAAGCAAGATTAGGATTCCAGTTGTAATAGAGTAGTCCTAATCCTACTAGGACTAGTCATGTAAGCCGCCTCTCCAACTTATATAATGAGGGGCAGGGCACCCCAAGAGGGACAAGTTTTAGACAGACAGACAAGTCTTAGACAAGATCAAAGTAGATTCTCTCGAGATAGAGGTAGCAAAACACCGCCCTTGTAACCGAGATCATCATCATCATCATCAATATCAATCAAGCAGGATGTAGGCTTTTACCTCCACCACGAGGGGCCGAACCTAGGTAAAATCTCGCGTCTCTCAATTCCGTCCAACCCCGTTCAAGCTATTACCTAGTTGCGATGGCCTCACGACAAAGTCCTCATACTAGGACATCTGTCGTGACAAAACCACGACATGAAGTGATGACATTGTTGCAACCAAACATATGATAGGAGCAAGTAATCCAAGAATTGGATGCAACACACAAGGTATATATGTTATGAGGCAAAGCAATGTGGAAATGATAAGTCGAAGCAAGATCTCTAGCATGTGTATAATATGCCATGGTGCAAGCAACACATGAAGTAGGATCCACAATATTCATGCTCATGGCTTTGGGGTTCTCAAAAGAGAAGGATATCACCTTGAAAGCATGTCCTTGTGCGTCCTTCACAATGCTGAAGCACAAGCAAGTGTGGTGTAGAAGGATCGTGATCGAAGGTGGTTTGCTGTCAAGAGCTCGGGTTGTCAACTCACATGAAGTGGAGGTTGACATGTAGTCTAAGTATCCTACACATACACACAACAAAACAAAGATTGTATGTGCATGGTAGACAAACACATCATCCTTCATGATGGTTCTCTTTTCTTGCACATAACCATTAGAAGCACAGGTGCATGAATAATATGTTGCAACAATGGTGATACTCATGTTAGTAGGTATATGGTGCAAATAAGTTAGACAAGCATGCTTCACAAGAAATATGTCAAAATCTCCAAATATATATGTGAATGCTATGGGGGCAATCTCATTAGCAAGACTAAAAATCATTGTTGCACTCAATACATGGCAAATCATCTAGCATGAGAGAGGCAATACATGGAGAGATATGACATCATTTAATAGGAATCATGTGCAAAGCATGGCAATGGTTGTCATCAACTGCATGAAACGAGCAAGTAGGAATCATCGCTGATGCAACAAGGCACGCAATCCTAGTCATGTCATGAAAACTGCTAGCACGAATATGCAACATACTAGAAGAAATCACGGCAATCGTGTCATGTGAGGAAATAGTATGCATACACAATGCATATGGCATAACGCAAGTATGCAAAGAAAGCATGGCAGCGGGATCATCATAGGCACGGGTCACAAATGGAACATGGCAATAACAAGCAATATCTCCACCAAGCTTGCAAATACACATACAAGTATAAGAATGATGAATCATGTGAAATGCAAAGCATGGGTCACAAATGCATGACAAAGGCATATGAATGAGCATATCATGCAAAGTGAACATGGCAATATGGGCACATGATATATAATGGACGACAACCCATAACCATGTGAGGGCCATGTAGAAGAATCGCGCGAAGACCTTGTGCAATGGAAATAGTGTGAAAAACAATCCACGGGATCCCAAGTCATCGTTGCTCTCAAGAATTTGTTTCGTCAACTCATGGGATTATGAGGTTGACGAATATGTGTGATGACCTACACAAAAGAGACACAAACCAAAGAAAGTGTGTGCGTGGTAAATGTACACATCATCCATCATGATGTGTCTGTGCGCGTGAGAGTTAGCACAAGATAAGCAATGCTCAAAAAAATTAAAAGCATGGTATATGAACATGTCATCCATCATGAAAGAATAGTTGTTATGTATGACACGATGGGGACGCAAATTGAGCATCCAAGTATATGGCACAACAATAGCATTGTTATTCATGGGGAGCATATGGTGCACACAATTATTGGGATCATGCAATGGATGGGATTGATCAAAATCTCCTAAAACATATGAGGAAACTATGGGGGTCTCCTGAAAGTGCAACTAATCCCCGGGTGGTTTTGGTAATTAATAACAACATATATGTCATTGATCTAATGAACATTGATGTTAGATTTCAGACAAGATCAATGATTGGCATGGCATGGACTAATGGATGTGGACCCCTCGAAATGTGAAGAACAAATTTGGCTATTCTAAGACTCTACAATTTTGGTTTAGTGATCCAAGATCACATTAAGTCCCTTAGGAAAGCCAATACTATTAAAAGGGGGTGAGGTATTGTTGATGAGGTTGTTGCTCAAACTGCTTAGTGATATTGCTCCAAAAACCCTCAATCACTTTCCCAAATAACATCTGTCCAAACCCTAATTCATCATTTCATTCCCACCGATACACTCCATTCCGGACCAACCGAGATGACCCTACTACTGCCACAGCCAAAACCCTATGACGGATTCAGGGCTCCGCACACCCAAGAAGGTTCGAACTCTAGGGAGTGTGCGAAGATCTCAACCAACCCAAGTCTCAAGCTTGCCGCCCTACAGCCTAGCCTCGCCGAACTCACACGAGTGGGGAAGAAGATGAACACGGCAGTTTACCCAGGTTCGGGCCACCTTGCGGTGTAAAACCCTACTCCTACTTTGTGGTGGATTAGCCTCACGAGGGGGCTGAGGATGAACTAGTACAGTGGTTTGAGCGGCCTCGCGAGGGCTCTGGTGGTGAGGGAGGAGTGGATCTGATCCCGATTCGTCAGATCCTCCTCTACGGTGGTGGCTAACCTATATTTATAGTGGCCTTGGTCCTCTTCCCTGAAAACTTAGGCGGGAAGGGACCCCACAACATCCAATTTGAAAAGGGACAAGAAGTACATCTAATCCTGACGAAAGGTGGTCTTCGCCTGCAAAGCTTCTAGTCGTGATGCAACAGTGGGCACGGCGATGACATCCGTTCTGCCGAGCTCATGGTCTAGGTCTTGTTGCACCGGAATGGAAACCTTTGGGTGGCTCCTCGGGAACCTTCACCTGTCCTTGCTCCCTTAACACCAAAAGGGAAACTGCCTCCTCTACGCCCGCTGGCGCCCGCCTGGCCTTGGTCATCATGGCTCACGTCATCGCAGCCTCGTGAGGCTGGGTACCTGCATAGAAATCTCCGCTCCTCGGGAGGCAGCCTGGGGAGGCCACTCCCTTGGAGGTCTTGGCGCTGTCCGCCTAGCGAGTCCGGGGGACCTCGAGAGGGTCTTGTCTTGGGGTTGTTGCAGCTGGGCCGTACCAGGCCGTCGAGGGAGCCAGGCTGTGTGCCGCATGCAGGCAGGTCTGGGTACCCCCGATCCCAGAATGCCGACAGTAGCCCCCGGGCCCAAGGCGCGCTCGGGCTGGCTTCGAGGCGAAGCCAAGGAGAGAGGGCGAAGCGTCACGGGCCCCAATCGTCTGTGGGCCAGGCTTGACGCATGGCGCACGATGGGACGCGGATGCCTCCACTTCCCCACGCTGCCTGGGCAACTGCCTCGAATTGACAGTAGCCTGGTGCATGCAGTAGGGCCATCATCACTCGGAACGTGGAGGGGTGCCGGTTAGCCTTCTTTCGCCTATAAATGGGTGAGGGAGGTGGAGCCCCCGGCCCATCTTCATCTTCTCGCTCGTCCCCTCTTCTCCTATCTCCGCCACATCCACCACCTTGCCAGAGCAACCATGGCGCCAGCGAGGAGGTTCTCGGCCACCGAGAAGGGGAAGGCTCCACGGGAGGAACCGGAGCCGCTCCTGCCGAAAAGGGGGCATGGCCACCTTCGCAAGGCCACCGCAGTGCCCACGGCCACCCTTCTCCGATGCGAGCGCGCTCCGCTGGGAGTCCATGCTGGCTCAAGCGTTTGTGCATAGGGTCCTTCCCACGGGGATGGTCGTGGAACCTGCGGAGGACAAGGCCGACGAGGGAGGCGGGCGACAGCCGTACGACCACCTCACCCACGGGCCCATGCTGACGGCACCGCCCGCGAGTTTTTGGTGTGGGTGGCGATGCCACCACGCACCTGGATCAGACTCCCACGTGCCTTAGCAGAGGAGCTGCCAGCGCGGGGACCCGTCGAGCTGTGGCTACAACACGACGGCTACTGTAACCAGCCCTCACAGGCGGAGGACGAGGCCACCTTCTCCAGCGACATCTTCATGACCCGGGGATGGAGAACGATCGCCCGCGCCTGCGGCTTGGAGGGGAGGCACGTCCTCCATTTTAAGTATGACGGGGCATTGATGCTCTTCTTCAACATCTTCGGGGAAGACGGCGAATGCCTGGAGTGCTGTCCCAGGGGTGGCAATAGCGGCGACGATCACCCTTCCGGCAACGGGGGCTGGTGGGGCGGTGAGGCCCTCAATGGTGAACTTGCCCTTGGCCTCGTCCGCGACACCTCCAGCAGCGGCGATACCTCCCCCAGGGAAAGCTCGAGCAACGATGACTATGATGAGTCGCCACGCCACCGTGCCCGGGTCTAGGAGGAGCAGGGCGCCGACTGGGTGCCGTGATGCCAGAACCTGCGCCTCCTGAGCAGCGGCCCTCGGGAGGCTTTTCCTTTTGTTTTCTTTCCTGCATCAAATTCATGAGGGGCCCCGTAGGGGCGTGTAAGAACCATGGTGCTTATGCCTTTATATCACTGTTCAAGATATCTTCCGATATTCCGATAAATCGGCCGATTTATCGCTTACCGGTGTCAGTCCGATAAGATAAATCGACCGATAAATCAGCCGATATGGCGATAAATCGGTTGATATGCCGATAAACTGGCCGATTTACCCCTTATCATGGGTCAACCGATAAGTTCCCGATAAGCGATATCCCCAACATTGCTTTATATTACTGTTTCTGGTCCATGCTCTTGGTTATGCCCGCGTTTCTCGCTTGGGCACCGGTCCCCTTTTTTGTGTCTTGTGATAGCGTGTTGCTCTGCATCGACAGGACCCTGTCCCCAGGTGAGCTTCAGCCATCGCTGGTATGCCAGGTCGCGATGCCTTGTGCAAGGCCAAGAGGTGAGCGATCCGAGGTCCAGTAAGAGCTCCTGAGGCGCGATGCTCAGGAGGTCCCCTTTGGCGCGCAAGTGGTCACCGAAAGATTAAAGAGGGGGATCCCTTGCCCGAGCGACGTCATGAAGGAACAAAACTTTAGCGGTGAGGCTCATGTTGGCATATGTAAGATAACTTAGCTTGGCGAGGTTGCGGTCCGCGGTGGTCCCTTCGTCGCGAGGGCAAGCTTCTCCGGAGCTTTTGACCTTGCGCGTGTTCCCTGTTCTGTAATGGATTAAGGTAAGCCCCGCTAGAGGTGCCTGAGGATATTGATGCCCATCATATTCCAAAACAAAGAACGCCAGCATCGCTGGGCCACACCCCTCTCCATGTACTCCTTCGTGAGGCTGGCAACCTCCCTTTCTTTGCCCACCATATTGCTCTACGTCCTCAGGTCCTGGCCTTCGAGCGGAACTCAGGCGCCGCTGGTATGCCAGGTCGCGATGCTGTGGTCAAGGCCAGGGGGTGAGGGCTCGAAAGCCAGTAGGAGCTCCTGAGAGGCGATGCTCAAGGGCCCCCCTTTTAATGTGCAAGCGATTTGTGCAAAAGAGGAATGGCTTGCCTTGCGGAGGCGCTTGGGAGAGGCCGTACCCAGCGGCACGCGGCGTATGAAGTGATTTTACTTAGCCTTTTGCGATCCAGAGCACCACTTGATCACGAGGTCCTGTCTCCTGAGGCTCCTGCGTGTTAGTTAGTTACGAAATACAAGGGGCGACGCGCGCTTGCTGATTTTCTCGTGATTGTTCCGTCAGAAGACGAAGGCACTAAGGACTTGGTGAGGTGACGTGCACGTGGCCGGCCCGTGAGCCAGAGTTCGGTCTCTTAGATTTATCAGCGCTGCAGGAACGGACCCGAGCACAGGCATCGTGCTGGTAGCCCCCTCTCGTGGGACGTTCAGGGGGAGAGCTGGCAACGCGCGAAGCCCGTAGGGGTGGCCCAAGAAGCGATAAATCATCAAGCGCAGAGTTAATAATCATAGTAGCTTATGAAAGCATAACTGATCCAGGGTAAACAAACTGAAACGATATACCTGCAGGGGCGGACCCTGAGAGCTTGAGGATAATGCAACCCGAGGGGGCCCTCAACTGAACAAACCAAAAAAGTCACCTGGCACCATTGTTGTAGAAGCGTCGGGGTAGCTGAAGACACGTGTCGCGGAGGTTGCTGCTCACGAGCTGGGCGGCTCGGGAGGCCTGGGAATCTCAAGAGGCCCTGGAGGCTCGCGAGGGTCCGTGACCTCCTGAGACATGACCCCAGGCGTATGGCCTCGTGAGACGCCATAGCACGCTGCACGAGGCACTGGTACGTGGCGCCCACATTTAGCAAGGCAAACGGCATGCAGACGTAGTTGCAGGGGTAGCCCCCACTCCAGCTGACGCGGGACGGCTAGAAGAGGTTCTGCGATGCGGCCCTGTTGAGGCCCGGGATGTTGACACAGATGCGCAGCTCGTCGCCTGCATCAGGGGGCGCAGCTACACCGGGTGGTGCAGGGTGACGCACGCCACACATGGCCCTCGGTTCCTGAATCTCCTCGATCGCCTTGGTGATGAACTCCCTCGCTCCTGGCGCCCTGCGCCTTGCTCCTTGCTCGTGGGGCGTGCGTTAAGGCATGCCTCCAAGTGGTGCCCGAGTACCTCCCTCGTCGCACTAGTCAGGTCAGAGGCTCGCCAGACGGGAGCCCCCGAGCCTGTCCTAAGGGAGGCGCCGGGCGCGCCTTCCTATGCAGGAGGAAGAGGCGCCCCAGCAGCGGGCACAGAGCCTGAGGCGCCGCTAGCGGGCGCCCCAGCCTCCTGACGGCTCTTGGGGAGGAGCTGCTTCTTATTCTTGGGGGTGTCCTCGGGAGGCAGGATGCCGCCCTCGTCGTCAGAGTTCTCAGCCGCCGCAGCCTGATAGGCACGCTCAAGGGAGCAGACTGCATCCTTCTCATCGCAAGTGACCGTGATGATGCCGCTGCAACCTGGCATCTTGAGGACATTGTAACCATGGTGGGTCGCCGCCATGAACTTCCCGAGGGCCGGATACCCGAGGATGGTGTTGTACGGGAGGCCGATGTGGGCATCTTCGAAGTCGATGAGCTCGGTGTGGTAGTTGTCGCGCTTGCCAAAAGAGACTGGGAGGCATACTTGGCCCAGCGGAGTGGTGGAGCCATCGGTCACCCCGGAGAATGGCTTGGTTGGCATGAGCTGATCATAGGGCACTTGAAGCATCTCGAACGTCTCCACAGAAAGAACATTGAGCCCAGCGCCACCATTGATGAGGGTCTTGGTGACGAGGACGTTGCTGATGGTGGGCGTGTAGAGCATGGGGAGCGCACCAGTGGCAGCTGAGCACTTGAGGTGGTCCTTGGAGTCGAAGGTGACGGCGTGCTGCGACCACCTGAGGGGACGCGTGGCCTCAAGCTTCGGGAGGACCGTTTTCACCTCACGAGAGAACTACTTGAAGATGCGATGTGAGGCAGGGGCCTGAGCACCACCCAGGATGCAAGCGATCACGTGAGGCTCCTGGAAGCCCCCAGCCCCATCATCCTGTTGGTTGTCATCATTTCTCCTTGGCAGCGGCAGCGGAGGGAGGCCGGCATTGCCCTGAGGGCGGTCCTCACAAGGCTGGTCCCGCCAGGTGCAGTCGCGAGGCTAATCCTGCCAGCGGTCCTCGCGAGGCTGGTCGCGCCAGTCCTGACGAGGGTCATGATTGTCCCAGCGGCCTCTGCCACGACCTCCTCCATGGCCGTAGCCACGGGCGTTGCGCTCAGGGCGGTGGCCAAGGCGCCCGTCACGGAGTGCCCTGAGCTCCTGACAGTCGTTGGTGTTGTGGCTGTGTATGTTGTGGAAGATGCAAAATGGACGGTTGCCCCTAGAAGGCTCATCGTGTTCTCGACCACGCTTCATCTCGGGCTCGGCCGCGAGCACGGCGGGGCCCTTGCACTTCGCCTCCTTAGCCTTGGCCTTCTTGTCTTCAGGATCGGCCTCCGAAAACTCGACGAGGGAGAGGCGGCCTTCTTCAGCCCTTGCGCACTTGTTCGCCAGGTTGAACATCTCCAGGGCCGAGCACAAGTCCTCGTGAATGGCGAGCTCCTCTTTCATCTTGACATTCCGGACGCCATCAGTGAATGCCGAGATGATGGCTTCGTCCGATGCCTTCGGTATCTTGAGGCGAACATTCGTGAAGCATTGTATGTACTTATGCAGGGTCTCGCTCGGCTGCTGCTTCACGCGCCGTAGGTCGCCCACCGCAGGGGCGCGGTCACGGGTGCCCTGGAAGTTGGCGATGAAGCGCTCGTGGAGCTCATCCCAAGAGGAGATCAACTCCTCCGGGAGGTGCAGGAGCCAAGAACGCGCGCCGTCCTTGAGGGCCATGGGGAACCAGTTCACCATGACCTTCTCGTCGCCGTTTGCTGCTTCGATGCTCAGCGAGTAGAGATGGAGGAACTCCACAGGGTCGGGGGTGCCGTCGTAGCTTGGAGGCAGGTCTGGCTTGAACTTGCCGGGCCAGACGACGCGGCGCAGCACCGGGGTGAAGGCACGGCAGCCCGCCACGCTCACGGGCGCAGCGTGCACGGGGTGGGCTCGGTCTTGACGCCCACGCGCCGCAGCCTCTGGCAGCGCGTGGTCTTGGTGCTGGTGTGGTGGCGCTGGGAGCGCGCGTGGATCAGCTTGCGGCTGCTGCACCACTTGGCAGCTTGCCTCATCGCGCGCCGGCGCTCCGCGCGGCGGGTCGCGCAGGGACGCGTCACGCTTGGGCTCGGGGCCGGCGCCGTAGAGGAGGAGGAGGAGGCGTGCCGTGGGCCACGTCGCCCGCCTGGGATGGCGGGGGACGGAGCGAGCTGGACGACACGGGGACCTCGCCAGCAGTGTTGACGAGGTTGGTGATGCGGCCGAGCCAGTCGTCGTAGCGGTCGTTGGTGGGGCGGTAGCACAGCAGCTCGCTCGCCATGAGCAACGCAGCCTGCGCGTTCGCCGGCCCACGGCGAACGTGGGAAGACGATGCCGTGGCAGGAGTGGACGACGGAGTGGCGGTGCGGCCATCACGCCGCACGGAGGGTGGTAGTGACGAATCCTGCTGCTCGTGAGCAGCAGGGTCAGTAGCTGCATTGGCCACGGGAGAAGCCGAGCAGTGAGGGACACCGCAGCCCACGAGTGCCATCTGGGCGACACGAGTAGCCCGGCTCTCGGCGCGGGCCTGGCGCACGTCGGCCATGGGAGCGGCGGAGCGGAGACGGGATGGAAGGAGGATTTCGACATGCCCCTACCTAGCGCACCAAATTGTCGGATTCAGGGCTCCGCGGACCCAAGAAGGTTCAAACTCTGGGGCGTGTGTGAAGATCTCAACCAACCCAAGTCTCGAGCTCGCCGCCCTACAGCCTAGCCTCGCCGAACTCACACGAGCGGGGAAGAAGATGAACACGGCAGTTTACCCAGGTTCGGGCCACCTTGTGGTGTAAAACCCTACTCCTGCTTTGTGGTGGATTGGCCTCACGAGGGGGCTGAGGATGAACTAGTACAGTGGTTTAAGTGGCCTCACGAGGGCTCTGGTGGTGAGGGTCGAATGGATCTGATCCCGGTTCGTCAGATCCTCGTCTATGGTGGTGGCTAACCTATATTTATAGCAGCCTTGGTCCTCTTCCCTCAAAACTTAGGCGGGAAGGGACCCCACAATGGCCAATTTTAAAGGGGACAAGAAGTACATCCAATCCTGACGAAAGGTGGTCTTCGCCTGCAAAGCTTCCGGTCATGACGCAGCGGTGGGCTTGGCGATGACATCCGTTCTGCCGAGCTCGTGGTCTTGGTCTTGTTGCACCGGAATGGAAACCTTTGGGTGGCTCCTCGGGAACCTTCACCTGTCCTTGCTCGCTTAACACCGAAAGGGAAACTGGCTCCTCTGCGCCCGCTAGCACCCGCCTGGCCTTGCTCGTCATGGCTCACGTCATCGCAGTCTCGTGAGGCTGGGTACCTGCATAGAAATCTCGGCTCCTCGGGAGGCTGCCTGGAGTGGCCGCTCCCTTGGAGGTCTTGGCGCTGTCTGCCTCGCGAGGCCGGGGGACCTTACGAGGGTCTTATCTTGGTGTTGTTGCAGCAGGCCCATACCAGGCCATCGAGGGAGCCACGCCGTGGGCCACCGGCAGGTAGGTCTGGGTGCCCCTGATCCTAGAACGCCGCACCCTAGCTTTTTGGTCTGATCGAAACGGCTCTCGGTCCCATCGAGATGGCCTGACAAAGTTTCTGTCATGAAATCACTTCATCTCGGAATTAACGAAATGTGGTTCGGCCTTTGCCATTGCACTTCAATCCCACCAAGATGACCTAGTCGGTCCCACCACGACCTCCAACATTCTTATCTTTTGCACAGGTCGGTGTCGGGGACGAATCCACGATCACCTATGGGACCCAGAGAAGGACCCCTTTACGTTCGGCAGGGAGAGACGGTCGCGCGAAGAGCAAATCTAGCGAAGAACACGATAGTGCACGAGAGAGATTTACCCAGGTTCGGGCCGCACGGATGCGTAAAACCCTACTCCTGCTTTTTTTGGTTTATTATCTGTATGATTGTTCTAGCTCCAGGAGCGCTACAGTACCGAGTAGCTGCGTACAATACTGGAGTTCTCCCTTTTCCAGTTCCTCTCCCTTTCACGTTGCCTATGGGCCTCCTTTTATACGCACAAAGGGGTCACCAACAGGTGGCAAACAGTAAAGGTAGAGGTGGAAAGTTGCTACAGTAAGGCCACTATTACCAGGATGACATGTCCTACCAACCACTGACGGCAGGAGACAAGGGCATTAAATGCCCATGCCTTTGCTGTCCACATACATGTACCCGGACGTCGTGGACGTGGGAAAAGCCTATCCCACCTGCTGCTGCACCGCTATCTACAGTGCACCGCCGTCTACACAGTGCCCTGCCACGCACGCTTGGAAGGACCCAGAGCGCCACGCTGGCAGAGGCACCGGAGCAGCACAGTAGCACAGTGGTACAGTAACGCTTGCCGCGGCAAGACCTTGCCGCACTTGACAGCTTGGCGCAACCCATAGTTTGCCGTGCAAGGTAACTTGCCGGGGCAAGTACCTTGCCGCAGCCGCTATCTTGCCGCAGCCAATACCTTGCCGCAGCCAATGACTTGTCGGGGCAAGTACCTTGCCGCGGCAAGTACTCTGCTTCAGCAATGCCCAGGCTGGGCCTTAGCTGTCCCTCCCGGCAAGCTCCTCTTGCCGGGGCCTTAACTCTTGCTTTGTATACTTTGTTCTTGAATGGCTTAATAATCTTGAGCTTCTCTCTGGCTGTCCTCCCGCAAGCCTGGCCGCGGGATGCTACTACTGCCCGTGCACAAGTACGGGGTACTAGGGTACCCCTATTCTAGTACACCGACAGGAGCCCCCGGGCCTGGGCCACACACGGTGCCGGGCGTTGTTGGGCCAGGCCCAAACAGTGCACGGGCACGCGTGGCTGGGATAAGCCGAAACGTCTCTATGCTGTTTAATTGCACGCTCTCCCACGCATCGCGCGTTGAATGCGGAGCGTGGGAAGCGTGCGCAGTTATCTCGAATGACGAAGGGGCGGATGGTTCCGCATCTTTCCCCATAAAAGGAGGGACCTGCAGAAGCATTCACACACCCCTCTCACCATTCTCGATCTCCAAATCTCCGCCTTCTTCTTCCTCCGCTCCAAAACGAAGCGGTTTCCCAATCCTCCGCCACCATGCGCGTCCGCATCTCCCTCGGTCCTCAGCTCCGCCTTCGCCATGCCTCCCAAAGGAGAAAAGGGGAAGACGGGGAAGTCCTCAAGGACGGAGACCCAGGCGCAGTTGAAGAGGCAGAAGTACGCGCTCTTCGCTCCGACGCTCACGGGGGCGGATCTGAAGGCCAAGTTCCAAGGCATGTGGGCCGTGAGGACCAAGGCG
Source organism: Thinopyrum elongatum (assembly GCA_011799875.1). Classification (NCBI taxonomy): domain Eukaryota; kingdom Viridiplantae; phylum Streptophyta; class Magnoliopsida; order Poales; family Poaceae; genus Thinopyrum; species Thinopyrum elongatum. The sequence continues at coordinate 207,088,820 of CM022300.1, read as the reverse complement.
CATCCGGCCACCCGCGTTCGCCCAGCCACCGACGAGAGCGAAGTGAGCAAGTACCCCTTCTTCGCTTGCTACTTTTGGTGCGGGCTCTACCCACCGTACTCGGATTTCTTCAGCGACGTCATGTACACCTTCAACCTCCGTCTGCTGGATCTCACACCGAATGCCGTATCCACCATGGCAATATTTGCGCATCTGTGCGAGAACTTCGTCGGCGTCGCACCCAACACTGCGCTGTTCAGGCATTACTTCACTCCCCGTGCTGAAAAGGGGGAGCCTCTCACTATTGGCGTCTCGTTCGTTTCAAGATTGGGCGCCAAGGAGCATTATCTGAAGGGGGATCTCCGCCCAAGATGGGGAGAAATCCGGTCTGAATGGTGTTGGATCATTGACGACGAGCCGCCACCATACTGTGAGCTTCGCAAGACCCCAGCAGCGCGTGGCACAGACTGGAGCGATCTGGATCCCCAGGACAAAAAGCTGGAGATTGCCGCTGCCAGGATCATACGGCTCAGGGAGGCCGGGCTCACCATAGGGATGGTTGGCACAGACTTCCTCCGCCGCCGCATTGCTCCTCTGCAGCAGAGAGGAAGGCCGGCCTCTGATTGGAAGAACCCAGCCGATATCATGCGGCTGCGCCCTAGACTGATCAACAACTTCACAGTTCTGCAGCACGACTTTTTCATGCGAGAACTGTTCAAGCAAGAGACAGATCCAGAAAAGCGCGACAAGGCGTTCACGCTGCCGAAGCACATCGTGCCCCTTTGCAACAACTCCGCATTGAGTGCAATCATAGCTATGATGCCGCTCTGCAATGCGCACAGCGTTGAAGCAACTTGGGACGTGCCGCTCGAAGAAGACGTGCGGCGATTCTGTGACTCCACGATCGAAAAGCAGGTCCGGGTGGAAGAGTGGCTCGTCCGCAACACCACTGAGCAAGAAATAGAATTCATTGCTCGAAGAGTGGAGGAGGACAGGCTCGCCAGGGAAGCTGGCGATTTTGGTTATACTTTGGCGGAGCTCGACGAGGCACAAAAGGAGAGCCTTGCCGAGCAGGGGATGCTTGCCGGGAAGGGCGAGCTCGCCGCACCCGGCAAGGATGTCGGGCCAAGCCAGCCTGCCGACGAGTCAGGCAGCTCGGAGGATGAGGGCTCCTCTTCCGAGGAGGGCACCGAAAGCCCACCGCAGTCAGAGTCCCCAGCCCCTCTGAGGAGGAAACGCCTTCGCAGGCTTGGCAAAGTGGCTGAGCGGCAAGAAGTTCAACAACCGCCGGAGCGCCGTTCGACGCGCTCGACCACGGCAAGGGCTGGTGCTGCGGGAGTGTCTCACGCGGCCCCGGCAACTGGAGCAGGGTCATCAAAGACCGCTGCTACTACCCCCGCCAAGCGGCCAAGGAGCCCAGCTCCCCCTCCTCCCCCTCCTCACACGGAGGCGGACTTTGATTTTTCCGCTCTCAGCGAAGAGGACGACGAGGAAGAGTAAGTTCCCTTGCCGCGACCCTCAATCTTTGTAAGGTTTTGTTTCTGTCCTCACTTGTCGCGCTCCGGCCTTGCTTCCGCAGGGAGGAAACTTTGGCGGAGAGGACAAGGAAGAGAGCTAAGGTCTCGACGAGCAAGACCGTGGTGGTCGTCGAAGATGAGCCCACGGCAACCACCGGGAGAGCGTCTGAGACCGTCCCGACCAGCTCGGAGCCCAGCCCTCGTTGCAGCCCCCAGCGCAGCCCCCAGCGTAAGTATTTCAACTACCTTTCACTGGCGGTCGCTGAGGAACAAGCATTTTGTTACTGACATCTTTGGGCGTGTAGGAGAGGAGCAGCAAGTGGAGCCATCTGAAGATGCCCCAGAAGTACCACCCCCCTTGACCACACCGCCAAGGAGAAGATCTCCGGTAAGGGCTCCCACTAGCGAGCCGAGCCACGAAGAGGAGCCGGCAAGCGCCGAAGTGCCAAGCACCAGCGCTGGCGACCCCACCCCAATGACAAACGTTGACGGGGGAGGGGAGCCCACCGTTCTTGAGCTCAACACGGGTAAACCCACTTGCTGCAAAACTCTTTCTGCTTTCTTTCTTTTGTCTTCTTGAATTTCTTCCTGAAGCTCTTTCTGCCTTACTTCTCGGGTTGGCAGAGCCCTCCTCGGTGGAGCCAATGAACATTGACTCTTTTGCCGAGGAGAACACCACAGGGGCCGTCGACGACGAGGCCGCCAAGGCCGCCGTTGCCAAGGCCGACAAGCTGGCAGCCGACAAGCTTGCCGACGAAGAAACTGCCAATGCTGCCGAAGAGGCCGGCAAGGCCGCCGAGGATAATACCGCCAAGGCGCCCACCGATGAAGCCGCCAAGGCTGCTGAAGCTGAGGCCGCCCAGAAGGCTGCTGAGGAGGCCGGCGAGGGAGCCGGTGGTCGTACTGACGGCCCTGAGGCCACAGGAGCGCCAGGCGCTACTCCGACCACGGGTCCTTCAACCACTGACGAGGCGGCAGCGCCCAACTCGCCTCCGCCAAGAAAATACGTCCGGGTCGGCGAGAACGTCTACGTCAGCCTCCCCTGGACAGTGGGCTCCAGAGCGCCAACCGAGGAGGATGTTGTGGACGAGGAGATCCTTGCCGCTGCCGGGCTCCAGCTTGTGGATGCGCCAGGCGCCAGCAGTAGCAGCACGTCTGAAGAGGAGCAACTGCTTCAAAAGCTGCTGAATCTTCATCGCGCCCGACGGGAGAAGCTAGCTTCCAGGGAGGCGCTCATCGAGAAGGCCGAAGCTGACATGTTGAGGCGCGCGGAGATCTTGGCGGATGTCCGCGTGCGATCTCTTAATGCGTTAGAAGCCAAGCGGGCACAGCTGGCCGAAGAACGGCAGGCCCTCCTCCTGATGAAGCAAGACATTGAACAAAAACAGGAGGAGACCGCCAAGGAGTTGTCTGCTCGGGCCGGTGATCTGAACCAGCGGAAAGTGGACCTTGATGCCCACGAAGAAGAACTTGCCGAGCGCAAGAGGAAACTTGCCGAAACCCTTCGACAGAAAGATGAGGAGGTGGCAAGACTTGTCGCAGAGCGGACCCAGGGGCAGGCACAAAAACACCAGAAGGAAATCGAAGCCTTGGCCCAAGAGTACGCCAGCAAGTTGGTGGAGGCCTCCGACGCTGTCGCTGCTGCAGAAGTGAACAGGAAGGAAACGGAGGAGAAAGTGGCAAGACTAGAGGCCACCCTCAAGGCAAACGGTGACAAGCTCTCAACGCTTGAAAGTGAGAGGGCAAAGGTGACCCACACTTTGGCGGAGATGCAAGTTACCATAGCCAAGAAGAACAATCTGCTTGCCGCCGCCAATGACTCCAGAGCAGACCTGAAGCTGAAACTGACCACGCTGAAGGAGACGCTCGACACCACCAGAAAGTGCGAAGGGCTTCTAATGGCAGAGCTCCAGAAGGAAAAGGGTCTGCTTCAAGACGCTATTGCAACCCACAAGAAGTTCAGGGATAACATGGGGATCTTCACAGACAGGCTTGCCAGCGCAGCCGAGGACATCGACAAGGAGCTGACTACCCTGAAGGTGCCGGACTTCGGGTACTCCGCCGACAAGAACACGCAAACTAGCGTCAAGCTAGCCGAGTTCTTCGACGGAGTAGTAGAAGCACTCCAACAGCTCCAAGTCAATCACAAGGCTCAACTGGCCGACGAGTCACGCATGCTTTGCCGGGGAGTTCTCCGGAGGTTGTTGATGAAGATAGCATACAGAAACCCGGGCGTCGACTTCAGCAACATCTTCAAAAGCTTGCCGAAGGGATACGACCCCGCGCCACTAGAGGCCCTTGTCGCGCCCATCGTGGAGAGGGTGGACCAAATCCGAAGAGTCGAAGGCGAGCACCGCAATTAGAGAGCCCATTCTTCTCCCTCCTTGCCGCCGCTAGACATGTTAAAGAACAATCTGTTTAAGCCGCGGCAACTTATCTTGTAATATAACATGCAATATTTTGAAGTTAATGCATGTCATCTCCCTTGAGCAATTTCTTTCTTTGTGTGTACTTGCCCTACGCTTATAGGAAACTTGCCGGTGCGCGCACCATCGCCGCGAGCGCTGGGTGCGGGACTCCAGCAGCCTGCTGGTGGTGCCGCTGCCGGCAAGCAACCTTGTCGCGCTCAGTGCGGCCACTTAGGTTGTTGAGCGGACTCGAAACAAGGTAAGGGCGCGACCGATTACGCTTAGGTTCCGTCGCGCACAGGTTTTCCATACAAAGAGTAGTATCGTTCAAGGAAAATAACCTTGAAAATAAAAAAGAATTTGGTTATTCAAACTTTGGCACTTAGCTTTGTCGCTGATCTCTCCGCGGCAAGGTCTTGTCACTGCTTGCCGCTGCCTTCTACCCGGCAAGGCAAAGTTTCTTTGAACGATGCCTGGTCCATATCATTATCCCATCCCCCCAGGCAAACTTGTGCGCGAGGGAAGCTTCTGTCTTTTTGAGAAAAAGAAAGAAGAGAAAATAAAGATATAGGAGCTTGGCGGCTCGTTAATGCTTACCGGGGAGGCTGTACTGCACAGTATGTCAGATAATCATGCAAAATAAAAGTAAACATGAAATCGTCAAAAACTGCGAAATACAAAAGCTTTATTTATGCACAGGGTCTGCGCCTGGCTTTGTACAAAGGATTACATGCAACAGCGGCAAGACTTGTACAAAATGTGGTTGCCGGGGAAGGGCCCGGCAACCGCGCCTTATGGAAAAAACTTACGGAGATGCTCAATGTTCCAGGAATTGATCACTGGAATGCCATCCCCGGTCTCCAGGCGGACAGCGCCGGGCCTGGTGACTCGTTTCACCCGATAAGGGCCTTCCCACTTCGGCGTCAACTTGTTTGAATTCTTGGCCGACTGAACGCGCCGAAGAACAAGGTCGCCTTCCTCGAGACTTCTGGCATTAACTTTGCGGCTATGGTAGCGACGCAAAGCTTGCTAGTAGCGAGCAGCTCTCACAGCAGCCTGAAGACGATCCTCCTCGAGGAGCACAGCGTCATCTTGCCGCAGTTGCTCTTGCTCAAGCTCATCATAAGCGAGCACTCGAGGTGACCCGTATACGAGTTCCGTGGGGAGAACTGCCTCTGCTCCATAAACTAGAGCAAAAGGCGTCTGGCCAGTAGCTCGATTTGGCGTCGTCCTGATCGACCAAAGAACCACTGGCAGCTCCTCGATCCAGTTTTTGCCGCACTTGCGCAGCCTGTCGAAAGTTCTCGTCTTGAGCCCACGCAGCACTTCAGCATTTGCCCTTTCAGCTTGACCGTTGCTTCGGGGGTGAGCAACAGAAGCGAAACAGACCTTGGCGCCAAGGTCTTCGACATACTGCATGAAGGCGTGGCTCGTGAACTGGGTACCGTTGTCGGTGATGATCCTGCTAGGAACACCAAAACAACAAACAATTCCCTTGAAGAACTTGATGGCTGATTGTGCTGTCACCTTCCTCACTGCTTCCACTTCTGGCCACTTCGTAAACTTGTCGATGGCCACATACAAGTACTCGAAGCCCCCGGTGGCACGGGGAAAGGGGCCGAGGATGTCGAGCCCCCAGGCCGAAAATGGCCAGGAGAGAGGGATTGTCTGGAGAGCTTGAGCTGGCTGATGAATCTGCTTGGAATGAAACTGGCACGCTTCACACTTGGTTACTAGTGCAGTTGCATCCTGGAGGGCGGTGGGCCAAAAGAAACCTTGCCGGAAAGCCTTTCCAACAAGGGCTCTTGACCCTATGTGGTGACCACATATGCCTCCATGAATCTCCGCCAACAGCTCCTGTCCTTCTTCCCGGGGAATACACTTCAATTTCACACCGTTTGGTCTTTTTCTGCACAGCATGTCATCGACAAATTGATACATATTGGACCGTCGGGCTACTTTCTCCGCTTCTTCCTGCTCTTCGGGAAGTTCTCCTGTCTGAAGGAAACGGACGATCTGCTGCGCCCACGCTGGAGCCTGTGGCTCGACAACGAGGACTAAAGGCATTTCTTCTGCTGCGGGAACATCAGGCCCTACGGCAAGAGCTCGTCGCTCTACCAGAGCCGGCCGTTCCCCGACGAGCTTGGCGGGAACAGCCGCCTCAACGACAAGAGCCTGGGGCCCTGCTGGAGCGTGCTGTCCTTCAACAAGCTTGTCGGGAGCAGTTGCTTCAACGACAGAAGCCCAAGGCCTCGTCGGAGCATCTTGCTCCTCAGCGCTTCGATCAGGAGCGCCTGCTTCAACGACAAGGACCCGAAGTCTTGTCGGAGCAAGTTGCCCCTTTGCCTCTAGCCTAGGAGCACCCGCTTCAACGACAAGAGCGTGAGGCCTTGTCGGAGCAAGTTGCCCCTCTGCATCTTTGGCGCTGGCTTTGGCAGCCTTCTTGCCGGCGGCTTCGGAGAGCTCTGCCGGGAAGTAGTCGCCAGAAGCCAACTTCCTCTTCCTGCCTTGCTCTACTGATGGCGTCACGGATGGCTGAGTTAGTTGGAGCACAAAAGTGCCTGGCTCCACAGGCAATTTGAGTGCGGCGCGCTTTGACAAACCATCGGCAATGTCATTCTCAGCACGTGGGACGTGCTCTATTTGTAGGCCGTTAAAGCGTTCTTCCAACTTCCTCACCTCATCTACATAAGCTTCCATCAATGGGCATTGGTAGTTCTTGTTCACTTGCCTGACGACAAGCTGCGAATCTCCCCTGACAATAAGCTTCTTGATCCCAAGGTCTGCCGCGATCCTGAGACCGGCAAGCAACCCCTCATATTCTGCAGTATTGTTCGTCGCCTGTTCCTTGGGAAAGTGCATTTGGACCACGTACTTGAGGTGCTCTCCGGTGGGTGCGACAAGCAGTACGCCAGCGCCGGCGCCTTGCAGCGAAAAGACACCATCAAAGTACATAAGCCACTCTTTGCTTGTCTCCTTGCCGGGGAGAGTCATCTCTGGGATTTCTTCGTCTGGCGTTGGTGTCCATTCTGCGACAAACTCTGCCAAAACTCGGCTCTGTATGGTTGATGTACTCTCAAACTTGAGACCAAAGCTTGACAACTCCAACGCCCACTCGACAATCCTGCCCGTCGCTTCTGGATTTTGCAAAATCCTTTTCAGCGGGAAGCGAGTGACGACGGTAACTTCATGTGCTTGAAAGTAATGGCGCAGCTTTCTCGAGGCCATGAGAAGGCCGAAAAGCAGCTTCTGCACACCAGAATACCTTGACCTAGCTCCCTGCAGAAGAGAGCTCACAAAGTAGACCGGGCGCTGCACCATTTTCTTCTTTTGTATCACTTCGCCTGACTGCGCAGACGAATCCTTGTCGGCAGCAAAACTTGTTGCCCCCAGCTTGTCGCTGATCGTGCTTGCCGCAGTTACTGCCTCCTCATCCACCTCTCTCTCCGCTACCAGCGCAGCACTAACCACTTGATTGGTTGCCGCTAGATACAGCAACAACTTCTCTTGTGGTTTAGGCGCGACAAGTATTGGAGGAGAGGAGAGGTATCTCTTCAAGTCTTGCAGCGCTGCCTCCGCCTCCGGAGTCCATTTCAATGGACCTGCCTTTTTTAAGATTTTGAAAAATGGCAGGGCGCGCTCAGCTGACTTGGAGATAAACCTACTGAGGGCAGCAACACAGCCGGCAAGTCGTCGTACATCCTTGACGCGCTTCGGTGCTTCAATTTGCTCAATGGCTTTGATCTTGTCAGGATTGGCTTCAATTCCACGTTGAGACACAAAGAACCCGAGAAGCTTGCCGGAGGGAACTCCAAACACGCACTTCTCGGGGTTGAGCTTCAGGTTGATCTTGCGTAGATTTACAAAAGTTTCTTCTAGATCTTGAACCAAAGTAGCCCTGTCTTTGCTTTTGACCACTATATCATCCATATAGGCTTCCACATTTCTGTGCAGCTGAGGCTCAAAAGCAATCTGGACGGCTCTTGCAAATGTCGAACCAGCATTTTTCAAACCAAATGGCATACGTACGAAACAGTATGTGCCACAGGGTGTGATAAATGCGGTCTTTTCCTCATCTTCCTCAGCCATGAAGATTTGATGATACCCTGAATATGCGTCAAGAAATGAAAGCAAATCACATCCTGCCATGGAGTCAACAATCTGGTCTATGCGGGGCAAAGGAAATGGGTCTTTGGGACAAGCTTTATTGACATCAGTGAAATCAATACAAAGCCTCCATTTTCCATTCGCTTTGCGCACGACAACAGGATTGGCCAACCACGTAGGATGGAGCACTCCTCTAACGAGGCCTGCTGCTTCCAACTTCTTGATTTCTTCCGCAATAAACTCTTGCCGCTCCACAGCTTGCTTTCTGGCTTTCTGTTTGACGGGCCTCACGTGGGGACAAACGGCAAGGTGGTGCTCAATTACTTTCCTGGGAACACCGGGGATGTCGGACGGTTGCCATGCAAATACGTCGACATTCGCCCGCAGGAAAGCAACGAGCGCGTTTTCCTATTTGTTGTCAAGTGTGGCACTGATGGTGAAGGAACCACCAGTGCCATCCTCCTTGGCGGGCACCTTCTTTGTCGCTGGCGGAGCGGCTTTGTTCTTCTTACACTTGCCGATGGAGCTCTCTGGTGCGTCCTCGACGGCAGCGCAGCACTCCGAAGAGGTGCGCTTGCCAGAGTGGGCACAGGAGCCCTTGCCGGACTTCCTCTTGTTCTCCCGCCCGAGAGCTTCAGCGGCAAGTGCCTTGGCGGCAGTTGCGGCAGCTGCTTCCCGGTAGATCTTGTCGGCGCAAATAAGCGCATCCTTCTTGTCGCAGGGAACTGTGATAACACCTACTGGACCTGGCATCTTCAACACATTGTAGGCATAATGAGAGGCTGCCATGAACTTGGCGAGCGCTGGACGGCCAAGTATCCCATTATAAGGCAATGGAATATCGGCAACATCAAAGGTGACCTTCTTGGTCCGGTAGTTCAGCTCGCCGCCAAATGTCACTGGCAGCGTGATCTTCCCTTTCGGCCTGCTCCTTCCTGGATTGACTCCTTGGAAAGTACCAGTTTCCTCAAGCTCGCCGTCAGAGATTTGAAGTTTTCGGAGCACAGCGGGCGAAATCAGATTCAAGCCGGCCCCACCGTCAACTAACATCTTCGTGACCTTGAGGTTGCGGATCGTTGGTGAAACCAACATCGGCAAGCACCCGACCGCCGTTGTGCGGTCAGGGTGGTCCTCAATGTCAAAGATGATAGGCATGTCGGACCACTTCAGAAGCTTTCTGGCGTCAACAGATGGTTCCGCCGCATTGATCTCTCGCGCCCACTGTTTAAGTTGGCGGTGAGAAGAATGCAACGAAGCACCACCGTCAACACACAAGACTTCTGCGGCTTTCTGAAATTCGTGCTCACTGGATTCTTCATCATCTAGATCATCATCATCATCATCTTTGTCGCGGCCACGAGGAGGCCTGTCTCTCTGCTGCTTCTTGGCCTTGCCGCGACGCCCTTCTCGGGCAGTGCGCTTCTTGCCGGACCCGCCAGCACCTTCTGGGGCCTTCTCCTTGTCGCGCCTCTCATACTCAGCTTTCTGCTGTTCGACAAGCTGCTCGACTCGTCGACAGTTCTGGAGATCGTGTCCCTTGGTGCGGTGGATCTTGCAATATTGCTTGTCGGAGCCGTCCTGCTTGTCGGCAGCCGCCAAGGCCTGACAGTTGGCGCACGCGGCAATCTCCTTGCCGGAGCCCTCGACTTTGGCCTTGTCGGCGCTGCCGTTGCCGTTGGAATGCTCGACGGCAAGCACAGCTTTGCCCTTTTTATTCCTGTTGTTCCGCCGCCGGCCCTTCTTTGCCGGGGCGGTACCTTCGCTGTCAGAGCTCCCCCCTGCGCCAACACCTTCACCAGGAAGTTTCCTTCCCTCTTCAGCGCGCGCACACTTGTCGGCGAGAGCATATAGCTAGCCAATGTCTCTGACCTTGGTCATCGCCATTTCCTCCCGCATCTTGCGGTTACGCACGTTCTGATGGAACGCGCTAATAACCGCAGCGGGGTGAACATCTGGGATGTTGTACTGTACGCGGCTGAACCTTTGAATGTATTTGCGCAGGGGCTCTCCTTCCTTCTGCGGGATGAGATGAAGATCACTCTCCTGGCCATGAGGCTGATGACCGCCAGTAAAGGCACCAACAAACTGATGGCACAGGTCCGCCCACGAAGAAATGGAGTTCTCCGGCAAGTGCATGAGCCATGAGACGACGTTGCGCTTTAACACGAGCGGGAAGTAGTTAGCAAGAATCTTGTCGTCTCGTCCCCCGGCAGCTTGCACCGCAATGGTGTAAATGCTGAGGAACTCCGACGGGTGTGTCTTGCCATCATACTTCTCCGGCACGTCAGGCTTGAAAGCCTTGCGATTGGGCCACTGGACCTGCCGCAGCTCACGGGTGAACGCTGGACAACTTACAGCGTACGGCAAGTCGCCAGGATCCCCTGGCGCATGCATGTCAACAGCGGGCCCTGCACGTCTGTCGGACTGACGATGCGCTTCTCTCCTTCGCTCGATAGTGGTACGAGCGTCTTCTCCTCTGCGTTCCTAAAGAACGAGGCGCTGGTCACGACGAGCTCGCGGGTCAGATGACGCCGTGGAATCATCGCCACGGGCGTCGTTTCGACGTGTCGGCGACCGAGGCCGTCTGGGTGGGGAGTGTACGGTTGTTGCCCCCTCGCCGTTCTTGTTGGTGACAGCATCGTCACCAGCTCTCTTGTCGGCCGCGCGCACCGGGTCGGCATCAGCGAAGCTGAGAAGGCTCTGAATGGTTGCCCTCCACTCGTCAAGCTTATCTGCTGGTGGAGGGAAGTTCAGGAGCAGCTGCGCACGCGCCAACGCTTCTGCTGGTGAGGGAGGTATCGAGTGGCGTGAGGACTGTGGGATGCTCTTACTCCTAACGGTGTTAGAAGGAGCATCTCCACGCCCAGGCGACCGCACCTCGACCCCGCCAACGTGTTGTTGCGTATGGTGACCCCGCGCATCTCGAGATTGATGCGCAAGTTCAATATCCAGGGAGCGCCTGGCACCTGGGGTGTCAGGACGCTGCCTGTCACGGGCTTCTTGCGAAGGCCGCAGCGTCTGAACCGGCGCAGGCGTTCCAGAACGCGCAGCACCGTTTCTGGAGCTTGCAGGGCCAGCAGCAGCGAGCAGCGCTGCGTTCCCAGACCCAGTAGCGCCAAGATTGGCATTGCTGGCCCGGTTTTGGACAGGTGGAGGTAATAGGAGCTCTCGCTCTCCAGTCCCCCCAGCAGCCGCAATCACGTCGGCACCCTCCTGCACGGGAGCAGGCGGGTTGGACATGGACGCACCGATGGCTGAAGTCTTCTTTTTTGGGGCCATAAGATAGAGAATGGCCCAAAAACTAGCGCGCAAATCGCTAGATTAGGTTCACACAACCTCCTTCCCCCTACCTGGCGCGCCAAAGATGTCGGGGACGAATCCGCGATCACCTATGGGACCTAGAGAAGGACCCCTTTACGTTCGGCAGGGAGAGACGGTCGCGCGAAGAGCAAATCTAGCGAAGAACACGACAGTGCACGAGAGAGATTTACCCAGGTTCGGGCCGCACGGATGCGTAAAACCCTACTCCTGCTTTTTTTGGTTTATTATCTGTATTATTGTTCTAGCTCCAGGAGCGCTACAGTACCGAGTAGCTGCGTACAATACTGGAGTTCTCCCTTTTCCAGTTCCTCTCCCTTTCACGTTGCCTATGGGCCTCCTTTTATACGCACAAAGGGGTCACCAACAGGTGGCAAACAGTAAAGGTAGAGGTGGAAAGTTGCTACAGTAAGGCCACTATTACCAGGATGACATGTCCTACCTACCACTGACGGCAGGAGACAAGGGCATTAAATGCCCATGCCTTTGCTGTCCACATACATGTACCCGGACGTCGTGGACGTGGGAAAAGCCTATCCCACCTGCTGCTGCACCGCTATCTACAGTGCACCGCCGTCTACACAGTGCCCTGCCACGCACGCTTGGAAGGACCCAGAGCGCCACGCTGGCAGAGGCATCGGAGCAGCACAGTAGCACAGTGGTATAGTAACGCTTGCCGCGGCAAGACCTTGCCGCACTTGACAGCTTGGCGTAACCCATAGTTTGCCGTGCAAGGTAACTTGCCGGGGCAAGTACCTTGCCGCAGCCGCTATCTTGCCGCAGCCAATACCTTGCCGCAGCCAATGACTTGTCGGGGCAAGTACCTTGCCGCGGCAAGTACTCTGCTTCAGCAATGCCCAGGCTGGGCCTCAGCTGTCCCTCCCGGCAAGCTCCTCTTGCCGGGGCCTTAACTCTTGCTTTGTATACTTTGTTCTTGAATGGCTTAATAATCTTGAGCTTCTCTCTGGCTGTCCTCCCGCAAGCCTGGCCGCGGGATGCTACTACTGCCCGTGCACAAGTACGGGGTACTAGGGTACCCCTATTCTAGTACACCGACAGTCGGTCTCACCAAGAATTCCAGTCGGCGCCACCGAGTTTGGTCAAAAGTGTGTAAATGTTGGATTTCGTTTGGAGGCTATTTATACCCCTCCACCCCTCTTACTCAGTAAGAGAGCCATCAGAACGAACCACAACTTCCACCATTCATTTTCTGAGAGAGAACCACCTATTCATATGTTGAGATCAAGAGATTCCATTCCTACCATTTGAACCTTGATTTATAGCCTCTTCAAGTTGCTTTCCACTCCAATCCTTCTCCTACCCAAGCCAAATTTGTGAGAGAGAGATTGAGTGTTGAGGAGACTAACATTTGAAGCACAAGAGCAATGAGTTCATCACCAACACAACATCTATTACTTTTTGGAGAGTGGTGTCTCCTAGATTGGTTTGGTGTCACTTGGGAGCCTCCAAGATCATGTGGAGTTGAACCAAGGAGTTTGTAAGGGCAAGGAGATCGCCTACTTCATGAAGATATACCCGAGTGAGGCTAGTCCTTTGTGGACGTAAGCCATGGTGGAATAGACAAGGTTGATTCTTCGTGGACCCTTCGTGGGTGGAGCCCTCCGTGGACTCGCGTAACCGTTACCCTCTGTGCGTTGAAGTCTCCATCAATGTGGACTTACGATAGAACCACCTATCAGAACCACGCCAAAAATCATCGTGTGTTTATTGCGTTTGAAATCTCCGATCCGCTCCTTTACTTACATGTACAATGATTTACTTTCCTCTGCTACACTCTTAGAATTGCATGCGTAGGGTGATACTTGACTTGCTAGAATTGCTAAAATCTTCCTACAATTAAAATTGGGAAAAGGTTAGGTTTTATTTGGTCAAGTAGTCTAATCACCCCCTCTAGACATACTTCCGATCCTACAAGTGGTATCAGATCCTGGTTTCCATTGCATTGTTTTCACAACCTATGAGAGTATGGTGTCTAGTAAGGGAAACTACCACCATAGAGGTCCATATTTTGATGGTACAAACTTTGCTAGTTGGAAGCATCATATGAAAATGCATATTCTTGGTCATAACCCCGCCGTTTGGGCTGTTGCTCATATTGGCTTGCATGGTGAATACTTTGAGGCTGGCAAAGAACTGGATCATGAAGCAACCGCGGAAGAATTGAAGATGTTGCAAAACAATGCTCAAGCTTGCGACATTCTCTTCAATGGTTTGTGCCCCAAAGAATTCAACAAGATTAGATGCCTCGAAAATACGTAGGAAATTTGTGATACTTTGGTTGATAAGCACGAAGGTACCAAGTCCATCAAGGAATCCAAGTTGGATGTGCTTCAAAGTCAACTTGACAAGTCCAAGATGAAGGATGGTGAAGGAGTCGCCGAGATGTACTCTAGGCTTGCTCTCATCACAAATGAGATTGTCGGCTTAGGAAGCGAAGAAATGACCGACAAATTCATCATCAAGAAGATCCTCAGAGCCTTGGATGGAAAATATGATACCGTGTGCACATTGATCCAAATGATGCCCAATTACAAAGATCTCAAGCCTACAGAAGTCATTGAAAGAATCGTTGCTCATGAGATGTCACTCAAGCATAAGGAGGGGCTCCACAACAAGTCAAGCGGTGCATACAAAGCCTCAAGTGAAGCTCCCACAACTTCAAGTGACAAGCAAGTGTCCAATGAGGAATTGAGCCTAATGGTAAAGAACTTCAACAAATTCTACAAGAATAGAGACAAAGAGAGAAGCTCCAACTCAAGGCACAATGAGCAAATATCATCAAGTCGTGACCGTAATTGCTACAATTATGGAAGACCCTGATACTACTCCAATGAGTGTACGACACCTCACAAGAGAAGACTCACCTAGAAGGAAGAGTAGAAGAGATGAATCACCTCATAGAGAGAGGAGGAGTAGAGATGATCGTTATGAAAGAAGACCCTCTCGAAGGAACAAGGAATCAGAAGGGAAATACAAGTCAACCAAGAGTTACTCTAGAAGAAGACATCAAGCTCATGTTGGTGAATGGGTTTCCGGCTCCGGCTCCGGCTTCGACTCCGACAACCACTCCGAGAGAAGTTATCGCTCCAACTCCGACTATAGTCAAGATGAAGGTGTTGCCGGACTTGCACTAGTGTCATCCAACTCCTATGACATATTTGATTCACCAATTGAAGGAATTGGAAAATGCTTCATGGCTAAAGTCCCCAAGGTATCACACCCCGAGTATCTTGATTTAAATAGTGATGAGGATGATTTTCTAGGTGATGATGATTTCCTTGTTGATAAAACTAGTGTTGAGAGCTATAATGAACTTGCTAGTAATCATGATAGTCAAGATGAAATGAATGACAATGCTAAGAAGGAGATTGAGCGTCTAACTAAAGAACTAAACACTCTTAAGTTAGCCCATGAAACAACTCAAGAAGATCATAGAGAGCTTCTAAGAACTCATGATAAGCTACGCTTCAAGAAGCTAAATTTAGAGCAAGAGCTTCTTAAAGTAATCAATGATGATCTTCTTACATTGCCAAACGTCTCCTCTTGTCCACTTTTATTCCACAAGTTAAATCTACTCAAGTTAGTAACAAGAGTAAGAAAGGTTCTTCATCTAGTAGTAACAATAACAATGCTAAATCCAGTATTGTTGCCTCTAGTAGTTCTGTTGATTCCACTAATGATTCTATTACCCAAGTTACACTTGAGCAAGAAAATAGTTTATTGAAGGGAATAATAGAGAAAGGTGTTTACAAGAGTCTTGCCGGGAGTAAGCAATTTGAGGAAATTGTACGCAAGCAAGGAAGACACCGGAAGAATCAAGGTATTGGTTTTGAACGAAAGTTCAATGCCAATGGAGTTGAATGGGAAGAAGATCAATACCCCAAGACGAAGTTTGTTCCTCAACAAGAGAAGTATGATCCCACTTCCTTCAAGGGAACACAAGCTCAAGATGATGTTTCACCACAAGACCACAAGCTAAAAGGCAAGGACAAGCTTCAAGATGAGATTGATTCATTTGAAGAAGCACCTCAAGACATGGTCAAGTGGGTTCCCAAGACTTCATCAAGCTCAACCACAACTCCAAGGATTCCCATCAAGTTGATGTGGGTCCCAAAGAATAAGAACAAGAGTGTTCTTAAGGGTGACTCCGCCAACAAACATCACTCACATTCCTTTTGGCAAGGACTTGTGCTACCAATTTCAACATCTTGCACTAGTTCAAGGAGTCACAAAACCCTCTTGTTGGTAAGTCAAGGGAGAAGGTATTCAATGCATTCATGGACATCATTATAAGTGCATTTCACTCTATGTCTATGGATATCCATGTATGTTCCTTGTGGGACTAACCCATGTAGGTATTGAAAGTGCACAAATCCAAAGGATTGCTCCCAACTATTTATGGACTACATCAACATTGAGCATCCACATCTTCACTATCCACATGAAGTCATCATCGACAAAACCCAAGGTTAGTTCATCCCTCTTTGGGGGATATCACATCTAGAGGAAGCTTTGCTCTAAGACTTGAGCTAAAGCAACTCTAATGGTGTGAACACATTAATGATTTATGTAAATGTGGTAACCCCACTTATGCTTAAATGATGAGTATGACCTATGATCAAATGTTCTCATTTGGCTCCTAAGTCAATATACTCATATATAGATGACCTAGTCCTCGCCATTGCTTGATAGTTGCTAGAATTTGTTGTGCATGTTTGACACATATTTCTCTTGCTATTTTATTGTGTGAGCATGTTGGTATGCATATTTTCCCCATTCAAGGACATCCATTTGTTGTTTTGCTTGATCTGGTTTATTTGGCCAAATGGACGTACAAGAATGCCTAAGCACTTCCTCTAGCTATCTATCTCAACTCATCCAAATTCATTCTTGCTATATCACAAAAACTTGAACAAGTCATTTTCAGACCCTCTGGGAGTCATTTAGACTGATCTAATTTTCCTTCTCGGTGTCATCGAGTGAACCATTTCGGAGCCACCGATGTGCTAAGCTGCTAGCAGTTACGCATATTGGTGCCACCGAGTTGTTTCACTCGAAGCCACCAAAAGTTGATTGGTATATATATCCAGCGAGGTCGTACGGTTGAAATTTCTTGAGTCATTTTTGACCTCGAGCCCCACAGCTCACGTCGCCAAGTCTCCAGACAGTAGTCGTTGCATCCAGCACGCCCTTGCTGTTGGATTCCATCATCGTCAACGGAAATCTCTCCCTTCGTTGCCGCCATAGAGGATTTGCGCCAAGTTTGGGTAAAATATGATCCCCTCGTGCTTCAATTTTCTGATTCAATGCACTAGGGTTTGCGCCATTATTCTTGCCACGGATTGCGATATCTATTCCTCATACAATTCCTTAGATTAGACTTGAGTTAAATTTTTAGGGTTAGGTTTGCGCAAAATTAATCTCGGAATGACCGAAAGGAAAGAATCAGAACCATCGATTTGGCCTCTGGTCATTGCACTGTATGTCTTGGTGCCACCGAGCAGTACAAATCGGTGAGTCCGAGTCTAAAGTCTCAGTAGAACCCTAGCTTGTTGGAGAGACCAAAACACATCTCGGTCTGACCGAGACTGTGTGGGTCTGTCTCTAAGACAGCTTCGATGCTACCGAAACCATCCACTCGGTGACTCCGATATCACTTCTGTGAAAACCTAGAACTGAAATTTTTACTCAAAATTTTGCAAAAAGGCTGTGTTTTTGTGACTCTCATCCATTCCACTCTACCCCATCTACTTCACAGGTGCAGGGTCAGCTATGTCAGACGCTAGTGACAGCTGGAACATGTCAGCAGATCAGAGCATTGACTTGAGTGCAGGATCAAGTCCTGAGGGCAGTTTCTATAAAGCATAAAGAAGTTCTCGAGATTTACCAAAGGCAGCCACTAGATCAAAGAAGAAGAAAACTTCAGATGATGAAGACGAAGATTTTGTTGCAAGTGAGGCAACATCAAAGAAGACAAATAGAGTAGTTCTTGCAAAGGAGTATGGCCTGCTGCCAGCTCCAAGGATAGAACAACAGTAAGAAAGACATCAATCCAAGAAGGACAAGATTTTTGAGGAGGAGCCACCAAAGAAAAAGAGGGTGAGAAAAGAGTCAGTTCAAGTGAAATTCAAACCTACCTCCATGAGGAGAGATGACATGCCTAAGGATGAAGAGGAACAGCCTGCTGCTAACCCTCCTCCTGCCAAGCAACAGAAGCTCATGGCAGCTGCCATGAAGAGTGCAGGCCCCCTCTCAGTCCAAGCCTAAGGCACCTACTTCCAAGGCAAGAGGGAAGACTATCAGAAACATATCTGCTGCTGAGAAGCACAAGGCCCTAGTGCCTGAAGAAGAAGAAGAAGAAGAAGAAGAAGAAGAAGAAGAAGAAGAAGAAGAAGAAGAAGAAGAAGAAGAAGAAGAAGAAGAAGAAGAAGAAGCCCCGGTGCTCATGAAGCTGAGCCCCAGATTGCCAGAGAATAATGAATCTCATCCTATTGCTGAAAACATGAAGAAGAGGAAAGACAAGGGCTTGAGGAAATGGAGAGAGTCTGACCCCTACTCCATTAGAATGAGGATTGCTATTGACTATAGGTTCTACACCAAAGAGCAGCAAGACTTTTATGAGAGAGTTTTGCTTGATAAGAAGCCCATTGTGAGTGACATGAGGTGGGTGGACTAGAAATAGATTGATCTTCATGAGGACAACTTTCCCCACGTTCATGAGGACTTTAGGACCATTCGTGTTGATGCATTCATTGGGAAGAAGCTGACATCATGGAATGATGAGATGATTATGCAATTCTACTCTACAGCTCACTTCTACCCCAATGGAAGAATTGTATGGATGACAGAAGGAGTGAAGTACCAATCTAGTGTACTTGAGTGGGCCACTTTGCTTGGTGTGCCCGAGGCTGATGAAGATGACATAGATGTCTATCCTAAGCCCAAGATGAATCACAACTCCATGGCCAACATGTACACTGAGAAACCGGAGGATGACAAGGAATCTCATAAACTTGGCTCTGTTTACTTCTTGATGGTAGGACTTGCTACTTCTAACACCATCATGAAGCATGCATTGATGTCCAAATCAGGAGATGAGAGGATGATTCATGGTCACTCCATAAATTTGCTGCATCACATTGATCAACATGAGAATATCAAAGTCATGGATCTTATTGTAGAGACTATCAAGAGGACAGCTATTGATCAGAAGAGATCTTGTGGATTTTCCCCTCACATTCAGGTACTCATCAACTCCAAGGGTGCAAACAAGAACTTTCTTTTGGATCGTGAGCATTTGTCACTTCGGCCAGAGTTTGAGGACAACACTGTTACTATGGATGCTTCTCATCCTACCTCAGCCGAAGCACATGCAAGAGCAGAAGCTGCCAGAGCATCTGCATCCAGTGCCCCTTCAGCTCCAGTTCCTAAAACTAAGATAGACCAGATGCAATACCTCATTCAAGCCACTCAGAGGCTGGAGCGGAGCCTGGCCAGCCTCACAGAGAACCAGAAGAGCCTTGAGGGGATTGTAGAGGCAAAATTCTATGATCTGGATATCAAAGTAACAGAAGTTCCATCCACAGTGGAGAAGCTCAAGAAAGACGTGGATAACGCGAGGCATGGTAGCACTGATGAGGATGAACACCATAGCCTAGTACTTCCTACCACTACTCAGTTCCAGAGGATGCCCAGGTCAGCTGCAGTGCCAGATACTTCCAGAGCCACAATTTCAGCTCCAGCTACTGCCCCTTCTGTTGTTCCATCAGTTTCTCCTGCTGTCTCCACGCCACCAGTCTAGCAGACGTCATCCGAGGTTGTCGGTGTGGACAGCCATCTATGGGGCCATCAAGCCCCTTGTGGTTCGGCTAGGGAGATGCACACGACGCAAAGAGAAAAACCAACAGAAGGCGCAGGGATTTTTACCCATGTTCGGGCCACCGAGAAGTGTAAAACCCTACTCCTGCTTGCTATATTGGGTGTATGTGTTGGAACACAAGTACAAGGAGCTCTCCCCCAGCAAGGCACAAGAGGGGAGCAGCTACGCGTGTAGTTGTGCAAAAGGTCGACCCCTATAAATGTTGCCCTCACCCTCCTTTTATAGCTTAAGGGGTAACCACAGTGGAAAAATATAATTACATGTCGATTAGACTGCAAAAAGTGCTACCATACCTAACCCTACCGGACTAGGACAGAAACATTAAATGCTCTGTTAGGTGTCATGTGGAGGAGGAGCCCCGGCAAGGTTGCCGCACCGCTTGCCCAACCGCCTCCTATTATCTTGACACGCCCATAGGACGGGTGTCATTAAAGGTAATTTTCCTTCTAGCATGCTGCCATGTGCCCGACAAAATCTACCAAACCACCTACAGGCTCGACACCTCATCGATTAGTGACTAGCTACTCGATAAGGTGGAGCGCTAGCGGCTGGCAGGTGCTTGCCGACCACGGAGCTTGCCGGGCCTTCACCCTTACCGGCTCAACCTTTACTAGTAAAGGCTGCCTTCGGTATTAGTCTTGATGATCTGTCTTGCTCTTCTCCCCAGTTGGAATCTATCAATGGGGTCTTGAATCTTGGTCTTCTTGATGCACTCCTTGATCTCTCAAAGAGCTGCTCCCTTGGCTTTGGAATCTTTGTTAAAACTTTAGTTAACAGGGAAGCTGCTACTTGTCTGTGCATAGGTCAGGGTATAAAATACCCATGTTTTATACGCCCATAGGAGCCCCGGGGCCTAGGCCACACGTGCTACCCAGCATCACTGGGCTCGGCCCAAATAATGCACAGACATGCAGCAAGGACTGATTCAAAATCTTGCTGTGGTGATATCTATCTTCTGAGATCTTCTTTGCTTCTTCATTAATCTGAACTTTAGTTAGCCCCCAGCCTTCCTCCGGCAACCTTGTTGCTTAGGCGGGCATGTACTGCTTGTGTTAGAAACCAGGGGCGAGTGCTCATGTTGGTTGCCATGAGGCTCTACCTGGGTAGGCCCACGATCACGCGTGGCTTAGGATAACTGCCATTTTTGTCATCACTCCTCCCTTTACTGCAACCCCCCACGACGCGGGTTGCGCGCAAAGCGTGGGATTGGCAAAGAGAGGCGGTCGTGGAGGTAGTGCTCCGAGCAGGGGAGTCAGGACTCCAGATTGGCGAGGCTGGGCAGTTGATGGAGTAATGGGCCGACCAGAAATGCAGGGTGCAGAATTGGTGGAACGGGGCGGTTGCCCTAAGATGGTGAGGAGCCAGCCCCAGTGCCTCACCCTATAAAGATGGGGCTATGGAGGGCGATGCTCATCCACTTCTCCTCATCCCAATCTTTCAGTATCTATTATCTTCTTCTTCTTCCCTCACCCCTCACATCTGCTGCCATCATGGCGAGGGGGAAAGGTCGAGCCCATGCTTCTGTTGCTGCTACGAGAGCTTCTTCCCCGCACCATGCCTCCGTCTCAGCCGCAGTTGCATAAATTGGATTCGGTGCTCGAGGAGGGGCCATGGCTCAAGGTCGTGGAAGATGCGGTGCTTGGGGCCGTGGCGGCCGCAGCGGAGCGCTTGTCGTCTCGCCCTGAGTCGTTCTTTTTTAGAGAAAAGTCGAGAGCTCAACTTTATAAATAAAGCCACACGGTAGGGTAGAGTACCACAAAGTAGCACCACGAAGTCACCAAACACAAACACAAGTCCAAAGGCATGCAGGCCGATATCACACAAATCTGACACGCAGGCCAACAACTTACTACTAAGGACGGGATCCAAAACATGATGATCAGGCGGAGGTAGTAGAAGACATCAAGCTTGCCGACATCTGAACCTTGTTGATCAGCTCCTCCAAACCGTCCACATCTGCTGGCTTAGTCAATAATTTCCACTGCTGCAAGAAGATAGACATTTTAAACAACACACCAGCCGGCTTGTTAGGGAAGACACCCTCAATGGTGAATTTGTTCCTAATATTCCAAAGAGACCAGCATAGGCCCCCAACCCAATCCAGAAAAGCCTCTTCGTTCGTCCATGAATGGTATAAGTTAAGGTCCGTAGATCCGAGAAAGAGGCAGGATCCCAAGAGACATTCGTCCATGATCTAACCCCTCCCCAGGCCAACTTTGCCAGAGGGCAATCGAAAAAGATATGATTGGTACTCTCCACTACAGAACATAAAGCACAAAAGGTGGAAGCAGGCCCGTTCCTCTTACGAATCTAGTCGGCCGATGGCAAACGGCTTCTAATGGCCTGCCAAACGAAGATCTTAATCTTAGGGGGATTCTAGCCACCCAGACCTATTTAAACTTAGACGTGGGAGAGCCATCTATGAGCCTAGTGTAGAGAGACTTGACCAAAAAAATACCCGAGGCGGTATGGGGCCAGGTCACCGAGTCCTCCTCCTCCGAGAGACTAGGGAACAGGGCAGCAAGTCGATGCCAGTCCTCCAACTCTATAGGAGAGTGGGTTCTCCGGAGACCCAAGTCCCAGCCCTTGCGTGAGAGCTCAGAGATTGAGATCCCAGGCTCCGGACAGTACGAGAATAGAAGCAGGAAAGAGGATGCTAAAGGTGCATCCCCAGTCCACCAATCTAACCAGAAGCAAGTCGAGGCACCATTCCTGACAATAAACTTAACATGATCGTGAAAAACGTCCCTCACCCTAATCAGATCCCTCCAAAACTAAGATCCATATGACACCGAGGCGAACATGAGGCTGCCAGAAGGGAAATATTTAGCTTTCAAGATCTCAAACCAGAGGGTCCCAGGGGAAGCATTCATGATCCACCACCACCACTTAATGATAAGGCACTTATTCATCACTACCGTATTAAGGATTCCCAACCCGCCAAAGGCTTTTAGGCCTGCAAATGGCCTTCCATTTAACAAACCTATATTTACGCTTATTATCCGAAGAGTTCCAGTAGAAAGCCCCCTGTGTTTATCAAAGCCCGCATGAGTGCCCAGGGAAAGCATGAAAAACCCCATCGTGAACATAGGCAAGGAAGACAGGCACGCATTGATGAGGCACACTTTCCCTGACTGAGTATTATATCTGTCATGCCATGGCATAACTCTGTTACCCTCTTTAGCCACCAGAGGTTTGAATTCTTTTGCGTGCAGATGGTAAGGGGAAATAGGCATGCCCAGATATTTGAAGGGAAAGGAGCCGAGCGAACAATTAAGTAAATGGGCAACCCTTAGGGCCTCCGCCTCATCAACCCTGGTCACGATGACCTCACTTTTGGAAAAATTGATCTTAAGTCCCGACAAGGCTTCAAAACATAAGAAGATGAACTTAAGGTTAGCAAGACAAGCTCATTCATCTCCACCAAAATGATCGTGCCGTCAGCGTACTGGAGATGCGTGATTCCGCGAGGGAGACGGTGGGATACGATAGGGGTAATATGACCAGCCGAAGCCGCACGATACAACATACAAGATAAGGCATCGGCCACAAAATTAAAAAGAATAGGAGAGGCTGGATCTCCTTGCCGCAGGCCATGACCGTTGGCGAAATATTTGGTGGTCATGCCATTCACAGCCACGACCGTGTGGCCCCTAGAGACCAATTGCATCAGTCTGTGTACCACACCCGCATCAAACCCTTTTGCCAATAAGACCTGGCGAAAGAAGTCCCAACTAACAGAGTCATAGGCCTTTTCGAAATCAAGTTTGAGAATCAGGGCACGGGAACCTCTCCTTCGAAGGTCATGCACAATTTCATGAAGGCAAAGAACTCCATCAAGGATGAACCTACCCTTGATGAAAGCAGTCTGGGTGGGACTAATGGTACAATGTGCCACCGGAGACAACCTAGTCGCAAACCCTTTGGAAAGAAACTTAGCAAAGTTATTAATCAAGGAAATAGGGCGAAAAAGGGAGATATTGTCGGCGCCCTTGACTTTTGGGATAAGGGTCGGGATGGCATAATTCAGACGAGATATATCCACCGTCCCAAGACAGAAACCTTGTATGAGCGTACAGACCAAAGGGCGCAGCACCAGCCAAAAACTGCGGAAAAAGGGATAGAAAGCCATCGGGGCGAGAGGCCGAGTTAGAATTAGCAGAGCCGATCACCCTTTCAATCTCCTCCACAAATAAGGGGATCATGAGAGCACTATTTTCCTCATCCAAGATCTGACAGTGATTTGCCCAGAGGTTGGAAGAAATAGTAAAACCAGAGGCAGGCCTGTCGGCTAGAAGCCCAGCAAAGAAATCATGGACATGTTCCAGAATGACATGAGGATCAGAAACTTGGATCCCATTAATGACCAAGCTATTGATCGAACACCTACGACATCGACCATTAGCAATGGCAAAGAAATACGCACTAAGGGAATCACCTTTCAAGGTCTAGTTACTGGTACCACGCTGCTTCCAGTAAACCTCGGCCTGGCGATGTAGATGTAAAGGACAGGCTTCTAAGTCATATCTACGCTGCCAGCTGGCGGAGAGAGCCCAGCAGAATCAGCCTCCGTGTCTAAGGCAGCGACTTGCCCCAGCAACACACACTTGCTCTTAAGGGCCTCGGCCACGCGATTACGGCCTCAGCCTCTCAGGAACTTTCGCAACTGATACGAACAGCTATGCCAATCATCCATTGGGCCAAAAGAACGAGTCCTAGAGGATAGGAACATAGAAATCCTATCCGAAACCAGCTCAACAAAGCCATCAACCAAGAGCCATGAAGTGTCAAACTGAAATCTAGATACTTTAGGTAGAGCGGACACGCCAAGATCCAAGATAAGAGGAGAGTGGCCAGAGCCAACATGGGGCAGGGCAGAAAGAGAAGCTCTAGGGAACATTGCTTCCCATGCGACAGACGAAAGAACACGATCTAAGACAGATCGGGTCGGGTCTGACTGATGATTGGACCAGGTAAACCTAGTGCCCGACCTCGGAATCTCACGTAGCGCACATTCCATGATGAAATCATTGAAGGCCTCAGCCAACGGCCATGAGAAGTTGGAATTACTCTTCTCAGAAGGGGACCTCAGGAGCTTGAAATCACCCCCGATAACCAACAGGATGTTACACGAGTCAATTTTGGAAGTGAGCTCATCCAGGAAGAGATGCGACAAAGAATGATCGGCCGGTCCATACACCACCATCACTTCCCAAAGCGAATTAAGATCTTTGTGAAACAACACCATACTAGCCCAAAAAATCCTGTGGTCAAAGGCAACAAAATCGAAAAGATCCCCTTTGGCCCCAATCAAAATACCACCAGAGTGCCCTGAAGCCGGAAGGCACCTCCAAAAATAGAGATCCGCTCCCGCGATCGCAGAAAGTTCAAAGCAAGAAAAATCAGACTTAAAGGTCTCAACGAGTCCTACAATGTCAATGCTGTCGTTATGCACCAGGTCTCGGATTTGGTCACGGCGCCCCCTAGCACCAAAACCCTGGATATTCCAAAAGATGGCTTTCATTTAAAGGAGAGATTTTTAATGCGCAGACTCGACCTGCTCGGGGCCAGGCAGGGTTTAGGTTTAGATGCTCGCCCCTTCTTTGCTACAGTGGGAGGAGGGCCACTACCCTCCACAGCCACCTCGGACCCGGTGACCTCCGCCGCCACCTTAGACTTAGTGGCGGCCTCCTTGGCCCTGGCAATAGCCGCCTGGGCCTCCTCGTTAAGCCGAATCATAGAGAGCAAGGAGGAAGGATGCCCAATGCTGTGATCAACCGAAACACCAATATCGGATAGAATGTTCAAGAGACGCGAATCCGGTAAAGAAGGGAACACCAACCGAACAGGGGAAGGAGGGGAAGCATTGAAGGAAATATGCCCTTGAGGCAATAATAGAGTTGTTATTTTATATTTCCTTATTCATGATAAAGGTTTACTATTCATGCTAAAATTGTATTGATCGAAAACTTAAATACATGTGTGAATACATAAACAAATACCGTGTCCCTAGTAAGTCTCTACTAGACTAGCTCGTTGATCAAAGATGGTTAAGGTTTCCTAACCATAGACATGTGTTGTCATTTGATAACAGGATCACATTATTAGGAGAATGATGTGATGGACAAGACCCATCCGTTAGCTTAGCATATTGATCATTTAGTTTATTGCTATTGCTTTCTTCATGTCAAATACATATTCCTTCGACTATGAGATTATGCAACTCCCGGATACCGAAGGAATACCTTGTGTGCTATCAAACGTCACAACGTAACTGGGTGATCATAAAGATGTTCTACAGGTATCTCCGAAGGTGTTTGTTGAGTTGGCATAGATCGAGATTAGGATTTGTCACTCCAAGTAACGAAGAGGTATCTCTGGGCCCTCTCGGTAATACACATCATAAGCCTTGCAAGCAAAGTGACTAATGAGTTAGTTACATGATGATGTATTACGAAACGAGTAAAGAGACTTTCCGGTAACGAGATTGAACTAGGTATGAAGATACCGACGATCGAATCTCGGGCAAGTAACATACTGATGGACAAAGGGAATTACGTATGTTGTCATAACGGTTCGACCGATAAAGATCTTCGTAGAATATGTAGGAGCCAATATGGGCATCCAGGTTCCGCTATGGGTTATTAACCGGAGAGGTGTCTCGGTCATGTCTATATAGTTCTCGAACCCATAGGGTCCGCACGCTTAACGTTCGTTGACGATATAGTGTTATATGAGTTATATGATTTGGTGACCGAATGTTGTTCGGAGTCCCAGATGAGATCACGGACATGATGAGGAGTCTCAAAATGGTCGAGAGGTAAATATTGATATATAGGACGATGGTATTCGGACACCGAAAGGGTTTCGGGTCGCACCGGGTAGCCATCGGGTCACCGGAAGGGGTTCCGGACACCCCCGGTAGGTTTTATGGGCTTACTGGGCCAAGGGAGGGACAGACCAGCCCACAGGGGGATGGTGCGCCCCTCTCCTTGGCCGGCCATCCCTAGGGAAGGAAAGCGGGTGGGCTAGCCCCTCCTGCCTTTCCCTCTAATGGGAGAAAGGAAAAGGGGGGGGCGCCACCCTCCCCTGCCTTTCCCCCGCACCTATACAAGGCAGGGGGCACCACTTGGGGGAGGACCCCAAGTAGGATTCGGCCTACTTGGGGGTGCCTCCTGGCTGCTCCCTCCACCCCCACCTATATATATGTTGGAGGGGGTGCCTAGCACACCAGAACATTATCTTAGTTGTGTGCGGCGCCCCCCTCCACAGTTTACACCCCCGGTCATATTTTCGTAGTGCTTAGGTGAAGCCCTGTGGAGATAACTTCACCATCATCGTCACCACACCATCGTGCTACCGAAACTCATCCACTACCTTGCCGTCTTGCTGGACCAAGAAGGCGGAGGACGCCACCGAGCTGAACGTGTGCAGAACGCGGAGGTGACGTACGTTCGGTACTTGATCGGTTGGAGCGCGAAGAAGTTCGACTACATCAACCGCGTTGTCAAACGCTTCCGCTTACGGTCTACGAGGGTATGTAGACATGCTCTCCCCTCTCGTTGCTATGCATCTCCATGGATAGATCTTGCGTGTGCGTAGAATTTTTTTTGTTTTCCATGCAATGTTTCCCAACAGTGGCATCCGAGCCAGGTCTATGCGTATATGATATGCACGAGTAGAACACAAAGAGTTGTGGGAGGTGATAGTCATACTGCTTACCACCAATGTCTTATTTTGATTCGGCAGTATTGTGGGATGAAGCGGCCCGAACCAACCTTACATGTCCACGCACATGAGACCAGTTCCACCGACAGACATGCAACTAGTTTTGCATAAAGGTAGCTGGCGGGTGTCTGTTTCTCCTACTTTAGTTGAATCGAATTTGACTACGGCCGGTCCTTGAAGAAGGTTAAAACAGCAAACTTGATGAAACACCGTTGTGGTTTTTGCGTAGGTAAGAACGGTTCTTGCTAGAAGCCCGTAGCAGCGACATAAAACTTGCAACAACAAAGTAGAGGGCGTCTAACTTGTTTTTGCAGGGCATGTTGTGATGTGATATGGTCAAGATATGATGTGATATATGTTGATGTATGAGATGATCATGTTTTGTAATATCGACAATCAGCAGGAGCCTTAGGGTTGTCTCTTTATTGTATGAAGTGCAAGCGCCATGTAATTGCTTTACTTTATCACTATGCGTTAGCGATAGTTGTAGAAGCAATAGTTGGTGAGACGACCCCGACGCAACGATGGAGATCAAGGTGTCGAGCCAGTGATGATGGAGATCATGATGATGCTTTGGAGATGGAGATCAAAAGCACAAGATGATGACGGCCATATCATGTCACATATTTTGATTGCATGTGATGTTTATCCTTTATGCATCTTATTTTTCTTAGAACGGCGGTAGCATTATAAGATGATCCCTTCAATAAATTTCAAGATAAAAGTGTTCTCCCCGAGTATGCACCGTTGCCAAAGTTCATTGTTTCGAAGCACCACGTGATGATCGGGTGTGATAGACTCTACGTTCACATACAACGGGAGTAAGACAGTTTTGCACATGCAGAATACTTGGGTTAAACTTGACGAGCCTAGCATGTACAGACATGGTCTCGGAACACTGGAGACCGAAAGGTCGAACGTGAGTCACATAGTAGATATGATCAACATAGAGATGTTCACCATTGATGACTACCCCATCTCACATGATGATCGAACATGGGTTAGTTGATTTGGATCAGGTATCACTTAGATAACTTGAGGGATGTTTATTTAAGTGGGAGTTCATTAGTAATTTGATTAATTGAACTTAATTTATCATGAACTTAGTCTTAATAAGTTGTGCATATCTATGTTGTAGATCAATAGCTCGCGATATAGCTCCCCTATATTTTTGATATGCTCCTAGAGAAAACTAAGTTGAAAGATGATGGTAGCAATAAAGCGGACTAGGTCCGTGATCTGAGGATTATCCTCATTTCTGCACAGAAGAATTATGTCCTTGATACACCGCTAGGTGATAGACCTATTGCAGGAGCTGATGCAGACGTTATGAACGTTTGACAAGCTAGATATGATGACTACTTAATAGTTTAGTGCACCATGCTTTACGACTTAGAATCGGGGCTTCAAAGACATTTTGAACGCCATAGAACATATGAGATGTTCCAAGAGCTGAAATTAGTATTTCAGACTTATGCCCGTGTTGAGAGGTATGAGACCTCTGACAAGTACTTTGCCTACAAGATGGAGGAGAATAGCTCAGCGAGTGAGCATGTACTCAGAATGTCTGGGTACTACAATTGCTTGAATCAAGTGGGAGTTAATCTTCCAGATAAGATAGTGATTGACAGAGTTCTCTAGTCACTATCACCAAGCTACTAGAACTTCGTGATGAACTATAATATGCAAGGGATGAAGAAAACGATTCCCGAGCTCTTCGCGATGCTGAAATCAGTGAAGGTAGAAATCAAGAAAGAACATCAAGTGTTGATGGTTAACAAGACCACTAGTTTCAAGAAAAAGGGCGAGGGAAAGAAAGGGAACTCCAAGAAGAATGGCAAGCAAGTTGTCGCTCCCATGAAGAAGCCCAAAGCTAGACCCAAGCTTGAAACTGAGTGCTTCTACTGCAAAGGAAATGGTCACTGGAAGCGGAACTGCCCCAAATACTTGGTGGATAAGAAGGATGGAAAAGTGAACAAAAGTATATTTGATATGCATGTTATTGATGTGTACCTTACTAGTGTTTGTAGTAGCACCTGGGTATTCAATACCAGTTCAGTTGCTAAGATTAGTAACTCAAAACAGGAGTTGCAGAATAAACAGAGACTAGTTAAGTGCGAGGTGACGATGTGTGTTGGAAGTGATTCCAAGGTTGATACGATTACTATCGCACACTCCCTCTACCTTCGGGATTAGTGATGAACCTAAATAAATGTTATTTGGTGTTTGCGTTGAGCATGAATATGATTAGATCATATTTATTGCAATACGATTATTCATTTAAGTTAGAGAATAATTGTTGTTCTATTTACATGAATAAAACCTTCTATGGTCATACACCCAATGTGAATGGTTTATTGAATCTCGATCGTAGTGATACACATATTCATAATATTGATGCCAAAAGATGCAAAGTTGATAATGATAGTGCAACATATTTGTGGCATTGCCGTTTAGGTCATATTGGTGTAAAGGGCATGAAGAAACTCCATGTAGATGGACTTTTGGAATCACTTGATTATGAATCATTTGATACTTGCGAACCATGCCTCATGGGCAAGATGACTAAAACTCCGTTCTCCGGAACAATGGAGCGAGCCAATGACTTATTGAAAATAATACATACCGATGTATGCGTCTGATGAGTGTTGAGGCACGCGACGGGTATCGTTATTTTCTGACCTTCACAGATGACTTGAGTAGATATGGGTATATCTAATTAATGAAACACAAGTCCGAAACATTTGAAAAGTTCAAAGAATTTCAGAGTGAAGTGGAGAATCATCGTAACAAGAAAATAAAGTTTCTACAATCTGATCGCGGAGGCAAATATTTGAGTTACGAGTTTGTCCTTCATTTAAAACAATGTGGAATAGTTTCACAACTCACGCCACCTGGAACACCACAGCGTAATGGTGTGTCCGAACGTCGTAACCGTACTTTATTAGATATGGTGCGATCTATGATGTCTCTTACCGATTTACCACTATCGTTTTGGGGTTATGCATTAGAGACAGCCGCATTCAAGTTAAATAGGGCACCGTCTAAATCTGTTGAGACGACACCGTATGAACTGTGGTTTGGCAAGAAACCTAAGCTGTCGTTTCTTAAAGTTTGGGGTTCTGACACTTATGTCAAAAGGCTTCAGCCTGATAAGCTCGAACCCAAATCGGAGAAGTGCGTCTTCATAGGATACCCTAAGGAAACAATTGGGTACACCTTCTACCACAGATCCGAAGGCAAGATCTTTGTTGCCAAGAATGGAACCTTTCTAGAGAAGGAGTTTCTCTCGAAAGAAGTGAGTGGGACGAAAGCAGAACTTGATGAGGTAACTATACCTTCTCTCAAATTGGAAAGTACCACATCACAGAAAACCGTTCTCGTGATGCCTACACCAACTAGAGAGGAAGCAAATGATAATGATCATGAAACTTCAGATCAAGTTGCTACAGAACCTCGTAGGTCGACCAGAGCATGATCCACACCAGAGTGGTACGGTAATCTTATCCTGGAAGTCATGTTACTAGACCACACCGAACCTACGAACTATGAAAAAACTATGATGAGCCCAGATTCCGAAAAATGGCTTGAGGCCATGAAATCTGAGATAGGATCCATGTATGAGAACAAAGTATGGACTTTGGTGGATTTTCCCGATGATCGGCAAGCCATAGAGAATAAATGGATCTTCAAGAAGAAGACTGACACTGATGGTAATGTTACTATCTACAAAGCTCAACTTGTCGCAAAAGGTTTTTGACAAGTTCAAAGAGTTATCTACGATGAGGCTTTCTCACCCATAGCGATGCTTAAGTCTGTCCGAATCATGTTAGCAATTGCCGCATTTTTATGAAATTTGGCAAATGGATGTCAAAACTGCATTCCTTAATGGATTTCTTAAAGAAGAGTTGTATATGATACAACCGAAAGGTTTTGTCGATCCTAAAGGTGCTAACAAAGTGTGCAAGCTCTAGCAATCCATCCATGGACTGGTGCAAGCATCTCGGAATTGGAATATACGCTTTGATGAGGTGATCAAAG
Source organism: Thinopyrum elongatum (assembly GCA_011799875.1). NCBI lineage: Eukaryota > Viridiplantae > Streptophyta > Magnoliopsida > Poales > Poaceae > Thinopyrum > Thinopyrum elongatum. Next base: position 207,057,822 of record CM022300.1, on the reverse strand, counting down.
CATATGGTTTTATACAGACTTACGGTGAAGCATGTATTTACAAGAAAGTGAGTGGGAGCTCTGTAGCATTTCTGATATTATATGTGGATGACATATTGTTGATTGGAAATGATATAGAATTTCTGGATAGCATAAAAGGATACTTGAATAAGAATTTTTCAATGAAAGACCTCGATGAAGCTGCTTATATATTGGGTATCAAGATCTATAGGGATAGATCGAGACACTTAATAGGACTTTCATGAAGCACATACCTTGACAAAAGTTTTGAAGAAGTTCAAAATGGATCAGTCAAAGGAGTTCTAGCCTATATTGTAAGGTGTGAAGTTGAGTAAGACTCAAAGCCCGACCACGGTAGAAGATAGAGAGAGAATGAAAGCCATTCCCTATGCCTCAGCAATAGGTTCTATAAAGTATGCCATACTGTGTACCAGACCTATTGTGTACCTTGCCATGAGTTTGGCAAGGGGGTACAATAGTGATCCAGGAGTAGTTCACTGGACAGCGGTCAAAATTATCCTTAGTTACCTAAGATGACTAAAAAAATATTTCTCGGTTATGGAGGTGATAAAGAGTTCATTGTAAAGGGCTACGACGATGCAAGCTTTAACACTGATTTAGATGACTTTGAGTCTCAATCTGGATACATATTGAAAGTGGGAGCAATTAGCTAGAGTAGCTCCATGCAGAGCATTGTAGACATAGAAACTTGGAAAATACATACGGATCTGAATGTGGCAGACCCGTTGACTAAACCTCTCTCACAAGCAAAACATGATCATAACTTAGTACTCTTTGGGTGTTAATCACATGGCGATGTGAACTATATTATTGACTCTAGTAAACTCTTTGGGTATTAGTCACATGGCGATGTGAACTATGGGTGTTAATCACATGGCGATGTGAACTAGATTGTTGACTCTAGTGCAAGTGAGAGACTAAAGGAAATATGCCCTAGAGGCAATAATAAAGTTGTTATTTTATATTTCCTTATTCATGATAAAGGTTTATTATTCATGCTAGAATTGTATTGATCGAAAACATAAATACATGTGTGAATACATAAACAAATACCGTGTCCCTAGTAAGTCTCTACTAGACTAGCTCGTTGATCAAACATGGTTAAGGTTTCCTAACCATAGACGTGTGTTCTCATTTGATAACGGGATCACATCATTAGGAGAATGATGTGATGGACAAGACCCATCCGTTAGCTTAGCATATTGATCGTTCAGTTTATTGCTATTGCTTTCTTCATGTCAAATACATATTCCTTCGACTATGAGATTATGCAACTCCCGGATAACGGAGGAATACCTTGTGTGCTATCAAACATCACAACGTAATTGGGTGATCATAAAGATGCTCTACAGGTATCTCTGAAGGTGTTTGTTGAGTTGGCATAGATCGAGATTAGGATTTGTCACTCCGAGTAACGAAGAGGTATCTCTAGGCCCTCTCGGTAATACATATCATAAGCCTTAGCAAAGTGCCTAATGAGTTAGTTACAGGATGATGTATTACGGAATGAGTAAAGAGACTTGCGAGTAACGAGATTGAACTAGGTATGAAGATACCGACGATCGAATCTCGGGCAAGTAACATACTGATGGACAAAGGGAATTACGTATGTTGTCATAACGGTTCGATCGATAAAGATCTTCGTAGAATATATAGGAGCCAATATGGGCATCCAGGTTCCGCTATTGGTTATTGACCGAGAGGTGTCTCGGTCTTGTCTACATAGTTCTCAAACCCGTAGGGTCCGCACGCTTACGTTCGTTGATGATATAGTGTTATATGAGTTATATGATTTGGTGACTGAATGTTGTTCGGAGCCCTAGATGAGATCACGGACATGATGAGGAGTCTCGAAATGGTCGAGAGGTAAAGATTGATATATAGGACGATGGTATTCGGACATCGGAAGGGTTTCGGGTTGCACCGGGTAGCCATCGGGTCACCGGAAGTGCTTCCGGACACCCCCGGTAGGTGTTATGGGCTTAATGGGCCAAGGGAGGGACAAACCGACTGTCGGTGAAACAAACCCTGGGTCTGTTGCCCAGACCATGCACAGGCCTAAAAGAGCACAGTTGCAACATCCAAGACCATATCAAGCTAGGAGAGATGGCTCTTTGAGGAATCAAAGGGCAGGACAAGAAGACCAAGACACTGCTAAGGAAAAACCTCCCTTGCCGGGCAGGCGAGCCTGGCGAGGACGAGGTGGCCTCGAAGACAAGCCTCAAGACCGTCCCGGTAGGCCTACCGGGCACTACTAAAGCAAACTACCCCACCAAGGCTTCACCGCTCCACCTCACAGCAATGCAAGTCATCGATCGGTGCGGTGTCAAGCCCCCAAGTGACTAAGTGGCGGTTATTCGACACATGACAACCATTTCTAGAGGAAACCTTCTCTAGATGACACCCGTCCAGAGACGTGTCAAACAGACAGGCGAAAAGGTGGCCGAGCGGCCCGGCAAGGCTTGCCGGGCAGGCTACAATGTGACACTGAGTGGCGCATTTAATGCGCTCTGCTCTGCCTGCAGAGTTAGGTATGATAGCACTGTTTGCTATCTAATCAGTACACAATGACTGATGTGCCACTGTGGTAAGCCCTTGATCTATAAAAGGAGGGCCATGGCAACCAGAGAAAGGGTTCAGAACCTTGTACACTCGTACGCGCGTAGCTGCTCTCACCCCGAGGCAACCCTGCCGGGCAAGAGCGCTGCGTTTCCACCCCAATCCACCATCAATCCACTAAAGCAGGAGTAGGGTTTTACGCTTCGCAGCAGCCCGAACCTGGGTAAAACTGCCCGTGTGATCTCTGCTGTGCTGTGCTACGGTCCTCCGCTCTTTGTGCAATGTGCTCAGCCCCCCTACTGAACCAAAAGGGGCTGATGGCCCCATAGGTGGCCGTGATTTCCCACGACATCTTCGGCGCGCCAGGAAGGGGGCAGCGCTTGCGCGAACCCGAGAAGCGTACGCAGCGCGTCATCTTCATCAACGGCTCCATCGTTCATGTCACCCAAGAAGAAGCCCGGTGCTGCAGCCCACCCGTCCACTTCGAAGGCCCCGCAAGATGCGGCTGCCGACGCCGCGGAGGCCACGAGGACGCACGGGACACGGACGCTGCGGGGGACGTGGCCGGCGCAGGCGGCATTGCTACCACCTCCCCTGCAGTGGAAGTAAGAGCAGAAGTCACCGGGGAAGTACAGCACCAACAGCACCCCGACGGCCGCGCTCCACAAGGTACGGGTGGAGAAATCATTATGTCCGCACCTCTCCGCCTGACCGAAAGGCACAGCCGCAGCGGCGGCTCTCGCTCTGGGGTGAATCGCAACCCTCCGGTCGCTCCTGCTACGGGCGCGGCCACAGGGCGTGCGCCACCCCCAGAGCGAACCGACCCAGTCGATGCGCCAAATGGAGCCGCTGGCCCTCAAGCGCCTCCACCTCGTTACCACGTCACCGTGGCCACGGGCTCACGACGGCGAGAACACGGCACATCTATTATTGGCACCGTAAGGAGCCAGGCGACGCAATGATCTACGTCATCATCCATGCCAAGCACCGCTTCAGAGGCTATGGCGCGGGCCCAGCTGCTGTTGAGATTTCCGCCGGCAGCCGATCAGATGGATGAGTGGAGAGCCACCATTCAAAGCCTGATTGGTTTCGCCGAGGCGGGAGGATCACAATGAGCTGGCCCGCCACGGCCTCCTAATGCGACGACGACGGCCCGCGCAGCTGGCCATGCCGAGGGGGGCACCCCCACGATGCAGTCCCCTCCGCGGCAGCCTACGCAAAGGCCATGACCAGAGCCACGCGATCAAGAACCTGATGATGTCTCGATGGCTTTGTCCGGTCCTCGAGTGCGTCGGGACCAGCGGCAAGTCTAGGAAGGCTGGCGAGGGGAAGGCACGTGTGCCACCGTCGAGCAATGCCGCGACACCCGCTACCAGTCTGGTCGGCACAACGGCCCCGACATCGACGAGCCTGCGCTAGGTGAGGGTGGGTGCCTACCTTTCGAGGTTGGGTGCCCCGCCTTCACTCGCGAGTTACGGCAAGTCCGTTGGCTGTCTTCTCGCACATTCAAGCCAGAGATACCAGAGAAGTACGATGGAAGATTGAACCCGGCAGAGTTCCCAAGCATCTACACCATCGCTGTTCAGCCTGCCGGGGGGAGAGACGAGAAGGTGTTCGCCAACTACTTCCCTTTGGCACTCAAGCCAAATGTGAGGTCTTGGCTGATGCACCTGCCGGAGAACTCCATTTCAACTTGGGCTGACCTGTGTCATGAGTTTGTTGGCGCCTTCACGGGTGGCCATCAAGAACCAGGGCGGCCCAGCAATCTGTAACTCCTCCAGCAGAAGGAAGGGGAGACCCTACGGAAGTACATACAAAGGTTCAGCCGAGTGCACAGGAACATCCCAGACATCCACCCGGTAGCCGTGATAGCTGCATTCTAGTCCAACGTGCGCAACCGCCGGATACTTCCAAAATGAACGTGCGGCTACCCCGGACTGTGAATGAGTTATACACACTGGTGGATAAGTGTGCTCACATAGAGGAGGGAAGGCGACTTCCCGGCAAAGAGGACAGCGTCGACATCGATTCAGATGATGACGATGATGCCACCAGCCAGAAGAAGAACAAGAAATGCAATAAGAAGTGCAAGGAGAAAGTTGTGATGGCAGTCAAAGGGTCAAGCACACCTAGTACCGGCAAGAAGGCCAAGGCCGAAGCACCCGGCAAGGAGGTTGCCGCGTGCACTGACTGCCGGGCGGCTGCGGCTGCCGAGAAGGCCGGGAAGGGTGAGGGGCCGTATTGCAAGATCCATAGGACCAAGGGCCACGACCTTCAAGAGTGCCATCAGGTTGAGAAGCTCGTCAGGAGGCAGAGGGCTGAGTACGAGAAGCATGATAAGGAGAAGAATCAGGATGGTGCTGGCAGGAAGGGCCGTGGCGGCAGAGTAAGCCGCCCCAGCAAGGCTCCTCAGAATCAAGGGAAACCCGCTAGAGGCCGTGAGAAGAAGGATTGCAGTGATGAGACTGATGAGGGAGATGAAGAGGAAACCAGCGAGCAGGAGTTCCAGAAAGCCACTGATGCCTTGTGCGTTGACGGGGGTGCATCTCTGCACTCCTCTCACCGCTAACTTAAACAGTGGGCGCGTGAAGTCAATGCCATGGAGCCAGCGATAGATTCTCAGAAGCCGCTCAAATGGTCCCACACGCCCATCATCTTTGATGAAGAGGATCACCCTGATCGCACCACTGCAGTAGGGTGCTTGCCATTGTTGGTCTCACCAACAATATGCAACCTCAAAGTCACAAAGATGTTAGTTGATGGCGGGGCTGGGTTGAATCTGATATCTCCAAAGGTCCTCAGCAAACTGCAGATAGCCGATGAGGAGCTCAAGGTTACTGGTACGTTCCAAGGAATCAACCCCGGTAGGAGTCGTCCTAAAGGAAAGATCACGCTGCCAGTGATGTTCGGGGGGGAGTTAAACTACCGGACTGAGAAGATCGTGTTTAACGTGGTCGACCTCCCCTTGCCGTACAATGGAATCCTTGGTTGCCCAGCTCTGGCCAAGTTTATCGCGGCATCTCACTATGCCTACAACACTTTGAAGATGCCAGGGCCGATAGGAGTCATTTCCATTCTGTCAGATCAGAAAGATGCAGTCATATGCGTGGATAGGATGTATCGGGAAGCAGTAGCGGCAGAGGCCGTGGAAGCCAGTGTTCCCGCCAAGGAGAGTAAGAAAATGAAGAGAGCTAGGAAGGATGCCAGCAAGGAATCCAGGAAGCGTGCCTCTCCAGAGCGCGCTGCGCCTGTCGATGACTTGCCGAAGAGTTCCAATAGCAAGAGATCCAAAGCTGCTGCGCCTGCTGTGAAGGAGGTCCCGGCAAGGCTGGCTGGCACTGATGGTACATTCACTATCAGTGCCACCCTTGATGACAAATAGGAAAGCGCGCTCATTGCCTTCCTGCGGGCGAATGTCGATGTGTTTGCCTGGCAACCATCTGACATCCCCGGTGTTCCCGGGGAGGTAATCGAGCACCACCTTGCTGTCTGCCCACATGCCCGGCCCATCAAGCAGAAGGTCCGGAAGCAAGCTTTGGAGTGGCAACAGTTTATTGCCGATGAGATCAAGAAACTTGAAGCAGCTGGTTTGGTAAGGGGAGTGTTGCACCCCACGTGGTTGGCAAATCCAGTGGTGGTGCGCAAGGCGAATGGGAAATGGAGGCTTTTCATAGATTTTACGGATCTGAACAAGGCATGCCCGAAGGACCCGTTCCCCTTGCCGCGCATCGACCAGATTGTGGATTCCACTTCCGGGTGCGATTTGCTTTCCTTTCTGGATGCCTACTCTGGATACCACCAGATCTTCATGTCCAAGGAAGATGAGGAGAAAACCGCGTTGATAACCCCGTGTGGCACGTACTGCTTTGTACGGATGCCCTTCGGGCTAAAGAGCGCCGGATCCACCTTTGCAAGAGCAGTACAGATTGGCTTTGAGTCCCAGCTACACAAAAACATTGAGGCTTACATGGATGATATTGTGGTCAAGACCAAGGACAGATCAACCCTCATCCAGGATTTGGAAGAAACCTTTGCTAATCTGCGTAAAATCAACTTGAAGCTGAACCCGGAGAAGTGTGTGTTTGGCGTCCCCTCCGGTAAGCTACTTGGTTTCTTTGTGTCTCATCGAGGGATAGAAGCCAACCCCGACAAGATCAAGGCTATCAAGCAGATTCAAGCACCCAAGACAGTCAAGGACGTGAGGCATTTGACAAGATGCATGGCTGCACAGAGCAGGTTCATTTCCAAGTCTGCCGAGCGTGCCCTGCCATTTGTCAAAATCTTGTAGAAGGCAGGGCCCATGGAATGGACCCCGGAGGTAGATGCTGCAATGCAAGATTTGAAGACCTATCTTTCCTCTGTGCCCATCTTGGTCGCTCCCAAACCACAAGAGTCGTTGCTGCTATACTTGGCAGCAACCAATCAACTGGTTAGCGTAGCACTGGTGGCGAAGCGGGAAGTGGATGACGCGGCAACCACAACCACTGTTACCTCTGGAGAAGAAAGTGGACCTATCCCGACAAGGCCAGAGTTAGTCCAGAGCAAAGAAAAGCAGAACAGTGAAAGCAGTTCTCTGGTCACGGCAAAGAAGAAAGTGGTGCAGCGCCCAGTGTACTTCGTCAGCTCCCTGTTGCAGGGGGCTAGGTCGAGGTACTCTGGCATGCAAAAGCTGATTTTTGGCCTCATCATGGCCTCAAGGAAACTGCGCCACTACTTCCAAGCCCACGAGATCACAGTTGTCACCCGTTTCCCCTTGCAACGCATACTCCGGAACCCTGAGGCCAGCGACAGGATTGTGGAATGGGCTTTGGAGTTGTCCAGCTTTGGTTTGAAGTTTGAAAGCACGTCAACCATTCAGAGCAGAGCACTTGCAGAATTCATCACAGAGTGGACACCAACTCCTGATGAAGAGGTATTGGAGACAGCTATTCCCGGCAAGGAAGCGGCCCAAGATTGGATCATGTATTTCGATGGTGCCTTCTCCCTACAAGGTGAAGGGGCTGATGTGCTTCTTGTTGCTCCCACTGGGGAGCACCTTAAGTACGTCGTCCAGATGCACTTTCCCCGGGAGAAGGCTACCAACAATACTGCAGAGTATGAAGGGATCCTTGCCGGCCTCAAAATTGCAACAGAACTGGGAATCAAGAAGTTGATCATCCGTGGAGATTCACAGCTTGTGGTGAGACAAGTCAACAAGGATTACCAAAGTCCATTGATGGAGGCATACATTGAGGAAGTGAGAAAGTTGGAGGAGCGCTTTGACAGATTGCAAACAGAGCACGTACCCCGTGCGTAAAACAGCATCGCTGATCATCTGTCAAAGTGCACTGTGCAAAAACTCCCTGTGGAACCAGGGACTTTTGTTCTCCATTTGACTCAACCCTCCGTATCCCCGGCAACAATGGCCAGAAAGAGGAGGAAACTGGACTCCGGCAAGCCTCACCCGGCAGGGCCTCCCGAGGCCCCCGACAGAGAGCTTGGCGGGAACAACTCCCCTTCGATCAGCGAGCTGCACCATCCTGCCAGACCACCGGTCCCTGCGGTCGAGAAGTGCGCTCCTGCGAATGAGGAGGTGCCGTTGGTCCTTGTTGCCGAGCCTCTGGCCCCAACTTGGGCACGGCACATAGTCCATTTCCTCCAAACTGGAGAACTCCCCGAAGAGCAAGAAGAAGCTGAAAGAGTAGCCCAAAGGGCCAGTATGTATCAGTTTGTCGACGGCACACTATACAGAAGGAGGCCCAACGGTGTGAAATTGAAGTGCATTTGCCGGGAGGAAGGAAAGGAACTGTTGGCAGAGATACACAAAGGTATGTGCGGCTCACACATTGGATCAGGGGCCCTGGTTGGAAAAGCCTTCCAGCAAGGTTTCTATTGGCCCACGGCCCTCCAAGATGCAGTTGAGCTCGTCACCAAATGTGAAAACTGCTAGTTCCACTCCAAGAACATTCATCAGCCTGCCCAAGCTCTTCAAATGATCCCTTTATCACGGCCCTTCTCGATCTGGGGGATCGATATCTTGGGCCCTTCCCCCGTGCTACCGGGGGCTTTGAGTTCTTGTTCGTCGCTATCGACAAGTTCACAAAGTGGCCAGAGGTGGAGCCTGTGAGAAAGGTGACCGCTCAGTCAGCTATCAAGTTCTTGAAAGGATTGGTGTGCCGCTTCGGAGTTCCTGCCCAGATCATCACTGACAATGGCACCCAATTCACGAGCCAATGGAACCCAATTCACGAGCCGCACCTTCATGCAATATGTTCATGCCCTCAGAAGCAAGATCTCATTTGGCTCTGTCGCCCATCCCAGAAGCAACCCCATCCCAGAAGCAACGGACAAGCTGAGAGGGCGAACACTGAAGTGTTGCGGGGCCTCAAGACAAGAAATTTTGATAGACTGCAGAAGTGTGGCAGGCGATGGATCGACGAGCTGCCGGTGGTTTTTTGGTCCCTCAGAATGACACCAAATCGAGCTACCGGGCAGACTCCCTTCTCCCTAGTCTATGGGGCAGAAGCAGTTATCCCCAAGGAACTCATATTCGGGTATCCTCGAGTGCTTGCCTACGATGAAGTAGCGCAGGAATGGCACTGGCGTGACAACGCTATGCTACTTGAGGAGAACCGTCTCCGGGCCGCTACGCGTTCTGCATGCTACAGCAAGCCCTGCGTCGCTATCATAGCCGCAGGGTTCATGCCCGGGGTTTTGAGGAAGGCGACCTTGTCCTTAGGCGTGTTTAGTCCGCCAAGGGTACAAACAAGTTAATGACGAAGTGGGAAGACCCTTACCGGGTAGTACGTGTCACCAGACCTGGCGCAGTCCATCTGGAGACCGGAGATAGCATTCAATTGCAAAACTCATGGAACATTGAGCATCTCCGTAAGTTCTACCCATAAGGCTCGGCTGTCGGGCCCTGCCCGGCAGCCACCCTTTTGTACATGCCTTGCCACTGTTGCATGTAACCCCTTGTACAAAGCCAGGCGCAGACCCTGAGAAACAGAAATAAATGAAGTGCTGGGGGGCCCCCAAAACTTGCATGCATGCATAAGCATATCATGAGCATAGCATGATCATGTAGATGAGGTCGCATGAGGCATTGTTTTCATCTGCATTAAGTTGCAGGTTTCTTGTCATGGACTCGGTCCCAAGAGAGAAGAAATGAAGACAAGCCTATGTGACGATCCTCGGCAAGCCAAACAGATAAGTTATCTTCTTATCCTTACGTGTTCTGTAAGCAGAAACTTGTACATATGAAAACCTCGCCACCTTTGAAACTTAGGTGCTCCCATCCTTTGACTTGAAGATTGCTTCGGTCAGGATGGTCGCAGTGGCCTTTGACGGAGAAGGCTTGGTGGGGGGCTGGTCCCTCTTTACGATTTGTGCCCGGCAAGCTTAGTTCCATGGAAACAATTCGAGGGTACCGGCAGGATAGCTTGCCGGAGATAACTTGTTTACTTGAACGTATAGAGGCATTTCACCTCTGCATGAGTATGACGCATGCACAAGTGCCCGACAAAGTTTGTCTTTTTTATTAATATGCAGGTGAACAAGTACAGATCTTACAGAACACTAACAAGGATAAAGAAGATTACATTATTTAGACTAAAGATTGGCAAGTGCCTACATGTTTTAGATTGAAAAAAAGATAAGTGCCCCATGATGCTCTTTCTTGCCCTCCTCCTCCTAGGCACTACGGTGGAAGGTGAAGAAGGCAAAAGGAGCGCCTGGGTAGAAGCCCAGCCTGACCCTATCAGGCCCCTTATCAAGGGGCTTAACAGGAGCGGGAGGGCGCGGGCGAAGGTGATGGTGAAGAGAGCGGCGGAGACGACCCGCCAACCACCGCCACCAGGGCCAGCAGGGCACGGCAGGGCAAACGGAGCTGCAGCCCGCAAGGAAGCCCGCCAGGGCCCAGCTGGAAGGCTGCTAGAGGAGCTCGGAGCACCACCCCCACCTCTGCATCCAATTCCCCATGGAATCTCCTTGCCGGGGACGGGATGGAGGTGCACATAGTGGTGCTGCCGCCTGACGGTGATGGTGCGGCTGATGATCAGTCGGAGTCAGAGTCGCCGTCCTCCCCATTGGCGCCATCGTCATCGCCGTCACTGTCCTCCTCATCACTATCACTCGAGGAGGAGCTTTCGTCGTCGGTCGAGCTCTCCGCAGCACCCTAAGCGAGCACCCGAGCACCCAAAGACCTTGACGGAGAGCAGATCAGCCTCCATTAATTTGAAATGGAGGATGTGCCCCTCCGACAAGCTATGAGCGCATGCAAAGGTCTTCCAGCCACGCCGGAAGAGCATGACATGAGGAGCGGGGAAATCCACATCCACCTGCATGCCGCCGTTCCCGCAACCCCTCATGTGCAGCTTCAATGAGCGCAGTTGTTCAAACTCCATTGCCCTTGCGAATGGAGTGGGGAGACGAAGGCGGCAGCACGGAGGCATGTACAGTCTGATGATGAACTCTAGGGGTTGATCTCCAACATGGCCTTCCATCGGGGGAGGGGCGGCCGGCGGGGGTGCAACCAGAGCACCGCCCCGTCCTCCTCGGCCCCGGGCGCCATGAAGACCTCGACCTCGTCCCCTCCCACCTCCTCTCATGGTGGGCTCCGCCCCCGCATTTTCGGAGGGAGGAGGGAGGCACTGTCGAGCAGAAGTTCTCGTCGCCGTCACTAGAGCAGCGCCGCGTCCCCGACCTCTCGCCATGGCGGGGGAGAACTACTGCAGGAACGGAAGGAGAAGGGTGTGTGGGGAAACACTTTACCCCACGTTCCCCTTTTTATAGGCGAACGGGGCAGGGGGCTGGATTCCTCCATGAAGGTGGCTGCTCCGCTCAGCCAGTCCGGCTCCTCCTCGCCACTAACGGCTCGAGAAATCAAGGTCGACCCCCTGCACCAATCTATGATGCATGACTTTTTGCCACGGCGCTCATTCCCGCGCCCTCCGCATCCGCCACCAACCCTGCGCAGTGCATGCGATACACGCGGCGAAAGCACTCGGGGCGGGAAGGATAATGGGGTGATGATTACCACCCCGTGGACGTGGTACGTGGGTACCCCGTGGATCGTGGCCCATTATCTCCCCCACCACAATTGGCGTTACGCGACGGGCGGAAGAAACGGAAACTGACCTGGGCTTATAGGGCTAATGAAGAAGCAAAGAACATCTCAGAGGGCGAAGCAACTGCTACCCTCTTGCCTATGCACTGGATAGGGCCTAACCCGATGACGCCCGCGGCGCGTTCGGGCCAGGCCCGGGGGCTCCTGTCGGTGCAACAAACCTTGGGTCTGTTGCCCAGACCATGCACAGGCCTAAAAGAGCACAGTTGCAACATCCAAGACCAGATCAAGCTAGGAGAGATGGCTCTTTGAGGAATCAAAGGGCAGGACAAGAAGACCAAGACACTTCTGAGGAAAAACCTCCCTTGCCGGGCAGGCGAGCCTGGCGAGGACGAGGTGGCCCCGAAGACAAGCCTCAAGACCATCCCGGCAGGCATGCCGGGCACTACTAAAGCAAACTACCCCGCCAAGGCTTCACCGCTCCACCTCACAGCGATGCAAAGTCATTGATCGGTGCGGTGTCAAGCCCCCAAGTGACTAAGTGGCAGTTATTCGACACATGGCAGCCATTTCCAGAGGAAACCACCTCCAGATGACACCCGTCCAGAGGCATGTCAAGCAGACAGGCGAAAAGGTGGCCGAGCGGCCCGGCAAGGCTTGCCAGGTAGGCTACGATGTGACACTGAGTGGCGCATTTAATGCGCTCTGCTCTGCCTGCAGAGTTAGGTATGATAGCACTGTTTGCTATCTAATCAGTACACAATGACTGATGTGCCACTGTGGTAACCCCTTGATCTATAAAAGGAGGGCCATGGCAACCAGAGAAAGGGTTCGGAACCTTGTACACTCGTACACGCGTAGCTGCTCTCACCCCGAGGCAACCCTGCCGGGCAAGAGCGCTGCATTTCCGCCCCAATCCACCATCAATCCACTAAAGCAGGAGTAGGGTTTTATGCTTCGCAGCAGCCCCAACCTGGGTAAAACTGCCCGTGTGATTTCTGTCGTGCTGCGCTACGGTCCTCCGCTCTTTGTGCAATGTGCTCAGCCCCCCTGCTGAACCAAAAGGGGCCGATGGCCCCATAGGTGGCCGTGATTTCCCACGACATCTTCGGCGCGCCAGGTAGGGGGCAGCGCTTGCGCGAACCCGAGAAGCGTACGCAGCGCGTCATCTTCATCGACGGCTCCATCGTTCATGGCACCCAAGAAGAAGCTCGGTGCTGCAGCCCACCCATCCACTTCGAAGGCCACGCTGCATGCGGTTGTCGACTCCGCGGAGGCCACGAGGATGCACGGGGACACGAAAGCCTCAAGACCGTCCCGGTAGGCCTACCGGGCACTACTAAAGCAAACTACCCCGCCAAGGCTTCACCGCTCCACCTCACAGCGACGCAAGTCATTGATCGGTGCAGTGTCAAGCCCCCAAGTGACTAAGTGGCGGTTATTCGACACATGACAGCCATTTCTAGAGGAAACCATCTCCGGATGACACCCGTCCACAGACGTGTCAAGCAGACAGGCGAAAAGTTGCCCTAGCGGCCCGGCAAGGCTTGCCGGGCAGGCTTCGATGTGACACTGAGCGGCGCATTTAATGTGCTCTACTCTGCCTACAGAGTTAGGTATGATAGCACTATTTGCTATCTAATCAGTACACAATGACTGATTTGCCACTTTGGTAACCCCTTGATCTATAAAATGAGGGCCATGGCAACCAGAGAAAGGGTTCGGAACCTTGTACACTCGTATGCGCGTAGCTGCTCTCACCCCGAGGCAACCCTGCCGGGCAAGAGCGCTCCATTTCCACCCCAATCCACCATCAATCCACTAAAGCAGGTATAGGGTTTTACGCTTCGCGGCAGCCAGAACCTGGGTAAAACTGCCCGTGTGATCTCTGTCGTGCTGCGCTACGGTCCTCTGCTCTTTGTGCAATGTGCTCAGCCCCCCTGCTGAACCAAAAGGGACCGATGGCCCCATAGGTGGCCGTGATTTCCCACGACACCAGCCCACAGGGGGCTGGTGCGCCCCTCTTCCTGGCCGGCCAGCCCTAGGGAAGGAAAGGGGGAGGGCTAGCCCCTCCTACCTTTCCCTCTCATGGGAGAAAGGAAAAGAGGGGGCCCACCCTCCCCTGCCTTTCCCCCGCACCTATACAAGGAAGGGGCACCACTTGGGGGAGGACCCCAAGTAGGATTCGGCCTACTTGGGGGCGCCTCCTGGCTGCTCCCTACACACCCCACCTATATATATGTGGGAGGGGGCGCCTAGCACACCAGAACATTATCTTAGCCGTGTGCGGCGCCCCCCTCCACAGTTTACACCCCCGGTCATATTTTCGTAGTGCTTAGGCGAAGCCTTGCGGGGATAACTTCACCATCACTGTCACCACGCCGTCGTGCTGCCGGAACTCATCCAGTACCTCGCCGTCTTACTGGATCAAGAAGGAGGAGGACGTCACTGAGCTGAACGTGTGCAGAACGCGGAGGTGCCGTACGTTCGGTACTTGATCGGTTGGAGCACGAAGAAGTTCGACTACATCAACCGCGTTGTCAAACGCTTCCGCTTACGGTCTACGAGGGTACATAGACATGCTCTCCCTTCTCATTTCTATGCATCTCCATGGATAGATCTTGCGTGTGCGTAGAATTTTTTTTGTTTTCCATGCAACGTTTCCCAACAAGCATTACCTGGGGGGCAAAGGTCCTTGGCCGCCGCCCTGCGCTCGGCCCGTTCCTGGATGGGGACAACATTGCTATGGCGACGGAGACCCTTCCGACGCGTGGAGACAAGAGAGCGGACTGGACCCACCGAGGGTCATGTCAGAGGGGAGGAGGCACCGCCTCTGGGATGCCCCGATGCGGCAACCGCAGCCAAGTCATCCTCTAGACGGCGGCACATGCTGGCTCCGTGGATCTTACTCCCCGAAGAGGCCCTGCTTCGAGCCGAGAACTTACGCACAGTGGACTTCTTCTTCTGTTTCTTACTGCAAGGGCTTGAGGGTGGAGCCGCAGCATCCGGAGGCACATCCATGATACCGGACAGTGATGGGGAAGCCGGACAAGCACCAGCATCAGGGATGGTAGAGCACGCACCAGAGAAGGGTGTGGCCCCACCAAGACCCTCCATGTTCATGGTCTCCACACCATGAGCGTCTTCCTTGGGAGCACCCCCACCACCAGTACCAGGAGGGCCAAAATCGAACATGCCATGAGATTCGGAGCCCATCGCTTCCCATTCTGATGCAGTGAAAGGATTTGCATTGCTGCCCGCGCCCGTCTTGCCCCCACCATCAGAAGGATCCGGGTTGGATGGCTTAGGAGAAGGGGGAGGAGGTGCCTGCTGATCAGCCCTGCCCTCAGTGCGGACACAGATATGATAGGATTCTGAAGCTGGGAAAACCTCAACTGTGCCATGCACACGCGACTAATCCAGACACTAGATCTTCATGCGGATTGGACCAGGGGGATCGATCGATGCCTCATCAACAGCTACAGGTTTACCAATAAGCACTCCAAAAGTCATCAGGAAACGAGCGTTTCTAAGCCCAGACGGAACATCCTCGAGAAGCACCCAAGTTTCAGACAAGGAGGCCACCTCCTTTGCCCCGTCAACAACTGCCTTGACAGAGACCATCACTTGGTTCAAAGGAAGGGTAAAACTCATACAGGAAGCCATCATCTTTAAGCTTTCTTTCATGGGGAAGGTAGCACAAAGTTCTCTCTCCGGCATCTGATAGATCTGCCAATCCCAGCCCTCCATGCCCCACTCTCTAAGCTCATCAAATATGACTTGAATAGAAACAAGATTGGAAATGACATGGATCACCGAAGCATTGGAAGATACTGGGGCAACCACAGGCATCCCCAGCTCCCCATCCAGCGTGAAGAAGGCACATCTAAGGAGGCCAAGACCAAACTGCTTAAAGGCAGTGAATTGGATACGGTTATCACACTCCACAGTGAAGTGGCCTTCAGTGCGGCCTATCAAGCAGAAAAGAGGAAACTTGCATCTAGACTGGAAGTGCCCCGCACGATGGCACACAAAGCAGGTCAGTGTTGCAGAGCCAGAGCCGGAGCCACCACCAGAGGCCGGGCCCCCAACGCGAGAGGGAGCGAAGCCCATGGGCAGCAGGGGCGGGGGGATGATGCGATCGCCAGCCGCCTCCGAGGAGGACCCCGGATCCAGGGGTGAAGTCCGACGGAACTTGGAGGGGAACGGGCCTTTGTCGTAGCCACCGCCCCGACCAGCACCAGCATCGCGGCCATGACCCACGGCCCGAGATCCAGCGACACCCACATGGCCCCCGCCACCGCCTAGCCGGCCGAGCCACGGGGAGGCGCAGGACGAAGGGCGGCCGTGGCCACCGAAGAGCTTGACACCACAGCCTCCCATGGATCCACGGTCACAGCCTGCGCCGCCGCCTCCTCACGGGGCTTGCTCATCATGCTGCAACCACGCCGGTCCCGCCGCCCACGCCTCCCGAACGCGCGCCACCTAATCCCCCAAGGCCCACTCCGCTTCGAGCTTCTCACGAAGAGTGGCCTCGCACTCCAGATCTGGAGCACGACCCGCCTCCACCGAGGCCTCCTGAACACGCTTGCTCCCAGACAATGCCTTCGAGGAAGATGCCCTGGACTTATCCATGGCCACCACCACCGCAAATGAGCTTGATAGAGGGGGGAGGATGAGATCTCACAAGAGAGCGAATCAGGAAGGGGTAGCGGCGCACGTCAGATCTAGAGGCTGGAAACCCTAGGTCAGGGGAGAGGAAGCCCTTCCGTATCTATAAATACCCACGACGAATGGGGCAAGCAGGCCGAGCCAAGACCGACAAGCCACCAGAGCCAACTTGGGCCGGGCCACACGGCCCGGGAGCGGGCACACACAAGGAGGGAAATCAGATGAGGACAAGCAGGCCCCACTGCCCCCCCCACCCGGCCCAACGTCCTCACTACCATCGGTCTGAGCCAGCCCACTCCCCAACTGCGAGGCCACCGCCTGATCTAGGGTTAGGGAATGGCCCCTCACAACACCCGCAACCACGCAGCCGCCGCCTGCAGCGAGCCAGGGGCCAACTCCCCCGATTGCCGCCCCGACGGCAGATCAGAGGGAGCACAACCCGACGGCGACGGCGAACACCATGGTGAAGGCCGTGACAAGATGGGCAACCTAGCCGCGCACAGAGAAGCAGCCACCTCACCACTGAACTTACTAGACCCACACCCCCGACGCCGCACCACACACCACCCGAGCTCCACCGCCGGCAACCGCACCACACGGCCGCGCCCGCCCGGAGCAAACTTCCTGATCTTGGGATGAAGAGGACGGGGGAGAGGCAAGGAGACCGGCCGGGGGCGTCCGCCTCGTCCTCCGACCCAGATCCATCTAGATCCAATGCCCAGAAATGATTGGTCGAGGGGAGGCCGCCGCGGGGGGAGGGGGCGAGCCCCTCGCTGCAGGAGCCCGCAGAGGAGAAGCAGGAGAGGAGATCCCTGACACAAGGAACACGGGGGGAGGAGAGAGAGAGCGGGCCTGGCGCCGGCCACCGACGGCCGCACCATCGCGATGGGGGAGGAAGGGCAAAGGAGGGGGGAGGGGAGGGGGAGTGAGAGAGAGCCCTCTCTAAGGGAGTAAATTTCGCCCCCAGTCATTCTACCTCCAACAGAGGGCCATACGGAGGATACGACGCCTCAGTTTGTCGTGGAGGTGCGCGACCGGCCATGAAGCCGCCTATGGCTCCCTTGTCCCTTTGCTAGGGTGATGGAGGTCGACCAACCGCGAGGCTTGTGGCCATGCATAGATGGCTACTACAACGGCTCCGTCTGGGTGAACGTTGAGTTTTCCACCAACAGCATCATGTACTTCACGCGCGGGTGGAAATCCCTCGTCCATGCCCGTTATCTGGGGCAGGGGCATCTTCTTCACTTCAAGCTAGTTGAATCCGACATGCTTGTCGTGAAGTACTTCGGTGCATTAGGAGCTCACATGGAGTGTTGCACAGAGAGCTCGAGCAAAAGCGACACCGCCTCCTCAAGGGAAAGCGATGATGAGGATGATGATTGATACGTCCATTTTGCATCATGCTTTTAAGTTGATATTTATTGCATTATGGGTTGTTATTACACATGATGGTACAATACTTATGCCTTTTCTCTCTTATTTTACAAGATTTACATGGAGAGGGAGAATGCCAGCAGCTGGAATTCTGGACCAGAAAGGAGCAAATCTGAGGGACCTATTCTGCACAACTCCAAAAGTTCTAAAAATTTACGGAGAATTATTTTGGAATATATAAGAATTATTGGGCGAAGAAAATACCATATGGGACCCACGAGGTGGCCACAAGCCTGGGGGCGCACCCTACCCCCCAGGGCGTGCCCCTAGGGGTTGTGGGCCCCCTGGCAGGTCTCCGGTGTACATCTTCTGCTATATTATGGTTTTTTAACTGGAAAATATCATAAGGAAGCTTTCGGGATGAAGTGTCGCCGTCTCGAGGCGGAACCTATGCAGAAGCAATCTAGGGCTCCGGTTGAGCTATTCTGCCGAGGAAACTTCCCTCCCAGAGGGGGAAATCGAAGCCATCGTCATCACCAACGATCCTCTCATCAGGGGAGAGTCAATGTCCATCAACATCTTCACCAGCACCATCTCCTCTCAAACCCTAGTTCATCTCTTGTATTCAATCTTTGTCCCAAAACCTCAGATTGGTACCTGTGGGTTGCTAGTAGTGTTGATTACTCCTAGTTGATGCTAGTTGGTTTATTTGGTGGAAGATCATATATTCAGATCATTAATGATATTCAATACCCCTCTAATCTTGAACATGAATTTGCTTTGTGAGTAGTTACCTTTGTTCCTAAGGACATGGGAGAAGTCTTGTTATAAGTAATCATGTGAATTTGGTATTCGTTCGATATTTTGATGAGATGTATGTTGTCTTTCCTCTAGTGGTGTTATGTGAACGTCAACTACATGACACTTCACCATGATTTGGGCCAAGGGGAAGGCATTGGGAAGTAATAAGTAGATGATGGGTTGCTAGAGTGACAGAAGCTTAAACCCTAGTTTATGCGTTGCTTCATAAGGGGCTGATTTGGATCCACATGTTTCATGCTATGGTTAGATTTATCTTAATTCTTGTTTCATAGTTGCAGATGCTTGCAAGAGGGGTTAATCATAAGTGGGAGGCTTCTCCAAGTAAGGACAGCACCCAAGCACCGGTCCACCCACATATCAAATTATCAAAGTAACGAATGCGAATCATATGAGCATGATGAAAACTAACTTGACAATAATTCCCATGTGTCCTTGGGAACGCTTTGCTTTATATAAGAGTTTGTCCAGGCTTATCCTTTGCTACAAAAAGGATTGGGCCACCTTGCTACACCTTTGTTTCACTTGTTACTTGTTACCTGTTATGAATTATCTTATCACAAAACTATTTGTTACCGATAATTTCAGTGCTTGCAGAAAATACCTTGCTGAAAACCGCTTGTCATTTCCTTCTGGTCCTCGTTGGGTTCGACACTCTTACTTATTGAAAGGACTATGATAGATCCCCTATATTTGTGGGTCATCAAGACTCTTTTTTGGCGCCATTGCCGGGGAGTGAAGCGCCTTTGGTAAGTGGAATTTGGTAAGGAAACATTTATATTACGTGCTGAAATATACTGTCACTTGTCACTATGGAAAATCATCCTTTGAGGGGTTTGTTCGGGGTATCTTCATCTCGACCGGAAGAGCAAAGAGTTTCCCCTCAACCTACTACACCTACTGAAAATATTTATTATGAAATTCCTTCGGGTATGATAGAGAAACTGCTAGCTAATCCTTATGCAGGAGATGGAACATTACATTCTGATTTACATCTAATCTATGTGGATGAAGTTTATGGATTATTTAAGCTTGCAAGTTGGCCCGAGGATGATGTCAAGAAGAAGGTCTTCCCTTTATCTTTGAAGGGAAATGCATTGACATGGTATAGGCTATGTGATGATATTGGAGCTTGGAATTACAACCGATTGAAATTGGAATTTCATTAGAAGTTTTATCCTATGCATCTGGTTCATCGTGATCGGAATTATATATATAATTTTTTGCCTCGTGAAGGAGAAAGTATCGCTCAAGCTTGGAGGAGGCTTAAGTCAATGTTATATTCATTCCCCAATCATGATCAATCCATGCTCGATACTTCTTGTAGTCGTTCTTTTATGAAGAAGACTATTGAATTCAAATGGGATCTCTTGGAAAGAATTAAACGCAACTCTGAAGATTGGGAGCTCGACGAAGGTAAGGAGTCAGGTATGAACCTTAAGTTTGATTGTGTTAAATCTTTTATGGATACCGATGCTTTTCGTGAATTTAGCACTAAATATGGACTTGACTCTGAGATAGTAGCTTCTTTCTGTGAATCATTTGATACTCATGTTGATCTCCCTAAGGAGAAGTGGTTTAAATATCATCCTCCCATTGAATTAAAAATAGTAGAACCCATTAAATATGAAGAAGAAACCATTACTTATAATGTTGATCCTGTTATTCCTACTACTTATATTGAGAAACCACCTTTTCCTATTAGGATAAAGAACATGCTAAAACTTCAGCTGTAGTTCAAAACAGTTATACTAGAACACCTACACCCCCTGAACAAATTAAAGTTGAACCTAGTATTGCTTTAGTTAAAGATCTCTTGGTCAATAATATTGATGGGCATGTTATTTATTTCTTTGATGAAGCTGCCAGAATTGCTAAACCCGAAGAAAAAGATAAACATAGACATATTGTTGGCATGCCTATTGTCTCTGTTAAGATAGGAGATCATTGTTATCATGGCTTATGTGATTTGGGTGCTAGTGTGAGTGCAATTCCCTTTACTTTATACCAAGAAATTATGAATGATATTGCACCTACTGAAATAGAACATATTGATGTCACTATTAAGCTTGCTAATAGAGATAGTACCTCACCAATTAGGATTGTTAGAGATGTTGAAGTCTTGTGTGGGAAAATAAAATACCCTACAGATTTTCTAGTTCTTGGTTCCCCACAAGATGATTTTTGTCCCATTATATTTGGTAGACCTTTCTTGAACACTGTTAATAATAAAATAGATTGTGAGAAAGAAACTGTTAGTGTAAGTTTCGGGGATGTGTCTCATGAGTTTAATTTCTCCAAATTTCGTAGACAACCCCATGATAATGAATTACCTAGTAAAGATGAAATTATTGGTCTTGCTTCTATTGTCGTGCCTCCTACTGATCCTTTAGAACAATATTTGCTAGACCATGAAAATGACATGTTCATGAATGAAAGAAATGAAATAGATGAGATATTCTTTAAACAAATGCCTGTTTTGAAACACAATTTACCTGTTGAGAGTCTTGGAGATCCTCCACCACCCAAGAGTATCCTGTGTTTGAGCTTATACAATTACCTGATACTTTGAAATATGCTTATCTTGATGAGAAGAAGATATATCCAGTTATTATCAGTGCTAACCTTTCAGAGCATGAGGAAAAGAAATTATTGAAAACTCTGAAGAAGCACCATGCAGCTATTGGATATACTCTTGATGGTCTTAAGGGCATTAGTCCCACTCTATGTCAGCACAAAATTAATATGGAACCTGATGCTAAACTAGTCGTTGATCACGAGTGACGGTTAAATCCGAAGATGAAAGAAGTGGTAAGAAATGAAATATTAAAGCTTCTGGAAGTAGGTATAATCTATCCTATTGCTGATAGTAGATGGGTAAGTCCAGTTCATTATGTCCCTAAGAAGGGAGCTAGTACTGTTGTTCCTAATAATAAGAATGAATTGATTCCACAAAGAATTGCAATAGGTTATAGAATGGTAACTAATTTTAGAAAATTAAATAAAGCTACTAGGAAAGACCATTATCCTCTGCCATTCATTGATCAAATGCTAGAAAGACTATCAAAACATACACATTTTTGCTTTCTAGATGGTTATTCTAGTTTCTCCCAAATACCTGTATCACAAGAGGATCAAGAAAAAACTACTTTTACATGCCCTTTTGGTACCTTTGCTTATAGACGTATGCCTTTTGGTTTATGCAATGCACCTGCTACTTTTCAAAGATGTATGACTGCTATATTCTCTGACTTTTGTGAAAAGATTGTTGAGGTTTTCATGGATGATTTCTCCGTATACAAAACTTATTTTGATGATTGCTTAAGCAACCTTGATCGAGTTTTCCAGAGATGTGAAGAAACTAATCTTGTCTTGAATTGGGAGATGTGCCACTTTATGGTTGATGAAGGTATTGTCTTGGGGCATAAAATCTCCGAAAATGGTATTGAAGTTGATAAAGCTAAAGTTGATGCTATTGAAAAAATGTCGTGTCCTAAATATATCAAAGGTATAAGAAGATTCCTTGGTCATGCTGGTTTCTATAGGAGATTTATTAAAGACTTCTCTAAAATTTCTAGGCCTCTTACTAATATCTTGCAAAAAGATGTTCCATTTGTTTTTTATGATGATTGTGTAGAAGCATTTGAAATACTTAAGAAAGCCTTAATATCTGCACCTATTGTTCAACCACCTGATTGGAACCTACCCTTTGGAATTATTTGTGATGCTAGTGATTATGTTGTTGGTGCTTTTCTAGGACAATGAGTTGATAAGAAATTGAATGTTATCCATTATGCTAGTAAAACTCTAGATAGTGCTCAAAGAAATTATGCTACTACTGAAAAAGAATTTTTAGCAGTTGTATTTGCTTGTGACAAGTTTAGATCTTATATTGTTGATTCTAAGTTAATTGTTCACACTGATCATGCTGCTATTAAATATCTTATGGGAAAGAAAGATGCTAAACCCAGACTTATTAGGTGGGTTCTTCTGCTACAAGAATTTGATTTACATATTATTGATAGAAAGGCAGCTGAGAACCCCGTAGCAGACAACTTATCTAGGTTAGAAAATATTCTTGATGACCCACTACCTATTGATGATAGCTTTCCTGATGAACAATTAGCGGTTATAAATGCTACTCATAGTACTCCATGATATGCGGACTATGCTAATTATATTGTTGCCAAATTTATACCACCTAGTTTCACATACCAACAAAAGAAAAAGTTTTTCTATGATTTAAGACATTACTTTTGGGATGACCCACACCTTTCTAAAGAAGGAGTAGATGGTGTTATTAGACGTTGTGTACATGAGCATGAACAGGAACAGATCCTACGTAGGTGTCACTCCGAGGCCTACGGGGGACACCATGCTGGACATAGAACCGCACACAAGGTATTATAATCTGGTTTTTATTGGCCTACTCTCTTCAAAGATGCTCATAAGTTTGTCTTGTCTTGTGATGAATGTGAAAGAATTGGTAATATTAGTAGACGACAGGAAATGCCTATGAATTATTCACTTGTTATTGAACCATTTGATGTTTGGGGATTTGATTATATGGGACCTTTTCCTTCCTCCAATGGCTATACACATATTCTGGTTGGTGTTAATTATGTTACTAAGTGGGTAGAAGCTATTCGAACTAGTAGTGCTTTTCATAACACCTCCATTAAAATGCTTAAAGAAGTTAATTTCCAAGGTTTGGAGTCCCTAGATATTTAATGACTGATGGTTGTTCACACTTTATTCATGGTGCCTTTCGTAAATTGCTTGATAAGTATGATGTTAACCATAGAATTGCATCTCCTTATCATCCTTAGTCTAGTGGTCAAGTAGAATTGACTAATAGAGAAATAAAATTGATCTTGCAAAAGACTGTTAATAGATCTAGAAAGAATTAGTCTAAGGAACTTGATGATTGATACGGAGCATCCTACGATCATCCCCATGTACACTACGACTACTCCCCAAGCCCCAAGTGTCCATAAGATGAGACATCGAGCATATGTCATTGGACCTAAGGTGAACTTGCTCCTTTTTGAATCTTCCCTTCCCGCATGTAAGACATGGATGCTACCTCAAGCGCGGACCTTGTGCATACTCAGGTACAACCGAGGAGACCATGGAGAGCCCAAGAACCAAGGCCAAGTGTGCGTGGGAGCGACGGAAGGAGAAGGAAGAAGAGCCAGCTGCTATAGCGGTCGGACATCCGGTCCAGCCCAGACATCCGGCCTGATCCCGAAAATCCGGCCCCTTCCTATCCAGAGAGCATCCGGAAGTGACCCAGACAGCCCGGACATCCGGCCCCATGCCCCGGACATCCGGCTCCTCCCGAAGCCCCGGACATCCGGCCCCTTCGCCCGAACATCCAGCCCCACCTGACAAGAGAGCACAAGAAATGGGCAAGTCTAGACCGGACATCCGGCCAGAGGCCTGGACATCCGGCGCATGCCTGCGCGCACAGACTGGGCCAGAGGCCCATGTACCCCTTTACTTCGCCCCCACTTGTACTAGCACTATATATAGACCCCTCCTCCTCCTAGCTAGGGCCAGCATTGGTTTAGCTCATTTTAGAGATAGAGCTTTGCCCATCCTTGTGGTTCTCCTCCATCAAGAGACCGCGGCCTCTACGGAGAAGATCCAAGCTTGGATTCAAGACCCCTCACGGGAAGATCCCTCGCGAATTCAAGGCCTCCTCACGGAGATGAACTAGTTACCTTTGTATCTTTCCTTTGTTGTCTTTGGATTGTGTATCCCATTGTGTGTTCGGATCTAGCACATGTGTGATCATTTCTTGTTGATTTGAGCGTTTCCTCCCGTTCCCCTCGTGTTTTTCCCTCGTGTTCTTCGTGGGAATCACCTCCAATCGTGAAAGATCGGCCTTCAACGGGTTAGCCCCGTATCATATGGTATCATGAGCCATGTTGATCACGTATTTGGAGTCCCTCCCACCGTTTTCTAGCCTTGTTTTGTGTGATTTCGTCCTAAATTTCGAAAATCCCCACCGAAAATAGCCCCAATTTTTTTGTGATTTGTTGGTTTGATGATGTTTTGTTGATTTTGATCCATGAATTCATTATGTTTCGAGTGGATCTAGCATCTCCACAAGTTTCCCCACTTTCCATCCACAAAATCCCTCCAATTTTGCCCTTGGAATCATCTATTTCCGCCCCCAATTCGAAAATTTCCGCCCCAAACGAGATCTGGAATCGTCGGCCCAGACATCTGGGCCATAGGCCGGACATCCAGGTCCCCGGCCGGACATCCGACTCCTGGAGGGCAAAATCGCGCAAGGTTCTGGACATCAGGTCCCGGAAATCCGGACTCACCCCCGGATGTCCGACCCCTGGAGCATCAGCCTCCCGTGTTTCACCGTTTTGACCATAACTTTCACGTCCGGAGTCCGATTTTTGCGTTCTTTAGCTCGTTTTGAAGCTATTAACATCCCCCATCCCATAAAAATACTACCACCATCATTTGACTCCATAAAATGTTTGTAACTTTGGCATCTTTGCCTAGGGCTTCCACCATATCATCCGCATTACCACCACCGACTTCCGCAACCTAACCCATTTTGCTCCCCATTGCATTTGAGGTTGTTTGAGTTGTGGTTTGTGTCTCCTAAGGTGTTTTGGCTACTTAGGGACCGTGACTTCAACTCTGATAACGTGTATAGCCCCACCATACGTTCCACCACCATAACCCATTTTGACCGGGTTTCCACCAGTACTTTTGCAACCACCACCGCTTTCCCACTACCACCATTTGACATTTGCCTTTGAGATTTTGAGTTCACGGTTTTTCCGTTTCCTAAGGTGTTTCGGCTAATTAGGGACGGTTCGACATCGACAACACCGCCACTCAACTTCGCCAAGGATTCCACATCGACCACCTTCACCATTTTGACAACCTAACCATAAGCAAGAACGGTAACCTCTATATCATCTTGGTATCGTGGTATCCCATCATTGTACATTCATTTCTTGCCATAGTATTGTTAACCCCTAGCCCATTTTGCGTCACTTGTCTATCAAGACTAGCCATTGAGTATTGCTGGCAACGTTACTTGTGCACATTAGTGATCATCGATCTACACCTTCCATTGCATACATACCATATCATTTTGTATCATCATATCATCCTTTTTGTCACAATATTGTTCCCGCATATACACAATTGCTATCTTGGTTTGTGCATTTCGCATAAGTGGCCATACAAAAAAAAGAATAAGCTTTTAAGCAAAGAGAAAAACGAAGAACTTGTAAGCAATAGCCATAGCATCGCCAAATTGCATATAAGATTGTCATATCCGATCATCTTGGATCATCTTGAGAGGATCACCGGGAACCATACATACATAGTATACTAGGGATAGAAGTTGTTGCATTTTTGTCTCTTATAGGTTGTGCACAAGTGTCGTATCCGCCTATTGAGCAATTGTGCTAACGTCTCTCTAGATTTATGCAACAAGAGCATTTTCCGTGGATTCCACATTTTGAGCTCGTTCCTTGGTTGCACGACCCCATCTATCTATCCGTGTGTGTGTTTCCATGTGCCACATATTGCTATTGGTCTACTTGTTTCACTCACGAATTTGTGAATCTCTTTCAACATTATTGACTCTTGCTAACATTTTATCAATTTTTTGTGTCACTATCCTCACCGAGCTTCACCAAAAGCTTTACTTGTTTAGGTGTGAGAATTGACAAGAATCGGTACCAATTGTGCTATCTCCTTACTACACTATTGAGTGTTCATTGATCCATTTTCAACATCGGGTAAGGTACATTTGGTCTAGTTCTTCTCTTTCTCCCACTCACATTTGCTCGAGTCTTGTGATGGATAGGCAAAGCATTTCATCTCCGGTCTTCGACAACGGCGGCGCGAACAACTACATCAACACTCGTCACTTCGGACTACAACAAGAAATGCAAGGTGTACAATCTACCTTGCGAAAGCGCATCGACAACCTTGCCATCGACATACGACACTCCAAAGCAAGGAAAATGGACTACATCAATACCAAGTTGGACGAGCTCAAGGATCAACTACGCGACATGAAGGACAACTACTAGTCTTCTTCCCCTTCTTCATCTTCAAGGCGGCAGCGAGCGAGTCGACCATCTTCGGAGTGCCCATGCGATGCAAGCGTAATTCGTCCACGTCCACATCTCCATGGCGACCATCATCACTTCGTGATCCACATCGTCATGAAGGGCAAGTCACCTCCAAGCATCATGTGCACGACGATGACGAATGACATCGACTACGAGCTCAAGCACAACAATGACACCATCAACATGAAGATGCTCGAGACGCGCAAACCTACAAGTCCCAACAAGCTCTACATCGAGCTACATCCAAACTTCATGAGCACAAGAAAATACCGCGAGACAAGCACCACCAAAAGGAAGCTACGGCTACCACCTCCACTTCGGCATCTTCGCCAAGTGATATCAAGGCATCTTCGCCTTTGGACGTATGGCATCTTCGCATACTTCCCATGAGTACGCCTACATCGACATCATCAAGTCCAAGGCGACCACCTACAAGCGAGGGCGACACTTCCATCTTCGGAAGCCCCTCAAGTAAGATGGCCGAGCATGGGAAATTCCCTTCGGTCATGGAGACGAGCTACGAGGTGCCACATCATATGGGCCTCATACAAGATGGTCGAGCAAGGGCAATCCCCTTCGACCACGGCGGCGAGCACGAACCTCTTCAACAACACAAAGACGGCGCCCCAATGGGACTCATACTCCGAGTCAAGCTATGAGACCGCACATGAGACTTTATCTTTGATCTCGGAGGAGAGTGATGATTTGCCACTCCCTACGGCATTCATCTTTGGAGGCGTTATGGATGAGGAGGTTGAGCATGGGACTATCCCTTCAACCAAGACGGCGATAGGAATTGAGCATGGAGACATTTGCACCTGCATCTCTCCGACACCCACATATGATGAGATGCCCCAATTGCCATGTGAGGAGAGACACCACCCCATGAGTGAGATGAGTGAACCCACCATATATGACATTGAGTGCATTTCCTATGAGAGGATGAGTGTGATCACCACTAGCCCCACACTTGAGAGCATGCCACACATCCTATGTGAGGTTGAGAGCTATTTGAGTGACTCCACCAACCATATGAGTGAGAGCATCCTTGAGGGAGGGAGTGAGCCACAACACTTAGTGAGTGATGTAGTTGAGACGGCACGTGAGCCCACTATGATTTCTAACGACTTAACCTCTACTCCGAGTGTGTTTTCCTTTTTGGTGCTAGATCTCCAACAAGACGAAGCACCAATCCTCGACGAGTTCATACCTCCAACGAGCAAATCGATGGCCAAGATGGACGATGACGCACCCCCACATGGTACCATCAAGTTGATGAAGCTCTTCACCAAGTGTCAATTATTGCAACCTCACCTACAATACATGAGCGGAGCTCTCAAGGTAACATAGGTAATGGACTTTCACTTGTCCCACTAGTGGACTATCTTGCAAATGATTGCTTGCATGATGATGATCACCTTATGGATTCACCACATACTATGTCTTCTACATGCTTAGATGTGCCACCTATTTATGATGAATATGATGATGAGCATGTTGAATTGCCTAGTTGTGTTGCTATGCTCCATAGGATATCATGTGAAAATTCTACCGGTCACATTATGTTTGACAATCCATTAAACTTGTCATATGCTATGAGTGGGATCTCCCATATTTCATCATTACAATCTCAACATAGTAACTATGCATGCCCCATTAAAATAAATCCCATTTGCACTTATGGCATAGATGACAAGATGATGGTCATTGGCTTTTGTTTTTCTTGCGATGATATTGCCATGCTTCCTTTACATGATTTGCGCAATTCATCTACTATGCCATACGATGATCACATTGTTCCAAATATGCTTTGTTTTCAATGTTGTCAATATTCTCCATGTGATGTTTCCACTAATGCTCATGAGGAGACCCCCATAGTTTCCTCATACATATTAGGAGATTTTGATGCATTCCATACTTTGCATGATTCCCATAATTGCATGCACCATATGCATTCCATGAATAACAATGCTCTACATATTTCTCATGATGCATTACACAATTTGAGTCTCTATTATGCTATACATAATAACAAACCTCTCATGATGGATGCCATGTTTCTATATCACGCATCTCATTTATTTGAGCATTGGCTATTTTGTGCTAACCAACACATGCACGTGCACATCATAATGGATGATGTATACATATACCACGCACACACAATTTTCCCTTTGCCTTTGTTTTATGTAGGTACTTATGAACACTCGTCAACTTCACAATCCCATGAGTTGACGAAACAAGCTATTGAGAGCAATGACACTTTGGGATTCCTTGGAATGCTTCTTCCACCGTTCCCTTCACGCAAGGACTACGCGCATCTCCTCTACTTGGCTCTCACACGGCTACGGGCTTGTCGTGGTGGAACACGATCACCTATGGGGCCATCGGCCCCTTGTGGTTCGGCAGGGGGGAGATCACGTTGCACAAAGAGCGGAGGCCATGGGACAACACATCAGAGGTGACGCTGGTGATTTTTACCCAGGTTCGGGCCACTGTGAAGCGTAAAACCCTACTCCTACTTTGGTGGATAGAAGAGAGGACCGTGGTGGTCGCGCAGTGCTCGAGCCAGGCAAGGTCGCCTCAGGGGGGAGCAGCTACGCGCGTATGAGTGTACAAGGGTCCGAATCCTTTCTTAGGATGCCATGGCCCTCCTTTTATAGGCTAAGGGGTTATCACAGTGGCAAAACAGTCATTATCTATTGATTAGATAGCCAACAGTGCTATCATACCTAACTCTGGCAGTTAGGACAAAGTGCATTAAATACACTGCTAAGTGTCACACTGTGGATGCAGCCCGGCAAGCCTGCCGCGCCGCTTAACCATCTTCCACCTGTCTGCATGACACGCCTCTGGACGGGTGTCATATGGAGGGAATCTCCCTTCCAAATGGCTGCCACGTGCCAAATGACAACCACTTAATCACTTGGGGGGATCGACACCGCACTGATAAGTGACTTGCATTGCTGTGCGGTGGAGTCTTGGCGGGGAGATCCGCCCTTCGCGCCCCCGGCAAGCCTGTCGGGGGGGATCTTGGGACTTGTCCTTGGTGCGGCCTCGACCTGACCAGGCTCGCCTGTCTGGTAAGGGAGGTCTTTTCCTTAGTGGTATCTTGTTCCCTTGGCTTGTCTTGGTCTTCTTGATCCGCCCTTTGATTTCTCAAAGAGCTATCTCTTTGGTTTGGCTTTGTCTTGAAAACTTGGTACTATTGTATCTTTGCTATTGCGCCTGTGTACAGTCTGGGCAACATACGTGAAGGTTTGTTGCACCGACAGGAGCCCCCGAGCCTGGCCCGAACGTGCTGCCGAGCACCATTGGGGTAGGCTCTGTCAAGTACAAAGGCTGGGCACTTGTGGTGGCTCACTTCTTGATATTTTCCTTGCTTCTTCATTAACCTGTGCTTGAGTCAGTTTCCAGTTTTCCCGCGCATCGCGTGACGTAAAACGTGGTGGTGTTACCTCTGCAATGGCCCGTGAATAACTTTTGTTCACGTGGAGGTAACTGCCATTTCACCCTTCCCACCACGCTCATCCCCTCCACCATGTATGCTGCATGCATCGCGTGGGGTAGGTAATGGATGCGCATGACGCAGGAAAGAGTGTCGTGGCAGATATCCAACCGTCCCGGATTGGTGCAAGAGGGCGGTCGACGGGTCCAGCCGTTGTTGGTGGCAAAGATGGGCCGTATTCGAAGGAGCCCCCAGGGGAGGGGGAGAGGTGGAGCACCAGCCTCCGGTCCCAACTCGTCTATAAAAAGGGAGCTCGAGGGGGAACAGAGGCATTCGTCCTCGCACCTTCTCCTTCTCCTTGCTCGCTTTCTTCTTCTTTATGTCGAGGAAAAGAGGCCGGGGGCTGGCTTCGGGCCTCGGCTTAGGAGCAGTGATCCCGGAGGCTTGTGTTGACACTCGGGGAGTGAGTTTGGTCCGCGGGCGCAGGAGACGCGGTGGCAGTGGTTGGGGCAGTCGCAGCTGGTGGCAGCGCACCTATGACCACCGTATTCATTCCGATATGGAGGACGCCACGCCGTTCTGTAATGGCAGAGCGCTCGCACCCTTCACACTAGTTATCCGTCCGGGGCAGGGGTGTTGCGTCTGCCGCGAGCTGCTGGGGTTTGAAGGCCTGTTGGTGGAGCCTTCAGGCCTCCGATGCCCACCTATGGTGCCGTGCTCAGGATCTTTAGTGAGCCCAGCGCTTCCCTCTCCGGCGAGGTGGGGGCCTTCTTGCCCACCAAGGTGGGGGCGGTGTCCTCAATGCGCCTTGGGCGCTGCCCCCACCATCAGCAGCCTCTCCGGAGGAAGCGACGGGCCAGGGGCCCGGCGTCCTCCTGGAGCGACAGTGACGAGGAGGAAACCGGCGAAGACGAGGAAGGTGGGTGGCAGGCCGTTAGGTCGGAGTATGATGGCACCGACGCCTTCGTCTCGTATCATCAGCCTGTTGCTCCGTTCTTTGATTCTTCCCTGCCCCGGCACCATCATCACCAGCCTCTTTCGGACGGCTGCCGGGGGAAGCTCTCTTGGTGCCTTCTGCCGCGTGCACCTCGCCTAGGCACTCCTTTTGCCCTTTTTTGCACTCGAGACAAACCTTGGGAAAAGGAGGGCAATAAAGGCATTACGGCGCATCTGTCCTTATATTCCAAAGGATGTAGGTGCTCGCCAAATTTTAGTCTTAAATATGTAATCTCTTTTATCCATGTTTGTGTTCTGTAAGGTCTGTACTTGTTTATCTGCATATTAATGAAAAAGACAAGCCTTGCCAGTTACTTGTGCATGTGTTTTATCCAAGCAGAGGAGGAACGCCTCTATAGTTTTAGGTAAACAAGTTTTCCCGGCAAGGTATCTTGCTGGTGTCCTCCGTTGTTGCCTCCTATCGGGGCTTGAAACTACGAAATGGAACCGACTCCTTGTCGATCCTTCTCTGTCAAATGCCACTACAACCATCTTGACCGAGGCAACGTTCAGATCAAAGGATGGGAGCACAAATGCTTTGAAGGTGACAAGGTTTCTCTATGCACAAGTTTTCTTTTTACAGAGACACGCATGGATAAAAGGAAACTTATGTGCTCGGCTTGTCGGGGATCGATATGTAAGCTTGTTTTCTGTCTCTTCTTCCCAGGATCAAGTCCGTGGTAAGAGCCCTGTAATTAGTTGCAGGGTAAAACATAGCAGCATATGACCTCATCTAAATTATCATGGCAAGTTTAAGCTAAGCTAATCATGCTTGCATGTTTTTAGGGCGCCAGCGCTTCATTTTATCATCTGTGCTCAGGGTCTGCGCCTGGCTTTCTACAAAGGGTTACATGCGCATCAACAAGGCTTGTACAAAAGGGTGGATGTCGGGGCAGGGCCCAACAGCCGCGCCTTACGGGTAGAACTTGCGAAGATTCTCGATATTCCATGAGTTTTGCATTTTAATGCCATCTTCGGTCTCCAGACGGACTGCGCCAGGTCTGGTCACTCGTACTACCCGGTAAGGGCCTTCCCACTTTGGTGTCAACTTTTTGGAACCCTTGGCGGACTGAACACGCCTAAGGACAAGGTCGCCTTCCTCAAGGCTCCGGGCATGGACCCTGCGGCTGTGATAGCGGTGCAGGGCTTGCTGGTAGCGTGCAGCACGCACAGCAGCCCAGAGACGGTTCTCCTCAAGGAGCACGGCATCGTCCTGCCGGTGCTGCTCTTGCTCTACTTCATTGTAGGCAAATACTCGAGGTGACCCGTATATTATTTCCGTGGGGATCACTACTTCTGCCCCATAGACTAGGGAGAAGGGAGTCTGGCCGGTAGCTCGATTTGGTGTCGTACGGAAGGACCAAAGAACCACCGGCAGCTCGTCGATCCAGCGTCTACCGCACTCCCGCAGCTTATCAAAAGTCCTTGTCTTGAGCCCACGCAGCACTTCAGCATTCATCCTCTCAGCCTGTCCATTGCTCCTGGGATGAGCAACAGAGGCGAATGAAACCTTGCTTCCGAGGGTTTGAACGTATTGCATGAACGTGGGGCTTGTGAACTGGGTGCCATTGTCAGTGATGACTCTGGCGGGTATTCCGAAACGGCACACCAATCCTTTCAAGAACTTGATAGGTGATTATGCGGTCACCTTCCTCACAGGCTCCACTTCTGGCCACTTTGTAAACTTGTCGATTGCAACGTATAAGAATTCAAAGCCCCCGATAGCACGGGGGAAGGGGCCCAAGATGTCGAGCCCCCAGACCAAAAATGGCCATGACAAAGGGATCGTCTAGAGAGCTTGAGCTGGTTAATGGATATTCTTGGAGTGGAACTGGCAGGCTTCACATCTGGTGACTAGCTCAATTGCATCTTGGAGGGTCGTGGGCCAGTAGAAACCTTGCCGGAAAGCTTTTCCAACCAAGGCTCTTGATCCAATATGGGAGCCACACATGCCTTTGTGTATCTCTGCCAACAGTTCCTTCCCCTCTTCCGGGCAAATGCACTTCAATTTCACACCATTGGGCCTCCTTCTGTATAATGTGTCATCGACAAACTGATACATACTGGCCCTCTGGGCTACTCTTTCAGCTTCTTCTTGCTCTTCGGGAAGTTCTCCAGTTTGGAGGTAGTGGACTATGTGTCGTGCCCAAGTTGGAGCTTGAGGCTCGACAACGAGGACAAATGGCACCTCCTCACTCACGGGAGCACCCAGCTCGACTGCAAGGACCTGTGGTTCTGTGGAAGAGTGCAGCTCACCAAGCGAAGTGAAGTTGTTCCTGGCAGCTTCTCTACTGGGGACCTCTGGAGGCCCTGCCGGTAAAGGCTTGTCGGAGTCCAGCTTTCTCCTTTTTCTGGCCATTGTTGTCGGGGATACAGAAGGATGAGTCAGGTGGAGAACAAAAGTCCCTGGTTCCAAAGGAAGCTTTTGCGCAGTGCATTTTGACAGATGATCGGCGATGCTGTTTTCCGCACGTGGCATGTGCTCTGTTTGCAATCCATCAAAACGCTCCCCCAACTTTCTCACTTCTTCAATTTACGTTTCCATCAATGGACTTTGGTAATCCTTGTTCACTTGTCTTACTACAAGCCGCGAATCTCCATGGATGATCAACTTCTTAATCCCCAATTCCGTTGCAATTCTGAGCCCGGCAAGGAGTCCTTCATATTCTGCAGTGTTGTTGGTAGCTTTCTCCTGGGGGAAATGCATTTGGACCACATACTTGAGGTGTTCTTCGGTGGGTGCAACAAGGAGCACACTAGCCCCTACACCTTGCAATGAGAAGGCACAATCAAAGTACATGACCCATTCTTGGGGAGCCCCTTTGCCAGGGATAACTGTTTCTGGTGCCTCTTTGTCTGGAGTGGGTGTCCATTCTGCAATGAACTCCGCCAGCGCTCTGCTCTAAATGGTTGAGGTACTTTCATACTTTAGACCAAAACTTGACAGTTCTAATGCCCATTCAACTATCCTGCCGGTGGCCTCAGGGTTCCTCAGTATGCATTGCAAAGGGAAACGGGTGACAACTATGATCTCGTGGGCTTGGAAGTAGTGGCGCAGCTTCCTCGAGGCCATGATGAGGCCGGAGATTAATTTTTGCACTCCAGAGTACCTTGACCTAGCCCCCTGCAATAGGGAGCTAACAAAGTAAACTGGTCGCTGCACCACGTTCTTCTTTGCCGGGGTCCTGGGATTGCCTTCACCACCCTGCTCTTCTTTCTCCTGATCTATACTCAAGCTTGCCGTGACTGGTTCACTTCCTTCTCTGGGGAGGACAGTACCCGCAGCTGCTCCTCCATCCACTTCCCGCTGTGCCACCAGCATTGCACTAACCACTTGATTGGTTGCCGCTAAATATAGCAGCAACGACCCTTGTGGTTTAGGAGCGACCAAGGTGGGAGCAGAGGAAAGATAGGCTTTTAAGTCCCGCAACGCTGCTTCTGCCTCTGGGGTCCACTTCATGGGCCCTGCCTTCTTCATAATTTTGAAGAACGGTAGGACGCGCTCGGCAGAGTTGGAAATGAACCTACTCAGCGCGGCAACACATCCAGTTAAACGCATCACGTCCTTGACTGTCTTGGGTGCTTGAATCTGCTCGATCGCCTTGATCTTGTCGGGGTTGGCCTCTATCCCCAATGAGACACAAAGAAGCCAAGTAGCTTACCGGAGGGAACGCCAAACACACACTTCTCAGGATTCAACTTCAAGTTGATTTTGCACAGGTTTGCAAAGGTCTCTTCCAATTCCTGAATGAGCGTTGATCTATCCTTGGTTTTGACCACTATGTCATCCATATAATCTTCAATATTCCTGTGCAACTGAGGTTCAAACCCAATTTGCACTGCCCTTGCAAAGGTAGACCCGACGCTCTTTAACCCGAAGGGCATCCGCACAAAGCAGTATGTGCCACATGGGGTAATATACGTGGTCTTCTCCTCGTCTTCCTTAGACATGAATATCTGATGGTACCCGGAGTATGCATCCAAGAAGGAAAGCAGATAGCACCCAGAAGTGGAATTCACAATCTGGTCGATGCGTGGCAAGGGGAAACGGTCCTTCGGGCATGCCTTGTTTAGATCTATGAAGTCTATGCAACGCCTCCATTTCCCATTCGCCTTGTGCACCACCACTAGGTTTGCCAACCATGTTGGGTGCAACACTCCCCTGACCAAACCAGCTGCTTCAAGTTTCTTGATTTCTTCGGCAATGAATTGCTTTCTGCCGCTCCAAAGCTTGTTTACTGACCTTCTACTTGACGGGCCGAGCATGAGGGAAGAAAGCAAGGTGGTGCTCGATTACCTCCCTGGGAACACTGGGGATGTCATATGGCTGCCAAGCAAACACATCGACATTCGCCCGTATGAAGGCAATGAGCGCACTTTCCTATTTGTCATCGAGGGTGGAGCTGATGGCGAACATACCATCAGCGCCACCCAGCCCTGCCGGGACCTTCTTCACAGCAGGTGAGGCAAGTTTGGATCTCTTACTAGTGGAACTCTCTGGCAAATCATTGACAGGCGAGGTGCACTCCGGAGAGACGCGCTTCCCGGATTCCTTGCCGGCATCCCTGCTAGCTTTCTTTCCTTTCTTGTTTTGCTTGGTGGGTACTGCAGCTTCTGCGGCCTCGGCAGCGACTGCATCCCGATACATCTTATCCACACATATGATTGCATCCTTCTTGTCTGACGGGATGGAGATGACGCCCATCAGCCCTGGCATCTTCAGAGTTTTGTAGGCATAGTGAGATGCCGCCATGAATTTTGCCAGAGCCGGACGGCCAAGAATCCCATTGTACGGCAAAGGAAGCTCGACCACGTCGAACATAATCTTCTCAGTCTGGTAGTTCAACTCTCCTCCAAACATCACCGGCAGTGTGATCTTCCCCTTTGGACGACTCCTGCCGGGGTTGATCCCCTGAAATGTGCCAGTAACTTTGCGCTCTTCATCTGATATTTGCAGCTTGCTGAGTACCTTGGGGGAAATCAGATTCAACCCTGCCCCACCGTCAACCAACATCTTCGTGACCTTGAGGTAGCAGATTGTTGGTGAAACCAACAACGGCAAGCACCCTACCGTGGTGGTGCGGTCGGGGTGATCCTCTTCGTCAAAGATGATGGGTGTGCGGGACCATTTGAGTGGTTTCTGGGAGTCCGCCGCTGTCTCTATGGCATTAACCTCACATGTCCACTGTTTAAGCTGGCAATGAGAGGAGTGTAATGATGTGCCTTCATCAACGGACAGGGCCTCAGTGGCTTTCTGGAACTCTTGCTCACCGGTTTCCTCTTCATCCCCTTCATCACTTTCGTCATCACCTTCCTTCTTCTCGCGACCTCTAGCAGGTTTCTCTTGATGCTGGCGAACCTTGCCGCGGTGGCCTCCTCTGCCACCTCGGCCCCTCCCGCCAACACCTTCCTGGTCTCTTTCCTTGTCATGCTTCTCGTACTCAGCTTTCTGCTTCTTGACAAGTTGCTCAACTTGGTGACATTCTTGGAGGTCATGGCCCTTGGTCCGGGGGATCTTGCAGTACGGTCCGTCAGCCTTCCCAGCCTTTTCGGCCGCCGCAGCCTCCCGGCAATCAGTGCACGCGACAATTTCCTTGCCGGGGGCTGCGGTCTTGGCCTTCTTGCCGTTACCAGGGGTGCTAGAACCATCAACAGCCAGTACTGCCTTTTCCTTGCGCTTCTGGTTGCACTTTTTATTCTTCCTCTTAGGGTTAGTGGCATCGTCGCCATCTTCTGAGTCAACTTCGATGCCATCTTCTTCTCCAGGGAGTCGCCTCCCTTCCTCTATTCGGGCACACTTATCCGCGAAGGTGTACAGCTCATTCACAGTCTTGGGCAACTGGACGTTCATCTTGGAACGTATCCTCCTGTTGCGCATGTTGGACTGGAACGCGGCAATCACAACTGCCGGGTGGATATCTGGAATGTTCCTGTGCACCCGGCTAAACCTCTGCATGTACTTCCGCAAACTCTCCCCTTCCTTTTGTGGAAGGAGCTGCAAATCGCTGGGCCGTCCTGGTTCTTGATGGCCACCCGTGAAGGCGCCAACAAACTCATTGCACAGGTCGGCCTAGGTCGAGATGGAATTCTCTGGCAGGTGCATCAGCCATGACCTCACGTTTGGCTTAAGTGCCAAAGGGAAGTAGTTGGCGAACACCTTCTCATCTCTTCCTCCGACGACTTGATCAGCGATGGTGTAGATGCTCAAGAAGTCTGCCGGGTTCAGCCTTCCATCATACTTTTCTAGTATCTCTGGCTTGAAAACACGGGCAGATGGCCAACGGAGTTGCCACAGCTCATGAGTGAAGGCGGGGCACCCAACCTCAAAAGGCAAGTATCTGTCGTCACTGGGCGCGGGTTCGTCGACGTCTGGGCCATTGTGCCTGTCGGATTTGC
Organism: Thinopyrum elongatum; assembly: GCA_011799875.1. Taxonomy (NCBI): domain Eukaryota; kingdom Viridiplantae; phylum Streptophyta; class Magnoliopsida; order Poales; family Poaceae; genus Thinopyrum; species Thinopyrum elongatum. The sequence continues at coordinate 207,020,366 of CM022300.1, read as the reverse complement.
GGCGGGTTTCGCGGCGTCGTTCTATAGTGACGCGCGCGTCTTCCCTTCGCCGATCTTCCAGGACCTGTTGTTGATCTCGACGGGACCGAGGATCAGATGAAGCCATTGATGCCTCGTCGGGCTCCTGGTCACGTGGTTCGGGCTGCGGCCTCTGCGCTGGCTGCCGTGGAGGGGATTGCACCGTTGGAGTGGCCCCCTCGACACAGACAGTAGCTCGGACCATGGTCGTTGCTTGCGGGCGATGTGGCGGGCCTGCCCGCTATGATCCTCCCATTTCAGCAAAATCGATCAAAATCTAGATTGTGGCTCTCCACTCATCCATTTGATCGGCCGCTGGCGGGAATCTCAGCAGGAGTTCGGCTCGCGCCATGGCTTCTGAAGCAGTGCTTGGCATAGACAATGATGCAGACCACGACATCGCTCGACTCCTGATGGTACCAGCAGTGGCGGCGCCATGTTCTCATCGCCGCGAGCCGGCCGCCGCGACGGCATAGTGGCGAGAAGGGTGTGCCTGGGGGTTGACGACCCCGTTTGGCGCTTCGTCTTGGTTACCCTGCCTTGGGGATGGCGCGCGCCCATAGCTGCGCCCGTAGCAGGGACAACTAGGGGGTCGCGACTTGCACCAGAGCGGGCGTTGTCGCTGCAGCTGCGCCCTCTGGTGCGGCGGGGAGGTGGAGACTGAACATTCTCCCCACCCGCGCCTTGTGGAACATGGCCGTCGGGATGCTGTTGGTGTCGCCCTCCCCCGGCGTCTTCCGCTCCCACTTCCGCCGTGGCGGGAATGATGACAGCGCCGCCTGCGCCAGTCATGTCCGCCACGATGTCCCCGCCCCCCAAAGCCGCCGCATCACCCATAGTATCAGTGGCTGCATGCGAGGGGGCCTTCGAGGTGGAAGGGTGAGCTGTCGCGCCGGACTTTTTCTTGGGCGCCATGGATGATGAGGCTATTGATGGAGATGATGATGATGAAGATCGACGCGCTGTTCACAACCTCGTGTTCACGCAAGCGATTCCCCCTACCTGGCGCGCCAAAGATGTCATGGTGGAACACAATCACCTATGGGGCCGATCCTTGTGGTTCGGTAGGGGGGAGATCACGTTGCACAAAGAGCGGAGGCCATGGGACAGCACGGCAGAGGTGACACTGGTGATTTTTACCCAGGTTCGGGCCGCTGTGAAGCGTAAAACCCTATTCCTGCTTTGGTGGATTGAAGAGCGGACCGTGATGGTCGCGCAGTGCTCGAGCCCGACAAGGTCGCCTTGGGGGGGAGTAGCTACACGCGTATGAGTGTACAAGTTTCCGAAACCTTTCTTAGGTTGCCATGGCCCCCCTTTTATAGGCTAAGGGGTTACCACAGTGGAAAAACAGTCATTATCTACTGATTAGATAGCCAACAGTGCTATCATACCTAACTCTGTCAGTTAGGACAAGTGCATTAAATGCACTGGTAGGTGTCACGCTGTTGATGTAGCCCGGCAACCCTGCCGCGCCGCTTAACCATCTTCCACCTATCTGCATGACACGCCTCTGGACGGGTGTTATATGGAGGGAATCTCCCTTCCAAATGGCTGCCACGTGCCAAATGACAGCCACATAATCACTAGGGGGCTCGACACCGCACTGATAAGTGACTTGCGTTGCTGTGTGGTGGAGCGGTGGAGTCTTGGCGGGGAGATCCACCCTTGGCGTCACCGGCAAGCCTGCCGGGTGGGATCTTGGGACTTGTCCTTGGTGCGGCCTCGACCTGACCAGGCTCGCCTGTCCAGTAAGGGAGGTCTTTTCCTTAGTGGCATCTTGTTCCCTTGGCTTGTCTTGGTCTTCTTGATCCAGCCTTTGATTTCTCAAAGAGCTATCTCTCTGGTTTGGCTTTATCTTGAAAACTTGGTATTGTTGTATCTTTGCTATTGCGCATGTGTACAGTCTGGGCAACATACGTGAAGGTTTGTTGCACCGACAGGGCTATATACCATTTGTCCCTTTATGCCTATTATACAATGTTCACTTTGCATGTTATACCTCTTTCTATGCCTTTGCGATGCAATTGTGACCCTTGCTTGCACTTACATATGATTCACCATTATACTACTTCTATGTGTATTTGCATGCTTGGTGGAGATCCTTGTTGCTATTGCCATGTTCTATACATGCCCTATGCCATTGTTGATTCTTGTGTGGGAAGATTCATGATGTTCCATTGCTATTTACATACAAATTCTTGCCAATACAATGATGATACTTTGCTCATATCTTGTGTTCATGCTTGTGATATGTCATGTGCATTATATATGCTCACTATTTGCACACATGACATGATTTCCATGATTACTTCTAGTATGTCGCATCTTTGCACTACTAGCTTGCATGACTTGTTTACTACGATCACTTGCTTTGTCGCATCGCCCATGATCCATTCTTGCTCGATTCATTGGCTTGATGACATATATATTCATGCCTCTCACATGATTTACCTTGATGGTTGTCACTTGTCTCCATTAGTTGCATCTCTCATATTCACTTGTAGTGACTGCAACAATTCTATGCTTATTAATCTTGGAGACTTGGATACCTTACATGTGATGCATGCTTATTTGATTGAGCTTCTTGTCTTTGGTTGTTCTTGCATCTTATGCCTACATACCATGCCCTACACACTTGTACTTTCTTATGATAGGAATGATGAAAACACTTGTTGGGTATTTCACCACACGGATGTTTGGTTTTGCATTTCCACTAACCTCATTTATTTTTCCGAGTGTTTGTCATTCTCTTTCATTTTGGAGGATTCACAAGGCGGCACCGTCATGAGACAACTTGGTCATGTGAAGGCGTACACGATGTGCGACACCATTATTTTTGTGACACTACTTAAGGTGAACTCCTTCCCTTTGAGCCATCCTCACATATGCATATTGGATGGGTCACTCTTTCATTGTTGTTTCCTTCTTCTTGTCTACATGGTACATATATTGGATGGAGGACCAACATTGGAGATGGACCCTATGGACCTTCAAGTTGGGGAGTGCCACAACATCGAGCTATGGTACAACACCACCCATAACAAATTTGCATCTTATGCATGGATTGACTCACATTATGATTGCCTTGTTGCATCTTGTATTACCATGTCATCCATGATATATGAGCTTGTGCACTTTCTTAGCAAATTTGTTGTGATCTTCCTTGATGGCAAATTCATAAATCCTGATCACATTGTCCATCATCTATTGCATGATAACATAATCACAGTGAGCACCCATTACCATATTCATGCTTTTGATACACCGTCACATTATGACATCATTTTGCACAATGGTCGCTAAAATCACATTCACAATACCTTTGTGTGCACAATAAATGAATTTGCTCACATGAATGCTTTACATATCATTTTACATAATTTGGCTAAGCATCATGTGCCTTGTCACGAACAATCTTCACGGACGAACCCATGCTTATTTGATGGACACCTTGTGTGCGCTAACCATTGTATTTCCGAGTGTCGTTTGTGTTTGCTCTTTTTGCATGTATACCACTCCGGAGACACCTTGGAGTACTTGGATTGCGCCATGTCTTCAACTCCGTCCAACTACAAGTCCGTCCACGACAACCGTTTCCATGGTGATGAGGTTTACTATCCAAGGTCGGATCTTTCCCAAGGGGAGGAGATGATGCGGAGCATCCTACGATCATCCCCATGTACACTACGACTACTCCCCAAGCTCCAAGTGTCCATACGATGAGACCTCGAGCATACATCATTGGACCTAAGGTGAACTCGCTCCTTTCCAAATCTTCCCTTCCCGCATGTAAGACATGGATGCTACCTCAAGCGCGGACCTTGTGCATACTCAGGTACACCCGAGGAGACCATGGAGAGCCCAAGGTCCAAGGCCAATTGTGCACGGGAGCGAAGGAAGGAGAAGGAAGAAGAGCCAGCTGCTACAACGGCCGGAAATCCGGCCTGAGCCCGGACATCCGGCCTAATCCCAGAAATCTGGCCCCTTCCTATCCAGAGAGCATCCGGAAGCGACCCCGACAGCCCGGACATCTGGCCCCATGCCCCGGACATCTGGCTCCTCCCGAAGCCCCGGGCATCCGGCCCCACCTGACCAGAGAGCACAAGAAACGGGCAAGTCTAGCCCGGACATCCGGCCAGAGGCCCGGACATCTGGCTCCTCGCGAGCCGCCGGACATCCGGCACCTGCCTGCGCGCACAGACTGGGCCGGAGGCCCATGTACCCCTTTACTTTGCCCCCACTTGTACTAGCACTATATATAGACCCCCTCCTCCTCCTAGCAAGGGTCAGCATTGGTTTAGCTCATTTTTTAGATAGAGCTTTGCTCATCCTTGTGGTTCTCCTCCATCAAGAGACCGCGGCCTCTACGGAGAAGATCCAAGCTTGGATTCAAGACCCCTCACGGGAAGATCCCTCGCGGATTCAAGGCCTCCTCATGGAGATGAACTAGTTACCTTTGTATCTTTCCTTTGTTGTCTTTGGATCATGTATCTCGTTGTATGTTCGGATCTAGCACATGTGTGATCGTTTCTTGTTGATTTGAGCGTTTCCTCCCGTTCCTGTCGTGTTTTTCCCCTCGTGTTCTTCGTGGGAATCACCCCCAATCGTGAAAGATTGGCCTACACCGGGTTAGCCCCGTATCAATGATGCATTATGGGCTTATAGAACTGCTTATAAGAATCCTATGGGTATGTCTCCATATAAAATGGTTCATGGAAAAGCATGTCACTTACCTCTCGAACTAGAACATAAAGCTTATTGGGCAATTAAAGAGCTCAACTATGATTTCAAACTTGCCGGTGAGAAGAGGCTATTTGACAATAGCTCACTTGATGAATGGAGAACTCAAGCCTATGAGAATGCCAAATTGTTTAAAGAAAAGGTTAAAAGATGGCATGACAAAAGGATACAAAAGCATGAATTCAATGTAGGTGACCATGTCTTGCTATACAATTCTCGTTAAAGATTTTTTGCAGGAAAACTTCTCTCTAAATGGGAAGGGCCTTACATTATCGAGGAAGTTTGTCGTTCCGGTGCCATCAAGATCAACAACGCAGAGGGCAATAACCCGAAGGTGGTAAATGGGAAAAGAATCAAACATTATATCTCAGGTACTCCCATAAATGTAGAAACCAATATTATTAATACCATAACATCAGAGTAGTACATAAGGGAGACCTACCAGAATGCTCCAGACCCTCGAAAAGGAATAGGTATGTGATACAGTAAGTAAACCGACTCCAAAACTTTTCCAAAGGCAATTTTACTCCGTTTTGGAATATTTAAAAAATTAGGAAAATAAAAAGTAGTCCGAAAAGTGCACGAGGAAGAGACAAGCCGTGGGGGTGCGCCCTACCCCCCTGGGCGCACCTCCCTGGCTTGTGGCCACCTCGTGTGCCCTCCAGACTCCGTTTTCTTGCAGTATACTTCTTTTGGTCGGTAAAAATTCATTATATAATCTCCCGAAGGTTTTGACCACCGTATCATGGCAATATCCTCTGTTCTTGTTTCGAGCTATTTTTGCAGCAGATTTAGAGCAAGATGTCTTCGCAAGAGTCGGTCGGGGAGAGTCGTGTCTCTCACCTGACACCAGGCCCAAGAGCATACAGCGAAGCTGAACCCTTTGGGTGGTCAACGGAGGAAGAGATGGAGGCCGACCTGAAAAGAGTGGATGCTATGGAGGAAGATCAAGAAGTTACTTCTCTTCCCCGACATGATGGCTGGCGCGAGGAGTTCACGAGCTTAGTCCTGCCTGATTCAGTCAAACCACCCGGTGCTAAGTTTATCTCTTATAATAACATGAAAAAGAGTGTTGTTTTTTCTCCCGCAGCCAAGATGCATCCATGGGTGGACGGCGCTCTAACTATCATGGGCAAACTCCACAAGGAAATTATGGATCTCAAGCAGCAAAATCAAAAGCTTGAAGAGGAGAATCGCATCCTGAAGGGCATTATTGCCAAGAATATTGCACCACCACCTCCGAAGAAGGAAACTTGAGTACATGGGTATGGGCACTCCCCTTGGCTAGTTCCAAGCTTGGGAGAGGTGCCCTGGTATCGTAACACCATCACATCTTTACCTTTATCATTTTTCTTAGTTTGATCTTTTTGGTTATATCTTGGTTTAGTAGGATAAAGTTTTTCTTTAGTATGATCTAGTTTTGAGTTTTGCTTTGTGTTCCCTCTATGTAATCAAGTCCGAGAGTTATATAATAAAGATTAGTTTTGAGTTGAGGGCTTTGCTTTCTTGCTATGATCTTGAGAAAAAGAAAAAAATAGAGATGAAAGAAATAAAAAGCTTATATAATAATCTTATGGGAAGTGATGACTTCACATATAAGAAGTGTGCCGTATAAAATTTGTTGGGAGTTGACAAACATAGTTTTGGTCATTGTTGCAATTAATAGGAAGTAATAAAGAAAGAGAGGTCTCACATATAAATATACTATCTTGGACATCTTTTGTGATTGTGAGCACTCATTAAAATATTGGGATAATTGGTTTTATGCCCCTAGTTGTGTCCCACTCGACAGCATTGCCCCTAATTTTCAAAAGCCAGCGGTTCTGTCCAACCCACTTTGGTCGTCTTGTGCTTTTGCCCTTTGACCGTTTGACCATCACTTTGAAAACTTCATAACTAATTCATACTAAATCAGAAAAATGCAAATAAGATACCAAAATGTTTGGGAAAACATCACCTACATGTCAATGTCATTTGCATTCATGAAAAAAGTGTTGGAAAGTGCCCATCCGAGTTTTAGCTCCTATGATACAACCATGAACAATAAAATCTTAAAAAGTTCAAAAAATTCCAAAAAAATTGGTGTCAAAGAATGACAAATGTTTTAAGTGCTTGTCAAGTTTCATCAGGGAATGACATTTGTGGAAGTCATGGCAAAAAAAATAGTCAACACTCCAAAATAGATTTTTTTTGCCACGACTTCCATGAATGTCATTCGCTGATAAAACTTGGCAAGCACTTAAAACATTTGTCATTCTTTGCCAAAAAAATTATTTTTGAATTTTTCGAAATTTTTTAGATTTTACTGTTCATGGTGGTATGATAAGAGCTAAAACTCGGATGGGCACTTTCCAACACTTTTTTCGTGAATGCAAATGAGATTGACATGTAGGTGATGTTTTCCCAAACATTTTGGTATCTTATTTGCATTTTTCTGATTTAGTATGAATTAGTTATGAAGTTTTCAAAGTGACAGTCAAACGGTCAAAGGGCAAAAGCACAAGACGACCAAAGTGGGTTGGACAGAACCGCTGGCATTTGAAAATTAGGGGCAATCCTATCGAGTGGGACACAACTAGGGGCATAAAACCAATTATCCCTAAAATATTATATGCTAAAAGGTTGATGTCAGACAAGGAAGACAACATAATAGCTTATGTTTCCATATATCCGAATAGAAGTTATATTGTCATGGATCCTCCAACATGTTGAGCTTGCTTCTCATCCTATGCTAGCCAAATCGTCTGCATCAAGTAGAGATACTACTTGTGCATCCAAAGTCCCTTAACCCAGTTTTGCCATGAGAGTCCACCATACCTACCTATGGATTGAGTAAGATCCTTCAAGTAAGTTGTCATCGGTGCAAGCAATAAAAATTGCTCTCTAAATATGTATGATCTTTTAGTGTGAGGAAAATAAGCTTTATACGAACTTGAGATATGGAAGAAATAAAAGTGACGGACTGCATAATAAAGTTCTTTATCACAAGCGGCAATATAAAGTGGCATTCTTTTGCATTAAGATTTTGTGCATCCAACCATAAAAGCGCATGACAACCTCTGCTTCCCTCTACGAAGGGCCTATATTTTACTTTTACCTTCTACCTTTATACAAGAGTCATGGTGACCATCACCTCTCCTTTTTATACTTTTTCCTTTTGGCAAGCACAATATGTTGGGGAAGATCCGGATATATATATATATATATCGACTTGGATGTAGGTGTTCATAAATTACTATCGTTGACGCTACCCTTGAGGTAAATGGTTGGGAGGCGAAACTATAAGCCCCTATCTTTCTACGTGTTTGATTGAAACTTTGATCTCATAAGTATTGCGTGAGTGTTAGCAATTGTGAAAGATTAAATGATGGTTGAGTATGTGAACTTGCTAAACAAAATCTCTTACATTGACTCTTTTCGATGTTACGATAAATTGCAATTGTTTCAATGACCAATATCATAGTTTGTTGGTTTTCAATAAAGGTTTTGATTCATACTTTACCTTGTGAACGAATTGTTACTTTAGCATAAGAAATTATATGACAATATATGGTGTTGTTCTAAAGATGATCATGATGCCCTCATGTCCGTATTTTATTTTATCGACACCTCTATCTCTAAACATGTCGTTATGATTATCGATTTTGGCTTTCGATTGAGGACAAGCGAGGCTAAGCTTGGGGGAGTTGATACGTCCATTTTGCATCATGCCTTTATGTTGATAGTTATTGCATTATGGGCTATTATTACACATTATGGTACAATACTTATGTCTTTTCTCTCTTATTTTACAAGATTTACATGAAGAGGGAGAATGCCGGCAGCTAGAATTCTGGACCGGAAAGGAGCAAATCTGAGAGACCTATTCTACACACATCCAAAAGTCCTGAAAATTTATGGAGAATTATTTTGGAATATATAAGAATTATTGGGCGAAGAAATTTCCACAGGGGAACCACCAGGTGGCCACAAGCCTAGGGGCGCGCCCTACCCCCCAGGGCGCGCCCCTAGGGCTTGTGGGCCTCCTGGCAGGTCTCCGATGTCCATCTTCTGCTATATGAAGGGTTTTTACCTGGAAAAAATCATAAGGAAGCTTTCGGGACGAAGCGCCGTCTCGAGGCAGAAGCTGGGCAGAAGCAATCTAGGGCTCCAGCAGAGCTATTCTACCGGGGAAACTTCCCTCTTGGAGGGGGAAATCGAAGCCATCGTCTTAACCAACAATCCTCTCATCAGGGGAGGGTCAATCTCCATCAACATCTTCACCAGCACCATCTCCTCTCAAATCCTAGTTCATCTCTTGTATTCAATCTTTGTCCCAAAACCTCAGATTGGTACCTGTGGGTTGCTAGTAGTGTTGATTACTCCTTCTAGTTGATGCCAGTTGGTTTATTTGGTGGAAGATCGTATGTTCAGATCCTTAATGATATTCAATACCCCTCTGATCTCAAACATGAATATGCTTGGTGAGTAGTTACATTTGTTCCTGAGGACATGGGAGAAGTCTTGTTATAAGTAATCATGTGAATTTGGTATTCGTTCAATATTTTGATGAGATGTATGTTGTCTTTCCTCTAGTGGTGTTATGTGAACGTCGACTACATGACACTTCACCATGTTTTGGGCCTCGGGGAAGGCATTGGGAAGTAATAAGTAGATGATGGGTTGCTAGAGTGACAGAAGCTTAAACCCTAGTTTATGTGTTGCTTCGTAAGGGGCTGATTTGGATCCACATGCTTCATGCTATGGTTAGATTTATCTTAATTCTTCTTTCGTAGATGCGGATGCTTGCGAGAGGGGTTAATCATAAGTGGGAGGCTTGTCCAAGTAAGGACAACACCCAAGCACCGGTCCACCCACATATCAAATTATCAAAGTAACGAACGCGAATCATATGAGCATGATGAAAACTAACTTGACAATAATTCCCATGTGTCCTCGGGAGCGCTTTGCTTTATATAAGAGTTCATCCAGGCTTATCCTTTGCTATAAAAAGAATTGGGCCACCTTGCTGCACCTTTGTTACTTTTTACCCGTTATGAATTATCTTATCACAAAACTATCTGTTACCGATAATTTCAGTGCTTGCAGAAAATACCATGCTGAAAACCACTTGTCATTTCCTTCTGCTCCTCGTTTGGTTCGACACTCTTACTTATCAAAAGGACTACGATAGATCCCCTATACTTGTGGGTCATCAATGATGAAGATGACGATGGCGAGTCCCCAAGCTTCAAGACCGAGGACGACGGCTCCGACTCCAGCTGAGCGGCGGCAGCACCATCATGTGGCTTGCCGGGAGTGAGACGGGCCTTGCCTAGGCGCCCCTTTTGCCATGTGTTGCACTCGATGTAAACCGTGGAAAAAAAGGGCTAAGAAAAATGTTTTTGAGGATCCCTTAATAAATATTTGCTATTTATAATGCTCGCATGAATGCTTGTTGTCCCCTTTGCTTGTTTGTGCCTTTGTATGATTTCAATCCCTCACCCTACGCGGCTTGGACACTTGCCGGCGCGCGCTCTTGCCACGAGCACTTTGAGGAACGGGTCCTTAGGAGCCTGCTGGCAATGCCGCCACCGGCAACATATCTTGCGGATCTCATCGCAGCTACAGGAACCTTGCCGAGCGGATTCGAGGCGAGATTAGAGCGCGAATGGTCAAGAAAAGGTTCCTCCACATGCAGGTTTTTCATACAAACATAGAATGGCACAAGGGGAATCGCAAAGCGTAACAAAGAACTTTTAGTCGAATTTTTTTCAACTTAGCTTTCTTTGATGTACTTCTTGTTGTATGAAATGAACAATGACGCCAACGCCATTTGAGTGGTATTCCTTCCACCACTCCCCCTGGGAAAATTGCACGCGAGGAATCCCTCTATCTCTTTAAAAAGAAAGAAAGGAAAAGAGTAGTTTGGGAACCTTGGCGGTTTGTCAGCAGTTTTCATACAAGCCGAAATGTAATCACAATGTTGCATGTACTGATACATAAGTAAATATGCACAAAAGGTTGTGAAACACTTTGCTTTATTCACATATGCACAGGGTATGCGCCTGGCTTTGTACAAAGGGATACAATTCTTGAAGACTAAGCTTGTACAAAAGGGGTTGCCGGGAACAAGGCCCGGCAACTATGCCTCATGGGTAGAACTTGCGAAGATGCTCGATATTCCACAAGTTCTGCACTCGGATACCATCTTCGGTCTCCAGATGGACTGCGCCAGGTCTGGTGACTTGTACTACCCGATAAGGGCCCCCCACTTTGGAGTGAACTTGTTTGATTTCTTGGCGGATTGTACGCGTCGAAGAACAAGGTCACCCTCCTCAATGCTTCGGGCATGAACTTTGCGGCTATGATAGCGGTGCAAAGCTTGCTGGTAGCATGCAACTTGCACAGCTGCCCGAAGACGGTCTTCCTCAAGGAGCACAACATCATCTTGCTGTAACTGCTCTGGCTCTACTTCATCATAAGCAAGCACTCGAGGTGACCCGTATATGAGTTCCGTGGGGAGCATCGCTTCTGCACCATAAACGAGGGACAGGGGTCTCTGGCCGGTAGCTCGATTCTGAGTGACCAAAGAACCACTGGCAACTCATCAATCCAGCATTTCCTGCACTTGTGCAACCTATCAAAGGTTCTTGTCTTGAGACCATGCATCACTTCAGCATTTGTCCATTCTGCTTTTCCATTGCTTCTCAGATGAGCAATAGAGGTGAAGCACACTTTGCTCCCAAGGCTCCGGATGTCGCCATAAACTTGGCCATAGCTGGGCGGCCAAGAATTCCATTAAATGGCAAGGGGATCTTAACAACGTCAAAACTATTTTCTCTATTCTGTAGTTTAGTTCCCCGCCAAACGTCACCGGCAGGGAGATCTTCCCCTTGGGCTGGCTTCTCCTTGGGTCGATTCCTTGAAACGTCCTAGTTTTCTCGAGCTCTTTGTCACAAATCTATAATCTCTCGATCACTTCTGGAGAGATCAAGTTCAAGTCGGCCCCACCGTCAACTAGCACTTTCGTGACCTTGAGGTTGCGAATTGTTGGTGAAACCAACAACGGCAAACATCCGACCACAATTGTGTGATCAGGGTGGTCCTCGACATCGAAAATCATAGGCGTATGTGACCACTTGAGAGATTTCTGGGTATCTGCTGTTGGTTCTGCTGTGTTAACCTCACGCGCCCACTGTTTGAGCTGACGGTGAGAGGAATGCAAAGATTCACCCCCATCAATGCACATGGCTTCCATTGCCTTTTGGAATTCATGCCCACTAGACTCATCATCGTCTTCCTCTTCACTCTCATCGTCTTCTTCTTTCTTCTCACGACCTCTAGCAGGTTTCTCCTTTTGTTGACTGGCCTTACCATGGTGCCCTCCTCGGCCACCACGGCCTTTCTTGCCAGATCCACCACCATCATGGCCCTTCTCCTTATCGCGCTTCTCATACTCAGCCTTCTGCTTTTCGACTAGCTGTGCAACTTGCCGGCACTCCTGGAGGTCGTGAACCTTGGTACGATGAATCTTGCAGTATGGCCCGGCCATCAGACTTGCCGGCCTTCTCGCCCGCTGCGGCTACCTGGCAATCAGCGCATGTAGCAGCTTCCATGTCGGAGCCCTCTGTTTTGGTTTTCTTGGTGGGACTGGAATTACCAGATCCGTCCACGGCCATAACTACCTTGCCCTTGCGCTTTCTTTTGCGCTTACAACCTTTCTTTTTTGGGGCGGCAGCATCATCATCCTTAGAATCAACTTCAGCACCAGCATCCTCCTCGGGAAGTCTTCTCCCCTCTTCAGCCCGTGTGCATTTGTCCGCCAACGTATAGAGCTAATTGACGGTCTTCAGCAACCGTATGTTCATCTTTTCCCTCATCTTACGATTGCGCACGTTCGTGTGAAACGCGGCAATCACAGCTATCGGGTGAACATCAGGTACGTTGCGGTGCACACGGCTGAACCTTTGTATATACCTGCGCAGATTCTCATCTTCTTGTTGTGGGATCTCTTGCAAGTCACTGGGTCGTCACAGGCTTTTTTGGCCTCCGGTAAAGGCGCCAACAAACTCGTTGCACAGATGTGACCACGAGGAGATAGAGTTCTCTGGAAAATTCATCAACCAAGACCTCACATTAGGCTTGAGCACTAATGGAAAGTAGTTGGCGAGAATATTTTCATCCCTCCCCCCGGTAGCTTGCACGGCAATCGTGTAGATGCCCAGGAACTCTGCCGGGTTAAGTTTGTCATCGTACTTCTCTGGTACTTCTGGCTTGAACGCCCGAACAGACGGCCAGCGGACTTGCCGTAGATTACGTGTGAAAGCAGGGCACCCAACCTCGTAAGGTAGATACCCGCCAACAATGGGCGCAGACTCATCGATGACTTGTCCGTTGCACTCGTCAGATTGACGGCGCACTTCTCGGCGCCGTTCAATGGTGGTGCGGGCATATTCTGCCCGCCTATATTGCAGCACTTGGCGTTGATCCTACCATGCCTGTGGGTCTCAGGAGGCCATCGATGTTTTGTCGGGCTCTACTGTCCGTTGTGTTTCCCGCAGCTGCTGGCGCCGCTGCTGCTGGGGTTGCTGCAATGGAGGCGACTGCACCGTTAGCGCACCACCTACAACATGGCCATCAGTCTGAGCTAGTGGTGCTGTTTGCGGACGCCGTGAGGGCTCCGCCTGCTGAGATTTGTTTGATTCTACAAATGCAATCAAACTTTGGATAGTGGCTCTCCACTCATCCATCTTGTCTGCCGTTGGAGGGAAATTCTACAACATCTGAGCTCGCGCCATTGCTTCCGCTGCTGTCACAGGCATGTTTGGTAGTGAAGAACGCGACATCTCTCGACTACTAGCAGAGCCAGCAGGAGCGCCATTGCGATCTTGCCATCGTAATGCAGGTGCAGCAGTAGGCTGGCATGGTGGGAGTGGCGCCTGAGGATCTTGAACCTGATCGACATGTGTCTTGTTGTGCAGACGCTGTTGTGTATGCCCATCTCCCGATGGATGCGGCGTGTGCTTCGACATCATTTCCCTCGTTGTTGCTGTCGTTGTTGCAGTGGGTGGATCCCGACTCGCGTCGGACCAAGCGGTGTTACTCCGATGGCCACACTTGCCGGTGCGTCAGGGAAGCAGAAGTTGCGTGTCCGCGCCACCTGCGCCATTGTTGTTGTCTTCGCTAGAGGGCCGAGGAAGATGGCCGCCTTGGACGCCTTCACTCCCGGTCCCCACCGTGGTGGGCACGATGACCATGCCTCCTACGCCGGTCGTGTCAACCATGGTGTCTGCACCGCCTGCAGCAGTGGTGCCACCTGCATCGCTCGTGGACGCGTGCGAGGGAGCGTTAGAAGTAGAAGGCTTCGTAATCGTGGGGCCCTTCTTCTTGGATGCCATTGATGATGAAAATGGTGATGAAGCTTGATGAAATCAACGCGCCGTCCACTGATTTAGGTTCATGCCAATGACACCCCCCCCTACCTGGCGTGCCAAAGATGTCAGTGTGGATGACCATCTATGGGGCCATCAAGCCCCTTGTGGTTTGGCTAGGGAGATGCACACGACGCAAGGAGCAAAACCAACAGAAGGCGCAGGGATTTTTACCCAGGTTCGGGCCACCGAGAGGTGTAAAATCCTACTCCTACTTGCTATATTGGGTGTATGTGTTGGAACACAAGTACAAGGAGGGCTCCCCTGACAAGGAACGAGAGGGGAGGAGCTACGCGTGTAGTTGTGCAAAAGGTTGATCCCTGTAAATGTTGCCCTGGCCCTCCTTTTTTAGCTTAAGGGGTAACCACAGTGGCAAAATAGTAATTACATGTTGATTAGACAACATACAGTGTTGAAAGGATCGAGAAGAGGGGTCTAGAGGGGGGTGATTAGACCCTTAACAAGCAAAAGTAGCAGTTTTTAAGTTCTTCAAGTTGAGGTGCAGTTTTAGCACAAGTTTAAGCATTCACAATACATTTCAAGCAAGCATAACAAGAGTATGAGCAGCGAAAAGAGTAAAGCATGCAATTTGCAAGAAAGTAAAGGGATGGGATTGGAGTGTGCAAACGCATTGAAGACATAGAGATTTTTGTCGTGGTTCCGATAGGTGGTGCTATCGTACATCCACGTTGATGGAGACTTCAACCCACGAAGGGTAACGGTTGCGCGAGTCCACGGAGGGCTCCACCCACGAAGGGTCCACGAAGAAGCAACCTTGTCTATCCCACCATGGCCATCACCCATGAAGGACTTTCCTCACTCGGGTAGATCTTCACGAAGTAGGCGATCTCCTTGCCCTTACAAACTCCTTGGTTCAACTCCACAATCTTGTCGGAGGCTCCCAAGTGACACCTAACCAATCTAGGAGACACCACTCTCCAAAAGGTAATAAATGGTGTGTTGATGATGAACTCCTTGCTCTTGTGCTTCAAATGATAGTCTCCCCAACACTCAACTCTCTCTCTCATGGATTTGGATATGGTGGAAAGAAGATTTGAGTGGAAAGCAACTTGGGGAAGGCTAGAGATCAAGATTCTTGTGGTTGGATTGGAATGTCTTGGTCTCAACACATGAGTAGGTGGTTCTCTCTCAGAAAATGAGTAGTGGAAGTGTAGGCACGTTCTGATGGCTCTCTCTTGAATAGAGAAGGGGGGTGGAGGGGTATATATAGCCTCCACACAAAATCCAACCGTTACACACATTTGACTCAACTCGGTCAGACCGAATGGAAGAACTCGGTGAGTCCGATTCAATTCAAAATCTGAACATTAGGAAATTCGGTGGGACCGACAAGATCAACTCGGTGGGACCGATGTGCTAGAGTTAGGGCAAAACCTCATCTCGGTGTGACCGATTGCATTAACTCGGTGAGACCGATTTCAGCAATGAGCAAACAGAGAATTGGTCAGGCAAACTCGGTGGGACCGGTTGCACATTTTGGTGAGACCAAAATAATTGCAACAGGCAACAGAGAGTTTGCAAGGCGAACTCGGTGAGACCGATCGCTTGTTTCGGTGAGACCGAAATGTTATGAAGGGAAACAGAGAGTTTGCATTGCCATCTCGGTGAGACCGAAATCCCTATTGGTGAGACCGAACTGATTAGGGTTTCTGGCAGTGGCTATGTCAAAGGAACTCTGTGGCGTCGGATAGATCAAATTGGTGGGGCCGAGTTTGACTTTAGGTTTAGGACATATATGGATTTGAGAAAGTGGTTGAGGGATTTGGAGCATATCACTAAGCACTTTGAGCAAGTAGACCATTAAGCAACACCTCATCCCCTTTTAATAGCATTGGCTTTTCCTATGGATTCAATGTGATATTGGATCACTAAAATAGAAATGAAGAGTCTTGAGCTTGTGCCAATCTTTGTCCTTGGCATTTTGAAGGGGTTCCAAATCCTCTTGTCCATGCCATGCCCTTGTTGAACTTTCTGAAATATACTAGATGAAAATATTAGTCCAACAAGAGATAGATTGACATTAATTACCAAAATCACCCAGGGAGCACTTGTGCTTTCACAGGAAGCACTTGTGCTTTCAATCTCCCTCTTTTTCGTAATTGATGACAACATACATCAAAGCTTTATATAAGGATATGAAAGGTAACAAGTAAAGATTTGGAAGGACATGTAACATGCATAGGCTCCCCCTACATGTATGCAATCATGCAAAGATAGAATATGAGAGCATGTGAATGCATAAGCATGTCAGAGCAAGCAATGAGTTACATGTATCTTGGCTATGTGCATCAGAGCAAATGATGTAGATACAGGGAATGTACCTTCATGTTCATGAGTCCTTCTTGCAAACAATATGTACATCAGCAAGAGATCATCATGCACATGTGTGTGATGCATATACTTACCTTGTGATCTTGAGCTGGCTTTAGAAGAGATGACTCTGAGAAAACAGGGTTAGATAACACAGAAACACCACTAAACAAAGCAAGTTCAGAAAACCACAAGAGTACCAAGACTGGGATGACATGTAGTGAGTGAGTACTTAGTACTCTATTTGGGTATAGACATGTCCCCAAAGATTAACGATATGCAATGAATTCCAAAGATTTTCTTCCCTTAGATATGAACTCTTTCTCCCCCTGAATCTGGTATTGGATAATGGGAGAAGGTAGGGTAAGAGAAAATCAAAGCAACCGAAATCAGAGCAAAACAAACATACATTAACATGTCTTTCCCCTCTTAAAGACATGTGACTTCTCTCCTCTATTGTTAATAAGCATCCCATGTGATAAGCTTTGATGTGCTCTCTCTCCCCCTTTGACATCAATTTCCAAGAAGGGACCTTCTGGAGCATGAGTCAAATAGGTTTGGTCCTTGAAACACATTACAAAGCAGCATGTAGTTTAGGATGCTAGAGGATAAGAATCATCGAGTGGAGCTGGAGAAGAATTGATATTTGTAATGACAAAAGGTTTTCTCAGCAGTGAAGTCGGGAACGCTGATTCATTTTCATCGGTGACACCGAGTTGGCAGTGTCATAAATGATGCAAATCGGTTAGACCGGGTTAGTCCTCGTCGGTTGTACCGATGAACTGTCTACAATGTATTATTGCAGTTCAGTCTAGCCGATTGCCATGAATCGGTGAGGCCGAGTTCAATACTTAGGATACAATTTGTCACCTCAGCTCACTTGGCAAATAAGATCTCACAAAGATTTGCAAGGAATTAACTAAAGGATTTGCAATGAATTAGATGCAGAAAATGCAGAGAAAAGAAAAAAATCTAGATGAAGTTTTTTTAATGCTTTTTTTCAAAAAGGGGAACAACCAAGTAAAAACATATGCAAAGCAAAGAAACACTAGAGAACTTCATCTAGAAGGGGTCGGCGACAAAGTCACCTATGTTAGAGTATATTTACTGAGGAGTCAAGTGATAACACTTGATCGTAGGTCATACTTATCGTTTAAGCTCAAAATGGGGTTACCATTTTTTGTTTAAGCATTTTGATGTATTCACATCTTGTTGAGCTGCTTTGACCCATGACTTCGGGTGAAGCTTCTCTAAGATGGAATAACATACCTTGGGTGGTGGTGTTGATCTTGATCATGTAGTCGAACTTGTGTTGGATGCTCAAGGTTGATGTAGTTCATCAAGAGTTGGGAGCACCTCTTATAGTTTGAGTTCATCTTCCTACATGGGTTAGACTTGCAAGGAAGAGCACTTGTGTATCCAAAATGACAATCATGAAACTTAATACCAAATGAAATTTGATATATAGAAATTGTCAAAGGATATGTTGTGTGGATTCAAGCTTCCTTGTCTTCATCCACCATATTGTAGAGACTTGGTGATGTAGAGATTGTTCTAGATGTGAGTGATTTGCAATCTCATAGATTTGAGCTCATCCAAGTACCTACAAGGGTTAGATAGCATGCAAGGGTACAGGTATAGATCCAAGACATATGATCATCATCATAAGAGAAATATCAAGGATTAGTCAAAAAGGCTCATGTCTTGCATGTATCCACATGGAGTTTCTACTCCAAGTTTGAGGCATCAATGATGTTCAATTCACCTCTCAAATGGCAAAATACTTTCTCATCAAGCGGTTTGGTGAATATATCCACCAATTGCTTATCGGTACGAACATGCTTAAGATCGATGTCTCCTTTTGCAACATGATCTCGAATGAAATGATGACGAACTTCAATATGCTTAGTTCGAGAATGTTGCACGGGATTGTGAGCAATCTTAATTGCACTTTCATTATCACAAAGCAATGGAACATGTTTCACATTTATCCCATAATCTTTAAGAGTTTGGGTCATCCAAAGTAATTGAGCACAACATGAACCAGCGGCAATGTATTCCGCTTCGGCGGTGGATAAGGATACCGAGTTTTGTTTCTTGGAGGACCAAGACACAAGAGATCTACCAAGAAATTGACACGTACCCAAAGTGGACTTTCTATCAACCTTGTCACCGGCATAGTCTGAATCGGAGTAGCCAATAAGATCAAAAGAAGACCTCTTAGGATACCAAATGCCAAAGTTTGGTGTATGAATTAAGTATCTCACTATCCTTTTCACAGCCTTAAGATGACATTCTTTTGGGGCCGCTTGATATCATGCACACATGCACACACTGAGCATAATATCGAGACGGGAGGCACAAAGATATAGCAATGAACCAATCATAGAGCGATAAACCTTTTGGTCAACCGGTTTGCCATCCTTTGTCAAGTCAAGATGTCCACTATTAGGCATGGGTGTTTTCATACCTTTGCTCTCTTGCATGTTGAACTTCTTGAATAAGTCCTTGGTATACTTTGTTTGGGAAACAAAGGTACCCTCCTTAGTTTGCTTGATTTGCAAACCAAGAAAGAATTTGAGTTCACTCATCATAGACATCTCAAACTTCTTCGGCATTAGCCTTTCGAACTTTTCACTAAAATGAGGGTTAGTCGAACCAAATATGATATCATCCACATAAATTTGGCACACAAATAATTCACCATTAACCCTTTTAGTAAAAAGTGTAGAATCAATCTTTCCAATCTCAAACCCTTTTTCAATAAGAAACTTAGTCAAGCATTTATACCATGCTCGAGGAGGTTGTTTGAGACCATAAAGAGCTTTGTGAAGTTTGTAAACATGATTAGGTTTCTTGGGATTAACAAAGACGAGAGGTTGTTTAACATAGACTTCCTCCTCAATTTCTCCATTAAGAAAGGCACTTTTAATGTCCATTTGGTATAGAGTGATATCATGGTGATTGGCATAAGCAAGTAAGATGCGTATGGACTCAAGTCTAGCAACGGGGGCATATGTCTCACCATAGTCCATACCTTCGACCGGAGTGTAACCTTGGGTGACAAGACGGGCCTTGTTGCATACAACTTATCCATCTTCATCTTGCTTATTCCGAAACACCCATTTGGTTCCAATGACATCGTGCTTTTCATCGGGCTGTTCAACAAGCGTCCATACTTGATTCCTCTCAAAATTGTGTAGCTCTTTGTGCATAGCGTTCACCCAATCCGGATCATCAAGAGCTTCTTCCACCTTCATAGGTTCAATGTTAGAAATGAAAGAATAATATTCACAAAAGTTAGCTAAGCGGGACTTAGAGCGAGTAATTCTCCCGGTTTGAATATCATCGAAGATTTGTTCAACGGGATGATCTCTTGAAACTCTTTCTCTAACACATGAAAGCTTTTGTTTGGGTCGGGGTGGAACATCCTCTTCATCATCTTGTTCTTCCTCTTGTCCTTCTTCATTGTTGTTGGCATTGATGTTCTCTTGTGGAGGTGGAGAAGGAGGTCGATGAGGTTCATCTTGATGTACTTCCTGGTTTCCTTCGTCTTGACGTGTTCCACTTGTGGATGCCTCCAAGTCAACTTGTGGTTCACCTTGGTGTGAAGTTGAGTCTTCCACTTGAATGGATGAGGTACTCTCCTTCACCTATGTTGGGCAAATCTTCCCAGTAGACAAGTCTTGAATTGCTTCCGAAGGGTCTTTGTCTCCTACATCAATTGGCAATTGCTCTACTTGTGAGCCGTTAGATTCATCAAACTTCACATCTACCGTCTCTTCAACCTTTCGGGTGAAAATGTTGTAGACACGGTAAGTGTGAGAGTTTGAGCCATAACCGAGTAGGAAACCTTCATGAGATTTAGGAGCAAATTTCGAACGACGATGCTTATCAAGAATGTAGCACTTTGAGCCAAATACTCGAAAGTATCCAACGTGGGGTTTGTTACCGGTGACAAGCTCGTATGCCATCTTGCCGAGTAGCTTGTGAAGATACAGTCGGTTTGTTGCATGACAAGCTATCTCAACCGCTTCTGCCGAAAAGTGTTTTGGCGTCTTGTATTCATCAAGCATCATTCTCGCCATCTCAATGAGTGTTCGGTTCTTCCTCTCAACAACTCCATTTTGTTGAGGTGTGTATGTAGCCGAGAACTCATGTGAAATCCCTTCTTCGTCAAGAAAGGTATCCACATTTGCGTTCTTGAACCCCGTTCCATTGTCGCTCCGAACCTTCTTGATCTTCACTTCAAATTGATTTTGGGCCTTCCTAGCGAAGTTCTTGAAGATCTTTTGGACCTGTGATTTATCATCAAGAAAGAACACCCACGTAAATCTGGAAAAATCATCAACAATGACTAAACTAGACGAGTTTCCACCGAGACTCTTGTAGGCATTGGGACCAAAAAGATCCATATGAAGTAGCTCAAGCGGTCTTCTCGTCGTCATAATGTTTTTCACGGGATGACTTCCTCCAACTTGTTTTCCTGCTTGACAAGCACTGCAAAGTCTATCCTTGTCAAATATAACATCTTTAACACCAAGGATATGATCACCTTTAATAAGCTTATCAAGATTTAGCATGCCCACATGACCTAACCTTCTATGGCACAACCAACCTTTAGAAGATTTAGCAATAAAGTAAGTTCTAGGTTGAGCTCTTTTAGTGAAGTCAACAATGTAAAGATCACCTCTATGTATACCGGTAAAGACCATATTATGATTATCTCTACGAAACACTTGGCAGTCTACTTCAGGGAATAAAACATTAAGACCGAAGTCGGCTAGTCTAGATACGGAAAGTAGATTGTAGCCAAGAGATTCAACAAGCATAACATTTTGGATGGAGCTGTCATGTGAGATGGCCACCTTACCAAGGCCAACCACCTTACCCTTTGAGTTATCACCAAAAGTGACATACTTTCGAGGGCCGTCGTTTTCAGCAAGCTCACGAAACATATCCTTGTCTCCGGTCATGTGATCGGTACATCCACTATCAAGAACCCATTCCTTTCCTCCAGCCATGTAACCACAAAGGTTAGCCATAAGACCAAGATGTCTCATAGACTCATCAAGATCAAAGTCACTATCATCATCCTCGTCATAATATCCATGTTCAACATCATCATCATATGAATGATCATTACCTAGAGAAGGTAACTCATTAGATTTATGACCATGACAATGTTCATATTTATGAATTCTAATAACTTGCGAGATGATGTCACTAATGATTCCAACATCTCCTTTGGCTTGCATGAGGTCACGAAGCTCAAATAAACAATCACCAAACTTAGGATCACTAGAATTCATCTTATTTAAAGCAATGGACTTTTGAAGAATCTCATCTAGATTTTTCAAGGAATAGTTTGGAAAGTGTTTCTCAAGATATCTCCATATAGTGTAAGCACATTCAAGTGTAGGCAAGCACACAATCAAGTTTCTAGGCAATCCGCTAATGATAAGATTAACAGTTCTAAGATAGCGGATCATGTCAAGAGACTCATCGGGGGTAGGATGCAAAGGATCAATAGGAGGTGCATAAGGGCAAGTAATATACTTGTTCAAATTATATTCATTGAAAATCACAAGCATCTCATTTTTCCAATCATGATAGAACTCTCCATCAAGTAAAGGTACTCTACGTCTAATACTCCCAATCATAGACTCATCCATCTTCCTCCAATGGTGATTAAACCAAAGCAATGGAAGCCAATGCTCTGATACCAATTGAAAGGATCGAGAAGAGGGGTCTAGCACTACAGGAATCAGGAGATTTGTCGTCTGCCATGGCAGACGGCAAAGGCATGCCTGGCGGACAGTAAAGGCCTTTGCCGTCAGCCAGCAGACGGCAACACATCCGGCTGAAAAGACTACGACAAAGGGCTCTTTGCCGTCTGCTGGCGGACGGCAAAGATGCAAAGGCCTTTGCCGTCTGCCAGCGGATGGCAAAGAGCCTGGACGGCACACGTGGCAGCTTAGGTCCGTTAGGGGGTTAACGGCGTGCTTTGCCGTCTGCCAGCAAACGGCAAAGTGCCCAAATAGGCCAGCCCAGGTACCTGCCACATGGCTTGCGATGCCGTCTGCTGGCAGACGGCAAAGATGCAAAGGTCTTTGCCGTTTGCCAGCAGACGGCAAAGCTGCCAAATAGGCCAACCCAGTACACCCCAGTTTGCACACGTAGCTGCCACGTGACAGCTTTGCCATCTGTTGGCTGATGGCAAAGCTCTTTGCCGTCTGCTGGCAGACGGCTAAGAGCCTGTACAGCCCCTTTTTTCTGTTTTTTCTTAAATTCATTCAATTTCACAGATATATATAACAAATTTCCAACAACATATATATAACAAGTTTCCAACAGCATATATATAACAAGTTTCCAACAACAAGTTATCCAACAACATATCCAACATAAAATGGTTTCATCCATACATACATATCCAACAACAAGTTTGCAACAAGTTTCCAAAAACATAAAGGAAGCACAAGGAGAAGAGTAGACTCCATCAATGCAAGCTTCCTCATCTAAAGGAAATCTGCAAATTGGGAAAGAAGAAAGTTAGAAGAAGAAGAAGAAGAAGACTGGCTAGAAGAAGAAGAAGAAAAAGAAGAAGAAGAAGAAGAAGAAGAAGAAGAAGAAGAAGAAGAAGAAGAAGAAGAAGAAGAAGAAGAAGAAGAAGAAGAAGAAGAAGAAGAAGAAGAAGAAGAAGAAGAAGAAGAGGAATTTTTCTTCTCTTTCTTTTTCTCCTCTCCCCTTCTTTATCTTCTTCTTCTTCTAACTAAGGTAGGTAAAATGCCATTTTTTAGCTAAGCTAGGTAAAAATGCTAAGTGTAGGTCATTTTAGAGCTAAGCTAGGTAAATAGGTCATTTTGGAGCTTAGTAAGGTTATTATGTCATTTTGGAGGAAAATAAGCTAAGTCTATGTCATTTTGGAGCTAAACCAAGGTTATCATGCCATTTTTTACCTAAGTATGCTAAGTATGTCATAAATAAACTGAAGAAGCTAAGTCTAGGTCATTTTTGAGCTAACTAGGTAGTTATGCCATTTTTGAGGCTAAAATAAGCATATTAAGTCATTTAGGAGGAAAAAATGCTAAGTATAGGTCATTTTATAGCTATCCTAGGTAAAGTATGTCAGTTGGAGCTAAGTAAGGTTATTATGTCATTTTCGAGGAAAATAAGCTAAGTATAGGTCATTTTGGAGCTAAACCAAGGTTATTATGCCATTTTTTACCTAAGTGAGCTAATTATGTCATAAATGAACTAGCTAAGCTAATTATAGATCATTATTGAGCTATCCTAGGTAGTTATGCCATTTTTTAGCTAACTAAGCATATCAAGTCATTTGGAGGAAAAAAATGCTAAGTATAGGTCATTTTATAGCTACCCTAGGTAAAATATGTCATTTTGGAGCTAAGTAAGGTTATTATGTCATTTTTGAGGAAAATAAGCTAAGTATAGGTCATTTTGGAGCTAAACCAAGGTTATTATGCCATTTTTTACCTAAGTGAGCTAATATTGTCATAAATGAACTAGCTAAGCTAATTTATAGATCATTATTGAGCTATCCTAGGTAGTTATGCCATTTTTTAGCTAACTAAGCATATCAAGTCATTTTGGAGGAAAAATGCTAAGTATAGGTCATTTTATAGCTATCCTAGGTAAAATATGTCATTTTGGAGCTAAGTAAGGTTATTATGTCATTTTCGAGGAAAATAAGCTAAGTATAGGTCATTTTGGAGCTAAGTAGGTCATTTCTTAAGCTAAGTATGCATTTGTTAAGCAAAACACTTGGGAAAACTTACCAGCATCACGGAGGTGAAGGACCGGCCGGGTTTGCGCCAGTGCCAGACGGAGAAGGACCGGTCGGGGTTGTGCCAGTGCGAGATGGAGAAGGGTCGGTCGATGCTTGTCGGGAGGCATGCTGCACCAAAGATCATTTGCAATGTCTCGTTAGCATGATGCAACTGAAATGTGAATACTAGTAACTAATGACCATTCAAATGAAACTCACCGTGTCCGCTATACCAATCTGGGGCATCAGCGGAGGGATCTGACCGTTTTTCTCGCACACGGACTGCACATTCTGTTTTCACGAATCAGTCATATTAGTTAGTAATGAAACGAACATTACGTGCATGATTTGGCTAATATGCAGGAGAAACTTACCACGAGGAGCTCGTATAGGGCCCGGTGAGACGCATCGTTCCGGTTCCTCTTCGCCTCCAACATACTAGCCGTCCTCTCCTCCAACTCCCTCTCCCTCTGCGCCGCCTACCTGTTTGCCTCCGCCAGAAGCTCCTGGGCCCTAGCCTCCATGGCGAGCTCCATTGGCCATGGACGAGGCCTTATCTCAGGATCAGAGCTTGTCTGGCACTTCGTGATCTCCAGGAGAGTTCTAGGACAACGTATGAGTCCATCCCCAATGGCTACCGAGCCATGGTACCTCCCGCCACCAGATAGCATCATGATCTCTGGATCAAAATTACTCTTGCTCGGGTTGAAGTCCTCCCTTTCCTCGTCTTCCCAACGTCTTTGTACCTCACGAGCTTGTTGTGGGAGGAGATGTTTGTGAAGCTCTCTGGATGATCGAGGTCATCCTCAGAGAATGCCTTGGCCTTCTTGTACGGGGCAGTATGGGCCATGGCATAGAGGTCGTACAGCGGTGGCACGTCCTTCTTGTTGTGTCGCGCCTAAAAGAGAGGAACAAAATATTAGTTAAGGGCTCAAGCTAGCATGAAGAATGAAATTGCATGAATCGTGAAGCAAACCACATACCCAGTGATCCCCGTACTCAAACAGGTTGGAGCTCCCTTGATGGTGTGGCACACCTTGCATTTGGGCACGCTTATCCCTGGCCTTATTGTCGATGGCTAGCCATTGGGGAGAGCACCACTCATCCACCAACGCCTCCCAACAGTCCATCCTATCCGCACACCAACCCGGGGGCACCTAAGTTAGACAAAGAGAAATTTCAGTGCTACGCCTACGAGTCAAATCAAGGAAACTAAGTACAAGGCCTTAAGAATAGGTAATTACCTTCATGTACTTCTCCTTACTCAGGTACTTGGTGTGGCACTTCTTATTGGCCCTCTTAATGTTAGTCGAGGCGTAGTAGTCTCGAAGAGCCTGCACCCGAGCCTCGTGCCGTAAGTTCTAAAGTAGGCGCTTGCACTCGGCTTCGAGAACCATAGTCGCGTCCGCCTCGTGTTCCTCAAGACACCTGTAGAAGGTCTGCAATCAAACAAGACAACACTGATTAGTACAATCACTAGGTACTGTTGATTTTTAATTCTGTAAAGGAGAAATTACCCAAAACCGCCGGATCACAATGTCGGCCACCGTCTCGCACAAGACACCGTCGACCCTCTCCTCCGGCGGGGCCGGGGCAGCCATGTACAGCTCCCAGCTCAGTGCTAGCTGTGGAACCTCACCCTCACCGGGCAACGTGACCCACCCCGGGAAGTGGTGCCGGCAAAGCAAACCAATGACCTGGTTGGGCCTGCGGACAGCAGGGGCGTGTTTCCAACCCCTGCAGTATGACAAGGCCAACACATTAGATATTAATTTGAAGAAACATGAAGGCAAAAGGTTAAAAAAGAGTAAATGCACTTACTTCTCCCCGTTAGGCTCAATCAACCACCTCTGATCGCGGGTCGGCGGCACGGACGGGAGCTTTGTACCACCACGCTGGTAGACCTTCTTGCCCCCCTCAACCAGCTCGCCCTCGCTATAGCTATCGTCAGAAAAGGTGTCCTCGCCACCATCAGCATGGCCACTAGCCTCCGGAGTCACGTGGGACGAAGACTCTGGGACCGGAATCTCCTGGGACGAAGACTCTGGGACCCGAGTCTCGTCGGACGAAGGCTCGGTGACCCGAGGCTCGTCGGCCCAAGGCTCATGGACTGGAGTCCGAGACGGGTCCAAGTCAGACGGGTCAACCTAAGACGGAGCACTCCGGTGGTCCAGAGAATCAGGTGGGGATGGCGACGAGGAAGGCACAGCAGCCTTCCTACCTCTCCCGCCGCCATGTCCACCTCTAGCAGCCCTCTTCGTCTTCCCCCGACCTCTCCCGGCTGAAGAAGAAGCGCCCGCCGTTGTCTGCATGCTGTCTACCAGCGCTCTCCGAAGGTGCTAGGGGTGGAATAATAGCACCCCGCCCAGCACGCGCCGAGGAAGGAGGCTCAGAGCGCTCTCGACCCGAACCCACGATCTGTCAACACCTGCAATGACAAAGAGTAAACGAAATAAGTACAACATAAACATAATAAAATATTTAAGTGTGTATCGTCATCATGAACATAATACCGCCAGGGTGCTGTGTCGGGGTCGCGGTGTCGAGGTGTCGAGGCGGGGTCGGGGTGTCGTGTCGGGTCGGGGTGTCGGGGTCAGGGGGTCGGGGCGGCGACCCTCGACCCCTTTTCCCCTCGACCCTCGACCCTTCGACACCTCGATCCTCGACCCTCGACTCCTTTTCCCCTCGACCCTCGACCCCTCGACACCTCGATCCTCGACCCCTAGACCCTTGACTCATTTTCTCCTCGATCCTCGACCCCTTGACCCTCGACCCCTCAACACCTCGATCCTCGACCCCTAGACCCTCGACTCCTTTTCCCCTCGATCCTCGACCCCTCGACCACTCGGCGACCCTCGACCCCTCGGCGACCCTCGACCATCGGCGACCCTCTTTTTCTACTTTTTCTACTTTTCCTACTTCTTTTTTTCATCTTCTTCTTCTACTTCTTTTTTTTCAGCTTCTTCTGTCTTCTTCTTCTTCTTCTCCTTCTTCTTCTACTTATTGTTCTTTTTTTTTCATCTTCTTCTTCCTCTTCTTCTTCTTCTTCCTCTTCTTCTTTTACTTCTTTTTTTTCATCTTTCTTGTTTATTCTTAAAAAATAGAAAAAAAACCTAACCTAATTAAACTAAACTAACCTTTTTCCTTTTTCCTTTTCCTTTTCCATAACAGACTTCACTGCTTCAACCTAAACTAATTAAACTAAAAAACCTAAACTAATTAAACCTAAACTAACTAAACTAAAAAACCTAAACTAATTAAACCTAAACCTAAACTAATTAATGATCATACAATGGATGGAACATCACAATATGTCAAGTGTCAGTTGAATTTTTTTTATCTCCAATATTTTTATAGTCCTTTGGATTAACATCCAACCACTGAAATATAATTTCTCACATATTAAACATGGACTAAATTTTCTCTAACAGTCCATTTGGAATGTGAACTTTCAAAGATGAATTATATGTAAGAAATGAGATTGCAATGGTTGGAACACCACAATATGTCAAGTCTCAGTTTGTAAGTTGAATTGTTTTTATGTCGGATACTTTTCTAGTCCATCGGATTAACATCCAACCATCACAATCTTCTTTCACACATATTAAACAGGGACTAAATTTACGCATAGTCCATTTGGATTGTGAACTTTCAAAGATGAATTATACACTAACTAATGTGCAATTTTAGTCAGCTGAGTACTTTTTAAAAATTCAGGCAACTCAAAATTAGCAAAAGCTAGTTAAAAAGATATACATCTACTCGCAAAAAAAACATCTAATTTTGCTCCAGGCCTCCAACCAAACACAAGCAGGGGTATACATAGCTCTTTAGCCTAATCTAATATCTAAAACAGAAAAGAAAGAAAACACAAAAAAAACAAGAAAAAAACTGCGCGGAGAGAAGGGGTGGGGGAAGGGGATCAAAGGGGGGGGCAGGGAGGAAGGTGGAGGGGAAGGGAAGGAGAAGGGCTGCATGGAGGGATCGGAGGGGAGTTCCAGGGCGGGGGTGGGAGACGGGAGGGGATTTTTGGGGGACGGGGAAAGGGAGAAGCAGCTAGGTGGGGAGGAGAGAAGGACGAAAGAGGAGGAGGAAGCGCGAGGAAGGAGCGAGGGGAGGAGGGAGGGAGGGGGGGGGGAGGAGGGAGGGAGGGCCGGCGGAGAGGGGGAGGCGAGGGGCCGGCGAGGGGCGGAGAGGGGAAGCGAGGGGCGGGAGGGGGCGCGACGGGTGCGGCGGCGACGGCGTTGGGTGGCAGGGAGGAAAGAGGAGAGGAGAAAGAGAGAGAAGGCGACGGCGGGGGCGCGGCCGTTAAGTTATTTTGAAGCTTTGCCGTCCGCCTCTCCTTTGCCGTCTGCTAGTAGACGGCAAAGGTCGCTTTGCCGTCTGCTAGAGACGGCAAAGAGGGGGCCCGTTAGGGTTTGACAGCCAGTGGGCCAAACCCCCTCTTTGCCGTCTGCTAGCATACGGCAAAGCTTCTTTGCCGTCTGCTAGCGGATGGCAAAAAGATGGTTGATGGCAAAGCCATCCTTTGCCGTCTGCTGCCTCTTTGCCGTCTACTTTCTACTGGCTGATGGAAAAGCCTTTCTTTGTCGTCCGCTAGCAGACGGCAAAGAGGGGGCAGACGGCAAATCTGCTGATTCCAGTAGTGTAGAGGGGGGTGATTAGACCCTCAACAAGCAAAAGTAGCAGTTTTTAAGTTCTTCAAGTTGAGGTGGAGTTTTAGCACAAGTTTAAGCATTCACACTACATTTCAAGCAAGCATGACAAGAGTATGGGCAGCGGAAAGAGTAAAGCAGGCAATTTGCAAGAAAGTAAAGGGATGGGATTGGAGTGTGCAAACGCAATGAAGACACGAAGATTTTTGGCGTGGTTCCGATAGGTGGTGCTATCATACATCCACGTTGATGGAGAGTTCAACCCATGAAGGGTAACGGTTGCGCGAGTCCACGGAGGGCTCCACCCACGAAGGGTCCACGAAGAAGCAACCTTGTCTATCCCACCATGGCCATCACCCACGAAGGACTTGCCTCACTCTGGTAGATCTTCACGAAGTAGGCGATCTCCTTGCCCTTACAAACTCCTTGGTTCAACTCCACAATCTTGTCGGAGGCTCCCAAGTGACACCTCACCAATCTAGGAGACACCACTCTCCAAAAGGTAATAAATGGTGTGTTGATGATGAACTCCTTGCTCTTGTGCTTCAAATGATAGTCTCCCCAACACTCAACTCTCTCTCACGGATTTGGATATGGTGGAAAGAAGATTGAGTGGAAAGCAACTTGGGGAAGGCTAGAGATCAAGATTCTTGTGGTTGGATTGGAATGTCTTGGTCTCAACACATGAGTAGGTGGTTCTCTCTCAGAAAATGAGTAGTGGAAGTGTAGGCACGTTCTGATGGCTTTCTCTTGAATAGAGAAGGGGGTGGAGGGGTATGTAAAGCCTCCACACAAAATCCAACTGTTACACACATTTGACTCAACTCGGTCAGACCGAATGGAAGAACTCGGTGAGACTGATTCAATTCAAAATGTGAACGTTAGGAAATTCGGCGGGACCAACAAGATCAACTCGGTGGGACCGATGTGCTAGGGTTAGGGCAAAACCTCGTCTCGGTGTGACCGATTGCATGAACTCGGTGAGACCGATTTCAGCAATGAGCAAACAAAGAATTGGTTAGGCAAACTCGGTGGGACCGGTTGCACATTTCGGTGAGACCGAAATAATTGCAACAGGCAACAGAGAGTTTGCAAGGCGAACTCAGTGAGACCGATCGCTCGTTTCGGTGAGACCGAAATGTTACGAAGGGAAACAGAGAGTTTGCATTGCCATATCGGTGAGACCGAAATCCCTATCGATGAGACCGAACTGATTAGGGTTTCTGGCAGTGGCTATGTCAAAGGAACTCGGTGGCGCCGGATAGATCCAATCGGTGGGGCCGAGTTTGACTTTAGGTTTAGGGCATATATGGATTTGAGAAAGTGGTTGAGGGCTTTGGAGCATATCACTAAGCACTTTGAGCAAGTAGACCATTAAGCAACACCTCATCCCCTTTTAATAGTATTGGCTTTTCCTATGGACTCAATGTGATCTTGGATCACTAAAATAGAAATGAAGAGTCTTGAGCTTGTGCCAATCTTTGTCCTTGGAATTTTGAAGGGGTTCCACATCCTCTTGTCCATGCCACGCCATTGTTCAACTTTCTGAAATATACTAGATGAAAATATTAGTCCAACAAGAGATATGTTGACATTAATTACCAAAATCACCCAGGGAGCACTTGTGCTTTCACAGGGAGCACTTGTGCTTTCAAGTGCTAACACACCTAACTCTACCGGACTAGGACAAAAACATTAAATGCTCTGTTAGGTGTCATGTGGAGGAGGAGCCCGGCAAGGTTGCCGCACCGCTTGCCCAGCCGCCTCCTATTATCTTGACACGCCCATAGGACGGGTGTCATTAAAGGTAATCTTCCTTCCAGCATACAACCACGTGCCCGACAAAATCCACCAAACCACCCGCGGGCTCGACACCTCATCGATTAGTGACTAGCAGATCGATGAGGTGGAGCGCTGGCCGCTGGCGGGTGCTTGTCGGCCACGGAGCTTGCCGGGCCTTCGCCCTTGCCGGCTCAACCTTTACCAGCAAAGGTTGCCTTTGGTATTAGTTTGATGATCTGTCTTCTCTTCTCCCAAGTTGGAATCTATAAATGGGGTCTTGAATCTTGGTCTTCTTGATGCACTCCTTGATCTCTCAAAGAGCGGCTCCCTTGGCTTGGGAATCTTTGTAAAAACTTTAGTTGGCAGGGAAGCTGCTACTTGTCTATGCATAGATCAGGGTATAAAATACCCATGTTTTATACACCGATAGAGGCCTTTTGTAGATGTACTCATCTCGACTCTGACATCGATGCACATCGGCGCTGCAAGTCAGAGGACGTCACCACCAGGAGCTACCGGAGATCAAGCCTAGAGAGACGATTAGCTCTATACTCATTCCAACTTTTTGGTATTTGTTGCCAAAGGGGGAGAATGTGTATAGATCATTAGGCTTCGAGTGAT
Source organism: Thinopyrum elongatum (assembly GCA_011799875.1). NCBI lineage: Eukaryota > Viridiplantae > Streptophyta > Magnoliopsida > Poales > Poaceae > Thinopyrum > Thinopyrum elongatum. The sequence goes on along the minus strand of CM022300.1, from coordinate 206,989,014 downwards.
CGAGTGCTTCGCTTTTTCCTCGCTTGATTTGCTTTGAGTTTTTGCTACAATTTGGTTCGTGTCACTTTGAGATACTTTTGTGCGATGCTTGTATGAGACTACGTTATCGTGTGCTTGATCATACCATACTTTAATGCTATGATTGTTTGGATATTTATCTCGTATACATTTGTATGATCATTCACTTGCTTGCTTCGTGATGAGTGCCATTTACATTGAAATCTTATCATTTTGAGCGCTCCACCAAGATGTATGTGACATGGAAGAGTAACCCATCGAACCTAATCGATTATGCATTTGCATTCAAAGGCAAATTTTTAATAATGCACAAATTTAGGGGGAGCTCTTGCTTATCACATACTTCTCAAAGCGACGATGTATTTCATTCATTATATCCCTTACCGAAGCTTTGATCTATCGATGGATATTGAAAGTACAACTAAACCCCGAGTGCTTTTGGTAATTAATAACAACATATATGTCATTGATCTAATGAACATTTATGTTAGATTTCAGAAAAGATCAATGATTGGCATGGCATGGACTAATGGATGTGGACCCCTCAAAATGTGAAGAACAAATTTGGCTATTCCAAGACTCTACATTTTTGGTTTAGTGATCCAAGATCACATTGAGTCCCTTGGGGAATCCAATACTATTAAAAGGGGGCGAGGTATTGTTGATGAGGTTGTTGCTCAAAGTGATCTGTGATATTGCTCCAAAAACCCTCAATCACTTTCCCAGATCACATTTGTCCAAAACCTTAATTCATCATTTCGGTCCCACCGATACATTCCATTCCAAACCCACTGACATGACACTACTACTGCCATAGCCAAAACCCGAGCTTTTCGGTCTGACCGAAATGGCTCTCGGTCCCACCGAGATGGCCTGACCAAGTTTCTGTGATGAAATCACTTCATCTCGGAATCACCGAGTGAAACTGGTCGAAATTACCAAAACGTGGTTCAACCTTTGCCACTGCACTTTAGTCCCACCGAGATGACCTAGTCGGTCCCACCGAGACCTCCAACGTTCATATCTTTTGTATAGGTCGGCCTCACCGAGAATTCCAGTCGGTGCCACCGAGTTTCGTCAAAAGTTTGTAACGGTTGGATTTCGTGTGGAGGCTATTTATACCCCTCCACCCCTCTTACACAGTAAGAGAGCCATCAGAACGAACCACAACTTCCACCATTCATTTTCTGAGAGAGAACCACCTGCCATGTGTTGAGATCAAGAGATTCCATTACTACCATTTGAACCTTGATTTCTAGCCTCTTCAAGTTGCTTTCCACTCCAATCCTTCTCCTACCCAAGACAAATGTATGAGTGAGAGATTGAGTGTTGAGGAGACTATCATTTGAAGCACAAGAGCAATGAGTTCATCACCAACACAACATCTATTACCTTTTGGAGAGTAGTGTCTCCTAGATTGGTTAGGTGTCACTTGGGAGCCTCCAAGATAAGGAGTTTGTAAGGGCAAGGAGATCGCCTACTTCGTGAAGATCTACCCGAGTGAGGCTAGTCCTTCATGGACGTAAGCCATGGTGGAATAGACAAGGTTGCTTCTTCGTGGAGCCTCCGTGGGTGGAGCCTTCCATGGACTCGCGCAACCGTTACCCTCCGTGGGTTGAAGTCTCCATCAACGTGGACGTACGATAGCACCACTTATCAGAACCATGCCAAAAATCATCGTGTCTTCATTGCGTTTGAAATCTCCGAACCCCTCCTTTACTTACATGTGCAATGATTTACTTTTCGCTGCTACACTCTTAGAATTGCATGTGTAGGGTGATACTTGACTTGCTAGAATTGCTAAAATCTGCCTACAACTAAAATTCAGAAAATGTTAGGTTTTATTTGGTCAAGTAGTCTAATCACCCCCCCCCCTCTAGACATACTTTTGATCCTACATCTCCTCATGAGCAATAACGAAAGCATAACTTGGAGAAAAATGACAACATGGCAAACAATGCATGTCTGAAGCTAGTTGGTCATGGCATGGCATATGATGGAAATGATGCAAAGGGAGCATATCAATATCATCACAAGAAAAACAAATGCCAATAACCATGGGTTTGTCATCAATTACATAAGTGCAAATTGGGTTTATTTTAATGGCATATGTATAGTTACTATGATGAGATTGCAAAGATGTGATATGGTTGATCTCCTGCATAGCATATGACAAGTCAAGCGTATTGTCAAACATGATGTGACCGAGAGAATTATCACAAGAAATCCTATGAAACATAGCATCACAGCTAATAGACTCCACATGGGAATCATCAAACCCACCATAAATGGGTAAATCATCGCATGGGGAAATCGAACTAGCATGAAGCATGGCAATAGGTGGATTAACATCATGCAAGCAATTAGTGTCCACAAGTGGGACAAGAGCATCACCTTCACCTATGTTACCTTTGGCATTCCACTCATGTTGTGTAAGTGAGGTGGTAAAGACCAAATTGTGGTCAATATCATCATCTTGACAGAACCATGTGGGGGTGCATCATATTCCACCATGTCCATCATCTTGTCCAAAGGAAGGACGAAGTCGTCGAGAATCGGGGTGTCGTCGTATATGGGACCTAGCACCAAATGCGAAGACACAATAGAGGTAGAGGTCAAGTCGTTAGAGTTGAAAGTGGCCTCACAAGACCTATCAACTATCTCACTCTCTCTATGTGGTGGTTCACTAACTCCCTCAAAATGGGTGCACTCAAACTCACATACGGTGGAGTCACTCATCTCACTCAAATCATGGGGGTTGTGGCTCTCCTCACATGGGAATTGGGGCAACTCATCATATATGGGGCTAGTGGTGAAGTCACTCTCACTCTCAATATGGTGGCACAAGTCTCTTAACTCATCACCATACGCCACCGTGGTCGAAGGGAAAATCCCATGCTCAACCATCTCGTCATCGTCATCGTGGATGAAAGCCGAAGAAGGCACATCATCACTCGCCTCCATGACCAAAAGAAAATCCCATTCTCGATCATCTCACTCTTGTCTCCAAAGTGGAAGCATCATCCTTGCTCGCCACCATGTTTGTCGCTTCCAAATCTTGTTCCTTGAGAGCCTCCGTAGCCGTAATCACCATCTTCAAAATAAGTCATGATCGACTCGGCATCGTGAATGCCACAAAGAGGTATGGTGGTGAATTTGAAATTGGGAGTATCATCTTGGAGCTTGTCGTGCTTGGAAATCTTGGTGGCACTATCCTCATGCTCATTGTCGTGGAGCTTGGTCACCGTGAAGTGTGCTTGGGGAGGAGAAGTGTTGGCCTTCATGTGTTCTTGTTGCGCCTTGAGAGCACTGATGTAGATCTCGTCAAGAGACTCGTAGTTGTTGAGGAAGATATTCTTGGAGATGTCATTGTTCAATCCCATCATGAAGTGGAACTTCATCCAAACGGGGTCGTCCACGCCGGCTCACCATAAGGCTTTCTTCATCTTCTTGAAGTACTCGTCGAGGGACTTGGATCCTTCGATGGTGTTCTCCAATTGGCATAGAAGATGTTCCATGTAGGTGGAAGGCAGAAACTTTCGCCTCATAGCCTTCTTCATCTTGGGCCAACTCATGTCGAGGCTCTTTGAAGGTGTGTGAAGCCACCATGTCGACTCGTAGTCGTGGCAGTTACTTGTGGTGCACTTCACTTGATCTTCGGAGGGAACTTGATGTAGCTTGAGGTAGTGGTCATCTTGCGCTCACACGTGAGATACTCCTCGGGGTCTTGAGTCCCATAGAAATGAATCTCGTGGTCGGTGTCGAGGTCGTAGTATCTCACGAAAGTAGCGGACTTTAGCTTGGGGAGCTTCTCTTGAGCGTAATCTTGAGGTGCTTGTTGGCGAAGATGCCACATATCCAAAGGCGAAGATGCCTTGAAGTCGCTTGGCAAAGATGCCAAGGTAGATGGTGAAGTCGTAGAGCGGTGGTTGGTGTTGAGCTCTTAACCTTCACGTTCTCGTCAGTGATGGTGTTGAAGCCGACGTGACCTTGCCAGAGATGGTAGCTCGGAAACACGTGCACTTGAGCATCTTCTCGAAGATGATGAAGACCTCTTGCCAGTCTTGATGAGGGCTTTGAGCTCCTCCATTTTAGCTTCCATCTTGGCGTCGATGAAGTTTTTCATGGCATCATACTCGTTGTTGTTGTTTTTGTAGACCGAAGTAGATGTGCTTTGCCTATCCATCCCAAGACTCAAGCAAAGGTGAGTAGGAAATGAGATAAACAATACCAAGATACCTTTTCCCGAAGTTGAGGATGTATCCCATGTCACTCAATGTGAGTGAGAGAATAGTGAAACTGGTACCGGACTTGTTCACTCACACCTACAAAGTAAAGCTTATCGAGTGGCTTGGTTAGGACAAGTGGCACAAAATTCAAGCAAATGTTAGTCAATGATATCAATAATGTTGAGAAAGATTCACAAAATTGCTATGTAAAGCAAATAGATCAATAGCTATATGGTGGCACAAAGAAACACACACACAAATAGATAGATGGGATCCGCGCAACCAAGGAATGAGCACAAAATGTGTTACCACACAAAATGCTCTTGTTGCACGGATACTAGAGAGACAATAGCTCGATTGCTCAAATGGGCTAGATACACTTGTGCACCAACCTATTAGAGTAAATGTGTCGTCTTCAATCCCAAGTATGCTATGTATGGATGCTCCAAGATGATATACTATGAAAAATGACTCAATGCTATTTCTATTGCTTACAAGCTCTTTTGTATCTCCTCTTTTACTTAAAAGCTTTTGCTTTTTTTTTGCTTTGCCACTATGCTTGATGCTCAAGTCAAGATATGAGACAAGTATGTGACATATGCACGAGAGAGACTTAATGGCACAATGATGATAGCAAGATGATTGCACGCTCAAAGTAGCTATGCGAAGTAAGTGTATCACTAAGGTGCACAATTAGTGTGGCCCAGCAATTCTCAACTCGCTAGTCTCTGTGGGAAAGGTACGCAATAGGCTCGGGGCTATTGATCAATGGCAAGGAAATGTACAATGGTGTTGTCGAGGTTACCATCCTTGCTTGCGGTTGTGGTGTCAAAAGGTGAAGAGGTCATTGTCGATCTCGAGTCCGTGGCGATGATGAGTGGCGGAGGAAGAACCATTCCTAATTAGCCAAAACACCTTAGGAAATGGAAAAACCGCGAACTCAAAATTTCAAACGTCAAATGTCAAATGGTGGCAGCGGAAAGCGGTGGTGGTTTTGGAGTCGGTAATGCAGAAGTTATGGTGGTGGTTGATGAAGAAGTAACTGTCCATAAGTAGCCGAAACACCTTAGGAGACTCAATTCACAACTCAAACAACCACGAATGCAATACGAACCAAAATGGGTTAGATTGCGGAAGGCTATGGTGGTATTGCGGAAGTTTGGTGGATGGCCTATGTAAAGATGCCAAATGTCAAAATTTTGATGGAGTCAAATGATGGTAGAAGTATTTTTGTAGGATGGGGGATGTCAATAGCTACAAAACGAGCTAAAGAACATCGAAAACGGACTCCGGATGAATTAGTTATGACCGAAACAACAATTCAGCCATGTCAGTTTCAGGGTTGCCCGAACATCCCGGAGTAGGTCCGGATAATCAGGGTTCGTCAAGTCGGGTGCTGATGTTTGGGTGCGTGGGTTAGCCGGACGTCTGGGAGAGGGTCTAGCTGATCCGGGTAATGTCCGGATGATCCGGGCAGGTCAATCTGCTCGTGATTTGCTTGTGGGGGCACGATTTGGGCGGAAATTTTTGATTCCGGGGGTCAAAATTGATGGGAAAAGAAATTTTTTGGAGGGATTTCGTGGTGGGGAGGTGGGGAAATGCAAGATCCACTTGACAAACAACAAAATCGTGGATCAAATACAACAAAATCTGACAAGAACCAACAAAATGCAAAAAAAAAATTGGGAGGGCTATTTTTTGTGGGGATTTTTGAATTGGGACGAAATTAAATAAAAATAGGCTGGAAAACGAACGGGGGGGGGGCTCCAAATTCGTGTTCAACCTAAGCTCTGATCCGAGATGATGTAGGATGGAATCCTAATGGCCGATCTTTCATGAATTGCAGGGGGATTCCTCGAAGAACATGAAGAACACGGGGAAGAACGGGGAGAAATCACAAGAGGAACACTCAAGAACAAGTCCAATCACATAAACACTAGACTCAAATCCACACAAGATCCACAAGGTACTTGAACAGTCAAAGGGAAAGATACAAGATAGAGTTCATCTCAAATCCAAGAGGACAAGAGGTCTTGATGATCTAGATAGATCCTTCCCACAAGGGGGTCTTGAATCCCTCGAGATCTTCTCAAATGGAGGCCTTGAACTCCATGGGAGTGATCTCTCTCTCTCTCTCTCTCTCTCTCTCAAGAGGAGGAGGTAAGGAGCAAAGATCAACTAAGATGAGCTATCACATTGCTAAACCTAAATGGAGGAGGGGGAGGAGTACATATAGTGCTAGTCCACGAAGGGGTAAGTGAGGGGAGAATGGGTACATGGACCTCGGTCCGATACGCTGCGCGCAAGCAAGGCCGGATGATCCGGAAGGAGGCCTGGATGATCCGGAAGATGCCCGGATGATCTGGAAGGGGGTCCGGATGATCCGATTCCAGGGATGGCCTTCGGGTGTCTTCGGCTGCCATAACCGGATGATCCAGGAGGGCATCCGGATGATCCGGCTGATGCCCGGATGTCAGGGAGGAGGTCTGGACGTCCGGCTTGGGTCCAGTAGCCGCTTCTTCTTCTCCTTTCTTCCATATTCTCTTCCACGCTACAATCGTGGATGGTGTAGTCGTACACATGCGCTCGCACTCATCCCCGTCAATGGTGAAGCTCCGGTAATACATATGCATGCACACGAGAGGAGTGTCAAGTAGTATACCATCATCGAAGGGGTCAAGTGAACACATATAAAGGAGATGATTCACCTTTGTATATGTGAAGCAGATGCCGCACGTGTCACTTGCCAAACAGACTCTTGACATGGTGATGTACGTAGGATGCTCCGCATTATACCCCCTCTGACCAAAGCCGTCAGATCGAGATCAGAGGGTCCGAAAACCCTCCTAAACCTCCTACCCCTAAACCCTCCCTATTTAAACCCATCATAGCCCTTCCTAGTCTGGAAACCCTTGAAATCCCCCTCTTTTTCCGTGCCCCTCTATAGTGCTGCTGCCACTTGGCACCCCTGCCTCCCGCCTCCAGCCACGGGCCGGTCAGGACCCAGATCAGGCCTTGGGAAGCCCATCTGCTGGTGCTACGCACCCTGGGAGAGGAGCTCCTGAGCGTCGCCTCGAGGCCTCCTCACATCACTTCTCATCGTCGCTCGCCCTTGCCGGCAGCAACCACTGGAGCCAGCCATCGCCAGTGACCTTCAGGCCCTGCCTCTCCCATCTCCTTCCTCTCCCTTCTTTCTTCTCTTCCTCTCACACTTTTGTCTCTCTCTGTGTTCAGCGCCGGGAATGGAACCCCGACGTCCGAGCCACCATGGACGCCGGCCCTCTGCTCCAACCGTCATCATTCCGAGCCCCTCTGTTGTCGGATCCGCATCCCCGCCCCGCTCCCGATCAGATCTGGAGCCGCACCGCCTCCTGCCTTTACCTCGGGCACGGGGAGTACGCACGCCTCCACCGCACGAGCACCCGCATGGGCCGGCCTCCTCTCAGCCAGGCCCAGCGCTGCCTCCGCCGGCCCAGCCTCCCCACGCCCCTGCCAGTCCGAGCCACCACCAACTGGGCCAGGGTCCGCTAGGTGAGTGTGGCACCCCGGCTCAGAGAACCGGTTTACCAGTGTTTCCAACCCAGAGATCATGTCTTCTGGAAACACACAACAACTTGGAACAGAACATAGCTGAACTTTTATTGATAATAGTCGAGTACAAGCTTATATATTACATGATCATCGAGGCCAAAAGCACATCTAGTGCTATGACAATATCTACATTATTTATCTAACATATCAGGGCCTCGATATTACTGCGGGATACTACATCGAAAGACTACTGCGTAGCAGAACATGATAGTAACTCCATCCACAGGGACACTGCTGAGGACACATCCTAGACATCGCAACACGGACCTTCGAGACCTTCGTCTCAGTCTTCTCCTGCATCTGGCATGATACGCCAGGTGAGTACTTTGAATGTACTCGCAAGCACATGACAACCAAGTATGCAGCAAATAATAGCATGGCAATCAACATGTTAAGTCTTAACTGATTCACTTACTGTTATTAACTTACTCATATCCGGGTTGTCTCACAACCCTCGGAATACTCGATGCCAATGAGTACTTCCACTCATAAGACAAGTTCTTCCATCATTACTATGGTTATTACGGTTGATCACCTAGAGAGGTCTGGACGGGCTATCCAATACCGTGGACGCGGCTATTCGAATAGATTTTACACTCTGCAGAGGTTGCGCACTTTACCCACACCATGGAGCACTTGACCTCGTGATCCCATTCGGGTGGACCAGCGTTGCCCCAACGAAACCCGCCTGACCCGTGACTCTCCCATCGTACCACCGGCAATCATCCTCCCCCGGAGTCCTGCCCTAGGTGGCCCCTGTGTCACCGCGTGACACCTGCCACCATCGTGGCTAACAAACTGTCCCAAACGGGGACCTGGTACCATATAACTCAACTGGGCTCACAAGGTTATCGCCGCCTACCGGGCCAGGGTAGCGCGCACGCATAACCTTCCCCGTCGGGCGGTACCGGTGAAAGAGCACGCTGATCAGACCAAGTCAAGGCCGTCCCATACCGGCAAATGTGGCTGCATGGATAAGTCCGGATAGGTGACTCTTGATCAACCAACTAAGTTTCACTTAGCAATCATGGTCATTCATCATATCAATTTAAGTTGTCAACAATAGGCATTCAAATACTTCACTTGAATTATCTATGTTAATTAAATGCAAGAAATGAATATGAATTATGCAATGCTATGAAATGCTTCATAATATGGATGTCCTGGCTTGCCTTGCTCTGTTGGGTTGTTCAAATACTCCTGGTCTTCAAATCCACAAGAATCTCCTTCTGAAAACATTTTTAAATGGCAAAGGAAAATGTCACATAAAGCCTTTTTATTCACCAACAAATCTGTGGGTATTGGAAAAATACCAAACTTAGTCAAAAAATAAAGGAGTTTAATACCAACACAATGCAAAAAGAATCAGGTCAATTTGACCTTTCTATAAAAAGTTATTCAAGGTCAAAGTGGCTGGTCAACTCTGTTTAAATAAATAAAAATCAGAAAAACAGAAAATCAGCAAAGGGGCCACGTCGAAGGCGTAAACGCCCGAGGCGTCTCCACTTATTGCTTCGGTAAGTGGCTGATAGGTGGGGCCAAGCCCGTTTAAATTAGAAAGAGGGAGACGGCAGAGAAAGGGGCGGCTCACTGGTGGTGATTGCCGACGATTACGACGGCGGTTGGGCTCGTGGATGGCGGGGATGGATCGGCCGGTCGACGACGAGCACACCCGTACCCGTAGATCCTCCGGAGGTGGTCGGACGGCGTCGCGCCCTTCTTCTCCGGCGGGTGGTGGCTACGGTGGTCGTCAGGGATGGTAAATCCGGCAGCAATTCGACCGGGCGGTGGCCCTAGCAGGACCAGTGGAACGAGCTGAGCACTATGGTAGTCTCGGGTGAGGCGGGGGTGGAGTGGATGTGGCTGGTGGCAGAGCTATGGCGGTGGAGGAGCTCCGCTGAAGCTCGAGGCCAGAGGGCCTCTCGGCCTTGGCTCTTGCTCTGGGGAGGCAATTTGAGAGAGAGGGAGAGGGGTGAGGAACTTGGCGAGGCCGGGCATGGCTATTTATAGCCGGGAGGAGGCGCTCGGCGATCTCTCTGGATCAGCGGCGACGTGGCTATGCCACTGGAGCAAGGACGGCGAGGTGGCCATCGTGGCACGGGGCGAAGCGACGGGAGAGGCAGAGGCATTAAATGCGCGAGGAGATGGCTCGGGGAGAAGAAGACGAGCGGCGCTGCAACTGTGGCCGCACGGGCGGCATAGTGCTCGTGGTCATGGCGGCCGCCGAGAGCTTCTCCGGCGAGGGGGAAGAGTCTGGAGGGTCTAGGTGGCGACCAGGGACGATGTCGGCACATTTGGACAAGCTACTGCGGCGCAGGCGTCTCGCTCCGACGCGACCCAAGCCTGGCGGCGTCCAGAGCGCAGCGACTGACATGCCATAGCCATGCTCACCATGGGAGTTGATGTCTAGAGGCCACGAGAGCCTGGCGTTTCTTGTCTGGCACATCGACCCTCGATCACTCACTTCATCTGCACCCATGGTTTGGCTTGGTTCTGTCTGAGATGAAGGGTAGGATCAACAACAGTTTCTGATAGTGAACTAGAGAGGGATCTGTAGATGTGGAGAGCTAGGGATGGAGCCAAAAAGATTGTCTGGAGTGATCCTCGTTGGAAGGACTCCAAACTGGTCAAGTTTGAGGAGGTTTGGTTGAGGTTTGAGGGTAGTTCAAGTGTAACCTACAAATCTGGTCCAGAATCTGAATGTTGAAGTACTGCTCACTTGGATGATCTCCTGGGGCTGAAACTTGGTGGAGGGAAGTCATTTGTAGTTGTTCTCATGCCACAAAAATTTCAGAGCATTTGGACAAACCTAGCAGGTACTTCCTTCACAAAGGTCTAGACTGACCAGGAACAAAAATGAATTGTTTTGCAAAATATTTGAACTAGGCCATGGACTATTTTTGGATAATGGGGCAAGATATGGTCCAAGGTATTTTAGAGAATTATTTGAGAATTTTCTGGCCATCCAAACTATAGGTTGCTTCACAACCCATAGTGATGACCTAAATTCCCAAATAAAAGAAAAGGGTTGTTGAAAAAGATTTAAATTGGGATTTGGGTCCTAGAGATACTTGGCAGGGTTTTGACAAGGTGATGAGGCTTTGGATTACTTGGAAAGATTCAAAAGTTTCCAAGACCAACCAGAAAGATTCAAAAACCATTCAAATTTCAAATAAAGCTAAGAAAAGTTTGAAAAGAAAAAGTTGCCAAAATCAGGGTGTCACAGTGAGCTCCTCCCCCAGCCCAAGTCCCCTCTGCTATTGGGATTCGACCCAACAGATCTTCTGTTATGCCTCGCCCTGGGCGTGTGTTAGTTATGTTGCACACAGATCTATCAAGCCCGGTTCAACTCAGTTTCGGGTCATGTAGTTTCTTTCCCTTGCTGCGAATTTATCCATTTATCTAGGGTTTTGCATAATTACAGAAAAATAACATGGTTTTAAAATGCTAATAATTAAATAACCGTTCACCGTAATAAAACATGTCATATATGTAAAATGATCAGAATTTTATGTAGTTTCATAATATGTAACTTTCATCCATGTTAAAAATGTTTAAAATTGTTGTTTTCATAAATGACATGCTAAAATGATTTATTTCATAACTAAATAATCGTAGCTCTGAATTAAATGTTCTATATATGTAACTTGTCTAGAAAAATGTGTAGTTTAACATGGTTTACTTACTTTGCATGTTTACCAACATTAAAATTGTGTTTTAGGAAGAACAGTACCAAATTCAAAATTGGCATATGAGGATTTTTCGGAATTATTGTTTGTTGTTTCCGGCCTCATTTAACTTGCCTAATTATGTAGTTTAATTATGCTTCACCTCTTGCCATGTTAACCAACATTTAGTATTGTCGTCTACATAAACGAGAGTGAACTAAATAATTCGAACGTGGAGTTTCGTCAATATGCAACTCATTGCATATTGAGCTTCACTTAATTTGTTGTATTGTTTGTTGCACTTTGCCATGCCATGCCTCATCAAACCAGACATGCATCATACTTGGTTGTGTATCATGCCATGTTTATGCTTGTGTCTTTACCGTGTCCTTTGCCTCTTTTCGGTTGTGCTTCTTCTTGATAGTTCCTAGTTATGTTTCAAAGTGTGAGGATCCATTCGACTACGTCCGTTCATCTTCTTCATGGATTCGATCTTCTTCCGAGCGGGATTTCAGGCAAGATGACTGTCGGTACTAAAACCGGCAGACCTCGTGGTAGGTGGTCCCGAGCAGTGGATCTCAGATCAATGGGTAACTAGGGACGGAGGAGAAAGTATTTACCCAGGTTTGGGCCCTCTCAAAGTGGTTATACCCTACGTCATGCGTTGATTGTATTGATGATTGTGTATCGAGTATAAGCTTAATCTACCTTCATATCATAAGTAGTGTTCTAACTCTAGGGCTAGATGGATGTGATTATGATCGGATCCCTTCTACAGGCTAAACCCCTCAACTTGTATACACGCCAGGAGGGTACCTAGGGATACATGGTCGGTTATTGATCTAGAGATACGCATGGCGGCAGCCGGAGCAGTCCTTGGAGTACATGACAAGTTTTCGGCAGAAGCTATCTTGATCATGTCAAGATACGAGGCTTCCGGAGTCCTTCTTTCTGAGAATAGTGGCACATAAGCTCGGCCCAAGGACTGTGGGCTAACTAGGTTGGTACCCCCTAATCCAGGACACCGTCAATAGCCCCTGAACTCATCTTCAATGCCGAGGATGACGCTCTTCTTCGGCTGCAGGACTTCGGCTTTGGAGTCTTCAGCTTGATAGGCGAGTTCCTCCCTCAGGGATTCGGGATCTTTCCATGAATTATAAGTGTTTATTGGGCCCTTTCTCAAAGGAATCCGCCCCCTGAATAGGGTTCATCCAAACCCGATAGCATACGAAGACGCGGGATAACTTAGCCACGAAGGCCAACCATACAGGTGTGAACAGAACTTACGGCCTGACAACTTTTCCAAAACACTACCACCTATAACTAGGCAGGTCAGTTACTGTCGCTTGAATTGCGGCCCGAGGCGATTTTCCCATTGGCATGTTCTGTCGAAGTAGAGATCGTGCCCGTTATTTAAGGGATATCATCAAGATTTTGTGTTTCCCCCACATGCATAATGGCATCTTTTTCGGGTAGTAGTGGTTTCAAGGTGCGGCATGGGGGACTCTTGGCCTTTCACACGCTTATAAGAGCAAAGGGAAAGCGATAAAAATCCTCACGCTTCCATTCCTCCTTGCTTACTGCCCTTTTTGCTCCAGCGCCCATATCCAACTCCAAAACCATTCTCCCCTTAGCACCCACAGCTTCCACTTCCGGCGATGGCTGACATGATGAGGACATGACTACCTTGGATACGACCAAACATATTGAGTACATGCATATTTGTGAGGTGATTTCTAATGCAAGCTATGTAATAATCTATTTATGTTATCCAGAACAAAAATACTTCACAGACTTTTGTGCCATGTCTAATTGCAGGTGTATGGGACATTTGTACAATCCACATATGAAGATAAGGGGAAAATAGAAGTTTAGGTACTGTTCAAAAAGGCCCCTCACGTCACTTTTGGGCCAAGATAAGATAGAGTCCAAGTCTCACACGTTCTGGACTCAGATTCGGACTACACAGACATACCTGACTCAAAATGCCAAGATATCTTTCATCCGGACACCGAATTGGGTGATTCTTTTTTTGTTGGAAAGTAGATTTCATGCTGTTTCAAAACCAATTGGATTCACCTTCAAATTCGTCCGGAGCATTAAGATATTGACGAAACAATTTGACACTGCAGCAGAATCCGAGTCAAACTACGAGTCCAAAGGTGTTGCATCACCTCCACTTGGGCCCATGGGCCTTGTACGACCTAGGGTTAGTTTTAGGCTTCCTTGGGACGTCCTCCCACCTCCTTGGCCGCCACCCCTTGCTCCTATATAAGTAGATCAATCTAGTAGCCTTTTCCTTGGGATTTGTTTAGTTAAAAGTTAGCCATTGCAACTTCATGTACTTCATTTGTGTCCAACGACCAGACCAAGACCGCTTTTGGATCCCCACCTTTATCAATACTTCATCTATATTCACAATATTCAGATTGCATTATCATATTCTTGCTTGTTCTTCGATTGCATGCAGGAATAGACCTTCATGGTCAGGCTGATCGTGCTTCCAGCATCATCAGTAACCTCAGGAGATTGATTTAGCGATTGCTAAGGCGCAACGTCATGCACGTTTGTAGTCGGATCATCAAAGTCGACTCCACCAAATCGATAGTTATCGTCTCATCGAAAGATCAGCACCCTCACCTCTATCAAGTGGTATCAGTTTTCAGGTTGCTCGGTGAGAATTTCTAGTTATCCCTAGATTAGATTTATTTTATTACCTACTATCCAAGAAAAAGCCATAAAAAAGTTAGATTTGTTCATCCTTTGTTCAAGCCAGTCTGAGCCGAAGAGGAAGAAACCAGCACCTCGGAGGTACATTGACATGTCCGAATTAGAGTTTGAGAGCCTATTCTTAGCACAAAACCTAAAATGTGCGTCTTCTCAGTCCGCAGCGCCTTCACATAGGCGACGACATCTCAGATGGGCTTCCTCCGCCCTCTATGGCGGACAGTGCGACCCTCGAGCGTGTCATGATCCCTCCTGCTCCCGAAGAGCTGGGGGAGGCAACGTCCAACCTGGCCCCTCCAGTTAATACTGCGGGGGCTGGCGTACAGGTTCCAGCGGCCAAGGTCGAGACCTCTGCCAACTAGGACCAAGGGGAAAAGGTCCTTGAGGTCCCCAAGGGAGGGTTGGACCAGGCCGCGGTCCAGCCCCAAGTAGCTCTGGCGCCTTCACCACAGCCGGAGGCCTCCCTCCCTACCACAACAGTGGTAGGGCCCGAGGTTGTTCCGCCCACCCCTCCTGCCTTAGGGCGGGTTACCACGGGCTGGGCCGAGGAGATGGATGTAGCCTTAACTGGCTCCTCTGTCACATAAGAACACCGTGCCCTCATCGGCACGACGCTGAATGGCTTCCGTCCGTAGAGACCGGAATGCACGAGGTCTTCAAGGGCCTCATTGGAAGCTTCGAGGTCTACATCCTAGCCTTTTTCCGCATATATTTCGCTTAAAGTTAAAATTATTAGTAGCATGCGGATAGCACAACATCTATCCAAGGACTTCTAGTAAGCCGCAGTATGGCGCATGTGAATGCGTGGCCAGCAGTAGCCCCTGAGCCCAAACCAGTTTTAAGAAACTGGATTTGTGGTCGAGATAATTGTTTAATGAAAAGCAGAAATCCAGTAGCCCCCAAGACTCTTTCTAGTTTTGTCAGAAAAGTCAAATAGAGGATTGACTTCGGAATTGGGCGACTAATAAGTGGATGTGCTTGTGTAGGCCTCGTCCTCGGCTCAGAACTCCGCTTCTGAGGAGATAGAGGAGGTGAATCGGAAGCTCAAGTGGTCCGAAGAGGACCTCGATCTGATGCAAAAGCAGATCGAGCGGGACCAAGGTAAGCAGAGAGGTGACGCCTGATCAAATTTAGTTTGTGTCTTGTTTGAGCTTTAATGCTGATGTCGACCTGTTTATGTGGCAGCTGCAGCGATGGAGCTTGAGGCTCTTAAGGTCGAGCTGGAAAAGGTTCCGTAGGAGGCAGAGCAGCAAAAAGCCATAAAAAGTTAGATTTGTTCATCCTTTGTTCAAGCCAGTCTGAGACTTCGCAATTTTCCTTTCATTGTTTGCATTATTGAATTAGCGGTTGCATCGTCATGTCGAGTTGCTGGTCTTAGTTTCTAGTTGCTTTAGAGTTTCGAGTTCTGTTCACATTAGTCACGCCGCCGCTGCATCATTATCCCTACCACTGTCCACCATGTCCATCCATCAATTTCCACCACGTGCCACACATCGTTCATTGTCATAATCATAGTTGAGGTCGTTCGCATCTTCCCTTGATCCAATCTACATCTTGGCTAGTTTGTTTTGGAAAGAGAGAGAAAAAAGACAGAGAAAAAAAGTAAAAAAAGTCAAAGAAAAATAAAGAGAGAAAAAAAAGAAAAAAGTGAGAGAATAAAAAAACAAAATTTGGATCTATCTAGACTCAATCGTAGCTGAATTCGGATTCGAATCTATTTTGTGCACTGTTTAGTAAAACAGGCATATCTTGCTCATACGAAGTCCGTTTTGGCTCCGCGTGTACTCAAATTAAAGCTAGCGACGAGACACATCGGAATAGTTGCAGAAGCATGTTCAATATTTGGCACCTCAAAATCGGCTTAGAAATAGGTCTTTTTGCCCTCCGAAGTTTGCGAACACAGCTAGTTCTAGTTTTTCAGGCCAGTTTTAGAATTTTTTGACTCCTGATGTCAACTCGGAATTGAGTGATTCTTTTTGCATTGGAAAGCTTGAGTCCATAGCATTTTGTAGAAAAATTATCAGAAAATTGGCACAAACTTTTCTAGAGGAAAGTTGGAGAGAGTTGTTGGCATATCTTACTTGGCAGGTGTTTCTCATCATTATCTTTACTCTCATTGTGATCTTCACTTATATCTTGCTGTCCAGAGCTACTTCATCTACTTTATTGATGCTAGTTGTGCTATGCCGTGACCTCATTAGTGTTCTAGGCTCGCGTCTCTAGTCCGGTCTAGCCAAGGACCAGCACAGTACCGTCGTTGATCGTTTATTCAACATTGCATCTCTGAATTGATTATTGCTAATCTTTTGCTACTATATATAGCCAACCCAGCTCCATATATTTCTACACCGTGCATATTTACGTTCACCTGGCAATCGCTTTCTCAATCTTTGGAGTTATTTGACACCTCTGGTTGCCGGGCACCACTTACTGCATGGTAAGAACTTATAAGACATTGATATTTGCTATACTGTGAGCGTTTTACCACCACATCCTAGTAGTTCATAGGAACATTATTTTTGAATTTTGTTTCTTGTTTTCTACTAACTATGGTAGGTTCTGGAGTTGTTAGTTCTTGGGCGTCATCGATCGTGGGAGACTTGCCACCACCCAAGAAAACACAACAACCGTCATGAGAGGAGCAACGACATCAGAATGCGCATAATCAGGTTAATGTTTCCATGCCACCCTTTAATGGTCATTTTAGGCCTGATTTATATATTGAATGGGATTACGAAATAAATGCTATATTTGCTTCCCATAATTTTGATGAGCGTGGAAAATTTCAAGCTGTGGTTAGTACTTTCAGTAGCTTTGCTTTAGTTTGGTGGAGTGAATATTGTCGGTTAAACCCTGATTTTATACCTACTACTTGGGATGATTTAAAACTTGTCATCAGAGATAGATTTGTTGATGTTTATTATACTCGTGGCATGATTAAAAATTTACAATATTTAAAACAAGGCACTGACACCGTAACAAAATATTATGATGATTTACAAACTACTTTGTTGAACTCATTTTTAGAAGAAAGTGAAGAAGATTTTATGGATAGATTCTGGGGAGGATTAAACTGTGATATTCAATAGATACTAATTCATGAAGAGTGTTATCCTATGGACCATTTGTTTCGTCTTGCTTGCAAAGCTGAATAGGAAATAAAACGATGTGTTGCCCACAAGGAGAACAAGCGCACGGTGCACATTCCAAGAGTTGATACGGTTGTTCCTTCAACTACTAGGCATACTATGACAACCACATCCATTGTTGTGAGGACTACATCACCTCCTCCATATGACACGTCACCACCGGGAGTGCCTACATCATCTGAGTTGGTCATCAAAGGTAATGACAAAGGTACTGATCTTTCACCTCCACATGAGTACGATGAATGCCTTGTCAATTTCAATGCACCATGTGATGACCTGCCCACTACTTTTATCGCACCACCTATTTGAGAGGACTATGTTGATGATTTGACTTTGCCATGTGATCCAACAAATGCAATATCAACAATGTCGAGTGCACCCATTGAATTAACTGAGAAAGAACCATGTGAATCGGGGAATAAATCAGATTTGGATCAAATACGTTTGAAAATAATTGTGCCAATGCTTAATCATTTTGATATGACCTCTAATCTTGGTGATGATTCTGTGTTAAATGACTTGTTGCATGTTTGCTTATTTAAGCATGTTGTAGCATGTAAATTTGAAGCAATTAAATTGTATTCACCAATGTTGGGATGGTTTAGTGATGAACATTGTCAATCTTTTAATATGAATAAGAGCTTCACTTATATGTGCAAACCGAGTTGCAATATTTTCATGCCTTCTACTTCTTGGGATAATTGTTTGGCATTATATTTTATGAACTATGAAAGTTACTCATGTATACATGTGTCATATGTGCAAAAACCAAGAGAAGTAAAAATGGATGATGTTGGAAATATGCCCTAGAGGCAATAATAAAATGGTTATTATTATATTTCCTTGTTCATGATAATTGTCTATTGTTCATGCTATAATTGTATTAACCGGAAACCATAATACATGTGTGAATACATAGATCACAGCATGTCCCTAGTAAGCCTCTAGTTGACTAGCTCGTTGATCAATAGATGGTTATGGTTTCGTAACCATGGACATTGGATGTCATTGATAACGGGATCACATCATTAGGAGAATGATGTGATGGACAAGACCCAATCCTAAGCATAGCACAAGATCGTCTAGTTCGTTTGCTAGAGCTTTTCTAATGTCAAGTATCATTTCCTTAGACCATGAGATTGTGCAACTCCCGGATACCGTAGGAATGCTTTGGGTGTATCAAACATCACAACGTAACTGGGTGACCATAAAGGTGCACTACAGGTATCTCCGAAGGTGTCTGTTGGGTTGGCACGAATCGAGACTGGGATTTGTCACTCCGTATGACGGAGAGGTATCTCTGGGCCCACTCGGTAATGCATCATCATAATGAGCTCAATGTGACTAAAGAGTTAGCCACGGGATCATGCGTTACGGAACGAGTAAAGAGACTTGCCGGTAACGAGATTGAACAAGGTATGGGGATACCGACGATCGAATCTCGGGCAAGTAATATACCGATGGACAAAGGGAATTGTATACGGGATTGATCGAATCCTCGACATCGTGGTTCATCCGATGAGATCATCGTGGAACATGTGGGAGCCAACATGGGTATCCAGATCCCGCTGTTGGTTATTGGCCGGAGAGATGTCTCGGTCATGTCTGCATGATTCCCGAACCCGTAGGGTCTACACACTTAAGGTTCGGTGACGCTAGAGTTGTTATGGGAAATTGTATGTGGTTACCGAAGGTTGTTCGGAGTCCCGGATGAGATCCCGGACGTCACGAGGAGTTCCGAAATGGTCCGGAGGTGAAGAATTATATATGGGAAGTCCAGTTTCAGTCACCGGAATGGTTTCGGGGGTTATCGGTATTGTACCGGGACCACCGGAAGGTGTCCCGGGGGTCCACCGGGTGGGCCACCTGCCCCGGTGGGCCAAGTGGGCTGAGCAGGGAGGGAACCAGCCCCTGGTGGCTGGTGCACCCCCCCCCAAGGGGCCCAAGGCGCCTAGGGTTGAAAACCCTAGGGGGTGGGGGCGCCTCCCACCAAACTTGGGGGGCAAGTCCCCCCCTTGGCCCCCGCCCCCCCCCCCCCCCCCCCCTAGATGATCTAAGGGGGCCGGCCCTCTCCCCTTCACCCTATAAATAGAGGGGGGTGGGAGGGCAGCAGCACCCCTTCCCTGGCGCAGCCCTCCCCCTCTCGAACACCTCCTCCTCCTCCATAGTGCTTGGCGAAGCCCTGTCGGAGAACCACGAGCTCCTCCACCACCACGCCGTCGTGCTGCCGGAGCTCTTCCTCAACTTCTCCTCTTCCCTTGCTGGATCAAGAAGGAGGAGACGTCCCCGGGCTGTACGTGCGTTGAACACGGAGGCGCCGTCCGTTCGGCGTTAGATCGGATCTTCCGCGATTTGAATCGCCGCGAGTACGACTCCATCATCCGCGTTCCTTGTAACGCTTCCGCTTAGCGATCTTCAAGGGTATGAAGATGCACTCCCTCTCTCTCGTTGCTAGCATCTCCTAGATTGATCTTGGTGATACGTAGGAAATTTTTTGATTTACTACTACGTTTCCCAATAGATGACATATACATATAAAACATGTACACCTTGTCTCTTTTGTTAGCCACATTTCAGATTAAGCAACGCCGAGGACGGCTTTGTTTTCAAGAAGGGGAGGATGATGAGGACATGACTACCTTGGATACGACCAAAAATATTGAGTACATGCATATTTGTGACGTGATTTCTAATGCAAACTGTGTAATAACTCATTTATGTTATCCAGGACAAAAATACTTCACAGACTTTGTGCCATGTCTAATTGCAGGTGTATGGGACATTTGTTCAATCCACATATGAAGATAAGGGGAAAAGAGAAGTTTAGGTGCTGTTCAAAAAGTCCCCTCACGTCACTTTTGCGCCAAGATAAGATAGAGTCCAAGTCTCTCATGTTCTGGACTCAGATTCGGACTACACAGACATACCTGACTCAAAAGGCCAAGATCTCTTTCATCCGGACTCCGAATTGGGTGATTCTTTTTTTTGTTGGAAAGTAGATTTCATGCTCTTTCAAACCCAATTGGATTCACCTTCAAATTGGTCTGGAGCATTGAGATATTGATGAAACAATCTGACACTGCAGCAGAATCCGAGTCAAACTACAAGTCCAAAGGTGTTGCATCACCTCCACTTGGGCCCATGGACCTTGTACGACCTAGGGTTAGTTTTAGGCTGCCTTGGGACGTCCTCCCACCTCCTTGGCCGCCACCCCTTGCTCCTATATAAGTAGATCAATCTAGTAGCTTTTTCCTTGGAATTTGTTTAGTTAAAAGTTAGCCATTGCAACTTCGTGTACTTCGTTTGTGTCCAACGACCAGACCAAGACCGCTTTCGGATCCCCACCTTTATCAATACTTCATCTATATTCGCAATATTCAGATTGTATTATCATATTCTTGCTTATTCTTCGATAGCATGCAGGAATAGACCTTCATGGTCAGGCTGATCGTGCTTCCAGCATCGTCAGTAACCTCAGGGGATTGGTTTAGCGATTGCTAAGGCGCAACGTCGTGCATGTTTGTAGTCGGATCAACAAAGTCGACTCCACCAAATCGATAGTTATCGTTTCATCGAAAGATCGGGACCCTTGCCTCTATCATGATGCCACCCTCAAGGGGCATTGGGCTGGCTCCTTCGGCACAAAGGGCAAAATTCTGGAGCTGCGGAGCACGGGGTACATCTCTGCCAATGATTCCACTTGCCCACCGGAGCCTAACCAACACGTACCCACTCCCCAGCCAGGGGAGAGGGTGGTCTTCATCCCCCACGTCATCCAAGATCTGGGGTTCCCGCTGCACCCCTTCATGCGCGGGATCCTTTTCTTCTATGGGCTCGACTTTCATCATCTGTCCTTGAATTCAATCCTCCACCTCGCATCTTTCATCACTTGTGAGGCCTTCCTTTGCATCGAGCCACACTTCGGGTTGTGGCTGAAGACGTTCGGCATCAAGCCAAAGTCCAGCGGTGCCGAGCTTGTGGAGTGCGGAGGAGCAATGATTAGCAAAAACCAGAAGGTCGACTAGTTCAAAGGCACCTTCATCGAGACCATCAAAGAGTGGCAGCGCAAGTGGTTTTACATCACCGAGCCACTCGTCGTCGGTCAGTCCGTGGTCCCGGCCTTCTCGTCTGGCCCTCCGAGGAGGCTTGCTTCCTGGAAGAGGAAGGGCATGGACTGGGGGAACCTCGGAGAGGTGACGGTGTTGCAGCAGAAGATCAAATTTCTGACAGACAAGAAAAAGATAAAGCTGGTGGACATGGTCGACATCATGCTCCACCGCCGCATTCTTCCACTCCATCTTCGGGCAAGCCCGAGGATGCGGTGCCCGTGGACCACTTCTTCCGTACCTCCCTATTCGGGATGTGGATGGCGCTATTCAAGCTGTCCCAGAACAAGTCCCCCCCCCCCCAAGGGGAGGGACAGTGGCTTCGAAGCCTCGCACGACGCCTCCGAGGTAATTGCAATATGCAGCTTTACATTCTGCATTCTTTTCTTTCTTGTAGTCGTCATCAGATTGGTCGAATTTATCTTTTCAGAAGTGGATCTCCATGGCACAGTAGATGCTGTGTCTGGCGCTGCTGCCGGAGGAGGACAGGTCTCCTCAAATCACGGTCCTCTTAACTGAGGAGTCGTACATGGTGTCGCCCAAGGAGTCAAAGCACCCAAAGGGGAGGGGCGGCCTCCACACACGGGAAACTTAGGTGACCCGATCCGAGGAGACCCAGGCCTCCTCTACTCATGAGGACGAGGAGCCAGAGAACATGGGGGAAGGAGAGCCTTCCCTCAAGAAAAAAAGAACAGTGTTCGAGGACTCCGAGGAGGGCGCACAACCCCAAGGTCGCAAGCGGCGGTGCAGGTCCTCTGCAGATCCCGCGAGCAAGCGGGCCTCGCCGGAGAAGATCACCCTCTCCGACGAGTCAGACGGTTACCTCCTCCAGCCAAAGAGGAAGAAACCGGCACCTCGGAGGTACATTGACATGTCCGAATTAGAGTTCGAGAGCCTATTCTTAGTACAAAACTTAGAATGTGCGTCTTCTCAGTCCGCAGCGCCTTCACATAGGCGACGACATCTCAGATGGGCTTCCTCCGCCCTCTATGGCGGACGGTGCGATCCTGGAGCGTGTCATGATCCCTCCTGCTCCCGAAGAGCTGGGGGAGGCAACGGCCAACCTGGCCCCTCCAGTTAATACTGCGGGGGCTGGCGTACAGGTTCCAGCGGCCAAGGTCGAGACCTCTGCCAACTAGGACCAAGGGGAAAAGGTCCTTGAGGTCCCCAAGGGAGGGTTGGACCAGGCTGCGCTCCAGCCCCAAGTAGCTCCGGTGCCTTCAGCACAGCCGGAGGCCTCCCTCCCTACCACAATAGTGGTAGGGCCCGAGGTTGTTCCGCCCACCCCTCCTGCCTTAGGGCGGGTTACCACGGGCTAGACCGAGGACATGGATGTAGCCTTAACTGGCTCCTCTATCATAGAAGAACACCATGCCCTCATCGGCATGACGCTAAATGCCTTCCGTCCGTAGAGACCGGAACGCATGAGGTCTTCAAGGGCCTCATTGGAAGCTTCAAGGTCTACATCCTAGCCTTTTTCCACATATATTTCGCTTAAAGTTAAAATTATTAGTAGCCTGCGGATAGCACAACATCTATCCAAGGACTTCTAGTAAGCCGCAGTATGGCGCATGTGAATGCGTGGCCAGCAGTAGCCCCTGAGCCCAAAGCCAGTTTTAAGAAACGGGATTTGGGGTCGAGATAATTGTTTAATGAAAAGCAAAAATCCAGTAGCCCCCAAGACTCTGGCTGGTTTTGTCAGAAAAGTCAAACAGAGGATTGACTTCGGAATTGTGCGACTAATAAGTGGATGTGCCTGTGCAGGCCTCGTCCTCGGCTCAGAACTCCGCTTCTGAGGAGATAGAGGAGGTGAATCGGAAGCTCAAGTGGTCCGAAGAGGACCTCGATCTGATGCAAAATCAGATCGAGTGGGACCAAGGTAAGCAGAGAGGTGACGCCTGATCAAATTTAGTTTGTGTCTTGTTTGAGCTTTAATGCTGATGTCGAGCTATTTATGTGGCAGCTGCAGCGATGGAGCTTGAGGCTCTTAAGGCCGAGCTGGAAAAGGTTCCGTAGGAGGCAGAGCAGCAAAAAGCCATTAAAAAGTTAGATTTGTTCATCCTTTGTTCAAGCCAGTCTGAGACTTTGCAATTTTCCTTTCATTGTTTGCATTATTGAATTAGCGGTTGCATCGTCATGTCGAGTTGCTGGTCTTAGTGTCTAGTTGCTTTAGAGTTTCGAGTTCTGTTCACATTAGTCACGCCGCCGCTGCATCATTATCCCTTCCACTGTCCACCATGTCCATCCATCAATTTCCACCACGTGCCACACATCGTTCATTGTCATAATCATAGTTGAGGTCGTTCGCATCTTCCCTTGATCCAATCTACATCTTGGCTAGTTTGTTTTGGAAAGAGAGAGAAAAAAAGACAGAGAAAAAAAAAGTAAAAAAGTCAGAGAAAAATAAAGAGAGAAAAATAAAGAAAAAAGTGAGAGAATAAAAAAACAAAATTTGGATCTATCTAGACTCAATCGTACCTGAATTCGGATTCGAATCTATTTTGTGCACTGTTCAGTAAAACAGGCATATCTTGCTCATACGAAGTCCGTTTTGGCTCCGCGAGTACTCAAATTAAAGCTAGCGATGAGCCACATCAGAATAGTTGCAGAAGAAAGTTCAATATTTGGCACCTCAAAATCGGCTTAGAAATAGGTCTTTTTGCCCTCCGAAGTTTGCGAACACAGCTAGTTCTAGTTTTTCAGGCCAGTTTTAGAATTTTTTGACTCCTGTTGTCAACTCGGAATTGAGTGATTCTTTTTGCATTGGAAAGCTTGAGTCCGGTAGAAAAATTATCAGAAAATTGGCACAAACTTTTCGAGAGGAAAGTTGGAGAGAGTTGTTGGCATATCTTACTTGGCAGGTGTTTCTCATCATTATCTTTACTCTCATTGTGATCTTCACTTATATCTTGCTATCCAGAGCTACTTCATCTACTTTATTGATGCTAGTTGTGCTACGCCGTGACCTCATTAGTGTTCTAGGCTCGCGTCTCTAGTCCGGTCTAGCCTAGGACCAGCACAGTACCGTCGTTGATCGTTTATTCAACATTACATCTCTGAATTGATTATTGCTAATCTTTTGCTACTATATATAGCCAACCCAGCTCCATATATTTCTACACCATGCATATTTACATTCACCTGGCAATCGCTTTCTCAATCTTCGGAGTTATTTGACACCTCTGGTTGCCGGTCACCACTTACTGCATGGTAAGAACTTGTAAGACATTGATATTTGCTATACTGTGAGCGTTTTACCACCACATCCTAGTAGTTCATAAGAACATTATTTTTGAATTTTGTTTCTTGTTTTCTACTAATTATGGTAGGTTCTGGAGTTGTTAGTTCTTGGGCGTCATCGATCGTGGGAGACTTGCCACCACCCAAGAAAACACAACAACCGTCATGAGAGGAGCAACGACATCAGAATGCGCATAATCAGGTTAATGTTTCCATGCCACCCTTTAATGGTCGTTTTAGGCCTGATTTATATATTGAATGGGAGTACGAAATAAATGCTATATTTGCTTCCCATAATTTTGATGAGCGTGGAAAATTTCAAGCTGCGGTTAGTACTTTCAGTAGCTTTGCTTTAGTTTGGTGGAGTGAATATTGTCGGTTAAACCCTGATTTTATACCTACTACTTGGGATGATTTAAAACTTGTCATGAGAGATAGATTTGTTGATGTTTATTATACTCGTGGCATGATTAAAAAATTACAACATTTAAAACAAGGCACTGACACCGTACCAAAATATTATGATGATTTACAAACTACTTTGTTGAACTCATTTTTAGAAGAAAGTGAAGAAGATTTTATGGATAGATTCTCAGGAGGATTAAACTGTGATATTCAATAGATACTAATTCATGAAGAGTGTTATCCTATGGACCATTTGTTTCGTCTTGCTTGCAAAGCTGAACAGGAAATAAAACGATGTGTTGCCCACAAGGAGAACAAGCGCACGGTGCACATTCCAAGAGTTGATACGGTTGTTCCTTCAACTACTAGGCATACTATGACAACCACATCCATTGTTGTGAGGACTACATCACTTCCACCATATGACACGTCACCACCGGGAGTGCCTACATCAACTGAGTTGGTCATCAAAGGTAATGACAAAGGTACTGATCTTTCACCTCCACATGAGTACGATGAATGCCTTGTCAATTTCAATGCACCATGTGATGACCTGCCCACTACTTTGATCGCACCACCTATTTGAGAGGACTATGTTGATGATTTGACTTTGCCATGTGATCAAACAAAGGCAATATCAACAATGTCGAGTGCACCCATTGAATTAACTGAGAAAGAACCATGTGAATCGGGGAATAAATCAGATTTGGATCAAATACGTTTGAAAATAATTGTGCCAATGCTTAATCATTTTGATATGACCTCTAATCTTGGTGATGATTCTGTGTCAAATGACTTGTTGCATGTTTGCTTATTTAAGCATGTTGTAGCATGTAAATTTGAAGCAATTAAATTGTATTCACCAATATTGGGATGGTTTAGTGATGAACATTGTCAATCTTTTAATATGAATAAGAGCTTCACTTATATGTGCAAACCGAGTTGCAATATTTTCATGCCTTCTACTTCTTGGGATAATAGTTTGGCATTATATTTTATGAACTATGAAAGTTACTCATGTATACATGTGTCATATGTGCAAAAACCAAGAGAAGTAAAAATGGATGACATATACATATAAAACATGTACACCTTGTCTCTTTTGTTAGCCACATTTCAGATTAAGCAACGCCGAGGACGGCTTTGTTTTCAAGAAGGGGAGGATGATGAGGACATGACTACCTTGGATACGACCAAAAATATTGAGTACATGCATATTTGTGACGTGATTTCTAATGCAAACTGTGTAATAATTTATTTATGTTATCCCGGACAAAAATACTTCACAGACTTTGTGCCATGTCTAATTGCAGGTGTATGGGACATTTGTTCAATCCACATATGAAGATAAGGTGAAAAGAGAAGTTTAGGTGCTGTTCAAAAAGTCCCCTCACGTCACTTTTGGGCCAAGATAAGATTGAGTCCAAGTCTCTCATGTTCTGGACTCAGATTCGGACTACACAGACATACCTGACTCAAAAGGCCAAGATCTCTTTCATCCGGACTCCGAATTGGGTGATTCTTTTTTTGTTGGAAAGTAGATTTCATGCTCTTTCAAACCCAATTGGATTAACCTTAAAATTGGTCTGGAGCATTGAGATATTGATGAAACAATCTGACACTGCAGCAGAATCCGAGTCAAACTACAAGTCCAAAGGTGTTGCATCACCTCCACTTGGGCCCATGGACCTTGTACGACCTAGGGTTAGTTTTTGGCTGCCTTGGGACGTCCTCCCACCTCCTTGGCCGCCACCCCTTGCTCCTATATAAGTAGATCAATCTAGTAGCTTTTTCCTTGGAATTTGTTTAGTTAAAAGTTAGCCATTGCAACTTCGTGTACTTCGTTTGTGTCCAACGACCAGACCAAGACCGCTTTCGGATCCCCACCTTTATCAATACTTCATCTATATTCGCAATATTCAGATTGTATTATCATATTCTTGCTTATTCTTCGATTGCGTGCAGGAATAGACCTTCATGGTCCGGCTGATCGTGCTTCCAGCATCGTCAGTAACCTCAGGGGATTGGTTTAGCGATTGCTAAGGCGCAACGTCGTGCATGTTTGTAGTCGGATCATCAAAGTTGACTCCACCAAATCGATAGTTATCATTTCATCGAAAGATCGGGACCCTTGCCTCTATCATGACGCCACCCTCAAGGGGCATTGGGCCGGCTCCTTCGGCACAAAGGGCAAAATTCTGGAGCTGCAGAGCACGGGGTACATCTCTGCCAATGATTCCACTTGGCCACCGGAGCCTAACCAACACGTACCCACTCCCCAGCCAGGGGAGAGGGTGGTCTCCATCCCCCACGTCATCCGAGATCTGGGGTTCCCGCTGCACCCCTTCATGCGTGGGATCCTTTTCTTCTATGGGCTTGACTTTCATCATCTGTCCTTGAATTCAATCCTCCACCTCGCATCTTTCATCACCTGTGAGGCCTTCCTTTGCATTGAGCCACACTTCGGGTTGTGGCTGAAGATGTTCGGTATCAAGCCGAAGTCCAGCGGTGCCGAGCTCACAGAGTGCGGAGGAGAAATGATTAGCGAAAACCAGAACGTCGACTAGTTCAAAAGCACCTTCATCGAGACCATCAAAGAGTGGCAGCGCGAGTGGTTTTACATCTCCGAGCCACTCGGCGTTGGTCAGTCCATGGTCCCGGCCTTCTCGTCTGGCCCTCCGAGGAGGCTTGCTTCCTGGAAAAGGAAGGGCATGGACTGGGGGAACCTCGGAGACATGACGGTGTTGCAGCAGAATATTAAATTTCTAACAGACAAGAAAAAGATAAAGCTTGTGGACATGGTCGATGTCATGCTCCACCACCGCATTCTTCCACTCCATCTTCGGGCAAGCCCGAGGATGCAGTGCCCATGGACCACTTCTTCCGTACCTCCCTATTCGGGATGTGGATGGCGCTATTCAAGCCATCGCAGGACAAGTCCCCCCCCCCCCCCAAGGGGAGGGACAGTGGCTTCAAAGCCTCGTACGATGCCTCCGAGGTAATTGCAATATGCAGTTTTACATTCTGCATTCTTTTTTATCTTGTAGTCGTTGTCAGATTGGTTGAATTTATGTTTTCAGAAGTGGATCTCCAAGGCACAGCAGATGCTGTGCCTAGCGCTGCTACCGGAGGAAAGGTCTCCTCAACTCACGGTCCTCTTAACTGAGGAGTCGTACATGGTGTCGCCCAAGGAGCCGAAGCACCCAAAGGGGAGGGGCGGCCTCCGCACACGGGAAACTTCGGTGACCCGATCCGAGGAGACCCAGGCCTCCTCCACTCATGAGGATGAGGAGCCAGAGAACATGGGGGAAGGAGAGCCTTCCCTCAAGGAAAAAAGAACGGTGTTCAAGGACACCGAAGAGGACGCACAACCCCAAGGTCGCAAGCAGCGGTGTAGGTCCTCTGCAGATCCCGCGAGCAAGCGGGCCTCGCCGGAGAAGATCACCCTCTCCGACGAGTCATACGGTGACCTCCACCAGCCGAAGAGGAAGAAACCAGCACCTCGGAGGTACATTGACATGTACGAATTAGAGTTCAAGAGCCTATTCTTAGTACAAAACTTATAATGTGCGTCTTCTCAGTCCGCAGCGCCTTCACATAGGCGACGACATCTCAGATGGGCTTCCTCCGCCCTCTATGGCGTATAGCGCGACCCTCGAGCATGCCATGATCCCTCCTGCTCCCGAAGAGCTGGGGGAGGCGATGTCCAACCTGGCCCCTCCAATTAATACCGCGGGGGCTGGCGTACAGGTTCCTGTGGCCGAGGTCGAGACCTCTGCCAACTAGGACCAAGGGGAAATGGTCCTTGAGGTCCCCAAGGGAGGGTTGGACTAGGCGGCGGTCTAGCCCCAAGTAGCTTCGGTGCCTTCACCACAGCCGGAGGCCTCCCTCCCTACCACAACGGTGGTAGGGCCCGAGGTTGTTCCGCCCACCCCTCCTGCCTTAGGGCTGGTTACCACGGGCTGGGCCGAGGAGATGGATGTAGCCTTAACTGGCTCCTCTGTCACATAAGAACATTGTGCCCTCATCGGCACGACGCTGAATGGCTTCCGTCCGTAGAGACCGGAACGCACGAGGTCTTCAAGGGCCTCATTGGAAGCTTCGAGGTCTACATCCTAGCCTTTTTCCGCATATATTTCGCTTAAAGTTAAAATTATTAGTAGCCTGTGGATAGCACAACATCTATCCAAGGACTTCTAGTAAGCCGCAGTATGGCGCATGTGAATGCGTGGCCATCAGTAGCCCCTGAGCCCAAAGCCAGTTTTAAGAAACTGGATTTGTGGTCGAGATAATTGTTTAATGAAAAGCAGAAATCCAGTAGCCCCCAAGACTCTGGCTAGTTTTGTCAGAAAAGTCAAATAGAGGATTGACCTCGGAATTGGGCGACTAATAAGTGGATGTGCTTGTGCAGGCCTCGTCCTCGGCTCAGAACTCCGCTTCTGAGGAGATAGAGGAGGTGAATCGGAAGCTCAAGTGGTCCGAAGAAGACCTTGATCTGATGCAAAAGCAGATCGAGCGGGACCAAGGTAAGCAGAGAGGTGACGCCTGATCAAATTTAGTTTGTGTCTTGTTTAAGCTTTAATGCTGATGTCGAGCTGTTTATGTGGCAGCTGCAGCGATGGAGCTTGAGGCTCTGAAGGCCGAGCTAGAAAAGGTTTGGTAGGATGCAGAGCAGCAAAAGGTTGTAGCCACGAGGGACGAGAAGGAGCTGGCAGAAGAAAAGGCGGCTCGGGGCAAGGACCATGCTTGGGTCCTCGAGGTTGCCGACAACTTGAAGGGCGTGTACTAGGAACGCGATACCCTTCAGGAGAAGGATAAGAAGGCAACCGCGGAGCTCAAGAAATTGAGCTCGACACACACTGAAGTCCAGACCTAGGCCCGAGCGTACCGCGAGGCACTCCAGCAAGTGAGACAAATTGCTGCAGGTAAAAAGCCATCCGTGTATTTCTAGCCGCAAGGGGTTCGCCGAGCTCACCCAACTATGGCGATACGCAGATGCCTTCACGGATCTCCCGACAAGCGCATCAGACATTGGTCGTTACTACGACGCTCGAGAGGGCCATGCCATGGAGAGGGTGTTCAGGCAACAGTTCCAGGCGCCATCACATCCGGCGCTGCTGAATCACCACATGAAGCAGCTAATGGAGCTCTACCGTATGGTGAATCCGGCGCTGGAAAACCTCTGTGTCCATCTTTGGCCCGTGGAGGCGTTGTCGACCAGTTTCTTCGGTCTGGTGACCTGTCTGCAAGAAGCCGGCCCCCAGGTGACACGCTTGGAAGGTGTCTAGCTGGCATGTGCATGCATGAAGACACACTACCCTCGCATTGATGCAACGCTTGTGGCCTCTGCCCCCCCCCCCCCAAGGGAAGGACCGGACTGCGGTGCAGTTCATGGCCGGGGTGATGGAGAGAGCTCGGATTACTGAGGACCAGTGTCCCAATGACACTTTGTATTTTTAGTTTGTACTTCGGAATGCCGAAGTTAGCAAGATGTAAAAACATGCTTTTGTTTGAAATGAATGCATCTTTATATTCCAATTTTTGTTTATACAAATTTATTTTTTGACTCATGTCCAACCATTTTGAACAGAGGGACCAGTCATCGGCTTCAGCCCCTTTGTACAGGATACAAATGGTGTTTTCCAGGCGGTCTTGACCCTTAGCCGACGTATCGATTCCCGAAGGTGGTCCATGCACATGGAAATGGGGCAATTAGACTATATTAGTTTTATAGCTTTCACATAGTCATAGGAGCTTAACTATGGGGGCTGGTACCTAGCCCCCAATGTATGAAGTGATCGGCCGTCAGCCGAGGTTTAGGCCAACGGTCACTTCAGCTTCTTTTAGGAAAAGCCCCTCATTTGACACGGATGATCTCCAACGATCATTTGTTTGACACAGTCATCAGCTTGCCAACCAGTTTACGCTTTACCAAGACAGCCAGTTTTTGGCTTTCTCCACTAAGGCACTTTACCATCCAAGCTGGAAGCACAATCGCAGTGGTTCTCCCTTTACACTCTTAGCTAAATGGGTCAGGAACGTAAGTGGTAAGCATAGGAGCCGGGCAACCCAACTATTGACCGAAATCAAGGTTCCAAACTGATTCATGTAATGCAACATCTGAGACGGCGAATAAATGCTTCAGACTTGTAAGTTTGGCGTGAGATTAAAAGTTGAGCCCCTAGTTAAGTGCATAAACAGGGGTTGTATCGCGAGAGTTTTACTTTGGCTCAAAGGCAGTAGATGAAAAGGGACATAAACATATGTGCAATGACCTCGAAGGGCCCTTTCTTCCTTATTTCATATAGTTGAGCCGTACATGCCGAGCTTTATCAAAGAGATCTTTAAAAGATACAATTTGTTGGAAAGACAAAGGAAAAAGGAGGAGTAAGAACAGGGCGGATGTTGCTAGGTTTTATAGCCCTTATCCTTCCCCATCGCACATCTGTGCCTCCGTGTTGTTTACCAGCTTGTCCTCGTCTATGGCGAGGTTGGTGTGTGCGGCTTGCCACCTCGGCCGTCCTGTGCTTGACGCTTTTGACGATCAGGTCCTTTGAAGAGGCGTGTGGCTACCACGCGATGGTTTAAACCACGTAGGTGTGCTGCTTCCGTTGGGCCTTTGACAGTGCCCTATTGGTGTGCATATCTTCGGTTGGGCGTTGCCTAGTTGAGCACCCTTGGTATTATGCTCCTCGGCCTCCCATGGGATTTTGAATGCAAAATTATGCAACCTGGGGACGTAATGTCCTATCAAAGGGAGGCGGATGAGGAGTGTGTATCCCTATTTAGGGTAAGTAGTCGGCTATCCGAGGTTGGTTGGTGTGCCCCGCGTGTGCTTTGAAGAGCCGTGTGTGCCTCTTCGGATCATATTATGGGTCGCCTCCTCGGTTACCTGCACCTCGGCTGTGAAAGTCACGGTCTGCTCCTCTGTTCGGAGAGAGCATTTAGTTTTACCATTGACTATGATAACACCATTTGGCCCCTGCATCTTTAGCTTTAGGTATGCGTAGTGCGGGACTGCGTTAAAACAAGCGAATGCGGTGCGCCCAAGTAGTGTGTGGTAGCCGCTTCGAAAGGGGACGATATCGAATATTAACTCTTCACTTCGGAAGTTCTCGGGTGACCCGAAGACTACTTCCAGTGTCATTGTTACCTCCAGTGAGCTTCGACACCAGGTATGACACCTTTCTGAAATGAATCAATGCCCATCTTTCTGATCGTGTCCGCATAGATCAGGTTGAGGCTGTTGCCTCCATCCATGAGGATGTGTGTTAAGTGGAATCCATCGACAATGGGATCCAAGACCAAAGCTGCAGATCCTCTGTGCCGGATACTCGTCGGGTAGTCATGTTTATCAAATGTGATCGGGTAAGCTGGCCATGGATTGTACTTCGGGGCGACGGGCTCTAAGGCATAAACGTCCTGAAGTGCTCGTTTTCGCTCCCGTTTGAGGATGTGAGTGACATAGATAATGTTCACATCACCTCTGGAGGGAATTATTTCTGGCCTCCATTGTTCGGTCGTCGAGGTTCATCTTCTTCTTCGCTGTGAGATTGGCCTTTACTTTGACCCTCGGTCACCATTTTCCCTGCCTGCTTGAAGACCCAGTAGTTCCGGTTGGTATGATTTGCAGGTTTATCCGAGGTTCCATGGATCTGGCATGGTCTGTCGAGGATTTTGTCCAGCTGGCTGGGTCTATCTTTGTTCCCTTTAAAGGGCTTCTTTTTCTGCTAGGATCTAGGGCCGTTGAACCCTGCTTTGACTGCAGCATCCTCGGTATCGCTCCCGCCGTTTTTATGCCTGCGCTTATTCTTATTATGCCTGGATTTGCCATTGCCGTCGCGGGCTTCCGAGGTGCCGACCTCACCATTGTGAGAACTGCGGGCCAACCAATTGTCCTCTCCCACGCAAAAGCGGGTCTTAAGTGAGGTGAGGGCCATCATGATCCTCGTCTTGTCCTGCCCGAGCTAGCGTGCAAACCATTCATCCCAAATACTGTGCCAGAAAGTGGCGATCGTTTCAGCGTTAGGGCAGACGACTATTTGGTTCTTTTTTGTTAAGAATCGATTCCAGAATTTCCTGGCCGACTCGCCAGGCTGTTGAGTAACATGGCTAAGGTCGTCGACATCCAGAGTTCAGATGTAAATGCCCTGGAAGTTTTCCCTAAAGGCATCCTCGAGTGCTTCCCAGCTCCCGACAGAATGAGGAAGCAAGTTGTTAAGCCAATGCCTCACCGGCCCCTTGAGTTTGAGCGGGAAGTATTTGATGGCGTGGAGATCATCTCCATTAGCCATGTGGATGTGGAAGAGGAAATCTTTGATCCAAACGGCTGGATTGGTTGTCCCATCATACTGTTCTGTGTTTATGGGTTTAAACCCGTCCGAGAACTCATGTTCCATCACCTTGTTTGTAAAATAGATCGGTTGAGCGGGTCCTCAAAACAGAGCCGTTTTGTGCCAGACATTGAGATACATCCATGCATAGGCTTGATCCCGAGCCCTGTGATGACCCACAAGTATAGGGGACCAATCATAGTCCTTTCGATAAGTAAGAGTGTCAAACCCAACGAGGAGCAGAAGGAGATGACAAGCGGTTTTCAGCAAGGTAATGTCTGCAGGCACTGAAATTGTCGGTAACAGATAGTTTGGTAGCAAAATAATTTGTAACAAGTGACAAGTAATAGGTGCAGAAGGGTAGCCCAATTCTTTTTGTAGCAAAGGACGGGCCGGAACTTTCTCTTATAGCAAGTAAAATGTTCTTGAGGACACACGGGAATTTCATCTAGTCACTTTCATCATGTTTGTTTGTTCGCGTTCGCTACTTTGATAATTTGATATGTGGGTGGACCGGTGCTTGGGTGCTGTTCTTACTTGAACAAGCCTCCCACTTATGATTACCCCCTCTCGCAAGCATCCGCAACTACGAAAGAAGAATTAAGATAAATCTAACCATAGCATGAAACATATGGATCCAAATCAGTCCCTTACAGAATAGCGCATAAACTAGGTTTAAGCTTATGTTACTCTAGAAACCCATCATCTAATTACTACTCCACAATGCATTCCCTTAGGCCAAATATGGTGAAGTTTCATGTAGTCGACATTCACATAACACCACTAAGGGAATCACAACATACACATCATCCAAATATCGAACGAATACCAAGTTCACATGATTACTTTTGACAAGACTTCTCCCATGTCCTCAAGAACAAAAACAACTACTCACAAATCATATTAATGCTCAAGATCAGAGGGGTATTGAATAGCATAATGGATCTGAACATATAATCTTCCACCAAATAAACCAACTAGCATCAACTACGAGATGTAGTCAACACTACTAGCAACCCACAGGTACCAATCTGAGGTTTTGATAGAAAGATTGAATACAAGAGATGAACTAGGGTTTGAGATGAGATGGTGCTGGTGAAGATGTTGATGAAGATTGATCCTCCCATGATGAGAGGATCGTTGGTGATAACGATGGCTCCGATTTCCCCTCCTGGCGGGAAGTTTCCCCAGTGGAATCACTCCGCCGGAGAGCAAAAGTGCTCCTGCCCAGGTTCCGCCTCGATACAGCGGCGCTTCATCCCGAAAGCTCTCTCTTGATTTTTTTTCTAGGGTAAATGGGGTTATATACTAGAAGATGGGCCCTGGAGGCCTGCCAGGCTCACCACAAGCTCAGGGGGCGCGCCCCCAGGCTTGTGGCTGCCTGGTGGGTCCCCTTCCGGTATTTCTTTCACCAATATTTTAATAGATTCCAAAATAACTCTCCGTTAATTTTAAGCTCATTTGGAGATGTTTAGAAAAGTTGCCTCCGATATAGCCCTTTCTGGTCCAGAATTCCAGGTGCCGGCAATCTCCCTCTTCATATAATTCTTGCAAAATAAGAGAGAAAAGGCATAAGAATTGTATTATAAAGGGAAATAATAGTCCATAATGCAATAAATATCAACATGAAAACATGATGCAAAATGGATGTATCAACTCCCCCAAGCTTAGACCTCTCTTGTCCCCAAGCGAAAGCCGTTATCGATAATCGTGACCACATGTTTAGAGATAGAGGTGTTGATAAAAATTAAAATACGGACATGAAAGCATCTTGGTCATTAACATAATAGCAATATATCATCATAAAACTTCTCATGCCAGAGTAACAATTCATTCACACGCTAAAGTATGGAACATAAACTTTCTTGGAAACTACTCGCTCCGTTCCTAAATATTTGTCTTTTTAGTGATTTCAAATGGACTACCACATACGGATGTGTATAGACATATTTCAGAGTGTAGATTCACTCATTTTGCTCCGTATGTAGTCACCTGTTGAAATCTCTAGAAAGACAAATATTTAGGAACGGAGGGAGTAACAAACTATGTTTTCAGTCATTGAAACAATCACAATCCATCATATTTTCAGAAAGAGTCTATGTAAGAGATTTGTTCAGCAAGTTCACATACTCAACCATCATTTAGTCTTCTATGATTGCTGACACTACTCAAGGCGTATTTATAGAGCAATCGTTTCAATCAGACACATAGAAAAATAGGGGCTTATAGTTCCGCCTCCCAACTTATTTACCTCAAGGGTAATGCCAACAAAAATAACCCATGATCACCTACATCTAACTGGATATATAAGTCTGGATCTATCTACCACATGATGCTTTCCACTAAAGAATACATAGAGAGGAATAGGAATTAACACTAATGACTCTTGCATAAAAGTAAATACATGAAAGTAAAAGATAGGCCGTTCGCAGAGGGAAGCAGAGGTTGTCATGCGCTTTTTGTTTTTGGATGTGCAAGCTCTTAATGTAAAGGAACATCATGTTATATTTCCCGTTGTGATAGCAACCTTTATTATGCAGTCCGTCGCTTTTATTTCTTTACCATCACAAGTTCGTACAACGCTTATTTTCCCTTACAATAAAAGATCATGCATAATTAGAAGCAATTTTTATTGCCTTATGCACCGATGACAACTTACTTGAAGGATCTTATTCAATCCCTAGGTAGATATATTAGACTCTCATGACATGAAACTGGGCTTAAGGGTTTTGGATGCACAAGTAGTATCTCTACTTGGTGCAAATTTTTGGCTAGCAAAAGATCCTAGACAAGCACCACATGTTAGAAGATCCATAACAATATAACTTCTATGTGAATGTAAACAACCATAACTCATTACGTTGTCTTCCTTGTCCAACGTCAACTAATTGATATAGAATATTTGATGGGGGATCACAATCATAAATGATTTCCAAGATAGTATATTTATATGTGAGACCTCTCATTCTTTACTACTTTTTCATGGATTGTACCAATGACCAATGTTATGCTTTTTAACTTCCAACAAATTTTATGAACTACAATTCATTTATGTGGAGTCATTGATGCGGCTTGAAGCTACGTCGGTATTTCCCCAAAGAGGAAGGGATGATGCAGCACAGCGGCGGTAGGTATTTGCCTCAGTGATGAAACCAAAGTTATCGAACCAGTAGGAGAACCAAGCAACACTACGTAAACAGCACCTGCAAACAAATAACAAATACTCGCAACCCGACGTGTAAAAGGGGTTGTCAATCCCTTTCGGGCAACGGCGCCAAAAATTGGCAAACGGACATGAGAGAGTAGTAAATATTGATAGATCGAACGCCAAATAAAATAAAGTGCAGCAAGGTATTTTTGTATTTTTGGTTTAATAGATCTGAAAATAAAAGCAAAGGAAAATAGATCGCAAAGGCAAATATATTAAAGAAGAGACCCGGGGGGCGTAGGTTTCACTAGTGGCTTCTCTTGAGAAAAATAGCAAACAGTGGGTGAACAAATTACTGTTGGGCAATTGATAAAACTTTAAATAATCATGACGATATCCAGGCAATGATCATTATATAGGCATCACGTCCAAGATTAGTAGACCCACTCCTGCCTGCATCTACTACTATTACTCCACACATCGACCGCTATCCAGCATGCATCTAGTGTATCAAGTTCATGGAGAAACGGAGTAATGCAATAAGAACGATGACATGATGTAGACAAGATCTATTTATGTCGAAATAGACCCCATCGTTTTATCCTTAGTAGCAACGATACATACGTGTTGGTTCCCCTTTTGTCACTGGGATCAAGCACCGTAAGATCAAACCCACTACAAAGCACCTCTTCCCATTGCAAGATAAATAGATCAAGTTGGCCAAACAAAACCCAAATATCGGAGAAGAAATACGAGGCTATAAGCAATCATGCATATAAGAGATCAAAGAAGACTCAAATAACTTTCATGGATAAAAAGATAGATCTGATCATAAACTCAAAGTTCAT
This sequence comes from Thinopyrum elongatum, assembly GCA_011799875.1. Taxonomy (NCBI): domain Eukaryota; kingdom Viridiplantae; phylum Streptophyta; class Magnoliopsida; order Poales; family Poaceae; genus Thinopyrum; species Thinopyrum elongatum. Next base: position 206,951,552 of record CM022300.1, on the reverse strand, counting down.
CGGATCCCAACAAACACATCGCAAAAAGAGTTACATCATATGGATCTCCAAGAGACCATTGTATTGAAGATCAAGAGAGAGAGAGAGGAAGCCATCTAGCTACTAACTACGGACCCGTAGGTCTACAAAAAACTACTCACGCATCAACGGAGAGGCACCAATGGAAGTGGTGAACCCCTCCATGATGGTGTCTAGATTGGATCTGGTGGTTCTGGGCTCTGCGGCGGCTGGAATTGATTTTTGTCGACTCTCCTAGGGTTTCGGTAATATTGGGGTATTTATAGAGCAAAGAGGCGGTTCGGGGGGCACCCGAGGTGGGCACAACCCATCAGGGCGCGCCTGGGCCTCCAGGCGCGCCCTGGTGGGTTGTGCTCCCCTCGGAGCACCCCCAGGCGCTTCTCCGGCCCACTGGATGTCTTCTGGTCCAAAAAAAATCCACAAAAAGTTTTGCTGCGTTTGGACTCCATTTGGTATTAATTTCCCGTGATGTAAAAAACATGCAAAAAAATAGCAACTGGCACTATGTCAATAGGTTAATACCAAAAAATGATATAAAATGATTGTAAAACATCCAAGAATGATAATATAACAGCATGGAACAATCAAAAATTATAGATACGTTGGAGACGTATCAGCATCCCCAAGCTTAATTCCTGCTCGTCCTCGAGTAGGTAAATGATAAAAACGGAATTTTTGATGTGGAATGCTGCCTAACATGTCATCTCATATTCTTTCCTTTATAGCATGGACATTTGGACTTTTATATGATTCAAAGCAATAGTCTAGTTTTGGCATGATGACTTAAATACTCAAACATATCAATAAGCAACTATGTCTTTCAAAATATCAATGCTAAAATAAGTTATCCCTAGCCCATCATGCTCAACCATTGATCCATTCATGAAACACACTCGCATATTAACTACACCCAATGCTCAAGTATGATCATATTGCCTCCTAGTTGGTGCTTTATAAGAGAAGATGGAGACTCAAATTAAAAATAAAAATTGCATAAAGTAAAGAAAGGCCCTTCGCAGAGGGAAGTAGGGATTTGTAGAGGTGCCAGAGCTCAAAGCGAAAAACTTAGAGATAAAAACATTTTGGGAGGTTTGCTTTTCCCACCAACGAAAACAACTTAGAGTTCCCAACACTTTCCATTCTAGATACATCATAGGCGGTTCCCAAACAGAAAATAAAGTTTATTCTTTTTTCCACCATTTCTTTCACTTTCCATGGCTAGCCGTATCCACGGGTGCCCTCCATACCAACACTTTCCAAGGAATTTATTATTTGACAACATAAAGTAAATTCATTTTTCATTTCGGGACTAGGCATCCCTAATACCTTTGCCTTACTCTTGTGCAATGACAAGTGAATAAACACTCATCGTCAGAATAACACATCTAGCATGGAAAATATTAGCCACCCCTCACCGCCTCGCGAGCGGTACGAACACACAAAATAGAAGTTTATTTTGAAAATTAGAGATGGCACATACAAATTTGCTTAGAACGGCAAAAGAATACCGCATATAGGTAGATATAGTGGACTCATGTGGTAAAACTGGTTTAAAGGGTTTTGGATGCACAAGTAGTGATCATACTTAGTGCAAAATGAAGGCTAGCAAAAGATTGAGAAGCGACCAACCAAAAAATGAATAATCTCATAAGCGAGCATTAAGCATAATTAACACCGAATAATGCACCACAAGTAGGATATAATTTCATTGCATGACTATTGACTTTCGTGCTTGCATAGGGAATCACAAACCTTAACACCAATATTCTTACTAAAGCACAATTACTCATCAACATAACTCACATATCACATCATCATATCTCAAAACTATTACAAGGAATCAAGTTTATTTTGTCCAATGATCTTCATGAAAGTTTTATTATATCCTTCTTGGATATCTATCACTTTGGAGCTAATTTTCATGTGTTGCTTTTGATAAGCTGAAACAAATATAAGTGAAGATCATGAGCATAATACTTCTTTCTCTCAAATTAATTTAAGTGAAGCAAGAGAGAATTTCTTAAAAAAATTACTAACTCCCAAATAAATCTAAGTGAAGCGTGAGAGCATTTCTTCAAAAATACTAAAGCACGCCGTGCTCAAAAAGATATAAGTGAAGCACTAGAGCAAATCCATAGCTCATAAAAATTTAAGTGAAGCATAGAGAGCAATTCTAACAAGTCATGGCATAATTTTGGCTCTCTCAAATAGGTGTGTCCAGCAAGGATTCATAACTTAGAACACAAAGCAAAACAAGCAAAGACTCATATCATACAAGACGCTCCAAGCAAAACTCATAGTATGTGACGAATAAAAATATAGCTTCGAGTAAAATACCGATGGTCGTTAGAAGAAAGAGGGGATGCCACTCGGGGCATCCCCAAGCTTAGTTTCTTGCTTCTCTTTGGATAATAGCTTGGGATGCCATGGGCATCCCCAAGCTTAGGCTCTTCTTACTACTTATTCCTTCATCCATCGTAAGATAACCCAAAACTTGAAAACTTCAATCACACAAAACTCAACAAAACCTTCGTGAGATCCGTTAGTATAAGAAAGCAAATCACTACTATAAGTACTGTAGCAAACCAATTCATATTTTATTCTTGCATTATATCTACTGTATTCCAACTTTTCTATGGCAAAAACTCATCAAAGAAAACCATAGAATCATCAGAACAAGCACACAACACAAAGAAAACAGAATCTGTCAAAAACAGAACAGTCTGTAGCAATCTGGATATTTCGAATACTTTGAAACTCCAAAATTCTGAAAAATTAGGACAACAGAGGAAATTTGTATATCAATCTTGTGTAAAAAATTCAGAATTTTTCGTCTCTTCTGTGAATTTTCAAAATTGTTTTACTGGACGCAAAAGTTTCTGTTTTCCAACAAGATCAAATCAACTATCACCCTACATAATCCTAAAGGCTTTACTTGGCACAAACACTAATTAAAACACAAAAAACACAATTATAACAGTAGCATAATTGTGCAAACACTCAAGAACAGAAAGCAAAAAGCAAAAATAAATTTTATTCATTGGGTTGCCTCCCAACAAGCGCTATTGTTTTACGCCCCTAGCTAGGCATAAAGCAAGGATCTAAGTTTTGTCATCTTTGTTTCGAGATCCATAAGATGCCCTCATGATTGATTCATATGGAGGCCTAATTCTTGTTCTAGGGAAGTGTTCCATAACCTTCCTTAGTGGAAATTGAAATTTAATATTGCCTTCTTTCATATCAATCACGACACCAATAGTGCGTAAAAACGGTCTACCAAGAATAATTGGACAAGACGGATTACAATCAATATCAAGAACAATAAAATATATGGGCACATAATTCCTATTTGCAAGAATAAGAACATCATTAATCCTTCCCATACACTTTTTAATAGTAGAATCCGCCAAGTGCAAATTTAAAGAGCATTCTTCAATATCGGTAAGACCAAGCACATCACATAAAGATTCGGAATTGTAGAAACACTAGCACCCAAGTCACATAAAGCAAAACACTCATAATTTTTAATCTTGACTTTGATAGTAGGTTCCCACTCATCATGTAATTTTCTAGGAATTGAAACTTCTAATTCCAACTTTTCTTCCAAAGCTTTCATCATAGCATCAACAATATGTTTAGTAAAAGCTTTATTTTGTTCATAAGCATGGGGTGAATTTATCATGGATTGCAACAAAGAAATACAATCAATCAAAGAGTAGCTATCATAATTAAAGTCTTTGTAATCGAAAATAGGGGGCACATCACTAGTTAATGTCTTGACCTCTTCAAACCCACTTTTATCAAATTTTTCAACAAGATTTTCACCCTCCAAATTATCGGGACACCTTCTAACTAAAGTTGACTCTTCTCCAGTCCCTTTTTCATCAACCTTAATTTTACTAAACAAGGAATCAATAGAAGAAACACCAATCATTTTAAGATCTTCATCACTTTTATGAAAGTAATCATTAGAAAACGCCTTTTCTAAAAATTCTCTTCTAGCTCTAAGCATAGCGGTTCTTTTCTTAATTTCATCCATAGAAACATAAAGAGCTTTAATTGATTCCTCAACTTTAGGCACAAAAATGTTCATCTTGAGATTTTCCACATCATGAGAAATTCTATCAACACTTCTAGACAAATCATCAATCTTATTCAACTTTTCTTCCATCGAAGCATTGAAAACTTTTTGAATATTGATAAATTCTTTAATATTATTCTCAAGATCATAGGTGTTCCTATTATTATTATAAGATGGATTACCATAGGAATTACCATAATTATTAGAGGAATTACTAGGAAAAGGCCTAGGATTAAAATTACCTCTATAAGCATTGTTATTGAAATTGTTTCGCGAGATAAAATTCACATCTACGGCATCAATATTTTGCTCAATCAAAGTAGACAAAGGCACATCATTAAAATCAATAGGAGCACTTTTACTAGCAACCAATTTCATAAGAGCATCAACTTTTTCACTCAAAGAAGAAATTTCTTCAACCGAATTAACTTTTTTACTAGTAGGAGCTCTTTCGGTATGCCATTGTGAATAATTTGCCATGATATTATCAAGCAATTTGGTGGCTTCACCCAAAGTAATTTCCATAAAAGTACCACCCGCGGCAGAATCTAAAAGATTACGAGAAACAAAATTCAACCCCGCATAAAAATTTTGTATGATCATCCAAAGATTTAACCCATGAGTTGGGCAATTCCATAGCATCATTTTCATCCTTTCCCAAGATTGTGCAACATGCTCATGTTCAAGTTGCTTGAAATTCATGATCTGGGTTCTAAGGGAAATAATTTTTGCGGGCGGGAAATACTTAGTGATAAAAGCATCTTTGCACTTATTCCAAGAATCGATACTATTACGAGGCAAAGAAGAAAACCAAATTTTTGCATGATCTCGCAAAGAAAACGGAAATAATTTCAACTTCACAACATCATTGTCCACATCTTTTTTCTTTTGCATATCGCATAATTCCACGAATGTGTTAAGATGGGACACGGCATCCTCATTAGGAGTACCGGAAAATTGATCTTTCATAACAAGATTAAGCAAAGCAGTATTAATATCACAAGTCTCCGCACTAGTGGCGGGAGGAGCAATCAGAGTGCTAAGAAAATCATTGTTGTTAGTATTTGAGAAATCACACAACTTGGTGTTCTCTTGAGTCATTGTGACTACGCAACAAGATTGCACTCAAAAACAGATCCGGTAAGAAAACGGCGAACGAAAAAGAGGGCGAATAAAACGGCAAATTTTTGTGAAGTGGGGGAGAGGAAAACGAGAGGCAAATGGCAAATAATGTAAATTGTGCGGAGATGAGATTTGTGATTAGGAACCTGGTATATGTTGAAGATCCTCACCAGCAACGGCGCCAGAAATTCCTTTTGATGCGGCTTGAAGCTACGTCGGTATTTCCCCAAAGAGGAAGGGATGATGCAACACAACGGCGGTAGGTATTTCCCTCAGTGTTGAAACCAAGGTTATCGAACTAGTAGGAGAACCAAGCAACACTACGTAAACAGCACCTGCACACAAATAACAAATACTCGCAACCCGACGTGTAAAAGGGGTTGTCAATCCCTTTCGGGCAACGGCGCCAAAAATTGGCAAACGGACGTGAGAGAGTAGTAAATATTGATAGATCGAACGCCAAATAAAATAAAGTATAGCAAGGTATTTTTGTATTTTGGGTTTAATAGATCTGAAAATAAAAGCAAAGGAAAATAGATCGCAAAGGCAAATATATTAAAGAAGAGACCCGGGGGCCGTAGGTTTCACTAGTGGCTTCTCTCGAGAAAAATAGCAAACGGTGGGTGAACAAATTACTGTTGGGCAATTGATAAAACTTCAAATAATCATGACGATATCCAGGCAATGATCATTATATAGGCATCACGTCCAAGATTAGTAGACCGACTCCTACCTGTATCTACTACTATTACTCCACACATCGACCGTTATCCAGCATGCATCTAGTGTATTAAGTTCATGGAGAAATGGAGTAATGCAATAAGAACGATGACATGATGTAGACAAGATCTATTTATGTAGAAATAGACCCCATCGTTTTATCCTTAGTAGCAACGATACATACGTGTCGGTTCCCCTTCTGTCACTGGGATCAAGCACCGTAAGATCGAACCCACTACAAAGTACCTCTTCCCATTGCAAGATAAATAGGTCAAGTTGGCCAAACAAAACCCAAATATCAGAGAAGAAATACGAGGCTATAAGCAATCATGCATATAAGAGATCAAAGAAGACTCAAATAACTTTCATGGATAAAAAGATAGATCTGATCATAAACTCAAAGTTCATCGGATCCCAACAAACACACCGCAAAAAGAGTTACATCATATGGATCTCCAAGAGACCATTGTATTGAAGATCAAGAGAGAGAGAGTAAGCCATCTAGCTACTAACTACGGACCGGTAGGTCTACAAAGAACTACTCACGCATCATCGAAGAGGCACCAATGGAAGTGGTGAACCCCTCCATGATGGTGTCTAGATTGGATCTGGTGGTTCTGGACTCTGCGGCGGCTGGAATTGATTTTCTTCGACTCTCCTAGGGTTTTTGGAATATTGGGGTATTTATAGAGCAAAGAGGCGGTTCGGGGGGCACCCGAGGTGGGCACAACCCACCAGGGCGCGCCTGGGCCTCCAGGCAAGCCCTGGTGGGTTGTGCTCCCCTCGGAGCACCCCCCAGGCGCTTCTCCGGCCCACTGGATGTCTTCCGGTCCAAAAAAAATCCACAAAAAGTTTCGTTGTGTTTGGACTCCGTTTGGTATTGATTTCCTGCGATGTAAAAAACATGCAAAAAATAGCAACTGGCACTTGGCACTATGTCAATAGGTTAGTACCAAAAAAATGATATAAAATGACAATAAAATGATTGTAAAACATCCAAGAATGATAATATAACATTATGGCACAATCAAAAATTATAGATACGTTGGAGACGTATCAGTCATTACTCCCCATGGGAGTAGCATATGATCTTTTATTCTTTTACTTTCCATTGCTAAGATTGAAACAAGAAAGCAAAGCAAAACCCAAACTACTCTTTATTATTATCTCGCACACGTTTACATAGATAGATAGACCACTAAGCAATCACTCAAAAATAGATCATACTAAAACTTTATTCTACTAAATCATGAAATAACTAAGGATCGAATTAAGATAGATAATGATGATAAAAAAGTGATGGTGATACAATACTGGGGCACTTCCCCCAAGCTTGGCACAAGCCAAGGGGAGTGCCCATACCCGTGTACTCAAGTTTCTTTCTTTGGTGATGATGGTGATGAAGGTGTGGGCTTGTCCTTAAGCGTGCCCATAAGGATTTCCTTTAAGTCTTGAATCTCCTGAAGCACTTGATGTAACAGCTCAGTATTATTCCGAACCTCTACCATGATATGCTTATTTTCCGGCCACCAAGAGCTTGTTCCTACATTACTTTCTCCTGGGCGAGAAATGTCCCAATTGAATGATATGCGCATACGAGGAGTGTTCTCGACCCCATAATTACGAACCAGATTATGGAAGTTGTTCCGATGTAACCTGTGCAAGGGCCTCCTAGGAGGAAGCTCTTCTTGTACCTCTTGATTCCTTGGGTCATTCACCGTCCTCATAGCTTGATGTGGGTTTGGAGTGGTGGATATGCCGGCTAAAGTGCCCCTCTCCGAAGCCGCAGGGTGGACCTCAAGCGAATCTCCCTCATCTTCCTCCATGATGACTTCCTCGGTGTCGTCCCTTCTGAGTTCCATCTGCATCAACCAAGCATTGTCTCCCACATTGTTGGAAGAAGACATGATGCCTGGCATCGGAGATCTGGCGGAAACAACACATAACAAGAACAGAGGAGATTCCTGCGATATGGTCGTCAAAACATCCAAGAGTATATATAATAAAAAAAATCATGCAGGACAAGTACATGGAAGAAAAACGGAGTCGGGAAAGCCCATGAGGGGGCCACAAGCCTAAGAGGCGTGCCCCTCGGGCTTGTCGCTCCCTCACGCACTTTTCGACTGTTTATTATTTTCCTAATTTTTTAAATATTCCAAAACGGACAGAAAATACTTTTATGGAACTTTTGGAGTCGATTTAATTATGGTACCACATACCTACCCCTTTTTTAGGGCTCTGGAACGTTCCAGAAGGTTTCCCTTATGTGTTCCTCCAGTGTCATAGTTTGGATAATATTAGTTTCAACATTAATGGGCATACCTGAGATATAATGTTTAATTCTTTGCCCATTAACAACCTTCGGGTTAGTGACTTTGGCGTTATTTATCTTGATGGCACCAGAACGATTAACTTCTTCAATAATATATGGTCCTTCCATTTAGAGAGGAGCTTTCCTGCAAAAAATATTAAATGATAATTGTATAATAAAACTTGATCTCCTATTTTGAATTCCTGTTTTTGGATTCTTCTATCATGCCATCTTTTAACTTTTTGCTTAAACAACTTGGCATTTTCATAAGCTTGCGTTCTCCACTCATCTAAAGAACTAATATCAAATAACCTCTTTTCACCAGCAAGTTTGAAATCATAGTTAAGTTCCTTACTTACCCAATATGCTTTATGTTCCAGCTCAAGAGGTAAATGACATACTTTTCCATAGACCATTTTATTAGGGGACATACCCATAGGGTTTTTATAAGCCGTTCTGTATGCCCACAATGCATCATCTATTTTCTTAGACCAATTCTTTCTATATCTATTAACAGTCTTTTGCAAAATTAACTTTATTTCTCTATTGCTCAATTCAACTTGGCCACTAGATTGAGGGTGATAAGGTGATGCAATTCTATGGTTGACATCAGACTTAGCAAGCAATTTACGAAATGCACCATGAATAAAATGTGAACCACCATCAATCATTAAATATCTAGGGACTCCAAACCTCGGGAAAATAACTTCTTTAAGCATTTTAATAGAAGTGTTGTGATCAGCACTACTAGTTGGAATAGATTCTACCCACTTAGTAACGTAATCAATAGCAACTAGAATATGAGTGTACGCATTAGAAGAAGGAAAAGGTCCCATATAATCAAATCCCCAAACATCAAATGGTTCAATAACAAGTGAATAATTCATTGGCATTTCCCGACGTCTACTAATATTAGCAATTCTTTGACATTCATCACATGATAAGACAAACTAACGTGCATCCTTGAAGAGAGTAGGCCAATAGAAACCAGATTGTAATACCTTATGCGTAGTTCTGTCTCCAGCATGGTGTCCTCCGTAGGCCTCGGAGTGACACTTCCATAGGATTTGTTCATGTTCATGCTCAGGTACACAATGTCTAATAATACCATCTACTCCTTCTTTATAAAGATGTGATTCATCCCAAAATTAATGTCTCAAATCAAAGAAAAACTTTTTCTTTTGTATGTGAAACTAGGTGGTAAATATTTAGCAAAAATGTAATTAACATAGTCTGCATACCAAGGAGTGTTACGTGAAGCATTTATAATAGCTAGCTGCTCATCAAGAAAAGTATCATCAATAGGAAGTGGGTCATCAAGAATATTTTCTAGTCTAGACAAGTTATCATCTACGGGATTCTCAGCTCCTTTCCTATCAGTAATATGCAAGCCAAATTCTTGTAGCAATAGAACCCACCTAATGAGTCTAGGTTTAGCATCTTTCTTTTCCATAACGTATTTAATAGTAGCATGATTAGTGTGAACAATTACTTTAGAATCAACTATGTAAGATCTAAATTTGTCACATGCAAACACAACTGCTAAAAATTCTTTCTCAGTAGTAGCATAATTTCTGTGAGCACTGTCTAGAATTTTACTAGCATAATGATTAACATTTAATTTCTTATCAACTAGCACAGGCTAAATATATATATATATAATTCCGATCACGATGAACCAGATGCATAGGATAAAAGTTTTGATGAAATTCCAATCTCAATTGGTTCCAATCCGAAACTCCAATATCATCACATAGACTATATCATGTCAATGCCTTTCCCCCCAAAGATAAAGGGAAAACCTTCTTCTTAACTTCATCTCCGGATATACCTGCAAGCTTAAATAATCCACAAACTTCATCCACATAGATTTGTTCATGTTCATGCTCAGGTACACAATGTCTAATAATACCATCTACTCCTTCTTTATAAAGATGTGATTCATCCCAAAATTAATGTCTCAAATCAAAGAAAAACTTTTTCTTTTGTTGGTATGTGAAACTAGGTGGTAAATATTTAGCAAAAATGTAATTAACATAGTCTGCATACCAAGGAGTGTTATGTGAAGCATTTATAACAGCTAGCTGCTTATCAAGAAAACTATCATCAATAGGAAGTGGGTCATCAAGAATATTTTCTAGTCTAGACAAGTTATCATCTACGGGATTCTCAGCTCCTTTCCTATCAGTAATATGCAAGTCAAATTCTTGTAGCAATAGAACCCACCTAATGAGTTTAGGTTTAGCATCTTTCTTTTCCATAACGTATTTAATAGTAGCATGATTAGTGTGAATAATTACTTTAGAATCAACTATGTAATATCTAAATTTGTCACATGCAAACACAACTGCTAAAAATTCTTTCTCAGTAGTAGCATAATTTCTCTGAGCACTGTCTAGAGTTTTACTAGCATAATGAATAACATTTAATTTCTTATCAACTAGGGATTAACACTAATGACTCTTGCATAAAAGTAAATACATGAAAGTAAAAGATAGGCCCTTCGCAGAGGGAAGCAGAGGTTGTCATGCGCTTTTTTTTTGTATGTGCAAGCTCTTAATGTAAAGGAACGTCATGTTATATTGCCCGTTGTGATAGCAACCTTTATTATGCGGTCCGTTGCTTTTATTTCTTTACCATCACAAGTTCGTACAACGCTTATTTTCCCTTACAATAAAAGATCATGCATAATTAGAAGCAATTTTATTGCCTTATGCACCGATGACAACTTACTTGAAGGATCTTATTCAATCCCTAAGTAGATATATTAGACTCTCATGACATGAAACTGGGCTTAAGGGTTTTGGATGCACAAGTAGTATCTCTACTTGGTGCAAATTTTTGGCTAGCAAAAGATCCTAGACAAGCACCACATGTTAGAAGATCCATAACAATATAACTTCTATGTGAATGTAAGCAACCATAACTCATTACGTTGTCTTCCTTGTCCAACGCCAACTAATTGATATAGAATATTTGATGGGGGATCACAATCATAAAATATTTCCAAGATAGTATATTTATATGTGAGACCTCTCATTCTTTACTACTTTTTCATGGATTGTACCAATGACCAATGTTATGCTTGTTAACTTCCAACAAATTTTATCAACTACACTTCTTTTATGTGAGGTCATTACTCCCCATGGGAGTAGCATATGATCTTTTATTCTTTTATTTTCCATTTCTAAGATTGAAACAAGAAAGCAAAGCAAAACTCAAACTACTCTTTATTATTATCTCGCACACGATTACATAGATATATAGATCACTAAGCAAACACTCGAAAATATATCATACTAAAACATTATTCTACTAAATCATGAAATAACTAAGGATCGAATTAAGATAGATAATGATGATAAAAAGTGATGGTGATACAATACCGGGGCACCTCCCCCAAGCTTGGCACAAGCCAAGGGGAGTGCCCATACCTGTGTACTCAAGTTTCTTTCTTTGGTGATGATGGTGATGAAGGTATGGGCTTGTCCTTAAGCGTGCCCATAAGGATTTCCTTTAAGTCTTGAATCTCCTGAAGCACTTGATGTAACAGCTCAGTATTACTCCGAACCTCTACCATGATATGCTTATTTTCCGGCCACCAAGAGCTTGTTCCTACATTACTTTCTCTTGGGCGAGAAATGTCCCAATTGAATGGTATGCGCGTACGAGGAGTTTTCTCGACCCCATAATTATGAACCAGATTATGGAAGTTGTTCCGATGTAACCTGTGCAAGGGCCTCCTAGGAGGAAGCTCTTCTTGTACCTCTTGATTCCTTGGGTTATTCACCGTCCTCATAGCTTGATGTGGGTTTGGAGTGGTGGAGATGCCGGCTAAAGTGCCCCTCTCCGAAGCTGGAGGGTGGACCTCAAGCGAATCTCCCTCATCTTCCTCCATGATGACTTCCTCGGTGTCGTCCCTTCTAAGTTCCATCTGCATCAACCAAGCATCGTCTCCCACATTGTTGGAGGAGGAAGAAGACATGATGGCTGGCATCGGAGATCTAGCGGAAACAGCACAAAACAAGAACATAGGAGATTTCTGCGATATGGTCGTCAAAACATCCAAGAGTATATATAATAAAAAAATCATGCAGGACAAGTACATGGAAGAAAAACGGAGTCAGGAAAGCCCACGAGGGGGCCACAAGCCTAGGAGGCATGCCCCTCGGGCTTGTCGCTCCCTCGTGCACTTTTTGACAGTTTATTATTTTCCTAATTTTTTAAATATTCCAAAACGGACAGAAAATACTGTTATGGAACTTTTGGAGTTGATTTAATTATGGTACCACATACCTACCCCTTTTTAGGGCTCTGGAACGTTCCAGAAGGTTTCCCTTATGTGTTCCTCCAGTGTCATAGTTTGGATAATATTAGTTTCAACATTAATGGGCATACCTGAGATATAATGTTTAATTCTTTGCCCATTAACCACCTTCGGGTTAGTGGCTTTGGCATTATTTATCTTGATGGCACCAGAACGATAAACTTCTTCAATAATATACGGTCCTTCCCATTTAGAGAGGAGCTTTCCTACAAAAAATATTAAATGATAATTGTATAATAAAACTTGATCTCCTATTTTGAATTCCTGTTTTTGGATTCTTCTATCATGCCATCTTTTATCTTTTTGCTTAAACAACTTGGCATTTTCATAAGCTTGCGTTCTCCACTCATCTAAAGAACTAATATCAAATAACCTCTTTTCACCAGCAAGTTTGAAATCATATTTAAGTTCCTTACTTGCCCAATATGCTTTATGTTCCAGATCAAGAGGTAAATGACATGCTTTTCCATAGACCATTTTATTAGGGGACATGCCCATAGGATTTTTTTAAGCCGTTCTGTATGCCCACAATGCATCATCTAATTTCTTAGACCAATTCTTTCTATATCTATTAACAGTCTTTTGCAAAATTAACTTTATTTCTCTATTGCTCAATTCAACTTGGCCACTAGATTGAGGGTGATAAGGTGATGCAATTCTATGGTTGACATCAGACTTAGCAAGCAATTTACGAAATGCACCATGAATAAAATGTGAACCACCATCAGTCATTAAATATCTAGGGACTCCAAACCTCAGGAAAATAACTTCTTTAAGCATTTTAATAGAAGTGTTGTGATCAGCACTACTAGTTGGAATAGATTCTACCCACTTAGTAACGTAATCAATAGCAACTAGAATATGAGTGTACGCATTAGAAGAAGGAAAAGGTCCCATATAATCAAATCCCCAAACATCAAATGGTTCAATAACAAGTGAATAATTCATTGGCATTTCCCGACGTCTACTAATATTAGCAATTCTTTGACATTCATCACATGATAAGACAAACTAACGTGCATCCTTGAAGAGAGTAGGCCAATAGAAACCAGATTGTAATACCTTATGCGTAGTTCTGTCTCCAGCATGGTGTCCTCCGTAGGCCTCGGAGTGACACTTCCATAGGATTTGTTCATGTTCATGCTCAGGTACACAATGTCTAATAATACCATCTACTCCTTCTTTATAAAGATGTGATTCATCCCAAAATTAATGTCTCAAATCAAAGAAAAACTTTTTCTTTTGTATGTGAAACTAGGTGGTAAATATTTAGCAAAAATGTAATTAACATAGTCTGCATACCAAGGAGTGTTACGTGAAGCATTTATAATAGCTAGCTGCTCATCAAGAAAAATATCATCAATAGGAAGTGGGTCATCAAGAATATTTTCTAGTCTAGACAAGTTATCATCTACGGGATTCTCAGCTCCTTTCCTATCAGTAATATGCAAGCCAAATTCTTGTAGCAATAGAACCCACCTAATGAGTCTAGGTTTAGCATCTTTCTTTTCCATAACGTATTTAATAGCAGCATGATTAGTGTGAACAATTACTTTAGAATCAACTATGTAAGATCTAAATTTGTCACATGCAAACACAACTGCTAAAAATTCTTTCTCAGTAGTAGCATAATTTCTCTGAGCACTGTCTAGAATTTTACTAGCATAATGATTAACATTTAATTTCTTATCAACTAGCACTGGCTATATATATATATATATATATATATATATATATATATATATATATATATATATATATAATTCCGATCACGATGAACCAGATGCATAGGATAAAAGTTTTGATGAAATTCCAATCTCAATTGGTTCCAATCCGAAACTCCAATATCATCACATAGACTATACCATGTCAATGCCTTTCCCCCCAAAGATAAAGGGAAAACCTTCTTCTTAACTTCATCTCCGGATATACCTGCAAGCTTAAATAATCCACAAACTTCATCCACATAGATTAGATGCATATCAGGATGTACTGTTCCACCTCCTGCATAAGGATTAGCTAGCAATTTCTCTATCATACCCAAAGGAATCTCATAATAAATATTTTCAGTTGGTGTAGTAGGTTGAGGAGCAACTCTTTGTGCTTTCGGTTGAGGTGAAGATACCCTGAACAAAACCCTCAAAGGATTGTTTTCCATAGTAACAAGTAACAGTAAATTTCAGCACATAATATAAATGTTTCCTTACCAAATTCCACTCACGAAAAGCGCTTCTCTCCCCGGCAACAGCGCCAAAAAAGAGCCTTGATGACCCAAAAGTATAGGGGATCAATCGAAGTCCTTTTGATAAGTAAGAGTGTCAAACCCAACGAGGAGCAGAAGGAAATGACAAGTGGTTTTCAGCAAGGTAATGTCTGCAAGCACTGAAATTGTCTGTAACAAATAGTATGGTAGAAAAATAATTCGTAAAAAGTGACAAGTAACAATAGTAGAAATAGGTGCATCAAGGTAGCCCAATCCTTTTTGTAGAAAAGGACAGGTTGGAACTTTCTCTTATAGCAAGTAAAACATTCTTGAGGACACACGGAAATTTCATCTAGTCACTTTCATCATGTTTGTTTGATTCGCGTTCGCTACTTTGATAATTTGATATGTGGGTGGACCGGTGCTTGGGTGATGTTCTTACTTGAACAAGCCTCCCGCTTATGATTACCTGTCGGTGCAACAAACATTCACCTTTGTCGCCCGGACTTATACACAGGCATGCTGGCATCACATGTCCGGCACCAACATACAAAGCAAGGCCAAGCCAGAGAAATCGCTCTTTGTGACATCAAGGAGCGGAACAAGAAGACCAAGTCAACATACAAAATAGCAGAGCATCACCTTGGGAAGGCCTCCCTTGCCGGGAAGGAGAGCCCGGCCTAGTCGAGACCACCCCAAGGGCAAGTCCAAGATAGCCCCGGCACGCTTGCCGGGGCCGCCAAGGGCAAGAACTCCCGCCAGGGCACCACCGCTCCACCACACCATGATGAAAATCACTTATCAATGTGGTGTCAAACCTCCAGATGATTAAGTGGCTTCCACTAGGCATGTGGCAGCCTGTCGGAAGAGAGATTACCCTCACATGACACCCGTCTAGAGGCGCGTCGAACAGATAAGTAGAAGATGATTAAGCGGCACGGCAGGCTTGCCAGGCTTCACCCACGGCGTGACACCTAGCAGTGCATTTAATGCACTTTGTCCTAACTACCAGAGTTAGGTATGATAGCACTGTTAGCTATCTAATCACCAGATAAAGGCTGTTTTGCCACTGTGGTTACCCCTTGAACTATAAAAGGAGGCCCAAGGCTACCAAGAGAGGGATTCGGACCTTCGCACACCTGTACGCGCGTAGTAGCTCTTCCCGAGGCCACCTTGCCGGGATTGAGCACTGCGTGTTCATTGTCTTTCTCCATCCAGTCTACCAAAGCAGGAGTAGGGTTTTACGCTTCCCAATGGCCCAAACCTGGGTAAAAACCACCAGTGTCACCATCGTCGTGCTGCTTCATGGCTTCTGCTCTTTGTGCAACGTGATCTTCCCCCTTTGCCGAACCACAAAGGGGCCTGTTGCCCCATAGGTGATCATGTTCACCCACGACATCTTTGGCATGCCAGGTAGGGGGGAACACTTGCGCGAACCCAAGGTTGTGAGCCGCGCGTCAATCATCATCATCACCTTCATCTTCATCCATGGCGCCCAAGAAGAAACCCGGCGCTACCGCGCCCCTTCCACTTCGAAGGCCCCCTTGCACGCGGCCACGGACATCGTAGGCGCCACAGCGGCGTTGGGTGAGACGGGTACCACGGGAGGCATGACCAGCGTAGGCAGCGCCGTCGTTGTGTCCCCCGTGGACGAAGCTGGAGCGGGAGGCACCGGGGAAGGGCAGCATCAACAACATCCCAGCGGGCATGACCCGCAAGCCGTGGGTGGAGGGAACGTTCAGTCTCCACCACCCCGCCGTACTAGCGGGCACAACCGCAGCAACGACGCCCGCTCTGGCGAGAGTCGTGACCCTCTAGCCGTGCCTGCCACTGGCGCGACTACTGAGCACGCACCTTGCCCGAAGCAAGACAAACAAGATGGAGCGTCGAACGGAGTTGTCGATCCCCGAGCGTGACCCACTCATCACCAGACTGCCTTGGCGACCGTTTCGCGGCGGCATGCACGCGGCGACGCTCCTGCTGGTACTACCAGAATTCGAGCGACATCGCGGTCTGCCTCATCAGCTATGCCGAGCACGGCTACGGAAGCCATGGCACGGGCCCAACTCCTACTGAGATTCCCACCGACAGCTGATCAAATGGATGAGTGGAGAGCCACCATCTAGAGTTTGATCGGCCTCGCTGAAGCTGGAAAATCACCGCAGGCAGAGCCATCGCGGCACCCGCGAACAGCAACAGCAGCTTGGGCTGATGGCCGTGTTAAGGGGGGCTCACCGACGGTGCAGTCTCCTCCGCGACAGTAGACCCAGAGGCGATAGCAGCAAGAGCAGCACATCCATGAACCCGATGAAGCATCGATGGCCTTCTCTGACCCACGAACCCACCGAGATTAGCGGCGGGTGCTGGAGGATCGACGGAGGGAAGATGCGCGCATCACTATAGAACGACGTCGGGAGACCCGCCGTCAATCTGACAGGGGCAATGGCCCAGACATTGATGAACCCGTGCCCAGTGATGGCGGGTACTTGCCTTATGAGGTTGGGTGCCCTGCCTTCACTCGTGAGCTGCGGCAGGTCCGCTGGCCATCAGCCCGGGTCTTCAAGCCAGAGTTACCAGAAAAATACGATGGAAAGTTGAACCCGACAGGGTTCTTGAGCATTTACACAATTTCCGTTCAAGCCACTGGGGGCAGGGATGAGAAGGTGTTCGCCAACTACTTCCCTTTGGCACTCAAGCCAAATGTGAGGTCGTGGCTGATACACCTGCCAGAGAATTCCATTTCATCATGGGCTGACCTGTGCAATGAATTTGTTGGCGCCTTCACGGGTGGCCACCAAGAGCCCGGGCGGCCCAGTGACCTGCAAGTCCTTCCACAGAAGGAAGGGGAGAGCTTGCGGAAGTATATGCAAAGGTTCAGTCAAGTGCACCGTAACATTCCAGAGATACACCCAACAGCCGTGATTGTCGCGTTCCATTCGAACATGCGCAACAGAAGGATACAGTCCAAAATGAACGTGCGGCTGCCCAAGACCATCAATGAGTTGTACACCTTGGTGGATAAATGTGCTCGGGCTGAGGAAGGAAGGCAACTCCCGGAGGAGGAGGATGGTGTCGAGGTTGATTCAGAGGACGACGACGAGACCACTAACCCCAAGAGGAGAAGCCGAAGGCGCAACAGGAAGCGCAAAGATAAGTCAGTATTGGCCGTTGAGAGCCCTGGCAATCTCAGCACCGGCAACAAGGCCAAAACTGAAGCCCCGGGCAAGGAAGCTGCCACGTGCGCTGATTGCCGGGAGGCTGCGGCAGCAGAGAAAGCTGGGAAGTCCGATGGGCCATACTGCAAAATCCATCGCACTAAAGGTCACGATCTCCAAGAATGCCACCAAGTCGAGCAGCTTGTCAAGAAGCAAAAGGAAGAATATGAGAAATGAGACAGGGAGAAAGACCAAGAGGGTGCCATAGGAAAAGGCCATGGCTGTAGAAGGGGCCGCCGCAGCAAGGCCCCACAGCAAAAGGAGAAACCTGCTAGAGGCCGTGAGAAGAAAGAAGGAGATGGTGAGAGTGATGAAGGGGATGAAGAAACCAGCGAGCAAGAATTCCATAAAGCAACTGAAGCCATGTGTGTTGACGGGGGTGCGTCTTTTCACTCCTCTCACCGCCAGCTCAAGCAATGGGCGCGTGAGGTCAATGCCGTGGAACCAACTGCAGATTCCTGGAAGCCACTCAAGTGGTCCCGCACGCCTATCATCTTTGATGAAGAGGATCATCCTGGGCGCACCACTGCGTTTGGATGTTTGCCGTTGTTGGTTTCCCCAACAATCCGCAACCTCAAGATCACCAAGGTGCTAGTTGACGACGGGGCTGGGTTGAACTTGATTTCCCCTAAGGTGGTTGCGAAGCTGCATATCCCCGATGAGGAGCTTAAGGCTATGAGTACATTTCAAGGAATCAACCCCGGCAGGAGCTGGCCTAGGGGGAAGATCACGTTACCTGTGACATTTGGTGGTGAAATAAACTACCGGACCGATAGGGTCGTGTTTGATGTGGTTGAGCTTCCCTTGCCTTACAATGGGATTCTTGGTCGTCCAGCTCTGGCAAAATTCATGGCAGCATCCCACTATGCTTACAACACCTTGAAGATGCCAGGGCCGATGAGCATCATTTCCATTCCATCAGATAAAAGAGATGCAATTATATGTGTGGATCAGATGTATCGAGATGCGATAGCAGCTGAAGCTACAGAAGCGATAGCTCCCGCCAAGGAAACAAAGAAGAGAAAGAAAGCTAGCAGAGATGCCGGCAAGGACTCTGGGAAGCGCGTCTCTTCAGAGTGCGCCGCACCTGTTGAGGACCTGCCAGAGAGTTCCACTAGCAAAAGGCCCAAGGCTGCTTCACCTGCCGTGAAGAAGGTCCCGGCGAGGCAGGATGGCACTGATGGTACGTTCACCATCAGTGCTACCCTTGATGACAAATAGGAAAGCGTGCTCGTTGCCTTCCTGCGGGCGAATGTCGATGTGTTTGCTTGGCAACCATCTGGCAACCCCGGTGTTCCCAGGGAGGTAATCGAGCACCACCTTGATGTCTGCCCTCACGCTCGGCCCATCAAGCAGAAGGTCAGGAAACAGGATTTAGAGCGATAGCAGTTCATTGCCGAGGAAATCAAGAAACTTGAAGTAGCTGGTTTGGTCAGAGGAGTGTTGCATCCAACATGGTTAGCAAACCCAGTGGTAGTGCGCAAGGAAAATGGGAAATGGAGGCTCTGCATTGACTTCACTGACTTAAACAATGCGTGCCCAAAGGACCCTTTCCCCCTGCCGCGCATTGATCAGATTGTAGACTCCACTTCCGGGTGTGATCTACTTTCCTTTTTGGATGCGTACTCCGGGTACCATCAGATATTCATGTCCAAAGAAGATGAAGAGAAGACCGTGTTCATAACCCCATGTGGCACGCACTGCTTTATACGCATGCCTTTCGTGTTAAAGAGCGTTGGATCCACTTTTGCAAGAGCAGTACAAATTGGTTTCGAACCACAGCTGCACAAAAACGTAGAAGCTTATATGGATGATATAGTGGTCAAAACCAAGGACATATCAACACTCATTCAAGATTTGGAAGAGACCTTTGCAAACTTGCGCAAGATCAATTAGAAATTAAACCCGGAGAAGTGTGTGTTTGGTGTTCCCTCCGGCAAGCTACTTGGTTTCTTTGTGTCTCACCAAGAGATAGAAGCCAACCCCAACAAGATCAGAGCGATCGAGCAGATACAAGCACCCAAGACTGTCAAGGATGTGAGGCATTTAACTGGATGCGTTGCCGCGCTGAGTAGGTTCATTTCCAAGTCTACCGAGCGTGTCGTGCCTTTCTTCAAAATTTTGAAGAAGGCAGGCCCGATGAAGTGGACCCCGGAGGCAGAAGTAGTGATGCAAGACCTAAAAGCCTACCTTTCCTCTGCTCCCACCTTAGTCGCTCCTAAACCGCAAGAGCCGTTGCTGCTATACTTAGCGGCAATGAACCAAGTGGTTAGTGCAACACTGGTGGCACAGCGGGAAGTGGATGAGGAAGGAGCTGCAGCAACTGTCCCCTCCGAAGATGAAAGTGAACCAGTCATGGCAGAATTGGACACAGATCAAAGAAAAGCAGAGCAAGTTAGTGAAGGCGATCCCAATACCATGGCGAAGAAGAAGGTGGTGCAGCGGCCAGTATACTTTGTCAGCTCCCTGTTACAGGGGGCTAGGTCAAGGTACTCTGGAGTGAAAAAGTTGATCTTCAGCCTTATCATGGCCTCAAGGAAACTACGCCACTATTTCCAAGCCCACAAGATCACAGTTGTCACTCGTTTCCCGCTGTAGCGCATATTGAGGAACCCCAAAGCCACCAGCGGGATAGTTGAATGGACACTAGAGTTGTCAAGCTTTGGCCCGAAGTACGAAAGTACCTCAACTATTCAGAGCAGAGCACTGGTAGAGTTCATTGTAGAATGGACGCCCACTCAAGATGAAGAATTACCAGAGACAGTTATCCCTGGCAAGGAGGCACCTCAAGAATGGATCATGTATTTTGATGGAGCTTTCTCGTTGCAGGGCGCTAGAGCTGGCGTGCTTCTTGTTGCACCCACTGGAGAGCATCTCAAATATGTGATTCAAATGAATTTTCCCCATGAGAAGGCCACCAACAACACCGCTGAGTATGAGGGGCTCCTTGCCGGGCTCAGAATTGCAGTGGAGTTGGGAATGAAGAAATTAATCATCCATGGGGACTCGCAGCTCGTGGTGAGACCAGTCAATAAAGATTACCAGAGTCCATTGATGGAGGCATATGTAGAGGAGGTGAGAAATTTGGAAGAGCACTTTGATGGGTTACAAGCAGAGCACGTGCCACGTGCAGAAAATAACATTGTTGATCACTTATCAAAGTGCACCGCACAAAAGCTCCCTGTGGAACCAAGAACTTTTGTCCTCCACCTAACTCAACCCTCAGTATCCCCTTTAATGATGGCTAGAAAAAGAAGAAAGTTGGACTCCGGCAAGTATCTCCTGGTAGGGCTCCTCGAAGCCGCTGGTAGAGAGGCTGCCGGGAATAGCCAAACTTCAGTTGGTGAGCAGCACCCTCTCGTGGAACCACAAGTTCTTGCAGTCGAGGTGAGCGCTCCCACGAACGAGGAGGTGCCTTTAGTCCTTGTTGTCGAGCCACAAGCTCCAACTTGGGCGCATCACATAGTCCATTTCCTTCAAACAGGAGAACTTCCCGAAGAGCAAGAACAAGCTGAAAGAGTAGCCCGGATGTCGTGGGAAACCACGGCCACCTATGGGGCCAAGGGGCCCCTTGCTGGTTCGGCAGGGCGGATGTCGCGTTGCACAAAGAGCAGAAGAACGTGGGGCAGCACGGCAGAGATCACATGGGCAATTTTACCCAGGTTCGGGCCACCGCGAGGCGTAAAACCCTACTCCTGCTTTGGTGGATTGATGGTGGAAAAGTGGTGATGGAGCGTAGTACACTTGCCCGGCAGGCTCGCCCTGGGCAGGTAGTGACTACGCGCGTATGAGTGTGGGGGTGTTCAACTTTCCAACCCTTGCTACGGTTGCCATGGGCCTCCTTTTATAGGTTAAGCGGTCACCAAAGTGGCAAAATAGTCATTATGCACTGATAAGATAGCAAACAGTGCTATCATACCTAATTCTGCAGGCTGACAGAGTGCATTAAATGCACCGCTCAACGTCACATTGTTGCTTGCCCGGCAAGCCTTGCCGGGCTCGTCTTGCCAGCTCCATGCCTGCTTGCTTGACACATCGCAGGACGGGTGTCATCTATAAGTATTTCCTGTAGAAAGAGGCCGCCATGTGGCGAATGGCTGCCACTTAGTCACTTTGCGGCTTGACACCGCATTGATCAACGACGTGGGTCGTGGTGAGATGGCTTGGTGAGGTGTCTTTGCCCTCGTGAGTCCCGGCAGGCCCTACCGGGACATCTTGAATGCTTTCTTCCGGGGGAGCCCTTGTCCTTGCTAGGTCCGCCCGCCCGGCAAGGGAGGCTTTTCTCCCAGTGGTGTCTCGCTTCTCTGTCTTGGTCTTGGCCTTCTTAATCTGCCTGCTGGTTCTTCGAAGATCTTGGTCTCTTGTATCTTGACACGGCCTTGGTGTTGTAATCTTGTTCTCGTGCCTGTGCATAGTCAGGGCAACAGACCCAGGGTTTGTTGCATCGACAGAAGCCCCCGGGCCTGCCCCGATCGCGCTGCTGGGCGTCGTCGGGGTAGGTCCTAATAAGTGCACAGGCAGGGGCGCTGAAGAGGCTGATCTCTTGGAGTCTTCCTTGCTTCTTCATTAAACTTGATTCTGGGCCAGTTTCCGGTTTTCCCGTGCGTCGTGTAAAGCCAATCGTGGTGGGGCCATGTTTGCAATGGCCCGTGAATGACTTTAACGCACGGGGTAGAAACTGCCAATTCACTCTTCCCACCATGCCCTTATCCTTAGCCACGTATGCGACATGCATCGCGCGGGGTAGGTAACGAAGGCGCGTGGCGCAGGAGAGCATCAAGGCAAGGGCTCGGTCTTCTTGAATTGGCGGAGAGGGGTGGCGATTGCTTGTTGGGGGGAGCGGCTCCCTTTCTTGCTCCGCCTATAAAAGGAGGGGCGGAGGGAGAGCCGAGCAACCCATCTCCGTATCCTTTCTTCCTCCTTGCTGAGGGGCGGCGCCACCCTGATCCTGGGGAGGCGCCGAATCCCAGCTAGGTTCGCCACCGGCCTCCTCGACTTTTTCCTGAAGGAGATGGACAAGGGCAAAGGCATTACGGGGCACTTATCTTTTTTAATCTTAAACTCGTAGGCACTTGCCAAATTTTAGTTCAAATAATGTAATCTCTCGAGTCCATGTCTGTGTTGTGTAAGGTTTGTACTTGTATGGCCAGCATATTAATGAAAAAGATGAACCTTGCTGGGAACTCGTGCATGTATATGTCCATGCAGAGGTGAAATGCCTCTTTATTTTAAATAAACGAGTTTTCCTCGGCGGGCTATCCTGCCGGTACCCTTTCTTCGTTGCCGGGGAACTGAGCCTACCGGCAAGAAATAGAGGGACCAGCCCCCCGCCAACTTCTTTTCATCAAAGGCCACTATGACCATCCAGGCTGAAGCAACGTTCGAGCTAGGGATGGGAGCACCTAAGTTTCGAAGAGTGGCGGGGTTTTCTTATGCACAAGTTTTAGCTTACAGAACACTTATGGACAAGAGGTAGAACTCATCTGTTTGGTTCACCGGGGATCGCAGTGTTGGTTCATCTCCCCATCTTCTTGCAGAAACCGAGTTCTCGGCAGGAACCTGTAGCTTTATGCAGATGAGAATGATGCAGAATGCGATCCTATCTATATGCATATGCAAATGCTCTTGGAATGCTTATGCATGCATGCAACTTGGTTGGGGGCCCCCCAGCGCTTCGTTAATTTCTCTGGTGCTCAGGGTCATTGCCTGGCTTTGTACAAGGGGTTACATGCAACTGAGGCAAGGCTTGTACAAAAGGGTGGCTGCCGGGCAGGGCCCGACAGCCGCGCCTTACGGGTAGAACTTGCGGAGATGCTCAATATTCCATGAGTTTTGCAATTGAATGCCATCTCCGGTCTCCAGATGGACTGCGCCAGGTCTGGTGACTCGTACTACCTGGTAAGGGCCTTCCCACTTCGGCGTCAACTTGTTTGTACCCTTGGCGGACTGAACGCACCTAAGGACAAGGTCGCCTTCCTCAAAACACCGGGCATGAACCCTGCGGCTATGATAGCGACGCAGGGCTTGCTGATAGCGTGCAGCACGCGTAGCAGCCCGGAGACGGTTCTCCTTGAGTAGCACAGCGTCGTCACGCCGGTGCTGATCTTGCGCTACTTCGTCGTAGGCAAGCACTCGAGGCGACCCGTAAATGAGTTCCGTGGGGATAACTGCTTCCGCCCCATAGACTAGGGAAAAAGGAGTCTGCCCGGTAGCTCGATTTGGTGTCGTTCTGAGGGACCATAGAACTACTGGCAGCTCATCGATCCACCGCCTGCCATACTTCTGTAGCGTATCAAAGGTTCTTGTTTTGAGTCCCCGCAGCACTTCAGCGTTCGCCCTCTCAGCTTGCCCGTTGCTTCTGGGATGTGCGACAGAAGCAAACGAGATCTTGCTTCCGAGGGCATGAACATATTGCATGAAGGCGCGATTCGTGAATTGGGTGCCGTTGTCAGTAATGATCCTTGCCGGGATTCCAAAACGACACACCAAATCTTTCAAGAACTTGATAGTTGATTGAGCAGTCACCTTTCTCACGGCAGCAACTTCCGGCCACTTTATAAACTTGTCGACAGCAACGAACAAGTATTCAAAGCCCCCGGTCGCTCGAGGGAAAGGGCCGAGGATATCGAGCCCCCAGAACGAAAATGGCCATGATAAAGGGATTGTCTGAAGAGCTTGGGCAGGCAGGTGGATTTTCTTGGAATGGAACTGATAGGCTTCACATTTGGTGACTAGCTCAACCGCATCTTGGAGGGCTGTGGGCCAATAGAATCCTGGCCGGAATGCTTTCCCAACCAGCGCCCTTGATCCAATGTGGGAGCCGCACATGCCTTTGTGTATCTCAGCCAGCAGTTCCTTCCCTTCTTCCCGACAGATGCACTTCAATTTCACACCGTTGGGCCTCCTTCTGTACAGAGTGCCATCGACAAACTGGTACATACTGGCCCTCCGGGCTACTCTTTCAGCCTCATCTTGGTCATTGGGGAGTTCTCCAGTTTGGAGAAAGTGGACTATGTGCCTTGCCCAAGTTGGAGCCTGGGGCTCGGCAACAAGGACTAGCGGCACCTCCTCAACTGCGGGGGAACATTCCTCGTTCGCAGGGACCATGGGTCCGGCTAGAGGGTGCGGTCCCGCAGGTTGTGAGGAGTTGTTTCCGGCAGGGTCCCTGGCAAGAGCGGATGGCTCTACCGGGAGATGCTTACCGGAGTCCAGCTTTCTCCTTTTCCAGGCCATTGTTGCTGGGGATACGGAGGGATGAGTAAGATGGAGAAAAAAAGTTCCTGGTTCCATAGGAAGCTTTTGGGCAGCACACTTTGATAGGTGATCAGCTATGTTGTTTTCCGCACGAGGTATGTGCTCTGTTTGCAACCTGTCAAAGCGCTCCTCTAATCTTCTCACTTCCTCAATGTATGCCTCCATCAATGGGCTTTGGTAATCCTTGTTGACTTGTCTCACCACAAGCTGTGAGTCTCCTCAAATGATCAGCTTCTTGATTCCCAATTCTGTGGCAATCCTGAGCCCGGCAAGGAGCCCTTCATACTCTGCTGTATTGTTGGTTGCCTCTTCCCGGGCAAAATGCATCTGGACGACGTACTTCAAGTGTTCCCCGAAGGGAGTGACGAGAAGCACGCCAGCCCCTGCACCTTGTAGGGAAAAAGCACCATCAAAATACATGATCCATTCTTGGGGCGCCTCCTTGCCGGGGATAACTGTTTCTGGCACTTCCTCGTCAGGGGTTGGCGTCCATTCTGCAATAAACTCTGCCAATGCCCTGCTCTGGATTGTTGATGTGCTCTCAAACTTCAAACCAAAACTGGATAACTCCAAAGCCCACTCCACTATTTTGCCAGTAGCCTTAGGGTTCCGGAGTATCCTTCGCAACGGGAAGCGAGTGACAACCATGATCTCATGGGCTTAGAAGTAGTGGTGCAGTTTCCTTGAGGCCATGATGAGGCCAAAGATCAACTTTTGCACGCCAGAGTACCTCGATCTAGCCCCCAGTAGCAGGGAACTGACGAAGTACACTGGGCGTTGCACCACTTTCTTCCTTGCCGTGTCCTTGGGGTTGTCTTCGATGCCGTGCTTATCTCTGTCCTGATCCCTATCTGACTCTGCCGGTCTTTGCTCACTCTCTGTTTCATCCACTTCCCGCTGCGCCACCAAGGCTGCACTAACCACTTGATTGGTTGCCGCCAAGTATAACAGCAACGGCTCTTGCGGTTTGGGAGCAACCAAGGTGGGCACAGAAGATAGGTAGGCCTTCAACTCTTGCAAAGCCACATCTGCTTCTGGAGTCCACTTCATGGGCCCTGCCTTCTTCAAGATTTTGAAGAACGGCAAGGCGCGCTCGGCAGACTTGGAAATGAATCTGCTTAGCGCGGCAACGCACCCTGTCAGACGCCTTACATCTTTGACCGTCTTTGGTGCTTGGATCTGTTCGATGGCTTGGATCTTATCGGGGTTGGCTTCGATCCCCCGATGGGATACAAAGTACCCGAGCAGCTTGTCGGAGGGAACACCAAATACACACTTCTTCGGTTGAGCTTCAAGTTGATCTTGCGCAAATTGGCAAATGTCTCCTCCAAATCCTGGATAAGGGTTGATCTGTCCTTGGTTTTGACCACAATATCATCCATATAAGCCTCAATGTTTCTGTGCAGCTGTGGCCCAAAACCAATCTGGACTGCCCTTGCAAAAGTAGACCCGGCACTCTTTAATCCGAAAGGCATGCGCATAAAACAGTACATACCACACGGGGTGATGAACGAGGTTTTCTCTTCGTCTTCCTTGGACATGAAGATTTGATGATACCCAGAATATGCATCCAAAAAGGAGAGCAAATCGCAGCCTGAAGTGGGGTCCACAATCTGGTCGATGCGCGGCAAGGGAAATGGGTCTTTCGGGCAAGCCTTGTTGAGATCTGTGAAGTCTATGCAAAGTCTCCATTTCCCATTGGCCTTCCGGACAACCACTGGATTTGCTAACCACGTTGGATGCAGCACTCCTCTGACCAAACCAGCTGCCTCAAGTTTCTTGATCTCCTCTGTAATGAACTGCTGCCTCTCCAAGGCCTGCTTCCGAACTTTCTGTTTGACAGGTCAGGCATGTGGGCAGACAGCAAGGTGGTGCTCGATTACCTCCCTGGGAACACCGGGGATATCAGATGGTTGCCAGGCAAACACATCGATATTCGCCCGCAGGAAGGCAACGAGCGCGCTTTCCTATTTGTCATCGAGGGTGGCGCTGATGGTGAAAGTACCATCAACGCCAGCCAGCCCTGTCGGGACCTTCTTCACTTGTGGAGCAGCAACCTTGGATCTCTTGCTGTTGGAACTCCGGCAAGTCATCAACAGGCGCAGTGCACTCCGAAGAGGCGCGCTTCCCGAATTCCTTGTTGGAGCCCTTACTATCCTTCTTCTTCCCTCTGTTCTCCTTGGCGGGAACTGCCGCTACTACTGCCTCTGCCACGACTGCGTCCCGGTACATCTTGTCCACACAAATGATTGTGTCTTTCTCATCTGATGGGACGGAAATGACTCCAACTGGCCCTGGCATCTTCAAGACGTTGTAGGCATAGTGGGATGCCGCCATGAACTTAGCCAGGGTTGGGCGTCCAAGGATTCCATTATACGGCAAGGGGAGGTTAACCACATCAAACACAATCTTTTCAGTCCGGTAGTTCAGCTCTCCCCCAAACGTCACAGGCAACGTGATCTTTCCCTTAGGATGACTCCTCCCGGGATTAACTCCTTGAAACGTGCCGGTGACTTTTAACTCATCCTCTGCTATCTGAGGCTTGCTGATAGCCTTTGGGGAAATCAGATTCAACCCAGCCCCGCCGTCCACCAACATCTTCGTGACCTTGAGGTTGCGGATTGTTGGAGAGACCAACAACGGCAAACATCCTACCGCGGTGGTGCGGTCAGGATGATCCTCTTCGCCAAAAATGATGGGCGTGCGTGACCATTTGAGTGGTTTCCGGGCCCCTGGCACTAGTTCCACGGCATTAACCTCACGCGCCCACCGCTTGAGTTGGCGGTGAGAGGCGTGTAGGGACGCACCCCCGTCAATGCACAGGGCGCCAGTGGCCTTCTGGAACTCCTGCTCACTGGTTTCCTCTTCATCCCCTTCATCACTCTCATCACCGCAGGCTTCCTTCTCTCGATCCCTGGCGGGTTTCCCTTTGTTCCGAAGAGGTCTGCCGGGGCGATTTACTTCACCGCCACGACCCTTACCGCCAGCAACATTCTGTCCCTTTTCCTTGTCACGCTTCTCATATTCTGCTTTCTGTCTCTTGACAAGCTACTCAACCTGATAACACTCTTGAAGGTCGTGGCCCTTGGTCCGATGGATCTTGCAGTACGATCCATCACCTTTCCCGGCCTTTTCGGCGGCCGCGGTCTCCCGGCAGTCAGAGCACACGGCAGCTTCCTTGCCGGGGGTTTCGGCCTTAACCTTCTTTCCGGTACTAGGGATACCCGACCCTTCAACAGACATTACCGTCTTATCCTTGTGCTTCTTATTGCGCTTCTTGCTCCTCTTCTGACTGGTGGACTCGTCATCATCCTCTGAATCAACATTAATGCAATCCTTCTCTCCAGGCAGTTTTTTTCCCTCCTACATCCGAGCACACTTATCCACCAAGGTGTAAACTTCCTTCACAGTCTTGGGCAATCGTACATTCCTCTTGGAATGAATCTTCTGGTTGCGCACATTGGACTGGAAGGTGGCTATCACAGCTGCTGGATGGATATTTGGGATGTTTCTGTGGACTCTGCTAAATCTCTGCAAATACTTCTGGAGAGTCTCTCCTTCTTTCTGCTGAAGAAGCTGCAGATCGCTGGGCCGACCTGGTTCTTGATGGCCCCAGTGAAGGCGCCAATGAACTCATGGCACAAATCAGCCCATGACGAAATGGAGTTCTCTGGCAGGTGCATCAGCCAAGACCTCACATTGAACTTGAGAGCCAAAGGGAAGTAGTTGGCGAATACCTTCTCATCTCTTCCCCCGGCAGCTTGAACAGCGATGGTGTAGATGCTCAGAAACTCTGCCGGGTTCAGCCTCCCATCGTACTTCTCGGGTATCTCTGGCTTGAACGTGCGGACGGACGGCCAACAGACTTGCCGCAGCTCACGAGTAAAGGCAGGGCACCCAACCTCGAAAGGTAGGTACCCGCCAGTATCGAGCGCAGGCTCGTCGACGTCGGGACCGTCACACCCATTGGCCCGGCGGTGGGCGTCGCGGCGTTGCTCAATGACAACGTGCGTGTCTCCCCTCCACCTGTCCTCCAGGGCACGCTGCTGGCCTAGACGTGCTCGAGGGTCAGAAGAGGCCGTCGAGACGCCATCAGGTTCTTGATTCCGTTGTGCCTGCGCTAGCTGCCGTGGCGGGGATTGTACCATGGGGGTGGCCCCTTCCGTACGACCAGCAGCACGGGCCGTTGTCGTCGCTTGGGGAGGCCGTGGCGGGCTAGCTCGCTGCGAGCCCCCAGCCTCGGTGAAGCCGAGCAGGCTCTGGATGGTGGCACGCCATTCATCCATCTGCTCGGCCACTGGCGGAAACCTCAGCAGTAGTTGAGCCCGCGCCATGGCCTCTGTAGCAATACTTGGTATGGGCGATGATGACGCAGATCGCGTCGTCGCTCGGCTCCTGACGGGGCCAGCAGCGACCGTATCACGTCCCCGCTATTACGGGGCGGCCACCTGGATGGCATGGTGGCGCGATGATGGCGCTTGAGGGTCAGCAGCTCCACTAGGCGCAGCAGCCTGGTCGACTCGTCCCGGGGGAGGTGCACGCGTTGCGGCTGCCCCTGTGGTGTGGGCGACCGGAGGGCGGCGATTCGCCCCGGACCGAGCGCCATTGCTGCGGCTGTGCCCATCGGCGAGGGGAAGGAGTGTGGATGGAGTAGCCCCTTCACCCGTACCTCGCGGAGCGTGGCCATCGGGGTGTTGCTGATGTTGCTCTCCTCCGGCGTCTCCTGCTCCTGCTTCGACCACAGGGGAAGTGGTGACGGTGCCGCCTGCCCCGACCACAGCCCCAGCGGTGTCCACACTCTCGTGCGCCTCCACGTCCCCCGCAGCATTGGTGGTTGCGGGCGGCGGTGCCTTTGAGGTGGATGGGTGAGCAGCAGCACCGGGCTTCTTCTCGGGCGCCATTGCTGACGGCGCCGTCGAAGACAAAGATGGTGATGAAGATGACGCGCTACAAACGCTTTCAGGTTCGCGCAAGTGATCCCCCTACCTGGCACGCCAAGGATGTCGCGGGAAACCACGGCCACTTATCGGGCCAAGGGGCCCCTTGCTGGTTCGGCAGGGGGGATGTCGCGTTGCACAAAGAGCAGAAGAACGTGGGGCAACACGGCAAAGATCACACGGGCAATTTTACCTAGGTTTGGGCCGCCGCGAGGCGTAAAACCCTACTCCTGCTTTGGTGGATTGATGGTGGAAAAGTGGTGATGGAGCGTAGTACACTTGCCCGGCAGGCTCGCCCTTGGGAGGCAGTGACTACGCGCATACGAGCGTGGGGGTGTTCAACTTTCCAACCCTTGCTACGGTTGCCATGGGAATCCTTTTATAGGTTAAGGGGTCACCACAGTGGCAAAACAGTCATTATGCACTGATAAGATAGCAAACAGTGCTATCATACCTAATTCTACAGGCTGACAGAGTGCATTAAATGCACCGCTCAACGTCACATTGTTGCTTGCCCGGCAAGCCTTGCCAGGCTCGTCTTGCCAGCTCCATGCCTGCTTGCTTGACACGTCGCAGAACGGGTGTCATCTATAGGTATTTCCTGTAGAAAGAGGCCGCCATGTGGTGAATGGCTGCCACTTAGTCACTTTGCGGCTTGACACCGCATTGATCAATGATGTGGGTCGTGGTGAGATGGCTTGGTGAGGTGTATTTGCCCTCGTGAGTCCCGGCAGGCCCTGCCGGGACATCTTGAATGATTTCTTCCGGGGGAGCCCTTGTCCTTGCCAGGTCCGCCCGCCCGGCAAGGGAGGCTTTTCTCCTGGTGGTGTCTCGCTTCTCTGTTCTTGGTCTTGGCCTTCTTAATCTATCTGCTGGTTCTTCGAAGATCTTGGTCTCTTGTATCTTGACACGGCCTTGGTGTTGTAATCTTGTTCTCATGCCTGTGCACAGTCAGGGCAACAGACCCAAGGTTTTTTGCACCAACGCCGAAGGTCAAATATGTACCAGTGTATTGATGATACACTGTACAGGAAAAGGCCAAATGGTGTGAAATTGAAGTGCATTTGCCGGGAAGACGAACAGAAGCTGTTGGCAGAGATACATGGGGGTATGTGTGGCTCTCATATTGGATCAAGAGCCCTGGTTGGAAAAGCCTTCCGGTAGGGTTTCTACTGGCCCACAGTCCTCCAAGATGCAACTGAGCTAGTCACCAAGTGTGAAGCCTGCCAGTTCCACTCCAAAAACATTCATCAGCCAGCTCAAGCTCTCCAGACGATCCCTTTGTCCTGGCCATTCTCGGTCTGGGGGCTCGACATCTTGGGCCCCTTCCCCCATGCCTCCAGAGGCTATGAATTCTTGTATGTTGCAATTGACAAGTTTACAAAGTGGCCTGAGGTGGAGCCAGTGAGGAAGCTGACTGCGCAGTTAGCTGTCAAGTTCTTGAAAGGATTGGTGTGCCGCTTTGGAGTTCCTAACAGACTGATCACTGACAACGGCACCCAGTTCACGAGTCGCACCTTTATGCAATACATCCAAAGCCTTGGAAGCAAGGTCTCCTTCGCCTCTGTTGCTCACCCACGGAGCAACGGGCAAGTTGAGAGGATGAATGCTGAAGTGCTGCGAGGGCTCAAGACGAAAACTTTCGACAAGTTGTGGAGATACGGCAAACGTTGGATCGATGAGCTGCCGGTGGTTCTTTGGTCCCTCAGGACGACACCAAATCAATCTAACGGGCAGACCCCCTTCTCCCTAGTGTACAAGGCAGAAGCAGTACTCCCCACAGAACTCATATACGGGTCACCTTGAGTACTTGCCAACATTGAAGTAGAGCAGAAGCAGCTACAACATGACGATGATGTGCTCCTCGAGGAAGATCGTCTCCGGGCCGCTGTGCGTGCTGCACGTTACCAGCAAGCCCTGCGCCACTATCATAGCCGCAGGGTCCACGCCCGGAGCCTTGAGGAAGACGACCTTGTCCTTAGGAGCGTTTAGTCCGCCAAGAGTTCTAACAAGTTGATGCCGAAGTGGGAAGGCCCTTACCGGGTAGTACGAGTCACCAGACCTGGTGCAGTCCTTCTGGAGACCGAAGATGGCATCCAAGTGCAAAACTCATGGCATATTGAGCATCTTCGTATGTTCTACCCGTAAGGCGCGGCCGCCGGGCTCAGTTCCCGGCAACCACCTTTTGTACAAGCATTGCCGCTGGGCATGTAACCCTTTGTACAAAGCCAAGCGTAGACCCTGTGCAAAGATAATAAAATGAAGCGCTGGTGCCTAAAACTAGCATGCATGTATATTTTTAGTATGCCTTTGCCATAATCATTTAGAGAGGGTCGCATGCTGCTATTTTTTCCCTGTACTAACTACAGGGCTCCTACCGTGGATAAACTCCTGAGGAGAAAAAGTGAGAGCAAGCTTGCGTGTCTACCCCCGGCAACATAAATCAGATAAGTTCCTCTAGCCACCCATGGAGTACCTCCGTGTGAAAAAACTTGTGCGTAGAAAAACCTTGTCACCCTTAAACATTTGTGCTCCCATCCTCAAATTTTGATGATTACTTCAATCAGGCAGGTCGCAGTGGCATTTGGAAGAAAGGGTTGATAAGGGGCCGGTTCTCTTCCACGCTCCTAACTCGATAGGCTGGGCCCTGCGGCAGCAATGGAAGAGACCAGCAAGATATCTTGCCGGGAAACTCTTGTTTACTTGGAAGTATTGTGGAGTCGATCCTCAGCATGGACATGATACATGCACAAGTGCCCGACAAGCATTTCTTTTTTCATTAATACGCGGATAAACAGGTGCAAGTTCATACAGAGTACAAATATGGATGGAAGGGTACATAAATCAAGATAAAATTTGGCAAGTGCCTACATGTTTTAGAATTGAAAAAAGATAAGTACCCAGTAATGCCTTTCTTGTCCCTCTCCTCCTAGGAGCTACAGTGGGAGGTGAAGAGGGCAAAAGGAGTGCCTGGGCAGAAGCCCAGCCTGATCCCGTCAGCGCCCGCAGGACGCAGCCTGACAAGATCGAGAGGGGCGGGGGCGAAGACGACGGACGGAGAGAGCGGCTAGGCGATGCCCTGGTCACCACCGCCAGGACCAGCGGAACATGACAGGAGGGACACCGGCAGGGAAGACGAAGCCGGAGTCCACAGGAAGCCTGCCGGGGTCCAGCTGGAGGAGGCGGAGACATCCACATCCAACGTCTCGGCAAATCGCTCTGCCAGGGAGAAGACCAGGTGTAGATGATGGTGCCGCTGGCGCCTAGCTGACGGTGATGGTGCATCCGGCGCTCAACTGGAGTCCGAGCCGCCGTCCTCCCGCTCAGTGTTGTCACCATTGCCGTCACTGTCCTCTTCGTCACTGTCAATCAAGGAGGAGCTTTCGTCGTCGGTCCAGCTCTCCGCGCAGCACCCTAAGCGAGCACCCGAACGCCCAAAGACCTTGATGGAGAGCAGGTTGGCCTCCATTAACTTGAAATGAAGAACGTGCCCCGCCGCCAAGCTATGGGCACGAGCAAAGGTTTTCCAGCCACGCCGGAGGAGCATGACAAGAGGTGCGGGGAACTCCACGTCCGCCCACATGTTGCCATTACAGCAACCCCTCATGTGCAGCTTCACCCGTGGCGGCTGTTCTACCTCCATCACCCTTGCAAAAGGGGTAGGGAGCCAAAGACGGCTGCACGGGGGCCCGCGTAGCTTGACAATGAACTCCAACGGCTGGTCCCCAACATGGCCCTCCATTGGAGCCAGGGCGGTCGGGGAGGAGCGACCAGAGCACCACCGCGTCCTCCTCGGCTCCTAGTGCCACGACGACCGCGCCCATGTCCTTTGCCACCACCTTGTGCGCTAGATTCTGCCCCTGCACCTTCAGTTGAGGCAGGGAGGCACTGCTGAGAAGAGACTCTCGTCACCACCGTTGGAGTTCGACCACGTCCTCTTCCCCTCGCCATAGTGGAAGAAAGCACAAGAAGAAGAAGGAGGAGATGTGTGTGGGTAAGCCCTTCGCCAGCGCCTCCTTTTATAGGGGAGCATGGCCGGGGGCTGGCTCCTCACCACCCAGAAGGCAACCGCCCCACTCCACCAATCCAGTCCCTCTGCGTCGCTGACGATGTCCAAGATCGATGACCGCCCTCCTGCGCCTATCCACGACGCCAAGCTTTCTGCCATGGCACTCATTCCCGCACCCTACGCGTCTGCCACCAACCCTGCGCAATGCATGCAACGTACGTGGCAGAAACGGCAGACGTAGTGGGATGGATGAAATGGTAGTTACCTCCCCGTGAACGTGGGTGGCCCGCAGGCCATTACATGGATAACCCCATGTCGCTCCGCACAACTCGCGGGAAAACTGGAAACTGATTCAATCACAGGTTAATGAAGAAGCAAGGAGAATGTCAAGAGAGACATAAATCCCACCGTGGCATGGCTCAGGTGCTCGCCTGTGTATTTGGTGGGGCCTACCCCAACGATGCTCGGCAGCACGTGTGGGCCAGGCCCGGGGGCTCCTGTCGGTGCAAGAAGCATTCACGTTTGTCGCCCGGACTTATACACAGGCGTGCTGGCATCACGAGTCCGGCACCAACATACAAAGCAAGGCCAAGCCAGAGAAACCGCTCTTTGTGAGATCAAGGAGCGGATCAAGAAGACCAAGTCAACATACAAAACAGCAGAGCATCACCTTGGGAAGTTCTCCCTTACCGGGAAGGAGAGCCCGGCCTTGTCGAGACCACCCCAAGGGCAAGTCCAAGATTGCCCCGGCAGGCTTGCCGGGGCTGCCAAGGGCAAGAACTCCCGCCAGGGCACCACCGCTCCACCGCACCACGACACAAATCACTTATCAATGTGGTGTCAAACCTCCAAATGATTAAGTGGCTTCCACTAGTCATGTGGCGGCCCGTCGGAAGACAGATTACCCTCACATGACACCCGTCCAGAGGCGTGTCGAACAGATAAGCAGAAGATGATTAAGCGGCACGGCAGGCTTGCCGGGCTTCACCCTCGGCATGACACCTAGCAGTGCATTTAATGCACTTTGTCCTAACTACCAGAGTTAGGTATGATAGCACTGTTAGTTATCTAATCACTGGATAAAGATTGTTTTGCCACTGTTGTTACCCCTTGAACTATAAATGGAGGCCCAAGGCTACCAAGAGAGGGATTTGGACCCTCGCACACTTGTACGCGCGTAGGAGCTCTTCCCGAGGCCACCTTACCGGGCTTGAGTGCTGCATGTTCATTGTGTTCCTCCATCCAATCTACAAAAGCAGGAGTAGGGTTTTACGCTTCCCAGCGGCCCGAACCTGGGTAAAAACCACCAGTGTCACCATCGTCGTGCTGCTCCATGGCTTCCGCTCTTTGTGCAACGTGATCTTCCCCCCTTTGCCAAACCACAAAGGGGCCTATGGCCCCATAGGTGATCGTGTTCACCCACGACATTACCCCCTCTCACAAGAATCCGCAACTACAAAAGAAGAATTAAGATAAATCTAACCATAACATGAAACATATGTATCCAAATCAACCCCTTACGGAATAGCGCATAAACTACGGTTTAAGGTTCTTTCACTCTATCAACCCATCATCTAATTACTACTCCACAATGTTTCCCTTAGGCCCAAAGATGGTGAAGTGTCATGTAGTCAACGTTCACATAACACCACTAAGGGAATCACAACATACACATCATCAAAATATCGAACGAATACCAAATTCACATGATTACTTATGACAAGACTTCTCCCATGTCCTCAAGAACAAAAGCAACTACTCACAAATATTAATGCTCAAGATCAGAGGGGTATTGAATAGCATAATAAATCTGAACATGTAATCTTCCACCAAATAAACCAACTAGCATCAACTACAAGATGTAATCAACACTACTAGCAACCCACAGGTACCGATCGAAGGTTTTGATACAAAGATTGAATACAAGAGATGAACTAGGGTTTGAGATGAGATGGTGCTGGTGAAGATGTTGATGAAGATTGATCCTCCCATGATGAGAGGATCGTTGGTGATGATGATGGCTCCGATTTCCCCCTCCCGGAGGGAAGTTTCCCCGACGGAATCGCTCGGCCGGAGAGCAAAAGTGCTCCTGTCCAGGTTACGCCTCAAGACGGTGGCGCTTCATCCCGAAAAGCTCTCTCTTGATTTTTTTTTTCTAGGTTAAATGGGGTTATATACCAGAAGATGGGCCCTAGAGGCCTACCAGGCTCACCACAAGCTCAGGGAGTGCGCCCAGGGGGTAGAGCGCGCCCCCCAGGCTTGTGGCTGCCTGGTGGGTCCCCTTTGGTATTTCTTTCACCAATATTTTTAATATATTCCAAAATAATTCTCCGTCAATTTTCAGATCATTTGGAGATGTTCGGAAAAGTTTCCTCCGATATAGCCCTTTCCGGTACAGAATTCCAGGTGCCGGCAATCTCCCTCTTCATATAATTCTTGCAAAATAAGAGAGAAAAGGCATAAGAATTGTATTATAAAGTGAAATAACAGTCCATAATGCAATAAATATCAACACGAAAACATGATGCAAATGGACGTCTCACCCTGCCATGCCTGTCCAACCAGTCCTCATAACCATCGAACCCGTCCGATGCACGTCCCCTTGACCCGTAGATGGATCACGTAGGCGCTCGATTTTCTTCTATCCTTCGTCGTGCGTCGTAGGGCTCGGGGTAGTCAACAGGATCCTTGCCGTGATGGTGTGTCACTGTTTGGGGATGTATTGATGTGGAGCATCCTACGGACATCACCATGTCAGGAGTCCATTTGGCAAGTGACAGGTGCCACATCTACTTCGCATACATAAAGGTGAATCATCTCCTTTACACGTGTCCACTTGTACCCTTTGTGGATGGTATACTACTTGACCCCTCTCTTGTGTGCATACATAGGTGAGAGCGGACCTACACATTCATCGAGGAGGAGTCCAAGCTCAGGAGAACAACTACACCATCCAAGTGGGAATCCTGGAAGCGGAGAAGGAACCATCAAAGAAGAAGGCAGAAGCTCCCAGGCGACCCCGTGCGCACGGGCCTCCCCAACCCCGTGTCCATGGGCCTCCTAGGCTACACGGTCCTGAAGACCCCGTGCGCACGGGCGTTTACCGTGCCCATGGGACTCCCGTGTCCACGGGTCACACAGACCCCGTGCGCACGGGCTAATGCGTCAGGTCTCTGGAGACCCCGGGCGCACGGGCTCCACTTACCCCATGCACACGGGGGCGCCTGTGCGCCTGGGCTAATGCGTCAGGTCTCTAGACCTATATATACTACTCCTCATCCTCCATGTAGACTTAGCTAAGAATAGATCTAGACATTAGAGCTTAGCTCATGTACCTCCCCTTGTGGGATTCCTCTTGAGAGAGAGAACACTCCATTGGAGTTCAAGACCTCTATTGGAGAAGATCCCTGGGGATTCAAGACCTCCTTGTGGGAAGGATATGTCTAGATCATCAAGACCTCATCTCCTTCCTAGGATTTGGGATGAACTTTACCATGTATCTTGTTTCCCTTTGATTGTTCTTGTACCTTGTGAATCTCATGTGTTTGTGAGTCTAGTGGATGTGTGATTGGACTTGTTCTTGAGTGTTCCTCTTGTGATTTCCCCTTTTGTTCTTCTTGTTCTTCGCGTTCTTTGTGGATCCCCCTCCAATACGTGAAAGGTCTCCACTTAGGGTCTCCACCCTACAACATCTTGGTATCTAGAGCCATGTTGATCACGAATTTGGAGTTCCCCC
Source organism: Thinopyrum elongatum (assembly GCA_011799875.1). Classification (NCBI taxonomy): domain Eukaryota; kingdom Viridiplantae; phylum Streptophyta; class Magnoliopsida; order Poales; family Poaceae; genus Thinopyrum; species Thinopyrum elongatum. Next base: position 206,913,619 of record CM022300.1, on the reverse strand, counting down.
CACCGTTTTCTAGCCTAATTTTGTGTGTGTTTGTCCCAATTCGAAAATTCCTCACAAAAAGAGCCATACCAATTTTTTTTTGTGATTTGATGTTCCTTGTGAGTTTTTGTTGATTTTGATCCATGGATGTGGTGTTTAGCAAGTAGATCCACCTTCTATTGCATCCCCATAGCCCAATTTTTCTTTATCCCATTCAAATCTGACCTAGAAATTACAAAATTTCCGCCACCCCCGTGTCCACGGGCCCCCGAAAAGTTCTTGGAGACCCCATGTACATGGTCTTGTACCATGCGCATGGGACCCCGTGTCCACGGGCCTTAGACCCCGTGCGCACGGCCCTCCCAGATTCAGTCGCCACCTCTTCATGTTTTCGGTCATATCTCCCACTTCCGAACTCCGATTTGGGTGTTCTTTAGCTCATTAGAAAGCTAGTGACGTGCCTGAGCTGATCATTTTGGTTTTACCACCATTTGATTCCATCAAATTTTGTGCATTTTTGCATCTTTGCATAGGCCCTCCTCCATAACTTCCGCACCACCACATAAAACTTCCGCAACCTAACCCATTTTGGTTCTTATAGCATTTGTGATTGTTTGAGTTGTGGTTTGAGTCTCATAAGGTGTTTTTGCTACTTAGGGACGGTTACATATTCATCAACCACCGGAAGATTGTATCATTCCATCGACTACATCCACCATGACATTCCGCATTGACGACGACAATTCATCCTTTGAGACCATCTTCAACCGGAAGCAAGGCCGATTACCCCCTGACTTCATGAAAGGTTAAGTGTGACGAAGGTATCCATTCCGTCATAAACTTTTCCTTCCTAGCCATTACATCTTGGTAGCCCCAACATCTTTGCGCATACCTTCATACCTATTGAGACTAGCTATCCGAGTATTGCAGGGCTTCGCGAAAACTTGTGCACCATAGTGATACGATATCATATTGTTGCATCATTGGATATATCGTATAGTGCAATTTCTTGCTCCCATGCATATCTTGCGATACTTATCTAATGTTTGTGGTTGAGGCTCAATAAGAAAAGTGTAAAGGAAGAGAAGAGCAAAAAAAAGACAAAAAAATAAGCTTTTAAGCAAGAAAGAAAGATCATAAGCTTATAAGCAAAAGAGAGTTGAGTATGAAAAGAGATACTTGTGCATGAGGATACATGGAATATGAAACATTTAGCTTGCATACATATAGGTTTGTGCCAAGTGGTGAATCGTGCCCAAGTGTGCAATCAAGCTAGTGCTCTCCTAGTGTTTGTGCAACACGAGCATAGTCTTCGTTTGGCAATTTTGTATTGCTCATCCTTATAGTTGAACAAGCCCCATTATCCCACCATGTGTGTTTCTTTATTGCCCTCCTCTATATTTTTGATCGCTTGATTTGCATTTTGAGTCCTTTGGATTTATCTCAACATTTACAATATCTTGGACTTCAATTTGCATGAATTTGTGCCACTTGTCCTAACCAAGCCACTCGATAAGCTTTACTTTGTAGGTGTGAGTGAATAAGTCCGGTACCAATTCCACTATTCTTTCATTTCACATTGAGTGACACGGATACATCCTCAACTTTGGGAAAAGGTAGGTTGGTATTGTTTATCTCATTTCCTACTCACCTTTGCTCGAGTCTTGTGATGGATAGGCAAAGAACATCATCTCCGGTCTACAACCATGACGATGAGTTCGATGCCATGAAGAACTTCATCGACGCCAAGATGGACAACCACATGGAGGAGCTCAAGGTCCTCATCAACAACCGCAAGCGGTCTTCATCATCGAGAAGACGCTCAAGTGCAAAGACTCCCGAGCTACCATCTCCGGCAAGTACACACCGGCATCGATCCCAACAAGACTAGGATGCTCAAGTTCATCAAGGGCATACCACAAGAACGGAAGAGCATCCTTCTGATAGCATGTTGGCTTCTCTGCCAACCCCGTGCACACGGCCTTCTGCACCCACGTGCGCACGGGCTATACAGAACCACGACATTGACACCAAGGTTGCGGCTTCTTCAACAACATTGGCATCTTCGCCACGTGACTTCAAGGCATCTCCGCCTTCGGACGTACGGCATCTTCGCCTACTCCACGAGCTCAAGTCCACTACTTCCACGAGCTACTTCAACTTCGCTGACGATGTTGAGATTCCATTCTTTGGGACTCATGACCCCAAAGAGTACCTCGAGTGCGAGCGCAAGATGGACGACTACCTCAAGCTACATCAAGTCCCCTTTGAAGATCAAGTGAAGTGCACCACAAGTACCTTCGATGACTACGCGTTGATTTGGTGGCTTCACACACCTTCGACGAGCTTCAACACGAGTTGGTCCAAGATGAAGAAAGTGATGCAGCGAGAATTTGTGACTTCCACCTACACGGAACATCTTCAACGCCAAGTGGAGAACACCATACAAGGATCCAAGTCCCTAGACGAGTACTTCAAGAACATGAAGAAAGCCTTGCGACGAGCCGGTGTGGACGACCCCATTTGGATGAAGTTCTACTTCATGATGGGATTGAACAACAACATCGCCAAGACTATCTTCAACAACAACTATGAGTCCCTTGACGACATGTACTTTGGTGCTCTCAAGGCGGAGCAAGAACTCATGAAGGCCAAGTCTAATCGACCCCAAGCACACTTCACAACGACCACGCTCCAAGACGGCGAGCATGAGGCTAGTACCACCGAGATGTCCAAGCCCGACGAGCCCCAAGACGATGTTCCCAAGTTTCGACTTCACCGCCATCCCTCTTTGTGGCATTGACGATGCCGAGTCTACCACGACTCTTTTCCAAGATGGCGCGGTGACGAGTACGACTATGGAGCAACTCAAGGACCAAGATTTGGTGGCGAGCGACACGATGAAGAGCAAGGATGATGCTTCCATCTTTGTAGGCGAGAGTGATGATGTGCCATCTTTGGCCTTCATCCACGACAATGACTACAAGATGGTTGAGCATGGGATTTTCCCTTCGACCGAGGAGGCGTATAGTGATGAGTTGAGTGACTTGTGACACCATTTTGAGAGTGAGAGTGACTTCACCACTAGCCCCATATATGATGAGCTACCACAATTATCATGTGAGGAGAGCCACAACACCCACCACATGAGTGAGATGAGTGACTCCACCATATGTGACTTTGAATGCACCTATTTTGAGGGAGTGAGTGAGCCACACCATAAAGAGAGTAAGATAGTTGATAGGGCATGTGAGGCCATTTCGATTTCTAACAACTTAACCTCTACCTCTATTGTGTCTTCTCATTTGGTGCTAGGTCCCATATATGATGACGCGCTGATCCTTGACGACTCCGTCCTTCCTTTGGACAAGATAATGGCCATGGTGGAATATGATGCACCCCCTACATGGTTCCATCATGACGATGATGATGACCATGATTTGGTCCATACCACCTCACCTACACCACATGAGTGGAATGACAAAGGTAACATAGGTGATGGTGATGCTCTAGTCCCACTAGTGGACATTCTTGACATTGATTGCTTGCATGATGTTGATCCACCTATTACCATGCTTCATGCTAGTATGATTTACCCATTTATGATGAGTTTGATGATTGTCATGTGGAGTCTATTAGTTGTGATGCCATGTTACATAGGATTTCTTATGATAATTCTCTTGGTCACATCATGTTTGACATTCTGCTTAACTTGTGATATGCTATGCATGAGATCAACCACATGTCACATTTGCAAGCTCATCATAGTGACTATGCATATGCCATTAAAATAAACCCAATTTGCACATATGGCATAGATGACAAGCCCATGGTTATTGGCATTTGTTTTTCTTGTTATGATATTGATATGCTCCTTTTGCATCATTTCCATTATATGCCATGCCATGACCACCTAGTTTCCGATATGTATTGTTTGCCATGTTGTCAATTTTCTCAATATTATGCTTCCACTATTGCACATGAGGAGACCCCCATAGTTTCCTCATACATATCACGAGATTTTGGCCCATCCTATACTTTGCATGATTCCCATGATTGTGTGCACCATATGCATCGCATGAATAAAAATGCTATTGTTGTGCCACACACTTGCTATAATTTGCGTCCTAATCATGTTGAACACAATAACTATCATTGCATGATGGATGACATGTTTCTCTACCGTGCCTCAAATTTCATTGAGTGATGCTTATCTTGTGCTAACGCTCACATGCACATACACATCATGATGGATGATGTGTACATTTACCACACACACACTTTGTTTCGTTTGTCTACTTGTTGTGTAGGTAAACATGCTTCCTCGTCAACCTCACAATCCCATGAGTTGACGAAACAAGCGCTAGAGAGCAATGATGATTTGGGATCCCGCGGATTGTCCTTACCACCGCTCCCTTCGTGCAAAGACTTCGCGCATCTCTTCTACATGGCCCTCGCATGGTTATGGGTTATATACCACTTCTCACTTTATGCCCATATTGCCATGTTCACTTTTCATGATATGCTCATTTCTATACCTTTTCCATGCATTTGTGACCCATGCCTTGTATCTCACATGACACTTGATTCTATGACTTGTATGTGTATTTGCACACTTGGTGGAGATATTGCTTGTTATTGCCATGTTTGCCTTGTACCCCATGCCTATGATGATACTTTGATCTCGCTTTGTGTTCATGCTTGCCATATGTCATGTGCATTGCTTATGTCCACTATTTGCTCACATGACATAATTGTCATGATTTCCTCTAGTGTGTTGCATCTTTGCTCCACTAGTTTGCACGACATGATTACTATGCTTGCTTTGTGTAGTGCATCACCCATGATTCATACTTGCTCATTTCATGCGGTTGATATCCACTATTGCCATGCTCTGCACATGATTCCTATTGCTTCTTGTCATATATCTCCATGTGTTGCCTCTCTCATGCTAGATAATTTGCCATGTATTGAGTGCAACAACTATTCTAGTCTTGCTAATGAGATTGCCCCCATAGCATTCTCACATATATTTGGAGATTTCGACATATTTCTTGTGAAGCATGTTTGTCTTACTTCTTTGCACCATATGCATTGTGCCATGACCATAAAGATTGCTGCGTCATATTCTTCATGCACTTTTGCTACTAATGGTTATGTGCAAGAGAAGAGAACCATCATGATGGATGATGTGTTTATCTACCATGCGCATATGTTGTTTGTTTTGTTGTGTGCATGTGTAGGATACTTGGACTTCGTGTCGACTTCCACGTCACGTGAGTTGACCATTCAAGCTCTTAAGAGTGAGCCACTTTCGACCGTCGCATTTCTACATCGCACTTGCTTGTACTTCGGCATTGTGAAGGATGCACAAGGACACACTTACAAGGTGATATCCTTCTCTCTTGAGAACCCCGATACCATGAGCATGAATATTGTGGATCATACTACTTGTGTTGCTTCCACCATGAGACTTATTAGTCATCTTGGACTACTTGATTGCGCACATGTTAGAGATCTTGCATCGACTTGCCATTTTCACATTTCCATGTCTCATGATATATATGCCTTGTGTGTTGCATCCAATTCTTGGATTACGTGCTCCTCTCATATGCTTGGTTGCAACAATGTCATTTCTTCACATATGCCATGTACCATTGATTGCTACATGCTTACCTTGGTTGCCTCACACATGATGAACAATTGCTCTTTATATTGTGTTGAGTGCCACACTATCTTCACTACACCCTATGCACGTTATGCTTGGATTGTCTTAAACTTGACCCATGTGTTTAGACACTTCATTTTATTTGGTGTTGTGAATGATTCCTATGACTACCATAGACCATTTGTTGAGCGCTTTATGCATGCTTGTTATGCCCTTGAGGTAGATACTTACTCTCTTGTCACACATATTTGCATCTCTACCTCCCATTTGCATGCTTGTTTCCATGATGTCCTTGATTGTGCTTCATTTATATGCTTAAATGCCATGCCACACTTCTTTGTCAAACCATATGCTATGCTTGATGACGACACTTGTTGGGTGAATCACCTCTTGAATGCTTGGTTTTGCACTAAGGCTAACCACATTTGTTTTTCCAACTGTTTGTTGTCTTCGCTCCTTTTGAAGGAATTACAAGACGGTGCGACATTGGAGAGTGCCCATTTCGTGCTTCAAGATGAAGAACACTTGGTGATCGTCCACTTCTACACGACGACGTCATCTCTATCCCATGGTGATTTGGATTTCAATCCGAGGACGGATCTTTCCCAAGGGGGAGGGGATGATCCGGAGCATCCTACGGACATCACCATGTCAAGAGTCCATTTGGCAAGTGACACGTGACAGATCTACTTCACAAACATAAAGGTGAATCATCTCCTTTACACGTGTCCACTTGTACCCTTCGTGGATGGTATACTACTTGACCCCTCTCTCATGTGCATACCTAGGTGTGAGTGGAGCTACACATTCATCGAGGAGGAGTCCAAGCTCAGGAGAACAACTACACCATCCAAGTGGGAAGCCTGGAAGCGGAGAAGGAACCGTCAAAGAAGAAGGCAGAAGCTCCCAGGCGACGCCGTGCGCACGGGCCTCCCCAACCCCGTGTCCACGGGCCTCCCAGGATGCACGGTCCTAAAGACCCCATGCGCACGGGCGTGTACCGTGCCCACGTGACCCCCGTGTCCATGGGCCTCACAGACCGCGTGCGCACGGGCTAATGCGTCAGGTCTCTAGAGACCCCGTGCGCACTGGCTCCACTTACCCCGTGCACACAGGGCCCCCTGTGCGCACGGGCTAATGCATCAGGTCTCTGGACCTATATATACTACTCCTCATCCTCCATTTAGACTTAGCTAAGAATAGATCTAGACATTAGAGCTTAGCTCATGTATCTCCCCTTGTGGGATTCCTCTTGAGAGAGAGAACACTCCATAGGAGTTCAAGACCTCCATTGGAGAAGATCCCTAGGGATTCAAGACCTCCTTGTGGGAAGGATCTATCTAGATCATCAAGACCTCATCTCCTTCCTAGGATTTGGGATGAACTTTACCATGTATCTTGTTTCCCTTTGATTGTTCTTGTACCTTGTGAATCTCATGTGTTTGTGAGTCTAGTGGATGTGTGATTAGACTTGTTCTTGAGTGTTCCTCTTGTGATTTCCCCTTTTGTTCTTCGTGTTCTTCGTGGATCCCCCTCCAATTCATGAAAGATCTCCACTTAGGGTCTCCACCCTACGACATGTATGTTCTCCCTTGTTGGCCTATCGCACCCTCTGGGGGGTCGATCAGGTTGATCGGCTCGATCTCGTGTTAAGAGCATGTTTTCGGTTACCTCTTCATCGAATTCTGGCAGCAGGCGCCTGCGCGGGTAAGATTTAGGTGCGATCTCGCTCCGTTCTTCGAGATCTTGCTCAACAGCGAGGAGTTCTACCCACTTGTCATTGAGCACGTTCTGATCGGCTTCCAACTATTATTGCTTCTTCTTCATACTCCTGGCAGTGGCTACCAGGCGCCACCTGAACCGCTCTTGCTCAAATGGGTCCTCGGGGACTATGTGGTCCTCGGTCCTGATTGAGGTAAATAATTGCTATCTGCCCCGTCGAAGAGATCGTCAGAGTCTTCATCCTCGGGCACCCCCGCGGGGCTGTTATGCCATTCTGGGGAGGCTTGAATTTCCTCCTACTGTTCCTCAGCTCCATTAGTCATAGCACCATCATCAGTGGCGACCGTGTTGTGTCCATTGGGGCAACCGTTGGTACCCTTCGGACGCCGATGATGGCGTCTCGAGGGGTTTGTAGGGGTATCCACCATATATACATCGTATGTGGGTGTTGCGGTCCATCTGCCCGTGTTTTCCAAAGGCATAGTAGTATCTAGGGTGCCGTCAACATCTTCATCCATGTCGGTTGTTGGAATCGGGGCTCTGGGGACCCAAAGGTTTAAACACTGGGGTGAGCTCCTTCTTACCGCCTTCCCTACCAACAGCTAAACACGGCGAGGTTACGGCGAGAGCGAGCTAGCGGCAGCAATCGATGGCACAACAGTTACCCAAGTATAGGCCACCTTGCGGTGTAAAACCCTACTCCTGCTTGGATGGAATTGCTCTGGAGGGAGAGTGAGAATACAAGGGTTGAGGATCAAGTCGTCGACCTCTATGGCGGCACCCTGCCCTCCTTTTATATCTGCCTTGGTCCTCTTCCCCCAAAAATATTGGTGGGAAGGGTTGCCACACAACGGCAATTTTGAAGGGGGGCAGGGGCGCAGTCTATCCTGACAAAAGGTGGTCTTCATCTGCAAAGCCACCGTCTGTGACGCGCCGGTAGGCTTGGGGATGACCTCTGCCCTGCGCGCCCGTCGTCTTGGTCTTCTTTCACCGATCGGGCAACCTTTGGGAACCGGCTTGCTGGCCATGCCCCCTTAGCACAAAAGAGGAAATCCTCCTCATTCGCTCCTGCTGGCATGGCCTTTGGCACCATTCGTCGCCACGTGCATCACCTACATGGTGGGCACGGGACCACGCGACCGAATCAAACGACACTTGACCTGCTGCTTCCGGGAGGTGCCTCGTGAGGTGACCTCAGGAGGTCGCCTCGCGAGGCTCTTGGTGAAGCCGCCTAGTCCGCTCAAGATGCCTGCCTCCTGAGGAGGGGCCTCATGAGGCCAAGCTCTGGTGAAGGGTCTTGCTGATGACGCTCGTCGGTGGGCCGCTCGTTGGGCCCTCGCCATGCATAGTGCTCTAGGCCGAAGGTAGACGGGCCTAGATACCGTGGGTTTCACAGGCCCGACACTAGCCCCCGGGCCCGCGGCGTGCATGTTCCCTCCTATAGGAGGCAAAACGGCGCGAGCCCTAACCGCCTATGGGCCAGGCACGACGCGAGGCACATGATGAATGGGGGATGCCCCCACTTCTCCCACGACGCCTCGGCAACCGTCTGGGCTGACATAAAGCCTGCCCACGCACGGCGCGAGGCCATCATTGCCTTCCTCGTTCACATCAGCTCTCATGTGCCTTCCTTCTCGCGCATGACTCCTCACGATACCACTCCCGAGGGCTGCATCTCTCCCCATCCCACTTGCAGCTCTGTGACACGTGAATGGCGCCCGCCAGCAAGAAAGGAAAGGCGACGACTCTGGCCCCAAGCGCGCCCGTCATCGGGGCGGCGCTCCTGCGCTCCACCATCATCGACATGGGGGACTTGGATGTGGTGCTCCCGCTAGTAGCCAGCAATCAGAATGAGGGGCAGTTGACCAAGATCTGGCCGGGCTCGCAAGCGCGGAGCGGCCTGGGAGCGACCGCCTACTCCTTCTTCCTCCACAGTGTTTACGCTGGGTTGGTCCCACCGTTCTCGGATTTTTTCTACGCCATCGTCTCTCACTATCTAATCCACGCCCTTCATCTCCAACCAAACTCCAACCTTCTCCTGGCCATGTTTGCCTTCTACCGAGGCCTTCGTGGGCGTGATGCCCTCAGTGGCGCTCTTCTGCCATTTCTTCAGCTTGCGGCTAACCATGGCAGAGCATCGCTCAGGATGCATCTCCTTTCTCACCGTCAAGGGAATGGAGAGCGGCATCATCAGCCTAAAGTCACGAAGAAGGTGGAGGGCTATCAGCATCGCTGGGTCTATATGGACGCGTGCCGGACCAGCCCGCTCCTGATGATCCCGATAGATCCAGCCGAGAAGAACCCCGGGTGGGGACATGAGAAGCTTACCGACCCACGGATGGAGCCTGTCTTGGAGCGGATGGCCGCGCATTGGGCCACGAAGTTGTCAGGGGCGATGGTCTTCAAGGATTACCTGCTGTAGCGCATCGCGCCACTCCAATAGCACTCATGGCCCGTGTGGGAGTACAGCGACACGAAGGACACGATGAGGTTGCACGCCGGTGGCCTGAAGCCCGAGGTGCTGGACAGGGTCCTGGCGACCCTGCTCGGTAATCCCATCGAGGACCCTCCTGAGGATGCGCTCCCCGTGTACCACTATCAGGAGATGGTGAAACTGGTCACGAAGATGCCCCTCTTTGACTGGTGGGGGCTCATGCGGGAGGGCCACGTCGGCCCTCGTGAGAACCCCCTTACGGTGGTGCTAGACTCCAGCAGCAACGACAGCGCTGAAGACTCAGAGAAAACCAAGAAGGATGGCGCTGACCGGGTGCCGCCGCGCCCCCGCCGCTAGGTCATTTGCGACCTCGGGGGCGACAATGCCGACAGCGCACGGCCCGTGGCGGCATCCTCTCAGCATGCTGGCGCGGCTGGCAAGGCATGGTTTGGCACCGCGGCCATCCAATCGCCCGCGGTGGGGGCGGTCCTTGGTGAGAAGGCGATCAAGCCTTCATCGGCAGAGACCCTCCAGAGGGTGGGGACATCCCAGGCCCTTAAGGAAGGCGACGGCGCGTCCGGGTTCGCCGAGAACCGCCCCGAGGGCCCGAAAGCGGTGCCGGTGCGGCGCTTGAAGATGGCGGCAATGCATCGACCGACGCGGAGAAGAAGAGGAAATGGACTTCCAGTGATAAGTAAGTCACCGTACCCATTCTCGCATCTTGTGCTTGTACTCCTTGAATGAGTCCTGGTTGACCGCCCTTTGCACAGGCGGTCCGTCAATGACCAGAAAAAGAAGAAGAACACAGTGGGGGTGAAGGCGCCCCTTGGCCTGAAGGTGGCTCCGGCGCCTGTTAGGAGCACTGGGGGCGCAACGAGGCCTCCCTCCCCCAACGCCTAGACGGGGTGCTCGCGGGTTGAGGAGGAGCTGATTACCCTCCAGAGCTACGCACGGGCACGACTGCCAAGGCTATGGTGGGCCGGCCTCAGGCGCTCCCCTCCAGAAGCGGGGACGTGTCCCTCGTGGGGCACGATGCAGAAGAAAGTGCGGTGACGGGCAAGGATAAGGCACTCAATCCCCCTCATGACGCCTCCCTCAATGTAGCAACGAACGACGCGAGGCATGCCGCAGAAAATCCTCAGGCCGCGCCCGCTTGTAAGGCCCCCGAGGCCGGCGTGGCGAGCCCCCACGGCATGCCGCAGCAGCCGAGCACGGAGGAAATTCTTGGCGTGCCCCCCCCCCCCCCCCCCCGCTCCAGGCGAGCGTTGTCGGGGCCTCCTCGGCCGTGACGGCTACAGGTAACAAGGGGTCGAGCCCGGACCGAGCCCTTGCGCTTATGAGTTGTCGCGCCTTACTCAGGCGCGGAGCCTTGAGTGACGCCAAGGCCGCGCTCGACTGACTCGGAGCGGACTTACAAGACACTGAGGCGCGCCTCGCCGCGGAGCGCCTGGGGCTCTCTGTCGGGTGGCGCCAGCTTAACATTGCTGTGAAGACGGGCCAGCGTCAGAACGAGGCTGTCTGCACGGAGAGCGAGAAGGAAACCACCGAGGCAAAGGCGGCATGTGCGAACATGCTCGTGGAGGTCGAGGCGGCCAGCAAGTGCCGTGAGGAGGCGGAGGTCCGCTTGAAGGTGCTCCAGGATGAACGGGCTGCCTAGTCTCAGTTGCTCCAATCACGGGAAGACGACCTCAAAACCCGCAAGGTGAAGCTCTCGGCCCGCGAGGCAGACCTTGCAAGGGCATCGACTGAACAGGCCATGGAGCGTGAGCGCCTAGAGACGCTGGGGCACCAGGTGACTGATGCTAAGGAGGCCCATGCGAAGAACGTCTCTGAAGCCAATGCCCATGTGGAGGCTAAGGAGAAGAAGATCCAAGTGGACGCCGATGCGAAAGTAGCAGTGGACCGCTCGAATCTCGCCGAAGAGCATGGCAGGGAACTGAAGCTGCGAGAGGATGCCTTCGAGGTGGAGCGCGAGAAACTTCGGCAGGAAATTGCCGGTCTCAAAGTGGCGCTCAGCGAGTCGGAGACCCGCCAGGCGGCCGCACGGCAGGCCCAAGCCGACGCCGAGGCCAAACTCGCTCCCTGTCGGCTTCAGACGAGGGGCGCTGCCAGCGCCGGCGAGTAGGCCGTGGGCGAGGCAGATCGAGAGCGGAAGCAGCAGCTCGAACACCTCGGATCGCTCCCCTCTCTTGAGCTCTGGGCCCGCGATGCTCTGAGCTCCATCTACAGGGAGAAGCTTGAAGGCCCCCTCATGCCCCGTGACACTGACTACATCGAATTCTCCACCAAGCTCATGGAGCGGCTCGAAGATGGGGCCCAGAAGGTGGATGGCATCATGGTGGATGAATACCGTGACCACTTCTCTCAGGCGGTGACCCGCGTCTTCAGCCACCTTCTCCACGGCGACCCCGACTTCGACTTCGGCAGGGTGATAGCTCCCATTCCCAAAGAATTCCGTGATGGCCTCGCGGAGGCCGTAGAATTCCACGTGGATGCGTTGCTCGGGAAGTTCTCCTGTGACAGCGGCGCGGGCTCCGACGAGGTTAAGGAAGGCGATAGCGAAGGCGCCGACAGTGGTGGCGGTGGCAATGGCAGTGCTTCCTCCTAAAGCTCCCCTTTATTATCCTGTAACAGGCCGATACGGCCTCGTGGAGGCATGAAGACCATGATTTTTACTGAAGTACTTAACGATGTGATGAATGCTCGTATCCCTGCGAGGCCTTCCCCTGAGGCTTGTTTTTTCCTTTTTGCTTGCCTTTGCGCTCTACGTCGTTAGGACCTAGCCCCCGCACAGGCCTCAGCCATTGCTGGTATATCAGGTCTCAGTGCTGGAACAAGGCCAGGAGGCGAGGGGCACAAGGGGGCTAGTGAGGGCTCCTCAAATGTGATGCTCGGGGAGCCCCATTTGACGCACAAGCGGCTCGCGCGAAGGAAAAATCAGCACTCGCGAGGTTACCCAAAGGGGAGGCTCAAGAGATGGTAAGGGTGGCTTCCGAGATATTTAGACTTAACTTTGCAGAGTGTGGAACCCGATGAGCCGTTCGACGACGGAGCGCGTCTCGCGAGGCTTTAGCTCGTGAGATCTCCTGCTGCGGTGGCTGTCTTGGCCTGACCCCTGAGGCAACTGCACACAGAAAACTACACACGAAAGGTTGCACTGCAAGGGAGCGACGCGCGCTTGCTGGCTCGCTCGTGAGCATATCGCGAGGAGATAAGACACCAAGGACCTTGGTGAGCTGGCGTGCACAGGAGCAGGCTCGCGAGCCAGAGCCTGGTTGCTTGGGATTTCAGCGCTGCTGGGACTGACCCGAGCACAGGCATCTTGTCCAGCCCCCACTCGCGCGAGGTTTCGGAGGGAGGTTGTGAGCGCACGCGGCTCCTGAGACAAAAACACAATGAAACACACGATGAAATGGGAAAGCAAAGCTTTACTGAAGCAAGACCACAAATTCCATTACACGGCAAAAAGAGATGTGGCTACCGTGTCCGGCACGGATCAGCTTGAGGTTGGTGTGGCCCATGAGGCACCCTCAGTTACACATCCAATACAAAAAGGAGGGGTTGCCGTGTCCGGCATGGGTCATCTTGAGGTTGGTGCATCCCATGGGGCACCCTCAGTTGATTGTTCCGCCAGCGGGGAGCATGGGGCTTCCACCAAGATGTGGGTATGATCGCGGCTCGATCGTTCCGCCAGCTCGGAGCATGGGGCATCCACTTGGGCATGGACGGGAGCTCTCGCGCTCCCATTGGGCGAGTGCATTGAGAGTCTCCAGGGCGTGTACATCCCATTTCGTTCACACGCATGAGGGTCACGGGCAGAACTTGCAGAGGTGTTGGATGTTCTAGGCATTAAGCGCAGGAACTCCGTCCTCCGTCTCCGGCTGGGCGGGGCCTGGCCTGGAGACATGAGCAATCCTGAAAGGGCCCTCCTGCATGGGCGAGAGTTTGTGGGGTCCACAATCCGGTCGGTGCCCGGCAACGAACGGCGCTGCTGAGGGCAAGCCTTGTTGAAGCTCGTGAAGTCGATGCACATACGCTCCTTGTCACCCTTCCTGGGGACGACGATCAAGATGGCAGGTCGCGCGGGGTGACGCTCCCCACAGATGGCTCCAGCTTCCTGCAGCTTGTAGGTTTCCTGGATAATGAACTCTTGCTTCTCGGGCGCCTGGCGCCGCGCCTCTTGCTTGACAGGGTGCGCGTTGAGGCACACCGCTATGTGGTGCTCGACCACCTCCCTCGGCACACGGGACAAGCGAGATGCTTTCCCGGAGAAAACTTTCAAGCTTGCCCGAAGGGAGGTGATGAGCGCGCCTTCCTCTGTGGGAGGAGGGCAGGCGGTGATGGTGAGGCTAGGGCTCGAGCCGCTGCCGTCAGCCGATGCCTTCTTCCTCTTGGTGCGAGCTTGAGGGAGCAGCAACTTCTTCTTCGCTGGAGCAGCCTCGGGAGGCTTGACGGCGTCTTTGCCATGTGAATGCGCGGCTGCGGCGGCCTTGTAAGCGTGCTCAAGGGAGCAGACCATGTCCTTCTCATTGCAGGCGATAGTGATGACGCCGCTGCAGCCAGGCATCTTGAGGACATTGTAGCCATGGTGGGTTGCCGCCATGAACTTGGCGAATGTCGGGTACCCCAGGATGGCATTGTATGGCAGGCCAATGTGCGCCACATCGAAGTTGATGAGCTCGGTGTGGTAGTTGTGATGGGTACCGAAGGTGACGGGGAGGCGCACTTGCCCCGGGGGATGGTAGACCCATCAGTCACCACGGAGAAGGGCCTGGTCGGCATCCGTTGGTCGTAGGGTACTAGGAGCGTCTTGAAGGTCTCGATGGAGATCACGTTGAGGCCGGCGGCCCCGTCGATGAGGGTCTTGGTGAACACGACGTTGCCGACGGTGGGGGTCCATAGCATGGGGAGCGCGCCTGCGGCGGCCGTGGACTTGAGGTGGTCCTTGGAGTCGAAGGTGATGGTGTACTGTGACCACTTGAGGGGTCGCGCAGTATCGGGCCTCGGGAGGGCGGCGTTCACCTCGCGAGAGAACTGCTTGAAGAGGTGATTGGACGTGGGGGCCTGAGCTCCCCCGGGGATGCAGGCTATCGCGCGATGCTCCTGGTAGCCCCCAGCACCCTCGTCAAGCTGATTGATGTCGTTCCTCCAGGGCGACGGTGGCAGCGGCAGAAGGGCTGCGTTGGCCTGAGGATTCACCTCGTGAGGCTGATCACGCCAGGCGCCCTCACGAGGCTGGTCGTGCCAGGCGCCCTTACGAGGCTGATCGCGCCTGGCGCCCTCACAAGGCTGGTCATGCCAGCCTTGGCGGGGGTTGCCATTGCTGTTGCAGCTGTCCCATCGACCGCCACCACGGCCTCCTCCGCGAACGGCGCCGCGGTCGTTGCGGTCACCTCGACGGCCCAAGCGTTCGCCATGGAGCGACTTGAGCTCCAAACAGTCTTCGGTGTTGTGGGTGTGCATGTTGTGGTAGACGCAGAACGAGCGGTTGTCCTTCTCGGGTTCATCGCGGTCACGACCGCACTTCTGCTCGGGCTCTGCCACAAGTACGGCAGGGCCTTTGCGCTTGATGTCCTTGCCCTTGGCCTTGGCGGCATCGAGTGTCGAGTCGGGGTCGTTGTGGACGAAGAGACGACCCTCTTCAGCCTTGGCGCACTTGTCGGCGAGGTCAAATAGATTAAGCACCGAGTCCAACTCATTGTTGATGGCGAGCTTCTTGAGCATCCTGACATCCATGACGCTGGTGGAGAACACAAAGATGACGGTTGTGTCAAAGGCACGTGGAATCTTATTGCGCACCTGACTAAAGCGCTGGATGTACTTGCGGAGGGTCTCATCGGGGCGTTGCCGCACATGTCGCAAGTCATTGATGGTGAGGGGGCGATCGTGCGTGCCCTTGAAGTTAGCGATGAACTGGTCACAGAGCTCACTCCTCAAAGAGATTGAAGCCTCAGGAAGGTTCCTGAGCCAAGAGCGAGGGTCCTCCTTGAGGGTCGCGGGGAACCAGTTCGTCATGACCTTGTCTTCGCCGTTCACCACCTCGATGCTCAGTGCATAGAGATGAAGGAACTCCGCGGGGTTGGGAATGCCGTCGTAGCGCGGGGGCAGCTCTGGCTTGAACTTTCTGGGCCGGACCACCCAACACAGCTCGCAGGTGAACGTTCGGCAGCCCACACCACTCGAAGGAACATCGCCTGTGAGGGCTGCGCGGTTCTGGCGCCCGGCCGCTGCGACCTCCTCGACTACCCGGTCCTGGCACTGGCGATGCTGCTCGAGGAGCACACGCGCATCAGGCGGCGCGTGATGGATGATCTGGCAGTTGGCCTCATCTCGGGCCAGCGGGGGCGCTCCGCGGGATGGGTCACAAGCCCGCGCTTCGCGCTAGGGCCCGCGGGATTGCTGCGCAAAGGAGGTGGTGGAGGCGCGCCGTGCGCCACGTCCTCGGCATGAGACGGCGGAGGGCAGAGCGAATGGGAGGGCGCCGGGGTGTCTCCGGTGGCGTTGACGAGCTCGGTGATGCAGCCAAGCCAAGCGTCGTAGCTGGCGTCAGCTGGATGGTAGTGAAGTAGCTCGTGCACCATGAGCAGCATGGCCTACGCGTTCGGCGGCCCATGGCATACGAGGGAGGAAGTGGTTGTGGCGGTGTGGCCTTCCGGCTGCACGGAGAGGTGCATGGAGGAGTCCTGCTGGTCATGAGCAGCTGGGTCGGTGGTGGCGGCAGCCGCGGCCCTAGCAGGGCAGCGGCGGTTGTCGCGGCCCACAGGCTTCGTCTGGGCGACGCGACCTGCCCGGCGCTAGGCACGCTCGCGGCGAGCGTCGGCCATGAAGCTGACAGGGTGGAGGGCAGAACGGAGCGGAAGAACGGCAACGCACCCCTACTTGGCACACCAAATGTCGGAATTGGGGCTCCGGGGACCCAAAGGTTCGAACACTGGGGTGAGCTCCTTCTTACCGCCTCGTCCCTACCAACAGCTAAACACGGCGAGGCTACGGGGAGAGCGAGCTAGCAGTAGCGGAGCGGTGACACATCGGTTACCCAGGTTCGGGCCACCTTGTGGTGTAAAACCCTAATCCTGCTTGGATGGATTTGCTGTGGAGGGAGAGTGAGAATACAATTGTTGAGGATCAAGTCGTCGACCTCTACAGTGGCACCCTGCCCTCCTTTTATATCTGCCTTGGTCCTCTTCCCCCAAAAACATTGGCGGCAAGGGTTGCCACACAACAGCAATCTTGAAGGGGACAGGGGTGCATTCTATCCTGACAAAAGGTGGTCTTCGTCTGCAAAGCTACCGTCCATGACGCGCCGGTGGGCTCGAGGATGACCTCCGCCCTGCGCGCCCGTCGTCTTGGTCTTCTTTCACCAATCGGGCAACCTTTGCGGATTGCTTTGGGAACTGGATTGCTGGCCATGCTCCCTTAGCACAAAAGAGGAAATCCTCATCATTCGCGCCCACTGGAATGGCCTCTGGCACCATTCGTTGCCGCGTGCGTCACCCACGTGGTGGGCACGGGACCGCGCGACCTAACCAAACGACACTTGACCTGCTGCTTCTGGGAGGTGCCTCATGAGGCGACCTCGGGAGGCCGCCTCGCGAGGCTCTTGGTGAAGCTGCCTAGTCCGCTCAAGATGCCTGCCTCCTGAGGAGGGGTCTCATGAGGCCAAGCTCTGGTGAAGGGTCTTGCTGATGACGCTCGTCGGTGGGCCGCTCGTTGGGCCCTCGCCATGCACCGTGCCCTAGGCCAAAGGTAGACGGGCCTGGATACCCAGGGTTCCATGGGCCCGAGATCGGTGGCTTCCTCGTAGTCCAACACATCGGTTAAGTCACCGACCGTGGCGACTGAGTGGGTGGTGGGTGGCGTGTAAATTTCCCTATCGTCGGCTTGAAGTCTGATCTTGTCATAGGCCGAGGTCTGATCGTTCAAGATCTGTAAACTCTAAATACAATCCAGTATCTCATTAAGGTGGGACAGATGTTTGGGGCTCATGGTCTGGCTAGAGGCTGGGCAGGCTCGAAGCATGATCTGAGTGCTTTTTGACGCGAGCTCGGTGTATTGGCCAAGTCTGACTCTAGATCACTAATTGGAGAGATCTGATCCAAACTTCATGTTGGGTCCATGTTCGAACTTAGTTTGGGGTTGGGGCCTAACTCGAGGTCGAGGCCTAGACCCGGCATGGCATGTTAGTGGTCGGCTTCTCAGATGGGTCTAGATCCACTGAAAGATCGGATCCAAGGTTCAGATCAGAGATCGGCTCTGGGGTTGAGTCCATGGTAGCCGAAGGGTTTTTGATCTGGTCTGGAGTCTAGCCGAAAAGGACGAGATCACCACAGGAATCCGCGGTGTACTTCAAGCTCCCAAAAGTGACCACCTGGTCCGAGGCAAAGTTCTCAATGGGCGCTAGATGGCCCGTCGAGTCGGCGTGAAGAACCATGTTGCCGAACACGAAGAGCTGGCAAGGGACAAAGATGTCGTTATAGCCAGCGTTGCAGTTGATCTACAGATTAGCCATTGATCTTTTCTTCGATCACATAGCAGAACTCTCAATGAAAGCACCAATGTCGGTACTAAAACCGGCAGACCTTGGGGTAGGGGGTCCCGAGGTGTGGATCTCGGATCAATGGGTAACTAGGGACGAAGGAGACAGTATTGACCCAGGTTTGGGCCCTCTCGAAGAGGTAATACCCTACATCATGCTTTGATTGTATCGATGATTGTGTATCGAGTACAAGCTTGATCTACCTTGAGATCCTAAGTAGTGTTCTAACCCTAGGGCTAGGTGGATGTGATTATGATGGAATCCCTTCTACAAGCTAAACCCCTCAGCTTATATACACGCTAGGGGGCCTAGGGCTATATGGTCAGTTACTGATCTAGAGATGTGCATCGCGGCAGCCAGAGCTATCCTTGGAGTACACATCAAGTCTTTGGCAGAAGCTACCTTGATCACATCGAGGTATGAGGCTTCCGGGGTCCTTCCTTGTGAGAATAGTGGCCCATAAGCTTGGCCTGAGGACTATGGGCCAACTAGGTTGGTACCCCCTAGTCCATGACACCGTCAATGACCATTACCTTGGATATCACTACTATCTTTGCTTGCGAGTTGTCTCGATGCTATCGCTATGTCTCGCTACCTACCACTTGTTTGTCAGCCTCCCAATTGCCATGATAAGCCTCTAACCTTCCACCATCCCAGCAAACCATTGTTTGGCTATGTTACCGCTTTGCTCAGCCCCTCTTATAGCGTTGCTAGGTGTAGGTGTAGTGCAGGTTGTTCCATGTTTGGGACATGGATATCATGGGATATCATAATATCTCCTATTTAATTAATGCATCTATATACTTGGTTGTGTGTGGAAGGCTCGGCCTTTTGCCTAGTGTTTTGTTCCCCTCATGCCGCCCTAGTTTCCGTCATACTAGTGTTATGTTCCATGATGAGCACTCCTAACACATGTGGGGTATTATGGGGCCCCCTGTTCATTCGCTTAGGATAAAACTCTTCTAGCAAGGCCCAACATTGGTTTTAAAATTTGCCAACATAATAATACCGAATTAATTAATTAACTCATAGGGCGTCATGAACCCACTGGTTCTTTATTCCACATAATACAGGTGGGCTAGTACTTATGGTGCTGGTCCAAAACGGACAACCTGCGGGGCCACCATGGGGAAACTCGAGGACTAGTTTTACTTGTAGCTTAACCCATCCGGTCATGTCCTGAGAACAAGATACGTGCGGCTCCTATCGGGATTGTCGACACGCCGGTAGCTCTTGCTGCTTTAGTTTTACCTTTGACGAGTGGCTTGTCCACCGGGATTCCTTATCATAAGCATCGTGTGATCATGGTGTGAGGTTTTCCATCGGATGTGTGTGGTAATTTATAATGGACTACTTGGAGCACCCCTGTAGGGTTAAATCTTTCAGAAAGCCATGCCCGCGGTTATGTGGCGACTTGAAAATTTATAATATTCGGCTGTAGAGAACTTGACACTAAACTTCAAATAAAATACACCAACCATGTGTGTAACCGTGATCGTCTCTTTTTGAGGGAGTTCGGGGAGAGAACACGGTGGGGTTATGTATGACTCGTAAGTAGGTGTTCAGGCCCACTTCTTGATCATATTAATTTGTGCCCGATTATGCGTAGTTTACTCTTCTTATTCTTGTACTCATAAGTTAGCCACATACAAATGCTTAGTGCTTACTGCAACCTCATCACTTAACCATTCCATACCCATTAAGCTTTGCTAGTCTTGATACCCATGGTAATGGGATTGCTGAGTCCTTGGGGCTCATGGATTACTACAACAACAGGTGCAGGTACAGGTAAAGTGACGCTTTGACGTGAGAGCGATGCTTGTTTGCTTTTGGAGTTCTTCTTCTTCCTTATCTTCAATGATCATAAGATGGGTTCCGGGTCGAGAGCCTGGGATTAGCAGGGTGGATGTCGTTCTTATTTTTTGTTTGATTTCATCCATAGTCGGATCCAACTCTTCTGTATGATGATGGCTATGTATTGATGTATTATTCATGTTGTAGCTTGTGGCGAGTGTAAGCCTATATCTGGTATTCTCATCTATTCAGTACATGAAATGTTGTAATAATATCCACCCTTGCAAAGCATCTCTGATATACATTTCTATCCTTAGCGAGACTACCAAGGTCATGTCGGATAGGACCGCATGTTGGGCGTGATAGCCGGCCACCAGCGACCAAGGCCAACCCTGTCGTGCCCTCTGCTTTGTTTCCTTCCCTTCCTCCCAGCTCCTCTCGCGATCATCTCCCTCTCTCTCTCTCTCTCTCTTGTTTCTCTGGTCAGGAGCAGCAGCCTGATGGCGCCCGTAGCAACCCACGTCATCGTCTCTGTGTAGCAACTCGACGCTGGCCTCCCCTGCCTCGGCCATGTGTGTTTTCGGGGCCTCGTCGCCCGGATCCATGTCGTTCATACCGCCGACCCTGCCGCGGCTGCCGCATCATGGCCATGGCCCCGACCTCCTGTTGTACCATGGACGCCAGCCACCAAAGGCAGGTCGCCTCTAGCCCCGTTCCTAGACGAGCCCGCCTCCTCCTCTGTGCCCGTGGCCCTCGCCGCCCGCCGGGACCTGCAACACCGCCGGACCCTCGTCAGAGTCCTTCTCCACACCGCTGTCCTCCCGTGCGCCATGCCCTATTCGTCTGCAGCGAGCACGCCCATGCGCGTTCACCTTGTCCTCGTCCTGCTATGCCATGGGGCCCCCTTCGTCAGTGGCCTGCTCGATCCCCTGCTTCGTTCAATCTGAGTCAGCACCACACGCGCAGCCAGCCGTGTGGGCTGACTACTTCCCCAGTCCAACATCTCCACCAAGCGGGCCTCAGGCCACTATATGAGCGACCGGTCAGTAAACCCCTCCTTGGGCGCAATTTAAGTCTCCAATGCTCACCCTATTTAGCCCATGTCCAATTCAAATTCGGCCTGTGTAGATTTTTTTTCTGTTCCAGCGAATTTTGTATTTATCCAAAGAAAAACAGTTTTACAGAAAAGACCCTCTTTTTCATGCATTTAGTAACTCTCAAACCATGCCTCGGAATAAAACATGTCATATATGTAAAATGCTTAGAATTTCATGTAGTTTCACAATATAAAACTTTCATCCATGCTAAAAATGTTTAAAATTGTTGTTTGCATTAATTTGCATAAATGGCATGCTAAAATGGTTTATTTTATAACTAAATAACCGTAGCTCTGAATTAAATAAATTATATATGTAACTTGTCTAGAAAAATGGGTAGATTAACATGGTGCACTTACTTTGCATGTTTAAAAAATTTAAAATTGTGTTTTAAGCATAACAGTAGCAAATTTGAAAATTATTATGTATGGGGACTTTTTGGAATTGTTCTTTGTGGTTTTCAGCCTCATTTAAACTTGCCTAGATAGGTTGTTTAATTATGCTTCACCTCTTACCATGTTAACCAACATTTAATACTGATGAGTAGAATAAACGGGAGTGAACTAAATAATTGAATGTGGAGTTCGTCAATATGCAACTCGTTCCATATTGAGCTTCACTTAATGTGTAGTGGTTGTTTGTGCATTTTTCCAGGCCATGCCTATTTAAACCAGAAATGCATCATACTTGATTGAGCATAATGCCATGGTTATGCTTGTTTGTTTACTGTGTTGTTTGCTTCTTTCTGGCTGAGCTTCTTCTCGGTAGTTCCCGGTAACATTGCAAAGTGTGAGGATTCGTTCAACTATGATTGTTCGACTACTTCATGGATTTGATCTTCTTCCAAGCGGGAATCTAGGAAAGATGATCATTACCCTGGATATCACTACTATCTTTGCTTGCTAGTTGCCTCAATGAAGTTGCTATGTCTCGTTACCTACCACTTGTTTGTCAAGCCTCCCCAATATGCCATGATAAGCCTCTAACCCCCACCTTCCTAGCAAACCGTTGTTTGGCTATGTTACCGCTTTGCTCAGCCCCTCTTACAGTGTTGCTAGTTGCAGGTTTTCCATGTTGGGGCATGGATATCATGGGATATCACCATATCTCTTATTTAATTCATGCATCTATATATTTGGTTGTGTGTGGAAGGCTCGGCCTTTTGCCTAGTGTTTTGTTCCACTCATGTCGCCCTAGTTTCCGTCATGCCGGTGTTATGTTCCATGATGAACACTCCTAATACATGTGGGGTCTTATAGGGACCCCCTTGATCATCTGTCTTAGGATAAAACTCTTCTAGCAAGGCCCAACATTGGTTTTAAATTTTTCCAACATAATAATACTGAAATTAATTAATTAAATCATAGGTGTTGATCACTTCACGGATTTTTTAGTCCACATAATAGAGGGGGGCCAGTGCTGGTCCGAACTGGGCGATGTCCGGCGCCCCCTGGGCAACCAGGGTCTCAGCCAACTCGACGTCAAGCCCATCCGGTGTGCCTTGAGAACGAGATACGCGCGCCTCCTATCGGGATTGTCGGTACCTCGGGAGGTCTTGCTGGTTTAATTTTACCTTTGACGAGAGGCTTGTCCACCGGATTCCTTATAGGCATCGTGTTATCACGGTGTGAGGTTTTCCATCGGATGTGTGTGGTAATTTATAATGGACTACTTGGAGCACCCCTGCAGTGTTAAATCTTTCCGAAGCCATGCCCGCAGTTATGTGGCGACTTGGAAACATAAAATATTCGGTTGTAGAGAACTTGACACTAAATCTAATTAAAATACACCAACCACGTGCGTAACCGTGATCATCTCTTTCTAAAGGAGTTCGTGAAGAGAACACGGTGGAGTTATGAATGACTCGTAAGTAGGTGTTCAGGATCATTTCTTGATCATTAATAGCTGCGCCCGATTATGCATAGTCTACTCTTCTTATTCTTGTACTCGTAAGTTAGACACATATAAATGCTTAGTGCTTGCTGCAACCTCACCACTTAACCATTCCATACACATTAAGCTTTGCTAGTTTTGATACCCATGGTAATGAGATTGTTGAGTCCCCATGGCTCACAGATTCGATGACTGAATGTGAGAGCAATGCTTGTTTACTTTTGGAGTTCTTCTTCTTCCTCTTTGACGATCATAGGATGGGTTCCGGGTCGGGAGCCTGGGATTAGCAGGGTGGATCTCGTTCTTCCTTTTCGTTTGATTTCATCCGTAGTCGGATTCTGCTCTTCTGTATGATTATTGCTATGTATGATGATGTATTAATGTATTCATGTTGTAGCTTGTGGCGAGTGTAAGCCTTTATCTGGTATTCTCATCTATCAGTACATGGTATGTTGTAATGATATCCACCTTGCGAATCGTCTCTGATATGCGTTTCTATCCTTGGCGGGACTTCCAAGTTCCTCGTGGATAGGACCGCATCACTACAAAAAAAAGACACATCCACGACATTTTGGCCCGAACGAAAAAATATATATGTCATGTTTATGACACTTCTATGACGATAATTGTGACAAAAGCACGTATCATCATAGATGTGGTGGGCTCCTACTTCTATGATAAAAAATCATGATGGAAAATGGGCTTTTTGTCCTGGGCGGGCCGGGGACGCACCTGCATGACATACTTTGGGCCGTCCATGACGAAAAAAATCATGGTAGAAGCGAGGGCGAGCAAAATTTTGGGGAGTTCCCGGTTATGGTGGGTGGTCAGGGCCGAGCGATGCATGGAGGTTTGCGCGTTTCTCTTGTACACGTACACGCATGTGTGCGAGGCATTGGGCTCTAACTTAACCCAAGCGAGGCGTTCGCTTACTGAACCCGAGCGATTGCACTAGCTACGTTACTGAACCCGGGAGATCGATCCCTTGGTTGTTAACTAAACCCGAGTGGTTCCTTCGCTACTGCTGCTAACTGAAGCCGATCGAACCAGCTGCCTCTTGATGAACAGTGACCGTTGTTGGGGGTTGGATGAACAGTTCCTGGTGGGGATTGGATGAACAGGACCCCGTGGTAGTAGTAGGTCGTTGCCGCTGGATGAACATGACCCCGGTCGAGGAGGCCACCACACCCGAGCCGGTTGGGGGTGGATGAATAGGACCCTGTGGAGGGCTGGTTGGATAGTAGCCGGTGGAGGCTAGATGAACAGTAGCCCGTGGATGAACAGTAGCTGGTGGAGGCTGTAGGAAGTCGACGGTGGATGAACAGTAGCAGGTGGAGGCTGGAGGAAGTCGCCGGTGGATGAACAGTAGCCCGTGGAGGCTGGAGTGAGGCAGTAGACGATGGATGAACAGTAGCCCGTGGAGTCCCGTTTTGCGGTATGCCACACCCCTCCCGATGAACAGGACCCCGTTTCGATCGTAGGCGTTCCAACACAAGTATGTTTCCTCCGTTTTGCGGTACGCCACACCCCTCTAGATCAACAGGACCCCATTTCGACTGTTCGCGGTCGAACAAAAGGCCGTTTCCTCCATTCTGCGGTACGCCAGGCCCCGTTTCGGCTGTTCCGTCCAAGCCGGTTGGCTCCCGATGAACATGACGCGTTCCGTTGCCTCTCGATGAACACGACGCAGTTTCTCCATTCCGACCCAGCCAGTTGGCTGCTGATGAACAGGACGTCATTGCTGCCGTCTGCTGCCTCTCCATGTACACGAGCCCTGGCCGTATGTATGCGCGAGTAGGTGTTCGAGACCCCGCCCATATGTACGTACATGGCCGTAATTTTTCGCATCTGGTTGTACGTACGTGTACACAGTTTAGAAGGGACTGCCTGAACTGCTACCGCTCCTTACTCGGCCACGGTTCGTCGTGGCAGATAGACCGATCGACCAGTATGTACATGGACAACGCTACGTACGCTTTGACCGGGTGGGTCCCAGCTGTCAGGGAGGACAAGGAGGTACTTCCTTGCGTGTGAATATATAGCTGGCGGGTCCCAGCGGTCAGGGGCGGAATCATATACTTTTTGCCCGTAATAAGGAGGCACTTCCTTGCGTGCAAAGATGTTGGTGGTGGGTCCCAGCTGTCAGGGGCAGGAATAAGGAGGCACTTCCTTCCTTGCGAAGATATATGTGGTGGGTCCCAGCTTTCAGGGGGAGGAATAATTTTGTTTTCGTGTAATAAGGAGGCGGTTGCATGCGTGCGTCCATGGACCTGGTGCGTCCCCACTGTTAGCCTCTCACGTATAGTCCTCTTCCGATGACTCTCGTTTGTTGACCACGTTGACCACGCCGTGCCGAGCGCACCAAGGCGGTGGACGACGGCGAGGCCCCGGACGGCAATGAGCCGGTGATGGGAAGACACGGCAATGGAGTCGCAGACGGAGAGGTGTACGAGGGTTAACTGGTTCTGGTGCGGTGTGGTTCTAGAGTCGGCGGAGAATAACAGGAGGGGTGGAGGGGTGGAGGGATTGCTTGGCCGGCGGTGGGGTAGCGCTTCACAGCGAATCATGCTAAGCAGAGCTGCTAGGAGCCGGAGGCGGGAGCAGGTGGTCCCGGCGGCGCTGGAGGAAGAAGACGAGAGATTGAAAATGAATGTCAGCCGTTGGATGTAAATCCAACGGCTATCAATGTCAGAATCATTTGTTGACTAAGTTGACAATGCCTTGCGTTGGCTTCAACCTATTGGCCCACATTTCAGCCTCCAAAAACGTCGCACATATTCAACCCATTTTTTTAGAATTTACAGTCCATTTGCTGGGCTGGGTTAACAAATAATGTAGTGTCCATGCGGCCTATAAATTTTTTTCTAAAAAACTACAACCCATTTGCACTTTCTCAAAATACACAAATTTGCTGGCCTGGGTGAACAAATAATGTAGTGTCCATGCGGTCCATTTATTTTTTCCTAAAAAATTACAGCCCATATGCACTTTCTCGAAATACACGATTTTGCTGGGCTGGTTCTAATTATAATGTTGTGTTGGGCGCAGCAATGTTATCAAAAAATAAACATGGGCTGAGCATTTTGTTATAAATATATTTAAATAATAAGTGCTTTATTATTACATTGGTCCTTAAATCTTACCAAGCTTTTGTACACAATCACCTGGATTTTCATTGACCTTAATGTAAAAAAACCCATGATTTTATTGTTAAACATTATTTTTATAAGTTCATAAGACGTGGGATATTTTTTTCTTATTTATGTAAGTATATGTTAAATATATGATGATAATAACAATAATATATAATAACATATAAAATAATATAAATATATATATAATATAGTTAGAAGTGAAACATAAGTTGGACATGGCGTTCCTATTCTTATATAGAAAAATAGTATAGACCTCTGCGTGTTCTTCAAAAAAATACATAAGTTGGGTTATGGATGTTTAAGAAAAAATAAAACCTAGGATGGGAGGGCCATAGGCCGGTCGATACATGACGGCCCTCAAAAAAATACAAACCGGCATGTCGTGGGCTGCACATGTTAAAAAAGAAAGCCTAGACTGGGCAGCCCACAACCCAGCTCATACTTGTTGGCCCACTGATAATAAATGATACCTGCCAGCTCCCCGATGACTGGCTTCGTTGTAAATTTATCTCCTTTAGTAACTACGTTGACAAACCCGTGGCCCCCAACGTCAGTATAGCATTAGGAGGAAGTATTTTTTCAATGAGGCACTTGCTTGCGTACGGCCATGGACCTGGTGGGTCCCGACTGTCCGCCTCTCCACATACAGTCCTCTCCAGATTCCTCTCGGTTGTTGAACATGTCCACAACGGCGCCGCGGCGAGCGCACAAAGGCGGAGGATGACGTCTAGGCCCCGGATGAGAACGCACCGGAGTCAGGGAAGACGTGCTACAGTAGTGGTAGATGTTGTGCCTAATTTCTACCGAATTCTGAGTAGCCCTGTGGCCAAGTTCCACTCCCCAACCGCTGCTCCGCACGGGTTCGATTCCACCTGATGCGGTGAAATATCCAGAATTTTTTGCCTCTGCCTCTGACATGTGGGTGCCCATTGTCATCTATGCGCACCACCTCCAACACTTGCCAAAAACTTCGTCCCTCGGTTTCTCTGTTTTTCGCACACTCAACATTGTGTGGGCATTTTGAAAATAGCATATCTTTTTGACTGTGCATCATATGAAGATGTGCTATGCATGAATGTTGATCAGCATGATGTTAACTGACTGATAGTTCCATTTTCGACCATGAATAAAACTTCCAACATGATGTTATCCCTGTTTGAAAAGGGCCTGTTAATATAAATGCTCTGCCTCTGAAACTTGCAGTTTCTTATCTGAAACTGAAACTTGTAGTTTCTTCTCTGAGAATCACAGTGTCTGCACTTTTATATGAAACTACATTTTTTAAAGTGCTAAAAATAGATCTCTAGAATTCATAAAATACTTCATATGCTCAATACTGCAAATCTGAAATTCAAAAGACATTCATATCTGAAAGTATTCTCAAAATACACAACACAAAACATAATTCACAACCTACAAATAATGACAACCCTAAGCTCCTCCTCAGACTATTTTGGGGGGGGGTCCCCTCCTATTCCTTGGCGGCAGACAGCCGCCCCGTGGGACGAGGTGAACGGCGAGGGAAAGGATGGCGGGGAAGCATCGTCACGCCAACTGTTTTTCTCCTCTTGCAGTTGGGTTCGGTCAACGAAGACTCCACCGGCTCACTCTGCCACGGAACCCTCACAAACGGCATCATGTAGATGCTCGATCCTTCAATCTCTGGTGGATACTCCATCTTGGATTGATACTCCCACCACCGCAGCCTCACGATCGGATTCGATGAATCTGTTTGCTCCATGGCCCAGATGAGCAGCTCTATGTACTCCCGCGCGACTCCCTCCGGGAGTATCGCCGCCTTTTCGCTCTGTTCCAGATATTTGGCCATTGCTGTCGCCGTCTCCGCTAATTGCTCAGGGTTGTCAAACCAAGATTGTATCTCCAACTTCTTAGCTAGCTTCATAGGGTCACTGTCTGCGATCCACACGTATCGGTTGTACTCCTCCATCGATCTACTTCTCCACAGCACCTTCACTCGCCAGCGGTGGTTTTTGAATGGAAGATGAGAGGACCGGCGCTGGTTTTGGATTAGAATGGGAGAGGAGCGGCGGTGGTTTTGAAATGGAAGAGGAGAGGAGCAGCACTGGTTTTGGATTGGAACAGGAGAGGAGCGGCGCTGGTTTTGAAATGGAAGAGGAGAGGAGCGACGCTGGTTTTATATTGGAACAGGAGAGGAGCGGCGCTGGTTTTGGATTGGAACAGGAGAGGAGCGGCGGTGGTTTAAGAGGAGAGGAGCGGCGCTGGTCTTGGAAGTATTTTTTGTTTTGCGTATTTTGCGTCAAAGTTTGACCAGGTACTGTATTTGACAAGCAAAATGTGAATGCATGTCATCAAAAATTGTATCGCTTGGTTTGTATCTGAATGTACTTTCAAATTATATTATTTTTGGAACGTATAACATCTATTTTATTTGTTAAAATCATGGTCAAATATGACCCAGAATACAAGGGAGACTAGTTAATGTGGGGTTGCTTTCTTAATTGAAGGGTAAATTGATTTTCATTTTGATTTTGATCCAGTCACAGCGCGCCAGCCCTCTCGTCCAATCCTAAATCGCTGCCGCACGCTCCTCTCCCTCTTCTCCATTGCAAAACCACCCCCTCTCCTCTCCATCTTCTCCATTCCAAAACTACCGTCTCGCCTCTCCCTCTTCTCCATTGCAAAACCACCATCTCGCCTCTCCCTCTTCTCCATTGCAAGAGCACTGTCTCTCCTCCCATCTTCCAAAGCTAGCACCGGACCTCTCAGACGCACATCTATGGAGAGGATGCAGCAGCTAATCGGGCAGATCACCGAAGGCGACCAAGCGAAGTTAGCCAGGTTGAAGGAGATCCTTACTTGGTTTGACGAAGAGGGGAGATTTCGAGGATGGTGAGGGTCATGTGGCAATGTATGTGAAAGAGCGCGACGGCGGCGATGAGGGCAGCGATGTACTCCCCGGCTGCAGTCACGCTGCAGTCCTTTGAGTTCATCGAGTATCTCCTCTAGGCGATGGAGCAGACAGATTCGCCCGAGGTGAAAGTCAGGCAGAGGTGGTGGGCGTACATGTCGAAGGTCGAGCATCCAAAGGATAACGACTCGATCGAGTACGGTGTGCCGTTCGTGAGGGTGCAGTGCTAGCCGGAGCGACAGGAGTATGCGTTCTCCCACTGCAAGAGGAGGTCGGATGGTGCGATGTCGCTTCCCCACCGTTCTCCACGGTTCCCTCGCCGCTCGCCTTGTTTCAGCGGTGGCGGTAGGGTTTAAGGTAAGCTTCACACTAACGTAATCTTCCATCTGCTCATGCTTACAATCAGTGTGACGGCTAATGAAAATCATACGGGTAAGTACTGGGTAGTACTTCGAGCCACCGAGTACGCCAATCACCCTAAAATAGCTTTGGACCAAAAACAAAGTTGTGACAATGTGTACAAATAAAGAAAAATTGATTGGTGCTTCTTTCAGAAAAGAGTACTCCCTAGAAAAGTGCCAATATAAGCTACTCCTATTTGATTAGACGATTTGCTGCCGAGAAAGATCGTTCCACAGAGAGCGCCACACATCCCACCGGTGGTGGATGCCAATGCTTAGATGGAGCATGGTTGGTGTCACTAATTTTTACTTGGCACCTTGCACTCTGCATATATGCCGGTTCCATCCATGCATTTGTGCAGTTCCACCAAAATGCAGCTGAATAACCCTGTTTGCACAGATAATGAAAAAGCGTGATTACATTATAGTGGCACTAGTTGATGAAACATACACTAATAAATAGAAGAAACTTCATTTTCTTAATGGGAGAATATTGCGATAGTATCACAGTATGCCATGCCGCGAGGGCGAGATGGGCCCTGCGACGCCTCATACGGTAGGCCTCATATTGGAAATCAATTTTAACTGTATTATTGCTTCATTTTATCAGTGGCACTAGGGTCGAGTAGGTGGCAAGCGAGGTGTACCATGCATCGCAAGGATGGAGGCCGGGGGTGCTTAGACTAGGATGCTAAAGCTGGCTCTTTTAGTCACTATCTTCCCTCCTGATGTTTCTGTGGTAGCTTTTGGGTTGTAATCCAAACTTGGTCGAGTTGGGGCTGCGTCCCCCTACCTGCCTTGCTTATGTGGCGAACATGTCTCCCGCTAGTACTTAGTCCGTTCTAGTAGTAGTTGCATAACTGCATGTGTACACTGAGATGTTGTCGGATAATGGTTCTCTATGGTTGGGTTTCTTTAAAGAAATCGGAGGAAACCCCCTCTTTTGATATAAAAAAAGTCAGTGGCACTAGTGGTGCCAAAACATTGCCTCAAATTAATAGTGCCACTAGATTAAGGTGCAAAATAATAACATTACTGCTTTATCATGGCAGTGCCAAAACAGAAGCGCAAGAGAAGAGTCAACATCCAGGATCTTTGGCAAATGATCGGACCAAAAAGGAACATACCTCGTGATGGGAACCATATATGAAGTGAACGCCATCGTAGAAGGGATGACACCAGTCACCAACATAGATGATTCAATTCATGGGACCTTTTTGTGCAGTTCACCTAAAATGAAGCAATGTTTGCATCATGCAGTTAGCAAGTACTTGGTCCTTTAAGCTAGCAGCTTCTTCTTCATTAGTTGCAATAAAATTGAGCAACATCAAGGTTGGTCATGAAGCTCGTGGAATGTTCAACTATAATTTGGATATCATTTTGTGCAGTTCAACTAAGATCAAGCATGAAATGTATATCTCTGTTTGCACAAAAAGGTGGAAAGGAGGGTGACTAACAAGTGATGAAATATACATCAAATGAAAAGAAGCATGTTCCTTATCTGAATGGCGATCCTACAAGGACAGTAGCAATTTCTAAAGCAGCAGCATTGCTAGATATTAGTGTGGGCATTAGGATTAACTATGAAAACCGTTAAATACGACATTACTTTAATGGTGCCATTGCTTCATTTTACCAGCAAGATTACATTAACAGCTGCTAAAGAGTTGGTATTTGGGCACGGGAGAGTAGGCGGACCAGGACAGTTGCATTTCTAACGAAAAGAAGCAACTTATCTTAATGGGAAATTTAGCAGGACGTGAAAAACAGTGCCATTGATTCATATTACTAGAGGCATTACATTGAAAACAACATTGGTTTAACGTGTCCTTACTTTAACAGTGGGACTGCTACATTTTACGAGTGGCATTACATAAGAGGGGCTCGGGGCAACAAACATCGAAACAGGATATCTGGGTTGGTCCCATTTTTTTTCGGTATAGCCGCCTTATACTGTGTGAGGCTAGCAAATCTAGTGTTGGACATACTCTGTTGACTTGTCCCCCAGTCCCCACTTTCTTTCCTTTTTCAACCAATAGATCGGTTTATATCGAGTTTGTATTGTGTTTCCCTTTATTTCCCTATTAGACCAAGAGACCAGTTAGATAGCCAGTCTCTGCTACTTTTCGCCCCCATTATTTCCTCTTTCGACAAAGTCCTAGATTTAGGTAACAAATCTTCCCCCACCCCCCACCCCCTTTCTTCCATGTTTTAACCAAGTAGTACTAGATTCGACTGCATGAAGTAGTACTACTAGATTCGACTGCATGAAGTAGTTTTACCTCTTATCAGTAAAAATTTAGGTGGCTTTTGAACAGCCGATCGACCCTATCTACGAGGGGGGCTGAGAAGTAGTAAAAGATACAAATGCAGCGACATGAGGAGCTGGGGCAGTAGAGCAAGGCCGGTTTCGAAGGAAGTTATACCTGAGGGTCGCCGGGATGTCGCTAGGTGCACGACGGGAGGCCGGATCTGCCCACACTATAGCAACAAGGAAGAAGGGGTCGGAGGCCCTCTCTAGCCGACGCTGCATGGGAGAGAACGGCAAGGCACGCTGATCGGGACGCGCCGACAGTGGGTCAGAGCCGTCGCCAAGGACGACCGCGTGAACATTGCATCTTCTCACCTTCCCCGACGGAGGGGATCCGGCCGGATCAATGACCAGCGGTGAGCAGAGAGAGAGAGTGTGGACACCGCTGTCGTGTTTAGATCTGGAGAGGACGAGAGAGTGTGAATAGAGCAACACTAGCAAGCAAGCACGGAGGCTCCTGCCTATATAGTGGAGTAGTTTTCTTTTTTCTACCAGAGCCGGCTTGACCTCATCAATGATTGTCGAGAAGTCTTCATGCACGTGCCCCGAAGGTGCAATTGTCGTCATTTTGATCAAAAGCACCGGATTAACATAACACAAAAAAATGACACATGACAAGAAACCATAACCTCACTGCCCCAAGGAGACAACATGAATCCCTATGGACAAACTAGACGAGGATCAAAGCTCAAATTAAAGACAAACTCGTAGAAAAGGGGTCAGTCGATAAATCTCCTAATTAACATAGCCGGCTTGACCTAGATGGCAGCCGAGTAGTCTTCATGCATCTGCCCCCAATGACCAGCGCCTTGGAGGAACACAGTTGTCGCTGTTTATCCCTTGCAGTGATCCGAAGCATATGACACCTAATATTGCGAGATGACAAGAAACCTTAACATAACCGACCCAAAGGAGGCGGCAAGAATCTACGCTGGAGTTCCATCGACTATGTGTAGACGAACGACCTAAAGGAGGATCGGAACCCAAAAGAGAAACTCGGAGAAGAAGCGCCGACATCTGCGTGAGCTCTGCGCGTGCCAGGACTAAAATCCCTAACATAAACTCAGCCGACTTGCGAGGACGGGGGAGTGTGCCTATGGTCGGTTCTCAATTGCGGTCCCACATGTGTGTGCAAAGGCAATATGACATGCGTTCCATTCCGTGAGTGGCGTGCCAGACCGACCGACAGTCTGGGGTGCGACGCGAACGCGACGGGCGTGCTATATACATGTGTATCGCCGTTTTCTTCTGGCTTTGCTCCATGGCGCAATCCATGGATACAAAATTATATTTAAAAGTCGAGGGCTGGGCTTTTCCCGCGAGGTAGGCGGGGCAGTTCCACCTAGTCGGTTCGACAGAGAGGCAAGAAGATGAGGGAGTAGCGGATTGAACTTACTGCTGTAAACGTAGGGCTGTGTGATTTGATGCCTCGTTACTGCTGGACAGGTGGGGACATGTGATTTGACTTGCCATTATCATTATTACTGCGGCGCTACGACCGGGGTGAGGCTCCCCTGACCCCCTCCATGGTATACAGGTGCTAAGACCAAGTACTCTACAATAATGGG
The DNA here is from genome assembly GCA_011799875.1 of Thinopyrum elongatum. Classification (NCBI taxonomy): domain Eukaryota; kingdom Viridiplantae; phylum Streptophyta; class Magnoliopsida; order Poales; family Poaceae; genus Thinopyrum; species Thinopyrum elongatum. Next base: position 206,880,171 of record CM022300.1, on the reverse strand, counting down.
CTTATAGCCTGCTTATATGGCACTTTTGTGTATATGTGGAGGAGAGAGACATGGGTAAAATGGTGGGAGTGGGCTCTTGTGCAACACCCTAGCTACTTACTCCTTGGCAAATGCAATAAATACTACGAAGAAAGAGATAGAGATAAGTAAAAAAATACTCTTATAGCCAACCTTATAGCTAACCTTGTTGTATGAGTGACTATAAGTGACGACTATGTATGACATGCCAACATCAGATAGCCTAATGCACCTGGTCGGAGGAAGTAGTTTCATGCACGCGAAGTAGGCAAAAAATGCTCATTTATAGCCGTCTGAAATCTCCAAGGGCGCGACCGCGCGAGCGAGGCGATGGTCGTGGTAGGCACGACCATGATACGGGCTGCTGAGAGTCCTTGGATCTGAGATCGAACAACCGCATGCTAAGTTGCTGAACATTTGCAGAAAACCCTCCAGGATAGGATATTCACCCATAGGTCTAGAATCATGCCATGCAACCGTTCGATCTCAGATCCAAGGGCTCTCAGAAGCTCGTATCATGGGAGCATGGAAAGCTTCGTATCACCTAAAATTTTCCCAACGCTTGACGTGTGAACACGCAGATGTCATACTGTCAGGCCTACGAAGTGGGTCTAGTAGACATGACATCTAATTGGGCCCCCATAGTACTATGCATGAAGCCATTTATCCACCGGGCAAGCCACTACCCTGCCGTTCGCATGCCCCACTCAACATTTTTACAATCGGAAAACCGGTAGCAGTTCGCTCCTACTCGTCCACGGCCGTCCTTTAACATTATGGCAGTTCGCTCCTAGTCGTCTCGTCCTTTCACATTACAGTAGTTCCACTAATCCTAACCCTCCTCCAAAATCCATGGCGTCCCAAATCTCCATGATCGCCGATGAGTACAAGGTTAGAACCATCACTGGCGTTGAGTTCGACGTCATCTACACCCGTTCTTCCGCGACGGTGAAAGGATGCCTTGCTCACTTCAAATGCATGTTCAAAAATTCAAATGGTGATGAGTGGGTCGCTGGGCTAGATGTTGAGTACGCCACAGTCCTGGGAAAAGAGAAGAATCTAAAGGAGGAAGAGAAGAAGAAGCCCGCCGTGATCCAGGTTTGCGTGCATAACTTGTGCTTGGTCTACCACATATGCCATGCCGACATTAGGTGCCAGGATTTTGAGGTCTTCCTCAAGGACAAAAGAGTGATATTCATTACTGTAAACTTTACGAAGGACAGGAGAGTCCTCACCACAAGTTTCATCTTGCATGGGAGTGGAATGAAATAGATAAAGACCACATCCAGTACTCTACAATGGATGCCTACCTTTGTTTCAATATCTACAAGGGTTGGATGAAGAGCCAGAGCCTAGTGTGCAGTTCAAGTAAAGAAGTATCGGCGAAGAGGAAGAGGGACAAGGACGAAGTCGAGGACGTGGACGAGGAGTCCGAGTAAGGTGGCAGTGTCGTTGCTCATGGTGGTTCTAATGCAGCGTCTACCAGATTAGTTGCTTAGTTTAATTTCAGGGTGCTTAGTTTTATTTCAGGGGTGTGTTGTGCTGAGCCCCCAGCAGAACTATGTTATGTTCTTTCTCGTTACTTTAACTCTTCAGTACGTACATAGGAGTACTTGTATTTCTTACATTTCATCTTGTAGTTGGTAGTACTACCACTCGTTTCTTCACATTATATACGTACTATATATGATATGGCCAACATCATATAGCCAGCAGTTGGCTATACTATTAACCACGCTCTAAGCATGCCACATACGCAAAACACTTAAACGAGATAAGTGATTCTAAAAAAAACTTAAATGAGAGAAGTTTACCCAAAGCATGAAGGAGTTTAGTTGTCAAAGAATTAAATAGGTATGATATTTTCTTTAATAGACTTCAGCACCCCATCTAAGCATGTGCTAGCTTTTTTAATAGTACTATGCATAATTTGGCAACAAGCGCTCTGTATATGTACCACCTTTTTTCTTTAATTTCATCTTATTAGTTTTGCTCCATGGCGCAATCTATCGATACTACTACTGTACAAAAGTACATTTAAAAGGTGAGGGCGGGGCAGTCTCACATGGTCAGTTTGACAGAGAGGCGAGGGCCTTTGTGATTTGATGGCTCATTACTGCTGGAAGGTGGGGCCTTGTGATTTGACTACACGTATAATTGTTGTCGATGACCTGAGGAGGAGCAAAGAACCGTGCGGTATACTCTAGTTTTCCACTGGAGTACTAGTACGACGAAGGAGTGCAAAACACGACAGTCCAGTGCGATATGGAGATAAAAAAATAATTTGCTTCTCATCGATCCCACGGCGCCACTCATCGTACTGTTAGCATTGTTCTATTCGTGCCTCACAGAGAACGTGACACATGTGGTGAAACACCCGAAGCAAAAGAAGAAACACTGGAGGAAAAGAAGAAGGAAGATTACACCCCCCCCCCTCCCCCAAAAAAGAAGGAAGACGCAGACACAAGTCTGGGGCGCTGCTCTCTACTTCATGAAGGGTTGTTGGCCGTGGAGTCCTAACTGCTTCTTCATCGCCTCCACGACCTCCATCTCCTCGCGCATCTCCTCCGCCATCTTCTTCATTCTGTCCATGACGCGGGATTTCTCGAGGCGAGCGTTCATCATCTCTTCCACAGCCGTATTACGTACCTTGACAGAAACCGGGTGCTCGATGCGGAGCTTCACCAACTCCTCCTTCTATTCCATGACGAGGGCGTTAAGCATCTTCACCGAGGAACTCCTCTTCTCATGCAGCTTCTTCCAGCCGGCGTTCTCCTCCTTCAGCAGGTCGAGCTCGTGGCGGAGCTTCGCCTTGTCCTCCTGAAGTTGCAGGATTTCGCCGGTCGCCTTCTTACCCAAGGCAATGCTCTCCTTCAGCAGCTTCACCAAGCCGGCGGTCAACTCCTCCTGGTTATTGAGCTCAGCGGGCATGTCATCGAGGCTCTCCTTCAGCAGCTTGACCAAGCCGTCGGCCAACTCCTTCTGCTTATTGAGCTGAGCGGGCATGTCGTCGAGGGATAACGACTCCAGCACCGCCAGCTCAGCATGTTCTCCTCTGCGGCTAGGGCGCTCCTGGGAGCCCTCGCCTGCCCGTGAGAGATCTTTCGAGCCACCCACGAGGCGGCGAGCCCTCTCTTTTTTTTTCCGCGGCCTTGGTCGCTGCTCCCTTCTTGCTAGTAGTTCTCGACCTAGAGCTCTGCACACCGGCCATGGCTGGGAAGGACGAACAAGAAAGACTTATGAGGAGGAAGGTAGAGTAATTTTCGGCTAGGTAGTTCCCCTTTTTATAACCTAGTAGTACTAGTACTAAAACCTGCATAGTGGGAACACGTTCAGGTTTGATAGGTGTGAACAGGTTTGCACTTGATTATAGCATGGTAGTAGTACTACTACTTTGGAATGTGATGGGAACAAGCCAAAGATTTATTGATGGTTTTGGTTTCAAAGCCCGAAACAGCTCCCGATGAGTTTCCTTGAACACAAATTTCAAGTACTGCTCAACTGCGGTTGCACATGTCAGTGATGTACCTGGTCGTACATGTCAGACCAAGCTGATGCGTGTCCCTTCGGTGAGACGCTGGTCCGACCGACCGTCTATTGGTGCGACCGACCGTCAAGTATTACACGATGGAGACTTGTGGCTATCGTGTGATTGTCAGGACCAAGCATTCAAAAACTCGTGATAAATCAATTACCATATTTTTCCAAACGAGTAAGTATTTTCACAAAAATACAATACATATAGATGGAGTGATTGTCATGGTTGCAAACCGCCATGGCGCCGCAAGTTCACTGCAGCAGCAACCGAGTAGGTCACTGCATCGCTGGCGGGGAAGGAGGGCAGCTCACCTTGCCTATGATGCATGCCAAGCGGCGCCGCTTCAGCTGGTTCCGCGATTTGGCTTCTCCTACCGCCCATTTGAACAGTTGCACCGGCTTCTCATGCCATTCCACAGGCATGCGCGTTCTTTCCTCTGCAGTCGACTCCGTGAATGTGATCTCTACCATTAGCCCTAGCTCAAAATCAACGCGACGTTGCCAGATACTGACATCCCTCAGCATATCTCCCCTGAGATCATCTTGCTCCTCCGCCTTGTGCTTCGCTAGGCGCAGCTCCTTCGAACTTGTCTCCAAACAATGCAATGCTTCCTTGATACGATTTACCCTTGCTGCCCACCACCTGAAACGCAGCCCTGGCATGTCCTCCAGCACCACCGATCTGTGATTCCAGAGAAATGGATCCCCTCTGAAACACATGTGGGTTTGGCTCAAAGGCGGCAGTGCTGCGGGCCGTAACGAGAGGGCAGCCCGCGGGATCCTGGGATCTAAGGGATTATCCATGGTGGGATCCTCCATGGTGGGATCCGGTCGGCAAGGCGGGGAGGCGAGCGTAGGCGCTGGGAAAGCCCTACGAGGCTAAGATAAAGATAGTACTACTCCACTCCGTCCATATTTAAATACAAAGGCCACCAACAGTAACCCATGCAAAAATTGATCATGCTGCCTGCGTCCTGGTTTATTGGCCCCATTTTTATTTTGTGCCAATTTTTGACCAAAAATTTAACTAAGAAAATGTTAATGAATGTCACCAAAAATTATATCATTGGAATCACATTTGAACATAGTTTTCGATGAAATTTCTTTTTATGACATGCATAAATATTGTGTTACTTAAAATTATGGTCAAAAATTGGCACAAAATACGAAGGAGACCAATGGAAGTAGCAACCCATGATTTAACTACTCGCATGCACGCAGTGGAGTAGTAATGTCATTCTCAACTACTTCCTCCCTCATGTCCACTCAATTTGCATGCGCTGTATTAATTGACCATCAATTAAGTGAACGACTTTACACGCGTCAAATTATCACATGGGGTGGATCTTCGTACAAAAATGCATCCCACCGTGTACCCGCGTGTGCGTGCGAGGGAATGAGTGCGTGCGTGCACATCTTCGCTTCATGCACGTGTTGCCAGTGTGCGTGAGAGAGGACGAGTACATTCTTCTGAAACCAACAGCACGTCACTGTGATCAATCCACACAAGAAGGTCGCGACAATGCCTCCACATGTGCCACGTGGCTTCATGGATGCCCCCCACATCATTTTAATCATAATATATTAACTGAAAAGGGAGAGACACTGTGTAGCGTGCCATTGGAATTCTAATTTACGTGTTTTGCACATACTGGAAGTACTAGTAAGGTACACGTGCATTGCACGCATGAGATTTGGCAACCAAATTATGAATAAATACCACACTATAGCATGTAAGCTTTGAGTCATATATGCATGATGTAGACGTTCGTTTATTTCTTATAGTTCATCTCATTCAAAATCAATTAGTTTTTATAAAAAAGTTAATCTATTTTAAGATTCATGGAATTGTGCGTTGTAAAGCATAAAGTAAAAACAAATAATGGCAATTCATCTAGAAAAAAAGTTTGGGCAATTATGATACGGCAGATTCTAGAACAAAGGAGAAGTGCTTGTGTTTTGAGATTTGTGCATTATGCTTAAGTTCAACCATGGAGTCTTCTAGATTGTAGATGTTTTAGTATTAATTGAGATATTCATATACATTATTTTATATACATAATATCAGAATAGGATGATCACGAAAACACCAAATTTGACCAAAATCGTTGGCGAATTAGTTGGTTTTTGCCAAATTTTACATGGTGGTGTCTTTTCTAAACTTGCCAGAGCAGCTTGGCAACACAATGAAATATTCTGTGCAGACAAGGTTAGTTATTGTATGGAATCCTGGAAGTGTGTGTTTCATTTTCTCCACTCAATTTTTTTGGTCTGATTTTGTTCACCTTATATGATAATACTTATGAATCTGGTAGATGTTTGAATTTTTCATCTAAAACCTCAAACAGTGCCGTTATAGGTTATTGGCAGCTGCACTTCATGATTTTCCTTTTTAATATATGCATATATTTTGGTCACTGTCTTGCATAAAATTTCTGGTTAATATTCTTCTCGCGGTCAACGCATGCACCACATAAAGGGATCTGATGTCAGGTGAAGTTGTCAAATATTTATTGGTCATGCTGATTTCTGGACCAGCACCATGGTTTTTACTCAACAACATTCACTTAGCATTTTATATATACAAATACATTACAAACAATTGTGGCAGCGAAGTCACAGATACAGACGACGACTTTTTTCTCTTGATAGGAAACATACCATGCGTCGTACCTCCGGTGGCTATTAAGTCGTCTTATATCTTGTGAAGCTTGCCAAACGACAGAACACTTTAAGAAGAATTGCTTTATTTGTGGTGAAAAAAAGAGTTCCTTCGCACTACTGATTCTGCAATGTAGAAGCATGTGTGTGGAGCTGAGGTATACGAATTCCATTTTCGTTGGATTTCATGACTTTCTACACATGTTCCTAGAGGCATTGGACCAGCAGAAATTCAGATGGGAATCACATAGCTGAAGAAGGCTGACAGCAATGGAGCATCACTGGTTAGCACGTCTATGGAAACACCAAGGGCGGTTCGTATGTACAAATGTGTATATAGCTTAGCTGGAGTGATTTCAGATTTGCAACACCCTCTTTATTTTTAAGAAGAACCATATAATGCTTAGCTGGTGTGGTTCATATGTACTGAAGATAAATAAAAAATAGCGACGTTCATTAACAATCCATGTTATGCTTGGATTTATCAAGTCAATTGGGGATTGTAGTTTCATTCTTCTGTGCACCCTCAGAGAGACGAAAAATGAGGTGAAGTATGACAAAACTCATTTACATGGAAAAATGCAAAGATCAACTTTGGCATGGTACATTTTAGTTCAACGCCCCATATTTCGTTGAAGGTGCAATCTGCTCAGCTGATCCCTTCAGTATGTATCCTTTTTCCATCAGTCCAAGTTAGTACACATGTATACTATGTGATCTTGCCAACATTTTCTGCGCTTTTCCTATAGACTAGGTCGCTATTAGCTCCAGATGGTTGCTTCACACAACAAGGACTAGGTAAACGTCCACCATTTGATTATCTAATCTTGGTGTATCTTTTATTTCCTTTCTTGAAGTTCTAGAATTTTTCTGCAAGCTCAAACTGATGCTTAGGTGGATGCTGCTAGCCTGCCGTGAACAGCAGTTTGTTTGCACAGGAAACTTTGTCTCAGCAACAGGAGAAGTGGCAGGAGTAGCTTCTAATACTCGAGTATAGTCGGCACCCCCACCCCCCCCCCCCCCCCCCCGGCCCCTGCGTCGTCCGCCTGGGTGACACGGGTGGCGACTAGGGTTCCTCCCGCGCCGCCACCCCCCTTTCCCTGCTCTCCCTCGCCGCCACCTGAGGATCTCGCCGGGAAATATCCCGCGGACGCCGGGGAAGGTGGCGGCGAGGCCTCTGACGCTCCGTTCGTGGCGGAGGTTTTCGGATCTGGGGCGGCGGCCCTTCTTGGCGAGGCAACGGCGTCCTCTCAGCTGGAGCCGGTTGCGGGTGCTTCTGGCCGGCTTGCTCGACCACGCGGGTGGTGAGCCGCCGGCGGGGGCTGGCTGCGGTGCGGAGTTCCTCCTCCTCGCCGGATCTGAGGTCTGGCTCCCTCCTCTTTGACTCCCTCTGCACCGCCGTCCCCAGCTGCTTGTGTCACGCGTGCGCCGGATCTGGCGCTGATGTGTGCTCGGTGGTGAGGCTTGGGACTATGGGAAACCATTGGTCGGCTTGTCCGGCCCGGCGGCAGCGACGCCATTGGCGCCGTTCTTCCTCCTTGGAGGTGCAGCCGAGGTCCTCCCCTCTCCATCCTCGTTCCCCCTCCCGGGTGAAAGCCCAAAATCCGGCTAGGATTGGGTGGCAACGGCGTGTTTCATGTTGTGCTCCTCCTTGGAGGTGCCTCCTGGGAGGGTTCGTGTTCGGGTGAGGTGTGTCAAAGATCCGGGCTTTGGGCGGCGGCGGTTTCGTCGGGATTTGCATGGCTGGCATTGTCTCCGTTCCCCTCAAGGGTGGTGCCCACTGGTTGAGGCGTGTTTGGCTCAAGGCTGGCGGTGCGGCGCCTTCGATCCGGCGGTAGGGGATGGGGTTCCCCTTCCCAGCATTAGCAACACGTCCCCGGCTGTGGGCTCCCGGTTCTCTTCTTCAACGGCTGACGGGCCTTGCTCCTCGACGTTCTACGGTCTTCCTTGATGTTCTTGCTGGCCTTTCTTGAGCAGCTGCTCCCGGTGGCTTTCTTGCAATCTACCGGTGTCCTAGGTTGCGGCGGTATGGTGGATGTTGTGTGCTCATTTTCCAAGGGGTTGTGCTCTGCGGTTGCTCCAGGTCTCGAGGTTGCCATCTCTTCTGCTCTAGGGTGAGCGCTTCTCAGGTCCACTGGTTCAACGCCTTTCGATCCAAGGCGAGAGGGAAGGGGCCCTCTGCGGCGCGAGAGGAGGAAGATGCTTGGATTTCTTCATCCTAGGAGTCAACCCAGTTCATGCCCACACTCTGTACTAGCAAGTCCTCATCCTGCTCTTGCCGGTCGCTACCCTTGGTACCAGTTTTGCTGCGGTCTTCGGCTAGTGCAAGCAATGGGCTCTGTTTTATTTTCCTTTCGTGCTTGTGCGCTCCGTTGAGTTGTAAGCTTCCTAGAGTGCTCCCTTGTATCGTTGGGCCGATGTGGTTTGTTGTATGTCTGTAATTCCTGGCCGGTTGATGGCTTTGTTAATTCAAAGTCGGGCTCTCCGCGAGCCTTCGTTCTAAAAAAAACAGGAGAAGTGGCAGGGCCAGGAAGAAGGATGCTGACTAACTGACAGAGATACGAGAAGGGGATGGAAATTAGGGTTCACGAAACAAGCTTTCGCCCCGCTTGATGCAATTTGGGTTGGGTAGAAGATACTTAACATGTGCAAGTTGCTTTAATTCTTAGGTTGGGAAAAACTAAAGTTTCTCATGATTTCAGTGGCAGACTCGGGTCCCACATTCCGAATTGAATATGTGTTAACATGTCTTCACATTGTCATGGCTACTTCAATCGATATCTTTGAATCTCCCACTGTACACCACATATGAAGTCATAATTATCCCTTTTATTCACGAATGAATACAATATGTGCTGCCTGTTTCGTGCTTAACATCTATTTAGTATACATGATCTTGGTTCTTGAGCAACTTCAGTTGCTAAACATTTTTATTTATATATTTGCAAGATACAAGACACTCTTGCCTAGCGCATAATTTAGATAGTTAAAATGCACTGTTATTCAGAAAAATCCCCGGCGCGGCGAAGCGCGCATATCCATCTAGTCTACTCTAATCGGGAGCGGTCCCACCTCGCGCAGCAGTCCGGTCATCCTCAAGTCTTGCCCTTCTAAATCGATCTTCTTGAGAAGTTCACTCATGGAAGGAGTCGCTCCATTGAACACAACATCATTTATGTGCTTCCATAACATCCACGCAACCAGCGCAATTACGGTTCATGTCTCCTACCTGAGCTTTGGTTGTGGATTTATGAAGGTCCACCATTCCATCGTACTGGCATCCACACTTGGTAGCCATGTTGGTTTGTCCCAAAGGTCGAGGATGGTGAGCCACACTTGCCTAGCAAAGACGCAGCCAAGCAGTATGTGGTTGATTGTTTCCGATGCGTGATCACAGAATGGACAAGCTGAAGGATGCGGTAGCTGCCGTCGCACAAGCATGAATGCCATCCAACACCTCTCCCTAGCCGCCAGCAACGCGAACAACTTGTAGGCCGCCGGCGCCCTCGACCGCCAGATTTGCGTGGCTAACTTGTAGGCCGCCGGCGCCCTCGACTGCCAGATTTGCATGGCTCCATTGGCCTCCTCTCTCTCCCAGCAAAGAACGCCCTGTAAGCCGATCTTGCCAGGAAGCATCCGATTGTCTCCCAAACCCAAACTAGCTTGTCTTCAATACCATCCAGGAGCTGAATGTGTTGGGTTCTGTCCACGAGCTGCAAGAACTCGCTTAGTGCTTGAGGGCACATGTTAGGCGACACGTGTTGACACCATCCGTCAACAATGGTTTGCTTCACCGTTCTCTTCCATGCTCTGTTCTTAACTGCCGCGAATAAGTTTCGCATGAGGTCTTGGATTCGCCTGTTCCACAACCACCAATCTGCCCAAAACAGTGCCACCTCTTCTTTTCCTAGCGTGCACTTGGTCGCCGCCTTGTAGACCTGCAGGCGTTGTGCACTACAGGCCTGTTCGGATTCTCTCCCCTCTACAACTCCGCTCCCGGAGCTGATGGAGCAGCAGTTCAAAATCACAGAGTGGGGAAGGAGGTGCTCCACAGATCCTGAGATTTCACTGAGCAGGAGGATTGCCGAACAGCCCCTACATCCGTGAATCATTTGAGAATTTTTGAAACATCATTTCAAACTGGACCCAACGCCCCTACAGGAATACGTGTTCAGCCAAACATCGAATGGTTTCACAATAATAAGAACAGGTACAAGAATTATATAGTTTTTTTTTGCAGGTAAGAGAATAAAAGAACATACAAAATCATAAGAATTTCACTAGCATCAGAATATGTGATAAAAGAATATTACAAATGAATATTGTTAGTCAATGGTTGTGCGCCAAATATAATCCGTTACTGTACACGGCAACCTTGTTCTGCATTGCCCAGCAATCTAAGGCTAAGAGATATTCTCTGCAGGGGCAAAAAATAGTGCAACATTAAAACATGATATCTCCCGTAAGGTTCCAATGCAAATTTAGCCTTGAAGCTAACCTCCCGAGTATCACAGAGGCGTAATAGTTCTAATTTATCCGATGGCCTCAAATTAATCAAGTTGACAAGCTGCAGAAAAGAAATAAGTACATGGCACCAAAGATATTATATCCTTCACCTAAGAATCTGCAGGAACGAGGCTTACCCAAAAACTGAACTTCTCAGGGTCCCGTGGTCCAGGAATGCTCTCAAGATCAAAGTGTCTTGCCCGCCCCACTGCATTCGGTAAAACAGGTGAAAGTAGAACACTATGGGCATCGGTTGAGCACCAAACAACAAACACAGCTTTCAAAGAGCAGGACATTCATATACTGTTTTAAGTCATGGGTCTATAAAAGCCCAGTCTTATTTGTCAAGACCCCAAAATAAAGTAGAATCCCGAAAGATTTAGAAATATTAAAAGTTTAAGAAAATAGACTATAAATATATGTATACATTGTCAGGATCCCGATGGATCTGACAAGGAGAGATCGGCAAGAACTCGGAATTCAACAAGATTGAGTAGAACAGGGATAAATTGCAGGTCAAAGAAGATAAAATGCTGGAATGTAAAGAACTGAGATAAAGAAATAAATGCATGATAAAATTTGGGTTTTGATTTCTTAGCTGAACAATGATACAAGGATAGCCTTATAAAGAATCTGGCCGGTACAAGATAACATCCCATGAGAAATGATGATAATGCCCCTAGATAATAAATCCTTAATACACCGCTATCCTAATACCCTGATCCAAAGCCTAAGGTACTACGGGTTCCAAAGCCTAGCTTCACGACCTATGCATACTTGGTCTTATGGTTTGCCTAGCATGCCTGAGAGTGAAATGCATCATACCCAGTTCCCATGGTACTTGAACTTTGTTCAATAGAATCACTAAATTGAAAAGGATATTCATGCAATGTATTCAAAATATCATACCAGGCCTTACGGTTTCTCTGGTACGCCTAATGTACGTCCTAGCCAGTTCTGAAGCTTCATTGGCCCTTTCAATTAGCTGCAAAGAATTAGATCAAATATACAACTCAATACAATTGTTGAGGTAGAATTATCTGTTTACCATTGCATTGTGGTTAAACATGCTATTTATTTTCCATTGAAGTGGATATGGTGGCATGATGCACGCAGAACAATAACCACGAACACAGAGAAGAAACCACAAACAAGGCATTAATTTCTTCATGGAACAACCAATTGCCACACAATGTACAAAAAGTAAAATTCAGATGCCAAACCACTTTCCACAGTAAAATTATACTGGAAAAATTCGCATGCATGAATTATACTGGAAAAGTAATGTACGCCATTTTCCACAGTACTTGTAGCTTTTTGCAGTATTATGTACTTGTAGCTTTTTGCAGAACGGGAGCCTTGGTGCAGCCGTAAAGCTGTTGCCTTGTGACCAAGAGGTCACGGTCGAGCCCTGGAAACAGCCCCTGCAGAAATGTAGGGAAAGGCTGCGTACTATAGACACAAAGTGGTCGGACCCTTCCCCGGACCCTGCGCAAGCGGGAGCTACGTGCACCGGGCTGCCCTTTTATGTATTTGTCACAAAACCACTTACTAAGAGCAGTTATCAGCTCTTGTGTAAGTAGATATGTGTATAAAGTTTGAGATGTGCTGGCAAAGAAATATCTATTTTCATATAGTTGTTTTCCTTTTACTTCTTTTGGTTTTAGAAGATAGAATGACACATTCCACCACAGTTGAAACTTCGTCCAGCACTTCTGGTAACAAAAGGAGATAAATTTGATAAGGTAATTAGTTTTTACATCTCTTCTCTCTTGTGATCCTTCTGGTAAAGAAACATCTTGGAACCATTCAATTTCAGCAACACGGTACCTACAATAAAAACAACAAAAGTAAGAAATTGTTCAAAAGGGCTGGGACAAGACAACAGGTTCTTCCAGATAAATTATGCATCATATAAACATACTCCCTCCGTTTTTATTTACTTCGCATATTAGTTTTGTCTCGAGTCAAACTTTATAAACTTTGACCAAGTTTATGCAAAAAATTATTAACATCCACAATACCAAATCAATACCATTAGAATCATCATTCAATATATTTTCATACCATATATATTTGTTATTGTGAAAGTTTAGATTGTTTTCGATAAACTTGGTCAAACTTTATAAAGTTTGACTTAGGTCAAAGCTAATATGCGGAGTAAATAAAAACTGAGGGAGTATATAGAGCATTCTGGACTCACCCATCTTCATCCCAGGATCGCAAGATACGAAACCGTCGTGAACCTTCCACCTATGAACAAAAGAATTATTTACCCTCTGATAATAGCTTCAATTTTAAAATTTAATTGTTTTTGACAAGTCGATAAGAAAAGAGGCCAAACCCTCAAACTGATCAATATTGAGAAAAGTCCACATTACAACCCTGAACTAACCACTCGGTTTAGAGAGAAGCCCACATTACAACCTCGAATTAACAACTCTGTTTAACCTCCCTCCCTCCCTCCCTCCCTCCCTCTCTCTCTCTCTCTCTCCCTCTCTCTCTCTCTCTCTATACATATATATATATTCAACAGCGCCTGGCCCGAGTAGCTCCCGCATACAGCAGCAGCTGCCGCAGCCACCCACGCTGCGCCCGCCGCCGTCAGCCGCCGGCGACCTACGAACAGCGGCGCTGCAGCTCTGCCGGCATCTCACTTGTCCCCGTGCCCGAGTCCAAGCCCCTCGCCACCACAGCCATAGCGGCCTTCCTGCGGATTCCTCCTGCAAAAAATAAGGACGCTGAGCATGGCGAGATAAGTCGGGCATGACCGAGCATGACACAGTCATAAGCAATGCGTGCACAAGGCCACGCGCCTGTGCTCAAGGACGCCATGCTCACCCTCAAGGATAACACAGGACAATGAGTCCAGGCCGAAGGCGGCGTTGCGGGCGCGCTTGCTGGAGGAGCAGAAAAGGCCCCGTGACTCCACACGGACCAGCGGCAAGACGGCAACTACAAGCGGGGCGAAAGCCCATCGGAGCACCAAGAGCGGCGGCGATTGTGCTGGCAACATGAAGCCTGAGGTGTCGTGGTACGGTTCGGGCCGGTCATATACGCGTCATGAGCGATAGGAGGCTACTGGCGGGCTTGACCACGGGAGCTGCGGGGCACAGGAGGAAGAGGTGCAGGCATGCATCCAACGCACCCGGCGCCTCGTAAGTTCGCCAGGATCTCCCTCAACAAGGCGCCAAGGCCACACCTTTTCCCCTCAATCAATTTGACCACAGGAGCTCACCTTGCTCACCTCCAACCACGGTCGCCCTTTCCAATTTTCTTTGGTCCAATCTTCGACTGTACTGAGCGATTCCCTGCACCCAGGCCCCTCCTCTAACCTCCGTGGATCACCTATGGTCTTAATTTTTGCAAGAAGAATCCATGGGGCTCCAATTCTACGACCGACCCACGCTTGGCAGAGCCGGTGCGGGTCATCGTGTCGCGCACCATCGAGATGGAGGAAGCGGAGATAGTCCTGTCTTGTGCGATGGTGGCGTCCATCACCGGCAACCGCCCGTCCGTCTCCACCAACAAGGTCACCAAGGTGCTCCTGGATTCCTTCAAGCTCGTCGACGGTGACTTCACCGTCGACACGCACCATCCTGAGGATTTCTTGATCCTCTTCAGCTTGCAGGCCACCAAGGACCGCCTCGCCGGTGACCACTTCATACACTCACCCCACTTCTCCCTGTCGATGCGCCCATGGTGCAAGCTCGCCCACGCCGGCTCCGACGAGTTTGAGTACCACGTCGAGCTCGAACTCCGCGGAATCCTGGCCCAAACTTGGCACCTTTCGATCGCCGAGCACATCCTTGGGCAGAGCTGCTGGATCGAACACCTACACCCCCAAACCCGCTCCCGCGCCGACCTTGCCACGTTCCGGTTGTCGGGGCGCACGCATGACCCTGCCGGCATTCGTCGCGCCGCCATCCTGGAGGTTGTCGAACAGGTCCCTGCGCGCCTGAGTTCCGACGCACAGACCATCCGAATGCTGACCTACCCCATCAACATCGCACTCGCCCGCGCCGCCATGATCAGGGCTCCCCCACCCGCCGTGTTGTCGGGTGCTGGCCCCGATGAAGAAAGAGGCGCCGGCGGCGACCGTGACACAGGGCGCGCACGCCACCGCGGCCGCAAGCGCAGACGTACGGATGCGCATCCCTCCGGTCGCGTCGATGGCATGGCGATGGGCAACCTGGCATGGCGTGCTGGCGGCCGCAATGCTCGTGCAGACGGGGTGGCCATGTCGCCGGTGTAGCCCGCCCCTCCCTGTGCAGCGACGCCCGCGCCACAACCACGATACGGCATGCTGGCGTGGCCTAGCCAGCATGGGCCCGGTCGCTCTCGTCATGAAGCCAGAAGAGGAAATAGTAAAAGGAAGAAAAGGCAGCGCTTTCCTGCGGGCCAGACGCGCAGCGCTGACGCGGCTACTGGTGATGCCCAGTCGGGGGGCTCGGTCGGGACAGGTGTTGACCACTCTGACCACTCTGTGATTGCGAACACCCCGGAACCGTCTGGAATTTCGAATCAGGCGGCTTCCCACAATCCCAACGACAATCCACCGGGGCCACCCTATGGCACAACTGCCCCTTCGGCCAGTCGGGACCTAGCCACGCTGAGCGAGGTGCCAGACTCGCAGCAGGGCAAACCAACCAGGCCTGCTGCTCTGCCGGGACAGTGGTGATCCCCCCACACCACGCCCCAATGTGGGGTTGGCCTTCAGCGCTGACCAGTACACGGGTACGCCCCCGAGCGCGCCCATTGGACAGGGAGACGCGAGACTTTGGCGCCACTTCTCCTGCCCATGAGCTCATTGAACTTATCCCCGGGTGGTTTTGGTAATTCATAACAACATATACCTCATTGAACTAATATTCATTCAAGATAAATATTTCAGGATGTTCAATGATTGGCATGGCAAGGACTAGAGATATGGACCCCTCAAAATGCTAAGGAAATGGATTGGCAAAAAGCTCAAGACTCTTCATTTTTGTTTAAGTGATCCAAGATCACATTGAGTCCATAGGAAAGCCAATACTATTAAAAGGGGATGAGGTGTTGCTTAATGATCTTGTTGCTCAAGTGCTTAGTGATATTGCTCCAAAACCCTCAACCACTTTCTCCATCCAAATATGTCCAAACCCTAAACTCCAACTCGGCCCCACCGGTATTTCCATCCGGAGCCACCGAGTTCATCTGGACCTAGCCACTGCCAAACCCTAACAATTCGGATCCACCGATATGGATCTCAGTCTCACAGAGATGGCCTTGCCAGCTCTCTGTTGCTTATTGCAATTATTCCGGTCCCACCGAGAATTGCAATCGGTCCCACCGAGATGGCTTGACTAACTCTTTGTTGCCTTATTGCTTCAGTTCAGTCCCACCGAGATGATGCAATCGGCGCCACCGAGACGAAGTTTGCCCTAAGCCCTTGCACATCAGTCCCTCCGAGTTGTTCCCGTCGGTCCCACCGAGATTCCTATCGTTCATATTTTTACACAGATCGGTGCCACCGAGTTTTTTGATCGATGCCACCGAGATGGGTCAAAAGTGTGTAACGGTTGGATTTTGTGTGGAGGCTATATATACCCCTCCACCCCTTCTTCCTCATTGAGGAGAGCCATCAGAACGTGCCTACACTTTCACCATTCATTTTCTGAGAGAGAACCACCTACTCATGTGTTGAGATCAAGAGTTTCCATTCCTACCATTTGAACCTTGATTTCTAGCCTTCCCAAGTTGCTTTCCACTCAAATCCTTCTTCCACCATAGCCAAATCTGTGAGAGAGAGTTGAGTGCTGGGGAGAATATCATTTGAAGCACAAGAGCAAGGAGTTCATCATCAACACTCCATCCATTACCTTTTGAAGAGTGGTGTCACCTAGATTGGTTAGGTGTCGCTTGGGAGTCTCCGACGTGATGTGGAGTTGAACCAAGAAGCTTGTAAGGGCAAGGAGATCGCCTACTTCGTGAAGATCTACTCGAGTGAGGCAAGTCCTTCGTGGGTGATGGCCATGGTGGGATAGACATGGTTGCTTCTTCGTGGACCCTTCGTGAGTGGAGCCCTCCGTGGACTCGCCCAGCCATTACCCTTCGTGGGTTGAAGTCTCCATCAACGTGGACGTACGATAGCACCACCTATCGGAACCACGCCAAAAATCTTCATGTCCCATTGCGTTTGCCTTCTCCAAACCCTTCCATTTACCTTCATGTGCAATGTTTTACTTTCCGCTGCTATACTCTTACAATTGCATGTGTAGGTTGATTGATTGACTTGTCATAATTGCTAAAATCTGCCTACAACTAAAATTGGGAAAATGATAGATTTTTATTTGGTCAAGTAGTCTAACACCCCCCCCCCCCTCCTCTAGACATACTTTCGATCCTACAACTGCCCTCCCCACCAACGCCAACAACCACGGCCTTAACTGCCCCAAGCCCACGCAGTTCGTCGGCTAATCGCTTCGCCTCGCCCCTAATCATGTTGCGGCGATCTCGAGGACGTGCCGCCCCACAATCGTGGACGTTGGGGAATTCTTGGCTGCTGCCACCAAGAATCTCAATGCTTCTCTGCCGGCACCTGGGAAGAGGTCGCGTCGCCCCCTCAACTACACCCCTCGACAGGGAAGATCGGCGCCACCGCCCCCACATCCGCATCCGCACCGCCCACCGCTGAGAGGCGCGCACAGGCAGATTCTTCGGACGCTTGGAATCCTTGGAACCAACCAGGAAATCACCGCGGCAGAGATGAAGGCCTAGGATGACGTGTTCGCCGCACCTATACCGCTAACGGTCCTCACGGCAATTGCCGCATTGGTTGATCGAGAGACCCCAGCATGCATGGCGTCGCTGGTGACCACCACGGCGCGTATCGAGTCGCGTGCGAGACTTAGGTCGCAGCCGATCCCGTCTCCATGGATCACAACCATAAAATAGCGATACTCAATGCACGGGCGCAGCGCCATGCCATTCAGGCGTTGCTAGACACCACAAGACCTCGATTGTTTGCTTGCAAGAAACGAAAATGGCATTGATCTGTTCGTCGTTGTCCTCGACATGCTTCGTGCAGAATTCGATGACTACACGTATCTTCCGACACAGGGCATGCGGGGTGGCATCTTGTGTGGAAGAGCAGGGACGTGACAGTGACGAACCCATTGTTCACCACTAACGCGGTCACTGCTAAGATCCCCACGGTCGCGGGCACGCCCTGGTGGCTAACGGTGGTCTACGGGCCACAAGACGACGCCGACAAGATGGCTTTCTTATAGGAGCTCCGCGATGTCAGGGCTGACTGCCCCAGGCCTTGGATGTTATGTGGTGGTTTTAACCTCATCCTCCGCGACGAGGACAAGAACACGGACAACCTCAACCGGCGCATGATGGGCAAGTTTCGCCGTCACTAACGATCTAGCGCTCAAGGAGATCTACCTCACCAGTCGGCGCTACACATGGTCAAACGAGCAGTCACCGCCGGCGTTGGTGCATCTCAACCGCGTGCTATGCACCTCGGACTGAGACGATGCACACGGCGAGTGCCACCTCCAATGATTCGCGCCCGTCATGTCGGATCACTCCCCACTTCTGCTGGACTGCTCGCCAATGCCCAAGGCCCACCGACGGTTTCACTTCGAGGAATACTGGCTGCGCTTGGAGGGATTCCACGACACTGTGACTGCGGCCTGGGCATCCACTTACGACCCCGACCCTTTCCGCCGCTTGGAGCTCCAAATCGGTCGGGAACATCTAGGCCAAGATGGCTATCTCCCGCGAGCTCATCTTGCGCTTCAACAAAGCCCCGGAGGACCACACTCTCTCGCCCCCGAAGGACTGGTTACGCAAGCAGCTCAAAATTTCCTACCTCAGCCTCGCGTCCATGGAGCAAACGATCGCCCGACAGCGCTCCCGCATAGCCAATCTCCGGGACGGCGACGCTAACACAGCCTTCTTCCACCGGCAGTGCTCCTTCCGTCCGCAGAAGAACCGCGTCTTCAGTCTCACCGCCGACGGCTTGGTGCTCACGGAGCATGCCGAGATGGCTCAAGCGGCCTTCTCCCACTTTGACGCTCTGCTTGGCACAGCCGCAGAACGCGATCACACGCTTGACATGCCGCAGCTCAAGTGCGACCTCACCGACCTCGACGCACCATTCAGCGTCGAGGATATCTGAGAAGTCATCAAGCACCTCCCAGCGTGCAAGGCGCCTGGGCCCGACGGGTTCACGGTTGAATTTCTGCGCGCGTGTTGGGGCATCGTCAGGCAGGACTTCCTAGATGTGTTCCAGTAGCTCTTCGGCCTGCGAGGCAGGGGGTTTTGCAAATTAAACCAAGCCCTCCTAACTTTGCTACTGAAGCGCGCAGATGCACACGAGCTGCGGGACTTCCGTCCGATCTGCCTCATTCACCTTGTGGCCAAGATCTTTGCCAAAGTCCTATCGATCCGCCTCGCCCCCAAGTTGGATCGCCTTGTCAGCCGCAATCAAAACGCATTCATCACGGGACAGAGCCTCCACGACAACTATGTCCTCGTGAGGCAATCGCTCAGGACGCTGCACCAGTTGGGAGCCCCGAGAGTGATGCTCAAGCTTGACCTCACGCGTGCCTTCGACTCCATATCGTGGTCATTCCTCTTCGAAGTCCTGCACCAATACAGATTCGGGAACCGCTTCTTGGAGTGGATCACCATCCTCCAGTCGTCCTCCCGGAGGGTGACACGACTGCGATCAAGGAGATTCTCGCTCTATTCGGATGGGCCTCCGGCCTACAAGTGAATTACGCCAAGAGCTCGGCCACTGTCTTGCACGACGACCAAGCGGCTATGGAGGTGATCGCACATCTGGGTTACCCGATGGTGGAGCTCCCCATCATCTACCTCAGCATCACCCTATCCACACGCCGCCCTTCGGCCGCCCAGGTGCAACCCTTGGTGGACAAGACCGCCGCGGGCCTACCAGCTTGGAAGGCCTGGCTCATGAACAAAGTCAGGCGCCTCGCCCTCGTCAAGTCTGGACTAAGCACGATCCCCGTGCATCAGCTGCCCGCGTTCGCGCCCCCAAAGGAAATGCTCAAGCAGCTTGAGAACTTGGCGGCCTCGGTGTTCGCGACCTAGAGCACGCCAGACTTGCGCTACGGCTCCGCTGGTTGTGGTTCTCCAGAACGGATCCCGAACGAGCGGGGCAGGGACTCGACCTATAGTTTTTGGCGGAGGAACTAGCGCTTTTCTCGGCATCCACTACCAGGGCCATTGGGAATGGTCTAACCGCCTTGTTCTAGGAGGATCGTTGGATCCCTGGGCAGTCAGTCTGCGAGCTCCTCCCCAAGCTAGATGGCTGCATCCCCAAGCAACGGCGCAAGACAAGAACGGTGGCAGAGGGGCTCAATGGCAACACCTGGGCCCATGACATCCACGGCACCCTTGCATCCACGAGATCGGGCAGTACCTGCAATTATGGCAGATCATGTAGAGCATCGAGCTCTCCGACGCCCCTGGCCGCCTGATATGGAACTGGTCTGCGAGTGGCACCTACTCGACGCAGTCATGCTATACGGCAACGTTCCACGGACCGATGACCTGCTACTCTTGGAAGCTAGTTTGGAAGAGTTGCGTGCCGCGGCCACGGGTCAAGTTCTTCCACTGGTTAGCCAACCAGGACCGCTGTTGGACCGCTGAACGGCTGGCTCGCCACGGCCTGCAACACCACCCGTGCTGCTTACTTTGTGACCAAGCACCGGAAACGGTACGCCACCTGCTGCTGGATTGCCTCCTCGCCCGGCGGGCCTGGCTGCGCATCTCGGCCCCAACACCCAACCAGGAGCCTACTTGATGCGGAGCATCCTTCCATCATCCCCATGGACCCTGCAGCAACACATCAAGCACCACATGGACCATGACAAGAGCACGAGCACGCGCCATTGAAACCGAGGTGAACTCACTCTTACTTGAGATAGATATGGACATGAATGGAACTTGGGTGCTACCTCACCAAAATATGCTATGTGTCATTAGGTACGAAGACCGACGCCACCAAGCAGCTAAGGGACACCCCAAAGGAGGAGGAGAAGCATCCCAAGGCCATGAGGAAGAAGGAGGTCAAGGAGGGAAAAACTGCACCTCCCAGG
Source organism: Thinopyrum elongatum (assembly GCA_011799875.1). NCBI lineage: Eukaryota > Viridiplantae > Streptophyta > Magnoliopsida > Poales > Poaceae > Thinopyrum > Thinopyrum elongatum. The sequence continues at coordinate 206,859,334 of CM022300.1, read as the reverse complement.
CGACCCCGTGCCCACGGGCCCCCGCCGCTGTAGCACCCCGTGCGCACGGGCGTGTGCCGTGCACACGGGACCCCCGTGCGCACGGGCCCAACTTACCCCCGTGTGCACGGCACATGCCCGTGCGCACGGGCCTCCCAGGTTTCGGCCGAGGGCGCCCTTTCTTGCCTCTCAAGTTGTCCCCTTCCTCTAGCTATATATTTCGGGTCTAAGACATTTGTTAGGGTTAGCAAAGTATATGTGAGACATTGATAGAGCTTTGCTCCTTCTACCACTCCTCTTGGAGATCAAGACCTCTTAGGAGAGGATCCCCGAGTGGATTTCAAGACCTCCTTTTGGAGAAGACTATCATCAAGACCTCACCTCCTTAGGAGTGGGAAGAACCTTACCTTTGTGCTTGTTTTCTTGGATTGTGCTTGTATTCTTGTGGATCTATGTGTTAGCTATTATAGTGGATGTGTGATTGGGTTTTGTTGGAGTGAATTCCTCTTTGTGTTCTTGGTGTTTATCCTTTTCCCCTCTCCAAGTGTGAAAAGATCTCCACTTAGGGTTCCACCCTACACCATCTGGGTATCATGAGCCATGGTTGATTCACATCTTGGAGTCCCTACCCCTCATATTCTAGCCTAATTTTGTTGCTTTTTGTCCCAGTTCGAAAATCCCCACCAAAAATAGCCCCAAAATTTTTCTTGCAATTTGTTGGATCTTGTGAGATTTTGTTGATTTGGTCCACGAATTTCGAGTTTGACAAGTGGATCTACCCCTTACCACCATCCTCCATCCATCCCACCGTGGAATTTGGCCGAATTTGAGACTTTTGCCACGGATCCGAAGGTGTTCTTGCGCAGCAGAGCACCCCGTGCGCACGGGCTATCGGGACCCCGTGCACACGAGCTTCACTTACCCCGTGCGTACGGGCCATACAGGGACTTCGTCCACTCCCCATTTTTCCTCTTTTACACATTCCACCACCACCATTCGCTTTCCGCACTATTTCCCGTTGGTGTTTGAGTTTTTGAGTTGCGGATCACCGTGTCCTAAGATGTTTCGGCTACTTAGGCTCGGTTCGACTTCGACATCACCGCCACTCGTCATCGACTCGGACTCCACATCGGCATCGACTACATCTTCATACCAACCGTAAGCAAGGACAGTAACCTCGACGACACCTTGTTCTTACCCTTGCCATTACCTTGATAGCCTCGAGCCCCTTTTGCGTCACTTACCCATCGAGACTAGCGAGTTGAGAATTGTCGGGCCACGTTCTTTGTGCACCTTTAGTGATACGCCTACCCTGCATAGCTACATTTAGCGTGCATTCATCTTGCTATCATACTTGTGCCATCAGTCTCTCCCGTGTATATCATACTTCGTTGTCTCATAGTCCGGCTCACGCATCAAGCATTGTGGCATAGTGAAAAAAAAGCTTTTAAGCAAAAGAAGAGAAACAAAGAGCTTGTAAGCAATAGCATTGAGCCATTTTGCATCATTATATCATAGCACCCATACATACTTAGGATACTTGGGATTGAAGACAGCACGTTACTCTCTTAGGTTGGTGCACAGGCGTATCCTGCCCATTAGAGCAATCGAGCTATTGTCTCTCTAGTATCCGTGCAACAAGAGCTTCTCCGTGGTGACACATTTTGTGCTCGTTCCTTGGTTGCGCGGATCCCATTTATCTTCCGTGTGTGTGTTCCTAGTGCTACTTTGGGTTTGATCTATTTGCCTTACTTGCAATTTGTGCATCTTTTCAGCATTTTCGACATCTTGACTAACATTTGCTTGAATTATTGTGCCACTTCCTAACCGAGATCCTCCATAAGCCTTTTACTTGTAGGGGTGAGAAAACAAAACCCGGTACCAATTCTACTATTATAGCATTCCGTTGAGTGATACTCGATACATCCACAATCTTCGGAAAAGTTAACTTTGGTATTGTTCTCTCATTTTCCTACTCACCACCACTTGGTTACGATGGATAGGCCAAGTTCTTCGGCGAACCCACTCTTCGAGGAGCAAGATGACGAACGCGACTACGTCACCAAGAACCACTTCTTCGTCGCCCAACGAGCTCTCCATCAAGAAAGTGAAGCTTTGAGTGATCGCATCGAGCAACTCGCCACCAACCTACGACAATCGGAAGCAAGGAGTCGGGACTATCTTGACGCCAAGCTCAACACTCAAATGGAGGAATTTCGCAACATGATCGTGAGCCGCGCATCCTCAACTACATCTTCTCCAAGACGGCGACATTCAAGTAGACACTCTTCGCCGTACTCTTCTTCGGATGCAAGTCCTCCTCGAGCTCGTTCTCCGCGACGCGACGACACTCAAGATCGCCAAGCTCAAGAAAATCCATTCCATGGCAATGGTTTGCAAGACCGAGTCCGAGCACGTGAAACAGCACGACGCCAAGCACAAGATGCCGAGGACCAAGAGCAACGTCCACAACCGCAATGTCAAGCATCTCAAGACGGCGACGCAATGCGACAAGAACAACGACGCCGAGAAAAACAAGCCCTCGAAGCACAACGCGCACTCCGCGAGGCCACTAGAGCCGTCGCCGACCGCAACCGTCAAGTGCATGAACAAGAGGAAGCACTTCGCCAAGAACGACAAAATGAAGCCGCTCGCCGTGAGGAGCAACAAGAGAGAAGAAACCGGACACATATGGCTCGACCCCATCGACGAGTTCTTCAAGAGGAACATGACAATGAAGACCATCCTCCACGCCAAGTACGACAACACCCTTGTCCACATGATAAAGAACTATGCTACGGCAAGCTCAAGTTCACCATGCCCAAGTTCTCGGGAAGCACCGATCCCGAAGAATATCTCTCATGGGCATTGAAGGTCGACAAGATATTCCGTCTTCACAACTACGACGAGGAAAAGAAGATCGCCATGGCCTCCCTCGAGTTTCAAGACTACGTCCTCATTTGGTGGGAACAAGTGATCGCAAGACGAAGGGAGAGAGGCGAACCACCAATCACGACTTGCACACAAATGAAGGATGTCATGAGAGCTCGCTTCGTGCCTACACACTACACCTGCGATCTCTTCAAGAAGTTGCAACTTCTCAAGCAAGGCACGAAGAAGGTGGAAGAATACTACCAAGAGATGGAGATTGCCATGATACGGGCCAATGTCAAGGAAGATGACGAGCAAACTATGGCACAATTCTTGAACGGCCCCAATCACCCAATAAAGAAGATCGCCGACTTCCAACCGTACTCCAACCTCCTCGAGCTAGTTCATCAAGCGACCAAGGCCGAGCGACAAGTACAAGATGACTTCAAATACGCCAAGTACACTTCCAAGACCTACGGCTCGTACACTCAATCTCCCACGACTTCGGCACCTCCTACCTCAACTAGAGCATCACCAAGCACCGGCGACAAGTCAAGTTACAAGAAACCTTCGACATCTTCAAGTCGTCCTCCTACAAGCAACTTCAAGCCGAGAGCTTCGTCATCACCTACTCCAACGGATGAGACCGTCAAGACAAGTTCCATCAAATGCTTCACGTGTCAAGGCCGCGGTCACAAGACATTTGAGTGCCCCAGTCGGCGCACCATGATCGCCAACGACGACGGCACCTATGACTCAATGAGTGAAGAAGAAATGGAAGCCCTTGAGAACGTGGCCTTGCACCGGCTCGTGAATGAAGAGGAAGATGAGCAAGTCTTTTGCGACAATGATTCAAGCCCCGCCCTTGTTGTCTCCAAGGTCTTAACGCTTCAACACCAACAAGACGAAGACCAACGTTGCCACATCTTCCACACCAAAGCGGGCATCAACGGACGTTCCGTGAAGGTCATCATCGACGAAGGAAGTTGCCACAACTTAGCAAGTGAAGAGCTATGTTCCAAGCTACAATTGGTCAAGATGAAGCATCCTCGTCCCTACAAGGTCCAGTGGCTTAGCGACTCCGGCACAATTCAAGTGGAGCACACCGTTCAAGTCTCTTTCAAGATCGGCGCCTACGAGGACACCTTGGAGTGTGATGTGGTTCCCATGTCCGTATGCAATCTTCTCTTGGGACAACCTTGGCAATTCGACCGCGGCATCATCCACAACGGACGAACAAATCATTATAGCTTCAGGATGCACGGCAAGGAGTACGTGCTACGACCTATGACACCAAGTCAAGTGATCGCCGACAAGCAAGCCTCAAAACATCAAGGAGAGACTAGTGAGCGAGCGACCCACCACAAAGAGAGTGAGCGCCACAAGCCAAAATTGAATGACTCTACGACGAGAGACAAGAACTTAGTCCCCCTAGACACAAAAAGAGAGATGAGAGAAGTGTGTGAGAAGCCTTCGAGTGTTCTACACTGTGTCCTAGTATGCAAAGATGAGGCGGCAAGGACTAACACCTCTAACCATCTACCTCTAGTGTTGTCTAATTTGTTGCGGGAGTTCGCGGATGTTTTTCCCGATGAGCTACCTCCCGGCCTACCTCCTATACGCGGCATCGAGCACCGGATCGACCTCATCCCCGGCGCACCCTTACCAAACAAGGCCCCATACCGCGTCAACCCCGAAGAAACTAAGGAGATACAAAGGCAAGTACAACAACTCATCGACAGCAGACATGTACGTGAAAGCTTAAGTCCTTGTCCGTTTCGGTCATTCTTGTGCCTAAGAAAGATGGTAGTTTTCGCATGTGTTCCAATTTTCGTCCCATAAATGCTATCACCGTTCGCTATAGGCATCCCATTCCACGCCTTGACGATATGCTAGATGAGCTTAGCGGCGTCACCATTTTCTCAAAAATTGATCTTAAAAGTGCCTATTACCAAATTCGCATCCAACAAGGTGATGAGTGGAAAACCGCTTTTAAAACTAAATTTGGCTTGTACGAGTGGTTAGTTATGCCTATGGGTTTATCGGAAGCACCCGGTACTTTCATGTGTGTCATGCATTATGTTCTTCGCCCATACATTGGCATATTTGTTGTGGTCTACTTTGATGATATACTTGTGTTTAGCAAATCTCTCAAAGATCATGTCACTCATCTTAGGACCGTTTTGCAAACTCTTAGAAAAGAGCGTCTTTATGCTAATATGGAGAAATGCACATTTGGTGTTGACAAGCTTGTTTTCTTGGGCTTTGTTGTGTCTTCTAAGGGTGTTCATGTAGATGAAGCTAAAATTGATGCTATTAAAACTTGGCCACAACCAACCAACTTGCAACAAGTGCGTAGTTTCCTTGGCTTAGCGGGATTCTATCATCGTTTCGTTAAGGACTTTAGCACTATTGCATCACCTTTGCATGCCTTGAGTAAGAAGAATGTACCTTTTGTTTGGGGACCATCCCAAGATACCGCATTTCATGAGCTTAAGAATTTGCTTACACATGCTCCATTACTTGCATTACCCAATTTTGATAAAACTTTCAAAGTCCATTGTGATGCTAGTGGTAATGGTATTGGTGGAGTTTTGATGCAAGAAAAGCGACCCATTGCTTACTTTAGCGAAAAACTTTCCGGAGCTCAACTGAACTATCCCATCTATGACAAAGAATTATATGCTTTAGTGCGAGTATTGCATGTTTGGGAGCATTATCTTCGCCCACATGAATTTGTCATACATACCGATCATGAAACACTTAAGTATCTTAAAGGTCAAACCAAGTTGAATAAACGGCATATGCTAAATGGAGTGAATTCATTGAATCTTTTCCTTATGTGATCAAGTACATTAAGGGTAAAGAAATTGTTGTGGCGGATGCCCTTTCCCGCAAGTGCATGCTAGTTACTCAACTTGAAGTGAATGCCATTGGCTTTGAGCATGTTAAAGATCTATATGCACATGATCCTTCGTTTGCGATTCCTTATGCCAAATGTCTTGCTAACACTTGTTGGGAGAACTATTACCTCAAGAATGGCTATCTTATGCGCGCTAACAAACTTTGTATACCCGAGTCGTCTCTTCGTTTGTTACTTCTGCAAGAGGCTCACGGCGAAGGACTTATGGGACATTTCGGGCGCGACAAGACCTTTGCCACACTCTCCTTCAAGTACTTTTGGCCAAAGATGTTCCGTGATGTTGCACGTTTCACCAATCGATGCTCTACATGCCGCAAAGCTAAGTCCAAAGCTCAATCTCATGGTCTACATATGCCACTTCCTATTCCATATCACCCATGGGTAGATATTAGTATGGATTTTGTGCTTGGATTACCTAGAACTCAAAATGGCAAGGATTCGGTATTTGTTGTTGTGGACCGATTCACTAAAGGGGCACATTTCATCCCATGCAATAAGATAGACGATGCTTCACATGTTGCAAGTCTCTTTTGTAGGGAAATCTTGAGGTTACATGTAGTGCCAAGGACAATTGTGTCGGACCGCGACATCAAGTTCCTAAGCTACTTTTGGAAGACACTATGCGCCAAGCTCAGCATCAACCTACTATTCTCGACGACATATCATCCTCAAACCGATGGCCAAACGGAAGTCACCAACCGGACACTATCTACTCTCCTCCGCGTGTTGATCAAAAAGAACAAGGAATGGGAGGAGTGCTTACCCATCGCCGAGTACGCCTACAATCGCGCAAGACACTCTACTACCGGCAAGTCCCCCTTCGAGGTCGTCTACGGCTTCAACCCTTGTCGCCCTTGGACATCCTTCCTCTACCGCTCCAAGAACGAGCTCACATGGATGCAAGTGCAAGAGCAAGTTATCTCAAGAAGATACATGAAGATACAAGGTCTACGATCGAGCGTCAAGTACACCACCTCGCCACCAAGCTCAACATCAACAAGACTCCAATGGTCTTCAAACCGGGCGATCTAGTATGGCTACATCTTCGCAAGGACCGCTTCCCCAACGAGCACAAGTCCAAGCTACTACCATGAGCCGATGGACCCTTCAAGGTGCTAGCACGATATAATGACAACGCCTACAAGATCGACATCCCACGCGACAAGTACAACGTAAGCGACACCTTCAACGTCAAGGACTTGGCTCCATACCATGGTGATGAAGATCACGATCCGAGGACGGATCTCTCCCAAGGGGGGGGGGAGGGAGATGATGCGGAGCATCCTTCCATCATCCCCATGGACCCTACACCAACACATCAAGCACCACGTGGACCCATGACAAGAGCTCGAGCACGTGCCATTGAAACCGAGGTGAACTCACTCTTACTTGAGATAGATATGGACATGAATGGAACTTGGGTGCTACCTCACCAAAATATGATATGTGTCATTAGGTACGAAGACCAACGCCACCAAGCAGCTAAGGGACACCCCAAAGGAGGAGGACACGCATCCCAAGGCCACGAGGAAGGAGGTCAAGGAGGGAAAAACTGCACCTCCCAGGCGACCCCGTGCGCACGGGCCACCCAGAGAGCTACTGGAAACGAGACGCACGACCCCGTGTGCACGGCCTCCAAACCCCATGCGCACGGGCCCCGCTGCTGTAGCACCCGTGCGTACGAGCGTGTACCATGCACATGGGACCCCCGTGCGCACGGGCCTCCCAGGTTTCGGCCGAGGGCGCCATTCTTGCCTCTCAAGTTGTCCCCTTCCTCCCTCTAGCTATATATTTTGGGTCTAAGACATTTGTTAGGGTTAGCAAAGTATATGTGAGACATTGATAGAGCTTTGCTCCTACTATCACTCCTCTTGAAGATCAAGACCTCTTAGGAGAGGATCCCCAAGTGGATTTCAAGACCTCCTTTGGGAGAAGACTATCATCAAGACCACACCTCCTTAGGAGTGGGAAGAACCTTACCTTTGTGCTTGTTTCCTTGGATTGTGCTTGTATTCTTGTGGATCTATGTGTTAGCTAATATAGTGGATGTGTGATTGGGTTTTGTTGGAGTGAATTCCTCTTTGTGTTCTTGGTGTCCATCCTTTTCCCCCCTCCAAGTGTGAAAAGATCTCCACTTAGGGTTCCACCCTACACCACTACTCTTATGGACCGGTGGCTGCACGCCAAGGGGAACACGCCGCCGATCCTTCACAAGGCTCTGAAATCCGTCGCGCTGCTTGTGCCTTGGATGATCTGTAAGCATAGAAATAGCTGCTTCTTCGACAACGAAAGACCCTCCGTTCATACGCTAGTCGATAGGTTCAAGGACGAGGCTCGCTCTTGGGCACAAGCCGGGGCGACTGGCCTTAGGATAGTGTTACCACAAACCTAGGATGTGCATTGATCTTGATGTAATCCGCGCGTCCTCGAACACTTGTAACTGAACTCCTACCTTTTCAATGCAAAGAAACGCAAAGGTCCTTTGCGTTTTCTCGAGAAAAGAGTGTTGCGCGATCCGGAGAATACCAAGACTACAATTGTTCATCTTGAAGGCAAATGAGAGGCTCATTTGTTGGATCTGGCACTCGATTGTGCTTGAACTGCATGAACTGAAGACCATTTGTGCTTGATAGTTCTATGCTCAAAGTACCAGAGTTCTTCACGCACAAAAACAGATGCACAACCACAGTAGCATACGGAGTAGGAGATAACCATTCTGCCAATTCATTCCTCACTCTTAGCTGGCGGTCCTGTGGCCACCACACATATCCAAAATCACCATAGATGCAGCCGTGAGTTATGCCATGGAACAGGGCAGCGTTGTTCACAGCAATCTGCACTCAAATAGGGGGCAGCCATTGTTGTTGCTCAATGTAGGATGGACGCATGCGCTCGTCGTGGTCAAGGCCTCCTGTCGAATAGGTGGTGCTTCTCGGGGCAGCAATGTCGATGGTGTCGACGACGTCATAGTGGTACGCCTCGCTGGTCACTAGGGAAACCAACCGGGGAAAGGCATCGTTGGTAGTGAGAAGAGGCATCACCCAATCGCTCTCATGGGCAGGGGATTATGCCGAGCACTTGGTTGGCGGCGGTGCAGTAAGGTTGCTGGAGACGAAGTGGACGATGTTGTAGTCCAAGTCGCTCGCTGCTGGAGGAAAGGTGTTAAAGTAGGGCAATGGTGAGTCATCCAGTTCCTGCACGCTGGCCCTGGGGTCGACATCGGTTGTGGTCGCCACCGGAGGGATGACCTTGGCGGTAGAGGATGCACCGGTGCCGATGGAGGGTGTCGCCTGCGCAGTTGTGGGTTGCTCGACCTCCCGAAGAGATCGACCCCGAGCTCGGAGTGGGTGGTGGTGGCGGTGTCGTGGACCTCGTCGACCTGGGTCGAGCACTCCGTTGTACAGGTGAAGGGCGCTATCTCGATGCAGATTGGGGATGCGTCGTGGGCGACCGCAGGGACCTCTCGGGCATGGGTGGTGGCGGAGAAGGCGTCAGGAGCGACCATAGGGATGGTGGTGCCAATGGAGAGACCGCCATCGGAGGCCACGATGGCCGAGCGCGTCAGTGGCAGAGGCAGAGCTCCGGGGGTGAGCAAGGTCGCCCGCAGCTCAAACTGCTTGTCCCAGGCGTCGTAGCGTGCTTTGGTCTCCGCACAAAGCTTGTCCAGGTAAGCTTTTACTTCCGGATGCATGGTGGTGGATAGAATTGTATGCTAGAAAAAAAATTGGGCAGAAATTTGTGTGAATTTGGGGATGAATTGGAGATGAATCGGAAGGGTGGAGGGAGGCTCTGATACCACAATGTTAGGATCCCAATTCACAATTCACTAATCTCACACAACTACCGAGGAATTCAGTTCAGATACAAGTCTTGAGGAAGAAGAAAGGGGAACAGGGGAGGGAGCCGGAGGTAGAAGAAGATAGAGCCGCCGTGCCGAATCGCCAGATCCAAGCCCGGATAATCTCCTGCTACTCGTCGTGCTGGTATTTGTAGTTGGCCCTGTTCAGCGCGGTGCACATCTTCAGGTCCGGCCCATGTACAAGTGGCTTGGTGGGCTTGCTGCCTTGGCTGCCATGGCAGCACCTTAGTTGCCGCTGGTTTGGCTGCCATGGCAGCAGTTTTGGCTGCCATGGTAGCGCTTCATGTCGACGCTGCTGCTGATGTGGCTGCCATGGCAGCGCTTCTGGAAGATCTAGCCTTGGTAGTATTTTGGGTCCCTGACAGCTAAGTTTTTACATGCAACTCCACCAGCTGAGTTGTTGCTGGATAGCAGGTCAACCTGACCTGGCATGGGCAAGTTCTAAAATCCTTCGGTTGTGGCACTATTTGTATTTGGTGGTTCTTTCTAGGTAGTCAATGTGTGTAATATAAACCTTGAAAAGAAAGGCGTGCACACAAATGGTTGGTAATCTTGCAAACAGAGCATGAATTTACCTCTAGATAGAAACGTCCATCTGGAAGTGGCTCGCACCTACACATTTATGAAGACAGGTGAGACCGCAAGTATTGGCAGAATTTTGACAAAAAATGAAGAAAACTGAACTCACTCAAGAATTTCCACCTCACAACCACAGTCAGCTACAGTTCCCGTTGCAGAATCAATAGCAACCTGGATTATAGAATCAGTCAATGAATGAACTCTTTAGGCAAGCAGAATATCTCAGATTTGAAACTGACCATTCCCATCCGATGATTCCCTTCCATTATTCTCCTTACCTGTTTCAAATGGGGAAAAACAAGGTTGTGAATATATTGATAAAACACATCCTAGCAGTGTTTTAGAACATAGCAAATAAGCTAAGTTACAACTCAATGGAGGTTGTGGAATCACAGGAATGATTGTGTGTTTAATAGGGCGGCATGGTGTAGCCGCCTTATAGTTTCTGCTTTTTTGGTCGAGGTCGTTAATAGTCAGTGGTGTGCTTGTAATGTACTCATTAAGTGGTGTGTGGGTGGGGTTGGGGGTTGTATTTTGACTTTTGACTTTTTAGTGCAATGATACGGCAGCTCTCCTGCGTATTCGAGAAAACATCTCAATGCAAATGGATGGATAGCAATATGGTCAACTATGTAAACAAAGAAGAAATAGCCATCTGGAATTTTGTACAGATTTGATACAGAAGGTGACAGATAGAAAGATCTTTTTTATTTCTGTTTTATTTACATTAAGAGTTTACAATAAGGATTTAGGGAAAATATAATGTTCTAATTATTCAACCTACAATTTTGTACAGCAAGCTTTCTGGGAAAATATGATGAATCTTATTTAGCTACACCTGCAAGCTACATATCAACTTGCAACCATGCAGTAAGATATGTTGATTAAATCAGAAGGTGCATAGCTGTAAACAAATGCATCTTACAAACAAAAAAGCTAAATTGCGATAGTTGTACCATCAGCCTGTAGCGAGGTTCAAATATGTTCAGTGCCATCTTTTGGCATGGTAATACGACATCCATAACAAAGAGAGGCATCAAATCAATGCCTGCATATGTCATATTTTCATGTTCTGACCTCCTCTCAGCATATTCTTCAGGGAAATTTTTCTGAATTATGTTGCTCAATGTTACGCTGAGGCATTGAAACATGACTAACATCAGAGAAATCAAGGGAAAAATGAATGCCTAAAGGGAAACGAAACTTCAGTTCAAATGAATAAATCTAATTTTGTAAGACAACAAAAAGTACCTCATAGGATAAGTTCTTGGACCAATAAAAAGAACTGTCCGACACATGGGGCACTTATTCCCTATTGAAAGTAGCACATGATGTGAAGCTCAAACTAACAAAAGCAGCTAATCAAGTATATTAATATTTGCTGAGCTCACCGTGATCCATTGCCTGATGTAAACAAGAGCGACAGAACGTGTGCCCACATGGAGTGGTAACTGGTTCAAACAATAGTTTAAAACACAATGTGCACTCAAAATCATCAGTCCTATCTAGCCTTGGGCATCTTGCTCCGGCTGCAGCATTTGTATTTCTATCCAAATCACTGAGGCAGGTTTGCAGGATATGGCTATACATGTAGCAAACGAGTATTACAAAATGTGCAAGAGGATCAGTATCACCTTCGAATATCTGCTACCTATTCAGTGAATATGAATATCACCATGGATCAACAATCGTACCTGAGGGGATCAACTTGAAGACCAGCCAGAAGGGATTCACGTGCCTCCTGATATCGCTCCAGCTGCATATGCAAGGAAACACGATCCAATGGTTACCCCAACAGATGATAATAAGGGAGGACTGATAAAAGTTGTTGAATTTATGTCTGAACGACTCTCAGATCAGCTAATTGTCCTCTTAAAGGTAGCCTGTCCATAATAAAGTGATAAAGCAACATGACATTACAGAAGCATATTTCTGGTAAGAATACTGAACTTCTTTCTGCTTGGACAAAATTAGAACTTATATATTGTAAGTCTTGACAATATGAAAAATAACTGTATTACAAAGCATATAATTACAATGCAAATCTGTAGAACAAAATATCATGGAAACAGATATGTAGGAGATAATTGCACCAATGGTACGAGAATAGTGTGCTCTGTCTTCTCTGCTTTTGCAAATTCCCACCAGTACTTTGTAATTTGGCAGACTGCGGCATGTACAATGTTCTTCCAAATTTTGGTGTGTAATTACCACCTTATACTTTTGGATCAGGTGGACAGATCTTAAACTCAACTCATGTGAAAGAAAATGAAAATAAGGTGCAAAAATAAATAATTTTGAAGTACTGGTGGTGGTGGGAGTCTGCAAGAGCGCAAAACTAGAGGTATAATCCATGGAACAGTTTAAATGAGTAAGATACAGTGTGAGGCTAAATAACCAAAACGTCAACCAAGTCAACCAAAGTTCTCCTGCAAATCCCAATAAATTATCCTAGATGGTGAAAAGTTACGGCTAAATTGAATTATACTATCCAGGCGTAAGCATTGGGTGTTGTCCCCATGAAATAATGCTGAAGCTAAGATATATAAAAAGAAGAAAAGTAAAGTTTCAGGGTGTTACCAGAATAAGTGCATATGCCTTGAGAAGATATGGCCTAGGAGAATTACCGTGGATAGTTACTACCTTCTCTGCATCCTTCAGAGCTAACTGCAGCGAAATTTACTTACAAAATAATAAGAATTAATGATCCATACATTCACTTAATTTTCACATCTGAATTTCGCATTGGTGAGAAAGACCTTTTTAGCTACTCATACCTCTGCATGTGTTGTAGGATCAAGGCCATTCAATGGCTGGTACTCTGAGTCGGCTGCAGATCTCTCCCTCAGAACTTGACTTATCCTGCCATAAAAGCAGCCACGAAAGGGCCATGAATACTACTACAACAACAACAACAACAACAACAACAAAGCCTTTAGTCCCAAACAAGTTGGGGTAGGCTAGAGGTGAAACCCATAAGATCTCGCGACCAACTCATGGTTCGGGCACATGGATAGCAAGCTTCCACGCACCCCTGTCCATAGCTAGTTCTTTGGTGATACTCCAATCCTTCAGATCTCTCTTTACGGAAATATTTCAATATGGATTTCTGAGCAGTAGCATAACTGCTTACCTATATTGCATAAGAATGGCATTAATATAACATTGTGAAGGAACTTACAAACAGAAAGCAGAACTTCGATTGCTAAGGATAATCGGATCTCCTGATCTCAAATTGTGAGCTTTAGAATAAAATGAAATAGCCTGAAACAGAACCATATCAAGCATCATAAACAATGAAGTCAACAGATAGAGTAATCAAGTTTGTGCAAGTGAATGGGGAATGGTGGTGGGGATTGGACGAGGATCGGTAAGTCTGATACCAAGTTGTCACGGTCCTAGGCCGATGAACGTGAAAGGGTTGGGGGTATAACTCCAAGGAGGGAGGCTTGGCCGGCCATATGGTGCCGGAGATGACAGGGAGGGAAGGTTGGGGACGGGGATTAGATCTTTACTAGTTTATTCTCATTTGTTCCATAATCCTTATGGGGTACATGGTGTCCTTTTTATAGGGAAGATTCGACTTGAAGCCTAAGAATAGAATCTCAACTTTCCTAACAAACCATGTCTCTGTCTTCCTAACTGAACCATATCTTTCGTAACTAAATAGATAAAAAAAAGGGTAGCCCGGTGCATGTAGCTCCCGCTTGCGCAGGGTCAGGGGAAGGGTCCGACCACTTTGGGTCTATTGTACGCAGCCTTTCTCTACATTTCTGTAAGAGGCTGTTTCCAGGACTTGAACCCGTGACCTCATGGTCACAAGGCAGCAGCTTTACAACTGCGCCAAGGCTCCCCTTCTTTCGTAACTAAATAGATGTCCTTACTAATTATCTTTAATGGAATAAGGGATGAGATGCGCACGTCTCACAATGAATATCTCAGAAAAGTAAAAGATATAAATGACAAGAAAAATGACTGCCAGCGCTAAGATAAATAAAACTAGATGTCATTTTAACATTTGAGCCAGGTAAGGAGGTAATATTATTCGAATATTTAGAACTAAGCGCTAGCTCAGTGGCTAGAGCCCACGGTGGTGGTCTCACCCACCCGTGTTTGAGTCCGCGCAAAGCGGATTCCGCTGGGGTGTTATCCAGAGGTATTTCTGCAGAGAGGTCTCATATCCTATCTAACTAAATGACAGTTAGCAAGGGATTCTTCCCCCTTTAGCCAACGTTTTAATATTTTTCAAATATGTATGCAGTGATGCAACAATAGTCGAAACCTTTACTGGGTTTTGTCCATAGTTACAGAAAGTTATCATAGTCGAATGAGGCAGTGCCCTACCAGCTCCATGACAACAAGAATGTCCAAAATAGAAGGACTAGAACATGTAAAACCGCAAACATCTAATGTCCCAAAGAGACAAGCCTCATTAGTTACTAAATCAACCATTCCTGTAATTAAGAAAAATCTGACATTATCAGCAAACATCATAAACTGATGTGAATCATTGGGAATGGCTCGACGGCCCTGTTTTGGGAGGATTGCTGGATTAATGGGCAGTCGGTCCGCGAGCTCGCGCCCCTGCTCTACCAGTGCATCCCCAAACGGCGACGTAAAGCGAGAACGGTGACGGAAGGGCTCGCTGGCAACACCTGGGCGCATGATATCTAGGGGATCCTCGGTCTTCACGAGATCGGCCAATACCTACTGCTTTGGCAGACCGTGCACCGCACGATCCTCTCGAACGAGCCAGACCGGTTGCTCTGGAAGTGGATGGCCAACGGCATCTACTCGGCGCAGTCATGTTATGCGGCCACTTTCCAGGGATCTACGCGGTGCCCCTCCTGGAAGTTGGTTTGGAAAAGCTGGACGCCGCCACGAGTAAAATTCTTCCACTGGTTGGCCAACCAAGATCGCTGCTGGACGGCAGAAAGGCTTGCGCGGCTCGGACTGCAGGACCCCAGATGTCTCCTTTGCGACCAGGCCACGGAAACAATCCAACACCTGCTCCTGGCCTGCCCCTTTGCTCGACAAACTTGGCATACCAGCCTGGACTGGTTGCGCATGCCGATCCAGGCACCAGATCAGGAACCCACTGTCATGGAATGGTGGCTGCGCACGAAGGAGCATATGCCGCCGACGCATCGAAAGGCCCTCGATTCCATCGCCTTGCTCCTTCCCTGGATGATATGGAAGCACAGGAATGCATGTGTCTTCGACAATGCGACGCCCTCCATCGATTCGCTAGTTGATAGGATCAAAGACGAGGCCGGATGTTGGGCAAAGGCAGGAGCCCAGGGGCTTAGGGTTGTTCTGCCCACATCCTGGGATGTCCATTGATCGGGCTCATGACATTGTAAAACTCACCTCCTAGGAGGATTGTTCTCTCGTCCATCTTTTCAATGAACTGAAACGCAAGCGTTTTCTCGAAAAATTGACTAACTAACATGAACACAGTATTTCCTTTCCGGTGCTGGTACAAAAGATATTTCAGCATGCCGCACTAAATTTTCTGTTCGCATCACACCATTCACCAATTCAGGCACTCCTGCATCAACATACAAAACAAAGCCGCCCGTAGCCCTGTTATATCTTACATGCACTTGCCCTAGTCAGTCCCAATCCAGTTCCCACCCTCTCCCGATAACTGAAGCTGCTGCCGTCAAACCATCGGACACCGTCGGGTGCAATCGGGCTACACGGGACGAACAGAGTGGGCAAGTTAGTGGATTACCTCGTCGAAGCGGCGCTCCCGGAAGGCGCGGGCGCCACACTGTGCGAGGTCGAACACGTTGCGGTACTTGTCCGGTGGCATCTCCATCTTGTCATCGCTCTCCAACTGCGCGGCACCACGAGAAGGGAAATCCTGTTCAAATTCAATCAAGTAAAAAGGAAAACCGAAGCGAATCAGACGCACCGATGGGAAATCCTCGACTACGAGCGCGGCGGAGAAGGAGGCGCTCGGCGTTACCATTTGGAAATAGCGGTGGGAGTAGGGATTGTATTGGGGGAATGGGGGTTTGGCGAGCAAGGGGATTGGAGTTTGGACTTTGGGAAGGTGGTGGTGGTGGGGGAGGATGCTGCGTTCGTGCGCCGATGCCCAGTGGTTTTTGCGCGGCCACGGCCACGAAGACGTGTCCCAGTACGGTTTCCTAAACGAGTGTGGAATTTCAGCGAGAAACCTGAATATTTGTGAGTTCGAGAGTTGGTGTTGATCTCTTGTCTGAAGCAATTACTGCTGCTACTGGGTTGGAGGCGTTATAGCAAAGGACGGGCCAGAACGGTCGCAAACCATTCTTAAGGACACACGGAAATTTTATCTTGTCATTTTTATCATGTTTGTTTGATTCACATTCGCTACTTTGATAATTTGATATGTGAGTGAACCGGTGCTTGGGTGTTGTTCTTACTTGAACAAGCCTTCCACTTATGATTACCTCATCTCGCAAGCATCCGCAACTACGAAATAAGAATTAAGATAAATCTAATCATAGCATGAAACATATGATTCAAATCAACCCCTTACGGAATAGCGCATAAATTAGGGTTTAAACTTTTGTCGCTCTAACAACCCATCATTTAATTACTACTCCACAATGCCTTCCCTTAGGCCGAAGTATGGCGAAGTGTCATGTAGTCGACGTTCACATGACACCACTAAAGAAAACAACAACATACATATCATCAAAATACCGAACGAATACCAAATTCATATGATTACTTATGACAAGACTTCTCCATGTCCTCAAGAACAAAAGTAACTATTCATAAGTCATATTCATGTTCAAGATTAGAGGGTATTGAATATCATCAAGGATTTGAACTATAATCCTCGACCAAATAAGCCAACTAGCATCAATTACAAGATGTAATCAACCCTACTAGGAACCACATGTACCAATCTGAAGTTTTAAGAAAATGATTGAATACAAGAGATGAACTAGGGTTTGAGATGAGATGGTGTTGGTGAAGATGTTGATGAAGATTTATCCTTCCATGATGAGAGGGTTGTTCGTGGTGTCGATGGCTTTAATTTCCCCCTCCCGAAGGGAAGTGCCCCCGACGGAATCGCTCCGCTGAAGAGCAAAAGTGCTCCTGCCCAGGTTCCGCCTCGAGACGGCGGCGCTTCGTCCCGAAAGTCTTCTCTTGATTTTGTTGGAAATATGCCCTAGAGGCAATAATAAAATGGTTATTATCATATTTCCCGTTCATAATAAATATTTATTATTCATGTTAGAATTGTATTGACCGGAAACTTAAACACATGTGTGGATACATAAACAACACCGTATCCCTAGTATGCCTCTACTAGACTAGCTCGTTGATAAAAGATGGTTAAGGTTTTCTAACCATGGACATGAGTTGTCATTTGATAATGGGATCACGTCATTAGGAGAATGATGTGATAGACAGACCCAACCGTAAGCTTAGCATCAGGTCGTTCGGTTATTTGCTATAGCTTTCTTCATGTCAAGTACCTGTTCCTTAGACCATGAGATCTTGCAACTCCCTGTCACCGGAGGAATACTTAGTGTGTATCCAAACGTCACTTCGTAACTGGGTGATCATAAAGGTGCTCTACAAGTATCTCTGAAGGTGTTTGTTGGGTTGGCACGGATAGAGACTGGGATTTGTCACTCCATATGATGGAAAGATATCTCTGGGCCCTCTTGGTAATACAACATCACAAGAAGCTTGCAAGCATGTGACTGATGAGTTCAGTCATGGGATCTTGTATTACGGAAACGAGTAAAGAGACTTTCCGGTAACGAGATTGAACTAGGTATGGAGATACCGATGATCGAATCTCGGGCAAGTAACATATCGCCGGACAAAGGGAATTGCATACGGGATTAACCGGATCCTTGACATCGTGGTTCAACCGATGAAAGATCTTCATAGAATATGTAGGAACCAATATGGGCATCCAAGTTCCGCTATTGGTTATTGACCGGAGAGGTGTCTCGGTCATGTCTACATGATTCTCGAACCCGTAGGGTCCGCACGCTTAACGTAGCTAGAGTAATATTGGGATATGCATGTTGGTGACTGAATGTTGTTTGGAGTCCCGGATGGGATCCGGGACGTCACGAGGAGCTTTGGAATGGCCCGAAGGTAAAGATTTATATATGGAAAGTTGTTTTTAGGGTTCCAAAAAAAGTTTCAGTTTTTTTGGTATTTTACCGGGAAGCTTCCAGAAGGTTACGGAAATTTCCGGAGGAGTCCGGAAGTCCACCAAGGGTTCCACCATGTCCCAAGGGTCGGCATGGGCTGAGGTGAGGCTCCCTGGCCTTATTGGGCGAGGCGCACAAGTCCCTCAAGGTCCATGTGGCTTGGGAGACTAGAAAGTCCACCTGTGTATGGAAAAGGAGGGAAATGGACTAGAGTCCAACTCCCCCCCTTGGTGCGCCCCTAGGGCTTGGAGGGTCACCACACCCCTCCACCTATATATGGAGGGGAGGGGGCGCCCCCAAGAGCACACACAAGCCCTTGTTCCCCCTCTCTCTCTCCCGTTACTTCGTAACTCCTCCGTCTTTGTTGTTTCGGTAGCGCTCGACGTAGCCCTGCCAGAATCACTCCACCACCATCACCGTCATGCTGCCGGTGATCCCATCTACTTCTCCTCCCTTGCTTGCTGGATCAAGGAGGAGGAGACGTCATCAAACCGTACGTGTGTTGAACGCGGAGGTGTCATCCGTTTGGTACTTGGTCGGTTTGGATCGCGATTGGATCGTGACGAGTACGACTACATCAACAACGTGATATACGCTTCCGCTTAACAGTCTACGATGATACATAGACACACTCTCCCCTCTCGTTGTTATGCTTCTCCTAGATAGATCTTGGGTGTTCGTAGGAATTTTTTTGATTTTCATGCAACGTTCCCCAACATTGGCATCATGAGCTAGGTCTATGCGTAGATGTATATGCACGAGTAGAACACAAAGAGTTGTGGGCATTAATGCTCAAATTTCTTGCTAGACCACCCGCTCCACTTCTGTTTTCAGTCAGCGAGACGCTTGCATCCATGTTTATTTTTATCCATTCTGAGTCAGGCGGTCTCCAATCATAACCAGGCAGAATCCTGGTATGTTCAACTGGGAGCTCTAACATCATTAGAGCTTCTCTGATGCGCTTCAGGGACTGGCCGGGATTCAGACTCTCTCTGTCATGTGTTATGTTGTTGCGAGAAGTCCATATTGCCCACATGACTGTGATGATCTTCGCCCGGTCTCCCTCATCGATGCGTGTGTCACACAGAATATCCTTGCACCAGGTACTCGGATGTAGTTGTGGTAGTTTGACATTGAGCCACTTCCTAGCTTCTGTCCAGAAGCTATGAGCATGGGAACACTTGATGAATGCATGCACCATGTCTTCGTCTGCACCCTTGCAAACCTTGCATCGGGCCATAGTCGCAATGTGTCTATGCCTCAGTGTTGATTCCACCGGCAGGATGCCACGGAGGACTCGCCACCAGAAGACACGGACCTTGGGTAGCACTTTGAGCTTCCAGAGTCGAGTCCATAACTGTTTGTCATTCTCTGAAGTTTCAGTAATCGCCCCTTCCTCTAGAGCTAAATGCTCATTGCGAGTCATTAGAGCACGATACGCGGATTTTACAGTATAGGACCCCGACCTCTCATGAGCCCACACCCGGAAATCATCACCACCACCTTGCCTGAGCGGTAAATTTAAAATTGCATCAGCATCTGGCGGTGTGAAATTGCTCCGTATGAGATCAACTTTCCAACACCAATTCTCAGTGTTAATTAGGTCTGAAACTGTGTGGAGAGTGGCACTCCCGATCTGAACTGATGGCCACAGAGATTGCTTTCCAGGGAGCCACCGATCAGTCCAAATGTGCACAGAAGTGCCGTCACAAATTCTCTTCAATAAGCCAGCTTCTAGTGCCTTCCTCCCAGCCATAATCCCTTTCCAGGTCGTGGAGGCGCTCCGTGGCACAGTAGCACTCATGAAATCAGAGGTTGGGAAGTAACGGCCTTTTAGAACCCTGGAGCATAAGGCCTCCGGGTTTGTGATCAACCTCCAGCCGTGTTTACCCAACAACGCAATATTGAAGCATTCCAAGTCTCGGAAACCCATTCCTCCTTTGATTTTTGGAAGTGACAAAGACTTCCAGTCTATCCAGTGCAAGGATTTGCGATCGATGGAGCTGCTCCACCAATACTTTGCCATCAGCGAGGAGATGCTTTTGTAAACTTTCTTGGTCAACTTGAAACAACTCATAGTAAATGTCGGGATGGACTAGGCAACCGACTTGAACAATACTTCCCTCACCGCGCATGAAACCAAGCGCTCAGTCCCGCCGTTCATTCTTGATCGCACCTGCTCGCCGATGAAATCAAAAGTTCCGGAAGTGATCCGACTCACTGCGGTCGGCAGGCCCAAGTATCTCTCATTGAAAGCCTCGACTGAAATGCCCAACTCTTCTTTCAGGGCAGCTCTAACAGGATCTGGCGTGTTGGGGCTGAATAAGATGGAGCTTTTGTCCCTGTTCATGCATTGGCCCGAACACAAACCATAAATTCTCAGGATATTATTTAGTCTAGTAGCACTCTCCACCTTCGCATGCATGAAGATGAGACTATCATCTGCGAAGAGCAGATGGTTGATCCATGGTGAGTGAATGCTGACCCGTATCCCTCTGTCCACATTAGCTCCACCAAATCTGTTAAGTAGTGTTGTGAAGCCCTCTGCACAGAGGAGAAATAAGTAGGGTGACATGGGGCAACCTTGCCGCAGTCCCCTGGACGGGGTGAAGTACGGCAAGAGCTCACCGTTCACACGAACTGCAAATCAGACTGACGAGACGCATTTCATGATCAGCCGAATAAAGGAAACGCTGAATCTCAACTTAGACATGATTGCCTCAAGATAATGCCATTCTACGCGATCATATGCCTTCATCATGTCCAGTTTGACAGCACAGACAAAGTTCTTCCCTTTTTTCCTTCTCCTCATTGCATGCACACTTTCATGTGCGATAAGCACGTTATCAGTGATGAGGTGCCCCGGTACAAAAGCACTTTGCTCCTCACTCATGATATCATCAAGAAAGCCCCTTGTTCTGTTGACAATACACTTTGCTGCGATTTTGTATAGTACAAGACATAGGGAAATAGGTCTATACTGTTTGATGCTTTGAGGGTGCCGTACCTTAGGGATAAGTGTGATTGACGTGTCGTTCATACCCTCCGGTAGTTCACCGCCGTTCAGAAAACCTAGCACCGCCGGGATGATGTCATCTTTAAGCAGAGGCCAATGCCTCTGAAAGAAGCCCGCGGTAAAGCCGTCCACTCCCAGTGCTTTCTACGGCGCCATCTGAAACAACGTAGTTTTGACCTCTTGTGTTGTGTAGGGCATGTCAATGTGTGCATTCATTTGCTCAGACACGCGGGACGGAACCAAGTCCATAAGCTCATCTAGTGGGTTGAAACCTTGAGATGAATACAAAGCTTGATAAAACTGTTGGACCTCACTCTGATCGTCCTCCGGCGTTTGACAAACAGAGCCATCAGCATGCACAAGCCTTTCGATCTTATTTAGACGCCTTCCCATGGCCACTTGAGCATGGAAGAACTTGGTGTTTCGGTCACCGTGACGCAACCAAGGTACTCTCGACCTTTGGCGCATCCAAATCTCCTCCTAACGAAGCGCCTCTCGTAATTTCTTTACTATGGCCTTTTCTTCGTCGGATGGGCCTCGACCAACAGCCTGGCTCCGTAATCGATCCAGTTTTGCCCGAAGCTTCTTTATGGTGGTAGTTAGACTGCCGAACTCCCTCACACCCCATGCAGATAACAAACCTTGCATGTTCTGAAGTGCGCTGAGCACACCGGCCAAACCTTGCTGACCTGACCCCCTTTGCCAATTGTCCATCACCACTTGGTCATAATCTGCATGTGTTTGCCATACATCCTCATAGCGAAATAGCTTCGCTCCTCTTGTCCTGTACTCGGATTCATGCTCCTTCAGCTCCACAAGCCCGAAGCAGTGGTCTGATTCAGTCGTACTGATATGTCTCACTCGTGTGCGGCCATACAGGTGAAGTAGGTCTGGATTCCCAAAGGCTCTATCCAACCTAGCTTTCACATTATCATCACCCGATTGTCCATTATCCCATGTGTACTCTGTCCCAGTCCATCCTAGGTCTTGGAACAAGCATTCATCAGTGACCTCCCGGAATGCTCGCATCTACCACTCAGGCCGAGCAGCTCGTGAGAAGTGTTCTGAAGCATAAAGTGTCTCATTAAAGTCGCCCACACACAGCCAAGCCGCGTGTGGTAATGCCAGTAACGTACGCAGAAACCTTCAGCTGTGGTGGCGATGATGCTCAAATTTCTTACCTTTCTTGTCTTATTTGGATTCGGCGGTATTGTGGGATGAAGCGGCTCGGATCAACTTTACATGTCCTCGCACATGAGACCGGTTCCACCGACTGACATGCAACTTATTTTGCATAAGGTGGCTAGCGGGTGTCTATCTCTCCTACTTTAGTTGAATCTAATATAACAAAGGTGGTCCTTGTAGAAGGTTAAAAGGCAACTTGATTATCACCATTGTGGCTTTGCGTAGGTAAGAACGGTTCTTGCTAGTTGCCCATAGCAGCCACGTAAAATTTGCAACAACAAAGTAGAGGACGTCTAACTTGTTTTTGCAGGGCATGTTGTGATGTGGTATGGCCAAAAACGTGATGTGATATAGGTTGGTGTATGAGATGATCATGTTTTGTAATAGGTTCACGGCTTGCATGTCGATGAGTTCGGCAACCGGCATGAGCCATAGGGTTGTCTTTAATTTATTAATCACCATGTAATTGCTTTACTTTATCGCTATGCGTTCGCAATAGTTGTAGAAGCGATAGTTGGCGAGACGACCACGTGACTGAAGGAAGTATGCCCTAGGGGCAATAATAAATTTGTTATTTTATATTTCCTTATTCATGATAAAGGTTTATTATTCATGCTAGAATTGTATTGATCGGAAACTTAAATACATGTGTGAATACATAAACAAATACCATGTCCCTAGTAAGCCTCTACTAGACTAGCTCGTTTTATCAAAGATGGTTAAGGTTTCCTAACCATAGACATGTGTTGTCATTTGATAATGGGATCACATCATTAGGAGAATGATGTGATGGACAAGACCCATCCGTTAGCTTAGCATAACGATCGTTCAGTTTATTGCTATTGCTTTCTTCATGTCAAATACATATTCCTTCGACTATGAGATTATGCAACTCTCGGATACCGGAGGAATACCTTGGGTGCTATCAAATGTCACAACGTAACTCGGTGATCATAAAGATGCTCTACAGGTATTTCCGAAGGTGTTTGTTGAGTTGGCATAGATCGATATTAAGATTTGTCAATCCGAGTATCGGAGAGGTATCTCTGGGCCCTCTCGGTAATACACATCATAAGAAGCCTTGCAAGCAAAGTGACTAATGAGTTAGTTACAGGATGATGTATTACGGAACGAGTAAAGAGACTTGCCGGAAATGAGATTGAACTAGGTATGAAGATACCGACGATCGAATCTCGGGCAAGTAACATACCGATGGACAAAGGGAATTACGTATGTTGTCATAACGGTTCGACCGATAAAGATCTTCATAAAATATGTAGGAGCCAATATGGGCATCCAGGTTCCGCTATTGATTATTGACCGGAGAGGTGTCTCAGTCATGTCTACATAGTTCTCGAACCTGTAGGGTCCGTACGCTTAACGTTCGTTGACGATATAGTGTTATATGAGTTATATGATTTGGTGACCGAATGTTGTTCGGGGTCTCGGATGAGATCACGGACATGACGAGGAGTCTCGAAATGGTCGAGAGGTAAAGATTGATATATAGGACGATGGTATTCGGACACCGGAAGGGTTTCGGGTTGCACCGGGTAGCCATCGGGTCACCGGAAGGGGTTCCGGATACCCCCTGTAGGTGTTATGGGCTTAATGGGCCAAGGGAGGGACAAACCAGCCCACAGGAGGCTGGTGCGCCCCTCTCCCTGGCCAGCCAGCCCTAGGGAAGGAAAGGGGGGAGGGCTAGCCCCTCCTGCCTTTCCCTCTCATGGGAGAAAGGAAAGGGGGGGCGCCACCCTCCCTTGCCTTTCCCCCGCACCTATACAAGGCAGGGGGCGCCACTTTGGGGAGGACCCCAAGTAGGATTCGGCCTACTTGGGGCGCCCTCCTGGCTGCTCCCTCCTCCCCCCCACCTATATATATGTGGGAGGGGGCGCCTAGCAGACCAGAACAATTGCTTAGCCGTGTGCGGCGCCCCCTCCACCGTTTACACCCCCGGTCATATTTTTCGTAGTGCTTAGGCGAAGCCCTGCGGAGATCACTTCACAATCACCATCACCACGCCGTTGTGCTGGCGGAACTCATCCACTACCTCGCCGTCTTGCTGGATGAAGAAGGCGGAGGACGTCATCGAGCTGAACGTGTGCTGAACGCGGAGGTGCCGTACGTTCAGTGCTCGATCGGTTGGAATGCGAAGAAGTTCGACTACATCAACCGCATTGTCAAACGCTTCCACTTACGGTCTATGAGGATATGTAGACACACTCTCCCCTCTCGTTGCTATGCATCTCCTTGATAGATCTTGCGTGTGCGTAGATTTTTTTTGTTTTCCATGCAACGTTTCCCAACAGTGGCATCCGAGCCAGGTCTATGCGTAGATGATATGCACGAGTAGAACACAAAGAGTTGTGGGTGGTGATAGTCATACTGCTTACCACCAACGTCTTATTTTGATTCGGCGGTATTGTGGGATGAAGCGGCCCGGACCAACCTTACATGTCCACGCACATGAGACCGGTTCCACCGACTGACATGCAACTTGTTTTGCATAAAGGTGGCTGGCGGGTGTCTGTTTCTCCTACTTTAGTTGAATCAAATTTGACTACGGTCGGTCCTTGAAGAAGGTTAAAACAGCAAACTTGATAATCACCGTTGTGGTTTTTGCGTAGCTAAAAACGGTTCTTGCTAGAAGCCCATAGCAGCCACATAAAACTTGCAACAACAAAGTAGAGGACGTCTAACTTGTTTTTGCAGGGCATGTTGTGATGTGATATGGTCAAGATATGATGTGATATATGTTGATGTATGAGATGATCATGTTTTGTAATATCGACAACCGGCAGGAGCCTTAGGGTTGTCTCTTAATTATTGTATGAAATACAAGAGCCATGTAATTGCTTTACTTTATTGCTATGCGTTAGCAATAGTTGTAGTAGCAATAGTTGGCGAGACGACCCCGACGCAACGATGGAGATCAAGGTGTCGAGCCGGTGACGATGGAGATCATGACGATGCTTTGGAGATGGAGATCAAAAGCACAAGATGATGATGGCCATATCATGTCACATATTTTGATTGCATGTGATGTTTATCCTTTATGCATCTTATTTTGCTTAGAACGACGGTAGCATTATAAGATGATCCCTTCACTAAATTTCAAGATAAAAGTGTTCTCCCCGAGTATGCACCGTTGCCAAAGTTCATCGTTTCGAAGCACCACGTGATGATCGGGTGTGATAGACTCTACGTTCACATACAATGGGTGTAAGACAGTTTTGCACATGCAGAATACTTGGGTTAAACTTGACGAGCCTAGCATGTACAGACATGGTCTCGGAACACAGGAGACCGAAAGGTCGAACGTGAGTCACATAGTAGATATGACCAACATAGAGATGTTCACCATTGAAGACTACCCCATCTCACGTGATGATCGGACATGGGTTAGTTGATTTTGATCACGTATCACTTAGATAACTCGAGGGATGTTTATTTAAGTGGGAGTTCATTAGTAATTTGATTAATTGAACTTAATTTATCATGAACTTAGTCTTGATAGTTTTTGCATATCTATGTTGTAGATCAATAGCTCGCGATATAGCTCCCCTATATTTTTTGATATGTTCTAGAGAAAACTAAGTTTAAAGATGATGGTAGCAATAATGCGGACTGGGTCCGTGATCTGAGGATTATCCTCATTGCTGCTCAGAAGAATTATGTCCTTGATGCACCGCTAGGTGACAGACCTGTTGCAGGAGCTGATGCAGACGTTATGAACATTTGACAAGCTCGATATGATGACTACTTGATAGTTTAGTGCGCCATGCTTTACAGCTTAGAATCGGGGCTTCAAAGACGTTTTGAACGTCATGGAACATATAAGATGTTCCAAGAGCTGAAATTGGTATTTCAGACTTATGCCCGTGTTGAGAGGTATGAGACCTCTGACAAGTACTTTGCCTACAAGATGGAGGATAATAGCTCAGCCAGTGAGCATGTACTCAGAATGTCTGGGTACTACAATCGCTTGAATCAAGTGGGAGTTAATCTTCCAGATAAGATAGTGATTGACAGAGTTCTCTAGTCACTATCACCAAGCTACTAAAACTTCGTGATGAACTATAATATGCAAGGGATGACGAAAACGATTCCCGAGCTCTTCGCGATGCTGAAATCAGCGAAGGTAGAAATCAAGAAAGAGCATCAAGTGTTGATGGTTAACAAGACCACTAGTTTCAAGAAAAAGGGTGAGGGAAAGAAAGGGAACTTCAAGAAGAATGGCAAGCAAGTTGTCACTCCCGGGAAGAAGCCCAAAGCTGGACCCAAGCCTGAAACTGAGTGCTTCTACTGCAAAGGGAATGGTCATTGGAAGCGGAACTGCCCCAAATACTTGGCGGATAAGAAGGATGGCAAAGTGAACAAAGGTATATTTGATATACATGTTATTGATGTGTACCTTACTAATGTTCGTAGTAGCCCCTGGGTATTTGATACCGGTTCAGCTGCTAAGATTAGTAACTCGAAACAGGAGTTGCAGAATGAACAGAGACTAGTTAAGGGCGAGGTGACGATGTGTGTTGGAAGTGATTCCAAGGTTGATACGATCACCATCGCACACTCCCTCTACCTTCGGGATTAGTGTTGAACCTAAATAAATGTTATTTGGTGTTTGCGTTGAGCATGAATATGATTAGATCATGTTTATTGCAATACGGTTATTCATTTAAGTTAGAGAATAATTGTTGTTCTGTTTACATGAATAAAACTTTCTATGGTCATACACCCAATGTGAATGGTTTATTGAATCTCAATCCTAGTGATACACATATTCATAATATTAATGCCAAAAGATACAAAGTTGATAATGATAGTGCAACATACTTGTGGCACTACCGTTTAGGTCATATTGGTGTAAAGCGCATGAAGAAACTCCATGCAGATGGACTTTTGGAGTCACTTGATTATGAATCATTTGATACTTGTGAACCATGCCTCATGGGCAAGATGACTAAAACTCCGTTCTCCGGAACAATGGAGCGAGCTAATGACTTATTGGAAATAATACATACCGATGTATGCGGTCCGATGAGTGTTGAAGCACGCGGCGGGTATCGTTATTTTCTGACCTTCACAGATGATTTGAGTAGGTATAGGTATATCTACTTGATGAAACACAAGTCTGAAACATTTGAAAAGTTCAAAGAATTTCAGAGTGAAGTGGAGAATCATCGTAACAAGAAAATAAAGTTTCTACGATCTGATCGCGGAGGTGAATATTTGAGTTACGAGTTTGGCCTTCATTTAAAACAATGTGGAATTGTTTCACAACTCACGCCACCTGGAACACCACAGCGTAATGGTGTGTCCGAACGTCGTAACCGTACTTTATTGGATATGGTGTGATCTATGATGTCTCTTACCAATTTACCACTATGTTTTTTGGGTTATGCATTAGAGACAGCCGCATTCACGTTAAAAAGGGCACCGTCTAAATCCGTTGAGATGACACTGTATGAACTGTGGTTTGGCAAGAAACCTAAGCTGTTGTTTCTTAAAGTTTGGGGTTGCGACACTTATGTCAAAAGGCTTCAGCTTGATAAGCTCAAACCCAAATCGGAGAAGTGCGTCTTCATAGGATATCCTAAGGAAACAATTGGGTACACCTTCTACCACAGATCCGAAGGCAAGATCTTTGTTGCTAAGAATGGATTCTTTCTAGAGAAGGAGTTTCTCTCGAAAGAAGTGAGTGGGAGGAAAGTAGAACTTGATGAGGTAATTGTACCTTCTCTCGAATTGGAAAGTAGCACATAAGAGAAATCCGTTCCCGTGATGCTTACACCAACTAGAGAGGAAGCAAATGATGTTGATCATGAAACTTCAGATCAAGTTACTACTGAACCTCATAGGTCAACCAGAGCATGATCCGCACCAGAGTGGTACGACAATCCTGTCTTGGAAGTCATGTTACTAGACCAAGGCGAACCTACGAACTATGAAGAAGCTATGATGAGCCCAGATTCCGATAAATGGCTTGAGGCCATGAAATCTGTGATAGGATTCATATATGAGAACTAAGTATGGACTTTGGTGGACTTGCCCGATGATCGGCAAGCCATTGAGAATAAATGGATCTTCAAGAAGAAGACTGACGCTGATGGTAATGTTACTGTCTACAAAGCTCGACTTGTCGCGAAAGGTTTTCGACAAGTTCAAGGGGTTGACTACGATGAGACTTTCTCACCCATAGCGATGCTTAAGTCTGTCCGAATCATGTTAGCAATTGTCGCATTTTATGAAATCTGGCAAATGGACGTCAAAACTGCGTTCCTTAATGGATTTTTTAAAGAAGAGTTGTATATGATGCAACCAGAAGGTTTTGTCGATCCTAAAGGTGCTAACAAAGTGTGCAAGCTCCATCGATCCATCTATGGACTGGTGCAAGCATCTCGGAGTTGGAATATATGCTTTGATGAGGTGATCAAAGCATATGGTTTTATACAGACTTACGATGAAGCCTGTATTTACAAGAAAGTGAGTGGGAGCTCTATAGCATTTCTGATAGTATATGTGGATGACATATTGTTGATTGGAAATGATATAGAATTTCTGGATAGCATAAAAGGATACTTGAATAAGAATTTTTCAATGAATGACCTCGGTGAAGCTGCGTATATATTAGGCATCAAGATCTATAGGGATAGATCGAGACACTTAATAGACTTTCACAAAGCACATACCTTGACAATTTTTTTTGAAGAAGTTCAAAATGGATCAATCAAAGAAGGAGTTCTAGCCTGTATTGTAAGGTGCGAAGTTGAGTAAGACTGAAAGCCCGACCACGGCAGAAGATAGAGGGAGAATGAAAGTCATTCCCTATGCCTCAGCCATAGGTTCTTTAAAGTATGTCATACTGTGTACCAGACCTATTGTGTACCTTGCCATGAGTTTGGCAAGGGGGTACAATAGTGATCCAGGAGTAGATCACTGGACATCAGTCAAAATTATCCTTAGTTACCTAAGAGGACTAAGGAAATATTTCTCGGTTATGGAGGTGATAAAGAGTTCATCGTAAAGGGTTATGTCGATGCAAGCTTTAACACCAATTCAGATGACTCTGAGTCTCAATCTGGATACATATTGATAGTGGGAGCAATTAGCTAGAGTAGCTCCATGCAGAGCATTGTAGACATAGAAACTTGCAAAATACATACGGATCTGAATGTGGCAGACCCGTTGACTAAACCTCTTTCACAAGCAAAATATGATCATACCTTAGTACTCTTTGGGTGTTAATCACATGGCGATGTGAACTAGATTATTGACTCTAGTAAACTCTTTGGGTGTTAGTCACATGGCGATGTTAACTATGGGTGTTAATCACATGGCGATGTGAACTAGATTATTGACTCTAGTAAACTCTTTGGGTGTTAGTCACATGGCAATGTGAACTATGGGTGTTAATCACATGGCGATGTGAACTAGATTATTGACTCTAGTGCAAGTGGGGGACTGAAGGAAATATGCCCTAGAGGCAATAATAAATTTGTTATTTTATATTTCCTTATTCATGATAAAGGTTTATTATTCATGCTAGAATTGTATTGATCGGAAACTTAAATACATGTGTGAATACATAAACAAATACCATGTCCCTAGTAAGCCTCTACTAGACTAGCTCGTTGATCAAAGATGGTTAAGGTTTCCTAACCATAGACATGTGTTTTCATTTGATAACGGGATCACATCATTAGGAGAATGATGTGATGGACAAGACCCATCTGTTAGCTTAGCATAATGATCGTTCAGTTTATTGCTATTGCTTTCTTCATGTCAAATACATATTCCTTCGACTATGAGATTATGCAACTCCCGGATACCGGAGGAATACCTTGTGTGCTATCAAACATCACAACATAACTCGATGATCATAAAGATGCTCTATAGGTATTTCCGAAGGTGTTTGTTGAGTTGGCATAGATCGAGATTAGGATTTGTCACTCCAAGTATCGGAGAGGTATCTCTGGGCCCTCTCGGTAATACACATCGTAAGAAGCCTTGCAAGCAAAGTGACTAATGAGTTAGTTACAGGATGATGTATTACGGAACGAGTAAAGAGACTTGCCGGTAACGAGATTGAACTAGGTATGAAGATACCGACGATCGAATCTCGGGCAAGTAACATACCGATGGACAAAGGGAATTACGTATGCTGTCATAACGGTTCGACCGATAAAGATCTTCGTAGAATATGTAGGAGCCAATATGGGCATCTAGGTTCTGCTATTGGTTATTGACCAGAGAGGTGTCTCGGTCATGTCTACATAGTTCTCGAACCGTAGGGTCCGCACGCTTAACGTTCATTGACGATATAGTGTTATATGAGTTATATGATTTGGTGAACGAATGTTGTTCAGAGTCCCGGATGAGATCACGGACATGACGAGGAGTCTCGAAATGGTTGAGAGGTAAAGATTTATATATAGGACGATGGTATTCGGACACCGGAAGGGTCTCGGGTTGCACCGGGTAGCCATCGGGTCACCGGAAGGGGTTCCGGACACCCCCCGATAGGTGTTATGGGCTTAATGGGCCAAGGGAGGGATAGACCAGCCCACAGGGGGCTAGTGCGCCCCTCTCCCTGGCCGGCCAGCCCTAGGGAAGGAAAGGGGGGGAGGGCTAGCCCCTCCTGCCTTTCCCTCTCATGGGAGAAAGGAAAGGGGGGGGCACCCTCCCTTGCCTTTCCCCCGCACCTATACAAGGCAGGGGGCGCCACTTTGGGGAGGACCCCAAGTAGGATTCAGCCTACTTGGGGCGCCCTCCTGGCTGCTCCCTCCTCCCCCCCCACCTATATATATGTGGGAGGGGGCGCCTAGCACACCAGAACAATTGCTTAGCCGTGTGCGGCGCCCCCTCCACCGTTTACACCCCCGGTCATATTTTCGTAGTGCTTAGGCGAAGCCCTGCGGAGGTCACTTCACCATCACCGTCACCACGCTGTCGTGCTGGCGGAACTCATCCACTACCTCGCCGTCTTGCTGGATCAAGAAGACAGAGGACGTCATCGACCTGAACATGTGCTGAACGCGGAGGTGCCTTACGTTCGGTGCTCGATCGGTTGGAACGCAAAGAAGTTCGACTACATCAACCGCGTTGTCAAACGCTTCCGCTTACGGTCTACGAGGGTACGTAGACACACTGTCCCCTCTAGTTGCTATGCATCTCCTTGATAGATCTTGCGTGTGCGTTGAATTTTTTTTGTTTTCCATGCAACGTTTCCCAACAGTGATGACACGATGATGGAGATCATGGTGTCATGCCGGTGACGATGGAGATCATGCTGGTGCTTTAGAAATGGAGATCAAAGGCACGAGATGATAATGGCCATATCATGTCACATATTGATTGCATGTGATGTTTATCTTTTTATGCATCTTATTTTGCTTAGGACGACGTTAGCATTATAAGATGATCCCTGCACTTAATTTCAAGAAATTGTGTTCTCCCTAAGTATGCATTGTTGCAAAATTTCATCGTTTCGAAGCACCTCGTGATGATCGGGTGTGATAGACTCTATGTTTGCATACAACGGGTGTAAGCCAGTTTTACACATGCAGAATACTTGGGTTAAACTTGACGAGCCTAGCATGTACAGACATGGCCTCAGAACACAGGAGACCGAAAGGTCGAACATGAGTCATATAGTAGATATGATCAACATGGAGATGTTCACCATTGATGACTACCCCATCTCACGTGATGATCGGACATGAGTTAGTTGATTTGGATCATGTATCACTTAGACAACTTGAGGGATGTTGATTTAAGTGGTAGTTCATTAGTAATTTGATTAACTGAACTAATGATCATGAACTTAGTCTTAATTGTCTTTGCAAAAAATGTGTTGTAGATCAATGGCCCGCGCTGTAGTTCCCCTGAATTTTAATGCGTTCCTAGAGAAAGCTAAGCTGAAAGATGAGGGAAGCAACTATGCGAACTGGGTCCGTAACTTGAAGATTATCCTCATTGCTGCATAGAAGGCTTATGTCATTGATGCACCGCTAGGTGCCGCACCCCCTCCAGTGTCGTCTGTGTATGTTGTGAACATCTGGCAGGCATGTTCTGATGACTACTTGATAGTTCAGTGCACCATCCTTTACGACTTAGAACCGGGGCTCGAAAGACGTTTTGAGCACCATGGAGCATATGAGATGTTCCAGGAGCCGAAATTGGTATTTCAAGCTCATGCACGGGCTAAGAGGTATGACACCTCCGACAAGTTCTTTAGCTGCAAGATGGAGGAGAACAGTTCTGTTAGTGAGCATATACTCAGAATGTCTGGGTTTCACAACCGCTTGACTCAATTAGGAGTTATTCTTCTAGAATATACGGTCATTGACAGAGTTCTCCAGTCACTGCCACCAAGCTATAAGGGCTTTGTGATGAACTATAATATGCAAGGGATGGAGAAAATGATTCCCGGGTTCTTCGTGATGCTTAAGGTTGCGGAGGTAGAAATCAAGAAGGAGCATCAAGTGTCGATGGTTAGAAAAACCACTAGTTTCAAGAAAGGCAAGGGAAAGAAAGAGAACTTTAAGAAGAATGGCAAGACAGTTGCCGCTCCCGTGAAGAAACCCAAGGCTGGACCCAAACCTAAGACTGAGTGCTTCTACTGCAAGGGGAATGGTCACTGGAAGCGGAACTACACCAAGTACTTGGGAGATAAGAAGGCTGGCAACATCAACAAAGGTATATTTGATATACATGTTATTGATGTGTACCTTACTAGTGCTCGTAGTAG
The DNA here is from genome assembly GCA_011799875.1 of Thinopyrum elongatum. Taxonomy (NCBI): domain Eukaryota; kingdom Viridiplantae; phylum Streptophyta; class Magnoliopsida; order Poales; family Poaceae; genus Thinopyrum; species Thinopyrum elongatum. The sequence continues at coordinate 206,825,989 of CM022300.1, read as the reverse complement.
CGCCTGGGTATTTGATACTGGTTCGGTTGCTAGTTTTTGTAACTCGAAATAGGAGCTACGGAATAAACTAAGACTGGCTAAGGACGAGGTGACGATGCGCGTCGGAAATGGTTCCAAGGTTGATGTGATCGCCGTCGGCACGCTACCTCTACATCTACCTTCGGGATTAATTTTAAACCTAAATAATTGTTATTTGGTGCCTGCATTGAGCATGAACATTATATCTGGATCTTGTTTATTGCAAGATGGTTATTCATTTAAGTCAGAGAATAATGGTTGTTCTATTTATATGAGTAATATCTCTTTATGGTCATGCACCCCTTGTGAATGGTTTATTCTTGTTGAATCTCGATCGTAGTGATACACATATTCATAATATTGATGCTAAAAGATGCAAAGTTAATAATGATAGTACCACATATTTGTGGCACTGCCGCTTAGGTCATATTGGTGTAAAGCGCATGAAGAAACTCCATGCTGATGGACTTTTAAAATCCCTTGATTATGAATCATTTGAGACATGTGAACCATGCCTCATGGGCAAGATGACTAAAACTCCGTTCTCTGGAACAATGGAGCGAGCTAGTGACTTATTGGAAATAATACATACCGATGTATATGGTCTGATGAGTATTGAAGCACGTGGTGGATATCGTTATTTTCTTACCTTCACAGATGATTTGAGTAGATATGGGTATATTTACTTAATGAAACACAAGTCTGAAACATTTGAAAAGTTCAAGTGATTTCAGAGTGAAGTGGAGAATCATCGTAACAAGAAAATAAAGTTTCTACGATCTGATCATGGAGGTGAATATTTGATTTACGAGTTTGGTATGCATTTAAGACAATGTGGAATTATTTCACACCTCACGCCACCTCGAACACCACAGTGTAATGGTGTATCCGATCATCGTAATCATACTCTATTGGATATGGTGCATTCTATGATGTCTCTTACCGATTTGCCACTATTGTTTTAGGGTTATGCATTAGAGACAGCCGCATTCACTTTAAATAGGGCACCATCTAAATCCATTGAGACAACACCGTATGAGTTGTGGTTTGGCAAGAAAGCTAAGCTGTCGTTTCTTGAAGTTTGGGGATGTGACGCTTATGTCAAGAGGCTTTCTCCTGATAAGCTGAAACCCAAAGCGGAAAAGTGTGTCTTCATAGGATAACCTAAAGAGACCATTGGGTATACCTTCTACCACATATCCGAGGGCAAGATCTTTGTTGCCAAGAATGGGTCCTTTCTAGAGAAGGAGTTTCTCTCGAAAGAAGTGAGTGGGAGGTGATACGTCTCCAAACGTATCTATAATTTTTTATTGTTCCGTGCTATTATATTACCAATCTTGGATGTTTTATATACAATTACAAGCAACTTTAATCATTTTTCTGGGACTAACCTACTAACTTAGTGCCCAGTGCTAGTTGTTGTTTTTTTGCTTGTTTTTTACTTTGTAGAATATCAGTACCAAACGAAGTCCAAATGCCACGAAACTTTTTGGAGATTTTTTTCTGGTAATAAGAGACCCTGGAAGCTTTGGGAAGGAACGAGAAGACGAAGAAGGGGCCCACTAGGCACCAGGGCGCGCTAGGGACCTGGGGTGCGCCCTGGTGGGTAGTGGGGCCCACAAGCCTCCGTTTGACCTACCTCCACCTCTATAAATACCCTAAAATCAGAAAGCCTACCAAGGAGTCCACGAAATACTTTTTCCGCCGCCGCAAGCCTCTGTTCTTGAGAGATCTCATTCGGGGACCCTTTCCGGCACTCCGCCGGAGGGGGAAACAATCACAGAGGGGTTCTTCATCATCCTTGCTGCCCCTCCGATGATGCATGAGTAGTTTACCATGGACCTATGGGTCCATAGTTAGTAGCTAGATGGCTTCTTCTCTCTTTTTGATCTTCAATACAATGTTCTCCTTGGTGTTCTTGGAGATCTATTTGATGTAATGACTTTTTACGGTGTGTTTGTTGGGATCCGATGAATTGTGAGTTTATGATCAGATCTATCCATGAATATTATTTGAGTTTTCTCTGAACTCTTTTATGCATGATTATTATAGCCTTGTATTTCTTCTCCGATTTATTGGTTTGGTTTGGCCAACTAGATTGATTTATCTTGCCATGGGAAGGGGTGCTTTGTGATGGGTTCGATCTTGCGGTGCTCAATCTCAGTGACAAAAAGAGACATGACACGCATGCATTATTGCTACTAAGGGTGACAAGATGGGATTTATTTCATACGTGAGTTTATCTTGTCTACATCATGTCATCTTGCTTAAGGCGTTACTCCATTTTTTCATGAACTTAATATACTAGATGCATGCTGGATAGCGGTTGATGTGTGGAGTAATAGTAGTAGATGTAGAATCATTTCGGTGTACTTGTCTCGGACGTGATGCCTATATACATGATCATTGCCTTGGATATCGTCATAATTATTTGCTTTTCTGTCAATTACCCAACATCAATTTGTTTACCCACCGTATGCTATTTTCTCGAGAGAAGCCTCTAGTGAAAACTATGGCCCCCGGGTCTATTTTCTATCATATATTAAAACCAAAAATACCTTGCTGCAATTTTATTTTATTTTATTTATTTTGTATGTTTGTTAGATCTATTTATCAAAACCTATACAATTTAATCTTGCTCGTAACCGTTGAGGGATTGACAACCCCTCTACGCGTTGGGTTGCAAGTATTTGTTGTTTGTGTGAGGTGCTGTTTACATAGTGTTGCTTGGTTCTCCTACTGGATTGATAATCTTGGTTTCATAACTGAGGGAAATACTTATCTCTACTGCACTGCATCATCCTCTCCTCTTCGGGGAAATCCCAACGCAGTTCACAAGTAGCAGGAAGAATTTCTTGCGCCGTTGCCAGGGAGACATCATCAACATCTATCAAGTACTTACGCATAAACTTTCATCTCCTTGCATTTACTTTATTTGCCATTTGCCTCTCGTTTTCATCTCCCCCACTTCTAAAAAGTTTTTACAAAAATACAATTTTTTCCGTTTGCCTTTTTCTTGTTTGATCTTTCGTTTGCTTGTGATCTTGTTTGCGTAGTCACGATGTCTCAAGAAAATACCAAATTGTGTGAATTTTCGAATACTAATAATAATGATTTTATTAGTACTCCTATTGCTCCTCCCGCCTCTAGTGTAAAGTCTTATGATATTAATGCCGCTTTGTTGAATCTTGTTATGAAAGAACAATTTTCCGGTAATCCTAATGAGGATGTCACGTCCCATCTAAACACTTCCGTAGAATTGTGTGATATGCAAAATAAAAAGGATATGGACATTGATATTGTGAAATTAAAATTATTTCCATTCTCTTTGTGGGTTCGTGCAAAAAATTGGTTTTCATCTTTGCCGCGAAATAGTATTGATTCTTGGGACAAGTGCAAAGATGCTTTTATTACTAAGTATTTTCCTCCTGCGAAAATTATTTCCCTTAGAAATCAAATTATGAATTTCAAGCAACTTGAGCATGAACATGTTGCCCAATCTTGGGAAAGGATGAAATTGATGATAAGAAATTGCCCTACTCATGGTTTAAATTTGTGGATGATCATACAAAAAAATTATGCAGGATTGAATTTTGTCTCTAGAAATCTTTTAGATTCCGCTGTGGGTGGTACTTTTATGGAGATTACTTTGGGTGAAGCTATTAAATTACTTGATAATATCATGGAAATTTATTCACAATGGCACACTGAAAGAGCACCTACTAGTAAAAATGTGAATTCTGTTGAAGAAATTAGTACTTGAGTGATAAAGTTGATGCACTTATGAAATTGGTTGCTAGTAAAAATGCTCCTATTGATCCTAATGATGTGACTTCTTCTACTTTGATTGAGCAAAATAATGATTCCGTAGATGTGAATTTTGTCTCGCGAAACAATTTTAATAGTAATGCTTATAGAGGTAATTTTAATCCTAGACCGTTTCCTGGAAATTCCTCTAATAATTATGGAAATTCCTATGGTAATTCTTATAATAATAATAATAATAATAGGATGCCCTTTGATCTTTAGAATAATATTAAAGAATTTATCAATGCTCAAAAAGTTTTCAATACTACGATAGAAGAAAAATTGAGTAAAATTGATGATATGTCTAGGAACACTGATAGAATTATTCATGATGTGGAAAATTTTAAGATTAAAATTTCACCACCTAAGGTTGAGATTAATGAATCAATTAAAGCTTTATATGTCTCCATGGATGAGAGTAAAAAGAGAACCGCTATGCTTAGAGCTAAAAGAAATTTTTAGAAAAAGCGATTCCTCCCAATTTTTTTCGTAGTAATGATGAAGAGGTTAAAATGATTGGTGTTTCTTCTATTGATTCCTTGTTTAGTAATATTAAACTTGATGATAATGGGACTGAAGAAGAGTCAACTTTAGCTAGAAGGCATCCCCATGATTCGGAGGGTGAAAATCTTGATGAAAAATTTGCTAAAAGTGGGTTTGGCGAGGTAAAAACTTTAACTAGCGATGTGCCCACTCTCTTGGATTACAAATATTTTAATTTTGATAGTTGTTCTTTGATTGAGTGTATTTCTTTGTTACAATCCATGTTAAATTCACCCAACGCATATGAACAAAATAAAGCTTTTACTAAACATATCGTAGAAGCGATGATGAAAGCTTTAGAAGAAAAGCTAGAATTAGAGATTTCAATTTCTAGAAAATTATATGATGAATGGGAACCCACCATTAAAGTCAAGATTGAGTGCAATGTTTTATGTGATTTGGTTGCTAGTGTTTCCACAATTCCAAAATCTCTATGTGATGTGCTCGGATTTACTAATTTGGATGAATGTTCTCTTAATTTGCACTTGGCGGATTCTACTATTAAAAAGCCTTTGGGTAGAATTAATGATGTTCTTATTTTTGTAAATATGAACTATGTGCCCGTTGATTTTATTGTGCTAGATATTGATTGTAATCCGTCTTGCCCCAGAATACTTGGTAGACCGTTCTTACGAACTATGGGTGCCGTGATTGTTATGAAAGAAGGGAATATTAAATTTTAGTTTCCATTAGAAAGGGTATGTAACACTTCCCTAGAACTAGAATTAAGCCACCATATGATTCAATCATGAGGGTAACCTATGGAGCAAAAACCAAAGATGACAATACTTGAAACTATGCATTATGCCTAGCTAGAGGCATAAAACAATAGCGCTTGTTGGGAGGCAACCCAATAGTTATCTTTTAACTTTTTTGTTTTCCTTGCTGTTTTTCAATAAATAAGCAATTATGCTATTTTTATGATTGTGTTTTAATGTTTTAATTAGTGTATGTGCCAAGTAAAGCCTTTAGGATGGTTTGGGTGATAGTTGACTTGATTCTGTTGGAAAATAGAAGGTTTTGCGTCCAGTAGTAGAATTATCAAAATTTGCTGGAACATGGAAAAATTCTGAATTGTTTACACATGATTGATATATAAATTTCCCACGTCGTCCTAATTTTTCAGAATTTTTAGAGTTACAGAAGTATGAGCTTAATTCATGTTTCTACAGACTGTTCTATTTTTGTTATATTCTATTTTCATTGCATTGTGTGCTTATTTTGATGAGGATTGTATCAGGGGGGTATAAGCCATGGTAAAGTTAGAATACATTAGGTATAATGCAATAACAAAATATGAATGGATTTGCAACAGTACTTATAGTAGTGATTTGTTTTCTTATACTAACGGATCTCATGAAGGTTTTGTTAAGTTTTGTGTGATTGATGTTTTCAAGTTTTGGGTGAGATCACGATGGATGAAGGAATAAGGAGTGGAAAGATCCTAAGCTTGGGGATGCCTGAGGCACCCCAAGGTAATATTCAAGGATTCCCAAGCAACTAAGCTTGGGGATGCCCCGGAAGGCATCCCCTCTTTCTTCTAACGACCATCGGTAATTTTACTTGGAGCTATATTTTTATTCGTCACATATTATGAGTTTTGCTTGGAGCGCCTTGTATGATATGAGTCTTTGCTTTGTTTGCTATTTAGTTTGTCACAATCATCCTTGCTGGACACGCTTATTTGAGAGAGCCATATGTTATCATGATTTGTTAGAATTGTTGTATGTGCTTCACTTAAATCTTTTAGAGCACGACAGCAATTAAATTTTGAAGAAATACTTGAACTCTCATGCTTCACTTATATTATTTTGAGAGTTGATATGATTATGTTTTAAAGAAATGAACTCTCATGCTTCACTTATATTATTTTGAGAGTTAGTAAATTTTGAAGAAATGAACTCTCATGCTTCACTTATATTATTTTGAGAGTTAGTAAATTTTGAAGAAATGTACTCTCATGCTTCACTTATATTATTTTGAGAGTTGATATGTGAATTTTTTTGAAGAAATATTTTTGATCTCGTGCTTCGCTTAAATCTTTTTGAGAGTTGATAATAGCAATGGTAAATTGTACAAGATACGAATTTGGTCCCAAAGTGATAGATATTCAAGAGGGATATAATAAAAACTTCCATGAAGATCATTGGATATTATAAACTTGATTCCTTGCAATAGTTTTGCGATATGAAGATAATGATATGTGAGTCATGTTGGTGAGTAATTATGCTTTCTTAAGAATATTGATGTTAAGGTTTGTGATTCCCTATGCAAGCACGAAAGTCAATAGTTATGCAACGAAGTTATATCCTACTTATGGTGCATTATTCAGTGTTAGTTATGTTTAATGCGTGTTTATGACCATTTTTGTTTTTTGGTTGGTCGCTTCTCAATCTATTTTCTAGCCTTCATTTGTACTAAGCGGGAATGCTGCTTGTGCATCCAACTCCTTAAGCCAAAGTTCTGCCAAATGAGTCCATCATACCTATCTATATGTGGTATTTCCATGTCGTTGCAAGTAAATTTGTATCTGCCAACTCTAATATTCAAAATGAATTTCCATTTTGTGTGCCCGTACCGCTCATGAAGTGGCAGGGGTAGCCAATATTTTCCATGCTAGGTATTTTATTGTCAAGATGAGTGTTTATTCACTTGTCATTGCACGAGAGTGTGGCAGGTAATAGGGATGCCCAGTCCCGAAATGAGATTCCTTGGAAAGTGTTGGTATGGAAGGCACCTGTGGCTATGACTAGCCTTGGATTGTGTGAGAATGGTGGCAAGGAAATAAACTTTACTTTCTGTTTGGGAACCGCCTATGATTTATCTAGCATGGAAGATGTTGGGAATTCTCGATCGTTTTCATTGACAGGAAAAGCATGCCTATCAAAATATTTCATCTCTCAATTTAAGCTATGAGCTCTGGCACCTCTACAAATCTCTGCTTCCCTCTGCGAAGGGCCTATCTATTTAATTTTATGCAACTTTTATTTTAAATTTGAGTCTCCATCTTCTCTTCTAAAGAACCAACTGGGAACACTATTGTCATACTTGTGCATTGGATGTAGCTAATATTTGAGTGTGTTTCATGAATGGATCAATGATTGAGCATAATGGGCTAGGGATAACTTTCTTTAGCGTTGATATTTTTAAAGACATGGTTGCTTGTTGATATGCTTGAGTATTGATGTTTTCATGTCAAATTATAGACTATTGCTTAGAATCATTCAAGTCCAAATGTCCATGCTATAAAATAAAAGATTATATGATGAATATGATAGGTAGCATTCCACATCAAAAAAATTCTTTTTATCATTTACCTACTCGAGGACGAGCAGGAATTAAGCTTGGGGATGCTTGATACGTCTCCAACGTATCTATAATTTTTTATTGTTCCATGCTATTATATTATCAATCTTGGATGTTTTATATACAATTACAAGCAACTTTATATCATTTTTGGGAATAACCTACTAATTTAGTGCCCAGTGCCAGTTGCTGTTTTTGCTTGTTTTTGACTTTGCAGAATATCAGTACCAAACAAAGTCCAAATGCCACGAAACTTTTTGGAGATTTTTTTCTGGCAATAAGAGACCCTGGAAGCTTTGAGAAGGAACGAGAAGACAAAGGAGGGGCCCATTAGGCACCAGGGTGCTCTAGGGGCCTAGGGTGCGCCCTGGTGGGTAGTGGGCCCAAAGCCTCCATTTGACCTACCTCCGCCTCTATAAATACCCTAAAATCAGAAAACCTACCAGGGAGTCCACGCAATACTTTTTCTGCCGCCGCAAGCCTCTGTTCTCGAGAGATCCCATCTGGGGACCCTTTCTGGCACTCCGTCGGATGGGGAAACAATCATGGAGGGGTTCTTCATCATCTTTGCTGCCCCTCCGATGATGCGTGAGTAGTTTACCACGGACCTATGGGTTCATAGTTAGTAGCTAGATGGCTTCTTATCTCTTTTTGATCTTCAATACAATGTTCTTCTCGGTGTTCTTGGAGATCTATTTGATGTAATGACTTTTTGCGGTGTGTTTGTTGGGATCCAATGAATTGTGAGTTTATGATCAGATCTATCCATGAATATTATTTGAGTTTTCTCTGAACTCTTTTATGCATGATTATTATAGCCTCGTATTTCTTCTCCGATTTATTGGTTTGGTTTGGCCAACTAGATTGATTTATCTTGCCATGGGAAGGGGTGCTTTGTGATGGGTTCGATCTTGCGGTGCTCAATCTCAGTGACAAAAAGAGACATGACACGCATGTATCATTGCTATTAAGGGTAACAAGATGGGATTTATTTCATATGTGAGTTTATCTTGTCTACATCATGTCATCTTGCTTAAGGCGTTACTCCGTTTTTTCATGAACTTAATACACTAGATGCATGCTGGATAGCGGTCGATGTGTGGAGTAATAGTAATAGATGCAGAATCGTTTTGGTCTACTTGTCTCGGACATGATGCCTATATACATGATCATTGCCTTGGATATTGTCATAATTATTTGCTTTTCTGTCAATTGCCCAACAACACATCACATAAAGCAGTCCCCGTGATGCCTACACCAACCGAAGAGGAAGCTAATGATGATGATGATCATGAAACTTCGGATCAAGTTAGTACTGAACTTCGTAGGTCGACCAGGGTATGTTCCGCACCAGAGTGGTACGTTAATCCAGTCCTGGAAATCATGTTGTTAGGCAACGGCGAATCCACGAACTATGAAGACACTATGATGAGCTCGGATTCCGACAAATGGCTCCAGGCCATGAAATCCGAGATAGGAGCCATGTATGAGAATAAAGTATGGACTTTGGTGGACTTGCCCGATGATTTGCATGCCATTGAGAATAAATGGATCTTTAAGAAGAAGACAGACGTTGATGGTAATATCACCGTCTATAAAGCTCGACTTCTCGCAAAGAGTTTTCGACAATTTCAAGAGGTTGACTATGATGAGACTTTCTCACCCGTAGTGATGCTTAAGTCTGTTAGAATTATGTTAGCTTAAGTCTTGCAAATGGACGTCAAAGCGGCATTCCTTAATGGGTTTCTTAAGGAAGAGTTGTATATGATGCAACCAGAAGGTTTTGTCGATCCTAAGGATGCTAACAAGGTATGCAAGCTCCAGCGATCCATCTATGGACTGGTGCAAGCATCTCGGAGTTGGAATATTTGCTTTGATGAGGTGATCAAAGCTTTTGGTTTTATACAAACTTACGGAGAAGCTTGTATTTACAAGAAAGTGAGTGGGAGCGTTGTAGCATTTCTAATATTATATGTGGATGACATATTGTTGATTGGAAATGATATAGAATTTCTGGAAAGCAGAAAAGGATATTTGAACAAAAGTTTTTCAATGAAAGACCTCGGTGAAGCTGCTTACATATTGGACATCAAAATCTATAGAGATAGATCAAGACGCTTAATAGGACTTTCACAAAGCACATGCCTTGACAAAGTTTTGAAGAAGTTCAAAATGGATCAGTCAAAGAAAGGGTTCTTTCCTGTATTGCAAGGTGTGAAGTTGAGTAAGACTCAAAGCCCGATCATGGCAGAAGAAAGAGAAAGGATGAAAGTCATTCCCTATGCCTCAGCCATAGGCTCTATAATGTATGCCATGTTGTGTACCAGACCTGATATGTGCCTTGCCATAAGTCAAGCAGGGGGGTACCAAAGTGATTTAGGAGTAGATCACTGGACAACGGTCAAGAACATCCTGAAGTACCTGAAAAGGACTAAGGACAAGTTTCTCGTTTATAGAGGCGACGAAGAGCTCGTCGTAAAGGGTTACGTCGATGCTAGCTTCGACATGGATCCGGATGACTCTAAGTCTCAAACCGGATACGTCACCGACAGGAGCCCCCGGGCCTGGCCCGAATGTGCTGCCGAGCACTGTTGGGGTAGGCCCTGTCAAGTACACAGGCTGGGCGCTTGTGGTGGCTCACTTCTTGATATTTTCCTTGCTTCTTCATTAACCCGTGCTTAAGTCAGTTTCCGGTTTTCCTGTGCATCGCGTGATGCCAAACGCGGTGGGGTTACCTCTGCAATGGCCCGTGAATGAATTTTGTTCACGGGGAGGTAACTGCCATTTCACTCTTCCCACCACGCTCATCCCTTCCGCCACGTATGCTGCATGCATCGTGTGAGGTAGGTAATGGATGCGCATGGTGCAGGAAAGAGTGCCGTGGCAGATATCCAACCGTCCCGGATTGGTGCAAGAGGGCGGTCGACGGGTCCAACTGCTATTGGTGGCACAGACGGGCCGGATTCGAAGGAGCCCCCAGGGGAGGGGGAGAGGTGGAGCACCAGCCTCCGGTCCCAGCTCACCTATAAAAAGGGAGCTCGAGGGGGAACGGAGGCATTCATCCTTGCACCTTCTCCTTCCCCTTGCTTGCTTTCTTCTTCTTTATGTCGAGGAAAAGAGGCCGGGGCCTGGCTTCGGGCCTCGGCTTTGGAGCGGTGATCCCGGAGGCTTGTGTTGACACTCGGGGAGTGAGTCTGGTCCGCGGCCGCGGGAGACGCGGTAGCAGTAGTTGGGGTAGTCGCAGCTAGTGGCAGCGCACCTATGACCGCCGTTTTCATTCCGGTATGGAGGACGCCACGCCGTTCCGTAATGGCAGAGCGCTCGCGCCCTTCACACTAGTTATCCGTCCGGGGCAGGGGTGTTGCCTCTGCCACGAGCTGCTGGGGTTCGAAGGCCCGTTGGTGGAGCCTTCAGGGCCTCCGGTGCTCGCCTGTGGGGCCATGCTCGGGATCTTTAGTGAGCCCAGCGCTGCCCTCTTCGGCGAGGTCGGGGACGATGCTAAAGATGGTGGCGCCTTCCTGCCCGCCAAGGTGGGGGGTGGTGTCCTCAACGCTCCTTGGATGCCGCCACCACCATCAGTAGCCTCTCCGGGGGAAGTGACGGGCCAGGGGCCCGACGTCCTCCCGGAGCGACAGTGACGAGGAGGAAACCGGCGAAGATGAGGAAGGCGGGTGGCAGGCCGTCAGGTCGGAGTACGATGGCACCAACGCCTTCGTCTCGTATTGTCGGCCTGTTGCTCCGTTCTTTGATTCTTCCCTACCCCGGCACCATCATCATCAACCTCTTCCGGACGGGGGAAGCTCTCTTGGTGCCTTCTGCCGCGTGCACCTCGCCTAGGTGCTCCTTTTGCCCTTTTTCGCACTTGAGACAAACCCTAGGAAAAGGAGGACAATAAAGGCATTACGAGGCATCTGTCCTTATATTCCAAAGGATGTAGGTGCTTGCCAAATTTTAGTCTTAAATATGTAATCTCTTTTATCCATGTTTGTGTTCTGTAAGGTCTGTACTTGTTTATCTGCATATTAATGAAAAAGACAAGCCTTGCCGGGTACTTGTGCATGTATCCTATCCATGCAGAGGAGGAATGCCTCTATACTTTTAAGTAAACAAGTTTTCCTGGCAAGCTATCTTGCCGGTGCCCTCCGTTGTTGCCTCCTGCCGGGGCTTGAAACTACGGAAGGGAACCGGCTCCTTGTCGATCCTTCTCTGTCAAATGCCACTACAACCATCTTGACCGAAGCAAAGTTCGGATCAAAGGATGGGAGCACAAATGCTTTGAAGGTGACAAGGTTTCTCTATGCACAAGTTTTCTTTTTACAGAGACACGTATGGATAAAAGGAAACTTATCTGTTCGGCTTGTCGGGGATCGATATGTAAGCTTGTTTTCCGTCTCTTCTTCCCAGGATCAAGTCCACGGTAAGAGCCCTGTAATTAGTTGCAGGGGAAAACTTAGCAGCATACGGCATCATCTGAATGATCATGGCAAGTCTTAAGCTAAGCTAATCATGCATGCATGTTTTTAGGGCGCCAGCGCTTCGTTTTATTATCTGTGCTCAGGGTCTGCGCTTGCTTTGTACAAAGGGTTATATGCGCATCGGCAAGGCTTGTACAAAAGGGTGGATACTGGGGCAGGGACCGACAGCCGCGCCTTACGGGTAGAACTTGCAAAGATGCTCAATATTCCATGAGTTTTGCATTTTGATGCCATCTGCGGTCTCCAGATGGACTGCGCCAGGTCTGGTGACTCGTACTACCCGGTAAGGGCCTTCCCACTTCGGCGTCAACTTGTTGGAACCCTTGGCGGACTGAGCGCGCCTAAGGACAAGGTCGCCTTCCTCAAGGCTCCGGGCATGGACCCTACGGCTGTGATAGCGGCGCAGGGCTTGCTGGTAGCGTGCGGTACGTACATCAGCCCGGAGACGGTTCTCCTCAAGGAGCACAACATCGTCATACCGGTGCTGCTCTTACTCTACTTCATCGTAGGCAAATAATCGAGGTGACCTGTATATGAGTTCCGTGGGGATCACTGCTTCTGCCCCATGGACTAGGGAGAAGGGAGTCTGGCCGGTAGCTCGATTTGGTGTCGTACGGAGGGACCAAAGAACCACCGGCAGCTCATCGATCCAGCGTCTGCCGCACTTCCGCAGCTTATCAAAAGTCCTTGTCTTGAGCCCACACAGCACTTCAGCGTTCATCCTCTCAGCTTGTCCATTGCCCATGCGAATGGAACCTTGCTTCCGAGGGTTTGAACATATTGCATGAAGGCGCGGCTTGTGAATTGGGTGCCATTGTCAGTGATGACTCTGGCAGGTATTCCGAAATAGCACACCAATCCTTTCAATAACTTGATAGCTGATTGTGCGGTCACCTTCCTCACAGGCTCCACTTCTGGCCACTTTGTAGACTTGTCGATTGCAACGTACAAGAATTCAAAGCCCCCGGTAGCACGGGGGAAGGGGCCCAAGATGTCGAGCCCCCAGACCGAAAATGGCCATGACAAAGGGATCGTCTAGAGAGCTTGAGCAGGTTGATGAATATTCTTGGAGTGGAACTGGTAGGCTTCACATTTGGTGACTAGCTAAATTGCATCTTGGAGGGCCGTGGGCCAGTAGAAACCTTGCCAGAAAGCTTTTCCAACCAAGGCTCTTGATCCAATATGGGAGCCGCACATGCCTTTGTGTATCTCTGCCAACAGTTCCTTCCCCTCTTCCCGGCAAATGCACTTCAATTTCACACTATTGGGCCTCCTTCTGTATAATGTGTCATCGACAAACTGATACATACTGGCCCTTCGGGCTACTCTTTCAGCTTCTTGCTCTTCGGGAAGTTCTCCAGTTTGGAGGTAGTGGACTATGTGCCGTGCCCAAGTTGGAGCTTGAGGCTCGACAACAAGGACAAATGGCACTTCCTCACTTGTGGGAGTGCCTACCTCGACCGCAAGGACCTGTGGTTCTGCGGAAGAGTGCAGCTCACCAAGCAAAATGGAGTTGTTCCCGGCAGCTTCCCTACCAGGGACCTCTGGAGGTCTTGCCGGTAAAGGCTTGCCGGAGTCCATCCTCCTCCTTTTTCTGGCCATCGTTGTCGGGGATACGGAATGTTGAGTCAGGTGGAGAACAAAAGTCCCTGGTTCCATAGGAAGCTTTTGCGCAGCGCATTTTGACAGATGATCAGCGATGCCGTTTTTCGCACATGGCATGTGGTCTATTTGCAATCTATCGGTGCAACAAACCCTGGGTCTGTTGCCTAGACCGTACACAGGCCCAAGATCAAGATTGCAACACCCAAGACAAGGCCAAGGTAAAGAGATAGGCCCTTTGAGGAATCAAAGGGCAGGCTGAGAAGACCAAGTCAAGCCAAGAAGCAAGACACCGCTAAGGGAAAACCTCCCTTGCTGGGCAGGAGAGCCTGGCAAGGTCAAGGTTGCCCCGGAAGCAAGCCTCAAGACTGCCCCAGTAGGCCTGCCGGGGCATACGAAGGCAAAACACCCCGCCAAGGCTTCACCGCCCCACCTCACAGCGACGCAAGTCACCGATCGGTGCGGTGTCAAGTCCCAAGATGACTAAGTGGCTACCTTTTGCCACATGGTAGCCATTTCCTACATGAATCACCTCCACATGACACCCGTCCTGCGACGTGTCATGCAGACATGAGAGAAGGTGGCCAAACAGCCCGGCAAGGCGTGCCGGGCAGGCCATGATGTGACACTGAGCGGTGCATTTAATGCGTACCGCAAGCCTCTGTAGCCACCAAAAACCAATCGGGACCCTATTCCGGCACCCTGCCGGAGGGGGAAACCATCACCGGTGGCCATCTTCATCATCCCGGCGGTCTTCATGACGAGGAGGGAGTAGTTCACCCTCGGGGCTGAGGGTATGTACCAGTAGCTATGTGTTTGATCTCTCTCCCTCGTGTTCTTGATTTGGCACGATCTTGATATATCGCGAGCTTTGTTACTATAGTTGAATCATATGGTGTTTCTTCCCCTCTACGTTCTTGTGATGAATTGAGTCTTGCTATTTGAGGTTTCGTTATGTTGGATTGAGTATTGGATTTGAGAACACTTGATGTATGTCTTGCGATGGGATATCTATGGTGACAATGGGATGTTCTATTGATTCACTTGATGTATGTTTTGGCACTCAACTCGCGGATTCCCGAGGTGACATTGGGGTAATCTATGCATAGGGGTTGATGCACGTTTTCGTCCTACGTTCTCTGATAGAAACTTTGGAGTGATTCTTTGTTGCACGTTGAGGAATTGTTATATGATCCAATTATGTTATCATTGTCGAGAGAACTTGCGCTAGTGAAAGTATGAACCCTAGGCCTTGTTTTCAAGCATTGAAATACCGTTCTTGCTCACTTTTGTTACTTGCTACCTTGCTGTTTTTATATTTTCAGATTACAAAAACCTATATCTACCATTCATATTATACTTGTATCACCATCTCTTCGCCAAACTAGTGCACCTATGCAATTTACCATTGTATTGGGTGTGTTGGGGACACAAGAGACTCTTTGTTATTTGGTTACAGGGTTGTTTGAGAGAGACCATCTTCATCCTACGCCTCCCACGGATTGATAAACTTTAGGTCATCCACTTGAGGGAAATTTGCTACTGTCCTACAAAACTCTGCACTTGGAGTCCCAACAACGTCTACAAGGAGAAAGGTTGCGTAGTAGACATCAAGCTCTTTTCTGGCGCCATTGCTGGGGAGGTTAGTGCTTGAAGGTATATCTTTAGATCTTGCAACTAAATCTTTTAGTTTCTTGTTTTATCACTAGTTTAGTTTATAAAAGAAAACTACAAAAAAAATATGGAATTTAGGTTGCCTCATATGCTTCATCTTTTTAATATCTTTCGTGAAAATGATGGAAAGGAAAATTGTGCTCAATTGTTAGAAGAAGAACTCAATAGAATGTTTGGCACTAAATCTTTGAATGATGAGCATGATTGCAATATTGTTGGTATGAATTATTTCAATATCCATGATGCTAATGATATGCAAAGCCATAAGCTTGGGGATGCTATGTTTGATGAAGATGATATTTTTTGTCCCCCAAGTTTTGATGAGCAAATTTATTATGATGAAAGCATGCCTCCTATCTATGATGATTATTGTGATGACATGTATGCTATAAATAATAATGATAAACATGAAACTTGTCATCATGATTTTAATTTTCAATTGGATTATGCCTCACATGATAGTTATTTTGTTGAGTTTGCTCCCACTACTATTCATGAGAATAAATTTGCTTATGTGGAGAGTAGTAAAATTTGTATGCTTGTGGATCATGAAAAGAATGCTTTATGTGATAGTTATATTGTTGAATTCATTCATGATGCTACTGAAAAATATTATGAGGGAGGAATATATACTTGTAAGAATTGCAATAATATCAAGTTTCCTCTTTATGTGTTGAGAATTTTGAAGTTATACTTGTTTTTCCTTCCTATGCTAGTTGATTCTTGTTACCATAAGTTGTTTGCTCACTGTCGGTGTACTAAGTATTGGGCTACTAGTACCCCGTACTTGTGCATGGGCAGTTGTAGCCATCCTGGCGGCAAGGCTTACTGGGAACAGCTCGAGGTCGATTCAAGCCATCAAGGAAATCATCAAGTCAGAGATCTGAGGATCAGCAGATAAAGCAAAGCTGGAATTCGAAGGCCAGCTTCCCCGGCAAGATCCTTGCCGGGATGGCCTTTGGAGCCCGGCAAGGCTCGGCGCCCGGCAAGGCTTGGTTCCTAGCAAGCCCTGGCGCCCGGCAAGCCTTGGCGCCCAGCAAGGTTTGGTGCCCGGCAAGGATCGGCGCCTGGCGAGATTCCGCCACTGTGCCACCGCTTCGGCACAGTGACAAAACCTGACATTCTGGGTCCTTCCCTGGATGCGTGGCGACGTACCAGTGGAGGAGAGCTTAAGCGGTGCTGATGGGATGGCTCCTTTTTCCATCCCCAAGAAAGTGAGGACACCTAAGCGGACACCTCACGGTGCATTAAATGTGTTTGTCCTAATCCGTCAGGGGTTAGGTATGATACCCTGTAGCTACTTTACACCTCAATGTATGTACATTTTGCCACTGTGGAGACCCCTTTGAGCATATAAAAGGAGGCCCAAGGCAACTGCTACAGGAGAGGAGAACTTCTGGCCCATTCTGCATGCGTAGCTGCTCTTTGAACGTACTGTTCATTGCGATCGCTCCTGAAGGCTGGGCTCAAGAACATCAATAAGAACACAAAGCAGGAGTAGGGTTTTACGCTGATCAGCGGCCCGAACCTGGGTAAAAACTTCCCGCGTCGATCACTGGTTCTGCTCTTTGCGTATACCTCTCCCCCCGCCGAATCGTAAAGGGGTCTCTCGGGATCCCATAGGTGTCGTGCCCCGACACTCACAAAATCCCTATGCATAGGAAGTGGGTTAGACTTTAATGTGCTAGTCATATGCTTTCAATTATTTACTTTTATGTGAGCATCATTGAAATCATCATGCCTAGCTAAAAAAGCATTAAAGAAAAACGCTTGTTGGGAGACAACCCAATATTTATACCTTTTATAGCTTTTGTTTCAATAAAGTGCCAAGTAAAGCCTTTGGGATAGTGTGGTTGATAGTTGATTTGATTCTGTGTAAAAACAGAAACTTTTGCATCCAGTACAGAAATTCCTATCTTTCACTGGAACGTGGAAATATTCTTAATTTTTTACAGTTGATTTTTATATAAATTTTCTATGTTTTCCTAATTTTTAAGAATATTTGGAGTTATATAAGTATGACCTTAATTCAGATGTTTACAGACTGTTCTGTTTTTGACAGATTCTGTTTTCGATGCATAGTTTGCTTGTTTTCTAGTTTCTATGGCTTATATTGCTCAATATAAATTGTAAAAATGATAGGGTACAGTATGCATCATGAGAGAAAAATTATGAATCTTTTCTTGACAGTACCAAAGTGAATGATTTGTTTTATTATACTAACGGATCTCACGAAGGTTTTGGTAAGTTTTGTGTGATTGAAGTTTTCAAGTTTTGGGTGAGATATCGATAGGAGGAGAATAAGGAGTGACAAGACCCTAAGCTTGGGGATGCCCAAGGCACCCTAGGGTAATATTCAAGGAAGATTCAAGCAACTAAGCTTGGGGATGCCCCGGAAGGCATCCCCTCTTTCGTCTTCAACATTATCGGTAACCTCACTTGGAGCTATATTTTTATTCGTCACATGATATGAGTTTTGCTTGGAGCATCATTTTATTTTATTAGTATTTGCTTGCTGTTACTTAGAATAATGTTTTTCATCTTTTAGTTCAATAAAAATGTCAAGTGTAGCCTTTACCATGCTTATTTTGCAAGTCTATATGTTGCTGATTTGAAAACAGAAAGTTTTCTATCATTGTCTGAATTCTTATGGAAATTAAGAACGTGTTAAAATCTTAAAAGTTTTTCACAATGAGTACCAACAAATTTTATACAGTGTGGTAATTTTTCAGAATTTTTGGAGTTAGGTAAGTATGAGTACAATTGCACTATTTACAGACTGTCCTTTTTAGACAGATTGCTGTTATGATTGCATTGTTTGCGTGTGTTTGGTTGTTTAATGATTCTATTTGAGGATATGAATATTAAATATGCAGAGGCATTTAGTATGCAATGTTAAATAATAATTTTAGTGTCTTGCTACAGTAGAGAATGATAAGGTTTTGCATTTGATTTATACTAACTTTTCTCACAAGTTCTTGTTGAGTTTTGTGTGCATGAAGTTTTTAAGATTTAGGGAAACCGTGATATAAAAGGAATTAAGGAGACACAAAAGCTCAAGCTTGGGGATTCCCAAGGCATCCCTAGTTAATATTTCAAGAAGTCTCAAGCATCTAAGCTTGGGGATGCCCCGGTTGGCATCCCACCTTTCTTCTTCAACAATGATCGGTTAGTATCGGTTGAGCCTAAGTTTTTACTTCTTCACATGATATGTGCTATTTTTAGAAAGTCATTTTATTTTGTTTTGCTTGCTGTTTTAATAAAATACTTAGATCTGAAATTTTTAAATGAGGGAGAATCTTCACATAGCTAATTAATTATTTGACTACTCATTGATCTTCACTTATATCTTTTTGGAGTAGTTTGTCAGTTGCTCTAGTGCTTCACTTATATATTTTTAGAGCACGATGGTGGTTTTATTTTGAAGAAATTGATGAACTCTTATGCTTCACTTATATTATTTTGAGAGTCTCTAAACAGCATGGTAATTTTCTTAGTTTATGAATTTAGTCCTAATATGATGGGCATCCAAGAGGGATATAATAAAAACTTTCATATAAAAGTGCATTGAATACTATGAGAAGTTTGATTCCTTATGATTGTTTTGAGATATAAAGATGGTGATATCAGAGTCATGCTAGTGAGTAATTGTGGATTATAGAAATACTTGTGTTAAAGTTTGTGATTCCCGTAGCATGCAAGTATGGTGAACCGTTATGTGATGAAGTCGGAGCATGATTTATTTATTGATTGTCTTCCTTATGAGTGGCGGTCGGGGACGAGCGATGGTCTTTTCCTACCGATCTATCCCCCTAGGAGCATGCGCATAGTACTTTGTTTCGATAACTAATAGATTTTTGCAATAAGTATGTGAGTTCTTTATGACTAATGTTGAGTCCATGGATTATACGCACTCTCATCGTTCCACCATTGCCAGTCTCTCTAGTGCCGCGCAACTTTCGCCGGTACCATACACCCACCATATACCTTCCTCAAAATAGCCACCATACCTACCTATTATGGCATTTCCATAGCCATTCCGAGATATATTGCCATGCAACTTTCCACCGTTCCGTCTATTATGACACGCTTCATCATTGTCATATTGCTTTGCATGGTCATGTAGTTGACATCGTATTTGTGGCAAAGCCACCGTTCATAATTCTTTCATACATGTCACTCTTGATTCGTTGCACATCCTAGTACACCGCCGGAGGCATTCATATAGAGTCATATTTTGTTCTAAGTATCGAGTTGTAATTTTTTAGTTGTAAGTAAATAAAAGTATGATGATCTTCATTATTAGAGCATTGTCCCATATGAGGAAAGGATGATGGAGACTATGATTCCCCCACAAGTTGGGATGAGACTCCGGATGAAAAATAAAAATAAAAAAAAGAGGCCAAATAAAAATGAGAAAGCCCCAAAAAAATAAGAGAAAAGAGAGAAGGGACAATGTTACTATCCTTTTACCACACTTGTGCTTCAAAGTAGCATCATGATCTTCATGATAGAGAGTCTCCTATATTGTCACTTTCATATACTAGTGGGAATTTTTCATTATAGAACTTGGCTTGTATATTCCAATGATGGGCTTCCTCAAATTGCCCTTTGTCTTCGTGAGCAAGCGAGTTGGATGCACACCCACTTAGTTTTCTTTTGAGCTTTCATAAACTTATAGCTCTAGTGCATCCGTTGCATGGCAATCCCTACTCACTCACATTGATATCTATTGATGGGGATCTCCATAGCCCGTTGATACGCCTAGCTGATGTGAGACTATCTCCTTCTTTTTGTCTTCTCCACAACCACCCTATTCTATTCCACCTATAGTGCTATGTCCATGGCTCACGCTCATGTATTGCGTGAAAGTTGAAAAGGTTTGAGAACATTAAAAGTATGAAACAATTGCTTGGCTTGTCATCGGGGTTGTGCATGATTTGAATATTTTGTGTGATGAAGATGGAGCATAGCCAGACTATATGATTTTGTAGGGATAAGCTTTCTTTGGCCATGTTATTTTGAGAAGACATAATTGCCTTGTTAGTATGCTTGAAGTATTATTGTTTTTATGTCAATATTAAACTTTTGTTTTGAATCTTATGGATCTGAACATTCATGCCACAATAAAGAAAATTACATGGATAAATATGTTAGGTAGCATTCCACATCAAAAATTCTGTTTTTATCACTTACCTACTCGAGGACGAGCAGGAATTAAGCTTGGGGATGCTTGATACATCTCCAACGTATCTATAATTTTTTATTGTTCCATGCTATTATATTATCCATCTTGGATGTTTTATATGCATTTATATGCTATTTTATATTAATTTTGAGACTAACCTATTAACCTAGAGCCCAGTGCCAGTTTCTGTTTTTTCCTTGTTTTTGAGTTTTACAGAAAAGGAATATCAAACGGAGTCCAAATGACCTGAAAATTTACGGTGTTTTTTTATGGACCAGAAGAAGCCCCCGAAGCAAAAGAGTTGGGCTAGAAGAGTCCCGAGTCACGACAAGGGTGGAGGGCGCGCCCACCCCCCTAGGGCGCGTCTGACGGTGTCCTGGACTAGGGGGTACTCACCACATCGTCTCCCGATTAGTTGGATTGGGCCGAGGACCCCTAGGGCCGTTTACTCATGGGCCAGTTCGGACAGCCAAAGTATACATGAGGAAGATTCCACAAGACTTGGTGATAAAGACAAGGACTCCTCTCCACCGGCGTATTCGACTAGGACTCTTGTTATCCTAGGCCTCTGGTACATTATATAAGCCGAGGCCGGGCTAGTCGATAGGGGGACGAGATCATTATGACATCAATCATCATACCTCTAGGGTTTAGACCACAACATATGATCTCGAGGTAGATCAACTCTGTACTTGATATTCCATCAATATAAACAAGAGCAGGACGTAGGGTTTTACCTCCATCAAGAGGGCCCGAACTTGGGTAAAACATCGTGTCCCCTGTCTTCTGTTACCCATCGATCCATGACACACAGCTTGGGACCCCCTACCCGAGATCTACCGGTTTTCACACCGACATTGGTGCTTTCATTGAGAGTTCCGCTGTGTTATCGGCAATGGATCAATGGCTCGCTTGCAGATCAACAGCGACGTCGGCAAATTCGTCGCCAGCTCGACTGGTCACCTTGGTTCGACCGAGGACTTGCTCCGCCTCAGATCGTCATGATCAGATGAGGGCCTTCATCAACATCAACTCCAATCTCTATCAAGATCGTGGAGGAATCATCCATGTAGCTCGGGGGCTCAACTTCAACATTGTCCTCGGGCGACCGTGCTGTTTTTCTATACAGCGTATTCATATTCGCTGTCGCCGCTTCCTCGAGTGTCGCTTTGATGATTGCTTTGGTGGCATAGTGCGTAATTGTGTATATAACAACCCTGTAAAATTTCGTCGTATTCCGATGGAGGAATCTCCGGCGAGCTATGATATACCGGACCCCTGTCGAATCTGGACGGGAATCTGGACGAGTTTAGGGCGTAGAGTCCAGCGTCTATCTCGGACATCCTTTGGAAGATCCAACCGTTGATCGGCTGCGGAATTCTTATATCTACCACCCCTCAAAATTTCAGCTCGATCCGACCGTTCAAACTCCGGGAAACCTCCGATGAGCGCAGCGATTTTTGGATCTATTTTCTGCGCGAAAACGAATCCGACCCGAATTCATCTTCTTCATGAACGGGATATTGAACATCCTCTTTGAAGGAAACTTTTTCTAGGGTATTGTGTTTTGTTTCCAAACACATGCTCACAAATTTTGCTCCTTTTTGGAGGTAATCTTCACCGTTGCGCCGGTATCAAACCAGCCTGACAACATTGGTGCACGGCTGCCGACCTACGCTAGACGGGTCGTCGCTTCTTCAAGTCAAAATCAACCTCTTCGGATCATTGTCTCGGGAAGCCGAACAATAGTTCGGCATCATGAAGGGTAAATCATCACCAACATTGTCGCCCCACGAATTATACGGAGCGGGCACACCGGCATCGCTGCATGGTCACTTCATCAAGCGGGCATCGACCGCGTCACAAGATCCGGCCCGCAACGGCATCGCCGCATTGTTGCTTCTTCAAGCCTGGATGTGACCTCGGCGTCCGAAGATTGGGAGTCAATTCAGGCCGGACTCGCCTCTCTTATCCCGTATCCAGCTTCAATCCCGGACGCGACTTCGGCGTCCGAACATCAGGAGTCAACCCTGGCCGGACTCGCCCCTCTCACCATAGTACCGGAGGACGATTTCGAAGAAATCCCAAATACTAATCCGGCTGACCAAGCCGATGTCCACCACGCCGACCTGCTTCGACACCTCGACCGGCATGGGGCTGCAAACGTCATACTACCGACCTGCCCCGTCACCTCGGCTAGACCGGGGGCTTCGCCATCTCTTCATCAAACTACTCCGGTGACTTCGACATCACCAGCCAACCAGCTTCGTCACGTTAGCTGGACCGAGGGCTTCGCCTCACCGCATCGACCGTACGACATCTCCGCATGGCCACTTCATCAAGCCGGCATTGACCACGTCACAAGTTACGACCTGCGTCGGCATGGCCGCACTGTTGCTTCTTCAAGCCGATGTCCATCACGCCGAACTGCTTCAACACCTCGGCTGACATGGCAACTGCAACGTCTCCTTACTGCATCGCCATGCCGCCGCTTCATCACCCATCAGGCAATGGGTGTGCGGATCGAGTCCCAATTTTGGGAGTAACCTTTCTTCGGACTGCTACAACAAATAAACCAGGTGCTAGTAATCCTAGCAATTGTTGCTTGTTTGGGTTTATTTTTCCAAGGAATTATTACTCTGGTTTGTTCCATCATCTGTACATAGGTCTATCAAACGGTGGCCGCATTAACGACGGTCGCGTGGTGGTTCGGTCAGTTTCCGTACATAGTTCGGCAAACGCCGCATCCGGAACTCGGACCGACCTGTGAATTCCGGCTTTGCCACGCCTTTACCGCATCACGCCGACGCCCTGCATCGACATTGACTTCGGCGCCAGGCCACATCTCTTTAAATAAATTATCTTTGCGAAAAGCAATTATGCAAGGATTATATATATATATATATATTATTCTTTTTGGACCGCACTATTTTATGTGTGCAGGTGATTGACTTCGACTGCGTCACGCGATCACTTCGGCAAGCCAATGTTGTTGTCCCAATTGGCATAAATCGGCTCGCATGATTATCTTGTTGATTGAATTGCCATACCGACATGTTCGGTTGCCGCGGGGACTTCGGCATCATCAAGAGGGTCCTACCTTGTCGGGTGTTTGGTAAACGGGCCATATTTCTTTTATTACTCACTTTGCATGAATTATTAATCATGCAACCTTTTTTTATTACTGTTATCTCCGGCTTGCACTATCTTCCGTGCACATGTAAATGATCCGGATTGGGCAGCGCTGTCACCTCGGCTGGACTGGGGGCTTCGTCATCACTTCATTAACCCACACCGGGAACTTCGGCGTCATACTGTCGGCCTACTCCGTCGCCTCGGACGGCCGGGGGGTTCCACCTCGCCACATTGGCCGTGCTGTGTCGCCACTTCGGAGCACCGAGCTCTTCGCTCCTCCATCTCGGGACCGGCTTAGGGGTTGGGACCTCGTCCCGCCGTAAACTCGGACCGCGTCATCGATGCCGAGCACATTAACCAGCTAAGTCGCTTTCATGCCCAAAGTTTTAAATTTTGTTCGGTTCGACCAAGCATTATACTTTTTTGACAAAAAGTCGTTTGCGAAAAACTTTCTTTGTCAAAATCTTGCTTGTTACAAACAAATTCAAATACCCGTTTATTTGGGGGCTTCCTTTATGAAGCCATTCTTCTTGCATATGATTATTAATGTATCGCACCATTCCTTGTTCATGTATTATGCCAAAATATGCATCATGTTGACTTAAGTGTTCCGCAAAGCTGGGTTGCCTGGCTCCTGTGCTTACCCCTACGTTCCCGATTGTTCGGCTAGGGAGTAAAGGGAGCACCTCTACGATTGTTACGACCGGGTCATCCGAACTCGTACCTCAGACGGGTGAAGCCGAAAGCTAGCGCTCTTATTGTTTTCAACTATGGTCGGCACACGACGGAACTCACGCGTACACAAATCTATTGCACAAGTCTCATAGTAATCATGAGCGACCAAAGAAAGGTACCGTTGGGGGCACTATTTTCTTTGAAGATGCTTCTTACATTACATAAGTAATATAGCATAAGTTCCATGGGTGCGCTTTGTCTGTTACAGCCTCATGGCCTGATTGCCTGGTTATCCGAAACACCGCCGATATTCTCGGTAGGCGGAGTAGATAACACTTTTCGGCCCTTGGCCGAAGAGGGAGAAGCCGACGGTCGGTTAAGACGCGTTCAAAGTTCGGGCGAACGCAGATATTATATAAGTACTTCGGTACATACAATCATTATAGATAAAATTCTTTTACCCAAGTCACTTGGGGGCTCTTAAATTAATATGAGCCATTTTATAATTGATGTTTTCTTCTTAGTCGCTGCAAAGTCTTTTTCTACCACTCCTTTCTCGACTCAGGTGTATGATCAATAGCCGGGTAGCCTGGTTTCTCTCTAAAGCCGCTCGCGTTTAGTTCGCTAAACTGGCATGAGAAACACTCCGCCTTCGGTATAGGGAGGTTGAAGCCGAAGGCTGACCCACTTGAAGTCTAGAGATTGGATGTGTCATGTCAAAGCACAAACTAAATTTAAGACCAATGTTCGGATTGGCACCAAAAACTTGATTTAGTTCGGATGTAAAGTTTTTTGGTTTTCCAAGCCTATGGCACTTTTTGTGTGTTTCCAGCATAAGTCTCGCAGTGCAACGCCGGATACCTTTCGAGATTCGGTAAAAATATTCTCGGATATTGCTATATATGCATCAGTTTCGAATTGTGCCTTCGATCAATAGTTGGGTTGCCCGGCTCCTGTGCTTGCCTCCTACGTTTCGCTTTGTTCGGCTAGGTGTGCAAGGGGAGAACCACTGCGATTGTGCTTCCAGCTCGAATGGTTAAGCACCTTAGTGGAGAAAGCCGAAAACTGACTGTCACAATGGGCGTAAACTGGTCAGCGATCCGATGACGGTGTCACACTATAGATCGATACCGATTACCCCGTGTTAAATGATGGGCCTTTCATAATATTGGCCGAAGTGTTAATGGCTAGACTTCGGTCGGTGCCGAACACAAACTGGGGGCTCGTAGCTAGCTTCCCCAGTTTAAAGCTCCTATGACTAAGTGAAAGTTCTAAAGCCCGCATATCTGATTGCCTTGTTTCTGCTAACACAACCGCCTTCGAGCACCGAGACGTCGGCTAAGAGTTGTCTGGTTACTGCGGAAACACCCTGCATAGTATCTACAAAGGGGTAGAAGCCGACGATGGGCCACTTTCAATTGATAAACGGTCGCAACGGAGTCAAAATAATCATATCGTCGGCCTTTGTATTTAGCATACGAGGGCTGCCTTCCGTAATCATCGTTATAAAGCCATAAATATGCATCAATTTGACTTAAGATTTTGGCCAAGCTGGGTTGCCTGGCTCCTGTGCTTACCCCTACGTTCCTGATTGTTCGGCTAGGTGGTAAAGGGAGCACCTCTGTGATTGTTACTATCGGGTCATCCGAGTAAGTACCTCAGACTGGGTGAAGCCGAAAGCTAGCAATCTTAAAGGATCACATTGGTCGGCAACGACGGAAGTGAAAATTTTGGTTCATTAATACCATAGAGTTCGGGAACTTTCTCCCAACTAAATCCTCAATATTTTCCTCCCCCATTGATCGGAGTTGAGGTTTCATGATCATGATCAACATGACAACCTGGGAAAAGGAACCTGTAACGGAACTATTTTTCCCAGAAGATGTTTTATAACATATCTCTCTGCGTACCTTTGTTTATAAAACCGTATGGCCGGATTGCCTTGTTCGTCGTAAATCTTTGCCCTTATAAAGGCTTTATAAAGTAGGACGAACACTGTTCGGCTGCTGGCAGAAGAGGTTGAAGCCGATGGTCGGTCAACAAAGTTTTGTACAATGCGGATCCGAGCATTAGTGATGTAAAGTACTTGGATACATAGAGTCATTACACATAATTTGTGATTTTACTATGGATATCGATCCTTAATTCGGCCACCCGTGCCCGCATTAAGGCTCGGGGGCTACTGGGCTTCGGGCTTATTATTTACAAATATTAAAGGGGCACATCGATCCCCTGATCTAGTGTTGCCACCCGACCAGTGTCTCGGGGGCTACTACATTGCTTGTTCAATGCAGAAAATTCAAAGTGCTTAGTGTTCGGCTTTACCGAACTATAGGCAAACGCGTCTTCGGACGACAATAGGTACCATCTGGATCTATCTGGCATCAAGCTAATATATTACGGCAACTTCTCAAGACCCTCTCTCAAGGGCCCGTTTGCCGATCACTATTATCCCTAATATATTACACTGCGTTTCTATTCCTACGTATGCTGCCGAGCTAGGAGTTGATCCTCAGGCCGATTTCGCGCATCGATCTGAGTCTCAAGGGCTACTTGGATCAGCGGTTTCATGTTTTCCTTCAGGTGCATCTCGGGTTTTAGACCGACACACACCTTGAGGGCTACTGGCTATATATCTCAGCGGAGAATAAATTGCACCAATAAAAAATATTCACAAAAAATCAGCCCGCAGTCGGGGTGGTGCACCACCTCGGAAGCAGTCCGGCATAAAGCTCGGGCGCCAGTGGCTGGCTCCATAGAGGGCACTTCTGGCATTAAGGTCGGTTGAATTCATTCAATCTTTTAAAGACCGAGGTAGTTTATGACACCTCGGACGCTGACCATCGTTAGAGCCCGGATACAGTCCGGCGTTAGAGCTCAGATACAGTCCGGCGTTGGAGCTCGGATAAAGTCCGGCGTTGGAGCTCGGATACAGTCCGGCGTTGGTGCTCGGCTGCAAAAGATACCTCAAATACAGTCCGGCATTGGAGCTCGGATGCAAGAGGACACCACCGCATGGGAACAACTTCAAACCTGAGGTGTGGCGTAAAAAATAACAAGGCATTGATAAAGGCCGAAAACTTAAAGGGGCTCCTTGGATACCCGATGTGTAAACTCTTCGGATTCACTTCGGCGATCCTCAAGATCGAAGATGAGAAGATTTGTTGAACCAGTTTTCAAGACCGACAACCAAAGATGAAGAATAGTTCGGAAGAATCGAGGAGCGTCCCCAACTTGAAGACCGGTTCAGGGGGCTACTGACGGTGTCCTGGACTAGGGGGTACTCACCACATCATCTCCCGATTAGTTGGATTGGGCTGAGGACCCCCAGGGCCGTTTACTCATGGGCCAGTTCGGACAGCCGAAGTATACACGAGGAAGATTCCACAAGACTTGGTGATCAAGACAAGGACTCCTCTCCACCGGTGTATTCAACTAGGACTCTTGTTATCCTAGGCCTCTGGTACATTATATAAGCCGAGGCCGGGCTAGTCGATAGGGGGACGAGATCATTATGACATCAATCATCATACCTCTAGGGTTTAGACCACAACATATGATCTTGAGGTAGATCAACTTTGTACTTGATATTCCATCAATATAAACAAGAGCAGGACGTAGGGTTTTACCTCCATCAAGAGGGCCCAAACCTGGGTAAAACATCGTGTCCCCTGTCTCCTGTTACCCATCGATCCATGACACACAGCTTGGGACCCCCTACCCGAGATCTGCCGGTTTTCACACCGACAGCGTCCCCCTGCCTTGTCGCTGACTCGTGGACCCCCCTGACGTGAAACCGATGCCAATAATTCCTATAAATCCAGAAACCCCCAGAAAGAAACCTAGATCGGGAGTTCCGCCGCCGCAAGCCTCTGTAGCCACCAAAAACCAATCGGGACCCTGTTCCGGTACCCTGCCGGAGGGGGAAACCATCACCGGTGGTCATCTTCATCATCCCGGCGGTCTCCATGATGAGGAGGGAGTAGTTCACCCTCGGGGCTGAGGGTATGTACCAGTAGCTATGTGTTTGATCTCTCTCCCTCGTGTTCTTGATTTGGCATGATCTTGATGTATCGCGAGCTTTGTTACTATAGTTGAATCATATGGTGTTTCTTCCCCTCTACATTCTTGTGATGAATTGAGTCTTGCTCTTTGAGGTTTCGTTATGTTGGATTGAGTATTGGATTTGAGAACACTTGATGTATGTCTTGAGATGGGATATCTGTGGTGACAATGGGATGTTCTATTGATTCACTTGATGTATGTTTTGGCACTCAACTCGCGGATTCCCAAGGTGACATTGGGGTAATTTATGCATAGGGGTTGATGCACGTTTTCGTCCTACGTTCTCCGATAGAAACTTTGGAGTGATTCTTTGTTGCACGTTGAGGGATTGTTATATGATCCAATTATGTTATCATTGTTGAGAGAACTTGCGCTAGTGAAAGTATGAACCCTAGGCCTTGTTTTCAAGCATTGAAATACCGTTCTTGCTCACTTTTGTTACTTGCTACCTTGCTGTTTTTATATTTTCAGATTACAAAAACCTATATCTACCATCCATATTACACTTGTATCATCATCTCTTAGCCGAAATAGTGCACCTATGCAATTTACCATTGTATTGGGTGTGTTGGGGACACAAGAGACTCTTTGTTATTTGGTTGCAGGATTGTTTGAGAGAGACCATCTTCATCCTACGCCTATCACGGATTGATAAACCTTAGGTCATCCACTTGAGGGAAATTTTCTACTGTCCTACAAAACTCTGCACTTGGAGGCCCAACAACGTCTACAAGGAGAAAGGTTCCGTAGTAGACATCACTACGCGCCAGCTGTCCCAAATATCGTATCCACCCCACGGTCATATCATTGAAGGGCATTTATGTCTTATCATGTCGGGCTGCTCCCCGGCTATAAATAGCCGCCCCCTACAACCACTAGCTGGTTGGCTGCTCTGAGAGAAACTGACACTTGTCATTAAGAGCATCCCATCCTCCGAGGTCTTTGAGAGAAAATCATCAGTGAGGAAAAACCCAAACCCAACACCTAAGACCCAAAGTGATTGAGCATCACTAAAGAGATTGTTCCTGTGTGGAACCGACGCTTGTTACCTTTGAAGACTGTGTATCTTCTAGACGGTTAGGTGTCAAGGTCTAGAGCATCCAAGAGGAATTGTGGATTGCCGGGTGACCTAGACTGTGAAGGTTTGGAAGTCACCTGTGAAGACTTACCACGAGTGATTGGGCGATGTCTGTGTGACCTTTGCTCAAGGAGAATACGGTGAGGACTGTGTGTCCTCAGGTTTAAATACCTAGCCGCTCCAACCAGACGTACAACTGTCACAGCAGTTGGAACTGGTCTACCAAATCATTGTCTTCACCAAGCTACTGGTTCTATTTCCTCAACCCTTCCATTTCCTCATTCATGTGTTGATGAACTTGATCGTTACTGTTTGAAGACTTTGACTGAAGACTTTCTCAATTTCCTCAACCCTATTTCTTCAGTCATCTTGTCTTCTGCCTACTTATCCTGTTACACGCTACCTGTGCTTTGTGTATATTTCATTTCATCATGATGACTATGTTCTTGTCTTGTTATGCATGCACCTGAGTACTTATTCCACTGCTAGTAGTTCGTCGCTTAGGAAATTCCTCAAGTAGTATTTCCTCAGTGACAAATTCATAAAAATTGCCTATTCACCCCCCTCTAGTCGATATAACGCACTTTCAATTGGTATCAGAGCAAGGTACTCCCTTGTTCTGTGTGATTTTGGTTTAACCATCTGGAGTTTTAGTTATGTCGACTGCAGGCATGATCAAGGTCTAGGCTGGGTGTCCTATCTTCGATGGGACGGACTACCCCTACTAGAAGAATAAGATGCGCATGCATCTTGAGGCAATTGACAATGATCTCTTGTACGTTGTGGAAAATGGCGTTCCCTCTGTCATTCCTTCCGTGAACGTTGCTGATGTGAAGAGATTCAAGCAACTCGACTCTCAAGTGAAGAATATCATATGTGTCCATCTGGGCAAAGGACAGTACGGCAGAGTGAGTGCTTTGGAGTCTGCAAAGCTTATCTAGGACAGGCTGTCCAAGGTCAACGAAGGAATCTCAACCCAGTGTGATTCTCGAGTTGACGTTCTTCGCAATCTCTTCAACCGCTTCAAAAGACTCGACAATGAGAATGTCCAGCAAACCTTTGATCGCCTCACTGACATCTTAAATGAGCTTCAAGCACTTGGTGCCACTGACATCACCGACCATGAGGTGGTGAAGAAATTGCTGAGGTCACTTGATTCTTCATTCGATACACTGGCACTGATGATTCAAGAACGTGGAGACTACAAGTCACTAGATCCTGCTGATATCCTTGAGAGGCTGAACACTCATGAATTTCAACAAGCTGAGAAGAGAGATCTCTACGGGCCAAGCTATGGAATATCACGTGCTCTGAAGGCCAAGGCAGTTTCCTCATCTGAAGGGGAGGATTCTGATAGCAGCCTTGGTGACCCTGAAGAACTAAGCCAGGAGCTAGCAATGCTCGTGAAGAAATTCTAGAAGTTCTCAAGGCGTGGTCGCGTTGGAAAATCTTCAAGAGGTGATGATATGAGATCAGATTCCTCATCCCGCGATTACAAGAAGAGGACTTGCCACAAATGCAAGAAACCTGGTCCCTACATGACTGATTGTCCTCAGTGGGCAAAGGAGTCAAAGAAGAAGAAATACAAGGATGATAGTTCAGACGACTCGACGAAAAAGAAGAAATCTTCAAAGTCCTCATCGTCAAAACCTTCAAAGACTTCATCTCACAAGACGAGCAGTTCCAAAAAGGCTCGAGCATTCATTGGCAAGGAAATGGACTCTGAAGCTGAATCTGAGGAAAATGAGGAAGAGGAGGCATCTGAGGAGTCAGACTCGGGTGTGGCGAGCCTAGCTCTCGCTACTGCTTTCATCAGCAAGTCCATCTTCAACACTGAGGAAAATGGATTCCCCAACACTGCTGACGACGACAACGATGACTACGCTCCCACCTATTGCTTCATGGCAAAAGGTGCCAAGGTACTCAAATATCCCTCCTCTGAATCAAGTGAGGATGAATCTGATGATGATCTCAAACCTAGCTATTCCAAACTTGCTAATATTGCCATAAAACAACAAAAGGCTTTGGAAAAGGTTCAAAATCAGCTAGACAAAAGCGATGACCTGTTGGGTGAGGAAATGAGTCGAACTCCAACTCTGACTGATAATCTACAACGACTATAGTCTAAGTTTGATAATCTTCAAGGTCATCATGAAACACTCTTAGCCGATCATGAGAAGCTTTCTTATGAATTTCTTCAGAGAAAGGAAGATCTTGAGAAGGTAAGGGTGAGTCATGAAGATCTTCAGAAAGAAAATGATTCATTACTTGCTCAACAGATCAGTTCCGCTCAGGAAGAATTTATTCCACCATGTTTGAAATGCATTGAATGTGAATCTGCTAATTCTTCACCTGAAAGTTCAAATGCTTCTATTGCTACAAATTCTTCAACTATCTCTGTGGTCACAAATTCCTCATCTGAGGATACCACAAGTATCACTGACGAAAATGCAGGGTTGAAGGAATTATATGTGACAGGCATGTACAAAAGCCTCAAAGGGCATCAGACTCTTTTGTGATGTGCTCAAAAAACAGATCTTGAATAGGAACCCTAGGAAAGAGGGTATTGCCTTTGAGAGGAAACTCAACGCTGATTGAACCTACTGGAAACCTGATCAGTATCCCAAAACCACATGGGTTGCTGCAAAAGGACCTCTTGTAGATCCATCCACTTTATCTGGCTTTACATGTGAATCTTCATATTCATCTGATGAGTCATTTGACTCCAACTATAAGCTGTTCAAAAATCAGAATGGTGAAGGATTTGCTAGATATGTTGGAACTAACTGCAGGAACGGTTCTCCTATGAAGAAAATCTGGGTTCCCAAAAGATGCCTTGAAATTCTTCAGGTGAATGTCCTTATGACACCATCTGTGACGAACAGGAACCCCAGATCAAATTCTTCATATGGACCAAAGTCTTCATATGGATCAAAATCATCATATGGATCAAATTCCTCATATGAGCATCATCGTGCTAACGCATCTATTTCGCAGGGAAAGTCTAAGGGTCATGAATATGTGCATTATTCTTCAAATCATTATGTTCATAAATCCTCGAAGAATTTCTCTGCTTATTCATATGCTTACTCTAACCCCGCTTCTGCGAAATGAAGTGCACTGGCTTCAATGCCACCTTTCTCTTATGGAGCTTGCAGAATGATGAACTCTTTGCCACCCCTCCAGATGTGGGTGGTGAAGAAAAAGAACTAATCTCTTATGCAGGGTCAGGTCTCCAGATGAACTTAATCGTCTGAAGAATTTGCTGGAGACCTGAGAATGCTTGAAAGGACGCAAGCTAATAATGAAGAAATGATTCACTCATTTCTCACGTCCTCATACTGCTATATATATGTGTTGCATTATTTGATGAAATTCTGCCTGATGAATCTGATGTCATATTCTTCACTCTGAAGTATAGGAGTTCGTAAGAAGCACTAATTCATCTGCAGGATGATTTACCCAAAGCTACTGAGTGGGTCCTCGACAATGGATGTACAAATCACATGACCGGTGACAAGAGCTTACTGATGGACTCTGTTTTATCTCCATCGCATCTGAAGCATATCACCTACGCTAACAAAGGCAAAAGCAAGGTATTGGGTCTAGGTAGGGTTGCAATCTCAAAGGATCAACACATGGACAAAGTCATGCTTGTCGAGTCCCTCGGATTCAACCTCATGTCTGTCTCAATGCTTTGTGATCTTGATATGGTCGTTGTCTTTGGCAAATATCGCTGCATTGTGCTCATGGAATCTGACAATTCCAAAGTCTTCGAAGGCTTTAGGAGAGGAGACTTGTATATTGTTGATTTCTCTGCAGGACCACAGCCTGCCACATGTCTACTTGCAAAAGCTTCAGAAGGCTGGCTATGGCATCATCGACTCGGTCATGCTGGCATGAGGAACTTGCACACGCTTATGAAGAAGAAGCACGTCATTGGCATTGAGGGTGTCAAATTCCTCAAAGATCATCTTTGTGGGGCTTGTGAGGCTGGAAAGATGACCAGAGCCGAGCACCCCTCAAAGACTATCATGACTACCACTCATCCTTTTGAATTGCTTCACATGGACCTCTTTGACCCTACTCATTACGCCACACTAACAAATGCAGCATCACTATATGGCTTTGTAATTGTTGATGATTATTCTCGTTACACATGGGTGTACATCATTACTTACAAAACTGAAGTGCAGGAAGTCTTCAGACGATTTTCCTCAAGGGCCTCGATGAATTTCGGTGTGAAGATCAAGCACATTAGGAGGATAATGGAACCGAGTTCAAAAATACTAGTCTTGATGACTATCTTCATGAACTTGGTATTACTCATGAGTTATCTGCCCCATATACTCCTCAGCAGAATGGCGTCGTGGAGCGCAAGAACATGACTCTTGTTGAGATGGCTCGCACTATGCTTAATGAATACAAGACACCTCGTCGCTTCTGGCCTGAGGCTATTGATACCGCATGCCACATCATCAACAGGGTATATCTTCACAAATTCTTCAAGAAGACCTCATATGAACTCCTCACTGACAAGAAACCCAATGTGAGTTATTTCAAAGTCTTTGGTGCTAAATGTTGGATTAGAGATCCTCATCACAATTCTAAATTTGCACCAAAAGCACATGAAGGTTTTATGCTTGGTTACGGAAAGGACTCGCACACCTACAGAGTCTTCAACACCTATCACAACAAGGTTGTTGAAACTGTAGATGTGCGGTTCGATGAAACTAACGGCTTGCAAAGAGAGCACCTACCTCCTGTGCTAGATGAAATGTCTCCTGAGGAATCCATCAAGTTAAAGGCTACTGAGGATGTCATACCTACTGAAGAATCTGCTGATGAAGTCATTCCAGATCGTGAAGAAAATCATGCTGGTGCATCTGAAGAAAATGGCTCTGAAGAAAATGCTGAGCCCAATCAAAGTCGTCAACCTGCTCACCCTCGTGTTGCAAATGAAGTGCAGATTGAGAGAATCATCGACGACATCAACGCACCAGGTCCTCTCACACGCTCAAAAGCTTCACATTTGTCTAACTTTTGTGGGCACTTTGCTTTCATCTCTATCATAGAGCCCACCAAAGTTGATGAGGCATTTCTGGAGCCTGAGTGGATTCAAGCTATGCAATAGGAATTGCATCAATTCGACCTCAACAATGTGTGGGAACTTGTAAAGGGACCAGATCCTCGCAAGCACAATGTCATCGGTACCAAATGGATCTACCGCAACAAGCAAGACAAAAATGGCTTAGTGGTGAGGAACAAGGCTCGTCTTGTAGCTCAATGCTACACACAGGTTGAAGGAATTGATTTCGATGAAACTTTTGCACCTATTGCTAGACTTGAAGCTATTCGCATATTGCTTGCTTATGCTAACCATCATAATATCATCTTATATCAAATGGATGTGAAAAGTGCATTCCTCAATGGTAAGCTTAAGGAAGAAGTATATGTGGCTCAACCCCCAGGTTTTGAAGATCCTAAGCATCCTGACAAAGTCTTCAGACTCAATAAGGCCCTCTATGGCCTCAAGCAGGCCCCTCGGGCATGGTATGATACACTGAAGGAATTCCTCATGAAGAAAGGCTTCAAACCCGGTTCACTTGACCCAACTCTCTTCACCAAAACTTATGATGATGAATTATTCGTGTGCCAAGTATATGTTGATGATATTATCTTTGGCTGTACTAACCAATGTTACAGTGACGAATTTGCCTATATGATGAGTGAGGAATATCAAATGTCTATGATGGGAGAATTGAAATTCTTCTTAGGTCTTCAAATTCATCAACAACGCAATGGCATATTCATATCTCAAGAGAAATACCTCAAGGACGTTCTGAGGAAATTCTGCATGCAAGATTGCAAAGGAGTCAAAATCCCTATGCCCACAAATGGCCATCTATGCACCGATGAAAATGGTATAGACTTCGATCAAAAGGTATACCGCTCCATGATTGGCTCTTTATTGTATCTATGTGCATCTAGGCCAGATATTATGCTTAGTGTTTGCATGTGTGCTCGTTTTCAAGCTACACCGAAGGAATCACACCATAAGGCTGTGAAACATATTCTTCGATATCTAGCTCACACTCCAACACTTGGATTATGGTATCCCAAGGGCTCGGCTTTTGATCTCATTGGATATTCTGACTCTGACTATGCTGGTGATCGAGTGGGTCGCAAATCAACATCAGGCACATGCCATTTCCTTGGACAATCCTTAGTATGTTGGTCCTCGAAGAAGCAGAACTGCGTATCACTCTCTACTGCTGAATCTGAGTACATTGCTACTGGTTCTTGCTGTACTCAATTGCTGTGGATGAAGCAAACCCTCAAGGACTATGGCATCAATATGAAGAATGTGCCACTCTACTGCGACAATGAGAGTGCCATCAAGATTGCTCATAACCCAGTTCTACACTCAGAGACTAAGCACATCCAGATTCATCATCATTTTTTTCGAGATCATGTGTTGAAGGGCGACATCTCCATCGACCACATGAAGACTGAAGAATAGCTAGCAAATATCTTCACAAAGCCCTTGGATGAGAAGAGATTTAGCAAGTTGCAGTGTGAGCTAAATATCTTAGAATCTTCAAATGTTCTTTGAAAGAACACACATCCTAACACTTATGCAAAATTGATGACTTAGATGTGCAACACACGAAGTAACATTTTTCTTCAATCAATGAAGAATAACCCTCTAAGTGTGAAGAAATTAATGAAGAATTTGATTCTCAGAGCCCTACGACAATTGTAAGCGGTGTCTGAAATCACCATTCTTATACGGTGGGTCACGCCACCAACAAAAAGTTGAAAATCTTCAAAATTGAGTTTTGCTTCATTTTGCAAATTCTTCAACTTTCAAATTCTTCAACTTTGCAAAGTCCTCAAACTTTTCGACTCGTATTCTTCATTGACTATATATATATATATATATATTTGTGGTTTCATGTCCTCAACAGCATTCACTTATTGCTAATTCTTCAAGTTGATTTTCATCTAAGTGAATGTGATCGGACCCATTCCCCCTCTGTGCTAAACTCAACCCAGTCTATTCACAAATTCTTCATGTGCGTTATATTTGATACCCGTTCAAAGTCTTCACTGTGTCCTTGACAGCTGAAGAATTTTGCTAACGAAACTTTAAAATATTCTTTTCAAATTTTTTGGCTATTGCCGCTCAAACCGTTCCGCATCCCACGATGGATTAAACAACTCACCCACGATCCCACACGATCTCCACCTCTCTGTACATGGGTGACACATGTCGTTAGAATAGTAAGGGTCAGGGGCATGTTCGTCCAAAATCTTTGGACGAGCAGTTTTTCACTGCGGCTATAAATACCCCTTCCCTTCCTCAGACCTCAGTTACTCCGCTCGACCTCAATCTCGCTCGAGCTCTCAGACCTAGTGCCGCTGCTACTCTCCATCGTCGCCGGTGAGGAAGAGCTTCACTGCCTCGACCTCGTCGCTGTCGTACTCACGCCGACCGCGGATATCTTCACTCCGCCGTCGCCGTAGCTGTCTCCCGCCGCCAAGTTAGGGCGTGGGAGATCTGAACGAACGAACTTCTCCAACTCCACTCCCAGTTCATCGTGTTCTTCATCCAGGGTAAATAAAATCTAATTTTACTGCCCTACTTTGATTCCTATGACTTCCACAAAATCTTCAAAAGGTGTTTATTCTTCAACTTCCCACTCCTTAAACACCCGAATGCTTCTGTATCTTGATTTGTTTCTCTAAGCAATGTTTTTCTTCAAGATTCCTCAATTGTGTGGATTTTCAAATCTATACAACTCTGGAACCTAAGTCAAGAACGCTTAGTGAAATTCTTCAAGACACCTATGGTCAAATTCCTCAAACTTGATACTTTTGAAAAATTTCTGAGAACGCATATGACCTCTCCAAATTCTTTGCATCTATACTCTGTTCACAGGTACAAAATGTCCGCTGCTGAATCACTAGGTTCTCATCAACTTAACTCATTTGCAGCGTTTCTTGAAGAAAATTTGCATACTTCCTCAGAAACATCCAAAGTTCAAAGTCCTCAAGTGAAGAAAATGGTAGATGGAAAGAGACCTCAGAAAGGAGGCAAGAGGCCAGAAACAAACACTGCTTTTGAGATACCTGAAGAAATATATGATGAATATTGCACACCTGATGAAGCAACTCACGGCAAGGAGACCAAGACTCAGCGCAGAGTGCGCATTCAGAGAATTGAGAGGAGATGGGCTAAGGAATGGAGGGAATACCGCTATGTAACCCCAAAGTACATGAAGAAATTTGCTGTGAACTCTCCATGTCCAAGACCTCCTTTAGCTGCTGGCCAACAAGCTGATCCCACCAGCATCAGGCGCGGTGAGGAATTTCCTAAAGAATGGGCCAAGCACCAAGCCAAATTGGCTAAAATTGCAAAAGAAACAGTGAAGAAATTCAATGAGGATTCTCAAGCTGCTGCTGAGGCCTCTGCCAGTAAGCCTAAAAAGGCTATGCCGAAGAAATCAGCTGTGAAGCCGAGTTCCTCAACAGCAATGCCCTCACGGCCAAGTTCTTCAAAGTCAAAGCCCTCAAGGCAAATTCCTCAGGCAACTTCTTCAAGGGCAGTACCAATCCCCTCTGTTGCCACAAAATCCTCAGCTGCTGCCACAAAGTCCCCAACACCAGTGCACCTTGCAACGTGTCAACGGACTGCAGGCTTTTCAATTGCTTCTGGAGCATCTGAAAGTTCCTCAGCTCCACCACAGTCTTCAACTGGTCCAACTGTGCTGAAGAAAAAGGCCACTACTGGACGTGGAACGAGGCCAATTCCTCATAAGAAACAAGTGGCGTTCCAAGTTCCGTCTGATGATGATGAAGAACTTGCTGAAATCATCAGGGACAGACAAGAAAGGGCTGCTAGAGCCAAAGGCAGTTCTGTGCCTCTAATGCTGGATCCGAAGAAGATCCTCGACTTCATTGACCTCTGGCACAAAGATCCAAACACTCCACTGCCTGACCTAAACCTCACTCCTGGTCAAAGTCATATGTTGACGGCATTCATAAGTGAAGAAAAATGGAAATTTGAAAAGGGCAGACAAGTCAAGAAAGCTCAGTACAAGAAGGAGCGTTTTCTGAAGAACAACATTCTGAACCTGTTTCCTTAAGAACTTGTAACTCTGCAAAAGGAAATCAAAGGTCTCAGTGATGAATTTGACATATATTATGCCGATTGGCTAGGTGCCAAAGTCAGGTTTGTCAAGCTTGCCAAGAACCTCAAGACTAACGTTGCAGCACCATCGCAACGACAAATTCCTCATGCTGATACTTCTGCTCAGTCTGTTGAAGAAAATGAAAGTGCAGCTGATGAAAATCAGGCTGCCCAAGAAGCTACCAGGGTTGATGAAGAAATTCCAGCTCCTAAAGACCATGCCAGGGCAACCACCAATGTTGCGCCTGAAGAACAACCCAGGTCAGCTGAAGAATTTGTTGTGCCTGAAGAAACTGAACTTGCCAGGGCAACTGCATCAGTTGTGCTTGAAGAAACTAAACCAGCTCCATCTGCTCCTCCTGCTAAATCTTTAACAGTGAAGAAAATCAGTCTTCCTTCTGCATCAGAAGTGAAGAAAACAAAAGCTGCGGAGAAGGTAGCTGTGAAGAAGAGGAAAACATCAACCACTGCAGAATCTTCAGCTCCCAAGAAAGTGAGGACTTTGACAAGTTCCTTCACTAACCCAATTGATGCTGTTCCGATCTCGATTGTACCATCAAAGGAACTCGTTCCATTTGGTGAGGAATATGTCATTCTAGATGACACAGATGAGGAAAATCCTTCTGATGCTTCTTCAGAGCAGTTGGATGAAGAAATTGAAGTGGAAGATATCCCTTCCACCCCACTGGTATCATCGCCTATGCCTTAGTTCATAGCTGAAGAGGCAGGCATTGAGGAAATTGAAGAAGACATGGACATTGGCTCAACTACGCCTGTGCTGAATGATGATTATTGGGAAAATCTTCACCCCAATTCACCATTGACCACACCTCTGCATCCAATTCCTCAGTCCCCTATGCAAACTGAAGAAATTCAAACGGGATCTGACGGACATCAAACTTCTCTTCTTTCCATTCCTGAAGACATTCCAACTGCAACAGCTGAAGAAATGGAGAATCCAATCACTGCTGAAGAACCTGAACCTTCAATTCCTTAGACAGCAGCTCCAGAGATTATGCAACAAGATGTTGTGAGACCATCAACTGCTAATCTTCAGCCCAAGCAGCAAAATCCTCATGCAAAAAGGCCAAAATTCAAGGCTGACGATTTCTTCGCTGAGCATCATTTCTTCACTGATTTCAATCCATATGACTCAGCAAGACTTCGATGCAAGCGGTTCTGGATTGCAAGCCAGATGAATTTCTATTCATCCATTCTGTTTGATAAGGACAAGGTATTTGAGCACCGGCAAATTCCTCATGTGGATATGGAGTCCATTCCCTGCTTCCAACCTGTCTTGAATGTTCTTCACGAAGCTGGGCTCCTGAATTTCTGTGCTGACATCTGCGATTGGAATGAAGAGCCAATTCTTCAATTCTATGCTACTCTGCACCTCACTGGAAATGTGGATGATGTTAATTCCTGGGTGCTTGATTGGATTACTGAGAACACTCACTACAAAGCTCCGGCCTCTGAATTGCTTCATGCCATTCCAGTCAGTCCGCCTGCTGATGGCGCAAGGCGCATGTATGAAGAACCCGAACTTTAAAATCATCTCATGCAAGTACTGATGAAGCCTTTGTGTCCAGGCCAAGCTCAGAGAACCACCTTCTTAGTGAAGGATTTGTTATATGTGCCAAGGATAATCTACCGCATCTTAACCAAAACCCTCAGTCCAATCAAAGGCCACAATTCAGAAGAAGAAGAGGTTGTTGGCATCATGAAGAATTTGCTGTTCAACATTATACATGGTATTCCCATTAATTACTATGATTTCTTCATGAGTACTTTGGCTAATGTTGCACTATCACCGTTTGAGTTGAAGCCCCATGCTCCATGGATTATGAAATTCATCAGAACCAGGTCTTCAATTCACTACAAGGCAGATTATCAGAATCACCTCAGCTTCTTGCCTCCTATTGAAGTCCTCAAAAGGACTATTTCTTCAGTGGATGAAAAGGGCAAAGCTGCTGTTATTGATGAAGGCACTCGTCCATTGGATGGTCAGTTCCGCAAAGCTGCATCTTATTCCACCAATGATGACTTTGCAACTCAAGACTCTGTTGCAAAAGTCTCAAAGCCAAATCCTCAAGCCACTGCCCCACGCGTGATGACTGATCATGAGCTTCTTCTCAGTCTTCATCAGAAGGTCGATCGCAATCACAAGTGGGTCAAGCGTCAATTTGGCTCAATTCTTCAGAACATGACTGTCACGCAAAACACTATGAAGAAGAATCATTACTATGCGCATGAAATCTTTGACCGCACTTGGGCTATTCTGTCTCATCTTTATAGTGATGAAGATCTCAAGCGGATGGGATTTCAATAGGACTTTGACTGGTCTCAGCCACCTTCGAAGAAATTCAAGAAGGTCAAAGTTCCTCAGCTGGTCACAAGTTCATATTCTTCATCGCATGAGACGGATGAAGCTGAAGATCTCAACGACACTGTGGCAGGCCCTACTTCAATGAACGACCCCGACAACACTGGCGCTCCTCCACCAACCTCAAGCTGATATTCTTGAGGGGCGTTAGTCCTCATTTTTTGTCCCTTTTGGTCATTCGATGACAAAGGGGGAGAAATTTGAGTTAGTCTTCAAGCGGGTCTTATATATGGGCTATTTTTTGTTAAGTTACAACTCTTGCTCTTCTGAGGTGTTTGCACTGATGAGTTGTAAACTTAAGTCCTATGGTGGTCTGATACTTTTGAACTGCTTTCTGCACACTTATTTCCTCAAGTACCTTAATGCACGCATGATGAATTTCGTCAGACACCATATTTCATCATGCATTTCGAATTCTTCATATCAAATGTTAAATGCGTGTATGAATTACAAGATATAAAGGGAGATCTCCATGATATTACTCTACAAATGTGCATTTGCAATCCAAAGCAAATTCTTCAATGTGCATATCTTCAGGGGGAGTTCTTCTATATCTTGCAATCAAATTCCTCAATATTAGTATTTACACTTCATATGTTTTATCCCCGTTGAAAACTTAACCTATTTGTCATCAATCACCAAAAAGGGGGAGATTGTAAGTGCATCTAGTGCCCCTTAGTGATTTTGGTGTATTAAAGACTTATAGGTTAAGGGACTAATGTGTTTGTGAGTTTACACAGGTTCTATAAGTCAACGAGGAGTTTGATATTTACGAAGAAAGTCGACCCCTAAAAATGAATGTCTTCATTTGAAGACTTTGGTTTTCTTGAAGACTTTGAAAATGAGGAAATTGGTGTGACCTTGAAGACTTTGATATTGATGCGAGGATTATGAAACATGAAGACTTTTGTTTTCATAGTTTCATTTTCTCTTTCTTGAGTCATAGGAAACACCGTACTGTTAAAGGGGGTCGAGGTAAAACTAAGGAAAAGTTTCCAAGTGATGCTCATCTCAAAGCCTACACATACCCAATCCTTTCGAGTGAAGCCACTGGAAATCTCATATAGTTGAGTCAATTTCTTCAATGACAAAGACGGAGATCTTCTGTTCTCTGAGGAATTTGTTCTGACTGAGGAGTTAGGAATTCGCCAGTGCGGATTGCCTACAAGTGAGGAACATGATAGCCCTAAGGAATTTGAGAGCTTAAATTTCCGACCATTGCTGTGCTACGCGCCAGCTGTCCCAAATATCTTATCCACCTAACGGTCATATCATTGAAGGGCATTTATGTCTTATCATGTCGGGCTGCTCCCCGGCTATAAATAGCCACCCCCTACAACCACTAGCTGGTTGGTTGCTCCGAGAGAAACTAACACTTGTCATTAAGAGCATCCCATCCTCCGAGGTCTTTGAGAGAAAATCATCAGTGAGGAAAAACCCAAACCCAACACCTAAAACCCAAAGTGATTGAGCATCACTGAAGAGATTGTTCCTGTGTGGAACTGACGCTTGTTACCTTTGAAGACTGTGCATCTTCCAGACGGTTAGGCTTCAAGGTCTAGAGCATCCAAGAGGAATTGTGCATTGCCGGGTGACCTAGATTGTGAAGGTTTGGAAGTCACCTGTGAAGACTTACCACGAGTGATTGGGCGAGGTCTGTGCGACCTTAGCTCAAGGACAATACGGTGAGGACTGTGTGTCCTCAGGTTTAAATACCTAGCCGCTCCAACCAGACGTACAACTGTCACAACAATTGGAACTGGTCTACCAAATCATTGTCTTCACCGAGCTACTGGTTCTATTTCCTCAACCCTTCCATTTCCTCATTCATGTGTTAATGAACTTGATCGTTACTGTTTGAAGACTTTGACTAAAGACTTTCTCAATTTCCTCAATCCTATTTCTTTAGTCATCTTGTCTTCTGCCTGCTTATCCTGTTACACGCTACATGTGCTCTGTGTATGTTTCATTTCATCATGATGACTATGTTCTTGTCTTGTTATGCATGCACCTGAGTACTTATTCCATTGCTAGTAGTTCATTGCTTAGGAAATTCCTCAAGTAGTATTTCCTCAGTGATGAATTCATAAAAATCGCCTATTCACCCCCCTCTAGTCGATATAACGCACTTTCAATTGGTATTAGAGCAATTTACTCCCTTGTTCTGTGTGATTTTGGTTTAATCACCTGGAGTTTTAGTTATGTCGACTGCAGGCATGATCAAAGTCTCGGCTGGGTGTCCTTTCTTTGATAGGATGGACTACCCCTACTGGAAGAATAAGATGCGCATGCATCTCGAGGCAATTGACAACGATCTCTGGTACATTGTGGAAAATGGCGTTCCCTCTGTCACTCCTTCCGTGAACGCTGCTGATGTGAAGAGATTCATGCAACTTGACTCTCAAGCGAAGAATATCATATGGCCATCTTAGCCATGACCTTACGTTTGGCTTAAGTGCCAAAGGGAAGTAGTTGGCGAACACCTTCTCATCTCTTCCTCCGGCGGCTTGAACAGCGATGGTGTAGATGCTCAAGAACTTTGCCGGGTTCAGCCTTCCATCATAGTTTTCTGGTATCTCTGGCTTGAAAACACAGGCAGATGGCCAATGGACTTGCCGCAACTCGCGAGTGAAGGCGGGGCACCCAACCTCGAAAGGCAAGTATCCGCCGTCATTGGGCGCGGGTTCGTCGACGTCTGGGCCATTGCGCCTGTCGGATTGGCGGCAGGTTTCACGGCGTCGTTCTATAGTGACGCGCACGTCTTCCCTTCACCGATCTTCCAGGACCTGCCGTTGATCTCGACAGGCCCGAGGATCAAATGAAGCCATTGATGCCTCATCGGGCTCCTGGTCATGTGGCTCAGGCCACAGCCTCTGCGTTGGCTGCCAGGGAGGGGATTGCACCATTGGAGTGGCCCCCTCGACGCGGCCAGCGGCTCGGATCATGGCCGTTGCTTGCGAGCGCCATGGCGGGCCTGCCCGCTGTGATCCTCCTGCTTCAGTAAAACCGATCAAACTCTGGATTGTGGCTCTCCACTCATCCATTTGATCAGCCGCTGGCGGGAATCTCAGTAGGAGTTGGGCTCGCGCCATGGCTTCTGAAGCAGTGCTTGGCATAGACAATGGCCTAGACCGTGACATCGCTTGACTCCTGATGGTACCAGCAATGGCGGCGCCGTGTTCTCGTCGCCGTGAGCCGGCCGCCGTGATGGCACGGTGGCGAGAAGGGTGCGCCTAGGGGTTGACGACCCCGTTTGGCGCTTTGTCTTTGTTACCCTGCCCTGGGGATGGCGCGCGCCCGTAGCTGCGCCTGTAGTAGGGACAACTAGGGCGTCACGACTCACACTAGAGCGGGCGTTGTCGCTGCGGCTGCGC
Source organism: Thinopyrum elongatum (assembly GCA_011799875.1). Classification (NCBI taxonomy): domain Eukaryota; kingdom Viridiplantae; phylum Streptophyta; class Magnoliopsida; order Poales; family Poaceae; genus Thinopyrum; species Thinopyrum elongatum. The sequence continues at coordinate 206,781,470 of CM022300.1, read as the reverse complement.
CATCCAGCACGGTGGGGAGGTGGAGACTGAACATTCTCCCCACCCGCTCCTTGTGGAACCCTCGGCCATGGGGATGCTACTGGTGTCACCCTCCCTCGGCGTCTTCTGCCCCCGCTTCGGCCGCGGGGCAACGATGACAGCGCCGCCTGCAACGGTCATGTCCCCCACGGCGTCCGCGCCCCCCAACGCTGCCACAACACCCATAGTATCAGTGGCTGCATGCGAGGGGGCCTTCGAGGTGGAAGGGTGAGCTGTTGTGCCGGACTTTTTCTTGGGTGCCATGGATGATGAGGCTATTGATGAAGACATTCATGATGAAGATCGACGCGCTGTTCATAACCTCGGGTTCGCGCAAGCGCTTCCCCCTACCTGGCGTGCCAAAGATGTCGTGGTGGAACACGATCACCTATGGGGCCATCAGCCCCTTGTGGTTCGGCAAGGGGGAGATCACGTTGCACAAAGGGCGGAGGCCATGGGACAGCACGGCAGAGGTGACGCTGGTGATTTTTACCCAGGTTCGGGCCGCTGTGAAGCGTAAAACCCTACTCCTGCTTTGGTGGATTGAAGAGAGGACTGTGGTGGTCACGTAGTGCTCGAGCCCGGCAAGGTCGCCTCGGGGGGGAGCAGCTACGCGCGTATGAGTGTACAATGGTCCGAATCCTTTCTTAGGTTGCCATGGCCCTCCTTTTATAGGCTAAGGGGTTACCACAGTGGCAAAACAGTCATTATCTACTGATTCGATAGCCAATCGTGCTATCATACCTAACTCTGGCAGTTAGGACAAAGTGCATTAAATGCACTGCTAGGTGTCACGCTGTGGATGCATCCCGGCAAGCCTGCCGCGCCGCTTAACCATCTTCCACCTGTCTGCATGACACGCCTCTGGACGGGTGTTATATAGAGGGAATCTCCCTTCCAAATGGCTGCCACGTGCCCTTTTAAGATTGTGTATGGTTTCCTACCTCGTGCATCCATTGATTTGTTGCCTCTTCCATCTTTGGAGAAGGTTAATTTTGATGCTAAACAACATGCTGAATTGATCTTAAAAATGCATGAGTTAACTAAGGAAAATATTTACCGCATGAATGGTAAATATAAACTTGCTGAAGATAAGGGCAGGAAACATGTTGTCTTTGCACGTGGGGATCTTGTTTGGTTACATTTGCGTAAGGATAAGTTTCCTGATTTGCGCAAGTCAAAGCTAATGCCACGCGCTGATGGTCCTTTTAATGTGTTAGAGAAAATAAATGATAATGCATATAAACTTGAGCTACCTGCAGATTTTGGGGTTAGTCCCACTTTTAACATTGCAGATTTGAAGCCTTACTTGGGTGAGGAAGACGTGCTTCCCTGGACGACGACTTCAATTCAAGAAGGAAGGACGACAAGGACATCAATACTACAGTTACACCCAAGATCTCTGCAGCTACATATACTGGACCAATTACTAGAGCTCGCGCACGCCAATTAAATTATTAGGTACTTTTGTTTCTTGGCAATGGTTCTAATGTTCATGAGAACAAGATGCTGCCTAAATTGGATACATTTGTTTTGCTTACAAATGAAGGGCCTAGCCTGGACGAGAAGGATGAACATTGGAGCAAGATCAAGCATGGAAAGGACGGCATGCGCAAGGGAAACAAGAACGGAGTTTCAAGTGATGATTTCAGGACTTTGAAGCCGCCATAATGAGTGCATGAAGGCTTGGACGAAATATACAAGATGCTACTTCATAATTTTTGTTCAGAGGCTATTATAGGTGCTGTGTCACCTTATTATTGGGCCAGGCCCATGTAATTTCGAAACACTTCAATATAGGCTATTTTTAGAGTCCATATTTGTGGGGAAACAGAGTTAGGGTTGGTTTTGGACCCCACCTCCAAGGGGTCACGAAATCCCCCTCTATTTCTCCATATATACAGCCCTTAGGGCATCATTTAGACTTTGGGTTTTGTTTAGATTAAAAGTTCGCGATAGCTCGCGCACTTCGTTGGTGTTCAACGACTAGACAAAGAAGTCAGAGAACCCCACTTTGATCAATAAAGCTTTCCTCTTAAATTTGCAATATCCAGATTGCAATCCCAGTTTCTTGCTTGTTCTTCATTTCCCTACAGGAAACAGACCTTCGTGGTCAGGTTGATCATGCTCCGGCGTGGTCAATAACCTCTCAGAGTTGGTTTAGCGATTGCTAAGGCGCGACGCCCTCGCACGTTCGTAGTCGGATCGTCAAAGTCTACTCCACCAAAAACGATAGCAACCATCTCATCGAAAGACATGACACCTTTGCCTCTATCAGGGAGACTGTTGGAAATATGCCCTAGAGGCAATAATAAAATGGTTATTACCATATTTCCCGTTCATGATAAATGTTTATTATTCATGCTAGAATTGTATTGACCAGAAACTTAAATACATGTGTGGATACATAAACAACACCATGTCCCTAGTAAGCCTCTACTAGACTAGCTCGTTGATTAAAGATGGTTAAGGTTTCCAAACCATGGACATGAGTTGTCATTTGGTAACGGGATCACATCATTAGGAGAATGATGTGATGGACAGACCCAACCGTAAGCTTAGCATCAGGTCATTTAGTTATTTGCTATAGCTTTCTTCGTGTCAAGGATCTGTTCCTTAGACCATGAGATTGTGCGACTCCCTGACACCAGAGGAATACTTACTGTGTATCCAAACATCACTTTGTAACTGGGTGATCATAAAGGTGCTCTACAGGTATCTCTGAAGGTGTTTGTTGGGTTGGCACGGATCGAGTCTGGGATTTGTCACTCCGTATGACGGAGAGATATCTGTGGGCCCTCTCGGTAATACAACATTACAAGAAGCTTCCAAGCCTGTGACTAATGAGTTTAGTCACGGGATCTTGTATTACGGAAACGAGTAAAGAGACTTGTCGGTAACGAGATTGAACTAGGTATGGAGATACCAACGATCGAATCTCGGGCAAGTAACATATCACCGGACAAAGGGAATTGCATACGGGATTAACCGAATCCTTGACATCGTGGTTCAACCGATGAAAGATCTTCATAGAATATGTAGGAACCAATATGGGCATCCAGGTTCCGCTATTGGTTATTGACCGGAGAGGTGCCTTGGTCATGTCTACATCATTCTCGAACCGGTAGGGTCCGCACGCTTAACGTTCGGTGACGCTAGAGTAATATTAGGATATGCATGTTGGTGACCGAATACTGTTCGGAGTCCTGGATGGGATCCGGGATGTCACTAGGAGCTTCAGAATGGTCCGGAGGTAAAGATTTAGGGTTCCGGAAAAAGTTTCATTTTTTCAGTATTCTACCAGGAAGCTTCTAGAAGGTTCCGGAAACTTCTGGATGAGTTCGAAAGTCCACCGAGGATTCCACCACATCCCAAAGGGTCATAATGGGATGAGGGGAGGCACCCTGGCCTTATTGGGCCAGGCTCACAAGTCCCCCAAGGTCCATGTGGCTTGAGAGAGGTGGAAAGTCCACCTATGTATGGAAAAGGAGGGAATTGGACTAGGAGTCCAACTCCTCCCCCATGGTGCGCCCCTAGGGTTTGGAGGGCTGGCCACCACGCCCCTCCACCAATATATATAGAGGGGAGGGGGCGCCCCCAAGAGCACACACAAGCCCTTGACCCCCCTCTCTCCCGTTACTTCATAACTCTTCCGTCTTTGTTGTTTCTGTAGCGCTCGGCATAGCCCTGCCGGAATCACTCGACCACCATCACCATCACGCCGTTGTGCTTCCGGCGATCCCATCTAATTCTCCTCCCCCGCTTGCTGGATCAAGGAGGAGGAGACATCATTGAGCCGTTCGTGTGCTGAACACGGACGTGTTGTCCGTTCAGTACTTCATCGGTTTGGATCGCGATTGGATCGTGACGAGTACGACTACATCAACCGCGTGATATACGCTTCCGCTTAATAGTCTATGAGGGTACGTAGACACACTCTCCCCTCTTGTTGTTATGCTTCTCCTAGATAGATCTTGGGTGTTCGTAGGAATTTTTTTGATTTTCATGCAACATTCCCCAACATATTTTTTCTAGGGCAAATGGCATCATATAGGAGAAGATGGGTCTCAGAGGCCGGCTAGGGGCCCCACAAGGTACTAGGGTGCGCCCAAGGGGGGTGGCCGCGCCCTAGTGCCTTGTGGGTGACTGGTGGGTCCCGTCTGGTATTTCTTTGCTCCAGTATTTTTTATATATTCCATAAAAATTCTCCGTGAAATTTCAGCTCATTTGGAGTTGTGCAGAATAGGTATCTCTAATATAGCTTTTCAGGTTCAGAATTCCAGCTGCCGGCAATCTCCCTCTTCATGTAAATCTTGCAAATTAAGAGAGAAAAGGCACTAGAATTGCATCACAAAGTATTATATTGATCAAGAACATTATAAATAACAGTGGGAAAACATGATGCAAAATGGACGTATCAACTCCCCCAAGCTTAGACCTCGCTTGTCCTCAAGCGAAAGCCGATATCGATAATCACAACCACATGTTTAGAAAGAGAGGTGTCGATAAAATACAAATACGAACATAGTAGCATCATGATCATTATCATAGCAGCAATATATTATCATAAAACTTCTCATGAGCAAGTAACAATTCATCACAATAATGAAGTATAAAGCATAAACTTTCTTAAAAACTAACAAACTATGTTCTTAGTCAACAAAGCAATTGCAATTCATCATATTTTCAGGACGAGTATCATGTAAGAGCTCTTGTTTAGCAAGTCCACATACACAACTATCATTTAATCTTCTATGATTGCTGACACTCACGACATATATATGGAGGAAAAGTTTCAGTCAGACACATAGAAAGATAGGGGCTTATAGTTTCGCCTCCCAACTTATTTACCTCAAGGGTACTATCAACAATAATAACTCATGATCACTCATATCCAACTGGATATATATGTCTAGATCTTCCCCAACACATGATGCTTGCAAAGAGAAAAATGAAAAAGGAATAGAGAAGAACACTCTTGGCTCTTGCATAAAAAGTAAATACAGAAAAGTAAAAGATAGGCCCTTCGCAGGGGGAAGCAGATGTTGTCATGCGCTATTATTTTTGGATGTGCAAGCTCTTAATGTAAAGGAAAGCCACTTTATATTGCCCCTTGTGATAGCAACCTTTATTATGCAGTCCATCGCTTTTATTTATTTACCATCACAAGATCGTACAAAGCTTATTTTTCCTTACAATAAAAGATCATACATATTTAGGAGCAATTTTTATTGCTTTATGAATTCATGACAACTTACTTGAAGGATCTTATTCAATCCATAGGTAGATATAGTGGACTCTCTATCGGATTCAGGGCTCCGCAGACCCAAAGAAGGTTCGAACTCTGGGGCGTGTGCGAAGAACTCAACCTCTCCAGCCAACCAACCCGTCACCCTACAGCCTAGCTCGATGAACAAGAAAGAAGATGGACACGACAGTTTACCTAGGTTCGGGCCACCTTGCGGTGTAAGACCCTACTCCTGCTTTGTGGTGGATTTGCCTCACGAGGGGCTGAGGATGAACTAGTACAGAGGATGAACAAGCTCGCGAGGCTCGCTCTGGTGAGAATGAGTCGACCTGGGATCGGATCCCCTCTAAGGTGGTGGCTAACCTATATTTATAGCGGCCTCGGTCCTCTTCCCCAAAAACGAAGGCGGGAAGGGATTCCACAACAGCCAATTTGAAAGGGGACAAGTAGTACATCTTATCCTGATGAAAGGTGGTCTTCTCCTGCAAAGCTCTGGTCGTGACGCTGCGGTGGGCTCGGTGATGACATCCGTCCTGCCGTCCTGGTGGTCCTGGTCTCGTTGCACGGGAATGGAAACCTTTGGCTGATTTCTCGGGACCCCGCGCCTGCGCTTGCCTCCTTAGCACCAAAGAGGAAACCTGCTCCTCTGCGCCCGCTGGTGCCCGCCTGGCCTTGGTCGTCATGGCTTGCGTCATCGCAACCTCATGAGGTTGGGCACTTGCATAGGAAACTCCGCTCCTCAGGAGCAGCCCAAGGGTGGCCGCTCCCTCAGGAGGTCTTGGCGTCATCTCCCTCGCAATGCTTGGCCCCTTGCGAGGGTCTTGTCTTGTTGGTGCTGAAGCTGGGCCGTACCAGGCCGCCGATGGAGCCACGCCGTGGGCCGCAGGCAGGCAAGTCTGGGTACCCTGGTTCCCAGAACGCCGACAGTAGCCCCCGGGCGCAAGGCGCGCTCGAACTTGGCTTCGAGGCGAAGCCAAAGGGCAAGGGCAAAGCGGCGAGGGCCCCAATTGCCTGCGGACCGAGCCAACGCATGGCGCTTGATGGGACGTGGGTGTCTCCACTTCCCGACGCCGCCCCGGCAACTGTCCAAGCTGACAAAAAGACTGGCGCCCGCACCGCACCATCGTTACCTTCTCTTCGCATTGCTCTAGATCCCCTTTCCTCCTGCCGAGAACACCTCCAGATCTAGTCGAATTCCTCCTCCCTCCCGCATCTCTTCTCCAAGTTCTTTGCAGATGGCATCTGGGAAGGCGAAGCCAGCCGCCTAGGCCGCGAGCTCCTCTTCTTCTCCCGCACCGGCCCTCGGCGCATCCTCCATTACCGAGGAGAGGCACCTCGCCACTGCGCTCTCACTGATGGCGAGCAGTGACAATGAGTCGATGCTCCTGGCAGGCTCCGCTGACCAAAGGACCCTGGCGGGGACGTTCTATCCTTCTTCCTCCATAGTGTCTTCGCGGGGCTCACCCCGCCTTTCTCCGAGTTCTTCTCCGCCGTCCTCGACCATTACTAGGTTCAGGCTCTGCATCTTCAGCCCAATTCCATCCTTCTCCTGTCGATCTTCGCCTTTTACTGCGAGGCGTTCGTGGGCGTGATGCCTTCCGTTGCGCTCCTCCGCCATTTCTTCTATCTCCGGATGCACGACCCAACCCAGCGTTCAGGCTGCGTCTCCTTTGCCGTGGTCCATAGTGGCAACGCGCTCATGAGGGCCGGGAAGAAGGTGGAGAACTTTCGGTGCAAGTGGGTCTTCATGGACGCCAGGGGCCTCCATGCGCGGCTAGAGTTGCCAACCGAGCTGCCGGAGAAGCTTGATTGGTGGGGTCATGAGAAGCTCACCGACCCCTGAGCGGTGCCAGTCCTGAAGAAGATGATGGCGGACATGGAGGCTGGGGCATTGACGGGGGCCATGCTTGTCAAGGAGTTCCTGACGCAGCGCCTGGCCCCGCTCCAAGCACACTCGCGCCCCATGTGGGAGTTCAAGGGCGCAGAGGATGACATCCGGCTACGCTCGAGGAGCCTGACGGGCGAGGAGCTGGACAAGTGTCGGCGTACGACACCTATGGGAGCCGAAAGACCCCTTTATGGTTCGGCAGGGAGAGAGGTATGCACAAAGAGCAGAACCGATGATCAACGTGAGGGGATTTTTACCCAGGTTCGGGCCGCTGATCAGCGTAAAACCCTACTCCTGCTTTAGTTTATTACCAAGGTTTCCGTCCCAGTTCTTGGAGCGCTTGCAATGAACAGTGTGTTCGTGCAGCAGCTACGCATGCAGAATGGGCCGAGAGTGCTCTCTCTAGAGTTCCTCCCCTGTAGCAGTTGCCTTGGGCCTCCTTTTATATGATCAAAGGGGTCAACACAGTGGCAAACTGCCCATATGCAAGGTGTAAAGTAGCTACATGGTTATCATACCTAACCACTGATGGTTTAGGACAAATGCATTTAATGCACCATGAGGTGTCCGTTTAGGTGTCCTTACTTTCTTGGGGATGGAAAAAGGGGCCATCCCATCAGCACCGCTTAAGCTCGCCTCCACTAGCGCCTTGCCACGCATCCAGAGATGGGACCAGAATGCCAGGTCGGTCGCTGCGCTGGAGCGGTGGCGCAGTGGCGGAACCTTGCCGGAGTCGGCGGGATACCCCGGCAAGATCTTGCCGGGAGCCGAGCCTTTGGTCTCCAGTTCTCCTTATCTTCTGATCCTTGGCTTGAATATCTCTTTGATAACCTTGGATTGATCTTCAGCTGTCCCCCCGACAAGCCTTGCCGCAGTTATGGCTACAACTGCCCGTGCACAAGTATGGGGTACTAAAGGCCCAATATTTAGTACACCGATAGGAGCCCCCGGGCCTAGGCCACACATGAGTGCAAGGCATTGTTGGGCTAGGCCCAAACAGTGCACGGGCATGCGTGGCAGGGGTTAACTGCTCGTAATCATTCCGCTTACTGCGCTTCCCCACTATGCGTGTTGAATGCGCGACGTGGGAAGCGTGCGCTGAATGGCCACGGCCGCAGCGCGCTCGCATAGGCGTATTCACATTGGGCAGTAAAAGAGGCAGCCTCGCTCCTCCCCCATAAAAAAGGAATCTGCAAAGGCGCTGCCCATTTACCCCTTCTTCTTTCCAATCTGGAATCCGCCATTACCTTCTCTCTCCCGAGCCCAGAGCAGAACTTCTCCTCATCCGCTCACCGCCCCCGCACCTGCTCTATCCTCGGCTTTCACCTTCGCAACCACCATGCCGCCCAAGGCTAGCAAGAGCAAGGGCAAGGAGACGAAAGCCGATGTCCCGGAGAGCGAGCTGGTGAAGATGCGGAAGAAGTACGTCGTCTTCGCTCCGACGCTCGACGCGGAAGCCTTAAAGAATCGGTACCAGTGCATGTGGGCGAGGGAGACAAAGGCTCACCCCGCGACTCGCGTGGCCCCAGTTTCTTCTTCCAAAGGCGGACCTGATAGATATCCCTTCTTTGCCGCTTATTTTTATTGCGGGCTCTGCCCTCCATTCTCCGATTTATTCAACGACATCATGTATACATACGGCTTCCATCTCCTGGATTTCACGCCGAATGCCGTAACATGCATGTCGATTTTTGCTCATCTTTGCAAAAACTTTGCCGGAGTAGTTCCCAACACTGCTCTCTTCCGCCATTACTTTATTTCTCGCCTCCAAAAAGGGGAAGCCCTTTCCGGTTCTATCGCCTGGATCCCAAGGGCATGGAACAAGGAGATATATCCAGATGGAGTTTACCGCGAGAAGTGGGAAGAATGGCGGTCCGAGTGGTGCTGGATTAAGGAAGCATATCCCCATCCATTCTGTTCACCCTGACGGCAGAAGGCAGTCTATGGCGATGACTGGAGTGATCTCGATGCTCAAGATGACAAGCTCATGATCGCTACGACCAGGATCCTCCGTTTGAAAGCTGCCGGGCTCACAATAGAGATGATTGGCTCTGATTTCCTTCGCCGTCGCATCGCCCCTCTGCAGAATAAGGGGAGACCAGCTTGGGAGTTCCAGAACGCAGCAGATATCATGAGGCTGCGCCCTGGACTGAACAATAACTTGACAATTATGCAGCTTGGTGCTCTCCGCCACAGGCTATTTCAGCGCGAGGACAAGCATAGGTTGCCGGCGAGAATTATCCCTTTGTGCAACAACTCCGCCCTGGGGTCAATCATCGCCGCAATGCCAATGTTCAACGCCCATGGCCTTGACGCGACCTGGATCGAGCCATCTACGGAGGAGGCACAAAAGTTCTTCGACAACTTGTCGGAGAGGGCCGTCCGGGAAGAAACAAACCTCGTCCGCGCCACCACTGATGAAGAAGTGGCGTATATTGCCACTAGAGTGGAAGAGGCGAATCTTGCCGCGGAGGCCGGCAGCGTCGGCTTCACAGAATGGGAAACTAGTGACGCAGAAGTCGTACTGGAGGAGAAACCTGCCGGGGAGGACAAGGCTACCGGGGAACAGAGCGGCGCAGTCGCCGAGAACTCATCTGATGAGGATGCAACCAAAGAATAGCCGCAGGAGGAGCCCCCAGCTCCAAAGAAGGCAAAACATGTCCTTCGGAAAGCCGCCTCTGGCGTCCCAGCAAGCCAAACTTCTTCGAGCAGTGAGGCTCTCGGCAAGAAGGCGGCCAGCAAGGCTGCACCGCGGCAAGGAGTTCGACAGCAACCCGTGCGGCGCACGAGACACACACCTGCGGCAACCATTGGGGCAGCAGGGGCGTCTCACACAACAGCACCGGAGGCTGAGGCGGCAGAGTCACGCCAACCCCCTGCACCTGCTACAGCCAAGCGACCCAGGACCCCTCCTCTACCTCCCCATACGGACACCGCAACAGAGGTCAATTTCGACATCTCCGGCTTCAGTCCGGAACGAGAAGAGGAAGAGTAAGCATCCTGTCACAGTCTTTATCTCCCAAATTCTGAATTCGATTGATCTTATTGCCTTGCTTTGTCTTGTCTCTGCAGTGAGGCAGAAACTTTGGCGGAAATGATGGTGAAGAGGGCGAAGATCTCCACGGGCTATGAGCCCCCGACAAGCTCTGCAAGCGTGCCAGAAACTATTACCATCAGCCCAGAGCTTAGCCCTCGACGCAGCCCCCAGCACAGCCCCCAGCGTGAGTCCACTACTCGTTTTCCATCTGGCGGGTGCTGAGGTTTCTACCTTCGCTGCTTATATCTTTGGGCTTGCAGGAGAAGAACAGCAACATGGAGAGTCATTGGAGGACGCCCCCGTCGTGCCGCCTCCGTCAACCACGCCGCCCACAAGCGCATCTCCGGCAAGAGCTCCTACCGACGAGCTTACCTTGGAAGAGGAGGAGCCAGCAAACATGGGCACCGGCAACCTTTTCCCGGCAACCAATGTTGCCGGGAGGGGTGAAGCTACCCCTCAACAGCTCGACGCAGGTGACTACTTTCCTCAGAGCACTTGTTATTCTTTCCTTTACCTTTCTGAACTCCAGTCTTTATTTGATTTTGCTTCCCTCCTTCGTCCTCCAGAATTCACTGTGATGGAACACATGGAGGTCGACGTTGTCATCGAGGAGACAGCCAGAGACGCTGCCGCCGAAGCTGACAGGATCACTACTAGCGAGGCCGCCAAGGATGCCACCGTCGAGATCAGCGAAGCTGCTGCCGAGGAAGCCACCAAGGAACTTGCCGAGAGGGCCGGCGAGGAGACTGATGACTGTACTGACGGCATTCCTACCGCAGGAGCGCCAGGCGCTACACCGGCCACAGAGCCCCCAGCCACCGGTGAGACGATTGCCGAAGATCAACCATCGACATCTGAGGCTCCCTCATTGAGCAAATATCTCAAGGTTGGCGACAACCTATTCATCAACTTACCGGGGACGACAAGTATTGGAGCACTGACCGAAGGGGAAATTTTTGATGAAGAAGTCATCACTGCTGCCGGGCTCGAGATCGTCGATGAACCAAGCGCCAGCAGCGGCAAATCTGAAGAAGATCAGCTCCTCCAGGCCATGGGCGATAATTTCCGCAAGCTCCAAGCGCTCCACCGTGCTCGAAAGGAGAAGGCAGACTCCAGAGCTGCAGTTGTCGAAGCAGCTGAGGCGGATTTCCAGAAGCGCGTTGAGCAAATGCAGATCTGGTACGCCGAGGCCCTTCAGGAGTTGACCGCCAGCCGGGAACAAGTGAGCCAAAGCTGGACGGAGCTCCTCCTGAAGCAATCTGACATAGAGAGGGCGCAAGAGGAAGCTGCGCAAAGGGTTGCCGCTGAGGATGCTCTCTTGACGCAGCACCGCATTGGGCTTGACACTCACGAAGAAGATCTTGCCGCGCGTGAGCAGGCACTTGTCGCCAAACTCCGCGGCAAGGACGAGAAAATTGAAAAACTTGTCGCACAGCGGACCCAGGAGCTGGAGCAGAAGCACAAGGAGGCGCTCGAAGCTTCAACTATAGATCACGCCAGCAAGCTCAAAGAAGCCATCAATGCCGCCGAGGCCGCAGAGGCCGCCAAGAACGAGCTGAGCAACAAAGTGAAAGGGCTGGAGGCAGATTTTGAGGAACACAGCAAGGAGCTCTCGACGCTCAAAGGTGATAGGGAGAAAACTCTCCACAGCCTGGCGGAGATGCAAATTTCTATATCCGACAAGACCAAGCAGCTCTCTTCAGCCAACGATGCCATTGCCGATCTGAGGCTGAAGCTGACCATGCTGGAAAAGTCTCTTAAGGACGGCAGGGCCCGCGAAAAGGCCCTGAGCAAAGATCTCCAGGAAGAGAGGAACTTGCTTAATAGCGCTGCCGCCGCCCAAATTGACTATGAGAAGGGTGTGAAAATCTGGACCGATCGCCTTGTCGACACCGCGGAGAAGCTCACAGCGCAACTGTCAACCATGGGCCGGGAGGGCCTGCAAAACTTCAGGCATTCCTCTGAAGAAAGGATATCCCCGAGCGACAGGCTGGCCATGTTCTTCGAAAGCATCATTGATGCTCTGAAGCTGCTCCAGTCCAACCGAGCGACCCAACTGGCCAATGAATCCCGCAAGCTTTGCCGGGTCGTCCTCCACAAGGTGCTCATCAAGGTGGTGCATAAGAACCCTGGTATTGACCTCACCAACGTGCTCAACTGCTTGCCGAAGGATGCAGATCTCCAGGCACTCGAGAAGCTTGTCGCGCCCATCCTTGAGAAGGTAGATTCAATCAAGAGAGTTGAAGGCCAGCGTAGGGACTAGCCGTCTCTCTTTTCCTTGCCGCCACCGTTCCATGCCAAAGACAATTTAGTCTTAAGTTAGAACTGCGGCAACTATCGATGTAATATAACTTGCTATGATTGAGTACATGCATGCTATTTGCCCTGTCCGATTTCTTTCCATATGATATATGCCCTACGCTTGCTGGAAACTTGCCGGCGCGCAACCTGCCGCGAGCGCTGGGTGCGGGACTTCAGCAGCCTGCTGGAGGTGCAGCAGCCGGCAAGACACCTTGGCGTTCTTGGCGCAGCCACTTATACTGTTGAGCGGACTCGAAACAAAATAAGGGCGCAACCAATTATGACAAGGGTTCCTTCGCGTGCAGGTTTCCATACAAGGGCCGAAATCGTCTAAAGAAAATAGCCTGATGGTAAAAATTGAAAAACTTGCTCAAAGTTTCGCAACTTAGCTTTCTGTCGCTGTACTCCTTCCGGCAAGACATCAATTCTGAACATCGCCCATTGGTATCCATACCTTCCTTCCTCCCCCCCGGCAAACTTGCGCGCGAGGGAACCTTAATATCTCAGACAAGCATGCATATATATAAACATGGAGATCAACAAGAAATGTACAACACTTAAGCTTATTCAACTGCGCACAGGGTCTATGCCTGGCTTTGTACAAAGGATTATATGCCTTGCCGGCAAGACTCGTACAAAAGGAGGTTGCCGGGGGCCCCCGGCAACCGCGCCTTATGGGTAAAACTTGCGAAGATGTTCGATATTCCAGGAGTTGCTCACTGGAATGCCATCCTCGGTCTCCAGGCGGATAGCGCCGGGCCTGGTGACTCGTACTACCCGATAAGGGCCTTCCCACTTCGGCGTTAACTTGTTTGAATTCTTGGCGGACTGAATCCGCCGAAGAACAAGGTCGCCTTCCTCAAGGCTTCGGGCGTGAACTTTGCGGCTATGGTAGCGGCGCAAAGCTTGTTGGTAGCGTGCAGCTCGCACAGCAGCCTGAAGATGATCCTCCTCAAGGAGCACAGCTTCATCTTGTCGCAGTTGCTCTTGCTCAAGCTCATCATAAGCGAGCACTCGAGGTGACCCGTATATGAGTTTCGTGGGGAGAACTGCTTCCGCTCCATAAACCAAAGCGAAGGGTGTCTGGCCAGTGGCTCGATTTGGTGTCGTTCTGATTGACCAAAGAACCGACGGCAACTCATCAATCCAGCGCCTTCCGCACTTTTTCAGCTTGTCAAAAGTCCTGGTCCTGAGACCGTGCATCACTTCAGCATTAGCCCTCTCCGCTTGGCCGTTGCTTCTCGGGTGGGCAACAAAGGCAAAACAAATCTTGCCGCCAAGGTCTTGGACGTATTGCATGAAGGTGCGACTTGTGAACTGTGTGCCGTTGTCGGTGATGATCCTGTTGGGCACACCGAAACGACAAACTATCCCTTTAAAGAACTTGATGGCTGATTGTGCTGTCACCTTCCTCACCGCCTCCACCTCTGGCCACTTTGTGAACTTGTCGATTGGAATGTACAAGTACTCAAAGTGCCCGGTAGCACGGGGAAAAGGGCCCAGTATGTTGAGCCCCCAGACCAAAAATGGCCAGGAGAGAGGGATTGTCTGAAGAGCTTGAGCTGGCTGATGCGATTTCTTTGAATGAAACTGGCACGCTTCACACTTGGTTACTAGTGCAGCTACATCCTAGAGAGCAGTGGGCCAAAAGAAACCTTGTCGGAATGCCTTTCCGACAAGCGCTCTTGATCCTATGTGGGAGCCAAATATGCCTCCATGTATCTCTGCCAACAGCTCCAGTCCATCTTCCCGAGGAATACACTTCAATTTCACACCGTTCAGTCTCTTCCTGTACAGAACGCCATCGACGAACTGGTACATGCTAGACTGACGGGCTACTTTTTCCGCTTCTTCCTGCTCCTCAGGGAGTTCTCCTGTCTGAAGAAAATGGACAATGGGATGTGCCCAAGCTGGAGCCTGGGGCTCGACAACTAGGACTAAAGGCATCTCTTCTGCCGGGGGAACTTTTGTCTCGATGGCAAGGGCCTGAGCCCCTGCTAGAGCCTGTCGTTCCCCGGCAGGCTTGCCGCTGATCCCGGCGACTTCCTTGCCGGCGGCTCTTGGGACCTCTGCCGGAAAGTACTGACCAGAATTCAACTTCCTTCTCTTTTCTTGCCTCATTGATGGCGCTACAGATGGATGAGTTAAACGGAGCACAAAAGTTCCTGGTTCCACAGGTAACTTGAGGGCAGCGCGCTTTGATAGGTCATCAGCAATACTGTTGTCGGCACGAGGAATGTGCTTTGTTTGCAGACCGTCAAAGCGCTCTTCCATTTTTGTCACCTCATCCACATAGGCTTGCATCAATGGACTCTGATAATTTTTGTTGACTTGCCTGACAACAAGCTGCGAATCGCCTCTGATGATGAGTTTCTTGATACCAAGGTCTGCCGTGATCCTGAGACCGGCAATCAGGCCTTCGTGCTCCGCAGTATTGTTTGTCGAGCTCTCCCGGGGAAAATGCATCTGAATTACATACTTGAGGTGCTCTCCGGTCGGTGCGACAAGCAGCACGCCAGCACCGGCGCCTTACAGCGTGAAAGCGCCATCAAAGTACATAACCCATTCTCGATCTGTTTCCCTGCCGGGCAGAGTCGTTTCTTGAATCTCGTCATCTAGCGGTGGGGTCCATTCCGCAATGAACTCCGCCAAGGCTCTGCTCTGAATTGCTGAAGTACTTTCAAACTTGAGACCAAAGCTCAACAGTTCCAACGCCCACTCCACAATCCTGCCAGTTGCCTCTGGATTTCGCAAAATCCGCTGCAACGGGAAGCGAGTGACGACGGTGATCTCATGTGCTTGGAAATAGTGGCGCAGCTTCCTCGAGGCCATGAGAAGGCCGAAGAGCAATTTCTGCACACCAGAGTATCTTGACCTAGCTCCATGTAAAAGGGAGCTGACAAAATAAACTGGACGCTGCACCATCTTCCTGTTTTGCACTGATTCCTCTGACTGCGCAGATCCTGTCTTGCCGGCACCAGACCTTGCCGGGGAAGATCCCAGTGCGTCACTCGACGATCCTGCCGCTGCCGTTGCCCCCTCGTCGACTTCTCTCTGTGCCACTAATGCAGCACTAACCACTTGATTTGTTGCCGCTAGGTACAACAGCAACGGCTCTTGTGGTCTAGGCGCGATTAGCGTCGGTGGAGAGGAGAGGTACCTCTTCAAATCCTGCAGCGCTGCCTCCACTTCCGGAGTCCATCTCATTGGACCTGCCTTCTTCAAAATTTTGAAAAAGGGCAGGGCGTGCTCAGCGGATTTGGAGATGAACCTGCTTAAGGCAGCAACGCAGCCGGCAAGACGACGTACATCCTTGATGCGTCTTGGCGCTTCAATCTGCTTGATAGCTTTGATCTTGTCGGGGTTCGCTTCGATCCCTCGCTGAGATACAAAGAACCCGAGAAGCTTGCCGAAAGGGACGCCAAACACACACTTATCAGGATTGAGCTTTAAATTGATCTTGCACAGATTTGTAAATGTTTCTTCTAGATCTTGTATGAGCGTCGCTTTATCCTTGGTTTTGACCACTATGTCATCCATGTATGCTTCCATATTTCTATGTAGCTGAGGCTCAAAACCAATTTGGACCGCTCTCGCAAATGTAGAACCAGCACTTTTCAACCCGAAAGGCATTCGTATAAAACAATACATACCACATGGGGTGATAAATGCGGTCTTTTCTTCATCTTCTTTCGCCATGAAGATCTGATGATACCCCGAGTAGGCATCAAGGAACGATAGTAGGTCACAACCAGCAGTGGAGTCCACAATTTGGTCGATGCGCGGCAAGGGAAAATGATCCTTTGGACAGGCTTTATTGATGTCTGTATAATCAATACATAGCCTCCATTTCCCATTTGCCTTGCGCACAACAACCGGATTGGCCAACCACGTTGGGTGAAGCACTCCTCTGACCAAACCTGCAGCTTCTAACTTCCTGATTTCTTCGGCAATAAATTCTTGCAGCTCCAAGGCCTGCTTTCTCACCCTCTGCTTGACGGGCCACGCGTGAGGATAGACAGCAAGGTGGTGCTCAATTACCTCCCTGGGAACACCGGGGATGTCAGATGGTTGCAATGCAAACACATCGACATTCGCCCGCAGGAAGGCAACGAGCGCGCTTTCCTATTTGTCATCTAGGGTGGAACTTACGGTGAAAGTTCCTCCCGTTCCGTCCTCCTTGACGGGCACCTTCTTGGTCTCTGGTGGAGCAGCCTTGGACTTCTTGTTCTTGCGGTGGAACTCTCTGGTGCGTCCTCAATGGAAGCGCAGCACTCCGAAGAGGTGCGCTTGCCGGGGTTTGTGCCAGAGATCTTGCCGGTCTTCTTCTCCTTCCCCCCGGGAGTTCCAGCGGCAGGAGCAGATGCCTTGATGGCAGGTGCTGCGGCTGCCTCCCGGTAGAGTTGGTCAGTGCAGATTAGTGCATCCTTCTTGTCGGAGTGGATAGTGATGACACTAATCGGTCCGGGCATCTTCAACACATTATATGCATAGTGTGATGCCGCCATGAATTTGGCCAGCGCTGGGCGGCCAAGGATCCCATTGTATGACATGGGGATCTTGGCGACATCAAACACTACCTTCTCTGTCCTATAATTGAGCTCGCTACCAAACGTTACCGGTAGCATAATCTTGCCTTTTGGCTGGGTCATTCCCGGATTGATCCCTTCAAACGTGCCCGTTTCCTCGAGATCTTCATCAGGAATTTGCAGCTTCTTGAGCACGTCCGGCGAGATTAAGTTCAGCCCGGCCCCATTGTCAACTAGCATTTTTGTTACCTTGAGGTTGTGGATTGTTGGTGAGACCAACAAGGGCAAGCACCCGACCGCAGTTGTGCGATCAGGGTGATCCTCGGTGTTAAAAATGATAGGCGTGTGGGACCACTTTAAAGGTTTCCGTGCATCAAATGACGGCTCCATTGCATTAACCTCACGCACCCACTATTTAAGTCGGCGGTAATAAGAATGCAACAAGGTGCCCCCATCAATACACATGGCCTGTGTGGCTTTCTGAAACTCGTGCTCACTGGATTCGTCGTCTTCCTCATCATCATCGCCTCCCTCGTCCTTGTCGCGACCTCGGGCGGGCCTCTCCTTCTGTTGCTTAGCCTTGCCACGGCGGCCTCCTCGGCCACCATGCTTCTTGCCAGATCCCTTAGCACCGTCCTGGGCCTTCTCCTTGTCTCGTCTTTCATACTCAGCTCTCTGCTTCTCGACAAGCTGCTCAACTTGTCGGCAGTTTTGGAGATCATGGCCCTTGGTGCGATGGATCTTGCAATACTGGTTGCCGGAGCCTTCCGGCTTGTCGGCAGCCGCTAAGGCCTGACAGGAAATGCACCCGGCAACTTCATTGCTGGTGTCGTCAACCTTGGCCTTCTTGGCGGTGCCGGTTTTGCCGGATTCCTCGACAGCAAGCACGGCCTTGCCTTTGCGCTTCTTATTCCGCCGCCGGCCTTTCTTCGATGGGGTTACATCATCTTCATCCTCAGATTCGCCCCCTGCGCCAACACCCTCGCCGGGGAGTTTTCTCCCTTCTTCAGCTTGAGCACACTTGTCGGCCAAAGCGTAAAGCTCGGCAATACTCCTGACCTTGTTCATCGCCAGCTCTTCACGCATCTTGCGGTTACGCACGTTATGATGAAACGTGCTAACAACAACGACATGATGAACGTCTGGGATATTGTACTGTACTCGGCTAAACCTCTGGATAAACTTGCACAGGGGCTCGCCCTCCTTTTGAGGGAGGAGATGCAAATCACTTTCTTGGCCAGGAGCTTGGTGGCCTCCAACAAAGCGGAAGGCCGTAGGTTCGACCCCTACCTGGCGCGCCAAAGATGTCAGCGTACGACACCTATGGGATCCGAAAGACCCCTTTATGGTTCGGCAGGGAGAGAGGTATGCACAAAGAGCAGAACCGATGATCAACGCGAGGGGATTTTTACCCAGTTCGGGCCGCTGATGAGCGTAAAACCCTATTCCTGCTTTAGTTTATTATCAAGGTTTCCGTCCCAGTTCTTGGAGCGCTTGCAATGAACAGTGTGTTCGTGCAGCAGCTACACATGCAGAATGGGCCGAGAGTGCTCTCTCTAGAGTTCCTCCCCTGTAGCAGTTGCCTTGGGCCTCCTTTTATATGATCAAAGGGGTCACCACAGTGGCAAACTGCTCATATGCGAGGTGTAAAGTAGCTACATGGTTATCATACCTAACCACTGACGGTTTAGGACAAATGCATTTAATGCACCATGAAGTGTCCGTTTAGGTGTCCTTACTTTCTTGGGGATGGAAAAAGGGGGCCATCCCATCAGCACCGCTTAAGCTCGCCTCCACTAGCGCCTTGCCACGCATCCAGAGATGGGACCAGAATGCCAGGTCGGTCGCTGCGCTGGAGCGGTGGCACAATGGCGGAACCTTGCCGGACTCGGCGGGATACCCCGGCAAGATCTTGTCGGGAGCCGAGCCTTTGGTCTCCAATTCTCCTTATCTTCTGATCCTTGGCTTGAATATCTCTTTGATAACCTTGGATTGATCTTCAGCTGTCCCCCCGACAAGCCTTGCCGCAGGTATGGCTACAACTGCCCGTGCACAAGTATGGGGTACTAAAGGCCCAATATTTAGTACACCGACAACAAGGCCATGCACACCCTGCTTGAGAAGGATCCGGGCAGCCTCCCGGCAGCCTACATCCAGCTGTATCATCGCGCCGACAGGGCGGCGCTGGTCGCCGCCATGCCCATCTTCAACGAGCTGGGGCTCATGTCGCCTGACCTCCCCAACTCCCCGGTGCTGGTGTCCTCCGGTGACGACGCCGGGGAAAAGGGGGAGGAGGACTCGGAGGTGACCGTGGACGACATGGCGGAGACCTCTCCTCCGTCGCAGAGCGAGCTTCTCCGCGGCCTATCCGACGATGATGACGCTGCCGAGCCCCCGGTCACAAAATCCCCGCGCTCCACCAAGGTCGTTGCGAGGTCTGGGGCCACTCCCTCGGCCCTGCGGAGGCCAAGACGAGCAATCCCGAAGAAGAGCGGGGCAATGCCTCCTCCTCAAGGCGGTACCCTTGCGTTGCTGCCTGCCGGCGCCACACCGAAGCCGGCCGTTGTGCGCCCTATCATTCCCCAGGACACGGCCAGGACCGCGCCCAAGAAGGTCGAAGGTGCCCCGGCCTTGGCCAGGAAGAGGGCGTACGTCGCCTCTGACGAGTAAGCATCTTGCCTTGTTTTCGTTTGCCGCCTCTTGATACCGCACTCACAGCACTCCCCTCCTGGTGACCAGGGCGGTCGTCGTAGTGAAGAAGAAGAAGGGGGACACCGGGGCCCTCGAGGCACCATCGCTCACCAAGGCCGCGGTGGCCCCAACGCAAGCTGAGGAGGCCGCCTCGCACTCCCCTACGATGGAGCGGCCGCCGCGGGCACGATGGGGGAGCCTCAGGAGGAGTCTGCTTCCGTAGGCCAGCAGGCTCCGGAGCCGCCCGTCCCCGTCGTGCCCGCGGGGGGTTCGGGGGCTCCAGAGCCCCAAGCTAGCCTTGCTGCTGTGGCGACGCCAGTCCTCGCGCCAGTGCCGCCTCTTCCCCAGGCCCTTGTGCCAGCGGATTGCGGCTCCCTTGTCAGGCCCGGGGCTCTAGAGGAAGCCTTCAACGCACTGGACCAGCTCCGGACCGATCTCCATGACGCCGACAGGTGCATGGTGAGGGGGCGCATGGGGCTTATCTCGGGGTGGGCTCATGACGCGGCACTGGCCGACGCGGCGTCTGCCAAGGAGCGCTGTGGCCAGGCAGAGACTGAGCTGAAAGCTCTCCGCGATGCGCAGGCTGCCCACACCCAACGGCCCCATCAGCAGGAGGAGGAGCTCAAGGCCCGCGAAGCGGTGCTCGCCGACCACGACGCCAAGCTGGCCCAGGCAGCCAAGGACCAAGCCGTCGAGCGGGATCGCCTGGGCAAGCTGAAGGAGGAGGTGGACAAGGCACAGGCGTCCCATGCCCAGCTCGTCTATGAGGTGACGGCCCAGCTGGAGGCCAGGGAGAAGACCCTCGCCACCGCCGAGAGAACGGCCGCCGTGGAACGCGAAGCCTTGGTCTCCTCCGAACTCAGGTCTTGCAAGGCGCTGCGCTCCCTTTACGGAGGAGGGTATGAGAAACCGCTGGCGACTCCGGAAGATGGCCCTACTGGGATTCTCCCCAAGTTTGCCTAGGCGCTCGAAAGCGTCGCCGCTGGGATGGACTCCACGGTGGAGGGGGAGTGCCGCGCGCTCTTTACTTCGGCCGCAACGCGCGTCTTCAGCCACCTCCTCCTCCGGGACCCAGGCTTCGACCTCGGTGCGTTGATCAAACTAGTGGCTCTTGAATCTCGCACCGCTGCTACTAAGGCCGTGAAGGAGCAGGTGGAGGCCCTGCTGGGGAAGTTCCTCTGCGTCCCCGACCCCGCAGCTGCGGCGGCAGAAGCCGGCGACGGAGATGGTGGGAGCGTCATCGACGACTGCCTCCCCAAGGCGGGCGATGGCGATGCTTCTTCCTAGTTGACCCTGCAACATTCATGGTGCCTCGCGGAGGTGTGAGAACTTCTGTTTGAACTCGTGGAGCATTATGTCTTGTAATAACTTGCTAGAACTCCGTGATTTCTCTTTCGTGCTTGCTTTCCTTCATGTTTGCCTCAGCGTTCTACATCGGCAGGGCCCAGCCCCGCGCATACCTTGACCGATGTTGGGGCGTCTGGATCACCAGGACGAGACCAAGGGGCGAGGGGCTACGTGACCAGTGAGGCCCCTGAGGCACGATGCTCAGGGGTCCCCCTTGACGTACGAATAGCCTCGATGTTCTGCGTCGACAGGGCCCAGCCCCGCGCGTACCTTGACCGCCGTTGGGGTGTCCGGATCGCCAGGACGAGACCAAGGGCCGAGGGGCTACGTGACCAGTGAGGCCCCTGAGTCGCGATGCTCAGGGGTCCCCCTTGACGTATGAACGGCCCTCGCGAAGGAGAAACGAGCAGTGGTACAAAGTAATCCGGAGTCCTCCATACCTTTGCTTGCCAGCTTTTGCCTAGGAGGGACGCGAGAAAACCAGGTAAGGTGGCGTGCGCCAGGCGTGGCCTGGGCGTAGCCCCCGTGCCCAGCCCCCTCACACGGGCCTCTCTAGGGGAAAGCCGTGAGGTGTTGCCGAGCGAAGAGCCAAAGGCTGTCCTGAGGTTGATGCGGCCACAGGGGCCACCCTCAGTTGTTTATTCACCAGTGCGGAGCATGGTGCTTCCACTCTTCCGTGGGCATAGCCGCTCCTCGACCGTGTCGTCCGCCAACGCGGAGCATGGGGCTTCCACTGGTACATGGGCATAGTCGCTCCTCGACTGTGTCGTCCGCCAGCGCGGAGCATGGGGCTTCCACTGGTGCGTGGGTGGGAGTTCCCTCGGGTGGAGACTCCGGGGCGTGTACAGCCCCGTCCGAACACGTGGCTAGCACGGCCGGACTGGAGGAGGTGTATATGGGCACCCGTGAGCTAGCGCGGGACTCACGAGGCCCTACCTCAAGGCGGGTTGCGCCTGAATTTTGTTACGAGACACCTGTAAGAATCATGAGAGATGTTGAGGTGGCCTGCGCCGAGTGAATCTCCGGAGGACATCACATGAGAAGGCCAAGCACCAATGACCCCAGGAGGTGACGTGAACGGGGCCGGCCCGCCAGATAGAGCTCAGCCGTTGGGTTTATCGACGCTGCAGGGACGGACCCGAGCACAGACGTCATGCCCAGTCTTCTCGTGCAACAATCCTAAAGAAAGACAACCGGCGCGCGGCTCCCGCGGCGGCGAGGCACCGGGTCGTGCGCCCTCACTCATCCACTCTCGATTAGCTCATGCAAGAACAAGGCACCAAGGACCACGGGAGGTGTCGTGCATGGGAGCTGGCCCGCGAGACAGAGCTCGGCCACTTGGGTTTAGCGACACTGCAAGGACAGACCCGAGCACAGACGCCGTGCTAGTCCTTAATCATGAGGTTGTCGCGGGCGGGTTTGTGAGGGCGCACGACGTTCATGGTGGCGAAGCACCGGACATGCAGGTGACAATATTAAGTAATTCATGGAAGGGCAAAGCCAGTTCTGATACATGCGCAAAATGATACAGGCTGTGGGAGCGGGCCCCGACAGCTTGTGGATAATGCAGCCCGAGGGGCGCCCTCAGTTAAACAAACCAAGAACTCACCTGGCACCGTTGTTGTAGAAGCGTTGGAGTAGCTGAAGATGCGTGCTGCGGAGATCCCTTCTCTCGAGCCGGCTGGCTCCTGAGGCTCGGGAGGCTCTGGAGGCCCAGGAAGCTCGCAAGGATCCGGCACCTCCTCTGCCAGGAGTGCCTGGCGCCGGGCCTCGTGAGCCGCCAGGACGCCCTACATGTAGCACTGGTGCGAGGCAGTCACGTCCAATAGGCCGAACGGCATGCGGACGTAACTGCGGGGGCATCCCCCAGTCCATCCAACGCGGGATGGCCAGAAGAGCTCCTGAGAAGCAACCCTGTTAAGACCGGGGATGTTGATGCAGATGAGCAGCTTGCTACCCATGTCAGGGGCAGGAGCTGCACTGGATGATGCGGGGCGACGCTCGCCACGCATGGCTCGCGCCTCCTGAAGCTCCTCGATCGTCGTGGTGATGAACTCCTGCGCGCCTGGCGCCTTGCGCCTTGCTCTCGGAGGCACGCGTCGAAGCACGCCCCCACGTGGTGCCTGAACGCCTCCCTCGTGACGCTGGTTAGGTCAGAGGCCCTCCAGAGGAGAGCCCTCGAGCCCGTCCTGAGAGGGGCGCCGGGCGCGCCTTCCTATGCGAGAGGGAAGGGTGCCCCAGGAGTGGGCGCGGGGCCTGAGGCTCGATCATCAGGTGCGCCAGCCTCCTGACGGCCCTTGGGGAGGAGCTGCTTCTTCTTCTTGGGGATGGCCTCAGGAGGTCGAGCGGCACCCTTGTCATCTGAGTTCTCGACTGCCGCAGCCTGGTAAGCGTGCTCAAGGGAGCACACCGCAGCCTTCTCGTCACAGGCGATCGTGATGATACCGCTGCTCCCTGGCATCTTGAGGACGTTGTAGCCGTGGTGCATGGTCGCCATGAACTTGGCGAGGGCCGGATACCCAAGGATGGCGTTGTATGGGAGGCGAATATGGGTGACGTCGAAGTCGATGAGCTCGGTGTGGTAGTTGTCGCACTGCCGAAGGTGACAGAGAGGCGGATCTGCCCTATGGGGACTGTGGAGCCATCGGTTACTCCTGAGAAAGGCTTGGTGGGGAGGAGCTGGTCGTACGGCACCTAGAGCGTCCCGAACGTCTCGACGGAGAGGACATTGAGCCCCGCGCCGCCATCGATGAGTGTCTTAGTGATGAGGACATTGCTGATGGTCGGCGGGCAGAGCATCGGGAGCGCGCCAGCGGCGGCTGAACATTTGAGCTGGTCCATGGAGTCGAAGGTGATGGCGTACTTGGACCACCTGAGGGGGCGCGACGCCTCGAGCTTGGGGAGGGCCGCGTTCACCTCGCGAGCGAACTGCTTGAAGATGCGATGAGAAGCGGGGGCCTGAGCACCGCCCAGGATGCAGGCGATCACGCGTGGCTCTTGGAAGCCCCCAGCCCCATCATCTTGGCGGTTGTCGTCGTTCCTCCTTGGAGGCGGTGGCAGTGCAGGGAGGCCGGCGTTGCCCCGAGGACAGTCCTCGCGGGGCTGGTCATGCCAGGGGCCGTCACGAGGCTGACCTTGCCAGCGGTCCTCACGAGGATGATCACGCCAGTCCTGGTGGGGGTCGCGGTTGTCCCAGCAACCTTCGCCACGGCCTCCTCTGCGGCTGTAGCCACGGTCGTTGCGCTCGGGACGGCGGCCGAGGCGCCCTTCGCGGATTGCCCTGAGCTCCTGGCAGTCGTTGGTGTTGTGGCTGTGGACATTATGGAAGACGCAGAACGACAGCTGCCCTTGGAGGATTCGGGGTGGTCGCAGCCGCGCTTCATCTCAGGTTCTGCCGCGAGCACAGCCGGGCCCTTGCGCTTTACGTCCTTAGCCTTGGCCTTCTTGTCTTCAGGATCTGCCTCCGGAAGCTCCAAGAGGGAGAGGCGACCTTCCTCTGCCCTCGCGCACCTGGCTGCCAGGTTGAACATCTCCAGAGCCGAACATAAGTCCTCATGTATGGCGAGCTCTTCCTTCATCTTGACGTCCCGGACGCCATCAGAGAAGCTGAGATGATGGCCTCGTCCGACACCTTGGGGATCTTGAGGCGGACGGTGTTGAAGCGCTGTATGTACTTGTGCAAGGTCTCACCCGGTTGCTGCTTGATGCGCCGCAGGTCGCCTGCCGCTGGAGCGCGGTCGCGAGTGCCTTGGAAGTTGGCGATGAAGTGCTCGCAGAGCTCGTCCCAGGAGGAGATTGACCCCATCGGAAGGTTCAGGAGCCAAGAGCGCGCGCCGTCCTTGAGGGCCATGGGATATCAGTTCGCCATGATCTTGTCGTTGCTGTTCGCCGCCTCGATGCTCAGCTCATAGAGCTGGAGGAACTCAGCGGGGTCGGGGGTGCTGTCGTAGCGCGGAGGCAGATCTGGTTTGAACTTGCCGGGCCAGACGACGCGGCGCAGCTCTGGGGTGAAAGCACGACACCCTGCCGCACTCACAAGGGCCAGCCGCTGGGGAGGAGCCTGATCTCGACGCCCGCGCGCCGCTACCTCTGGCGGTACGCGGTCTTGGCATGGCGGTGCTGGAAGCGCACGCGCTTCTCCTTGGGGCCGCTGCACCACCTGGCAGCTTTCTTCATCGCGCGCCAGCGCTCTGCGCGGCGGGTCGCGCTGGGGAGCTTCACGCCTCGGCTCGGGGCCTATGCCGTGCAGAGGAGGAGGAGGAGGCGGGCCATGAGCCACGTCGCCCGCCAAGGGCAGCGGAGGGCGAAGTGAACGAGACGGTGCAGGGGCCTCACCAGCGGCGTTGACGAGTTCGGCGATGCGGGCGAGCCAGTCGTCATAGAGGTCGTTGGCCAGACGAAAGCGCAGAAGCTCGCGCGCCATGAGTAGCGCAGACTGCGCGTTTGCCAGCACATGATGGCCATGAGAAGACGACGCCGTGGCTGGAGTGGGTGATGGAGTCACGGTGCGGCCGTCACGAACGGTGGCAGCGACAAGTCCTGCTGTTCGCGGGCAGCAGGGTCGGTGGCGGCATTAGCCACCGGGGAGGCAGAGAGGCGAGGGGCGCCGTCACCAGCGGGTGCCATCTAGGCGACACGAGCGGCCCGGCGCTCAGCTCGAACACGGCGGGCGTCAGCCATTGGAGCGGCGGAACGGTGGTGGAGCGAGTGGTGGGAGAGAAGCTTCAACACGCCCCTACCTGGCGCGCCAAATGTCGGATTTAGGGCTCCGCAGACCCAAAGGTTCAAACTCTGGGGCATGTGCGAAGAACTCAACCTCTCCAGCCAACCAACCCGTCGCCCTATAGCCTAGCTCGATGAACAGGAAAGAAGATGGACACGGCAGTTTACCCAGGTTCGGGCCACCTTGCGGTGTAAGACCCTACTCCTGCTTTGTGGTGGATTTGCCTCATGAGGGGCTGAGGATGAACTAGTACAGAGGATGAACAAGCTCACGAGGCTCGCTCTGGTGAGAATGAGTCGACCTGGGATCAGATCCCCTCTACAGTGGTGGCTAACCTATATTTATAGCGGCCTCTGTCCTCTTCCCCGAAAACGAAGGCGGGAAGGGATTCCACAACGACCAATTTGAAAGGGGACAAGTAGTACATCTTATCCTGACGAAAGGTGGTCTTCTCCTGCAAAGCTCTGGTCGTGACGCTGTGGTGGGCTCGGCGATGACATCCGTCCTGGCGGTCTTGGTCTCGTTGCACAGGAATGGAAACCTTTGGCTGATTCCTCGGGACCCCGCGCCTGCGCTTGCCTCCTTAGCACCAAAGAGGAAACCTGCTCCTCTGCGCCCGCTGGTGCCTGCCTGGCCTTGGTCGTCATGGCTTGCGTCACCACAACCTCATGAGGTTGGGCACTTGCATAGGAAACTCTGCTCCTCAGGAGCAGCCCAAGGGTGGCCGCTCCCTCAGGAGGTCTTGGCGTCGTCTCCCTCACGAGGCATGGCCCCTCGAGGAAAATCCATGACAATATAGCTTCTATGTGAATATAAGCAAAAATAACTCATTACGTTGTCTTCCTTGTCCAACATCAACAAATTGACATAGAATATTTAATGGGGGCTCACAATCATAAAAGATGTCCAAGATTGAGGATGACAAATTAGCTTGATTTCTCTATTGCCCAATTCAACTTGACCACTAGACTGAGGATGATAAGGAGATGCATTTCTATGGTTGACATCATATTTAGCAAGAAGTTTATGGAAAGCACCATGAATAAAATGTGAACCACCATCAGTCATTAAATATCTAGGGACTCCAAACCTGGGGAAAATAACTTCTTTAAGCATTTTAATAGAAGTGTTATGATCGGACTACTTGTTGGAATAGCTTCGACCCACTTAATAACATAATCAACAGTAACTAAAATATGTGTATACCCATTAGACGAAGGAAAAAGTCCCATATAATCAAATCCCCAAACATCAAATGGTTCTATAACAAGAGAATAATTCATAGGCATTTCCTAATGTCTACCAATATTACCAATTCTTTGACATCCATCACAAGAAAGAACAAACTTACGTGCATCCTTGAAGAGAGTAGGCCAATAAAAACCAGACCGTAATACCTTATGTGCGGTTCTATCTCCAGCATGGTGTCCTCCTTATGCCTCGGAATGACACTTCTATAGGATTTGTTCCTGTTCATGCTCAGGTACACAACGTCTAATAACACCATCTACTCCTTCTTTATTTATATAAATGTGGGTCATCCCAAAAGTAATGTCTTAAATCAAGGGAGAACTTTTTCTTTTTCTAGTATGTGAAACAAGGTGGTATATATTTTGCAACAATGTAATTAGCATAGTCTGCATACCAAGGGGTATTACGAGAAGCATTTATAATAGCTAATTGTTCATCAAGAAAGCTATCATGAATAGGAAGTGGGTCATCAAGAACTTTTTCCATTCTAGACAACTTATCAGCTACGGGATTCTCAGCTCCCTTTCTATCAATAATATGCAAATCAAATTCTTGTAGCAAAAGAACCCACCTAATCAACCTAGGTTTAGCATCTTTTTTTCATAGATATTTAATAGCAGCATGATCAGTGTGAACAGTTACTTTGGAATCAACTATATAAGATCTGAATTTGTCACATGCAAACACAAATGCTAAAAATTCTTTCTCAGTAGTAGCATAATTTCTTTGGGTACTGTCAAGAGTTTTACTAGCATAACAGATAACATTCAATTTCTTATCAACTCTTTGTCCTAGAACAACACCAACAACATAGTCACTAGCATCACACATAATTCAAAAGGCAAGTTCCAATCAGGTGGTTGAACGATATGTGCAGAGGTTAAGGCTTTCTTAAGTATTTCAATGGCTTCTACGCAATCATCATAAAAAACAAATGGAACATCTTTTTGCAAAAGATTAGTAAGAGGACTAGAAATTTTAGAGAAGTCTTTAATAAACCTTCTATAGAAACTAGCATGACCAAGAAAAGTTCTTATACCTTTTATATCTTTAGGACATGGCATTTTCTCAATTGCATCAACCTTAGCTTTATCTACCTCAATACCTGAGGGAGTCATGGACTAAGGGGTCCTCGGGGCGACGACCCATTGTATATGGGCCGGACTAGTGGAGATGTGTGGTGACCGGAGACCTGTGAAGCCGTGGTGTGCCCTCCAAGTCAAGGGTGGACGAGATCTCTTTCCTTCTTGTTGTAATCTATCTTCGGTAACCCTAACCCTATTGGTGTCTATATAAACCGAGGGTTGTAGTCATTAGGGTGAGAGCTATCTTCATCCCCCCGTAGCCTAGGGTTTAGCTTATACTGATCTCGAGGTAGATCTACTCTGTAACCACGCTATACAATCAATACAATCAAGCAGGACGTAGGGTATTACCTCTTCGAGAGGGCCTGAACCTGGGTAGACACTATGTTCGTCGTCCCTTGTTACCCATCGATCCTAGATCCACAGCTCGGGACCCCCTACACCGAGGTCTGCCGGTTTTGACACTGACATTGGTGCTTTCATTGAGAGTTCCGCTGTGCGATCACCGAGAGGGTTGATGGCTCAACCGATCGATGGAGACCGCACCCGTACCGAGGGCTTTACCGCCCCTGGTCACCTCCTCGTCTTCGGCGGCATATTAGTGCGCGCCAACCCCGCCGGTCGCCTCGACCAAATCAAAGGCCTCACCCCCATTGAAGGATCCGTCGGTCCAGGGGCATCGACCCCAGGACTAGCAAACTCACAAAAGTCCGATATCTTTGAAGGTCCGGCCCCGAAGCCCAACTCCGAAGGACCGCCCGCAGGGCCTCCCGTCGAGTCACCGGAGCATTCGGCGCCACCTATGTGCCCAGCCGGCAGATCAGTTGGCAGATCTGTTCCGCACAATAGGAATTACCGTTATCAGGCCTACAGCCTACGACCGGATCGGGCTTAAACCCGATGACCGAGAAATAAACACCCCTCCGGTCACACACCTCGTCGCCACTATCGAAGAGGCACAGGAGGGGCCACAGCCTTGCAAGCTAAAGACGGTGTCCACTCGAATCTCCAGCTCGAAGTCAGACACCAGCCTGGACGTACGTCCAGACATAACACCTGACACAAGTCCCGGCCTTGAGCCTATCCGGCCACTCACCAGTTCGGATCCGAGTCCTGTGCGGTCAGGACCGGACTTGCTTCCACCTCCCATCAAGGATAGTCCAGATCCGCGGCAGGGGGGAATTCTCGAAATTTTCCCACCCACCCACCACACGGAATACTCTCCGGATTCGGGAAGCCCAGACATATGGGACCTCATGTACGTCAAACAGCTGCCAAACGAGACAGTCCATCATTATTGGGCTAGATTTCTCCTGGTAAAAAAGGGGATGGCCGGCACCTTGTTGTGACAAAGAAATAATTAAAGCCTTCCAGTTCAACTGCAGGGATGAGGGCCTCTTAAACGCCCTCGTGCGCCGCCGAATTCAAAACTTCACCGAACTGTCAGACATGGTACGCAAATATTATGCCATGGAGGACACATGGAGGGCGCAACAGCTGAGCATGGGGCCACAGCCCACCGCGCACCACAGAAAGCCTCGCCTTAAACGAGCCTACACAAATCGGTCACTGGAGCACGAGCCCAATGACAAGAAAGCCAGGCCCAGATCGGTGTTAGATGAGTTGCTGGATAAACCATGCCCAATACATTCGGTCTTGCTAGATGCAAACCCAACCCACAGACTTCGAGCCTGCTGGGTGGTAAGACAAGTGGCCAAATATGGCGAACCAATCTTGGGCCTCACACCCCCAGATAAACAGTCTTCAGTCGCACCACAGGACCACAACGTCTTTACGGTATACGAGACGTTCACCTCAAATAGCAAAAGGAAAAAGGCTCTTCGGGAGCTCAGCCAGATATATCAAGTGGCGGCCGCACAGCCATGGGTGAATACTCCTATCACCTTCAATGAGAAGGACGAGCCAAGCCCTCGCGTTAGCCACGCACCGGCCGCACTGGTCCTCGACCCCATCATCGATGGTTTCCGACTAACTAAAGTACTAATGGACGGAGGCAACGGCCTCAATCTCATTTACGAGGATACGCTCGAGAAGATGCAGATCAACAGGTCTCGCATCGAACGCAGTAGCACTACATTCCGTGGTATAATACCAGTAGGGAGGCACACTGCTCGGGACACATAACCCTCGATGTTGTGTTCGGCACACCCGACAACTACAGATCCAAACCCTTGCTATTCCACATTGTGCCCTTCCGCAGCGGACACCACACCCTTCTAGGGCGAGAGGCATTCTCGAGATTTCAGGCCATACCACATTACGGGTATATGAAACTCAAGATGCCAGGGCCCAATGGGGTAATTTCACTTAAAAGCGACCCAAGCAGAGCCTTGAGAGCCGAAAACAAAACGGCATCTCTCGCCCTAGAGGCACTATCCGAAGCCCTCGCGGCTAAAGAATTAATAGCTTTACGCACTACCATCGACAGGGACGACGTGGTTCTCAGTAAAAGACAAAAATCCATGTCATTCAAGCCAGCAGATAAAATAGTAAAATTTCAAGTGCACCCAACAGATCCAAACAAAACAGCGTCCATAGGAGCACAGCTGGACCCCGCAGTCGACGAGGCATTAAGGACATTCCTGCGTGAAAATTGGGACATATTCGCTTGGCACCCCTCGGACATGCCAGAAATCCCACGCAGGAAAGCAGAGCACAACCTCAACATTCTAAAAGGCTTTAAGCCAGTGAAACAGACCCTGCGCCGATTTTCCGAACCCAAACGACAAGCCATGGGCGAAGAACTCGCAAAACTGTTGGAGGCCGGATTCATCCGTGAGATCAAGCACCCCGAGTGGTTAGCAAACCTGGTAATGGTACCAAAGAAGGATAAGTCCTGGTGGCTCTGTGTCGATTTCAAAGACCTTAACAAGGCCTGCCCTAAGGATCCTTTCCCCCTGCCGAGGATAGACCAGATCATCGACGCCACCGCCGGACACGACTCACTATGTTTTCTTGACGCATACTCCGGATACCACCAGATCAAGATGATAGAGTCTGACCATACGGCAACCGCATTCATTACCCCCTATGGGCCCTTCTGCTTCAACACCATGCCGTTCGGATTGAAAAACGCAGGAGCCACATACCAACACATGATTCAAGCATGCCTCAAAAATCAAATTGGCAAAACGGTCGAGGCATACATGGACGATGTGGTTGTCAAAACCAAACACATAGACCAACTGGTAGACGACCTACGCGAAACCTTCGACAACTTGCGAGCTTATGACATACGGCTCAACCCTGAAAAATGTATTTTCGGGGTCCCTGCCGAAAAGATGCTCGGATTCATCGTTTCCCAAAGAGGAATCAAGCCCAATCCGGCCAAAATTAGAGCGCTATCTCAGCTCGCAATACCAACAGAGCTCAAACATGTTCAGAAGCTGGCAGGATGCGTGGCAGCCTTGAGCCGCTTCATATCCCGCCTCGGAGAAAAAGCATTACCACTCTACAAGCTGCTCAAAAAGACCAAGAATTTCCAATGGACAGACAAAGCAACTGCGGCGCTCGAGGAGATTAAAACACTCCTAGCCAGCAACCCTATCTTAACCGCACCTAGTGTTGGCGAGCCCATGTTGCTATATGTCTCAGCCACCAATCAGGTGGTCAGTGCGGTGCTTGCGGTGGAAAGGGAATCCGAGGGCCATAAATTTCAAGTGCAGAAGCTGGTCTATTATGTGTCTAAAGTGCTAACACCATGTAAAACACGGTACCCGCACTATCAAAAGATAGCTTACACGGTCTTCATGGCGTCCCGAAAGCTTCGACACTACTTTCAAGAATGTTCAGTCACAGTGGCATCGGAGGTCCCCTTGAACGATATAATCAATAACAGAGATGCCACAGGCCACATCACCAAGTGGGCCATAGAGCTCCTCCCCTTCGAGATAACATACAAACCACGCCGAGCCATTAAATCTTAGGTGCTGGCCGATTTTATTGCCGAATGGACCGAAGCCGAACTACCCCGGGAATACAGTACATACTCACACTGGACAATGTATTTTGATGGCTCAAAGATGTTAGCCGGACTGGGGGCTGGGGTCATCTTAACCTCCCCCACAGGTGACACTATTCGGTACATCTTACAGATAATGTACAAGGACTCCAACAACGCAGCCGAATACGAAGCGCTACTACATGGCCTTCGTATGGTCACAACAATGGGAGTACAACGCCTTGAGGTAAGGGGAGATTCAAACCTAGAGATCTCTCAAGTCAACGGCGAATTCGACGCCAAGGACCCCAAGATGGCGGCTTACAGAAACGCAGTCCTCTGGATATCGGCCCGATTCAAGGGCCTAGAATTTCACCATGCCGCTAGAGACAGCAATCAAGCAGCCAATGTCCTCGCCCGCATGGGCGCCAAGCGGGACCCTGTTCCCAAAAACACCTTCCTCGAGCGGCTCTTTAAGCCCTCCGTGGTGAGGCAGGACAACGTCACCAGCGCATCAACACATGAGCCCGCTAACAACACCTCACCGAACAACGCGCCAGACGACCATATCATCGGCGGCTCCGCACGCAAGGAAACACCCTCCACCCATGAAGTCATGGCCGTAACCCCAATCTGGACAGAACCCCTGTTAGCCTATCTCACACAAAAGCAGCTTCCGGAGGACCAAACCAAAGCGCGGCGTATAGTTCGGCGCTCTAAAGCATAAAAGGTCCATGAAGGCAAACTCTATAAAAAGAGTACCACAGGAGTTTTACAAAGATGCATCTCCGAGGAGGAGGGGCAGCAGCTCTTGGCAAAGATACACACAGGCATGGGCGGACACCACGCGGCAGCTCGGGCTTTGGTCAGTAAAGCTTTCCAAGCAGTTTTTTTGGCCCACCGCCCGTGAAGATGCCCGGACATTAGTTCAGCACTGCGTCGGATGTCAGCTGTTCGCAAATCAAAGCCATATGCCTCCCACAGCCCTTCGAACGATACCGATAACTTGGCCTTTCACGGTATGGGGTCTCGACATGGTCGGGCCACTCAAAGGGGGGACACACAAAAAGAAGTACCTATTGGTCATGGTTGACAAATTCACCAAGTGGATTGAGGCAAGACCCGTTACTTCGGCAGAATCCGGACTAGTCGTCGACTTCTTATCCGATGTCGTACACCGTTACGGTGTCCCCCACAGCATAATTACCGATAATGGTACCAACTTCACTGCCCAGGAGGTCAAAGACTGGTGCGGCAAAATGGGCATCAAGCTCGATTACGCCTCGGTGTACCACCCACAGACCAACGGGTAGGGCGAACGGGCCAATGGACTCATCATGAGCGGCATTAAGCCTCGCCTAGTTCGATCCCTTGAACAATCTGACTGCCATTGGGTCGAGGAACTTGATTCTATACTATGGGGGCTGCGCACCACACCTAATCGGTCAACCGGATACACACCATTTTTTATGGTATATGGTGCGGAAGCAGTTCTCCCATGATACCTGGTCCATGACACGCTTAGAGTGTGCATGTACGAAGAAAAGGAAGCCGAGCTCGATCGGCAGGATGATCTAGATGCACTGGAAGAAGAGCGAGACATAGCTCGGGCTTGGTCCGTGCCATGGACTTAACACGGCACATGCCCTAGCAAAAGGACTTAGGTGTGGAGCCATCGCAACTAGGTTAGCTTGAAGGGGTTAAACGGGACAAAGGACACAGAGAGTTTACCCAGGTTCGGCCCCTCTCAATGAGGTAAAAGCCTACTCCTGCTTTAGGTTGTATTGCTTGTGTTTCGATTACCAGGGAGCGAATACGCTTGACCTAGTTCTCGATTGATTGTTACTTGAGTTAACCCGCCGCCTGGTCACCCCTTTATATACAGGTTAACGCCCGGCGTCTTACAGAGTCCCGGCCGGCTCACACAAACGTGACCGGCTCGGTTTCTAACTAAGCTTGCCTTACAAGACAAGTTTAAACATATGGCGGCTCACACCCGTGGGCCTCAAGTCGTCTCCGGGTCTTGGGCCTTCAATTGGCTTGCTCTATGAACCGCCATCTTCATATCTTCTTGGACCTTATCGGGCCTCTTCATCTTTAAGCCGCCAGTGGCATGACCCGGCCCCTCCTAGGCGGGTCATACCCAGTAGTTACATCCCCAACATTAGGCCGCAGGTTGATTTGAACTGGTTCACATCAACCTTCACCACTTGACTTAGCAGAATCTTCCTTTATCAATTCCTTTCCAATTCCCTGTAAACCGCCATGACGTCACATCTCAGAATCGTGTCAACCCGCCATGACATCATTGCGCATTAACTTCGCACAAAGCCCAGGATATCTCAACAGATCTTTATCTTAATGGACTTCCCGAAAATCAAGGCGTCCACATAGCCACATAACCATTTTTTGGCCTCCTCGATTCCCGCACATGCCATCTATCTACTTCCTTATAAATAGGAACAGGGGTCCTTCTTTTCACTTTTTACCCTGCCCCCTCGTCTTCGTCTTCCTCCTTGCGATGCCTCAGCAAACCCGAGCTCTGCCGCCACCGTCTTCCTCCAGCGTCCTCAACTCCGGCCGCTGCATCGACCTGAACGGACCAGAGAACTGCGGCGCACCTCCACTATTCATTAGCGTCAGTAAGTATTCACTTTTCCCCGAAGCAGATCTGCATTAGGGTTCCCACCGTTCATCGGTGTTCTTCACCGTTCCTCATTTTCCTCTCTAGATTTGTGTAGTTTGATCTGAACATGATACTGAAGTTCGCACGGTAGCAGTTTAACATCCCTTTCCAATCGCAAAAAATGCTTTTTCTGTATAAGATCCCATCCGAGCATATGAGTTCTTCCACTGCCGCGATCTTAGGTTTAGAATTTATTTTATTTTCTGAACTGCTGTAGATCCAAAATAATAGAACTGATCCGTGGAACTTGTTTGTCCATCACTTAGCAAAATTTCACTTATAGATCTGTAATACTGTAGCCATGCGGGCGGCTTATAAGATAGGTCGTAACCCGCCATATACCATTAGTCCCCTTTTAAGCCGCCAGTGTACATTTAGAATCTGTACAACCCGGCATCATCTTCCTGTTTAACCATGATAATGTTTATAGCACATACCCTCTGCATACGAATTGGCCTTGCATAACGCACTTACTTATTGATCACTGGACGGTTTAAGAGCATAACCTTAATCCGGCAACATTTTCTTTTCTAGGCTTTCATCAACGAAATGACCAAAACTGTTACTTCATGCAACTGGGTCGCCTCCCGGGTTACCGAGCAAACGCTGAACGAACATGTTCCGGTGGGTGTTTTAGCCGCAAAGAACATCATCCACTGGAGAGTCCCAGGAAATGAGACCACTCCTAACCCAAAAGAAGGCAAAGTTGTAGTTTTTACTGATCACATGCTCCGGGGGTTCACTCCACCCGGCTCAAAATTCTTTCGTGATGTGCTGCACTTCTTTCAACTCCATCCGCAAGATATTGGGCCCAACTCTGTTTCAAACATCTGCAACTTCCAAGTTTTTTGCGAAGTGTATCTTCAACAGGAGCCCACTGTAGAACTGTTCAGGGAATTCTATTAGCTGAACCGCCAGACCGAATTCACGGACGGGCCCAGCTTAAAACTAGGTGGCATTTCAATTCAGAGACGGAAAGAAGCCATGTTTCCTGCTGCCGCACCTCCCAGCCATCCTAAGGACTGGAACCAGACTTGGTTCTATTGCAAAGACACCCTCCAGAAGACAAAAATCCTCTGTCGGGTTATCGTGAAAGCCGGCTTAGCAACAGACATCCTCTCCCAGAACGGATCAGTACAGAAGAACGGGCCAAATATATGCCCATATTTTCAAAGATCAGAGCCTTGATGGCCAACGGTTTGACTCGAGTCGATCTGGTTTGTTGCTGGGTCGCTTGGAGAATCTTGCCCTTAAGCCGCCGATCCGGCTTAATGTGTGAGTATACCGGCGATGTTAAAGATCCACTGCGTTACTCTCCCATCCGTCTGGATGATAAACAAATCAATGATATAACAAAGACTCCGCTCAAAGAGAGTCTAGAGACTTGCAGCAAAGTGGGGCTGAACCCCTTCTTCACCCTCAACAAGCCACCAGCTGTAAGTATTTTTAAGCAACTTTCATTAACTCATTATCTGTCAATCTGCCTTCTCATTCTTACTTGAACTTCTGCAGGCTGACTCCCCTTTTTGGAACAAGAAACTCCAAGATAAACCAGCCAAGAAGGTCAGAAACAAGACCAAGGTGATCAAGAAGCCTGCCAAAAAGAAGGCAGATGCAACTGATCTTTTTACTCTAGATGATGAGTCGGAGGTAGAACTTGACTCCCTTGGCTCTTTCTTTATACACCTCATTGACGCTGAAAATTCTCAGGATGGCGCGGAAGGAAGTCAGGCGGATGTTGAAGAGGTAACTATCATTTCCTCCGACTCAGAGCCTTTATCAAGACAGAGAACTTGGAAAGTGAGCCAGAAAGTAAGATTTTCTCATCCTTTAGCTTGCTTGGATCCCAACTTTATTTTGAAGAAACAGCAGCATGAAGCTCGCCGCACAACCCGGAACAGTGGAGGTGGAGAACTTTTCTCTGGTTAACCCAATACACCGGCTCCTCGAAAACGCCGGAAAGAGGTGCCTCGGAACCCAATCTCTTTTTACCCAAAAGCGGGTCTTATTCGCCAACCACTTAATTCATCCGACTCAAATTATCAGGGAACTCCTCACTCTTCCTCCGGTGACTCAACTGGAACTTAGATTCCTCTTTTCAAAACCGCACCTGGGTGAGAACATTAAGCTTATTTGCTTCAACACCTACTCAATTGATATACTAACCCCGTCATGTGTTTTATTTTCAGTGCTATAGCCAAGCCCAGCAGGAAGCTGAAAGTGAATAAACCGGCTGAAGATCCCAAA
This sequence comes from Thinopyrum elongatum, assembly GCA_011799875.1. Taxonomy (NCBI): domain Eukaryota; kingdom Viridiplantae; phylum Streptophyta; class Magnoliopsida; order Poales; family Poaceae; genus Thinopyrum; species Thinopyrum elongatum. Next base: position 206,744,458 of record CM022300.1, on the reverse strand, counting down.
GCTGTTGACCCAAAGAAGCAGACAATATCTGAATCTTTGCATCAAACCTCTAAAGCAGCCATTGATGATCCGCCGCCAGAAGAGCATCATGTCACTATGGACTCCATGGATGTTAACCCGGCTCATGCTAAGCCGCCCAGTCCCGCTCAGCCGGCTCAAGAAGCTGAAGACGTAGTAGTTACTGGGACGGCTTATACAGCACCAGGCAACCCCACCGTCTTATCTAAACACAGCGCCAAAGAAGAATTCTCAGCTGCTGACAAGGGCAAGTGGAAACTGGATTTGGAGAGTTATGCCCAGTTCAATGCTCACGAGATTCATGCGGGTTATCTAAACCGCCTTCACAACAGCCGTGATTTTGAAGCCGGCCTGATTAACCTCATGAAGGAGCGCTTTGAGGTAAGCACTAACAAAACCTTCTCATATTAGTATATATCTGTCAGCCGCCAAGTCTACTGAATATGAAAGAATTGAATATGCTGTAGACTTAGATAACCTTTTTGATCTTGCAACTATGCCATAGCATTATGTAACTGCTAAATAAAAACAAGTAGTCCCCAAGGGCCGGCTTAAACTAGAAGGTTAAGCCGGGACTTCAAATTGTAGTGCTAAAATCCGCATACGTAGCCCCCAAGGGCCGGCTTAAGCTGCCTAGCTATGCGGGGACTTACCACCATATTTATGAACAAATCCAAATATGTAGCCCCCATGAGCCGGCTGTAGTTGAAGAAACTTAGCCGGGTCATTAAAAATTTGTCTTCAAAAAGAGCAATGTACATTAGCCCCCAAGTGCCAAGTAAAATACTTGTATTATGCTTAGGACTTTGTCAGCGTTCTCGGAACGGGGGTACCCAGACTTGCCTACCTGCGGCCCACGGCGTGGCTCCATCGACGACCTGGTACGGCCCAGCTTCAGCGACAACAACTCAAGACCCTCGCGAGGGGCCAAGCCTCATGAGGCGGATGACACCAAGACCTCCACAAGGAGCGGCCTCCTCAGGCAGGCTCCCAAGGAGCGGAGATCTCTATGCAAGCCTCACCTCGTGAGGTCCGGATGACGTGAGCCATGACGACCAAGGCCAGGCGGGCGCCAGCGGGCGCAGTGTACCAGTTTCCTCTTCGGTGCTAAAGAAGCGAGCGCAGGCACGGAGTCCCGAGGAATCAGCCAAAGGTTTCCATTCCCGTGCAACAAGACCAAGACCGCCAGGACGGCAGGACGGAGGTCATCACCGAGCCCAACATGGCGTCATGACCAGAGGCTTTTGCAGGCGAAGACTACTTTTGTCAGGATAGCATGTACTAGCTGTCTCCCTTCGAATTTGGCCATTGTGGGATCCCTTCCCGCCTTTCATTTGGGAAGAGGACCAAGGCTACTATAAATAGGACTTAGCCACCACCGTAGTAGGCATCTGATCGACGGATCATCCAGATCACCCACACACTCACCAGCTCACTAGAGCCCAAGAACACCTCTCCTCCTGAGGCTGTTCGCCACTGTACTAGTTCGTCCTCAGCCCCTCGAGGCCAATCCACCACAAAGCAGGAGTAGGGTTTTACACTGCAAGGTGGCCCGAACCTGGGTAAACTGCTATGTCTCTTTTCCTTACAGTTTGTCGAGCTAGGCTGTGAGATCAGCGAGTAGGCAGACTGGGGAGGACGAGTTCTTCGCACGCACCCCAGAGTTCGAACCTCTCAGGGGTTTGCGGAACCTGAAACCCGACATTTGGCGCGCCAGGTAGGGGTGCATCGGAGACTCTCTTCTGCCAGCAGATTTGCCACCACCCAGCAGTTCTCATGGCCAACGCCCCGAGGGCGCATGTTGAGCACTGGGTTGTTCGGCCTGCCCGAGCAGTGCCGTCAGCCCAAGAGGATCTCCACTCCGCGCTCCTCGCTGCCCGCTCGCCGCCCAGTGCTGTCGGCCGCGGGCGACGGAGGCCGTCATCGCCTGCCCTCGCGCCACGCCGCAACCGCGCCACTACACGATCTTCGAGCTACGCCGCGGTGACGGCGCCACACTCTCGCCGGGAGCATGCGAACATGCGAGCAGCGCTCATCGTGGCACGGGAGCTGCTACGGTGCCGGTTAGCGGAAGGCGGCCGCGATGCCCTGCTGGAGCGGGTCGCCGAGCTGCTTGACGCCGCCTGTAGGGGCGCGGCGCCTTTCTGCACCCTGCCTATGTCGCAGGCTGTGACAGGGGCGTGCGGGGGCCCCCGTCACGCCCATGCGCCCCTCCTTGGAGCATCTGAAGGACCTAGCGGCGCCAACCCGGCCCGTAGCGCTGATCGGCCTTTCCCGACTGTGCCACCACCGGGCGAGGCGAGCTCGGGCGGTCCCTCCTGGGGCCGCGCCGGGACGCCACCCTGCGGCCATCAGGGCCTGGCACCAAGCCTGGTGGCCAACAGCGCGGGGCACCCAGACAACGACCCTGGCGCGGCAGTCCCGGATGCCTACGTGCCCCCATGATCGATCTGCAGTACGCGTCAAGAGAATGCCCCGGCGGGTTCTCCTCGTCAGGTTGGGCGTCGGGGGCACACGAAGCCGAGGCTCTCCGCGAGCCGCCCCGGAACTTTACCGACACCTTCAACGACAACAGCCACTGGGTACAGCCAATATCTCAGGAGTACGATTACGCTAACCATCGACCGCAGGTGAACCAAGCCACAACAGCGACCAGGACCCCAGGGCGATGGCCCCCCTACCGGCGGGCGAAGCACACTGGGGGCTGCACGGTGGGAGCCCGGGGCCAGGGCCTCCCTCGCACCACATGGAGCAAGGCGCTGCATGGAGGTAGGTCCTCCGACGGGGAAGGCGCCGGCGAGCCCTTCCTCCTGGCGGAGGGCCTGCGGTCGCCAAGGGCGCCGCTAGCGTCTCCCTTGCCCCTTGGTCCCGTCCTGGTTTCCGGACGTCCCAACGGTGGTCGGGGGAGGCGCAAGGCGAGGCCCTCGTCAGGCGACATGAAGCAAGGCCCCGCGCCTGTGAAGGTCTCCGCTCATGACACTCTCACGTAATAATGAGTGGGGTTGTACACGCCCCGAAGTCTCCTGAGTGCCGCCCTCGGGCCTCACGGGGGCTCCCACTCACGTCCAAGTGGAAGCACCATGCTCCGCGCTGGTGAGAAGACAAGAAGACTAGCTAGGTGCCGGACACGGCCATTTGATTCTGCCTTTCCTTCTGCAAAACTCGTCTTGCCGCGTTTTGGAATGAGATTTGGAATTTCGTGTTTTTATTAAAAGAAAAACGGGGGGATTTTTTCTCGTCTCGTGGCAATTTCTTGCTTTCTGGCCTTGTGTTTTAAGAGTGAGGCTCGCGCCTGCTACCCCTCCTCGCGAGCGCCATGCGAGCGGGGGCTGGGCGTGGTATGCGTGCATCCAAGCACGCATGGGCTGGCTCCAGAGATGCCAAGGCCCCCCAGGGGGTTGGAGCACGATCACCGCACGATCGTCGCACGCACACCTTGCCGTGCTCCGGCAAGCGTCTCCCCGCGAGGTCCTCTTGGGCGGGCCAGCAGGCTTCCCGGGAGACTTAAAACCTTGCGGGCCTCCGTGGGCTCACCTCAGGAGGAAGCCGCGTCCGCGACCTCAGGACTCGCTCAAGACCTAAGGAGCCAAGATAAGTTGCAACGACTACCCCGCTGGGGAGCCTGCGGGCTCGCGATGGCGTATTCCAAATCCTATTTTTGAAAGGCATACCACCATTTCATACATCATAAGGGCCCCCCCCTTCAAAAATGCTTTTACGCCCCGCAGGGCTGTGCCCGAAGGTTTTTTGCATACAGATTAAGGCAAAGGGAAAGGCAGGCCTAGCCAGAGGCGTTGCCTTCAGCGCCGTCCTTGCCACCTTCATCCGCGCCACCTGCGCTATCGATGGTGTCGTCTTCATCATCGTCATCCGCATCGCCTTCTTCGGCCGCGATCACAGCCGCATCATCCTCAGGAGCAAACTCTGCGACCAGGTCGTCGACATGAACGTCCACCCATTCCGCCAGATTGCCCTGGAAGACCCGGGGCACGGGGGCTATTGCGGCGTCAAAATTGAAATGAGGATCAAGGCTCTGGAGGTGACTAAAGACGCGTGAAAACGCTCACCCTAGGAGGCCCCGGCTTCTCTCTGCAACGAGCTCGCGAGCCCTCGTCGCCCGGTCCTCCAGGCGGGTCACGATCAGGGTGAAGAAGCAGAGCTGGCTGGCTTCATCGTCTTCGTGCGGGTGCGCGACGCTCTCCTCGCAGATCGTGCCCAAAGCCCGGTTGGCCCTCACCCTGAGGTCCTGGAGCATTGAGGAGCGCTCACGCTGCATCGTCGGGAAGCGGTTTTCTTCGTTCGTGGTCTTCTCTACAATGGACGTGATGGCCTCAACTTGCTGCTGGAGTGAGGACAGCTCTACGCGGGAGGAGGCCAGGTCAACTTGAGCGGAGGCCTTGGCTTCCTTGGCGGCCCTCTCGCGCTGCTCTGCCTCGTCCAGCTTTGTCCTGAGGGCAACGGTCCTGCCCTCGACCTCGGCCTTCAGGAGCTCCAACTTCAGGCGGTACTCGTCGACGAGAGCCGCGCGGGCCTTTTTCACCCTTTGGTCAATCTCCTCCTGGATCTGGGCCTCCCGTGTGGCGACGACATCCTCAGCCGTGGCTACCTGGCGCTCCCTCACCTCCAACCGCTCAAGCTCCAGGCTGCGCTCCAAGACCTCTAGCGCCAGCATCTCCTCGCGTTCCTGGACCTCTTTCTCATCGGAAGGAGCCTCGCTTGGTGATGCTGCCAGGGCGGCCCTGTGTGCTTCGATCTGCTGCTCAAGGGCGGCGTTCGAAGCTTGGAGCTCCCGCTCCCGCTCCTCGGCCACCTCACGACGGCGGTCGGCAGCTCTGGCCTCCTCCAGGGCACGGGCGCAAGCCTCGCGAGAAATTGCAAGGGACGCCGCAATGCTTGCGCTGGCGCGCTCATGCTGAAGATGCCCGAGGTTGATGGCAACCTTCAACTGGTGCCACTCATGCGCCAAGCGAAGGTCCTCCATCTCGAGGCGGGCGTCGACGTCAGCAAGCTCTTCTCCGAGCTGGCTCAGTGCGCCTATCGCCTCCCGGAAGAGCTCATGATGGACGACGCCGCGCCCGCGCGCAAGCTCCAATGCGCGGCCAAGCCCATCCTTCACGCCAGGGGTTATCGGAGGGGTTTGGAGCGGCTCGCCTGCCTCTGGCGGGGGGCTGGAGGCCGGTGCCTTCCCGGCTGCTCTCCCGGCCTCGGCGAAGGTGCTGGGCGGAGCGGTCTTGCTGCTCGAAGATGAAGCCGACACCGAGATCGCCTAGCCGCCGATGATGACCAATGAAGGAGCCCTCGGCACGCCTCCTGCGCCCCAAACAAGACCGCGAAGGAAGGATGCTGGAAGCACAGGCTCACGGCCCCTCAGCAGCGCACCCGCCTCCCGGACCAGCCCCGCACTTCGCGTGGGGGTCTGGTCCGGGGGGCTCGGGGTCAAGGACGGGCCGAGGACTTCTGGAGACCGCTTCTCAAGAGGCTTCGTCGCCCTAGCCGAAGGGATCCTGAGGAGCCATTATCAGGGAAGAACGTGATTCGCGGGAAATCATGAAGATAAGGTACATACTCATCTACAGCTATGTACTTCCTCTGCTTTAGCGGCTGGTAGGCGTCACCACTGCAGCGCGGAGGCCCCTTCCTCTTGCGGAGTGCTTCAAGGTTCAGGCGAAGCTGGCCGAGATTCGGGGCGCAACTCTCAGCAGCCGAGGGGCCTGGAGGGGCTCCTGGGTCGGTGGCCTCAGGGGCACCAGGCCGCACCTGCCTGCCAGCCGCTACCTCAGGACCGCTCGCCCAAGCTGCGGGAGTAGCATCCTCAGGAGCGTCGGGTCACACCGGCTCTCCGGCGACCTCCTCAGGAGCACTCACCAGAACCTCGAAAGCCAACACCTCGGGAGCACCTAGCGACACCCGCTCCCCATCAGTCGCCCCAGCAGTACCCGGTGGCGCTCGCCCCCCTGCATCCACATCCGGGGTGCGCGCCACCAAGATGGGGTTCTCGCGGGGCCCTTCAAGGCCCTTCGGGCGCAACCCTCACTCGTCAAAGGGGGGCATCTGCCTCGCGAAGTCCCCCTTGTTCGAGCATTGATACAAGAGGCAACCCTCCTCAGGAAGCGCGGCCGGCGCCGGATCGCCCGTCAGGATCTCAAGCATCGCGCGCAGCGTCTTGGAAGGAAGCGAAGGCACCTGGAGCCTCATGCGGTCCTTGCTGCCCGTGAAGGCCCACATTGGGCGGGAATGGTGCTGGTGCGGGGCAATGCGCCACCGAACGAACTCCCTCACCACCATCGGCGCCGTCACCCCGACCTTCTTCAACCTGGTCAGCCTGAACCGTACATGGGCGACCCGACTGTCGATGAGCCTCACGTGCCCCCAGCCGGAGCTAGGCACCGTCGGCGCTCGCGGAAGCAGCAGCAAGGAGTTGCGCACGCCGACATCCACGAACACCCATTGCTTCCGGAATCCCCTCGCGTCCGGGCGGAGTGTGAAGTCGACGCCCGATCCAGCTGTGGCCGCCACGACCTGGAAGGCCACGCACCCCGAGCACTGACGATCATCGACCATCTAGAGTGAGAAGAAATGGCGGAACAAGGCGACAGACGGGGCAATGCCCACCATGGTTTCGCACAGGAAGGCGAAGACATCACGGAGGATGATGGACCAAGGGTCCAGATGCAGCACTTGGATCTGGTAATGCGAGAGTACGACATTGAAGAAATCGGAGAAGGGGGGACCAAGCCGGCCGAGAGAGCATGAAGATGGATGGGGATCTCGGTGGCCTCCATGTCAATCAAGGCACGAGAAGCAGGCTAGACCGTCATCGCCTTCCACTCATTGAAATCGGTGGCAAGGGCCGGCCGGACCTTATCCAACCCCTCCTGATTGACCACCGTCGACCGATCGAGAGCGGGCTCCAGGCCCGGCCGGGATTCGGCAGGGGCGCAGGCCTTGCTCTTCTTCTTCGACCTCAGGGCCATGGCTTCAAGGGAGGATTGGCGCGGCGCTGGATCCAGGAGAAGAGCCACAAGTTGAAAGAAAGGAGGGGGAGTCAAGGGTGAGCACGGCGGGCGGCAATGGCGAAACTGCGCATACAACAGGCAGCCGTCAAGTCTCGCGGTTATCGAGGCCACGCGGGGAAGTGGGGGCGCCCACGTCCCATCAAGTGCCACGCGTCGACCGGGCCTGCATGTGGTGGGGGCCCGTGGCGCTCCGCACTTGCCCCCTGGCTTCACCTCGAAGCCAAGTTCGAGCGCGCCTTGGGCCCGGGGGCTACTGTCGGTGTTCTAGGAACGGGGGTACCCAGACTTGCCTACCTGCGGCCCACGGCGTGGCTCCATCGACGACCTAGTACGGCCCAGCTTCAGCGACAACAACTCAAGACCCTCGCGAGGGGCCAAGCCTCACGAGGCGGACGACACCAAGACCTCCACAAGGAGTGGCCTCCTCAGGCTGGCTCCCGAGGAGCGGAGATCTCTATGCAAGCCTCACCTCGTGAGGTCCGGATGACGTGAGCCATGACGACCAAGGCCAGGCGGGTGCCAGCGGGCGTAGTGTACCAGTTTCCTCTTCGGTGCTAAAGAGGCGAGCGCAGGCGCGGAGTCCCGAGGAATCAGCCAAAGGTTTCCATTCCCGTGAAACAAGACCAAGACCGCCAGGATGGCAGGACGGAGGTCATCACCGAGCCCACCACGGCGTCACGACCAGAGGCTTTTGCAGGCGAAGACTACTTTTGTCAGGATAGTATGTACTAGCTGTCTCCCTTCGAATTTGGCCGTTGTGGGATCCCTTCCCGCCTTTCATTTGGGAAGAGGACCAAGGCCACTATAAATAGGACTTAGCCACCACCGTAGTAGGCATCTGATCGACAGATCATCCACATCACCCACACACTCACCAGCTCACCAGAGCCCAAGAACACCTCTCCTCCTGAGGCTGTTCGCCACTGTACTAGTTCGTCCTCAGCCCCTCGAGGCCAATCCACCACAAAGCAGGAGTAGGGTTTTACACCGCAAGGTGGCCCGAACCTGGGTAAACTGCTGTGTCTCTTTTCCTTACAGTTCGTCGAGCTAGGCTGTGAGATCAGCGAGTAGGTAGACTGGGGAGGACGGGTTCTTCGCACGCATCCTAGAGTTCGAACTCTCAGGGGTTTGCGGAACCCGAAATCCGACAGACTTTAAATAAGATGATTATCATAACCACATACTGCTGCTTAATCTCCTTATCTTGCAGGCTGAATTAAATATGAAAGAATCCCAAGTAGTGGATCTACGGCAGAACATCCAAACACAGCAATCTGAAACTTCCAAGGCCAAATCAGAACTGAAAACCGCCTTAGAAGAGGTTGAAAATTTAAAAAGGGATTTCAGCACTGAAAGAACCGGCTGGGACACCGAGAAGGCGGCTCTGCTAAAAAGAGCGGAAGATGTCGAAGCTGCTCTAAAGCCGGTGACTGACGAGTTATCCGGCTTGAAACATCAAATCAGTAGCATGACAGCTGCCATCATTGGTAAGTAATATAGTACTTCAATCTTTCACCATTAATGTATAACATTCATTAGCCGGTTTATCAATATCTTTGCTAATGCAGGCTCCAGAATTTCCAACCTTGGCCCAGACATGCGTGTGAAGCTTAAAGTTGCATACACCCTTGTGGAGCAATTATACACCGGCGCTCAACGAGCTATAGCTGCCTTCTCCCATACTAAACAGCCACCTTCACTCATCATAGAAACACTGGACAAACTATCCGTCGTACCCCAAAGGGTGGAGGAGATAAAGTAGTTAGCCGCTAGAGCTGGTGCCATCACCGCCCTGAGCTGGGCCAAGGCATGGCAGGCAGAGCTTGACCCGAAGGAATTGGCCACTGGCTGTCCCAGCTTAAAAGAAGATGGGTCTCCCTTCAGTGCAGACGACTTCACCAAAATTGTAAAGGAAATGCGTCCTTTGGCAAGCAAGTTGGCTGCGGAGACCGATCTCTCCAAGTATTAGGCGGCTTATACTGTTGAAAATGCAAAAGTGAAAACGCCGGTTTATCCAGTTATGGATCTTATTCCACCAACACGTAAGCACACCTTTGCTCCTGATATTGATCCATCCACACTCATAGATGATGAGGCTGTATTCAAAGCCATAATTGGCATCAATTGGACATCACCTGATTTCCAACCAGTGGAGGAAGAAGAAGAACCGGCGCTGGATGACCCGCAAGCTTCAACTCGCCAAGACCAGGGCAACTGAATCACAAGGCGGTTCTCAGACTGCAACCCGGCGTATTTTGCTCGGAAAAACTTTCAATCAATTGGGCCGCAAAAAGCCTTGTAATAGGCTAGTGTAAAACAGTGATCTTGTCATGCCATCGTGCATGCTTATTTGCATAATGTTTTAAACCGCCGATCTAACGTTTGAAGATCTGCTGCTTATGCTCATAATGTTATCAATCATGTAGGTCATATTATCATATTCCCTACACACAAGCAAATAACATGTACCCTGGCGGTTTAAGCCCGGGCGGGTCATGCTGTCCCATATAAAATTTACTGGTGACTGTATAGTCCATAACCAGGGCGGGTTATCAACCCTCACATATTCATATAACAAGTAAAAACATACCTGTGAAATTGGTTCATACCACTGGCTTACAGCGCCATATGCAGTAAGGGTAACAACCCAAAACTTAGAGCGCATAACTCCAAGTGCACAATCAAAATATACTGGCGACTTATCGTCCAAAGCAAGACCGGGTTATCAAAACCCCAAATATGCTCAAATATGAGTCATAAGGATTAAGGCTACATGGCCTGAATCGTTTTAAACCATATATCAATATGGTACAAGGATATGAACCCAAACAATGTTCAAAGAAAATAACAAATCAGAAAAAGCAAGGCTTTCATAGGCTGCCAAGCCTCAATATCAAGTGCTGTTCATGGGCCGCACAACCACTGAGTTAATCCTTCATTCAAACCTGTAAGCCTGGCCTCACATGACCAACCACCGTTTTAACTTTGACAAGTTCAGGGTCTTTATAAGATTGACTGTCAAGAGTACGGCGGGTCATTCCGGATAACCTGGGCGGAGTGGCAGACACATAGGCAGGATAACCCGGAATTTGGTGTGTCACACCTGGCATCCAAGCCAATCAAGAGGGTAAGAATAGCTATGTTCATTGAACAGGAAGCCCCCAAGTGACCTATAATGAGCCCTCAAGGTAGGATACCTATGTTTGAACTGCTCATTGTAGCAAGTTCTCTTTGGTAACCTTTTGACTTGGGCAATAAGCCCCCAAGTGATTTGCAACAAGGCATATAAGCCAGATCAATAGGGTAGTCATAGCTATGCTTAGTGAGCAGGAAGCCCCCAAGTGATCTTATGAACTGACAATAAAGACTCAGATACTCAGAAATGAAATGACAGAGGCCTTGAATTATCAGGGATGCCGGCTTTATTATACTTGATCATAATATATACATGGATGAAAATATGTACAACACAAGAGCCAGTAGCTCAAGTGTAATATGGCCAAAGATGAGCAATGTTCCAAGGCCGGCAGGTCTCCTCCTCAGATGTGCGTGAGTCCTTGTGATCTCGAATATCAATGAGGTAGTATGACCCGTTGTTTAAATTCTTGATGACCACAAAAGGCCCTTCCCAAGGTGGGGATAACTTGTGCATATCTGTTTGATCCTGGATGAGCCGGAGCACCAAATCACCTTCTTGAAAGGTCCGGGTTTTAACCCGACGGCTATGATAATGACGCAGATCTTGCTGGTAAATCGCCGAACGAGCCGCCGCAAGGTCACGCTCCTCATCCAGGAGGTCAAGATCATCCTGACGTGCTTTTTCATTATCAGCTTCAACATAAGCCGCCACACGGGGCGAATCATGACGGGTGTCACTGGGAAGAACCGCCTCTGCTCCGTACACCATGAAGAAAGGCGTATAACCCGTGGATCTGTTAGGTGTAGTATTGATACTCCAAAGTACTGAGGGTAATTCCTTAACCCAACAACCCGGCATCCTCTGCAAAGGGACCATAAGCCGGGGCTTTGTGCCTCAAGATTTCTTGATTGGCCCTTTTGGCTTGACCATTGGACTGGGGGTGAGCCACTGATGATACGTCAAGATGGATATGTTCTCGTTGACAGAATTCTTTCATAGCACCTTTGGACAGATTAGTACCATTATCAGTTATGATGCTATGAGGGTAGCCAAAACGGAAAATCACCTTTTTAAGGAATTGAAACGCCGTTGCCGCATCACACTTGTTGACTGGCTCTGCCTCAACCCATTTTGTGAATTTGTCAACCGCCACCAACAGGTGGGTCTTTTTGTCCTTGGATCTCTTAAAAGGCCCAACCATATCCAGCCCCCAGACCGCAAATGGCCAAGTGATTGGAATCATCCTCAATTCTTGAGCCGGCACATGAGCTTGTCTGGAAAATTTCTGACAACCGTCACACTTGCTAACCAGATCCTCTGCATCAGCATGAGCCGTCAGCCAATAAAACCCATGACGAAAAGCCTTAGCTACAAGAGACTTAGAACCGGCATGATGGCCACAGTCTCCTTCATGAATCTCTCTTAGAACTTCACGGCCCTCTTCAGGAGAGATACATCGCTGAAACACCCCTGTGACACTGCATCGGTGTAACTCGCCATTGACAATGGTCATTGACTTAGACCACCAGTTTATTTGCCTGGCCAAAGTTTCATCCTCAGGTAATTCACCCCGGGTCATATAAGCTAAATACGGAACTGTCCAATCAGGAATAGCATGAAGAGCTGCCACCAGCTGTGCCTCCGGGTCAGGGATAGCAAGATCCTCTTCTGTAGGCAGTTTAACTGAAGGATTGTTCAGAATATCAAGAAAAACATTAGGTGGTACCGGCTTACGTTGAGACCCCAGCCGGCTCAAAGCATCAGCCGCCTCATTTTTCCTGCGATCAACATGTTCCACTTGATAACCTTTGAAATGCCCAGCAATAGCATCAACTGCCTGGCGGTAAGCCGCCATGAGCAGGTCTTTAGAATCCCAAGTTCCTGAAACTTGCTGAGCCACCAGATCCGAGTCACCAAAACACCTGACCCGGCTTAGATTCATCTCTTTAGCCATCCGAAGACCATGGAGCAAGGCCTCATATTCAGCTGCATTGTTAGTACAAGGGAACATCAACCTTAAGACATAGCAAAACTTATCACCTTGTGGGGAAGTCAAAATAACTCCAGCCCCCGAGACTTCCATCTGTCTGGATCCATCAAAATGAATAGTCCAATATGTGTTATCAGGCTTCTCCTCAGGCATCTGCAACTCCGTCCAGTCATTGATGAAATCCACAAGTGCCTGAGACTTGATGGCTGTCCGAGGCATATACTTCAAACCATGAGGTCCCAGCTCAATGGCCCACTTGGCCACCCGGCCTGTAGCTTCTCTGTTTTGAATAATATCCCCTAAAGGAGCAAAACTGACCACAGTAATAGGGTGACCTTGGAAATAATGCTTCAACTTGCGACTGGCCATGAACACTCCATACACTAGCTTCTGCCAATGTGGGTATCTTTGCTTAGATTCAATTAATACCTCACTGACATAGTAAACCGGCCTTTGAACCGGATATTCCTTGCCTGATTCCTTCCTTTCCACAACAACCGCTACACTAACGGCTCTGCTGTTAGCAGCCACATATAACAACAAAGGCTCCTTGTCAATAGGAGCTGCAAGAACCAGCGGCTCAGCCAACTATTTTTTAAGCGCCTCGAACGCCTGATCAGCAGCATCACTCCAAACAAAGCTATCTGTTTTCTTCATCATCTGGTAGAGGGGAATAGCCTTTTCTCCCAGGCGGCTTATAAACTGGCTTAAAGCCGCGATACGACCCGCCAAACGCTGGACGTCGTTAATACATGCCAGCTTAGCCAAAGAAGTGATAGTCTTGATTTTCTCCGGGTTAGCTTCAATACCTTTCCCAGAGACCAAATAACTCAAGAGCTGGCCTGCGGGCACACCAAAGACACACTTGGCCGGGTTAAGCATCATCTTTTAGACCCGGAGGTTGTCAAAGGTCTCCTTCAAATCATCTAACAAGGTCACCTTCTTCCTGGATTTCACAACAATATCATCCACATAAGCATGATCATTGCGTCCAATCTGGCTGTGAAGGCAATTCTGAACACAACGTTGATAAGTTGCCTGGGCACTCTTAAGCCCAAAAGGCATAGACACGTAGCAGAAGGCTCCAAAAGGAGTGATAAAAGATGTCTTCTCCTGGTCCTTAACTGCCATCTTGATCTGATGATAACCAGAATAAGCATCTAAAAAACTCAAACGCTCACAACCCGCCGTAGCATCAATGATCTGATCAATACGAGGGAGAGCAAAAGGATCAGCCGAACAGGCCTTGTTAAGGTCCGTGTAATCCACACACATACGCCAAGTGCCATTTTTCTTAAGCACCAGCACCGGGTTAGCCAACCATTCAGGATGAAAAACTTCAACAATAAACCCAGCCGCCAAGAGCCGGGCCGCCTCTTCACCATTGGCCTTGCGCCTCTCTTCATTAAAACGACGAAGAAATTGCTTGACCGGTTTAAACTTCGGATCAATATTGAGAGTGTGCTCAACGAGTTCCCTCGGTACACCTGGCGTGTCTGAAGGCTTCCATGCAAAGATGTCCCGGTTCTCACAGATGAACTCGATGAGCGCGCTTTCCTATTTCGGATCCAAGTTGGCACTGATAATGAATTATTGGGATGAATCGCCAGGGACAAAATCGACCTGCTTGGTGTCATCTGCCGACTTAAACTTCAACAAGGGGTCATGCTCTGTGGTCAGCTTCTTCAAAGGGGTCATATCCGCTGGGTCAATATTATCTTTGTAAAACTTCAACTCTTCTATTGCACAAACAGACTCAGCGTAGGCAGCATCGCCCTCTTCACACTCCAAAGCTATCTTCCTGTCACCATGCACCGTAATGGTACCCGTACGACCCGGCATTTTAAGCTGCAGATAAACATAACAAGGCCATGCCATAAACTTGGCATAAGCCGGCTGTCCAAACAGGGCGTGATAAGGGCTCTTGATCTTGACCACCTCAAAAGTCAATGTTTCAGCTCTATAATTCTGCTGATCGCCAAAAGCCACTTCCAAAGCTATCTTACCCACCGGATACGATGACTTACCAGGCACCACCCCATGAAAAACAGTAGAAGACGGCTTAAGATCTTTGTCAGTTAAATTCATACGGCGAAAAGTATCATAGTACAGGATATTGATACTGCTGCCTCCATCCATAAGTACCTTTGTGAACTTGTATCCTCCAACCTGAGGGGCCACCACCAAAGCCAGCTAACCCGGGTTATTGATCCGGAGCAGGTGATCCTCACGGCTCCATACAATGGGCTGTTCTGACCATCGCAAGTATCGAGGGACTGCCGGCTCGACCGTGCTCACCGCGCGTTTATGAACCTTCTGATCTCGCTTGCACAAATTCGTGGTAAAAACATGATATTGGCCACTATTCAACTGCTTTGGATTACTCTGATAACCAGACTGCTACTGCTGATTACCCTGACCGGGCTGCTGATTAACACCGCCTTGATTACCTTGGCCTTGAAAATCAGAGTTTGAACCGCCACCTCCAAAGCCGGGCCCGTGAGAGCCGGATCCTGACCCGCCATTTGGGCCGTGATGGTTCTGATAAAAACCGGAATTTCTATACTCCCTCATGATGAAGCAATCTTTCCACAAATGAGTGGCTGGCTTATCCTGAGAACCGTGCTTCGAACAAGGTTGATTCATTATCGCTTCCAGGTTAAACTTTGGCCCGCCAAACCGCGGCACTGATGATTTCCCCTTACGGCGCTGATTGCTATTCTGCGTGCTGGTGTTAGCCACAAAGTCTGAACCACCATCGGTTTGCTTGCGCTTATCGTTGTTACCTTGACCCACCGTATTGTGCTGCTGTCCCTTTCCATTGCCGCCCTTCTTCCCCTTGCCAGCCTTCTCTTCATCAGACGCTGGGTCTTTAGTACTATCTGAGTTGGCATATTTGGTGAGAGCCGCCATGAGCTCTCCCATATCATTACAGTGGCGCTTAAGCCGCCTAACTTCTGTTTGAGGGGAAGGAAATGACAATTTTTCTCCAAAATTAGGACGGCTGAACCGGCGTTGATGCTATCTGATGAGTGAATAACAGCCGAGACCCAGCGAACCCAGTGATTGGTTGACTCATACTCAAGCTGGACACAGGCGTCAAGGTCGATGATCGACATGGGTTTCTTACATGTATCTCTGAAATTCTGAATAAAGCGTGCTTTCAACTGTGCCCATGAACTGATGGAGTTGGCAGGTAATCCTTTCAACCAGGTACGAGCCGGCCCATCCAACATCATGGTGAAATACTTAGCGCACACAGCATCGTTGACGTCTAACATCTCCATGGCCATCTCATAGTTCTCAATCCATGCCTCCGGAGGTTGATCAGCTGTGTAATTGGGCACCTTGCGAGGGCCCTTAAAATCTTTGGGCAGGTGCTCATTACGCAAAGCCGGCACCAAACACGACACGCCCACGGTCCTAGAAGTCATCCCAGCTTCTACAGACACCGACGGGTTATGTTGAGGCCGCTGATGAGCCGCCAGCTGAGCCGCCATCTCCGCCTCCCGACATGCCCTGGCCTGATCCACCAAAGCTTGAGCCTCATTATCAGCACGTGGCGGGTCATGTCCACGGGGTTAGTTATGGTGCCGTTCACTGCTCGAAATCGCCGACGACTCAATATGCTGGCTATAACTCCGACTGTGGCGTGGAGTCGAATGAATCCGATCCCGGCTGTATGAATAAGCCGCTTGCTGAGCCACCGCCATCTGAAGAAGCTCCACAGCCTTCCGGGCTTCAACCGCCGCGGGAGACCCACCTTGCACTAGAAGAGCCGCCAGCCGTGACGCCGCAGCAAGCATATTATCCAGAGGATTAGAAAAATGACCCGGCAGTGTAGGCACTTGCTGAGGCGGTGTTAAATTCAAGCGGGGCGGATCCGCAACATGTGGTTGAGCCGTCACCCCGACCGTGGGTGCTTCAACAGCCCGGGTCACCTCGGGCGGGTTACTTGGTCCTGCCCTAGGGGTATTAAAAAGATTCCTCACATCGTACTCCAAAGGTAAATGGCTCTGATGCCTTCTTCGTAGAATGGCGTTGGATGCATTCTGGTCCAAGGTTAACCAGAAATTTTCTGCTTGAATCCGTTGCGACTCAGCGTCCAGGGCGGCTCGGTCTGTCGCCATCCTAGCATTCTCAGCGGTAAGCTCAATTTTGGCTTGAGCTATCTCGTCTTGTAGTTTTGCCACATCCACCTTATGCTGGGCTTGAGTCGCCGGAGTCACCTCTGCCTCTAACAAAGTTGCCAAGGCGTCTAAGAGCTCGGACAAAACTTGAGCCGGCGGGCGCACAGAACCGCTCGCGCCGGCCGTCGCCTCAGCCGTTGAACCGAAAGTCATAGCCGTCGCAGTTGATGAATTCAGCACCGGTTGTATGCCGGCCATGAAGATCGCGACTCTGTTCGGCGGCTCATAGGGGTCCGGAATACTGTCGCCATCGGAACAGTCCCCAAGCCCGCCGTCTTGCAGTTGATACATTGAATTGGTCTCACCGGTTGAGGACTCATCATCAGAGTAGATTACCGTCTCTCCGCCAGATGTAGATCCTTCCTCAAGATCCGCTCCATGAACAAACCCAACAAAAGTGTGCTTCACAGCGGCTTGAATCTTGGTGGGTCACGCGCGCCGAGCTGTCTCGATGATGTCAGTGCAGGTGTTCGGCTCAGGCTCCGACTCGCCGATCTTGCCGATGAAGACGTGGATTCCGCCGAAGGGGACCCGGTACCCATATTCGATTGAATCGGCCTCGGGACCCCAGCCTGCGTCGTCGATGTAGATCTTGCCGCGGTGACTCTTGGTCATCTAGCCCACGGCATATCCCTTGATCCCTGAGAAGCTGCCCTTCAAGAACTCGAAACCACCGTGCGCTGGCCCCATGGTGGGCGCCAACTGTCGTGGACTTAACACGGCAGATGCCCTAGCAAAAGGACTTAGGTGTGGAGCCATCGCAACTAGGTTAGCTTGAAGGGGTTAAACGGGACAAAGGACACAGAGAGTTTACCCAGGTTCGGCCCCTCTCAATGAGGTAAAAGCCTACTCCTGCTTTAGGTTGTATTGCTTGTGTTTCGATTACCAGGGAGCGAATACGCTTGACCTAGTTCTCGATTGATTGTTACTTGAGTTAACCCGCTGCCTGGTCACCCCTTTATATACAGGTTAACGCCCGGCGGCTTACAGAGTCCCGGCCGCTCACACAAACATGACCGACTCGGTTTCTAACTAAGCTTGCCTTACAAGACAAGTTTAAACATATGGCGGCTCACACCCATGGGCCTCAAGTCATCTCCGGGTCTTGGGCCTTCAATTGGCTTGCTCTATGAACCGCCATCTTCATATCTTCTTGGACCTTATCGGGCCTCTTCATCTTTAAGCCGCCAGTGGCATGACCCGGCCCCTCCTGGGCGGGTCATACCCAGTAGTTACATCCCCAACAGTCTACGTTCTATCAACAGCAAGCACGACGTTACCACAACCGCGAAGTGCGGGCAAATACATACAACGTGGGAGACCTTGTCCTCCGACTCCCCGAAAAACAGAAGAATAAACTATCACCTAAGTGGAAGGGACCGTACATCATCAATGAAGTACTTATAGGAGGAGCGTATCGTCATCGCTGCCCGTCTGACAACGGCCTCGAGCCGAACCCGTGGAACGCAACAAGGTTGCGGCGTTTTTATGCCTGAGTCCGAAGTCAATTTTTGCCTTATTTCTCTTTTCTTTTTTTACCTTTTTCTCTCTTTCATCGTGGTGTTAGTTCGGTTAAATCGAACCTCGCCAGGCCCCTACTATATACCATTAAATGTAATACCCAGCTTCGCTTGGGGGCTCCCTTAGACGAGCCGCATACATGCATACACCATATTCGTTATGATTGCATCCTTCTCATACATGTTAAGCCAACATATGCACTTGTTTGACTTAGGATCTTTGCCAAGCCGTTTTACCTGGCTCCTGTGATTACCCCTATGTTCCCGATTGTTCGGCTAGGGAGTAAAGGGAGCACCTCTGCGATTGTTACGACCGGGTCACCCTGGACCGTACCTCAGACGGGAGAAGCCGAAAGCTAGCGCTCTTACAGAATACAATAAGTCGGGCTAAGGGAAGTGAATATAGCCTCGAGCTTACCACCAAGGTTCTTTTTCAAAGCCATTGGTGTCCGTTGATCTTACATATCCAGATTATAATTTTACCTGAAGAAAGGAACCCTTGGAGGAACTATTTTCATCAGAAGATGTTTCTTACGTCAAATAGTAATATAACATAGCTCTCCGCACATGTTTTGTCTGTTTAAGCCAGATGTCTGGATTGCCTTGTTCCCGAAGTATTGTTTCGTGTTCATGGCACAAAGTACGGAACACTTCCTGATCCATGATTGGGGAGGTAGAAGCCGATGGCCGACTAAGACAACATTCTTTCAAAAATAAATAAGAACGCGGATTGAGCATGGTCAATGTAAAGTACATGGATACATAGAATTGAAAAAATTGCTCCTTCTCGACATTGTCTATCAATTGCTCTAAAGCACAGTCCTTCTGAGAATAGCGAGCGGCTTGCATCACGTCGTTGTACACCAAGCTCAGCGGTATCTCCTGACCGTCCGGACCCACGGGTCCAACACGGGCCATATGCACCGGGTTCAGCTTGGTGAAGCGGGTCTTTACCATAGCCCACGCCTCGCGCGCTCCTTCTCGACAGGCCGAGATCTTCCATAATTCAAACCTTCGTCGAGCCCCTTTAAGGAGACTGGCTAGATCAGACATACTCTCTGGAGGCGCATCTGACGGCCATAACGCCTTCACCATGCTCTTCAGGGCTTTCCGGGCCTTCTCGTAGGTCTTCAACAGTTCCTTTAATAGGTTCCTGTCATACGTGCCTACTTTTTCCTCGGGTCACCCAGTCAGGATACCTAATAAACAGGTGTTGCACATCATCATTAACACATCAATGACACGGACCAACAGCGCAGTGCGATCAGCGCTTACCGTATATGCCACCTTTTAGATTTTGGTTTTCCCCCAAAGCCTGTGCTAGCTGAGTCTTTAAATTCTCAATTTCCTCGGCTTGCCGTTTATTCTCCGCCTTGAGCTCATTTTTCTCATCATAACTCTGCGACAACACACGTTTACCAGCCTCAAGCTCCTTGCGCAACTCGTTCGCGGCCGCCGTGGCTGCATGACGAAAACAGTGTGAACACATAAAATACACCATATACCCTTCCCCGAGTTGGGAAGCGGTTCTTCTCACTTACCGGATTTATCGCAGCTAGCTTCTCGAGCCACATTGAGTTCGGCCTTGGTGTCGACCAACTATTTTCGGCTAGCCTCAAGCTCTTCGGACAGGTTTTTGCTATGCTCTCTTGCGTCCTATAAAATTACATCATTAGAAATCCTTAACTCGGCCGTCCCGCCCGAATTAAGGCTTGGGGGCTAGTTAGTTAGGGAACCTTCTCTCAAGCTATATACCTGCACCTTGGCGGCAAATAGACCGGCAATCCCATCAAGGCCTGTCTAGGGTGCTCCAAGGTACGCGTCTACCGAGTTAAAAGCATTAAACTCCTATTCGGTAAAGGCGGTCTGGCGCAAAGTTTCCCTCCGGCGGTGATGGTTCATTACGCTCTCGACTTTAGAATTAGTGACCGAAACTTCGTCGGAATCTGCCGGAGGCACGCCAGCCGCTGCATATTCGGAGGGGGCTCCGGCCCATGCCGAAGACCGGGGACCGGAATTACGGTTCGACGCATCCGGGAAATCTTCGGATTGATGTAGAGACACACGCCTTCTGCAAAGGTTGAGCGGGGCTTAATAAACAAATGACAAAGGCGATCCTCGCTGCAATTCTAAAACACGTTACCTCTGGGCAGAAGGGGCAGGTGTGTCCGCCTCGACGGAAGCTTTCCGTTTTGATCTCCCATCAAGGGTTGAAGCTCGCGTGGTCTGCGCTCCTCCCGAGGTATTTTTACGTGTATTACGGCGACCCTTGGGAGCAGAAGTCAGCACGGAGGGGGTAGCGTGAGACGAGCACCCTGTTCGGGAGGGGGTCTTCTTTTCACTTACTGTGGAAGAAGGAAGAACCCCGGGGTGATTGGCTGTCACGGCCACCCTGACGCTGTCATGGCCCTTCTGATAGAACACCCCGTCTTCAAATTCGATTGACGTCTCTGGGTCGTCATGATACCCCGGATCACCTTCGTGAGAATGATTCTCTGGTTGAGGAGGAGGGCAACGGATGGACGGAACTTGACGCCTCCATCCCTGTTCAAGTGGCGATTAGTGAGAATTCGATGATATGTGGGCTCAAAATAATGGATTGTGGCTTACCCAATCCGCTGGATTGTAACCGCAGTAGCCTTCTCGAATACTCATGCGAGCGAACTCTGCTTCGTCCCCTTTGAAGAGGGCAGCCAGTATTTTAGACAAGGCCGCCTTGTTGTCTGGCCCTTGCCGCTGGTGGCGCGTCACATCGTTGGTCCTGTTATAGCACCATAAGAGGTGACCCTACTGTTGGAGGGGTTGCTTGCATCGGGTAATAGCGATGGCCATAACCTCGACCATGGTCAACTTGCTGCTGGTCAGCAGCCTAATCTTGGCTGACAGGGCCTGCACTTCTTCGCTGTCCTTTTGGGAAGGACCCTTGGGTCTCCAGTTGTACCGCTTTATAGGTGGGTCATTCGAATATTCTGGTAGCCCTTGCCGAATTGGATCGGTAAGGGGAACGTCCTTGATGTAAAACCACTCTGAAGTCCATCCTTCGGGATCTTTCTGTGGGTCCCGATTGGGTACCCCGTCCCAGCTATTCGCCATACCTCAGCGCCTCCTACCTCAAATATAGATCCCTCCCGGAGGCGAGGGACAAGACAAAAGTGCTTCCTCCACAAGTCAAAGTGGGGCTCGCAACATAGAAATATCTCGCACAAGGCCACAAAGCCAGAAATGTGCAATATGGACCGTGGGGTGAGGTTGTGGAGCTGGATCACATAGAACTCTAGTAGACCCCATAGAAAGGGATGGATAGGGAAACCCAAACCTCTCAGAAGGAAGGGTACGAGACATACTCTCTTCTCCTTGCTTGGGACGGGGGAGTTCTCGGCAAGGGCGCGACCATCAATGGAGATGAGACCGGCGCGGAATGGAACCAGATCGGCCAAAGGGAGGAAGCGCTGTGTCTGCAAGCGACTTAGCTGGATGCGCGAGACTGAACAACTTGACCAATCGCCTGGGAGCGGGCTGTGAGGGCGTGAGGATGAACCTAGGATGTCAGCCATGGCGTCGGAAGATTGCTTCAATGATGTTCTTGGATAAAAGGGGGAGGATAGCTGTTCTTAACACCTTTGGATCTATAAATAGGCGTATTATCGTGAAGCCGAAAGGACGGGTGTCTAGAATGGCAGCGTTGGGCCGCGCTCTCTCCGAAAAGCGTGTAAGGTCCTTACCCCAAGGAACGGTATTGAACTTTGGTGGTCCCACCTCAGTTTTCAGATGTATTTGGATCTTAGAATCCTGAGACTGTCCGGGCCTGAGTATATTAGATCGGGTTCCGGATCATGTTCGGCGGAATTTGCACGGCTTCAAATGGAATGGAGGAACTCATCTCGCAAGCCGGTGATGTGAAGATTCCAGAAGATGGTCCTCGGTGTTGGAGGCAAGTTCGGGGGCTACTGAGGGAGTCATGGACTAAGGGGTCCTCGGGGCGACGACCCATTGTATATGGGTCGGACTGGTGGAGCTGTGTGGTGATCGGAGACCTGTGAAGCCGTGGTGTGCCCTCCAAGTCAAGGGTGGACGAGATCTCTTTCCTTCTTGTTGTAATCTATCTTCGGTAACCCTAACACTATCGGTGTCTATATAAACCGAGGGTTGTAGCCATTAGGGGGAGAGCTATCTTCATCCCCCCTGTAGCCTAGGGTTTAGCTCATACTGATCTTGAGGTAGATCTACTCTGTAACCATGCTATACAATCAATACAATCAAGCAGGACGTAGGGTATTACCTCTTCGAGAGGGCCCGAACCTGGGTGAACACTGTGTTCGTCGTCCCTTATTACCCCTCGATCCTAGATCCACAGCTCGGGACCCCCTACCCCGAGGTCTGCCGGTTTTGACACCGACAAGACCTCTTTCAGAAATTTTGTGCCCAAGGACAATACCTTCATTCACCATAAAGTGGCACTTCTCCCAATTCAAGACAAGATTAGTTTCTTCACATCTCTGCAAAACTCGATCAAGGTTGCTCAAGCAATCATCAAAAGAAGTCCCGTAAACGGAAAAATCATCAATGAATACCTCAACAATCTTTTCACAAAAATCAGAGAATATAGCAGTCATACATCTTTGAAAGGTAGCAGGTGCACTACATAAACCGAAAGGCATACATCTATAAGCATAAGTTCTGAAAGGACAAGTAAAAGTAGTTTTCTCTTGATCTTCTTGTGATACATGTATTTGAGAAAAACCAGAATAACCATCTAGAAAGCAGAAGTGTGTATGCTTAGACAATCTCTCTAACATTTGATCAATAAAAGGCAAGGGGTAATGATCTTTTCTAGTAGCTTTATTTAATTTCCTAAAATCAATTACCATCCTATAACCAGTTAGATTTCTTTGGGGGATAGGTTAATTTTTGTCATTAGGAATAACGGTAATGCCTCTTTTCTTAGGGACATAATGAACAGGACTTACCCATCTACTACTAGGTATGGGATAAATTATACCTGCTTCCAGAAGCTTTAATATTTCAGTTCTTACCACATCCTTCATCTTAGGATTCAACCGTCGTTGGTGATCAACAACTGGCTTAGCATCAGGCTCCATATTAATCTTGTGCTGACATAGAGTGGGACTAATGCCCTTAAGATCATCAAGAGTATATCCAATAGAACCACAGTGCTTCCTCAGAGTTTTAACTAATCTCTTTTATTCATGCTCTGAAAGGTTAGCACTAATAATAACAAGACATATCTTCTTTTCATCAAGATAAACGTATTTCAATGTGTCTAGTAATTGTTTTAATTCAAATACGAGATCACTCTTAGGTGGAAGAGGGTCCCCAATAGTTTCAACATGCAAGTTATGTTTAAGGATAGGTACTTGTTTGAAGAATATATCATCTATTTCATTCCTTTCATTCATATGCATATCATTTTCATGGTCTAGCAAATATTGTTCTAAAGAATCGGTGGGAGGAACAACAATAGAAGCAAGACCAATAATTTCATCCTTACTAGATAATTCTTTTTCATGTGGTTGTCTACGAAACTTAGAGAAATTGAACTCATGAGATTCATCACCAAATTTAACTCTAACCTTCTCTTTAACACAATCAATTTCAGCATTAACAGTATTCAAGAAAGGTCTACCAAACATAATGGGGCAAAAATTATCTTGTTGTGAACCAAGTACTAAGAAATCAGTAGGGTATTTGATCTTACCACACAAGACTTCAACATCTCAAACAATCCCAAGCGGTGAAATAATATCTCTATTTGCTAGCTTAATAGTAACATCAATATCTTCAATCTCAGCAGTTGTAATATCATCCATAATTTCTTGATATAGAGTAAACAGAATAGCACTTGTTGGGTTCTACGTTAGGGTGTGTCGACTGCAAATTAAAAATTCCTATCTGTAGAACAACCAGAAACATGCTACGAGAATGGATCACGGATTGCTACCACTAGATGCGCAGTGTCATGCAGCGGAAGTAGAGTTGGGGTAGCGCGTCCAGAGTCGTGTCCTCCTTGTCTGATCTCCCTCGAACAGCTGGTCGTCAGATCCCATGTACAAGTTCGCCAGAGCGGTGCAGTTGCACCACCTCTAACGGTATTCACGCATGCAGGAGGAACACCGTGCGGCGGACTGCTAGGTCCGATCACACAGTTAGCGGCAAGTGGAGGTGGCTATTCGCAACACATGCAAACCCTAGTGACAGCGCCAAAGCGATCAACTAAATGAGTGTGCTGCACCTCCACTTTATATAGGCATCCGTCGTGGGCTCAACACTTGGGCCTCACATGGATCCTAAAGCCCAAAGTGTGTTCGGCATGGATCCGAGTCCGAGTAGGATCACACCTGACTCGTGGAGTCAGATCAGACCTCACAGGTTCCTTCCCTTAAGTGTGCGACCCCTTAGGTTCTCGTTCACTTGGTTGCGAGTCAGATCACATCCGACTCGGATAGTTGGTAGCGGCCTCTAGCAAAGCGTGCCGACTCCAAGTGTCCGATGAAGCTGGTTAGGTGAACCTGTACATCATAGTTCTGTTCCTTTTGCCACACGATATATGTTGTCGGGCTCAAGGCGAGTCTGTCATCCTTGTGCTAGCCCGACCTCTTTCTCGTTCCAGTGATGCCAACCACAAACCGGATTATCTCATAATCCTAATCACATGGCCATGCTTATCTTGGTCGGATCACACGAGGGGCCCAGAGTATATCTCTCCTGATCGGAGGGGCAAATCCCATCTTGCTCAACCATGTCTCGCAGCATGGGTTTAGACAAGCCCGAAACCTACCTTTGTAACTACCTAGTCACGGAGTAGCGTTTGGTCGGCCCAAAGCAGGCCTATCACCATCCCGGGTGCATGCGCCAGCTCAGGTCTTAGGACATGGAACATATGTTGTACTAGAGACTCACAGATGACATATCGCTGCGTCTCATAGTTGGGTCTATCCGACTAGAAACTTATCTCGACTCGGATCCGACTATGTCGGATCCGACCAGATCCTTCCAAGTCCATATTATCCGGTTAGCATCCAATGTTTCATGGCTAGTGAGACCAAGCCATCGACCATGTCATATGCTAGTCTATTCGGCTGCGCATCCACACAGCCCTTTCGACTAGGGACCTTTTAGGACAGTCATCATACAATGCATAGTCCCACAAACAAGTCACATACTTGTTGATACACATCATTGATAATGTCCAAGGACTATCTTTATTCATAAACACATAGGAAATATCATCATACATGATTGCCTCTAGAGCATATCTCCAACAGTCTCCCACTTGCACTAGAGTCAATCAAATAGACATCAAATGCCCATAGCTCTAACGTGCCCCTCATGCTTGAGTTGTGGAAGCGGCCTAGTCAGCGGATCTGCAACATTTGCATCCATGTGAATTTTGCATAACTATATATCACCACTCTTTACGATCTTCCATATCAAATGATATTTCCGATCTATGTGTATGGTCTTGTGGTGGTTCCTCAGCTCCTTGGCTTGTGTGATGGCACCAGAATTATCACAATAAAGGTCCAACGGTTTTACCGATGCTGGGAAAATACCAAGATCATCCAGAAAGTTTCGGATCCAAACACCCTCCTTTGCAGCTTCACAAGCAGCAATGTATTCGGCTTCTGTAGTAGAATCGGCCACTGTATCTTGCTTGGAACTCGTCCAGCTCACTGCTCCTCCTTCATGACATACACGAATCCAGACTGTGATCGACAATCATCCCTGTCGGTTTGGAAACTAGCATTAGCGTAACCCTTTACGACCAACTCTTCCTCACCTCCATAAACTAGAAGCATTTCCTTAGTCCTTTTCTGGTACTTTAGAATATTCTTCACCGCTACCCAGTGACTCTCACGTGGGTTGGCCTGGTATCTGCTTGTTAAGCTTATTGCAAAAGCAACATCAGGCCATGTACATATCATGGCATACATGATGGATCCGATTGCTGAGGCATACAAAATCCTACTCATCCTGCTTCACTCATTAGATGTCGAAGGACTCTGAGTCTCGCTTAGTCTTATACCATGTGAGAGTGGCAAGAACCCTTTCTTTGCCTCACTTGTGTTGAACCACTTCAACACTTTATCTATGTACGTGCTCTGGCTCAAGTCGAGCAGCCTCCTCGATCTATCTCTATAGATCTTAATGCCTAAAATATACACTGCCTCACCGAGGTCCTTCATCGAAAACTTGCCATTCAATGATTCCTTGATTAGTTCAGCATCGAAACATCATTTTCGATCAGTAGTATGTCATCCACATACAAGATCAAAAACACTATCGAGCTCCCACTTAATTGCTTGTATAAACAAGTGTCCTCTTTGCTTTTGATGAAACCGAGGCCAGTGACGACCTCATCAAAATGAATGTTCCAACTCCAAGATGCTTGCCTCAACCCATAAATGGATCTCTTGAGCTTGCATACCTTACTAGCGCTAGTCGGATTAACAAAACCCTTGGGCTGTATCATATACACGTCCTCGGTTAAATTTCCGTGAAGGAAAGCCGTTTTGACATCCATCTGCCATATCTCGTAATCGAGGTATGCAACTATAGCTAGTACGATCCTTACCAACTTCAGCATCACTACCAGCGATTAGGTCTCGTCGTAGTCAATTCCTTGAAGTTGTCCATAACCTTTTGCGACAAGCCGAGCTTTGTGGATCTGAACATTTCCATCCACATCAGTTTTCTTCTTAAAGACCCATTTGCAGCCAATGGCCTTTACGCCACGCTGCAGATCAACCAATGGACTTTAACTCAGACCTCATGGCCTCTAGCCATGACTCAGAATCTGGGCTCACCATCGCTTCCACATACGTGGCTGGCTCGTCGCTTTCTAGCAACAATACATCACACACTCTGCGCAATCTTCCTAACCTCCGTGGTTCTGGTGCCGCTTCCACTATGGGTTCCCTGACTGACTCCGGTATGATCTCATCACCAGCCGAGCTGTCCCCGAGTGGTTCTCGAATTTCTTCGAGTCGGACCGTCCTCCCACTGGCTTCTCGACTAAGAAACTCTTTCTCAAGGAAAACCCTGTTCTGAGCAACAAACACTTTGTTCTCTTCCCGGTTGTAGAAGCTATATCCCAAGGTTTCCCTCCGATATCCCACCAATATGCATTTATCCGACTTGGGTGTAAGCTTGTCTGACATAAGTCGCTTGAAAAATGCTTCACAACCCCAAATCTTTAGAGAAGACAAACTGGGACTCTTCCCGGTCCACATCTCATGTGGTGTCTTGTCTATGAATTTTGATGGTACCCTGTTAAGTGTGGAAGCTCCAGTTTCTAGAGCATATCCCCAGAATGACAAGGGTAAATCCGATTTGCTCATCATTGACCAGACCATGTCCAACAAGGTCCTATTCCTCCGTTCCAACACGCCATTTCGCTATGGCATACCCGGAGGTGTGAGCTGAGGTACTATACCTCGGCTTTTCATATGATCATCAAACTCCTGGCTCATTTACTCACTTCCACGATCTGATCCTAGGAGTTTTATAGTCTTGCCGAGCTGATTCTCACCCTCGTTCTAAAACTCTTTGAACTTTTCAAAAGTTTCCGACTTGCGCCTCACCAAATAGATATACTCATATCTACTCAAGTCATCGGTAAAAGTCACGAAGTACTAATAGCCACCTCTGGCAGTTGTGCTCATTGGACCACACACATCACTGTGTATAAGCTCCAACAACTCGGACACCCTCTCGCAACTCTTTGCAAAAGGAGACTTAGTCATCTTGCCAAGCAAGCATGATTCGCATGTCTCAAATGACCCAAAGTCAGACGAAGTTAGGAGCCCATCATCATGGAGCTTCTTCATGCGTTTTAGACTAATGTGTCAAAGCCGGCAATGCCAGAAGTATGTTAGATTTATCTCATTAGGCTTATGCCTCTTGACATTCATGTTATAGACCGGTTCCTATTCTAGATTCAATATAAAAAGCCCATCAACAGTGGGTGCATAGCCGTGGAACATTCCGTTCAAATAAAACGAACAACCATTGTCCTTTAAATTGAATTCATAACCCTGACTCATCAAACATGAGGCAGAAATAATGTTCCGACTAAGTGCAGGAATGTAATAACAATTATTCAATTCCAAAATAAATCCAGAAGGAAGCTGGAGCTGCATCGTGCCGACCTCCAACGCAGCAACTCTTGCTTTGTTTCCGACCCTGATGTCAATCTCCCCTTGTGCCACACGCCTAGTTCCTACCAGCCCCTGCATCGAGTTGCAAATATGACCAACCGATGCGGTATCAAATACCCAAGAGCTACTAGGTATGTCAGCAAGGTAAATGTCTATAACATATGTAACAAGTGTACCTTTGCCTGAAGCAGCATTTCTGGCCTTCTTGCCATGCTCAGCAATCCACTTGCTACAGTTCCTCTTCCATTGACCAGTTTCCTTGCAATGATAGCAAATGGTCTTCGAGTTCAGTCCTGACTTCGGCGTAGCGGCGGAGGTTACCATCTCCGTTCCCTTTGCCTTAGCCTTCTTCTTGGACCAACTCTTTGTTGGGGAACGTTGCATGGAAAACAAAAAAATTTCTACGCACACGCAAGATCTATCCATGGAAATGTATAGCTACGAGAGGGGAGAGCATCTAGATACCCTTGTAGATCGCTAAGCAGAAGCGTTTATCAACGCGGTTGATGTAGTCTTACACCTTCATGATCCATCCTGATCAAGTACTGAACGTACGGCACCTCCGCATTCAACACATGTTTAGCTTGATGACGTCCTCACCTTCTCGATCCAGCAAGAGAGGCGAAGTAGTAGATGAGTTCCGGCAGCATGACGGCGTGGTGACGGTGGTGGTCAAACTATTTCCGCAGGGCTTCGCCAAGCACAACGGATTTAGGACGGAGGACGAACTAGAGGAAGAGGGGGCGCCGACACATGGCTTGGTGAACCGTGGTGTCCTCCAGGGGCTAGCCCTGCTCCTCTATTTATATGTTGAGCCCTGGGGTTATTTCTTGGAGAAAGCGCCTCCTCAAAGTCGGCTCGGAACACAAGGAAGAGTCCTTCTCGGTTTCCAGTACCAGACGCCACGGTCCTCGGCGTCTGGCCCAAATGCCATGGGCCTCGGCGTCTGGCCCAGGGCCAGATGCGAGGTTCCTTGGCGTCTGGTCCCTAACCTCCGCAAAACTTCCTTTTGCACCGACCTAAAGCCCCGTGGGCCTTACCCCTTGGCCCAACCATATCATCCTATATATCAATCTTTACCTCCAGACCATTTTGGAGGTCCTCGTCATGTCCGTGATCTCATCCGGGACTCCGAACAACATTCGGTCACCAACATACATAACTCATATAATACTATATCATCAAAAAATGTTAAGCGTGCGGACCCTACGGGTTCGAGAATGATGTAGACATGACCGAGACTCTTCTCCGGTCAATAACCAATAGCGGGACCTGGATGCCCATATTGGTTCCTACATATTCTACGAAGATCTTTATCGGTCGAACCTTTATGACTAATACGTAGTTCCCTTTGTCTGTCGCTATGTTACTTGCCTGAGATTCGATCGTCGGTATCTTCATACCTAGTTCAATCTCGTTACCGGTAAGTCTCTTTACTTGTTCCGTAATATATCATCTTGTAACTAACACCTTAGTCACTTTGCTTGCAAGCTTCTTGTGATGCTCTATTACCGCGAGGGCCCAGAGATACCTCTCCATCATACGGAGTGACAAATCCCAATCTTGATTCACGCCAACTCAACAGACACCCTCGGAGATACCTGTAGAGCATCTTTATGATCACCTAGTTACATTGTGATGTTTGATAGCACACAAGGTATTCCTCCGGTATCTGGGAGTTGCATGATCTCATGGTTGAAGGAATATGTATTTGACATTTAAGAAAGCAGTAACAATAAACTGAACGATCATATGCTAAGCTAACGGATGGGTCTTGTCCATCACATCATTCTCCTAATGATGTGATCCCGTTATCAACTGACAACACATGTCTATGGTTAGGCAACCTTAACCATCTTTTGATGAACGAGCTAGTCTAGTAGAGACTTACTAGGGACACGGTATTTGTTTATGTATCCACACATGTATTAAGTTTCCGGCCAATACAATTCTAGCATGAATAATAAACCTTTATCATGATTAAGGAAATATAATAATAACCAATTTATTATTGCCTCTAGGGTATATTTCCAATAGTCTCCCACTTGCACTAGAGTCAATAATCTAGATTACATAGTAATGAATCTAACACCCATGGAGTCTTGGTGCTAATCATGTTTTGCCCGCGGAAGAGGTTTAGTCAGCGGGTCTGCTACATTCAGATTCGTATGTACTTTGCAAATTTCTATGTATCCATCCTTGACCTTTTCACGAATGGAGTTGAAGTGTCTATTGATGTGTTTGGTTCTCTTGTGAAACCTAGATTCCTTTGCTAAGGCAATTGCTCCAGTGTTATCACAAAAGATTGTCATTGGACCCGATGCACTGGGTATTACACCGAGATCGGATATGAACTCCTTGATCCAGACTCCTTCATGTGCTACTTCCGAAGCAGCTATGTACTCCGCCTCACACGTAGATCCCACCACGACGCTCTGCTTGGAACTACACCAACTGACAGCTCCACCATTCAATATAAATACGTATCCGGTTTGTGACTTAGGGTCATCCGGATCTGTGTCGAAGCTAGCATCAATGTACTTCAGGAAATGAGAAACATATCCTTGGTCCTTTTCAGGTACTTCAGGATATTCTTGACCGCTGTCCAGTGATCCACTCTTGGATTACATTGGTACCTCCCTGCCAAACTTATGGCAAGGCACACATCAAGTCTGGTACATAGCATGGCATACATAATAGAACCTATGGCTGAGGCATAGGGAATGACTTTCATTCTCTCTCTATCTTCTGCCGTGGTTGGACTTTGAGTCTGACTCAATTTCACACCTTGCAACACATGCAAGAACCCTTTCTTAGACTGGTCCATTTTGAACTTCTTCAGAACTTTGTCAAGGTATGTGCTTTGTGAAAGTCCTATTAAGCATCTTGATCTATCCCTATAGATCTTTCATTGAAAAATTCTTATTCAAGTATCCTTTTATGCTATCCAAAAATGCTATATCATTTCCAATCAGCAATATGTCATCCACATATAATATCATAAATGCTACAGAGCTCCCACTCACTTTCTTGTAAATACAGGCTTCACCATAAGTCTGTATAAAATCTAATGCTTTGATCACCTCATCAAAGTGTATATTCCAACTCCGAGATGCTTGCACCAGTCCAAGATGGATCGCTGGAGCTTGCACACTTTGTTAGCACC
The DNA here is from genome assembly GCA_011799875.1 of Thinopyrum elongatum. Classification (NCBI taxonomy): domain Eukaryota; kingdom Viridiplantae; phylum Streptophyta; class Magnoliopsida; order Poales; family Poaceae; genus Thinopyrum; species Thinopyrum elongatum. The sequence continues at coordinate 206,713,241 of CM022300.1, read as the reverse complement.
CTTAGGATTGACAAAATCTTCTGGTTGCATCATATACAACTCTTCTTCAAGAAACCCATTAAGGAATGCAGTTTTGACGTCCATTTGCCAGATTTCATAATCATAAAATGCGGCAATTGCTAACATGATTCTGACAGACTTAAGCATCGCTATGGGTGAGAAAGTCTCATCGTAGTCAACCCCTTGAACTTGTCGAAAACCTTTCGGGACAAGTCGAGCTTTGTAGACAGTGATATTACCATCAGCGTTTGTGTTCCTCTTGAAGATCCATTTATTCTCAATGGCTTGCCGATCATTGGGCAAGTCCACAAAAGTCCACACTTTGTTCTCATACATGGATCCTATCTTAGATTTCCTGGCCTCTAGCCATTTCTCTGAATCTTGGCTCATCATAGCTTCTTCATAGTTCGTAGGTTTGCCGTTGTCTAACAACATGACTTCGAGGACAGGATTACCGAACCACTCTGGTGTTGTACATGCTCTGGTCGACCTACGAGGTTCAGTAGTAACTTGATCCGAAGTTTCATGATCATTATCATTAGCTTCCTCTTTGGTTGGTGTAGGCATCACGGGAACATTTTTCTCTGATGTGCTATTTTCCAATTCGAGAGAAGGTAGAACTACCTCATCAAGTTCCACTTTCCACCCACTCACTTCTTTCGAGGGAAACTCCTTCTCTAGAAAGGACACATTCTTGGCAACAAAGATCTTGCCTTCGGATCTATGGTAGAAGGTATACCCAATAGTTTCTTTAGGGTATCCTATGAAGACGCACTTCTCCGCTTTGGGTTTGAGCTTATCAGGCTGAAGCCTTTTGACATAAGCGTCACATCCCCAAACTTTAAGAAACGACAGCTTAGGTTTATTGCCAAACCATAGTTCATACGGTGTCGTCTCAATGGATTTAGACGGCGCCCTATTTAACGTGAATGCAGCTGTCTATAATGCATAAGCCCAAAATGATAAAGGCAAATCGGTAAGAGACATCATATAACACACCATATCTAAGAAAGTATGGTTACGTCATTCGGACACACCATCACACTGTGGTGTTCCAGGTGGCGTGAGTTGTGAAACAATTCCACATTGTCTTAAATGAAGGCCAAACTCATAACTCAAATATTCGCCTCCACGATTAGATCGTAGAAACTTTATTTTCTTGTTACGATGATTCTCCACTTCACTCTGAAATTCTTTGAACTTTTCAAATGTTTCAGACTTGTGTTTCATCAAGTAGATATACCCATACCTACTCAAATCATCTGTGAAGGTTAGAAAATAACGATACCCGCCGTGTGCCTCAACACTCATTGGACCGCATACATCGGTATGTATTATTTCCAATAAGTCATTAGCTCTCTCCTTTTTTTCGGAGAACGAAGTTTTAGTCATCTTACCCATGAGGCATGGTTCGCAAGTATCAAATGATTCATAATCAAGTGATTCCAAAAGTCCATCCGCATGGAGTTTCTTCATGCGCTTTACACTAATATGACCTAAACGGTAGTGCCACAAGTATGTTGCACTATCATTATCAACTTTGCATCTTTTGGCATCAATATTATGAATATGTGTATCACTACGATCGAGATTCAACAAGAATAGACCATTCATCAAAGGTGCATGACCATAAAAGATATTACTCATATAAATAGAACAACCATTATTCTCTGACTTAAATGAATAACCGTCTCGCAATAAACAAGATCCAAATATAATGTTCATGCTCAACGTTGGTACCAAATAACAATTATTGAGGTCTAAAACTAATCCCGAAGGTAGATGTAGAGGTAGCATGCCGACGGCGATCACATCAACCTTGGAACCATTCCCGACGCGCATCATCACCTCGTCCTTAGCCAATCTTCGTTTATTCCGCAGCTCCTGTTTCGAGTTACAAATATGAGCAACCGAACCAATATCAAATACCCAGGCGCTACTACGAGCATTATAAGGAACACATCAATAACATGTATATCAAATATACTTTTGTTCACTTTGCCATCCTTCTTATCTGCCAAGTATTTGGGGCAGTTCCGCTTCCAGTGACCATTTCCTTTGCAGTAGAAGCACTCAGTTTCAGGCTTGGGTCCAGCTTTAGGCTTCTTCACGGGAGAGGTAACTTGCTTGTCATTCTTCTTGAAGTTCCCTTTCTTTACCTTGCCCTTTTTCTTGAAACTAGTGGTCTTGTTAACCATCAACACTTGATGCTCCTTCTTGATTTCTACCTCCGCCGATTTCAGCATCACGAAGAGCTCGGGAATCGTTTTCGTCATCCCTTGCATATTATAGTTCATCACAAAGCCTTTGTAGCTTGGTGGCAGTGACTGAAGAACTTTGTCAATAATACTCTCAACTGGAAGATCAATTCCCAGCTGAGTCAAGTGGTTATGATACCCAGACATTTTGAGTATGTGTTCACTGACAGAACTGCTCTCCTCCATCTTACAGCTATAGAACTTGTTGGAGGCTTCATATCTCTCAACCCGGGCATTAGCTTGAAATATCAACTTTAGCTCTTGGAACATCTCATATGCTATGTGGCGTTCAAAACGTCTTTGAAGTACCGGTTCTAAGCCGTAAAACATGGCACACTAAACTATCGAGTAGTCATCAGATCAAGCCTGCCAGACGTTCATAACATCTGCATCAGCTCCTGCAGCAGGTCTGTCACCTAGCAGTGCATCAAGGACATAATTTTTCTGTGCAGCAATGAGGATAATCCTCAAGTTACGGATCCAGTCCGTGTAGTTGCTACCATCATCTTTCAACTTAGCTTTCTCTAGGAACACATTAAAATTCAAGGGAAAAGAAGCACGGGCCATTGATCTACAACATAGATATGCAAAAACTATTAAGACTAAGTTCATGATAAATTTTAGTTCAAATAATCAAATTACTAATGAACTCCCACTTAAATCAACATCACTCAAGTTGTCTAAGTGATACATGATCCAAATCAACTAACCCATGTCCGATCATCACGAGAGATGGGGTAGTCTTCAATGGTGAACATCTCTATGTTGAAGATATCTACTATATGACTCACGTTCGACCTTTCGGTCTCCAGTGTTCCGAGGCCATGTCTGTACATGCTAGGCTCGTCAAGTTTAACCCAAGTATTCTGCATGTGCAAAACTGGCTTACACTCATTGTATGTGAATGTAGAGTCTATCACACCCGATCATCATGAGGTGCTTCGAAACAACGAACTTTAGCAACGGTGCATACTCAGGGAGAACACTTTTATCTTGAAATTAAGTGAATGGATCATCTTATAATGCTACCGTTGTTCTAAGCAAAATAAGATGCATAAAGGATAAACATCACATGCAATCAAAATACGTGACATGATATGGCCATCATCATCTTGTGCTTTTGATCTCCATCTCCAAAGCATCGGCATGATCTCCATCGTCACCGGCGTGACACCTTGATCTCCATCGTTGCGTCGGGGTCGTCTCACCAACTATTGCTTCTACAACTATTGCTAACGTATAGTGATAAAGTAAAGCAATTACATGGCACTTAGTGATTGACACGCAGGTCATACAATAATTAAAGACAACCCTAAGGCTCCTGCCGGTTGTCGTACTCATTGACATGCAAGTCGTGAACTTATTACAAAACATGATCATCTCATACATCAACATATATCAAATCACGTCTTGACCATATCACATCACAATGTACCCTGCAAAAACAAGTTAGACGTCCTCTACTTTGTTGTTGCAAGTTTTACGTGGCTGCTACGGGCAACTAGCAAGAACCGTTCTTACCTACGCAATACCACAACAGTGATTATCAAGTTACCTTTTAACCTTCTGCAAGGACCGCCATAGTCAAATTAGATTCAACTAAAGTGGGAGAAACAGACACCCGCCAGCCACCTTTATGCAAAAAAGTTGCATGTTAGACGGTGGAAATGGTCTCATGTACGTGGACATGTAAGGTTGGTCCGAGCCGCTTCATCCCACAATACCGCCGAATCAGAATAAGACATTGGTGGTAAACAATATGAACATCACTGCCCACAACTCCTTTGTGTTCTACTCATGCATATCGTCTACGCATAGACCTGGCTCATGATGCCACTGTTGGGGAATGTTGCATGGAAAACAAAAAAAATTCTACGCACACGCAAGATCTATCCATGGAGATGTATAGCTATGAGAGGGGGAGAGCATCTACATACTCTTGTAGATCGCTAAGCGGAAGCATTTATCAATGCGGTTAATGTAGTCGTACACCTTCACGATCCGTCCCAATCAAGTACCGAACATACGGCACCTCCGCGTTCAGCACACGTTCAGCTCGATGATGTCCTCGCCTTCTCGATCCAGCAAGAGAGGCGAAGTAGTAGATGAGTTTTGGCAGCACGACGGTGTGGTGACGGTGGTGGTCAAACTATTTCCGCAGGGCTTCACCAAGCACAATGGATTGAGGATGGAGGATAAACTAGAGGGAGAGGGGGCACCGACACATGGCTTGGTGAATCATGGTGTCCCCCAGAGGCTAGCCCTGCTCCTCTATTTATACGTTGAGCCCTGGGGTCATTTCTTGGAGAAAGAGCCTCCTCAAAGTTGGTTTGGAATGCAAGGAAGAGTCCTTCTCGGTATCCAGTACCAGACGCCAGGGTCCCTGGTGTCTGGTCCCTGACCTCCGAAAAACTTCCTTTTGCACCGACCTAAAGCCCCGTGGGCCGTACCCCTTGGCCCAACCATATCATCCTATATATCAATCTTTACCTCCGGACCATTCTGGAGCTCCTTGTCATGTTCGTGATCTCATCCGGGACTCCGAACAACATTCGGTCATCAACATACATAACTCATATAATACTATATCGTCAACGAACGTTAAGCATGCGGACCCTACGGGTTCGAGAATGATGTAGACATGACCGAGACATTTCTCCGGTCAATAACCAATAGCAGGACTTGGATGCCCATATTGGTTCCTACATATTCTACGAAGATCTTTATCGGTCGAACCTTTATGACAAATATGTAGTTCCCTTTGTCTGTCGGTATGTTACTTGCCCGAGATTCAATCGTCGGTATCTTCGTACCTAGTTCAATATCATTACCGGTAACTCTCTTTACTCATTCCGTAATACATCATCTTGTAACTAACTCCTTAGTCACTTTGCTTGCAAGCTTCTTGTGATGATGTATTACCGAGAGGGCCCAGAGATACCTCTCCGTCATACGGAGTGACAAATCCCAATCTCGATTCACGCCAAATCAACATACACCTTCGGAGATACCTGTAGAGCATCTTTATGATCACCCAGTTACGTTGTGACGTTTGATAGCACACAAGGTATTCCTCCGGTATCTGGGAGTTGCATGATCTCATGGTCGAAGGAATATGTATTTGACATTTAAGAAAGCAGTAGCAATAAACTGAATGATCATATGCTAACCTAACAGATGGGTCTTGTCCATCACATCATTCTCCTAATGATGTGATCCTGTTATCAAGTGACAACACATGTCTATGTTTATGAAACCTTAACCATCTTTTGATCAACGAGCTAGTCTAGTACTAGGGACACGGTATTTGTTTATGTATCCACACATGTATTTTAAGTTTCCGGTCAATACAATTCTAGCATGAATAATAAACCTTTATCATGATTAAGGAAATATAATAATAATCACTTTATTATTGCCTCTAGGGCATGTTTCCAACACTCTTCTTGAACTTGCCCGAGTTCTGCACCATCAACACTTGATGCGTGCCTTTCTTTATATCCTGCCCCGCCACCTTAAGTATCCCATGCAATTCAGTGACCTTCTTATCCATGCCGTGCATATGATAGTTCGAGATGAACGTCCCATAGCTAGGTGGAAGAGAACCCAGAACTGCATCTGTAGCCAGCTCATCCAAGAGTGGGAAGCCTAACCAATCCAAAGCTTGCACGTATCCAATCATCTTGATCACATGTGGGCTCAGTGGATCACCTTCCTTCAGCTTGCAATCCATCAAGGATTGCCAGACGTTGAACCTTTGGGTCCTAGCCTGTACCTGAAACATGGACTTGAGACTCTCGATCATATCGAAAGTCCCAACATCTTCGAAATGCTGCTGCAAATCGGGCTCCATACAAGCCAGCATGAGGCAGCTGATCTTGTTTGATTCATCAACGAGTTTCTGGTAGGAATTCCTGGTTGTGGCATTAGCATTATTGGCAGGTTCCTCTGGAAGTGGATCCTCTAGAACATGTTCCTTTTTATCGTGCTTGAGAACAATTCTCAAATTTCTATACCAGGTGGTAAAGTTTGTTCCATTCAGTTTATCCATTTCCAGAATTGATTTCAATGCAAAGTTGGGTTGAGCAGGTGGTGCCATTGATCTACAATAGATAAATATGCAATCACTAAGCAATGTGTTTATGTAGAGTAATTCAAGCCTTAAACAGAAATACTCCCACTGAAGTCGGCATCCCTCCGTAAACTCTCAGCGGTTCAGGATCCGACTAGCGCATGCGACTAGTGAGCTTTAGCATCACTGCTAGCCAACATGATTATCCGGTAAGCAACTCTTTGCTAATCTTATCTCTATACGACTCATGTCGATCGGGTAGGTATCTCATACCCCGGCTCCCGACCTCCTTTGCCACATGGCCCAAAATCATTTTGATAGCCTTGTCAAGTCAACCTGATGCAGTTCATGTCCGTGTCCGACACGAACCCTTCAGTTCAAGGACACCTAGCAGCACCCCAATTTTATGAGCCCACTACTAGACGTACTTGACGTGCGAAGGTGCAACATCCGGGACGACAATTTTCTTGATATTAACAAGGGATCTTTCTAACATATTAACATGCATAGAAATCAAGAAGCATAACAATCACAAATAAACATATATTGTGAAATAGTATGGCTCCTTCATGGACGTTCTTCCAGGTCGGCTCCGACTCCGATGACCAGCTAGGAACTCCATCTTGTTCGTCACACTGGGATGCCAAGCCACCAACTTGATCTCTATCTTTCAACTACTACAACTAGTAATGAATTTTACAGAAAATCACAAGTCGACACGCAGGTCGTTATACATTATAATGACAGCACTTTGGCTCCTGCCGGCTAGCAAATCATGACACGCAGGCCATGTATAATTTACACACATGCATCACATACACATGAGCTATACTATTCACATCAAACCCTGCAAAATAAAGTTATGCATAGAATTGCATTCTACCGATTTGAGTGATTGTGTACGAAATACAAGGCGCTACGCACACGGCGGTCCCACTAGCTGGTTAGCATGCGGGGTTCGAAGGGGAAGCGCCCCTCGCGGGTGCGGGCAGCGCCCGATGTTTCTGGAAATCACAGATCACATCTGTACTTTGATCACGCCAAATTTATCGATCTGACCGATCTTATCAATCATCGCAAATCTGATTCGGATTTACGTTTCACTGTTAACCCCGATGGCGGATACCGACCGGTAGGGGTAGGTTGTGTCACGACCTCATCTATTCCAATCATCAGAAAACATAGTCGCATCGATCCCCATGTGCAGTTGATCTCATCAACCGTGCAAATAGCCGATTTCATAAACGACAACAGATCTCATCTGCCGCTTCCACATATCTAATATGCATACTATCTGAATCCAAATCCTATAGCAGAGGTTCTGATACCACTGTTGGTGATGCGAACATCAATACCATTGTTACACCCACAACCCCTACTGCTATACATACTGGACCAATACTAGAGCTCGCGCACGCCAATTGAATTACTAGGTACTTTTGTTTCTTGGTAACAATTCTAATGTTCATGAGAATATGATGCTGCCTAAATTGGATACATTTGTTTTTCTTACAAATGAAGGGCCGAGCTTGGACAAGATGTCGGTGCAACAAACCCCTGGTATGTTGCCCAGACTGTACACAGGCTCAAGAACGAGATTGCAGCATCCAGGACAAGGCCAAGCAGAAGAGATCAGCTCTTCGAGAAATCAAAGGGCGGATCAAGAAGACCAAGGCCAACCAAAGGAGCAAGATACCACTAAGGAAAACCCCCCCTTGCTGGGCAGGCGAGCCTGGCGGGGACGAGGTTGCCCCGAAGACAATTCTCAAGATTGCCCCGGCAGGCTTGCCGGGGACGCTGAGGGCGGATTACCCCGCCAAGGCTCCACCGCTCCACCTCATAGCAACGCAAGTCACCGATCGGTGTGGTGTCGAGCCCTCAAGATGTTAAGTGGCCGCTATTTGGCATGTCGCAGCCACTTCCAGAGGAAATCACCTCCAAACAACACTCGTCCAGCGACGTGTCAGGCAGGCAGGTGAGAAGGTGGCAAAACAGCACGGCAAGGCTTGCGGGCTAGACTACGATGTGACACTAAGCGATGCATTTAATGCGCTCTGCCCAGTCTGCAGAGTTAGGTATGATGGCATTGTTTGCTATCTAATCAGTACACAATGACTGATTTGCCACTGTGGTGACCCCTTTATCTATAAAAGGAGGGCCATGGCAACCTTAGAGAGGATTCAGACCCATGTACACTCATACGCGTGTAGCTGCTCTCGCCCTGAGGCGACCTTGCCGGGCTAGGCTAGAGCGTTGCGTCTCCACTACGGTCCTCTCATCAATCCACCAAAGCAGGAGTAGGGTTTTATGCCTCACGGCGACCCGAACCTGGGTAAAAACAGCCTCTGTGATCGCTGCCGTGCTGCCCCGCACCCTCCGCTCTTTGTGCAATGCGTCCTTCCCCCCTGCCGAACCACAAGGGGCCGATGGCCCCGTAGGTGGCCGTTTTTTCCCACGACATCTTTGGCGCGCCGGGTAGGGGGAAGCGCTTGCGCGAATCCTAGAGCGTACACAGCGCGTCATCTTCATCATCGTTTTCTTCATCGACGGCTTCATCATCCATGGCGCCCATGAAGAAAACTGGTGCCTCAGCTCACCCGTCCACCTCGAAGGCCCCTCCATGTGCGACTGCCAATGCTGTGGGGGCTACGGGGGCGCACGGGGACATGGATGCTGCGGGGGATGTGACCGGCGCAGGCGGCATCGTCACCACCTCCCCCGTAGCCGAAACAGGAGCAGGAGGCACCGGAGAAGGACAGCGCCAACAACATCCCAACGGTCATGTTCCGCAAGGTGCAGGAGGAGAGATCATTCCATCCGTGCCTCTCCACCCCGCCGAAGGACGCGACCACAGCGGTGATGCTTGCCCTGGGGTGAACCGTAATCCTCTGACCGCCCCCGCTGCGGGTGTGGCTGCAGGGCATGTGTCACCCCCAAGACGGGCTGGCCAAGCTGATGCGCCTAACGGAGCCGCCGATCCCCAAGCACATCCACCTCGCCTCCACGCCGCCCTAGCGACTGGCTCACGGCGACAGGAGCCCGGCGCTGCTACTACTTGCACCGTCAGAAGCTAGGCGACGCTACGGTCTACATCATCATCCATGCCGAGCACTGCTTCGGAGGCCATGGCGCGGGCCCAACTCCTGTTGAGGTTTCCGCCGGCGGCTGATCAGATGGATGAGTGGAGAGCTGCCATTCAGAGCTTGATTGGTTTCGTCGAGGAGGGAGGATCGCGGCGAGCAGACCCGTCACAATCTCCACAGGCGACGGCAATGGCCCGAGCGGCTGGCCGTACCGAACGGGCCACCCCCACGGTGCAATCCCCTCTGCGGCAGCCAGCACAGGGGCCACGGCCAGAGCAACGCAACCATGAACCCGACGACGTATCGATGGCCTCGTCCATCCTCGAGCACGATGAGAACAGCGGCGAGTCCTGGAAGACAGGCGGGAGGAAGACGCACGCGTCACCATCGAACGATGCCGCGAAACCCAACGCCGGTCTGATAGGCGCAATGGCTCCGACGTCGACGAGCCTACGCTCGATGAGGGTGGGTGCCTACCTTTCGGGGTCAGGTGCCCCGCCTTCACTCGTGAGCTGCGGCAAGTCCGTTGGCCATCTGCCCGCACGTTCAAGCCAGAAATACCAGAGAAGTTCGATGGAAGACTGAACCCGGCAGAGTTCTTGAGCATCTACACCATTGCTGTTCAAGCTGGTGGGGGAAGTGATGAGAAGGTGTTCGCCAACTACTTCCCCTTGGCACTCAAGCCAAATGTGAGGTCTTGGTTGATGCACTTGCCAGAGAATTCCATTTCGACCTGGGCTGACCTGTGCCATGAGTTTGTTGGCGCCTTCACGGGCGACCACCAAGAACCAGGATGGCCCAGCGATTTACAGTTACTTCTGCAAAAGGAAGGAGAGAGCCTGTAGAAGTACATGCAGAGGTTCAGCCGGGTGCACAGGAACATCCCAGACATACACCCAGCAGCTGTGATAGCCGTGTTCCAGTCCAACGTGCGCAACCGCCGGATACGTTCTAAATTGAATGTTCGTTTCCCAAGACTGTGAATGAGCTATACACTCTGGTGGATAAGTGTGCCCGAGTAGAAGAAGGGAGACGACTCCCAGGTGAAGAAGATGGCATCGACTTCGACTCAGAAGACGACGACGACGCCACCAGCCAGAAGAAGAAGAGCAAGAAGCGCAACAAGAAGCGCCATGATAAAGTGGTGATGACCGTTGAAGGGTCGAGTGCACCTGGTACCGGCAACAAGGCCAAGACCGAGGTCCCCGGCAAGGAAGCTGCCGCCTGCACTGATTGTCGGGAAGCCGCGGCTGCTGAGAAAGCTGGAAAGAGTGATGGGCCGTACTGCAAGATCCATCAGACCAAGGGCCACGATCTCTAGGAGTGTCATCAGGTTGAGCAGCTCGTCAAGAAACAGAGGGCTGAGTACGAGAAGCATGATAAGGAGAAAAACCAAGATGGCGATGGCGGGAAGGGCCGAGGTGGCAGTACAGGTCGCCCCGGCAAGGCTCCTTAGTATCAAGGTAAACCCGCCAAGGGCTGTGAGAAGAAGGATTGCGACGATGGAAGTGATGAAGGAGATGAAGAGGAAACCAACAAGCAGGAATTCCAGAAAGCCACTGATGCCCTATGCATTTACGGGGGTGCATCTCTGCACTCCTCTCACCGCCAACTTAAAAGGTGGGCGCGTGAGGTCAAAGCCGTGGAGCCAACGGCAGATTCTCGGAAGCCGCTCAAGTGGTCCCACACGCGCATCGTCTTTGATTAGGAGGATCACCCTGACCGTACTACCACGGTGGGGTGTTTGCCGTTGTTGGTTTCACCAACAATCCGCAACCTCAAGGTCACAAAGACATTGGTTGACGACGGGGCAGGGTTGAATCTGATTTCTCCAAAGGTCATCAGCAAACTCCAGATAGCAGATGAAGAGCTCAAGGTTACTGGTACGTTCCAAGGGATCAACCCCGGCAGGAGTCATCCTAAGGGGAAGATCACATTGCCGGTAACATTTCGGGGGGAGTTGAACTACCGGACTGAGAAGATCGTGTTTGATGTGGTTGACCTCCCCCTGCCGTACAACGGAACCCTTGGCCGTCCTGCCCTGGCCGAATTCATGGCAGCATCCCACTATGCCTACAACACTTTGAAGATGCCAGGACCAATGGGTGTTATTTCTATCCCATCAGACAAGAAAGACGCAATCATATGCGTGGACAAGATGTACCGGGAGGCAGTTGCTGCAGAAGCTGCGGAAGCCGCCGCTCCCGCCAAGGAAAGCAAGAAAAAGAAGAAAGGAAGCAAGGATGCCAGCGAGGAATCCGGGAAGCGTGCCTCTCCGTAGTGCGCTGCGCCTATTGATGACTTGCCGGAGAGTTCCAATTGCAAGAGATCCAAGGCTGCCGCACCGTCTGTGAAAAAGGTCCCGATAGGGCTGGCTGGCGCTGGTGGTACATTTACCATCAGTGCCACCCTCGATGACAAATAGGAAAGTGCGCTCGTTGCCTTCCTGTGGGCAAATGTCGATGTGTTTGCTTGGCAACCATCTGACATCCCCGGTGTTCCTAGGGAGGTAATCGAGCACCACCATGATGTCTGCCCACATGCCCGGCCTGTCAAGCAGAAGGTCCGGAAGCAAGCTTTGGAGTGGCAGCAGTTTATTGCCGAGGAGATCAAGAAACTTGAGGCAGCTGGATTGGTCAGAGGTATTGCATCCAACGTGGTGGTGGTGCGCAAGGCAAATGGGAAATGGAGGCTTTGCATAGATTTCACAGATCTTAACAAAGCATGCCCGAAGGACCCATTCCCCTTGCCGCGGATCGACCAGATTGTGGATTCCACCTCCGGATGCGACTTGCTCTCCTTCCTGGATGCCTACTTTGGATACCATCAGATCTTCATGTCCAAGGAGGACGAAGAAAAAACCGCATTCATAACTCCATGTGGCACGTACTGTTTTGTACGGATGCCCTTCGGATTGAAGAGCAATGGATCCACTTTTGCAAGAGAAGTACATATTGGCTTTGAGTCCCAGTTGCACAGAAATGTTGAAGCCTACATGGATGATATTGTGTTCAAAACCAAGGACAGAACGACTCTCATTCAGGATTTGGAAGAGACCTTTGCAAATCTGCGCAGCCTCAATTTGAAGCTGAACCCGGAGAAGTGTGTGTTTGGCGTTCCTTCCGGCAAGCTACTTGGCTTTTTTGTGTCCCACCAGGGGATAAAGGCCAACACCGACAAGATCAAGGCTATCGAGCAGATTCAAGCACCAAAGACAGTCAAGGACGTGAGGCGTTTGATTGGATGTGTTGCCGCGCTGAGCAGGTTCATTTCCAAGTCCGCTGAACGTGCCTTGCCGTTTTTCAAAATCTTGAAAAAGGCAGGGCCCGTGGCGTGGACCCGGAGGTAGACGCTGCGCTACAAGATTTGAAGACCTACCTTTCCTCTGTTCCCACCTTAGTCACTCCTAAACCACAAGAGCTGTTGCTGCTATACTTAGCAGTGACCAATCAAGTGGTTAGCACAGCACTAGTGGCACATCGGGAGGTAGATGAAGCAGCAACCGCCGCCACCGTCCCCTCTGGAGAGGAAACTGAACCAGTCCCGGCAAGATCAGATGTAGTTCAAGACAAAGAAGAGCAAGGCAGCGGAGACAGTGCCAAGATCACGGCAAGGAAGAAGGTGGTGCAGCGCCCAGTATACTTCGTCAGCTCCCTACTCCAGGGGGCTAGGTCAAGGTACTCTAGTGTGTAAAAGTTAATTTTTGGCCTCTTCATGGCCTCAAGGAAACTGCGTCACAACTTCCAAGCCCACGAGATCATGGTTGTCACCCGCTTCCCCTTGCAACGCATATTCCGAAACCCCGAGGCTACTGGCAGGATCGTGGAATGGGCTTTGGAGTTATCCAGCTTTGGTTTGAGGTTTGAAAGCACGTCAACTATTCAGAGCAGAGCACTAGCAGAGTTCATTGCGGATTGGACGCCAACCCCTGATGAGGAAGTACTGGAAACAGTTATCCCCGGCAAGGAAGCGCCCCAAGAATGGATTATGTATTTTGATGGCGCCTTCCCCCTACAGGGTGCAGGAGCTGGCATGCTTCTCGGTGCTCCCACTGAGGAGCACCTTAAGTACGTCGTTCAAATGCATTTTCCCCGGGAGGAGGCTACCAACAATACTACAGAGTATGAAGGGCTCCTTGCCGGGCTTAGGATTGTGACAGAGTTGGGAATCGAGAAGCTGATCATCCGTGGAGACTCACAACTGGTGGTGAGACAAGTCAACAAGGACTATCAAAGCCCATTGATGGAGGCATACGTCGAGGAAGTGAGAAAGTTGGAGGAGCGCTTTGACGGATTGAAAACAGAGCACGTACCACGTGCGGAAAACAGCATTGCTGATCATCTGTAAAATTGCACTGCACAAAAACTCCCTGTGGAACCAGGGACTTTTGTTCTCCATCTGACTCAACCCTCCGTATCCCCGGCAACAATGGCCAGAAAAAGGAGGAAATTGAACTCCGGCAAGCCTCTCCCGGCAGAGCTTCCCACAGCCTCTGGCAGAAGGCTTGGCGGGAACAACTCCCCTTCGACCAGTGGGCTGCACCCTCCCACCAAATTACCAGTCTTTGCGGTCAAGGCGTGCGCTCCTGATGACAAGGAGGTGCCACTAGTCCTTGTTGCCGAGCCCCAGGCTCCAACTTGGGCACGGCACATTGTTCGTTTCCTCCAAACAGGAGAACTTCCTGAAGAACAAGAAGAAGCTGAAAGAGTAGCCCGGAGGGCCAGTATGTATCAATTCATTGACGACACGCTATACAGAAGAAGGCCCAACGATGTGAAATTGAAGTGCATTTGCCGGGAAGAAGGAAAGGAACTGCTGGAAGAAATACACAAGGGTATGTGTGGCTCCCACATCGGATCAAGGGCCTTGGTTGGGAAAGCTTTCTGGCAAGGTTTCTACTGGCCCACTGCCCTCCAAGATGCAATTGAGCTAGTCACCAAGTGTGAATCCTGCCAGTTCCACTTCAAGAATATCCATCAGCCTGCTCAAGCTCTCCAAACAATCCCTTTGTCATGGCCATTTTTGGTCTGGGGGCTCGATATCCTGGGTCCCTTCCCCCGTGCTACCGGGGGCTTTGAATTCTTGTTCATCGCAATTGACAAGTTTACAAAGTGGCCGAAGGTGGAGCCCGTGAGAAAGGTGACCGCACAGTCAGCTATCAAGTTCTTGAAAGGATTGGTGTGCCGCTTCGGGGTATCTGCCCGAATCATCACCGACAATGGCACCCAATTCACAAGCCGCGCCTTCATGCAATATGTTCATGCCCTCGGAAGCAAGATTTCATTTGCCTCTGTGGCCCATCCTAGAAGCAATGGACAAGCTGAGAGGGCGAAGACTGAAGTGCTGCGAGGTCTCAAGACAAGAACTTTTGATAGACTGCAGAAGTGCGGCAGGCAATGGATCGACGAGCTGCCAGTGGTTCTTTGGTCCCTCCGCACGACACCAAATCGAGCTACCGGTCAGACTCCCTCCTCCCTAGTCTATGGGGCAGAAGCAGTTATCCCCACGGAACTCATATACGGGTCCCCTCGAATGCTTGCCTACGATGAAGTAGCGCAGGAACAACACCGGCATGATGATGCTGTGCTACTTGAGGAGAACCGTATGTGGGCTGCTACGCGTGTTGCACACTACCAGCAAGCCCTGCGTCACTATCACAGCCGCAGAGTTCATGCCCGGAGTTTTGAGGAAGGCGACCTTGTCCTTAGGCGTGTTCAGTCCGCCAAGGGTGCAAACAAGTTGACGCCGAGTGGGAAGGCCCTTACCGGGTAGTACGAGTCACCAAACCTGGCGCAGTCCTTCTGGAGACCGGAGATGGCATTCAATTGCAAAACTCATGGAATATTGAGCATCTCCGTAAGTTCTACCCATAAGGCGCGGCTGTCGGGCCCTGCCCGGCAGCCACCCTTTTGTACAAGCTTTGCCGAAGTTGCATGTAACCCTTGTACAAAGCCAGGCGCAGCCCTGAGCAACTGAGAAATAAATGAAGCGCTGGGGCCCCCCCGAAACTTGCATGCATGCATAAGCATATCATGAGCATAGCATGATCATATAGAAGAGGGCGCATGTGGCATTGTTTTCATCTGCATTAAGTTCCAGGATTCTTGCCGTGGACTTGGTCCCGAAGAAAAGGAATGAAGACGAGCCCACATGACGATCCCCGGCAAGCCAAACAGATAAGTTCCTTCTTATCCATATTTGTTCTATAATTACAGACTTGTGCATATGAAAACTCCGCCACCTTCGAAACATAGGTGCTCATACCCATTGACTTGAACGCTGCTTCAGTCAGGGTGGTCGCAGTGGCCTTTGATGGAAGAGGCTCGGCGGGGGGCTGGTCCCTTTTTTTATGGTTGTGCCCGGCAGGCCTAGCCCCGTGGCAACAAACTAAGGGTACCGGCAGGATAGCTTACCGGAGAAACTTGTTTACTTAAATGTATAGAGGCATTTCACCTCTACATGGAGATAGTACATGCACAAGTGCCCGGCAAAGCTTGTCTTTTTCATTAATATGCTGATAAGCAAGTACAGATTTTACAGAACACAAACATGGATAAAGACGTTTACATTATTTAGACTAAAGTTTGGCCGATGCCTGCACATTTTAAACTAAAAAAAGATAAGTGCCCCGTAATCCCTTTCTTGTCCCTCCCCTCCTCCTAGGCACTATGGTGGGAAGAGAAGAGGGCAAAAGGAGTGCCTGAGCGGAAGCCTAGCCCGATCCCGTCAGGGCTTGCCAGACGCAGCCTCACAAGATCGAGAGTGGCGAGGTTGCAAAGGAGAGGGGCGGAAGGAGCAGCTTGGCGGTGCCCTGGTCACCACCTCCAGGACCAACAAGAAGCCCCAGCGCAAGCACCGGCAGGGGAAACTGCTGGAGATCAGCTGGAAGACTGCTGGACGAGGCGAAGGCAACAAGAGATCGACCCCCCCGGCAACCGTCCTAAAGAGGCCGGTGATGATGGTGCCGGGGAGGGAGGGGAAGACCGGAAAGATGAGGCAGCGGGCTGGCATTACGAGACGAAGGCGTCGGTGCCATCGTACTTCGACCTGACGGCCTGCCACCCGCATTCTCCGTCTTCCCTCGTTCTTTCTTCATCACCACCACTCCGGGAGGACGCCAGCCCCTTGGGCCAACACCTCCCCCGGAGAAGCAGTAGGCAACGTCGACGTCCGAGGCATGCAAGTGGCACCGCTCCCCACCATGGTGGGCAGGAAGGTGCCACCGTCTTGAGCGTTCGCCCCGACTCTGCCGGAAGGAACAACACTGGGATTACCGAGGATCCCGAATGCTGCACCCCAGACAGGCGCCGGAACCCCCAAGGGCCCCATCGTCAGGGCAACGAGCCTCAGCGACCCGCAGCGAGGGTTGGCGTTCCTCACCGGACAGTCGGCTCATGCGAGTTTCACCATTTTGGAGAAGCGCGACACCTCCCACACCACGGGCAACTCGACACCCACATCCTCGACCACTGTATCCCTTTCGGCCCCGGACAAGACTCACTCCCCGGGCGTTTACACAAGCGTTCGGCATCATCGACCCTAAGCTAGAGCCCAGGGCCTAGCCCTAGCCTCCCCACCTCAGCATAACAGAGAAGGAAGCAAGGAAGAGAAGAAGAAGGGTGCGTGGATGAGCATTTCCGCTCCCCCTCACCCCCTCTTTTATAGGCGGGCTGAGGCTGGGGGCTGATCCCTCGGTGGGTAACCGCCCCCCTCTCCACCAACCCAGGAAGACCGGGCCCCTGCCATGACGCTCTCTCCCGCACCACGCGCTTCCGTTACCTACCCCACTCAATGCATGCAGCATACGTGGCAAGGGATAAGAACGTGGTGGGAAGAGTGAATTGGTAGTTACTCACCCGTGCGTTAAAGTCATTCACGGACCATTACAAGGATGGCCCCACTGCAATTGGCGTTACATGACGCGCGGGAAAACCGGAAACTGACTCAAGCTCAGATCAATGAAGAAGCAAAGAAGATCTCAAGGGGTGAGCTACTACGGCCTCCCCGCCTGTGTACTGGATAGGGCCTACCCCGACGACGCACGGCAGCGCGTTCAGGCCAGGCCCGGGGGCTCCTGTTGGTGCAAAAAACCCCAGGTATGTTGCCCAGACTGTACACAGGCTCAAGAACGAGATTGCAGCATCCAGGACAAGGCCAAGCAGAAGAGATCAGCTCTTTGAGAAATCAAAGGGCGGATCAAGAAGACCAAGGCCGACCAAAGGAGCAAGATACCACTAAGGAAAAACCTCCCTTGCCGAGCAGGCGAGTCTGGTGGGGATGAGGTTGCCCCGAAGACAAGTCTCAAGATTGCCCCGGCAGGCTTGCTGGGGACGCTGAGGGCGGATTACCCCGCCAAGGCTCCCCCGCTCCACCTCACAGCAACGCAAGTCACCGATCGGTGTGGTGTCGAGCCCTCAAGATGCTAAGTGGCCGCTATTTGGCACGTGGCGGCCACTTCCAGAGAAAATCACCTCCAAACGACACTCGTCCAGCAATGTGTCAGGCAGGCAGGCGAGAAGGTGGCAAAACAGCACGACAAGGCTTGTCGGGCTAGACTACGATGTGACACTAAGCGGCGCATTTAATGCGCTCTGCCCAGTCTGAAGAGTTAGGTATGATGGCACTGTTTGCTATCTAATCAGTACACAATGACTGATTTTCCACTGTGGTGACCCCTTTATCCATAAAAGGAGGGCCATGGCAACCTTAGAGAGGATTCGGACCCCTGTACACTCATACGCACGTAGCTGCTCTCGCCCTAAGGCAGCCTTGCCGGGCTAGAGCGCTGCGTCTCCAGCACGGTCCTCTCATCAATCCACCAAAGCAGGAGTAGGGTTTTATGCCTCACGGCGGCCCGAACCTGGGTAAAAACTGCCCGTGTGATCACTGGTGCGCTGCCCCGCGCCCTCCGCTCTTTGTGCAATGCGTCCTTCCCCCCTGCCGAACCACAAGGGGCCGATGGCCCCATAGGTGGCCGTGTTTTCCCACGACACAAGAACGATGAACATTGGAGCAAGATCAAGCATGGAGTTGATGGCATGCGCAAGGGAAACAAGAATGGAGTTTCAAGTGATGATTTCACAACTTTGAAGCCACCATAATGAGTGCATGAATCCTTGGACGAAATATACAAGATGTTACTTCCTAAATTTCGTCCAGAGGCTATTATAGGTGTTGCGTCACCTTATTATGGGGCCAAGCCAATATAATTTCAAAATACTTCAGTATAGGCTATTTTTAGAGTTTGTATGTGTGGGGAAACAGAGTTAAGGGTTGGTCTCGGACCCCTCCTCCAACGGGTCATGAAATTCCCCCTACTCCTCCATATATACAGTCCTTAGGGCATCATTTAGACTTTGGGTTTTGTTTAGATTAAAGTTTGCCATAGTTGCAACTTCGCGTACTTCGTTTGTGTTCACGACCAGACCAAGATGTCACAGAACCCACCTTGATCAATAAAACTTTCCTCTTATATTCGCAATTTCCTGATTGCAATCTCAATTTCTTGCTTGTTCTTTGTTTGCTTGCAGGAAATAGACCCTCATGGTCAGGTTGATTGTGCTCCGGTGTGGTCAATAACCTCTCGGAGTTGGTTTAGCGATTGCTAAGGTGAGACGTCCTCGCACATTCATAGTCGGATCGTCAAAGTCTACTCCTCCGAAAATGATAATCACCATCTCATCGAAAGATGAGACACCTTTGCCTCTACCAAGTGGTATCAGATTTCCAGGTTGCTTGGTGAGATTTTCCAGTTTTTCGTAGTTTAGATCACATCTGTTCTTCATACCTACAGTCCACGAAAAAGCTACCAAAAAACTTAGGCTTAGTTCACCATACCCGAACCAATCTGAGCATTTGCATAACCTTTTCACTATTCTGCTTTGTTGAATTTGCAGTTGCATCATCGTGTCTAGTTGCTGGTCTTCAGGTCTAGTCCTTTAGAGTTTCGCATTCTGTTCACAAGTTGTCCCGTTGCCACCGCACCATCTTCAACGCCGCTACCATATACCACCACCGTTGCCATATCCTACCACCTTCACCGCTGCTGCCATAAAACCACTGCATATCCACCACAGATCCGAGTCCATATGTAGCATGCCACCAATCCGAGTCTATATATACCATGCCACCAATCCGAGTCCACATATACAACCGCCTGTCCATCACCAATCCAAGTCCATCGCATATTCGGTTTGCTTTCGAGATCCATCTGTAGTCATATTCGTCTTTCCTTGTTTGAGTAGGTTTTGGATTCCATCAATCTTTTGCCGTCCATAGAAGAGGTTGGTTTCCAAAAAAAAGAGTCTGGAAACCACCCTCCGTTTAGACCCAAAATTTTCCAAAAAACACACTTGTTAAAAAAAATTCTGGCTATCCTATTTTTAGGTGTTCCCGAGCATTTTGAGAAGTCGCCATTATAGAAAGCTTTTTTTGAGCAGTTTCCAAATTTTGGTCCGGGCAGTCAAAAAAAAATTAGGCAAATTTTTTTATGCCTATCCTATTATTTTGACTTGGGAATAGTTTTGAGGCACTCGCCATTATAGTGATTTTCTGCAAAAAAAAGAGCGCCAAAAAAAAGAAAAAAAATATTCATGGTGTGCTCCTCCTTTGTTTACGTGCAGCGCCGTGATTTTGTTAGTGTTTGATAGAGGCAAAGGAGTCCCGTCTTTCGAAGAGATGGTGGTTATCGTTTTTGGTGGAGTAGACTTTGACGATCCGACTACGAACGTGCGAGGACGTCGCGCCTTAGCAATCGCTAAACCAACTCCGAGAGGTTATTGACCACACCGAAGCACGATCAACCTGACCACACGGGTCTATTTCCTGCACGCAAATGAAGAACAAGCAAGAAACTAAAATTGCAATCTGGATATTGCGAATATAAGAGGAAAGCTTTATTAATGAAGGTGGGGTTCTGTGACGTCTTGGTCTGGTCATTGAACACAAACGAAGTACTCGAAGTTGCAGCTATGGCAGACTTTTAATCCAAACAAAACCGAAAGTCTAAGCGACGCCCTAAGGGCTGTAAATATGGTGGAAGAGGGGGAATTTCATGACCCCTTGGAGGAGGGGTCCGAAACCAACCCTAACTCTTGTTTCCCCACACGTACAGACTCTAAAAATAGCATATACTCAAGGATTTCGAAATTACATGGGCCTGGCCCAAAAATAAGGTGGCGCGCCCCCTATTATAAACTATGGACGAAATTTATGAAAGGGCATCTTGTATATTTCGTCCCTGTCCTTGTATGTCATCAAGGAGGCTTCAAAGTACTGAAATCTGCAGTAGAAACACCGTTCTGGTTCCCTTCGCGCGTGCCTTCATCTCCATGCTTGTTTCTGCTCCAGTGTTCATCCCTCTTGTCCATGCTAGGCCCTTCATTAGTAATCAAGACAAATGTATCCAATTTAGGTAGCATCATATTCTCATGAACATTAGAATTGTTGCCAAGAAACGAAAGTACCTGGTAATTTAATTGGCGTGCGCGAGCTCTAGTAATTGGCCCAGTATGTATAGCAGCAGGGGCTGTGGGTGTAACAATGGTATTGATGTCCTCATCAGCCTTCCCTTCTTGAAATGAAGTCGTCCTCGATGGAAGCTCATCTTCCTCACCCAAATAAGGCTTCAAATCTGCAATGTTAAAAGTGGGACTAACCCCAAAATCTGCAGGCAGCTAATGTTTATATGCATTATTATTTATTTTCTCTAACACCTTAAAAGGACCATTAGCACATGGCATTAGCTTTGATTTGCGCAAATCATGAAATCTATCCTTACGCAAATGTAACCAAACAAGATCTCCAGGTGCAAACACAACATGTTTTCTACCCTTATCTCCAGCAAGTTTATATTTAGCATTCATACACTCAATGTTCTCCTTAGTTAACTCATGCATTTTTAAGATCAATTCAGCACGTTGTTTAGCATCAAAATTAACCTTCTCCGAAGATGGAAGAGGCAACAAATCAATGGGTGCACGAGGTAGGAAACCATACACAATCTGAAAAGGGCACATCTTAGTAGTAGAATGCAACGAACGATTATAAGCAAATTCAATATGAGGCAAGCATTCTTCCCACATTTTCTTGTTATTCTTCAAAACAACCCTAAGCATAGTAGGCAATGTTCTATTGACTACTTCAGTTTGTCCATCAGTTTGGGGATGACATGTAGTACTAAAAAGCAGTTTAGTCCCCAACTTAGCCCATAAACATCTCCAAAAGTGGCTAAGAAACTTAGTATCATGATCTGAAACAATTGTATTTGGCACACCATGCAAGCGAATAATTTCACGAAAGAACAAATCAGCAACATTAGTAGCATCATCGCTTTTATGACATGGTATAAAGTGTGCCATTTTTGAAAATCTATCCACGACAACAAATATGCTATCCCTCCCCTTCTTTGTTTGAGGAAAACCTAAAACAAAGTCCATAGATATATACTCCCATGGAACACTAGGAACAGGCAAAGGCATATATAAACCATGAGGATTGAGTCGTGACTTAGCTTTGTGACATGTAGTGCAGTGAGCAACAAAACGCTCAACATCCCGTCTCATCTTTGGCCAAAAGAAATGTGTAGCAAGTACGTCCTCCATCTTCTTGACGCCAAAGTGTCCTATTAATCCTCCTCCATGCGCCTCCTGCAACAACAAAAGATGAACGGAGCTAGCTGGAATGCATAGCTTGTTAGCACGAAACACAAATCCATCGTTAATGACGAACTTGTTCCATGTTCTCCCTTCTTTACAATTCTGCAATACATCTTTAAATTCAGCATCATGCACATATTGATCTTTGATGGCCTCCAAACCAAATATTTTAAAGTCAAGTTGTGAAAGCATAGTATAACGACGAGACAATGCATCAGCAATAACATTTTCTTTACCCTTCTTGTGTTTAATGAAATAAGGGGAAGGCTTAATGAATTCAACCCATTTAGCATGTCTACGGTTCAGTTTTGCTTGACTTTTAATGTGTTTCAAAGATTCATGATCAGAATGTATAACAAATTCTTTGGGCCATAAATAATGTTGCCATGTTTCTAAGGTCCGAACAAGAGCATATAATTCTTTATCATAAGTAGAATAGTTCAGACTAGGCCCACTCAATTTTTCAGAAAAGTATGCAACAGGTTTGCCATCTTGTAATAACACACCTCCTAATCCAATTCCACTAGCATCACATTCAAGATCAAAAGTCTTAATTAAAATCAGGAAGCTGGAGTAAAGGAGCATGTGTCAACTTATCTTTCAATACCCTGAAGGCTTCTTCCTGTGCGGTACCCCAAACCAAAGGCACATCCTTCTTTGTAAGCTCATGGAGAGGTGCAGCAATGGTGCTGAAATCTCTCACAAAACGCCTATGGAAACCAGCGAGGCCAAGAAAACTCCTCACTTGTGTGACCGTTTTGGGCTGCGGCCAACTTTCAATAGCTTCAATCTTGGCTTTATCAACTTCAATTCCATGTGGAGTAACAACATAGCCAAGAAAAGATACTCGATCGGTGCAAAAGGTGCACTTTCCAAGGTTACCAAACAAACGTGCATCACGTAGAGCAATAAAAACAACACGTAAATGTTCCTCCAAAGATCTACTATAAATCAGTATATCATCAAAATAGACTGCCACAAATCATCCAATGAAAGCACGTAAACTTCGTTAATTAATCTCAAGAAAGTACTAGGTGCATTAGTTAACCCAAAAGGCATGACTAACCAATCATATAATCCAAACTTAGTTTTAAATGTTGTTTTCCATTCATCCCCCAATTTCATACGAATTTGATGGTATCCACTACGCAAATCAACTTTGGAGAATATTGTAGAGCCACTCAATTCATCAAGCATATCATCTAGCCTAGGAATAGGATGACGATAACAAATAGTAATATTATTAATGTCTCTACAATCAACACCCATACGCGATGTACCATCCTTTTTCAACACTAGAATAATAGGAACGACACAAGGACTAAGGGATTCGCGTATATAACCTTTGTCGAGCAGCTCCTGGACTTGACGCATAATCTCCTTCGTCTCCTGTAGATTGGTACGATATGGTGCACGGTTGGGTATGGATGCACCGGGAACTAAGTCAATCTAATGCTCAATCCTTCGAATAGGTGGTAATCCCGGTGGCACGTCTTATGGAAAGACGTCAGCAAACTCATGCAAAATATTAGTGACAGCAGGAGGCAAAGAGGAAGGCACATCCTCAAATGAAAATAATGCCTCTTTGCACACAAAAACATAGCAAACAGATTTGCTGCAATCTTGATCATCAGTATCAGATTTGGTGGCAAGTAAACATCCACTTTTTAATTTAATTTCAAAAGCAACACTAGATGATTTATTATTAGGTTTCATTTGTTTTTCAAATTCTTTTGCCACTATCTGATTTTCACTCTTATTTTGCTCCTGTTTTGCTTTACTAGCTCGATTAATATCATTTTTCAAAATGGAATAAGGAGTCATAGGAAGCAAAGTAATATGTTTATCCTTATGAACAAGAGTATACTGATTGTTTCTACCATGGTGTACATAATTTTTATCGAATTGCCATGGTCTACAAAGTAATAAGGAACATGCTTGCATGGGTACCACATCACAATCAACATAATCACCATATGTAGCGATACTAAAATGCACACGAACAGTACGTGTTACCTTAACCTTGCCGCTGTTGTTGAACCATTGGATGTAGTAAGGATGTGGATGTGGTCTTGTGGTGAGAGATAGCTTCTCCACCATCTCCATGCTAGCCAAGTTGTTGCAGCTCCCTCCATCTATGATGACGCGAACAGAACGCTCCTTCACAACTCCCTTTGTATGGAACAAATTATGCCTCTAATTTTGGTCAGCTTCTATGACCTGCACACTCAAAAAACGTTGAGCAACTAAACTTTCATACCTGTCAGTGTCTTCAGCAGCCATGTGTTGCATCTCATGTTCAGAATCATCTCCACCGTGTTCTTCACTTGTAATAAGAGCCAATGTCTCCTCATCATAGTCACTAGCAGACTCATACCCACCATCCTCAGTCGCAATCATCACACGCTGAGATTTGCATTCTCTCGTGTAATGACCTCTTCCCTTACAACGACGACAAATAATATCATGTGTGTGCCCTGTTGATGCCATGGATGAAGAAGAGCTCTGTGCAGGCCCGACAGGCGTGCTCTTGGTAGATAGTGGTGGTTGTGCCTACTTTCTTGTATCACGGCTGGAGGTGGCAGCTGACGGAGGTGCCGATGCAGCAGAATGTGTGGAAGTAGAGGATGCACGCTGTGTCCATGATGAAGGTCGACCTGCAGAAAAGTTAGTCCGCGCCAATGCCTTTCGATCTTGCACTTCACGTTCAGCTTTGCAAACAAGATGGAATAAACGAGTGATATTGTTATACTCTAAAATGGTCTGAATCTCTCTATTTAATCCACCCATAAAACGTGCAAGCATAACTTCATTATCCTCAACAATACCACATCTAAACATGCCAGTTTGTAATTCCCAATAATATTCTTCTACATAATTTTTTCCTTGTCTTAAACGCTGCAATTTTTGTAGTAATTCACGTTGATAATATGGTGGAACCCAACAATTACGCTTAGCAACTTTCAAAGCAGCCCAAGTAGTTGGGATATTATTCAGATATAATCTATGATGTTCAGACCACCACACACAAGCAAAACTAGTGAATGCACAGAGAGCAGCAGCAACACGTCTCTCCTCGGGATATTGTAAACATGTAAAATGTTGTTTAATTTCTAACTCCCAAGTAAGATATATATCAGGAACATATCTACCCTCAAATGGTGGAATATTCAATTTTAGTTTAGGGAGATGGTCAGGATCTCATACTTGAGGTGGTGGTGTAGCCCTACCGTTGCGATTATATGCATGTGGATGACCTAGTGGTGGTGCTGGTGGTTGCACGTAGTTCTGATTTTGATCAACCTCATCCTCGTATCTGCCCTCGTAAATGTCCTCCTCCTTGGCCGTAGCAGTAGCAGTGGCGGCATCAAAATTTTGTCCTTCCTCAAGAGGAACACGCCTCGCTCGGTGGAGGGCTGGATTGCGACGTGGAGGTGGTTGTTGCAGCGGTGCAGCCGGTGGAGGTAGACGCGCAAGCACTTCAGCGAACTTGGCATCCAACTTGTTGTCAATTGTCTTCTCAATGTCATCAATCCTCTCTAATGCCTTGCCAAAACTAGTCATCACGTCTTCTACCTGTTGACCCAACATTTCCTGGAATTTATCATGGAGCTCCTTGTTCGTCATGTTCTCCCAGTCCAGCTCGTCCGCTTGTGATCCTGGCATGGTTAGTATTAAGAGAAACACACAAGAATATGATCCTACAGACTACTAGGAAGTGGCAGTGGTGTTGTGGAAAGTCACAAATCCGTCAAGCGAAGCTCAAATTCTTACCAGTTCTTACCAAGCAGCAGGTGGTGACCGGCAATCGTTGTAGTCAAAACTCTCAAAGCTTGGATAGAGCGATTACCAGGTGGTGTCAATCGCATGATGTAGATATATGTGGAGCTAGGACAGCTTAATAGATGGTAGCAAAAAGGTCAACAATAATCAATTCAGAGATGCAAAGTTGAATAAACACTCAACGACAGTACTGTGCTGGTCCTAGGCTAGACCGTGCTAGAGACGCGAGCCTAGAACACTAACAAAATCACGGCGCTACATGGAAACAAGGGAAAAGCACACTCTGTTTTTTTGTCTGAAAATCACTATAATGGCGAGTGTCTCAAAACTCTTCCCAAGTCAGAATAACAGGATCGGCACGAAATTTTTTAACTATTTTTTTTACTGTCCTGACCCAAAAACTGGAAACGGCTCAAAAAAAACTTTCTATAACGACGACTGTCTCAAAACACTTGGAAACACCTAAAAATAGGATAGCCAGAATATTTTTGACAAGTGCATTTTTGAAAAATTTTGGGCCTAAACGGAGGGTGGTTTCTGGACTCTTTTTTTTGGAAACCAACCTATTTTATGGACGGCAAAAGATTGCTGGAATCCAAAACCTACTCACACAAGGAAAAATGAATATGACTATAGATGGATCTCGAAAGCAAACCGAATATGGGATGGACTCGGATTAGTGATGGACAGGCGGTGGTATATGTTGACTCGGATTGGTGGCGTGGTATATATGGACTCGGATTGGTGGTGGATATGCAGTGGTAGGATATGGCAGCGGTGGTGGTATATGGCAGCGGTGGTAGGATATGGCAGCGGTGGTGGTATATGGCAGCAGTGGTGGTATATGGCAGCAGCGATGAAGATGGTGCGGCGGTGGCGTGACAAACTATGACAGAACCCGAAACTCTAAAGGACTAGATGCTAAGACCAGCAACTCGACACGACGATGCAATCGCAAATTCAACAAAGCAAAACCCTAAAAAGATTATGCAAAGGCGCAGATTAGTTTGGATATGATGAACGAACCCTAATTTTTTATGGATTTTTCGTGGACTGTAGGTATGAAGAACAAACTCGATCTAAACTATGAAAAACTAGAAAATCTCACCGAGCAACCTGGAAAATTTGATACCACTTGATAGAGGCAAAGGTGTCCCGTCTTTCGATGAGATGGTGGCTATCGTTTTTGGTGGAGTAGACTTTGACGATCCGACTACAAACGTGCGAGGACGTCGTGCCTTAGCAATCGCTAAACCAACTCCAAGAGGTTATTGACCACGCCGGAGCATGATCAACCTGACCACGAGGGCCTGTTTCCTGCACGCAAATGAAGAACAAGCAAGAAACTTAAATTGCAATCTGGATATTGCGAATATAAGAGGAAAGCTCTATTAATGAAGGTGGGGTTGTGTGACGTCTTGGTCTGGTCGTTGAACAGAAACGAAGTACGCGAAGTTGCAGCTATGGCAAAATTTTAATGTAAACAAAACCCAAAGTCTAAATGATGCCCTAAGGGTTCTATATATGGAGGAAGAGGGGGGAATTTCATGACCCCTTGGAGGAGGGGTCCGAAACCAACCCTAACTCTTGTTTCCCCACACATACGGACTCTAAAAATAGCATATACTCAAGGATTTCAAAATTACATGGGCCTGGCCCTAAAATAAGGTGGCGCAACACCTATTATAAGCTATGGACGAAATTTATGAAAGGGCATCTTGTATATTTCGTCCATGTCCTTGTATGTCATCAAGGAGGCTTCAAAGTACTGAAATCTGCACTAGAAACGCTGTTCTGGTTCCCTTCACGCGCGCCTTCATCTCCATGCTTGTTTCTGCTCCAGTGTTCATCCCTCTTGTCCATGCTAGGCACTTCATTAGTAATAAACACAAATGTATCCAATTTAGGCAGCATCATATTCTCATGAACATTAGAATTGTTACCAAGAAACGAAAGTACCTGGTAATTCAATTGGCATGCGCGAGCTTTAGTAATTGGTCCAGTATGTATAGCAGTACGGGTTGTGGGTGTAACAATGGTATTGATGTCCTCATCAGTGTTCTAGGCTCGTGTCTCTAGCACGGTCTAGCCTAGGACCAGCACAGTACCGTCATTGAGCGTTTATTCAACTTTGCATCTCTGAATTGATTATTGCTGTTATAAGCCCTCCCAGCTCCACATACGTCTACGTCGTGCGTTTGACACCACCTGCCAATCGCTCTATACAAGCTTTGAGGAGTTTTGACTACAATGGTAGCCGATCACCACCTGCTGCTTGGTAAGAACTGGTGAATTTCCACCTCATCCTCCTAGTAGTCCGTAGGACATATTCTTGTGTGCTTCTCTTGCTGCTAACCATGATAGGATCACAAGCGCAAAATCTGGACTGGGAGAATATGACAAAGAAGGAGCTTCACGATAAATTTCAACAAATGTTGGGTGAATAGGTGCAAGATGTGACACCAAGTTCGATGAAGTACTCGCGCGTCTACCACAACCACTAGCCGCCACTGCTGCCCCGTTGCAACAACATGAACAACCACCTCCACGTCGCGATCCAGCAGGACGAGCGAAGCGTGTTCCTATTGAGCCAGGACAAACTTCTGGTGCTGCTGCTACTGTTGTTGATGCTTCTGTAGCTCCTCCGGCTACTGCAGAGGAGGAGGACTATTACAAGGATGAGGTTGATCAAAATCAGAACTACGTGCAACCACCAGCACCACCACCACCAGGTCGTCCTCATGCATATAATCGCAATGGTAGGGCTGCACCACCACCTCATGTACGAGATTATGACCATATTCCTAAACTAAAATTGCATATTCCACCATTTGAGGGTAGATACATTCATGATGTCTATCTTACTTGGGAGTTAGAAACTGAACAACATTTCACATGCTTACAATATCCTAAGGATAGACGTGTTGCTACTGCTGTTTGTGAATTCACTAGTTTTGCTTCTGTTTGGTGGTCTGAACATTGTAGATTATATCATGATAATATCCCTACTACTTGGGATGCTTTGAAAATTGCTATGCGTACTCATTGGGTTCCACCATATTATCAACGTGAATTACTCCAAAAATTGCAGCATTTAAAACAAGGAAAAATTCCGTAGAGGAATATTATCAAGAATTACAAACTGGCATGATTAGATGTGGTATTGTTGAGGATAATGACGCTATGCTTGCACGTTTTATGGGTGGATTAAATAGAGAGATTCCGACCATTCTAGAGTATAAGGAGTATAATAATATCACTTGTTTATTCCATCTTGCTTGCAATGCTGAACGTGAAGTGCAGGATCGACAGGCATTGGCGCGAACTAATTTTTCTGTAGGTCGATCTTCATCATGGACACCACGTACATCCTCTACTTCCACACGTCCTACTGCAGCACTGCCGATTTCACTCGCCAATTCCAACCGAGATACAAGAAAACAGGCACCACCACCACCATCTGCCAGGAGCACACCTTCTGGTCCTACACAGAGCTCTTCTTCATCCATGGCATCAACAGGGCAAACACATGAGGTTATATGCCGTCGTTGCAAGGGTGGAGGTCACTATGCGAGTAAATGTCCATCTCCGCGTGTGATGATTGTTACCGAGGATGGTGGGTATGAGTCCGCTAGTGACAATGATGAGGAGACTTTGGCTCTTATTGCAAGTGAAGAACACGGTGGAGATGATTCTGAACATGAGACGCAATACATGGCTGCTGAAGATGCTGACAGGTATGAGAGTTTAGTTGCTCAATGTTTTTTGAGTGTGCAGGTAACACAAGCTGAGCAAAATCAGAGGCACAATTTGTTCAATACAAAGGGAGTTGTGAAGGAACGTTGTGTCCGTGTCATCATTGATGGAGGGAGTTGCAACAACTTGTCTTGCATGGAGATGGTGGAGAAGTTGTCTCTCACCACTAGACCACATCCACATCCTTACTATATCCAATGGTTCAACAATAGCGGCAAGGTTAAGGTATCACTACATATGCTGAGTATGTTGATTGTGATGTGGTACCCATGCAAGAATGTTCCTTATTACTTGGTAGACCATGGCAATTTGATAAAAATTCTGTACACCATGGTAGAAACAATCAGTATACTCTCATTCATAAGGATAAACATATTACTTTGCTTCCTATGTCTCATGATTCCATTTTGAAAGATGATATTCATAGAGCTAGTAAAGCAAAACAGGAGCAAAATAAGAGTGAAAATCAGATTGTGGCAAAAGAATTTGAGCAACAAATGAAGCCTAATAATAAACCATCTAGTGTTGCTTCTGAAATTAAATTGAAAAGTGGATGTTTACTTGCCACCAAATCTGATATTGATGAGCTAGATTTCAGCAAATCTGTTTGCTATGCTTTTGTGTGCAAAGAGGCATTATTTTCATTCGAGGACGTGCCTTCCTCTTTGCCTCCTGCTATCACTAACATTTTGTAGGAGTTCGCTGACGTCTTTCCACAAGATGTGCCACCGGGATTGCCACCTATTCGAGGGATTGAGCATCAGATTGACTTAATTCCTGATGCTTCGCTGCCAAACTGTGCGCCATACCGTGCCAATCCAGAGGAGACGAAGGAGATTATGCGTCAAGTACAGGAGCTGCTCGACAAAGGTTATATACGCGAATCTCTTAGTCCTTGTGCTGTTCATATTATACTAGTGCCAAAAAAGGATGGTACGTCGCATATATGTGTTGATTGTAGAGGCATTAATAATATAACTATTCGTTATCGTCATCCTATTCCTAGGCTAGATGATATGCTTGATGAATTAAGTGGCTCTACAATATTCTCGATAGTTGATTTGCGTAGTGGATACCATCAAATTCGTATGAAATTGGGAGATGAATGGAAAACGGCATTTAAAACTAAGTTTGGATTATATGAGTGGTTAGTCATGCCTTTTGGGTTAACTAATGCACCTAGTACTTTCATGAGATTAATGAACGAAGTTTACGTGCTTTCATTGGACGATTTGCGGTAGTCTATTTTGATGATATACTGATTTATAGCAGATCTTTGGAAGAACATTTGTAACATTTACGTGCTATTTTTATTGCTCTACCTAATGCACGTTTGTTTGGTAACCTTGGGAAGTGCACCTTTTACACCGACCGAGTATCTTTTCTTGGCTATGTTGTTACTCCACAGGGAATTGAAGTTGATAAAGCCAAGATTGAAGCTATTGAGAGTTGGCTGCAGCCCAAAACGGTCACACAAGTGAGGAGTTTTGATGCGGAGCATCCTATGGACATCACAATGTCAAGAGTCCGTTTGGCAAGTGACACGTGCCACATCTACTTCACATACATAAAGGTGAGTCATCTCCTTTACACGTGTCCATTTGTATCCTTCGAGGATGGTATACTACTTGACCCCTCTCTCGTGTGCATGCATAGGTGTGAGCGGAGCTACATTCATCGAGGACGAGTCCAAGCTCAAGAGTACACGTACACCTTCAGCGAGGAGCGCGCACGGAAGGACCCCAAGGCCACAAGGAAGAAGGAGGCAGCCACCAAGAAGAAGACTGCAACTCCCAAGCGACCCCGTGCACACGGGCCTCCCCGACCCCGTGCCCACGGGCCACCCAAAAGCCTTCCGGAGGCGAAGACGCGCATCCCCGTGCGCACGGGCCCTGGACCCCATGCACACGGGACCTGGAACCCATGCACACTGGACCCCCGTGCCCATAGTACAAGCCTGTGCGCACGGGCTAAGTCGCTGGCCACCTGGATACCCCGTGCGCACGGGCTCCACTTACCCGTGCACACGGGGCTGCCTGTGTGCAGCTGCGGGCTTTGCCCATGTAATGCCCATTACGCCCCTTCTTACCCCTTCATCTCCTAGGGCTATATATACTCCTCCATCTCCTCCATTTAGACTTAGCAAAGGATATGACATGATCTAGATGAGCTTTGCTCCTTGTACCTCCTCTTGAGAGAGAGAGAGACCTCTCCCATGGAGATCAAGACCTCCTTTGGGGAAGATCCCTAGTGGATTCAAGACCTCATCTAGGGAAGGATCCCCATCATAGGATCATCAAGACCTCATCACCCTTTGAGATTTGGGATGAACTTTACCTTGTGCTATTTTCCCTTTGTTTTTCATGTATCTTGTGGATCCATGTGTTGCTAGTCTAGTGGATGTGTGATTGAGCTTGTTCTCGAGTGTTTCCCTTGTGATTCCCCTTTGTGTTCTTCGGGAAATCCCCTCCAATTCATGAAAGATCTCCACTTAGGGTTCCACCCTACAACATTATGGTATCATGAGCAAGGTTTATCATGAAATTGGAGTCTCCCCTCTTTATTTTCTAGCCCAATTTTGTTTGATTTGTCCCAATTCGAAAATCCCCACAAAAATAGCCCCAAAAATTTTCTTGCAATTTGTTGGTTCTTGTGAGATTTTGTTGTGTTTGATCCACGATTTTGATGTTTGGCAAGTGGATCTAGCTTTCCCCCATCCCCCCACACAATCCCCACCACAAAATTCACCCAATTTCTCATCAATTTTGACTCCAAAATCGCGAAATTTCCCCCAGCCCCGTGCCGACGGGCCCCCAACCCCGTGCGCATGGCCCCCTTGAAGTCCCTGGTGACCCCGTGTCCTTGGTACGTGTACCGTGCGCACGGGACCCTGTGTCCACGGGCCTTGGACCCCGTGCGCACGCCACCCCCCCCCCCCCCCCCCCCCCCCCCCCGAGTCCAGCCGCCACCGCTTCACCGTTTCGGCCATATCTTCCACATCCGGAGTCCGATTTTGATGTTCTTTAGCTCGTTGAGTAGCTATTGACATCCCCCATCCATCTAGATAGGTTACCACATTATTTGGCTCCATCAAATTTTGTGCATTTTTGCATCTTTGCATAGACCTTCCACCATAACTTCCGCATAACCAAATAAAAAATCCGCAAACTAACCCATTTTGGTTCCTATAGCATTTGTGGTTGGTTGACTTGTGACTTGAGTCTCCTAAGGTGTTTTGGCTACTTAGGGACGGTTGCTTCTTCATCAACCGCCACCACCACTTCTGCATTGCCATCTCCGACACCACCACCGCATTTCCGCTACCACCTTTTGACATTTGATGTTTGAGATGTTGAGTTCGCGGTTTTTCCGTTTTCTAAGGTGTCTCGGCTACTTAGGAACGGTTTAACTTCAACATCACCGCCACTCATCATCGCCCCAGACTCGACATCGACAACAACCACTTCATCATTTTGACACCCCAACCGTACGCAAGGACGGTAACCTCGACGACATCAGTGTACATATTTCCTTGCCATTGCATTAATCGCCTCGAGCCTATTGTGTACCTTACCTATCGAGACTAGCAAGTTGAGAATTGCCGGGCCACGCTATTTGTGCACCTTAGTGATAGGCTTACGCTGCATAGCTAGTTTTAGTGTGCATTCATCTTGCTATCATCATTGTGCCATAAGTCCCTCCCGTGCATATCTTACAGACTTGTCTCATATCATACTTTGCTCGAGCATCAAGCATATCAAAAAAGAGAGAAAAAGCTTTTAAGCAAAAGAGGAGATACAAAAGAGCTTGTAAGCAATAGAAATAACATTGAGCCACTTTGCATAGTACATACACTTGGAGCATACATACATAACATACTTGGGATTGAAGACGGCACATTTACTCTCATAGGATGGTGCACAAGCGTATCTTGCCCATTTGAGCAATCGAGCTAGTGTCTCTCTAGCATCCGTGGAACAAGAGCTTTTTCCGTGGCAACACATTTTGTGCTCATTCCTTGGTTGCGCGAATCCCATCTATCTACCCGTGTGTGTGTTTCTTGTGTCACCATAGCTTTGATCTATTTACTTTACATTGCAATTTTGTGAATCTTCCTCAACATTTTCAATATCTTGGACTAACATTTTCTTGAATTTTGTGCCACTTGTCCTAACCAAGCCACTCGATAAGCTTTAATTTGTAGGTGTGAGTGAACAAATCCGGTACCAATTCCACTATTCTCTCATTTCACATTGAGTGACACGGGATACATCCTCAACTTTGAGAAAAAGTATCTTGGTATTGTTTATCTCATTTCCTACTCACCTCAACTCGAGTCTTGTGATGGATAGGCAACACACAACATCTTCGGTCCTCGATCGCATCGAGCGACTCGCTATCGACATACGACACTCTGAAGCAAGGAAAAGGGACTACCTCGACGACAAGTTGGACGCACACATGGATGACATCCGACACGTGTTGGCCAACTACAAGTCTTCTTCCCCTTCATCATCTTGAAGGAGGAGGCGCTCAAGTCACAAATCTTCAGCGCGGACACACGATGCAAGTACCATGCGGCACCGTCCTCATCTTTGAGACGACCGCCAAGACAACCGCAAGACACATGTGCATGAAGACGAAGAGCGATATCGACTACAAGTTCAAGCACGACAACATCACCAGCAAGAGGACGCTACGGCTACCACCACCACTTCGGCATCTTCGCCAAGTGTTCTCAAGGCATCTTCGCCTTTGGACGTACGGCATCCTCACCTACTTCCCACGAGTACGCCTACTTAGACATCATCAAGTCCAAGGCGACCACCTACAAGCGAGGGCGACACTTCCATCTTCGGAAGCCGAAGACGGCCGAGCATGGGAAATTTCCTTCGGTCATGGAGACGAGCTACGAGGTGCCACATCATATGGGCCTCAAAGAAGACGGCGACAAGATGGTCGAGCAAGGGCCATCTCCTTCGACCATGGCGACGAGTAAAAACCTCTCCAACAACATGAAGACGGCACCCCATTGGGACTCCTACTCCAAGTCGAGTTACGACACCGCACATGAGACCTTATCTTTGGTCTCGGAGGAGAGTCATGATTTCCCACTTACTACGGCATTCATCTTCAGAGGAGTTATGGATGAGGAGGTTGAGCATGGGATTTTCCCTTTGACCGAGGAGGCGTATGGTGATGAGTTGAGTGACTTGTGCATCCATATTGAGATTGAGAGTGACTTCACTACTAGACCCATATATGACGAGTTACCCCAATTCCCATGTGAGGAGAGCCACCACCACCACCACTTGAGTGATTTGAGTGACTCCACCATATGTGACATTGAGTGCACCTACCTTGAGGGAGTGAGTGAGCCACCACCACATAGAGAGAGTGAGGAAGTTGATAGGGCATGTGAGGCAATTTCGATTTCTAACAACTTAACCTCTACCTCTATTGTGTCTTCTCATTTGGTGCTTGGTCCCATATATGATGATGCGCCGATCCTCGACGACTTTGTCCTTCCCTTGGACAAGACGATGGCCATGGTGAACTATGATGCACCCCCCACATGGTTCCATCACGATGATGACGTTGACCATGATTTGGTCTTTGCCACCTCACCTACACCACATGAGCGGAAGGAGAAAGGTAACATAGGTGAAGGTGATGCTCTTGTCCCACTAGTGGACATTCCTGACATTGATTGCTTACATGATGTTGATCCACCTATTACCATGATTCAAGCTAGTATGATTTCCCCATGCGATGATTTACCCATTTATGATGAGTTTGATGATTGTCATGTGGAGTCTATTAGTCGTGATGCCATGTTACATAGGTTTTCTTGTAATAATTCTCTTGGTCACATCATGTTTGACAATCCGCTTGATTTGTCATATGCTATGCATGAGATCACCCGTATGTCATATTTGCAACCTCATCATGGTGACTATGCATATGCCATTAAAATAAACCCAATTTGCACATATGGCATAGATGACAAACCCATGGTTATTGGCATTTGTTTTTCTTGCCATGATATTGATATGCTCCCTTTGCATCATTTATCTCATATGACATGCCATGACCACCTAGCTTTGGACATGCATTGTTTGCCATGTTATAAATTTTCTCCATATTATGCTTCCACTATTGCACATGAGGAGGACCCCATAGTTCCCTCATACATTTTAGAAGATTTTGATCCATCCCATCCATTGCATGATTCCCATGATTGTGTGCACCTTATGTATCCCATGAATAAACAAACTATTGTTGTGCCACACACTTGCTATAATTTACGTCCCAATCATGTTGAACACAATAACTATCATTGCATTATGGATGACATATTTCTCTACCATGCTTCAAATTTCTTTGAGCATTGCTTATCTTGTGCTAACTCTCATGTTCACATACACATCATGATGGATGATGTGTACATTTACCACACATACACTTTCTTTGGGTTGTATCTCTTTTGTGTAGGTACCCATGCATACTCGTCCACCTCGCAATCACATGAGTTGACGAAACGAGCTCTAGAGAGCAATGATGACTTGGGATTCCGTGGATTTTCATTCCAACCACTCCCTTCATGCAAAGACTTCACGCATTTCCTCTACATGGCCCTCACATGGTTATGGGTTATATACCACTTCTCACTTTATGCCCATATTGCCATGTTCACTTTGCATGATATGCTCATTCCCATGCCTTTGACATGCATTTGTGACCCATGCCTTGCATCTCACATGACACTTGATTCTCATACTTGTATGTGTATTTGCAAGCTTGGTGGAGATATTGCTTGTTATTGCCATGTTCCTTTAATGGATTCCTCTAGTATGTTGCATCTTCGCGCTACTAGTTTGCATGCTATGATTTCTATGCTTGCCTATGTTGCATCACCGATGATTCATACTTGCTCATTTCATGCGGTTGATGGCATCCATTTCCATGCTTTGCACATGATTGCTATTACATGTTGTCATATGTCTCCACATGTTGCCTCTCTCATGCTAGATTTGTCATGTATTGAGTGCAACAATGCTTTTAGTCTTACTAATGAGATTGCCCCCATAGCTTTCTCGCATATGTTTGGAGCGTTTGACATATTTCATATGAAGCATGCTTTCGTTCCTTCTTTGCACCATATACCTAGTGTCATGAATATCGCCATTGTTGCATCATATTATTCGTGCACTTGTGCTTCTAATGGTTATGTGCAAGAGAATAGAACCATCATGATGGATGATGTGTTCATCTACCATGCGCATATATTCTTTGCTTTTGTTTGTGCATGTGTAGGATACTTGGACTTCGTGTCAACTTCCATGTCACGTGAGTTGACAATCCGAGCTCTTGAGAGCGAACCATGTTCTACCACGACGATTCTACATTGCACTTGATTGTACTTCGCCATTGTGAAGGATGCACAAGGACATGCTTTTGAGGTGATATCCTTCTCTTTAGAGAAACACAAAACCATAAGCATGGATATTGTGGATCATACTACTTGTGTTACTTCCACCATGAGACTTATTGGTCATCTTGGACTACTTGATTGCACACATGTTAGAAATAGTGCTTTCATTCATTATTTCCACATTGCTATGCCTCATGACATATATGCTTTGTGTGGTGCATCCAACTTGTTCTTTATTTGCTCCTATCATATGTTTGGTTGCGAAAATGTCATTTCCTCACATATGCCATGCACCTTTGATTGTCACGTGATTGACTTGATTGCCTCACACATGTTGAACAATTGCTCTTTCCATTGTGTTGAGTGCCACGATATCTTCACTACACCCTATGCACATTATGCTTGGATTGTCTTGCACTTAGCACATGTGTTTCGACATCTCATTATACTTGGTGTTGTGAATGATTCCTATGCCTTCCATAGACCTTTTGTTGAGAACTTTGTGCATGCTTGCTATGATCTTGAGGTAGATGCTTGTTCACTTGTCAACATATTAGCATCTCGACCTCCCATTTGCATGTTTGTTTCTATGATGCCCTTGATTGTGCTCAACTTATATGCTTACTTGCCATGCCACACTTTTTTGTCACACCTTATGCTATGCATGATGACGACACTTGTTGGGTGAATCACCTCTTGAATGATTGGTTTTTCTCTAACGCTAACCACATTTGTTTTTCCAAGTGTTTGTTATCTTTGCTCCTTTTGAAGGAATTACAAGACGGTGCGACATTGGAGAGTGCCCATTTCGAGCTTCAAGATGAAGAATGCTTGGTGTCTCTTTCCCATGGTGATTTGGATTTCGATCCAAGGACAGATCTTTCCCAAGGGGGAGGGGATGATGCGGAGCATCCTATGGACATCACCATGTCAAGAGTCCGTGTGGCAAGTGACACGTGTCACATCTACTTCACGTACATAAAGGTGAATCATCTACTTAACACGTGTCCATTTGTGTCCTTCGACGATGGTATACTACTTGACCCCTCTCTCGTGTGCATGCATAGGTGTCCAAGCTCAAGAGTACACGTACACCTTCAGTGAGGAGCACGCACGGAAGAACCCCAAGGCCACAAGGAAGAAGGAGGCAGCCACCAAGAAGAAGGCTGCAGCTCCCAGGCGACCTCGTGCGCACGGGCCTCCCCGACCCCATGCCCACGGGCCACCCAAAAGCCTTCTGGAGGCGAAGAGGCGCACCCCCGTGCGCACGGGCCCTAGACCCCGTGCGCATGGTACAAGCCCGTGCGCACGGGCTAAGTTGCTGGCCACCTGGATACCCCATGCGCACGGGCTCCACTTACCCCGTGGGCACAGGGCTGCCAGTGTGCAGCTGTGGGTTTTGCCCATGTAATGCCCATTACGCCCCTTCTTACCCCTTCATCCCCTAGGGCTACATATGACATGACATGATCTAGATGAGCTTTGCTCCTTGTACCTCCTCTTGAGAGAGAGAGAGAGACCTCTCCCATGGAGATCAAGACCTCCTTTGGGGAAGATCCCTAGTGGATTCAAGACCTCATATAGGGAAGGATCCCCATCATAGGATCATCAATACCTCATCTCCCTTTGGGATTTGGGATGAACTTTACCTTGTGCTATTTTCCCTTTGTTGTTCATGTATCTTGTGGATCCATGTGTTGCTGGTCTAGTGGATTTGTGATTGGACTTGTTCTTGAGTGTTTCCCTTGTGTTTCCCCTTTGTGTTCTTCGTGTTCTTCGAGAAATCCCCCTCCAATTCGTGTTCTTCGTGGCCAGGAATAAGTAGCCAAGGATAAGAAGCCCACGGTAAGAAGCCCATGAGAAGTCGCCCGCGATAAGAAGCCCGCGGTAAGAAGCCCGTGATAAGTCAAAATAGACTAATCCTAATCCTATTAGGACTCCACATGTAAGCCGGCCTCTTCAACTTATATAAGGGGGACAGGGCACCCCAAGAGGGACAAGTTTTAGAGAGATAGACAAGTCAATAGCTCTCGGGATAGAGGTAGCAAAACATCGCCCTTGTAATCGATATCATCATCATCATCATCAATAGCAATCAAGCAGGATGTAGACTTTTTACCTCCACTGTGAGGGGCCGAACCTGGGTAAAACTCGCGTCTCTCGATTCCGACCAATCCCGTTCAAGCAATCACCTAGCAGCGATGGCCTCACAACTAAGTCCTTTTTCGAGGACATCTGCCGTGACAAAACCATGACAGTTGGCGCTCATCATGAGGCCCGCACATGGTGGTATTGTCTTCTTGGAGGGAGCTCCATAGGGATCGAGAAGCTCGCAATTGATCAGATGAAAAAGAATTCGAGAAATTAGGGTTGCGTCAGGTGCGCCGCCACAAAGTCGCCGAGTTGACGAGACCGACAGGCGATCCAATTCAAAGCCAGATCAATTTTTTTGGAGCGGTCGCGCGTCGGGGAGGCCGACTGGATTTCCATCGAGCGCCACCATGATTCAGTAGCACGGACACGTCTTCCGTCCACAACAGCCCTGCTACAAGGTCGCTTCAAGTCCCGACGCAGAAGTATTACCTTCCATCTCGTCAAGTATCAAGAAAATTTGATTGTTACTAGTTCACGATCAAACCAGCGCTCAATCGAAGCCTCCAGGACTGCTTGTTCTTCTACTAGTATCCCACATGAAGCAAAAATCAGTGCAATACATGAGGCATCAAGTGGCCTAGACTTCAAAATTCGTCAGCAATTTTTCTAGCGCTACAAGGATGGACCAAAGCCCCGCAGATTCTCTATGAAAGAAAGTCCCGATAGGAAAAGGGGCAGCCACCGCATGATCCTCCGCGTCCACAGCCACAACGACACTGACTGCATCACGGGTTGACGACCTGCAGCGGCTCATCAAAGTACGCGTCACTGTGCCCGTTGATGCCCAGCGCCTCTCCCTCGACCCAGCGCTGCTCCTCCCCGTCACCTAGCCGCCGTTCCTCTCCAATACGGCCACCCCGCTCGCGTCCCTGTCCGCACCACTGCCGGCTCCTTCGTCTACTTTCAAACACCGCCTGGCGCGTGCTTCGCCCTACGGCCAGCCGCCGCAGCAACAGCAGATGACGCCCCAAAGGAGGGAGGAGGCGCTCCAGAAATTAACCTTCATGTACGGAATAGACAGCCGCCGTGCCGCGCAAGCTAGCAAAAGTACGTGGAGCTGCCTCTACCGCCGAAGAACACGGTAGATGATAAAATACACCGTGGATTGAAAAGACATGTCGTGGAATAAGATGATTCCTGAGAAGACGACCTGAAACCACTTGCACCTAGGAAGATGGTGCACAGCGAGAGGAATTCGAAACTGAAGAGAATCAGTAAAAACGGCACAACCTGACTATGATTCTTCTTCAGGAGGATGATAGACAGACGCTAGCCACGAGGTATCCTAATCTAAATAGCAGTCCGAATTCAAGAAGGAGGAGAGGCAATGCCGGGTCTGACTCAGAGGAAGACAGTCTGCCATTGACGACCCATCTCTCAGAAATCGCAGCTGGAGGTGCCACGTCTCCCTACGCTCCCCAAATCGGCCCCTCTACTCTCCCAATCGACTCGTGCCCATGGCCAAGGATGGATTCAACCCTTGCTTGTGGGGAGAGAGCCAACCAATCAATTAAGATGAAGTAATCCACACTGCCATGAGCGCGGCTGCGTACTACATCACCGCATCCGGCACCGCCAGGTCCGGTCATGACAACATATGTTTCACTTCTGCCGGGGTTGCCAAAAACTGTTGCGCCACGGCTGGTGAACTGGCCTGCGGCGTCACGAACGACGTTGCCTCGTCCACGGTCGGTCGGCCCTAACCGATTTGACCCGGAGGAGGATTTGGTTGAGGGCGCGGACTTGGATCCTGCCGCGGTCTCCCCTCTACCTCGCGCCGCCTTCGCCTCGAGCCGCGCCTCAGCCGCCGCTGCGGACTCACCTCGCCGGCGTCGCCTCCGCAGCCGGTCCCGCTCAAGTCTCCGTCACGCTTCAAGCCGCCGTCGTGCTCACCTTCGCCAACTCGCCTCTGCCGTGGCCCTGCGTCGTTGACCCACCATGCCTCGCTCTGAGCCGGACGCCCGCCTCCACCTCGAGCCGTCCGGCCGCCTCCACCGCTGTGCTCGCCCCCGCGCACCTCGCTTCCTCGGCATGACCGCGCCATGCCGGCCTCGCCCTCAAGCCGCCGCAACCTCGCCTCGCCTAGCGCCGCCGCCGCCATGGGTTGCCCCACCACCTCGGTTTCGCCTCGAGCCGGCCACTCGCCACCCCCATCTCAACTCGTCTCGAGCCGGTCGCTCGACCCGTACCCGCTGTGCCTCGCCTCGAGCCGGCGGCTCGCTTCTGCGGCCTCCCCTCGCCCCGTAGACTCGCCTCTGCCTCCACGGCCGCGCTGCCGCTGTGGCTCGCCTGAGGTGCCTCCTCTGCCGCGCCTCACCTCGCCTCGCTGGCCCCTCTCCGCCGCAGTTGCGGCCTTGCTCCGCCGGTGCCCCTCTACCGTCGTGGCCCGCCTCCACCGCTGTGGCCTCGCCTCCGTGGCCTCAAGCCGTCTGCTGCAGCCGCGCCTCGAGCCGGCCACGGATGCCTCCGGCACCTCGTCGACCCGCCGCCGCCATAGGCGCACCTCGAGTCGGCCGCCCACTCCGCCACCGCTGCGGTCACGGCCGCGCCACAAGCCACCCGGCTGCCTCCGCCGTCGCCCCCACGTGGCCTCGTTCTGAGCCGCCGGCCACAGCCGCCGCCACCAGCGAGCTGCCATTTCCGCCTCGAGCCGCCGCCTCGTCGACCCGTCTTCGCCGTGGATCGCCTCGCCGGTTTGCTGCCGTGAGCAGCCGCCTCATCGACCCATCTTCATCGTGGATCGCCTCTACCGTGGCCTGCCTCGCTGCTGCGAGCCGCCACCTCTTCAGTTTTTGCTTCTTCTAAAAAGTAACTCATGTCGGAAGAGAATGCAACATTTTGGCCCACGAGCTGACAGCGGAGGCGAGGCAACAAGGGAATTCCTAGTATTTAGCCAGTTCCAGACAGACTTATTAGTGTGATGCAGGAGGAGTGTAGTGTTACCACTTGAGTACTTGTACTCGAGATTTGCAGAGAAGGTGGATTAAAAAACAAAAAGAAAAAAGAATTCAGCATACATCGTCATCTACTGTCACTAGCAGTAGTGATATGCGCATCCACGCTGCTACTGGGCCTCCAAAGATCATCTGTCGGTCAAATGCATGAGGTGATATCCATCTAGTCTATTTCAATATCAATAGAACATATTAATTTCTTTAAGAACTATTACTCTGGCTCGCGATATTTTTTATGCAGGATAATTATTCACTGCAAGGGCAATCATCGTGTCATTGATATAGAACTCACGCCAATATTATCATGCGCCAGCATTCGAACATGCCGCACTGCTCGACGAACGTGTGTGCAAGCCGCCGCCTCTGCAGTTCAGTCTACACCAATGCACGACCGACTCACACGCCTGCGCCGGCTTATAACATCACTGTCGACTTATGCCACGGCCAAGTATGAAGAATCTCAAGCCGACTCCTCGAGTCGTTTTAAGACTCGGGGGCTACACAGACATGACTCGTCAGATTTGGCCGGTTTCACAAATTCAAGAACCCTGGGTCATTGCAGGGAAGATAACCCGGTCCCGGGGGTTGCTGCCTTATTGGCGAAAA
This sequence comes from Thinopyrum elongatum, assembly GCA_011799875.1. Lineage (NCBI taxonomy): Eukaryota > Viridiplantae > Streptophyta > Magnoliopsida > Poales > Poaceae > Thinopyrum > Thinopyrum elongatum. The sequence goes on along the minus strand of CM022300.1, from coordinate 206,670,484 downwards.
GCAAAGGTTGCTGTCGGATTTCGGGTTCCGCAAACCCTTGAGAGGTTCGAACTCTGGGGTGCGTGCGAAGAACCCATCCTCCCCAGTCTGCCTACTCGCTAATCTCACAGTCTAGCTCGACGAATTATAAGAAAAAGGGACACAGCAGTTTACCCAGGTTCGGGCCACCTTGCGGTGTAAAACCCTACTCCTGCTTTGTGGTGGATTGGCCTCGAGGGGCTGAGGATGAACTAGTACAGTGGCGAACAGCCTCAGGAGGAGAGGTGTTCTTGAGCTCGAGTGAGCTAGTGGAGTGAGGGTGATCTGAATGATCCGTCCGGGGGGTCCGATCCCTCTCTACGGTGGTGGCTAAGTCCTATTTATAGTGGCCTTGGTCCTCTTCCCAAATGAAAGGCGGGAAGGGATCCCACAACTGCCAAATTCGAAGGGAGACAACTAGTATATGCTATCCTGACAAAAGTAGTCTTCGCCTGCAAAAGCCTCTGGTCGTGACGCCGTGGTGGGCTCGGTGATGACCTCCGTCTTGCCGTCCTGGCGGTCTTGGTCTTGTTGCACAGTAATGGAAACATTTAGCTGATTCCTCGGGACTCCGCGCCTACGCTTGCCTTTTTAGCACCAAAGAGGAAACTGGTACACTGCGCCCGCTGGCGCCCGCCTGGCCTTGGTCGTCATGGCTTGCGTCACCCGAACGTCACGAGGCGAGGGTTTGCATAGAGATCTCCGCTCCTCGGGAGCCAGCCTGAGGAGGCCGCTCCTCGTGGAGGCCTTGGTGTCGTCCACCTCGCGAGGCTTGGCCCCTCGCGAGGGTCTTGAGTTGTTGTTGCTGAAGCTGGGCCGTACCAGGCCGTCGATGGGGCCACGCCGTGGACCGCAGGCACGCAAGTCTGGGTACCCCATTCCCAGAACGCCGACAGTAGCCCCGGGGCCCAAGGCGCGCTCGAACTTGGCTTCGAGGCGAAGCCAAGGGGCAAGTGCGGAGCGCCGTGGGTCCTAACCGCCTGCGGCCTTGGTCGACGCGTGGCAATTGATGGGACGTGGGCGTCTCCGCTTCCCCACGCCGCCTCGGCAACCGTTCGACTTGGCGAGACTCTGCTGCATGCAGAGAAAAACCATCATTGCGTGGGATCGTGGAGGCCGGCGGTTGGCCTCCCTCCGGCTATAAATGAGGGGAGGGGCAGAGCCCCCCTCACTCATCTCCATCTTCTCGCTACCCGCTCCTTCTTCTTCTTCTTTGTCTTGCCATCTTGCAGCAGCATCCATGGCGCTGATCAGGAGATTCTCTTCAGCGGAGAAGGGAAAAACCCCTCGGGAGGAGCCGGGGCCACTTCCGCCGAAGAAGAGGCTCGGCCGCCCTTACGACGCCGGCGAAAGGCAAGAGGTGACGCGGCCTTGGTACGAGCGGCCTCCGCCTGGCTTCCCGCTTCCTCTGTACGCCCGCGCACAGGGCTCCGGACAGGGCGGTAATGCCCAGCGCCGCGCGGGCCAGGGTCTCGGCGGACTGACCGAGTCTGCGCGGCCAGCAGGCCGGCGAACCCATGGCGAGGGGACCTCACGCGAGTTCGTGGTGTGGGCGGCAATGCCGCCGCGCACGTGGATCCGGCTCCCGAGGTTCTTCGCCGAGGAGATGCCGCCGAGGGGGCCACTTGAGCTGTGGCTGCAGCACGCCGGGTGCTGCGGCCTAGCCACGGGGGCGGAGGTCGTGGTCGTCCCCCCGGGCGACATCTTCATGACCCGAGGATGGGGCGAGGTCGCCCGCGCCTGCCGTCCAGAGGGGGCCCTCGCCATCCACTTTGAGTACGATGGCGCCTCTACGTTGTTCTTCAAGGTCTTCGATGAGGAGGGCCGGCGTCTGGAGTGCTGCCCCGGGGGAAGCAATCTGTGTGGCGCGGCCGCGGACGTCTAGCCCGCCTCCGGCCTCGCCGGTAGCTCCTCCAGCAGCAGCGACGACTCCAGGGAATCCAGCGACTCTCCCGAGCCCAGCGATTCTCCGGAGTCCAGTGACGACAGCTACGTGCCGCCGAGCTCTCGCCATGCCCGGAGCGCGGCAGCGGCGTCTGCTCGGCGTCATCGGTGATGCCCAGCAGCCGGGGTCCCTTGACGTTTTCCTTCTTTTGTTTCCCTGTGCGGAATTGTGACAAACCCCGTGGGGGTATGTAAGAAACTGTAACACTTTTGCTCCAATGTTTATTAGTCCTAGTATGATGTTGCAGCCGCGCATCTTGCTGTAACACCCCTATGTAATAGCACTGTGACATAATGATAATCATGCCAAGTCATACCCATTTGCAATGCTAGATCACAGTGGTTAGACACTTCATTTCAAACTCCTCTCTGAAATAAATTCAAATTCAAAATGAAAATAAAAGTTGCTCTAAATTGAAAACAAAAATGTTCATCTTGTTGGCAATATTCCAAAACAAATGTTGTTAAGGAACACAACATCACCATCAACTTGAAATGGTCCAGAACAATTTAAACAGAGCCAAAACAACAAGTTAAATGCCCTTTTCATTTTTTTGAAAAGTCCAAATGATCTCCAAAAATTCCCAAACTTTTTGTGGCACTGTCTAATAACAACAGGGAATTATTGGGACACTCCCAATATTTTTCCTAAGTAAAACGGGTGCCCAACTAAGCCTTTTCCCCTCTCTGTGGTAAAAATAAAAGAAAAACAGAAAAAGAAAACGGCCGAAGCCACTTACCTGGCGCCAGCCCAGCCGGCCCGTTTCTCTCTCCTTCTCCCCCTCTCTCTATCGCCGTGTCGGCGTCGTCATGGCCGCTCGCGCCTCGGCCGTTCGCCGCACGACACCGCGACGCCGCGGCCAGGCGAGGGGATAAGGCCGCGCCGAGCCGTTCCCCCTGGACTCCCTCGGCATTTCCCCCCTCTCTCTCCCACGCGCGCGCGCTCTCTCTCTCCCTCTGCTCTCTCCGTCCCGAGAGGTCGCCGCCGCGCCGTTGCTCCGACGCGGCCACCGGCGTCATTGAGCCTCTCTGTGGAGTCCAGAAGCTTTGCCGACGCCTACTTCTTCCTCCTCGGCTGTCAGCTGGAGCCGGGGAGGTCCACAGCGTCGACATCGAGCTCTTCCCCTCTTCGGTGCCGCCGCGATCCTCCGCTCGATTCCGGCGAGCTCTGCTACTACTAAGTCATCAACGGGCCACCGTGTGCCTACCCGGTGAGCAGCTCCTCCTTCCCTCCCTCTTGCTCCGTCGCTATGTGCCCGTAGCTGCCGTCCCACACGAGCCCGAGCCCATCGCCGCGGCGCTCGTCGCCGGCGAGTCTCCGACGACCAAGAGGTCCCAGGCTTGTGCCCGTTGAGCTCGTCGCAGCCCGTAGAGCCTCCCTAGCGCCTCAACTCGCCCGTTTGCACGCCGCCTTGCTCGTCCCGTAGCTCACCCGAACGGCTCGCCACCGGCGAGCTCGTACCGCCCGACTCCGGCCGTACCAACCCCTCGCACCACCACCATTTGACGCGCGGTCGAGTGGCCGTTCGAACGCGCCACTCCGCGCGCCAAACGGTGGCCGGAGACGCGATTCCGACCACCTCCCGCGTCGCGCCACCGCAAAACGCGCCCGCCGGCGTTTAAACGCCGGCCGTCCGACGTGGCGCCCACGTGGCCTCCCCTGTGAGGCTGACGGGTGGGCCCGGTGGGTCCCTTTTGACCTGTTGACCGGGTCAACACCAGTTTACTGTTCACCCCTCTGTATGACAAGTGGGCCCCCCTACTAATTAGCTAATTAAGATAATTAGTTAAACTAACAGACACTGACATCTGGGGCCCACCCAATAATTAAGCTCTGTTTAGTTACAGAGGCTGACATGTGGGTCCCGCTGGACCCACAGGTCAGATTTGACCACGGTCAGCCGACCGTTGACTGATGACGTCACTATTGTGTCATGCTGACGTCGAAGCTACTGTTCTGGATAATGTTGATTTAATAGATTAAATAAATTCCAGAAAATGCTAAAATCTTTAGAAAATCATAGGAAATAAACCATAGCTCGGATCGAAAAACTTTCTACATGAAAGTTGCTCAGAACGACGAGACGAATCCGAATACGCAGTCCGTTCGTCCGTCACATGTCCCTAACTATCCGAACATGGAACCGATCCCCTCCGGTCATCTGTCCGACAAATGTCCGGAACCGGGAAAACATTCCCGGATGGATTCCTCCTTCCTCGGTGACATGCAACCTTACGTTAGGACACACCCGACGCTGCATATTGTCATGTCATACATTGTGTAGCACTTATTTGTTTTATATTTATACTGTTTCCTCCCCCTCTTCTCTCTCGATAGAGCCCGGTGCCGACGCAGCTCCGGTGATTGGCTGCACTTCTGACGACCTTGCCTTTGCCGCCGAGCAACCAGGCAAGCCCCCCCCCCCCCTTTGATCATCCCGATATCGCCTATTCTATTTTCTCATGCTTGCACTAGATTTTGCTACAGTAATTGATTGCTCCTATTCTGCTGCATAGCCTGTATATTGTAACCTGTTTTGCTACCCTCATGGATATCCTAGACTGCTTAGTATAGGCTGACTAGAGACCCCTTAGTGACCCCACTTATCCCGACTGCCCCGCTGGAGTATCAGAAGACCCGATCAACGGGATCGAAGACCAGGACCCGGCACCGCACCTCACTTCCTCCTTAGTTGCTCGACACTACTGGGTTACTATCAAGTGCCGAGGGTGATACCTCGTTAGCACTTCTGATGATAACCTTGTAGGGTAGTTAATCGGTCGTGGTCAGCGAGGGTGATTCCTCCTACACCACCCCCGATAACGACGAAGTCGTGCAACACCTCTAGTGTGGACCTCGAGGGTGATTCCTCCAACGTCCACCTCGTTATGACATCAGGTGGGAGTCCAACGAGGGTGATGCCTCAGATTCCCTTGATATGGTGACCACAGGGATGCCTTACATTACCGTTGACACTGACGCTTGGAAAGGCGGGTCGACCCTGAGGGGTACCCGCGGATGATGGATAGTTACCCGTGAGTTATTCCACGAGGCGCGGCCAGGCATTCTTAGCCCTTGCAGCAAGTCCTCGAGACGGGGCGACGGGGTCACATCTTTCGTGAGTCTCTGCTCGTTTCTGCAAGCCCCTAGTCCTAACGATTTGGATATTAATCTGAGCCGGCCTCTGGTCGGATAGCACTAACCATCACGTGGGCATAGTATGGGCGTTCTGCATCGTAACATCAGCCGAAAGCTCTGTCAGACGTCCAGTTCAGCATGGCGGCACGGTCGGATCACGCCGAGGCGCTGGTATCCACCCTGCGCGCAACGAGCCGGAGTGCACAGGGTGATGGCCCAAGACCCCTGAGCACTTAGGAGGTAGACCGATGGGGACCTCTCTGCTGAGCTGTGGGTAGGGTTGCGGTGTGTCGTTTGGCCGAGGCCGGGCATGACCCAGGAAAGTGTGTTCGGCCGGAGTTAATCGAGCGTGGTGGGTAAGTTGGTGCACCCCTGCAGGGAAGAACACATCTATCGATAGCCGGTCCTACGGTAAAGGACACTCGGAGTTGTATCCCGATCGGTACAGCTAGAATTGAGATGATACCTGGATATGTGGCTCCGGGATCGCTTTCTCGCAGGGAGTCCAGGAAGGATCTTTGGGCGAGACTGTTACCTGATTCTACTACTACTTACATTATGCTACCCTATACTCTTCTAAATGCTGCAAGACGCTCGAAGATGCTGGAAGATTCTTGAAGATGCTAGTCTTCGATAGGACTAGGCTTTCCTCTCTATTCTGGCATTTCTGCAGCCCAGTCCACATATACAGCCATCCCTTGATAATGTTGCATATGTAGTGTAGATCCTTGCTTGCTGAGTACTTTGCAGTACTCACGGTTGCTTTGCTTTCCTTTTTCTACCTTATCAGTTGTCGTAACCGGATGATGGAGCCCCTGAGATCGCTGCCCCGTCGTCGACAATTTCTACCACCCCAAGGACGACTACTACTTCGAGTTGGCTGTCGACCAGGAGTAGGTTCGGAGGGTCCTAGGCAGGAGGCCTACGCCTTTCGATCGTAGTGTTTTATTTTTGCCCCGCCTTTTTAAAGGCCTTTCTGTTTTCTTTTATATATGTACTCAGATATCTGATGCTTCCGCTGACGCTTGTATGCCATCGAGCTATGTATTCGAGCCCTCGAGGCCCTGGCTTGTAATATAAAGCTTGTATGATTTTATTTATGTTTTAGAGTTGTGTTGTGATATCTTCAAGTGAGTCCTTAGGCTTGATCGTGCGCATTTGCGTGTATGATTAGTGCATGATTAAGCCGGGGGCGTCACACTTGCTTCGGCATGGTTCCCCCTTTTCGTTTTCGCGGTAGCTTAGTGCTCTACGCCGACAGGTCCCAGTCCCCACGCAGGCTTCAGCCGTCGCTGGTATGCCAGGTCGCGATGCCGTGGTCAAGGCCAGGAGGTGAGCGGCCCGAGGTCCGGTAAGAGCTCCTGAGGCGCGATGCTCAAGAGGTCCCCTTTGGCGTGCAAGCAGCTCCCTGGAGGCCGGAAATGGAAGCGGCATTGCCGGAGCGAGATTGCGAGAATCAAAATACCAGACGATGAGGTTCACTCTGATATTCAACATTGGAGATCTCAAGAAGATGCATGAAGATACAAGGCACAGCATCGAGCGCCAAGTACAACGACTCACGACCAAGCTCAACATCAACAAGCAACCCATGATATTCAACATTGGAGATCTCGTGTGGATACACCTTCGCAAGGACCGCTTCCCCAACGAACGCAAATCCAAGCTTCTACCTCGAGTTGACGGACCCTTCAAGGTGCTAGCACGCTACAACAACAATGCATACAAGATCGATCTCCCGCGCGACGAGTACAACATGAGCGACGTCTTCAACGTCAAGGATCTCTCTCCCTACCATGGTGATGAGGCTTTCGATCCGAGGTCGGGTCTTTCCCAAGGGGGGGGGGGGAGATGATGCGGGGCATCCTATGGTCATCCCCATGGACCTACCATTGTCTCACCAAGTGCCAAGAGGACCAATGACACGAGCATGAGCTAGACCTCTCGAGACCGAGGTGACATCTCTCCTTAGTGATATTCCATATGATCCACTCGAGACATGGCTACTACCTAATTCCGGAATGTTGTGCATGATCAGGTACCAAGAAGGCCCTCTCGAGGACGCACGCGAAGACGGACAGGTCCCCAAGTTCACGGATGAAGAGGAATGACGGAAGGAACCGGAGAAGTCCCCAGGACCCAGACATCCGACCCCTGGAGCATCATCCACAGCCGCCGCCCTCCAGCCGAGGCTACAGGGCCTGGACATCCGGCCCAGTCCCGAACATCCGGCCCAGCCCGAACATCCGGCTCCTCCTATCCAGAGAGCAACCAGAATCGACCAAGTCAGCCTGGACATCCGGCCCAGGCCCCGGACATCCGGCCCGTCGTGAGCAGCCGGACATCCGACCACCAGCCCAGAAATCCGGACCGCACCTGTCCAGAGAGCAACGAAGCTGGACCCCACCAGCCCGGACATCCGGCCCCTCGTGAAGGCCCGGACGTCCGGCTCCGCCTCTATACGCACAGTAAAGGGCCGAGGCCCATGTATCCCTTCGCCCCCTAGACTATATGTACTCCCTCTCCCTCATGTTTTAGGGCCAGCATAGGTTTAGCTCATTTGAGAGATAGAGCTTTGCTCATCCATTCAATTCTACTCCATCGAGAGACCGCGGCCTCTACGGAGAAGATCCATCGATTGGATTCAAGACCCCTCATGGGAAGACCCCTCAAGACCTCCTCTCGGAGAAGAACTCGCTACCGATTGTATCGTCCTTTATTGTGTTTGCATCTTGTATCACTCTTTATGTTCATGGATCTAGCACATGTGTGATCTCTCCCATTGATTTGAGTGTTCGCCGTGTTCTTCGTAGGATCCACTCCATTTCGTGAAATATCGGGCATCTAGGGTTCTACCCTACATCAGATGGCTATTATTTCCTAATCCAAAAACACCGGCTTACAGTAAGGAGCATGGTATAAGAAATTACCGGTGGCAATTTGCAAATTGGATTATTGCAATGCTATAAAGAAGAGCAAAAAATTCAAGCAAGATCTTTGACAACTGGCTTTATCAAAGGCAATGAAATATGAAGTGTTATGCAAGGCAACACTCTTGATGGATTTAGCAACAAGTTCAACATTGATATGCAAAGCACTCAGCAACATCATCCAGACAGTGGATCTGATTTTATTCTACAATGGAAGGAATAGTCCCGAGTTGCCGCGGGCACATGACCAGGCACTTGGGGGCTACGTATTTAGATCAAGATTACATCAAAGTATGAAAGTCCCATGTCGCTTCAAGCATGCACCACGACACTTGGGGGCTAATGCATGGTCATTTTAATTAGTCTCATTGAAGATCCGGCCCATCACATAACGATGAGCCGGCCCTTGGGGGCTACCAATCGCCCCTATCAAAAATTCAAAGTACACAAGCCTTAATAGTGACCCGAAGCTTGGGGGCTACATCATATGATGTTATTTTCAAAGGAGTACATGTAAGTACCAAGCCGCTGCAAGCAAACGACCGGGCACTTGGGGGCTACAACGGTCAGTTGTTTAAATAGATCATAAGGTCCTAGTTGAAGACCCGGACCCTCACATACTGATAAGCCGACCCTTGGGGGCTACACATGAAATGCAAAACATTCAGTTTCTGACTGGAGACTCATATGAACAACCTGGATTTCTCCAAAGTTGCAACATTTATATTTAAGCAAGTCTTAAGCTATCACTTTGTTCTACCCTTAAGACTTGGGGGCTACAGGTTATCTCCTCCAAGCTATTCAGACAAGTCGGCTCAACATCGTACGGATTTTTTATTCATTTTCATCAAGTCTGAAGCATCGAAAGTTGGCTCAACATCAAATGGATTTCCTTTTTTATCAAGCTAAGGCATTTGAAGACAGCTCAAAATATCATATGGGTTATTTTTTCTAAAATTTTCCAACGTGGAACCAGCGTCGGCATGTTGATATGATAGAGACCCAGTTTTTAGGAGCCGGTAAGCGGCCATTTGAGCGAGCCGGTCACTTAAACATATTAATTATTCTTATTTCAGGAGCTTAGCATGAATGGATGCCAAGCCTGTATTCAAGCTAATCTGTGGGCTAATGTCGGGGAATTACCCGCAGCTAGACTCGGCTCATGAGGATAAGTCATCTCTGGACTTAAGTCATCTATGAGGATAAGTCATCTCTAGACTCAAGTCATCTCTCAGGAATAAGTAGCCAGGGATAAGTATGCTAAATATAAACTTGCTGGAGATAAAGGTAGAAAACATGTTGTCTTTGCACCTGGAGATCTTGTTTGGTTGCATTTGCGTAAGGATAGGTTTCCTAATTTGTGAAAATCAAAGCTAATGCCACGTGATGATGGTCCTTTTAAGGTGTTAGAGAAAATAAATGATAATGCATATAAACTTAAGCTGCTGCAGATTTTGGGGTTAGTCCCACTTTTAACATTGCAGATTTGTAGCCTTATTTGGTGAGGAGGATGAGCTTCCGTCGAGGACGACTTCATTTCAAGAAGGGGAGGATGATGAGGACATCAATACCATTATTACACCCACATCCCCTACTGCTGTACATACTAGACCAATTACTAGAGCTCGCGCACGCAAATTGAATTACCAGGTACATTCGTTTCTTAGTAACAATTCTAATGTTCATGAGAATATGACGCTGCCTAAATTGGATACATTTGTTTTGCTTACAAATGAAGGGCCTATCTTGGACAATAAAGATGAACATTGGAGCAAGATCAAGCATGGAGTTGATGGCATGCGCAAGGGAAACAAGAATGGAGTTTCAAGTGATGATTTCACAACTTTGAAGCCACCATAATGAGTGCATGAAGGCTTGGACGAAATATACAAGATGTTACGTCCTAAATTTCATCCAGAGGCTATTATTGGTGCTGCGTCACCTTATTATTAGGCTAGGCCCATTTAATTTCGAAATACTTCAGTATAGGTTGTTTTTAGAGTCCGTATGTGTGGGGAAACAGAGTTAAGGGTTGGTCTCGGACCCCTCCTCCAAGGGGTCACAAAATTCCCCCTACTCCTCCATATATACAGCCCTAAGGCCATCATTTAGACTTTGGGCTTTGTTTAGATTAAAGTTCACCATAGCTGCAACTTCGCGTACTTCGTTTGTGTTCAACGACCAGACCAAGACATCATAGAACCCCATGTTGATCAATAAAGTTTTCCTCTTATATTCGCAATATCCAGATTGCAATCTCAATTTCTTGCTTGTTCTTCATTTGTTTGCTGGAAATAGACCCTCATGGTCAGGTTGATCGTGCCCCGACGTGGTCAATAACCTCTCGGAGTTGGTTTAGCGATTGCTAAGGCGCGACGTCCTCGCACGTTCATAGTCGGATCGTCAAAGTCTACTCCTCCAAAAATGATAATCACCATCTCATCGAAAGACGGGATACCTTTGCCTCTATCAGGGTTCTACGGTAGGGTGCGTTGACTACAAATTAAAAAAGTCCTACTCATAGAGCAACCAGGAACATGCTACGAGAATGGATCACGGATCGTTACCACTAGACGCGCAGTGTCGTGCAGCGGAAGTAGAGTTGGGGCAGCGCGTCTAGAGTCATCTCCTCCTCGTCCGATCTCCCTCGAACAGCCGGCTGTCAGATCCCATGTACAAGTTTGCCGGAGTGGCGCAGCTGCACCGCCTCTAATGGTATCCGCGCATGCAGGAGGAACACCGTGAGGTGGACTGCTAGGTCCGATCACACAGTCGACGGCAAGTGGAGGTGGCTATTCACAACACATGCAAACCCTAGTGACAACGCTGAAGCGATCAACTAAATGAGTGTGCCGCACCTCCACTTTATATAGGCATCCGTCGTGGGCTCAACACTTGGGCCTCACACGGATCCTAAAGCCCAAAGTCTGTTCGGCCTGGATCCGAGTTCGAGTAGGATCACACCTGACTCGTGGAGTCGGATCCGACCTCACAGGTTCCTTCCCTTAAGCGTGCGACCCCTGAGGTTCTCGTTCACTTGGTTGCGAGTCAGATCACATCCGACTCAGCTAGTCGGTAGCGGCCTCTAGCAAAGCGTGCCAACTCCAAGTGTCTGATGAAGCTGGTTAGGCGAACCTGTACATCACAGTTCTGTTCCCTTTGCCACATGATATATATTGTCGGGCTCAAGGCGAGTCTGTCATCCTTGTGCTAGCCCGACCTCTTTCTCGTTCCAGTGATGCCGACCACCAACCGGATTATCTCATAATCCTAATCACATGGCCATACTTATCTTGGTCGGATCACACGAGGGGCCCAGAGTATATCTCTCCTGATCGAAGGGGCAAATCCCATCTTGCTCGACCATGTCTCGCAGCATGGGTCTGGACACGCCCGAAACCTACCTTTGTAACTACCCAGTCATGGAGTAGCGTTTGGTCGGCCCAAAGCAGGTCTGTCACCATCCCGAGTGCATGTGCCAGCTCAGGTCTTAGGACATAGAACGTATGTTGTACTAGTGACTCACAGATGACATATCGCTGCGTCTCATAGTTGGGTCTATCTGACTCGGACCTTATCTCGACTCGGATCTGACTATGTCAGATCCGACTAGATCCTTCCGAGTCCATATTATCCGGTTAGCATCCAATGCTCCATGGCTAGTGAGACCAAGCCATTGACTGTCTCATATGCTAGTCTATTCGGCTGCGCATCCACACGACCCTTTTGACTAGGGACCTTTTAGTACAGTCATCATACAATGCATAGTCGCACAAACAAGTCACATACTTGTTGATACACATCATTGATAATGTCCAAGGACTTTCTTTATTCATAAACACATAGGAAATATCATCATACATGATTTCCTCTAGGGCATATCTCCAACAACACTAACACTAGCACCCGTATCACATAAACCATGATAGCAATGATCTCCAATTTTAATAGAAAAAACAGGCATGCCCATGATGGGTTTATTCTTATCTAGCATATCACGTTCATTTTTAAAGGGTTTAGCAATTCTAGCAGCATCATCGCAAAAATAAATAACATGCCCATTAATATTATCAACCAAGAGATCTTTAGCCATTGCAATTTTAGGTTCAACCTTTATTTGTTCAGAGGGTCTAGGTGTTCTAATATTACTTTTATTAACCATAGTTGTAGCTTTAGCATGTTCCTTAATCCTCACAGAAAAGGAGGTTTCTCAATATAAGTAGTACGCACAACTGGATCAACATTGTAAATGATAGTTTTATCTTGAACTATAACGAGTTCCTCTATCTTTTCTTTAATAGGGGGATGATATTTAAACCACTTCTTCTTTGGGAGATCAACATGAGTAGCAAAAGATTCACAAAATGTAGCTACTATCTCAGAGTCAAGTCCATATTTCGTACTAAACTTATGAAAAGCATCAGTTTCCATAAAAGATTTAACACAATCAAATTCAAGATTTATACCTAACTCTTTACCTTTGTCGAGTTCCCAGTCTTCAGAATTGTGTTTAATCCTTTCCAGAAGGCCCCATTTGAATTCAATTGTTTTCTTCGTAAAGGAACCAGTAGAAGAAGAATCAAGCATGGATTGATCATTATGAGAAAGCCGAGCATAAAAATTATGTATGATAATTTCTCTTGAGAGCTCATGATTGGGGCATGTGTACATCATGTACTTAATCCTCCCCAAAGCTTGAGCGATACTTTATCCTTCATGAGGCCAAAAATTATATATATAATTCCGATCACGATGAACTAGATGCATATGATAAAACTTCTCATGAAATTCCAATTTCAATTGGTTCCAATCCCACATTCTAATATCATCACATAGCCTATACCATGTCAGTGACTTTCCCTCCAAAGATAAAGGGAAAGCCTTCTTCTTAATTCCATCCTCGGATAAACCTGCAAGCTTAAACAATCCACAAATTTCATCAACATAGATTAAGTGCATATCGGGATGCATTGTTCCATCTCCTGCATAAGGATTAGCTAGCAGTTTCTCTATCATACCCAAAGGAATCTCATAATAAATATTTTCAGTAGATTCAGTTGGTTGAGGGGCAACTCTAATTTATTCTAGTTGAGGTGAAGATAACCCGAACTAACTCGTCAAAGGATTACTTTCCATAGTGACACGTGACAGTAAATTTTAGCACGTAATATAAATGTCTCCTTACTAAATTCCACTCACCAAAGGCACTTCACTCCCTGGCAACGGCGCCAGAAAAGAGTCTTGATGACCCACAAGTATAGGGGATCAATCATAGTCCTTTCAATAAGTAAGAGTGATGAGGACATCAATACCATTATTACACCCACAGCCTCTGCTGCTATACATACTGGACCAATTACTAGAGCTCGCGCACGCCAATTGAATTACCAGGTACTTTCGTTTCTTAGTGACAATTCTAATGTTCATGAGAATATGATGCTGCCTAAATTGGATACATTTGTGTTGATTACTAATGAAGGGCCTAGCATGGACAAGAGGGATGAACACTGGAGCAGGATCAAGCATGGAGATGAAGGCACGCGCGAAGGGATCCAGAATGGCGTTTCTAGTGCATATTTTAGCACTTTGAAGCCTCCATGATGACCTACAAGGACATGGAAAAAATATACAAGATGCCCCTTCATAAATTTCGTCCATAGCTTATTTTAGGTGCTGCATCACCTTATTTTTGGGCCAGGCCCATGTTATTTCGAAATACTTAAGTATAGGCTGTTTTTAGAGTCCGTATGTGTGGGGAAACAAAGTTAGGGTTGGTTTCAGACCCCTCCTACAAGGGGTCATGAAATTCCCCCCTACTCCTCCGTATATATAGCCCTTAGGGCGTCGTTTAGACTTTGGGTTTTGTTTAGATTAAAAGTTCACCATAGCTGCAACTTCGCGTACTTTGTTTGTGTTCAACGACCAGACCAAGACGTCACAGAACCCCACTTCCATCAATAAAGCTTTCCTCTTATATTCGCAATATCCAGATTGCAATCTCAATTTCTTGCTTGTTCTTCGTTTGCTCGCAGGAAATAGACCCTCGTGGTCAGGTTGATTGTGCTCCGGCGTGGTCAATAACCCCTCGGAAGTTGGTTTAGCGATTGCTAAGGTGCGACGTCTTCGTACGTTCGTAGGCGGATCGTCAAAGTCGACTCCCACAGAAAACGATAGCTATCTCATCGAAACATCAGGACACCTTCGTCTCTATCAAGTGGTATCAGATTTCCAGGTTGCTCAGTGAGATTTTACAGTTTTTCGTAGTTTAGATCGAGTCTGTTCTTCATACCTATAGTCCACGAAAAAGCCAAAAAAATAGGGTTAGTTCATCATATCCGAACCAGTGTGAGCCTTTGCATAATCTATTTTTTATTTGCTTTGTTGAATTTGCGGTTGCATCGTCGAGTCAAGTTACTGATCTCAGCGTCTAGTCCCTTAGAGTTTCGAGTTCTGTTCACAGGTTGTCACGCTGCCGCCACACCATCGTTATCACCGCTGCCATATACCCCCATCATCATCACCACTGCCATATACCACCATCGCCGTCACCACTTCCATATACCACCATCCTCATCACCGCTTCCATATACCACATATCCACCGCCATCACGCTAATTCGAGTCCACCTCCATCACAGATTCGCCACCAGTTCGTGTTCCACCGCCCTACATATATCCACCACCAGTCCGAGTTTCCACCAGATTCATCTCCGCCACCAGTCCTAGTCCGAGTCCAGTATTTGTTTCTTAGTTTTCGATTTCCAGATCATGCCATACTCCGAGTTGTGACCAAGTCGGATTCCCCAATTTCCATGCCACACGTAGAAGAAAAATAGTTTGTGTTTAAAAAAAACAAAGTCTGGAAAATTCTGGCAAGGCAGTTTTTAGACCATTTGTAGACTTTTTTCGAAAAAATTTGTTGCGGAGCAAAAAAAAGAGGAAAAAAAGTTCAAAAAAAAGTGAAAAAAAGAGATTCAGAGTGTGCTCCTTCCTTGTTTACGTGCAGCACCGTGATTTTGTTATTGTTTTAGGCTCGCGTCTCTAGCACGGTCCAGCCTAGGACCAGCACAGTACCGTCGTTGAGCGTTTATTCAACTTTGCATCTCTGAATTGATTATTGCTGACATTTTTGCTACCATGTCATAAGCCTTCCCAGCTCCACATACATCTACATCGTGTGTTTGACACCACCTGGCAATCGCTCTGTCCAAGCTTTGAGAGTTTTGACTACAATGGTTGCTATCACCACCTGCTGTTGGGTAAGAACTGGTAAGAATTTCAGATTTGCTTG
The DNA here is from genome assembly GCA_011799875.1 of Thinopyrum elongatum. Taxonomy (NCBI): domain Eukaryota; kingdom Viridiplantae; phylum Streptophyta; class Magnoliopsida; order Poales; family Poaceae; genus Thinopyrum; species Thinopyrum elongatum. The sequence continues at coordinate 206,655,163 of CM022300.1, read as the reverse complement.
ACGGATTTGTAACACCCCACCACCACCACTTTTTAGTAGTCTGTAGGATCATATTCTTGTGTGTTTCTATTGCTGCTAACCATGGCAGGACCACAAGCTGATGAGATTGACTGGGAGAACATGACGAAGAAGGAGCTTCATGATAAATTTCAGCAAATGTTGAGTCAACATGTGGAAGACGTGATGGCCAGCTTTGGAAAGGCACTGGAGAGGATTGATGACGTTGAGAAGACAATTGACACCAAGCTGGACGCCAAGTTCGATGAAGTACTCGCACGTCTACCATAGCCACCACCCACATCTGCTACACCATTGCAACAACATCAAAAACCACCTCCATGCTACGATCCAGCAGGGCGAGCGCAGCGTGTTCCTCTTGAGCCAGGACAAACTTCCGGTGCCGCTGCTACTGCTGTTGATGCTTCTGTAGCTCCTGCTGCTATTGCAGAGGTGGAGGACTATTATGAGGATGAGGTTGATCAAAATCAGAACTATGTGCAACCACCAGCACCACCAGCACCAGGTCGACCACATGCATATAATCGCAACGGTAGGGCTACAGCACCACCTCAGGTACACGATTATGACCATATTCCTAAGCTGAAATTGAATATTCCACTGTTTGAGGGTAGATACGTTCTTGATGTCTATCTTACTTGGGAGTTAGAAACAGAACAACATTTCACATGCTTACAATATCCTGAGGATAGACGTGTTGCTGCTGCTGTTTGTGAATTCACTAGTTTTGCTTCTGTTTGGTGGTCTGAACATTGTAGATTATATCATGATAATATCCCTACTACTTGGGCTGCTTTGAAAGTTGCTATGCGTACTCGTTGGGTTCCACCATATTATCAACATGAATTACTACAAAAATAGCAGCATTTAAGACAAGGAAAAAATTCTGTAGAAGAATATTATCAGGAATTACAAACTGGCATGGTTAGATGTGGTATTGTTGAGGATAATGAAGCTATGCTTGCACATTTTATGGGTGGATTAAATAGAGACATTCAGACCATTTTAGAGTATAAGGAGTATAACAATATCACTCATTTATTCCATCTTGCTTGCAAAGTTGAACGTGAAGTGCAGGATCGACATGCATTGGCGCGGACTAATTTTTCTGCAGGTCGACCTTCATCATGGACACCGCGTGCATCTTCTACTTCCACATGTTCTGCTACACCGGCACCTTCGTCAGCTACCACCTCCAGACATGATACAAGAAAGCAGGCACTACCACCACTATCTGCCAAGAGCACACCTACTGGGCCTACACGAAGCTCTTCTTCATCCATGGCATCAACAGGGCACACACATGATATTATTTGTCATCGTTGTAAGGGTAGAGGTCATTATGCGAGAGAATGCCAATCTCCGCATGTTATGATTGCTACTGAGGATGGTGGGTATGAGTCCGCTAGTGACTATGATGAGGAGACTTTGGCTCTTATTACAAGTGAAGAACACGGTGGAGATGATTCTGATCATGAGACACAATACATGGCTGCTGAAGATGCTGACAGGTATGAAAGTTTAGTTGCTCAACGTGTTTTGAGTGTGCAGGTCACACAAGCTGAGCAAAATCAGAGGCATAATTTGTTCCATACAAAGGGAGTTGTCAAGGAACGTTCTGTTCGCGTCATCATAGATGGAGGGAGCTGCAACAACTTGGCTAGAATGGAGATGGTGGAGAAGCTATCTCTCACCACAAGACCACATCCACATCCTTACTACATCTAATGGTTCAACAACAGCGGCAAGGTTAAGGTAACACGTACTGTTCGTGTGCATTTTAGTATCTCTACATATGTTGATTATGTTGATTGTGATGTGGTGCCCATGCAAGCATGTTCCTTATTACTTGATAGACCATGGCAATTTGATAAAAATTATGTAAACCATGGTAGAAACAATCAGTATACTCTTGTTCATAAGGATAAACATATTACTTTGCTTCCTATGACTCCTGATTCCATTTTGAAAGATGATATTAATAGAGCTAATAAAGCAAAACAGGAGAAAAATAAGAGTGAAAATCAGATTGTGGCAAAAGAATTTGAGCAACAAATGAAGCCTAATAATAAACCATCTAGTGTTGCTTCTGAAATTAAATTGAAAAGTGCATGTTTACTTGCCACCAAATCTGATATTGATGATCAAGATTTCAGCAAATCTGTTTGCTATGCTTTTGTGTGCAAAGAGGCATTATTTTCATTCGAGGACATGCCTTCCTCTTTGCCTCCTGCTGTCACTAACATTTTGCAGGAGTTCGCTGACGTCTTTCCACAAGATGTACCACCAGGATTACCACCTATTCGCTGGATTGGGCATCAAATTGACTTAATTCCCGGTGCTTCGCTGCCAAACCGTGCGCCATACCATACCAATCCAGAGGAGATGAAGGGGATTATGCGTCAAGTATAGGAGCTGCTCGACAAAGGTTATATACGCGAATCTCTTAGTCCTTGTGTTGTTCCTATTATACTAGTGCCAAAAAGGATGGTACGTCGTGTATGTGTGTTGATTGTAGAGGCATTAATAATATTACTATTTGTTATCGTCATCCTATTCCTAGGCTAGATGATATGCTTGATGAATTGAGTCGCTCTACAATATTCTCCAAAGTTGATTTGCGTAGTGGATAGCATCAAATTCGTATGAAATTGGGAGATGAATGGAAAACAACATTTATAACTAAGTTTGGTTTATAAGAGTGGTTAGTCATGCCTTTTGGGTTAACTAATGCACCTAGTACTTTCTTGAGATTAATGAACAAAGTTTTACGTACTTTCATTGGACGATTTGTGGTAGTCTGTTTTGATGATATACTGATTTATAGCAAATCTTTGGAAGAACATTTGGAACATTTACGTGATGTTTTTATTACCTTTTGCACAGACCGAGTATCTTTTCTTGGCTATGTTGTTACTCCATAGGGAATTGAAGTTGATAAAGCCAAGATTGAAGCTATTGAGAGTTGGCCGCAGCCCAAAATGGTCACACAAGTGAGGAGTTTTCTTGGACTCGCTGGTTTCCATAGGCGTTTTGTGAGAGATTTTAGCACCATTGCTGCACCTGTCAATGAGCTTAGAAAGAAGGATGTGCCTTTTGTTTGGGGTACCGCACAGGAAGAAGCCTCCATGGTATTGAAAGATAAGTTGGCACATGCTCCTTTACTCCAACTTCTTGATTTTAATAAGACTTTTGAGCTTGAATCTGATGCTAGTGGAATTGGATTAGGAGGTGTGTTATTACAAGATGGCAAACCTATTGCACACTTTTCTGAAAAATTGAGTGGGCCTAGTCTGAACTATTCTACTTATGATAAAGAATTATATGCTCTTGTTCGGACCTTAGAAACATGGCAACATTATTTATGGCCCAAAGAATTTGTTATACATTCTGATCATGAATCTTTGAAACACATTAAAAGTCAAGCAAAACTGAACCGTAGACATGCTAAATGTGTTGAATTCATTGAGACTTTCCCTTATGTCATTAAACACAAGAAGGGTCAAGAAAATGTTATTGCTGATGCATTGTGATGCGGAGCATCATATGGACATCACCATGTCAAGAGTCCGTTTGGCAAGTGACACGTGTGACATCTACTTCACATACATAAAGGTGAATCATCTCCTTTACACGTGTTCACTTGACCCCTTCGAGGATGGTATACTACTTGACATTCCTCTTATGTGCATGCATAGGTATTGCCGGAGCTTCACGGATGACGAGGAGGAGTGCAAGCACCAAGGAACAATTACACCATCCGCGAGGGAAGCATGAAAGCGACGACGGAAGAAGACGGAGCTGCAGCAAAGCTATAGCCACCAGACGTCCGACGATCCACCGGACGTCCGACGCGACCACACCTAGGCCAGCCAGAAGAACCGCAGAAGAAGATGCTATAGCGGCCGGACGACCGACGACCACCGGACGACCGACAAGTCCCAGCCACCGGACGTCCGACGTCTACCGGAAATCTGGTGGCACCTGTCCAGAGCCAAAACGTCGAAAGTCTGACGCCCTCCAGACGTCCGGACCCCCGCGAGCCACCGGACGACCGACGTCCCTCGGACGTCCGACACTGCCTGTGCGCAGCCGGGCCTTTGGCCTTGTATCCCTCTCCCACTTACCCCTTCGTGGCTTAGACTATAAATAGACCACCTCCACCTCCTTTTTAGGGTTAGCATTGGTTTAGCTCATTATAGAGATAGAGCTTTTCTCATCCTTGTGGTTCTACTCCATCGAGAGAGACCGCAGCCTCTATGCAGAAGATCCACGCTTGGATTCAAGGCCCGTAACGGGAATATCCCTCGCGGATTCAAGGCCTCCTCACGGAGATGAACTAGTTACCATTTGTATCGTCCTTTGTTGACTTTCGATCTTGTATCTCCCTTTGTGTTCACGGATCTAGCACATGTGTGATCGTTTCTCGTTGATTTGAGTTATTCCTCTTTTTTCCCTCGTCTTTTCCCCTCGTGTTCTTCGTGTCCTTCGTAGGATCCCCTCCATTTTGTGAAAGATCGGCCTTAGGGTTTCCACCCTACATCATTTTGGTATCATGAGCCACGTTGATCACGAATTTTGAGTCCCTACCCTCTTTTCCTAGCCTTCTTTTGCTTGATTTCGTCCTAAATTTCGAAAATCCTCACAAAAAATAGCCCCAATTTTTTTTGTGATTTGTTGGTTTGATGATGTTTTGTTGATTTTGATCCATGGATTCGATGTGTTTCGAGTGGATCTAGCATCTCCATAAGTTTCCCCACTTTCCATCCACGAAATCTCATTAATTTTGACCCCAAAATCATCATTTTCCGCCCAAAATCGCGTCCCAGATCCGAAATTTCGATTTGACCCCGTCCCACCGGACGACCGACGTTTACCGGACGTCCGGACCCTCCCAAAGCACTAGACGACTGACACCTTCCGGACGACCGGTGCCACCCAACAGAATGGAAATTCTCGGATTTCCGGACCTTCCGGACGTCTGTCCACCGGACATCCGACGTTTCTCGGACGTCCGACACCCGTAGATATTGACTTCGGCTGATTTTTGTTTTAGCCACAACTAATTCATCCAAACTCCGATTTTGACGTTCTTTAGCTTGTTTTGAAGCTCTTGACATCCCCCTTTCCACAAAAATACTTCCAACATCATTTGACTTCATCAAATTTTTGGAACTTTGGCATCTTTGCCTAGAGCCTTCACCACATCATCCGCATTGCCACCATTGACTTCCGCAACCTAACCCATTTTGTTCCATATAGCATTAGTGGTTGCTTGAGTAGTGATTCGAGTCTCCTAAGGTGTTTCAGCCAGTTAGAGACGGTTACTTCTTCATCAACCACCACCATAACTTCCGCATAAGCTTGCCCACCATACATTTCCCCCACCCCAACTTAACCCAATTTTGTTTGAGCTTGTTTGAGTTGTGGGTTGTGTCTCCTAAGGTGTTTCGGCTACTTAGGGACGGAGACTTCAACTCCGACTCGCATAACCCATCATTGCACTTCCGCAATTCCATTGAGCTTCCGCAAAACCACCACCGCATTCCGCTACCACCATTTGACATTTGCCTTTGGAGATTTTGAGTTGTGGTTTTTCTGTTTCCTAGGGTGTTTCGGCTAACTAGGAACGGTTCGACATCGATGACACCACTGCTCAACTTCGCCAAGGATTCGACATCGACCACTTCACCATTTTGACACCCTAACTGTACGCAAGAATGGTAACCTCTATATCATCTTGGTATCGTGGTATCCCATCATTGTACATTCTTCTTGCCATTGTATTGATAACCCCTAGCCCATTTTGCATCACTTGCCTATCGAGACTAGCCATTTGAGTATTGCCGGCAACATTACTTGTGCACATGAGTGATCATCGATCTACACCTTCCATTGCATACATACCATATTATATTGGTATTGTCTTGGTATCATATCATCCCTTGTGTCACAAGATTGTTCCTGTATATACACAATTGCTATCTTGGTTTGTGCATTTCGCATTGTGGCCATACAAAAAAAAAGAATAAGCTTTTAAGCAAAAAGAGTGAACAAAGAGCTTGTAAGCAAGAGCCATAACATCATACCACATTGCATATCAGACTGTCATATCCGATCATCTTGAGAGGAACACCGGAAACATCATACATAATAGCAAACTTGGGATAGAAAGTTGATACATTTTGCATCTTATAGGTTGTGCACAAGTGTCGTATCCGCCTATTGAGCAATCGTGCTAGCGTCTCTCTTGAGTTGTGCAACACAAGCATTTTCCGTGGATTCCATATTTTGTGCTCATTCCTTGGTTGCACGACCCCATTTATCTATCCATGTGTGTGTTTCCATGTGCTATTCATTGCTATTGGTCTACTTGTTGTACTTGCGAATTTGTGAATCTCTTTCAACATTATTGACTCTTGCTAACAATTGCATCAAATTTTTGTGCCACTATCCTCACCAAGCTACTCCATAAGCCTTACTTTGTGTAGTTGTGAGAATTGACAAGATCCGGTACAAATTGTGCTATTTCCTTGTTACATTATTGAGTGATCATTGATCCATCTTCAACATCGGGTAAGGTACATTTGGTCTAGTTCTTTCCTTTCTTCCACTGACATTTGCTCGAGTCTTGTGATGGATAGGCAAAGCACACCTCCTTCGGTCTACAACAACAACGATGAGTTTGGTGCCATGAAAAATAACCTGGACGCCAAGATGGATGCTCAAATGGAGGAGACCAAAGCCCTGATCAAATCCTACAAGAGATCTTCCTCATCTTTGAGAAGACGCTCAAGTGCACATGTTTCTGAGCTACCATCTCCAGCAAGATCACATTGGCATCGACACCATCAACAATGAGAACGTGAAGGTCAAGAGCTCAACACCAACCACCGCTCGACGACTTCACCATCTACCTTGGCATCTTTGCCAAGCAACTTCAAGGCATCTTCGCCTTCGGATATACGGCATCTTTGCCAACAAGAACCTCAAGATTATACTCAAGAGAAGCTCCCCAAGCTCAAGTCCATGACTTCCACGAGCTACTACGACCTCGACACCGACCACAAGATTCATTTCTATGGGACTCAAGAACCCAAGGAGTATCTCGAGTGGGAGCACCTGATGGACGACTACCTCAAGCTACATCAAGTTCCTCCTGAAGATCAAGTGAAGTGCGCCCCAACGAACTTCCACGACTACGCATCGACATGATGGCTTCACACACCTTCGGAGAGCTACGACATGAGTTGGCCCAAGACAAAGAGAGCTTTGTGGCGAGAGTTCGTGCCTCCCACCTACGCGGAACAACTTCTGCACCAATTGGACAACACCATCCAAGGATCCAAGTCCATCGACGCGTACTTCAAGGAGATGAAGAATGCCTTGCAAAGAGCCAGCGTGGATGACCCCATTTCAATGAAGTTCCACTTCATGATGGGATTGCACAACGACATCTCCAAGACTATCTTCCTCGAGAACTACAAGTCCCTCGACGACAACTACATTGGTGCTCTCAAGGCGGAACAAGAACTCATGAAGACTAAGGCTTCTCCACCCCAAGCACACTTCTCAAAGACCAAGCTCCAAGACGGCGAGCATGAGGCTAGTACCACCACGATGTCCAAGCCCGACGAGCTCCAAGAACACGCTCCCAATTTCAACTTCACCGCCATACCTCTTTGTGGCATTGATGATGCCGAGTCTACTTCGACTCTTTTTCAAGACGGTGCGGCGACGACTACGACTATGGAGCCACTCAAGGAACATGCTTCGGAGGCGAGCGACATGGTGACGAGAAAGGATGATGCTTCCATCTTAGGAGGCGAAAGTGATGATGTGCCATCTTCTGCCTTCATCCACGGCGACGATGATGAGATGGTTGAGCATGGGATTTTCCCTTCGACCACGGTGACGTATGATGACTTGAGTGACTTTTTCCACCATATTGAGAGTGAGAGTGACTTCACCACTAGCCCCATATATGATGTGTTACCCCAATTCCCATGTGAGGAGAGCCACAACCCCCACCACTTGCGTGACATGAGTGACTCCACCATATGTGAGTTTGAGTGCACCTACCTTGAGGGAACGAGTGAGACACCACATAGAGAGAGTGTGATAGTTGATAGGTCATGTGAGGACATTTTGAACTCTAACTACTTAACCTCTACCTCTATTGTGCCTCCTCATTTGGTGCTAGGTCCCATATATGATGATGCGCCGATCCTCGACGACTTCGTTCTTCCTTTGGACAAGACGATGGCCATGGTGAAATATGATGCACCCCCCACATGGTTCCATCAAGATGATGATATTTACCATCATTTGGTCTTTCCCACCTCACCTACACCACTTGAGTGGAATGGCAAAGGTAACATAGGTGACGGTGATGCTCTAGTCCCACTAGTGGACTATCTTGACATTGATTGCTTGCATGATGTTGATCAACCTATTACCATGCTTCATGCTAGTGCGACTTCCCCATGCGATGATTTACCCATTTATGATGAGTTTGATGATTGCCATGTGGAGGCTATTAGTTGTGATGCCATGTTACATAGGATCGCTTGTGATAATTCTCTAGGTCACATCTTGTTTGACAATCCGCTTGACTTGTCATATTGTCGGTGTACTAAGTATTGGGCCACTAGTACCCCGTACTTGTGCATGGGCAGTTGTAGCCATCCTCGCGGCAAGGCTTACCGGGAACAGTTCGAGGTCGATTCAAGCCACCAAAGAAATCATCAAGTCAGAGATCTGGGGATCAGCAGATAAGCAGAGCTGGAATCCGAAGGCCAGCTTCCCCGGCAAGATCCTTGCCGGGATGGCCTGCGGAGCCCGGCAAGGCTTGGGGCCCGGCAAGGCTTGGATCCCGGTAAGGCTTGGCGTCCGGCAAGGCTCGGTGCTCGGCAGGCTTCGGCGCCCAGCAAGATTCTGCCACTGTGCCACCGCTTCGGCACAGTAACAAGTCTGACATTCTGGGTCCTTCTCTGGATGCGTGGCAACGCACCAGTGGAGGAGAGCTTAAGCGGTGCTGATGGGATGGCCCCTTTTTCCATCCCCAAGAAAGTGAGGACACCTAAACGGAAACCTCACGGTGCATTAAATGCGTTTGTCCTAATCCGTCAGGGGTTAGGTATGATACCCTGTAGCTAATTTACACCTCAATGTATGTACATTTTGCCACTGTGGTGACCCCTTTGTGATATAAAAGGAGGCCCAAGGCAACTGCTACAGAGGAGGAGGATCTTCTGGCCCATTCTGCATGCGTAGCTGCTCTTTGAACGTACTGTTCATTGCAAGCGCTCCTGGAGCCTGGGCTCAAGAACACTGATAATAACACGAGGCAGGAGTAGGGTTTTACGTTGATTAGCGGCCCGAACCTGGGTAAAATCGCCCTGCGTCGATTGTTGGTTCTGCTCTTTGCACATACCTCTCCCCCCGCCGAATCGTAAAGGGATTCCTTAGGATCCCATAGGTGTCGCACGCCGACACATATGCTATGCATGAGATCAACAATATGTCCAATTTGCAATCTCTTTGTAGTGACTATGCATATGCCATTAAAATAAACCCAATTTGCACATATGGCATAGATGACAAGCCCATGGTTATTGGCATTTGTTTTTCTTGTGATGATATTGATATGCTCCCTTTGCACCATTTATCTCATATGCCATGCCGTGACCACCTAGCTTCGGCTATGCATTATTTTGGATGTTGTCCATTTTCTCCATATGATGTTTTCAATATTGCTCATGAGGAGACCCCCATAGTTTCCTCATACATTTTAGGAGATTTTGATTCATCCTATCCATTGCATGATCCTCATAATTATGTGCACATTATGCTCCCCAAGAATGAACATGATATTGATGTGCCATATACTAGTATGCTCAATTTGTGTCCCCATCGTGTTATACACAATAACTATTCTTTCATGATGGATGACATGTTCATATACCATGCATCAAATTTCTTTGAGCGATGCTTATCTTGTGCTAACTCTCACATGCACATACACATCATGATGGATGATGTGTACATTTACCACGCACACAATTTCTTTGGTTTGTGTCTCTTTTGTGTAGGTACCCATGAATACTTGTCAACCTCGCAATCCCACGAGTTGACAAAACGAGCTCTAGAGAGCAATGATGACTTGGGATCCCATGGATTGTCTTTCCCACCGCTCTCTTCGCGCAAAGACTTCGCGCATTTCTTCTACATGGCCCTCACATGGTTATGGTTTATTGTCCATTATATATCATTTGCCCATATTGCCATGTTCACTATGCATGATATGATCATTCATATTCCTTTGTCATGTATTTGTGACCCATGCTTTGCATTACACATGATGATTGATTTTCATACTTGTATGTGTATTTGCAAGCTTGGTGGAGATATTGCTTGTTATTGCCATGTTCCATTTATGACCCATTCCTATGATGATACATTGATCTTGCTTTGTGTTTGTACTTACGATATGTCATGTGCATTGCCTATGCCTATTATTTGCTCACATGACATGTTTGCCATGATTTACCCTAATGTGTTGCATCTTCATTCCACTAGTTTGCACAACATGATTGACATGCTTGCTTATGTTGCATCACCCATGATTCATACTCGCTCATTTTCCATGCGATTGATGACAACCATTGCCATGCTTTGCACATGATTGCTATTGCTTCTTGTCCTATATCTCCATGTGTTGCCTGTCTCATGCTAGATGATTTACCATGTATTGAGTGCAACAATGCTCTTAGTCTTGCTTATGAGATTGCCCCCATAGCATTCTCGCATATATTTGGAGATTTTGACATATTTCTTGTGAAGCATGTTTGTCTTACCTCTTTGCACCATATACCGAGTGCCATGAATATTGCCATTGTTGCATCATATTATTCATGCACTTGTGCTTCTAATGGTTATGTGCAAGAGAAGAGAACCATCATGATGGATGATGTGTTTATCTACCATGCGCATATGTTCTTTGTTTTGTTGTGTGCATGTGTAGGAAACTTGGACTCCGTGTCAACTTCCACGTCACGTGAGTTGACAATCCGAGCTCTTGAGAGCGAACCACCTTCTACCACGACGATTCTACATCGCACTTGCTTGTGTTTCGGCATTGTGAAGGACGCAAAAGGATATGCTTTCAAGGTGATATCCTTCTCTTTTGAGAACCCCCAAACCATGAGCATGAATATTGCGGATCCTACTTCATGTGTTGCTTGCACCTTGACATATTGCACACAAGCTAGAGATCTTGCTTCGACTTATCATTGCCACATTGCCATGCCTCATGACATATATACCTTGTGTGTTGCATCCAATTCTCGGATTACTTGCTCCTATAATATGCTTGGTTGCAACACTGTTATCACTTCACATATGCCATGTCCCATTGCTTGTCACATGTTTGATTTGATTGCCTCACACATGATGAACAATTGCTCTTTCTATTGTGTCGAGTGCCATACTATATTCACTACACCCTATGCATGTTATGCTTGGATTGTATTGCACTTGTCCCATGTGTTTAGACACTTCATTTTCTTTGGTAGTGTGAATGGTTCCTATGCCTATCATAGACCTTTCATTGAGCGCTTTGTGAATGCTTGCTATAACTTTGAGGTAGATGCTTATTCTCTTGTCACACATATTTGCATCGCTACCTCACATTTACATGCTTGTTTCCATGATGTCCTTCATTGTGCTCAATTTATGTGCTTACATGCCATGTCACAATCCCTTGTCACACCTTATGTTATGCTTGATGACGACACTTGTTGGGTGAATCACCACTTGAATGCTTGGTTTTGCACAATGCTAATCACATTTGTTTTTCCAAGTGTTTGTTATCCTTGCTCCTTTTGAAGGAATCACTAGACGGTGCGACATTGGAGAGTGCCCATTGCGAGCTTCAAGATGATGAGTACTTGGTGAACGTCCACTTCTACACGGCGAAGCCATCTCTTTCCCATGGTGATTTGGTTTTTGATCCGAGGCCGGATCTTTCCCAAGGGGGAGGGGAGATGATGCGGAGCATCATATGGACATCACCATGTCAAGAGTCCGTTTGGCAAGTGACACGTGCGACATCTACTTCACATACATAAAGGTGAATCATATCCTTTGCACGTGTTCACTTGACCCCTTCGAGGATGGTATACTACTTGACATTCCTCTCGTGTGCATGCATTGGTATTGCCGGAGCTTCACGGATGACGGGGAGGAGTGCAAGCGCCAAGGAACAACTACACCATCCGCGAGGGAAGCATGGAAGCGACGACGGAAGAAGACGGAGCTGCAGCAAAGCTACAGCCACCGGACGTCCGACGATCCACCGGACGTCCGACGCGACCACACCCAGGCCAGCCAGAAGAACCGCAGACGAAGACGCTATAGCGGCCAGACGACCGACGACCACCGGACGACCGACAAGTCCCAGCCACCGGACGTCCGACGTCTACCGGAAATCAGGTGCCACCTGTCAAGAGCCAAAACGTCGGAAGTCCGATGCCCTCCAGACGTCCGGACCCCCGCGAGCCACCGGACGACCGACGTCCCTCGGACGTCCGACACTACTTGTGCGCAGCCGGGCCTTTGGCCTTGTATCCCTCTCCCACTTACCCCTTCGTGGCTTAGACTATAAATAGACCACCTCCACCTCCTTTCTAGGATTAGCATTGGTTTAGCTCATTATAGAGATAGAGCTTTGCTCATCCTTGTGGTTCTACTCCATCGAGAGAGACCGCAGCCTATACGGAGAAGATCCACGCTTGGATTCAAGGCCCCTCGCGGGAAGATCCCTCGCGGATTCAAGGCCTCCTCACGGAGATGAATTAGTTACCGTTTGTATCGTCCTTTGTTGACTTTGGATCTTGTATCTCCCTTTGTGTTCATGGATCTAGCACATGTGTGATCGTTTCTCGTTGATTTGAGTGATTCCTCTTGTTTTCCCTCGTGTTTTCCCCTCGTGTTCTTCGTGTCCTTCGTAGGATCCCTTCCATTTCGTGAAAGATCGGCCTTAGGGTTTCCACCCTACATCATCTTGGTATCTTGAGCCATGTTGATCACGAATTTGGAGTCCCTGCCCTCTTTTTCTAGCCTTCTTTTGCTTGATTTCATCCTAAATTTTGAAAATCCCCACCAAGAATGGCCAAAGATGAGACGGGATGTTGAGCGTTTTGTTGCTCGCTGCACTACATGTCAAAAATCTAAGTTAAGACTCAATCCTCATTGTTTATATATGCCTTTGCCTGTACCTAGTGTTCATTGTGAAGATATATCTATGGATTTTGTTTTAGGATTACCTCAAACAAAGAAGGGGAGGGATATCATATTTGTTGTCGTGGATAGATTTTTGAAAATGGCACACTTCATACCATGTCATAAAAGCGATGATGCTGCTAATGTTGCTGATTTGTTCTTTCGTGAAATTATTCGCTTGCATGGTGTGCCAAATACTATTGTTTCAGATCGTGATACTAAATTGCTTAGCCACTTTTGGAGATGTTTATGGGCTAAGTTGGGGACTAAACTGCTTTTTAGTACTACTTGTCACCCCCAAACTGATGGACAAACTGAAGTAGTCAATAGAACATTGTCTACTATGCTTAGGGATTTTTTGAAGAATAACAAGAAAATGTGGGAAGAATGCTTGCCTCATATTGAATTTGTTTATAATCGTTCACTGAATTCTACTACTAAGATGTGCCCTTTTGAAATTGTTTATGATTTTCTACCTCGTGCACCTATTGATTTGTTGCCTCTTCCATCTTCCGAGAAGGTTAATTTTGATGCTAAACAACATGCTGAATTGAACTTAAAAATGCATGAGTTAACTAAGGAGAACATTAAGCGTATGAATGCTAAATATAAACTTGCTGGAGATAAGGGTAGAAAACGTGTTGTGTTTGCACCTGGAGTTCTTGTTTGGTTACATTTGCGTAAGGATAGATTTCCTGATTTGCGCAAATCAAAGCTAATGCCATGTGCTAATGGTCCTTTTAAGGTGTTAGAGAAAATAAATGATAATGCAAATAAACTTGAGTTGCCTGCAGATTTTGGGGTTAGTCCCACTTTTAACATTGCAGATTTGAAGCCTTATTTGGGCGAGGAAGATGAGCTTCCGTCGAGGATGACTTCTTTTCAAGAAGGGAAGGATGATAAGGACATCAATACCATTGTTACACCCACAGCCCCTGCTGCTATACATACTAGACCAATTACTAGAGCTCGCGCACGCCAATTGAATTACCAGGTACTTTCGTTTCTTGGTGACAATTCTAATGTTCATGAGAATATGATGCTGCCTAAATTGGATACATTTGTGTTGATTACTAATGAAGGGCCTAGCATGGACATGAGGGATGAACACTAGAGCAGGATCAAGCATGGAGATGAAGGCACGCGCGAAGGGATCCAGAATGGCATTTCTAGTGCATATTTTAGCACTTTGAAGCCTCCATGATGACCTACAAGGACATGGAAAAAATATACAAGATGCCCCTTCATAAATTTCGTCCATAGCTTATTTTAGGTGTTGCGCCACCTTATTTTTGGGCCAGGCCCATGTAATTTCGAAATACTTAAGTATAGGCTGTTTTTAGAGTCTGTATGTGTGGGGAAACAAAGTTAGGGTTGGTTTCAGACCCCTCCTACAAGGGGTCATGAAATTCCCCCTACTCCTCCATATATACAGCCCTTAGTGCATCGTTTAGACTTTGGGTTTTGTTTAGATTAAAAGTTCACCATAGCTGCAACTTCGCGTACTTCGTTTGTGTTCAACGACCAAACCAAGACGTCACAGAACCCCACTTCCGTCAATAAAGCTTTCCTCTTATATTCGCAATATCCAGATTGCAATCTCAGTTTCTTGCTTGTTCTTCATTTGCTCGGAGGAAATAGACCCTTGTGGTCAGGTTGATCGTGCTCCGGCGTGGTCAATAACCCCTCGGAAGTTGGTTTAGCGATTGCTAAGGCGCGACGTCTTCGCACGTTCGTAGTCGGATCGTCAAAGTCGACTCCCACAAAAAACGATCTCATCGAAACATCAGGACACCTTCGCCTCTATCAAAGAGTGTCGAGCCCAATGAGGAGCAGAAGGAAATGACAAGCGGTTTTCAGCAAGGTATTCTCTGCTAGCCCTGAAATTATTGGTAACAGATAGTTTGATAGCAAGGTAATTTGTAACGGGCAACAAGTAGAAATTGCAACCAAGGTGCAACAAGGTAGCCCAATCCTTTATATAGCAAAGGACAGGCCAGAATGGTTTCGTATAGTAACAAAGCGTTCTCGAGGACACACGGGAATTTCATCTTGTCACTTTCATCATGTTAGTTTGAATCGCTTTCACTACTTTGATAATTTGATATGTTGATGGACCGGTGCTTGGTTGCTATTCTTAGTTGAACAAGCCTCGCACTTATGATTACCCCCTCTCGCAAGCATCCGCAACTACGAAAGAAGAATTAATATAAATATAACCATAGCATGAAACATATGGATCCAAATCAGCCCCTTACGGAATAGCGCATAAACAAGGGTTTAATCTTCTGTCACTCTAGCAACCCATCCTCTAATTACTACTCCAAAATGCCTTCCCTTAGGACCAAATATGGTGAAGTGCCATGTAGTCGACGTTCACATGACACCACTAAAGGAAGCAACAACATACATATCTACCAAATTCATACAATTACTTAGGACAAGACTTCTCCATGTCCTCAAGAACAAAAGTAACTACTCACAAATCATATTCATGTTCAAGATCAGAGGGGTACTGAATATCATCAAGGATCTGAATATATAATCTTCCACCAAATAAACCAACTAGCATCAACTACAAGATGTAATCAACACTACTAGCAACCTACATGTACCAATCTAAAGTTTTGAGACAAATATTGAATATAAGAGATGAACTAGGGTTTGAGATGAGATGGTGCTAGTGAAGATGTTGATGAAGATTGATTCTCCCACGATGAGAGGGTTGTCGGTAATGTCGATGGCTTCGATTTCCCCCTCCCAGAAGGAAGTGTCCCCGGCGGAATCGCTTCGCCGGAGAGCAAAAGTGCTCCTGCCCAGGTTCCGCCTTGCACTACTGCAAGATGCTGCTAACGCGACACTACAATCAGAGACCCTTCGACAAAACTATGTGCCATGCATTAATCACAAATGATGATGTAAAAAAACCACCAAAAAAGATGCAAAACATTTGCGATGGCGGATCCATCAAACACGGTTCATATTCTAGTTGCGTGTGCGATGCGTGACATACGGTTAATCCACAAGAACTATTTGCAATGAGGCAGAACAACAGAAACGGGCTGCTATATAAAGGTGTGTGGGATATATGGCATACAGTTCGCTCGGATGAATTGTTTGCTATTAGGGAATGCAATAGAAATGGTTAGCCAATCAAGGTGTGTACGATATACGGCATACGGCTCACTCAGATGAACTATTTTCGATTAGGGAACACAACAGAAACGGTTCAACTTAACAAGATGTGTGTGATATGCGGCATACAGTTCACATAGATGAACTGTTTGCGATGAGGCAAAAGAACACAAACGATTCGTGTAAACAAGATGTGTGTGATACGCAGCAAACAACCCACTCGGAAGAACTGTTTGCTATGAGAATATATAACATAGACGGTTACTAGAGTTAATTCGTGTGCGATTTGTCTGTAGGAAAAACTTTGAAAACTACAAACTAGTTGCTTGTGATGGCTAGGAGTATCGCACATGATGCGTGTGCGAGTACTTGTGTGCGATGATTAGTAAGTGACACATATGTTCCCTTATGGTAACACATGTGCGAGAACACGTGACACCGCATACGGTTGTCGGGTTGTGTGCTCCATGGGGGTAAATTGTAAAATCCCCAATCCCCTAGCCAGCTGCTAGCAATAAATAACCACAGCAATGGCAGGCGGCGGCGTCTCGCTACAAATCCAGTTGCTAGCTAGTTACCCACACATACCGGCATACGCCTCATGACCGACGATGGGATGGAGTCACGTGATGGCGGAACCGAGGCTGAAGGCACGATGGTCGGCTTGGCGGTCGACGGCTATGTCGCCGCCTCTCCCGACGACGGCCAGGGAAGCAGGAAATGCGGTATGAGCAAGCTGCCAGGTTAGCCAGGGTCGTCCTAAAAGTGGACAGGGATCACAAGCGGGTGATACTGCTAGCTCGACGTAGAGTGTGGTGGATGGTGGGGGCGGCGGAGCAGGAACCGTGATGACGCAAGGACAACTACGGCAGTGGCGGCCGCCGCACGAAGCACAGGCTTATGTCCCAGATGGAGGAGGGCGCAGCGCCGGACGTCGCCGGGGCATGCCCCGATGTCGAGTCTGCCCCAGCCTCGATCGATCAAGGTGTGTAGGTCATCGACTTGGCGGCCTCCTCTCCCACTGAGCCCATGATCGACACGCTGATGGACGATGGCTGTTGTGCGTGCCGGGTCAGCGTCAGGTGCACAGTAGCTCTTTTGTGCATGCTCAATTGATTTCTTCATGCATGTCAAATATGTCAATTGTATGGGCTGGCCTGTCTGATATTATCTGAATTTGCAATATGGACAATTAATATGCAAATGCCTTCTGGACATCAGTGCTGATCGCCACGTCGAAAACATGGACATCCTCTACTCTACCGGGCACACGCTTAAACTGAATGAACTGTGTACGATGCTAATACTTTCCATGAAAATTTAAGAACTTGGCTAACAACATTTGAGTAACATATATATAGTGGTGACACTATTCGAAAAAAGGCTGATCTTGGTAACACGGTTTCGACAACCATATGGTCCATATCTACATACTTAACATAGTAACAACTAGCACATTTTAAGAGGCTGAGGGCCAACAACCACAACTATCCGCTGGAAGCAGCTTGATCACGGCGACTCGGCATCTCGTCAATGAAAAGGAAGAACCCTCATGTGCCTTGGTAGAGCATGAGTAGAATAGTGTCTCCAATTTTCCAATGTGGATGCATTGCCACGACAAGCGAGAACTTGTTAATTTGAATGGTTCCATTTCTGCGGGAAATGTAGTACCTTGCAATCACTTTGGCGTTATTAGCAGGCACAAGTGTAATTTGGCCACGCCGGGAAATCAATTCAGGAACAGCTGCAGTGGGCAATTTCTGTTGAAATGTAGAATAAAATTGAATTGTAACATATCGTTGAAAATATATATAGTTTATGAACATCAACACAAAAAGAAGACTTTGTACCAGCGTTTTGTGCACATAATTGGTCTTGTTCAATGTGTGCACCATAGGTAGAATTAATCCCATCCAAAATCCAGCGTTCATACGCTGTGCTATCTCTGTCAAATTATCAACAAATTTTATGACATGCTTCAAGTCTTTTCAGTGAAATTTGGTATGCTAAGTAACATACAGATCGTTAACTATGCATCCAACATATCTTGCTTAAAAGGTGGGAAGGTATTATTTATTCAGAACATGGCAGAAGAATCTATAGTGGGCATAAATTGGTAAATAGAATTTGTTACTGCCAAGGAACGGAGTCAGAAAAGGAAATCACAATTGGTTGCTTAAATAGTGATCAGTTAGTCAGAACAAATACCCCGATTTTGCTAAGTAATATGCCAGCATGGAGAAAGTTGAAAGAACACTAACCTCGATCAGACTTTGATCGGCTGATGATGTTGGGGAAGTAAACATCCATGTTAATTAGACCAGGCTGTGGTGCACGCACTAGAATTTTATTGCCAGCTTTCAGTTCATAAAACTTAGAAATTTTTCTCCAAAGGTCCGCATCAAAATAGGAGTGACCATCTTTATCAAGTTTTACGCTAACTATCATTGTAAATCCATGCTGCGTTGTCAATATGACATCCATGGAGTCATCAACAAAGTAAAGCCCAAGATTTCCTTCTACTCGTGTTCTTGCAAAGCAAGGGATGTACTGCTTGAAATGAAAATTAAGATCGTAAATTAGATATATTGAAATAACAGATCAAGATGCAAATATGGGAGTAACTGAGAGAATAGAACAATATATAGCTAAAAGCAAAGTACAAAAATATATAATTAAAAATAAATAATGTAACAAGATTTGATGCAAATATGAGAGTAACTGAATGAACAATACATCATTAATTTGCCTAATATAGGAAAAAATCGGCTTCGACGTCTACGCTTCATGTGGCATCGTACCTTTTATCCAAATGTAGCAATAGACGGTATATGTTCATAAATTTAGGCCATGCCGACCGTGGTAGGGTGAGATTGAACATACTAAGAGCTCCCTGAAGTCATCTGGAATGGTGAGATAGAACTTCGTTTCCGACTGGCCGTGACCACACTTGCCCGATTTGTACTCGCACTATGGACACTTGAATGAAAACCATCGAATCAGCTAGAAGAAAAATGAATCCACAGCGATTTCCGCCGGTTGATTAACAGCGACAGACGAACTGCGGTAAGAGGTGAGTAAATATTTCACTAAATTGATTTCCTTCTCCATGAGAAAAATCCCCGGCCCAATCCCACAGAAAACCCCAATCGACCGTAGTATAGAAAGTCGGTGCAGATAGGCGACAGCAAGCGGTAGGGGTAAAACCCCATGCCGTTTGGAGCGCGACCTCCGCCCGCCGATGAGAGTCGTCGAGCTTAGGGTGGCCGCTATGATAGAAGTTGATGAGGTGCAGAGTTGCGGAGGAGTCTGCGGCGAGTGGGTGGGGATGAAGTGGGCACGGGGGTGAGGATTTTCTTTTTTTCCTTTTGCATGTGTGGGTGAACACACACGGTTCACAGAGGCGACGGAGATGAACCGTGTGTGATGGTAAATCACCAAGATTGAAGGGGAATCCAAATTTCCTTCCTAGTTTGTCATTCAGTTTTTTCTATGATCAACGTACCCCTTCCAATGCAACGTGTTCGAATTTGGCATTTTACAGGCTCATTTACCATATTTAGGTGATTATGTGCCTTTTCTAGGCATTAATGCACATAATTCAAATTCAAACAATCGGTGCATGAAAAGGTGCAAAAGAACAGTCTAGATAACCATGCTCATGCTATTTAGTAAATTCTCATGCCTTTTACAAGGAATGGGCAGAGATTTCAAGGAAATGTGTGGCAATAGTCAACCACAAACGCGTCGTTTATTGGTTTTTCAACTATAGAAAAAATGAAATACATGCTTGAAAACACATGACACCTGACATGGTGCCATGGTATGGCCTCACCGTGCCCTGGTAAAAAATTGAGAAGGTTTGGCTTATGTCGTCATCCACGCCCTTCATAAACGAACCATCACCGAGGAAGTTTCATGGTTTCGAGGGGGAAATCACCAAGATTGAAGGGGAATCCAAATTTCCTTCGTCCTTAGTTCATGAGTTTTTTTTACGATGAACATACACCCTGCAAATCACTGTGTTCAAATTTGGCACTTTTCTGGGTTCATTTACCATATTTAGGGGATTTTGTGCATTTTCTAGGCATTAGTGCACATAATTCAAATTCAAACAATCGATGCATGAAAATGTGCACAAGAACGGTCTGGAAAACCATGCTTGTGCTATTTAGTAAATTATCATGCCTTTTACAAGGAATGGGCAGAGATTTCAAGGAAACTTGTGGCAATAGTCAACCACAAACGCATCGTTTATTGATTTTTTAACTATAGAAAAAGGAAATGCATGCTTGAAAAACATGATGCCTGGTATGGTGCCATGGTATGGCCTCCCCATGCCCTGGTAAAAAATTGAGAAGGTTTGGCTTATGTCGTCATGCACGCCCTTCATAAATCGAACCATCACGGAGGAAGTTTCATGGTTTCGAGGGGAAATCAACAAGATTGAAGGGGAATCCAAATTTCCTTTGTCCTTTGTCCATGAGTTTTTTTCTATGATGAACATACACCCTGCAAATCACTGTGTTCTAATTTGGCACTTTTCCGGGTTCATTTACCATATTTGGGGGATTATGTGCATTTTCTAGGCATTAATGTACATAATTCAAATTCAAACAATCGATGCATGAAAAGATGCACAAGAACGGTCTGGAAAACCATGGTCGTGCTATTTAGTATTCTCATGCCTTTTACAAGGAATGGGCAGAGATTTCAAGGAAATGTGTGGCAATAGTCAACCACAAATGTTCGTTTATTAGTTTTTCAACTATAGAAAAATGAAATACATGCTTGAAAAACATGACGCCTGGCATGGTGCCATGGTATGGCCTCACCATGCCCTGGTAAAAATTTGAGAAGGTTTGGCTTATGTCGTCATGCACGCCCTTCATAAATTGAACCATCACCAAGGAAGTTTCATGGATTCGAGAGGGAAATCCCCAGGATTGAAGGTGAATCCAAATTTACTTCGTCCTTTGTCCTTCAATTTTTTTCTATGATGAACATACACCATGCAAATCACCGTGTTCAAATTTGGCACTTTTCCGGGTTCATTTACCATATTTAGGGGATTATGTGCATTTTCTAGGCATTAATGCACATAATTCAATTTCTAACAATCGATGCATGAAAAGCTGCACAAGAATGGTCTAGAAAACCATGCTCATGCTATTTAGTAAATTCTCATGCCTTTTACAAGGAATGGGCAGAGATTTCAAGGAAATGTGTGGCAATAGTCAACCACAAATGTTCGTTTATTCATTTTTCAACTATAGAAAAATGAAATACATGCTTGAAAAACATGACGCCTGGCATGGTGCCATGGTATGGCCTCACTATGCCCTGGTAAAAAATTGAGAAGGTTTGGCTTATTTTGTCATGCACACCCTTCATAAATCGAACTCCCACCGAGGAAGTTCCATGGTTTTGAGAGGGAAATCACCAGGATTGAAGGGGAATCCAAATTTCATTCGTTCTTTGACCTTGAGTTTTTTTTTCTATGATGAACATACACCCTGCAAATCACAGTGTTCAAATTTGGCACTTTTCCGGGCTCATTTATCATATTTCGGGGATTATGTGCATTTTCTAGGCATTTAGCGCAGATAAATCCAATCTAGCTACAGCTGCACGGGTGTGATGAGAGGGACATGGATTGCCGTTCGATCACGGCGCATCCTACGGTGCACACGCGCGATCCGCGTGGCTGGGGTTCCGGCCAATCATAATGCAACACACAATATGCTTAGCGCACACCGTTTTCGGAGGCGACGGAGATGAACCATGTGCGATAATGAATGACCAAGATTGTAAGGGAAGCCAAATTTCCTTCATCGTTTGTCCTTGAGCTCTTAAAAACCACCGCACTGTATGGCTGTCCGGCCACTCCGCCCCAGAGCTCTCTCCAAGCATCATTCATGGCATCGTGCCGCATAGTAACTGGTAAGGAAGCGATAGCGATGGCATCCTGCCGCGCCAAGTTCCTCGTCGCCCGCGACCGCACACATGATAAGGAAGCGATGGCATCCCACCGCGCCGAGTTCCTCGCCACCCGCGGCCGCACAAGTACATGGGCAGACTTTGATGCTGCCATGGCCGAATGGGCGGTGGATCTAGAGGTGGCCAAAGCGGCACAAAAGGAGCATAAAAGGCAGAAAGCAGTCAAGAAAAGAGAGCCCCGCTGCCGCAAGAAAGAAGAGGCCGCACGCTGTGCTGAGGAGAGCTCGGTGGAGATCGAAGCATGGTGGGCTGCCACCGACAAGGCCGGGAAGGAGAATGACGGTGTCTGGCTAGCATGCCCCGATGCTAGCATATGAGAAGTAGTTAGTGCGTGTGTCGCCCGTAAGTTTGTAAAATTAATTACTAGCATCTACCAGTACTACATACTAGTTTTAGAGAAAATTACTAGTAGTACTTTAAGTTGGTACTATCTATTAGTATTAACGTACAATGTCGGTAAGCGCATCCTTTGAGGGCTTTCAGCATTGATTAGCATGTGTTCACTGAAGTTTTGTAGCCACACCCCGGCCCTAAATACTCCCGAAACATCCGCCCGCAGCCACCCGAAGCCACCAGAGACTAGAGCTGGCCGTAGCTGGTTTTTAGTCCCACCTCGCCGCGCGAGTTGGCCGCACACTGGCTTAAATAGCCGCACTGGCAGATGGCAGCAATCTTCTCTTTTGTTGCATAGGATCAATTCTGGCTATGCGAGCGAGGCAGGTTGACACTTGATTGCATTTCATAAACCGATGATTGTCCATCGGGTGTCACCTTTGCCTTGTTCATGTACATTGAATATCCCTGCTATAATGAAAGAGATTTTTAAATTAAGTGCGGCTGGAGATGCTGATAGATATAAGAATTATAAGAAGATCACAAAACACATGGTTTCTATTGCGTACCCGTGTGCCTTTTTTTGCGTTAATGATCCATAAGTCAGTTACCTGTGCGATGTTTCCTAATAAAGAAAGCGTACCATTGACCGAAGAAATCAACTACACATGTACATTTTTTTGGAGACAGGATCTGCCAATTTTCTCTTTTCTCGCACACGAGTATTTTACACGCTTCGTCTACGTTGTGTGTTTTCCCCGCCCAAGTTTCAAGTTTCGCAGCGAAATTTTCATTAGGCGCGCGATTTCAGAATTTATTCCTCCCACCACATCCCCACCCATCACATTTTCGCAGTATCTCCCCCACGCCCCCTCCCGGCAGCTCAAACCACCGCCACCACAACCACAGCTTCAACCACATCTATGTTCTGCCTGAGCATCATCGATCCAGTCAGGTAACCCATCGATCTCTATCACGGCCTGATACGTCTGCAATGTATCTATAATTTTTTATTGTTCCATGCTATTATATTATCTGTTTTGGATGTTTTATATGCATTAATATGCTATTTTATATTATTTTTGGGACTAACTTATTAACCTAGAGCCCAGTGCCAGTTTCTGTTTTTTCCTTGTTTTTGAGTTTTACAGAAAAGGAATACCAAACGGAGTCCAAACGGAATAAAACTTTCGCGATGATTTTTCTTGGACCAGAAGACACACGTAGGACTTGGAGAGGAAGGCAGAAGAGTCCCGAGGGCTCCACAAGCCCTCAGGGCGTGCCCTAGGGGGGGCCTGGCTTATGGGCCCCACGGGAGTCCTCCAACCCTAATCTTTGGCTTATAAATTCAGAAATATTCCCAAACCACCAGAAGCGTCCACCAAAATACTTTTTCGCCGCCGTAACCTTCTGTTCCCATGAGATCCCATCTTGGGGCCTTTTTCCGGCATCCTGCCGAAGGGGGATTCAATCACAGAGGGTTTCTACATCAACTCTATTGCCCTTCCGATGAAGCGTGAGTAGTTTACCTCAGACCTACGGGTCCATAGCTAGTAGCTAGATGGCTTCTTCTCTCTCTTTGATCCTCAATACCATGTTCTCCTCGATGTTCCTGGAGATCTATCCGATGTAACATTCTTTTGCGGTGTGTTTGTGGAGATCCGATGAATTGTGGATTTATGATCAGTTTATCTATGAATATTATTTGAATCTTCTCTGAATTATTATATGCATGATTTGATATCTTTGTATTTCTCTTCAAATTATCAGTTTGGTTTGGCCAACTAGATTGGTTCTTCTTGCAATGGGAGAGGTGCTTAGTTTTGGGTTCAATCTTGCGGTGTCCTCACCCAGTGACAAAGTAGGGGTAGTGAGGCACATATTGTACTGTTGTCATCAAGGGTAAAAAGATGGGGTTTTCATCATATTGCTTGAGTTTATCCCTCTACATCATGTCATCTTACTTAAGGCGTTACTCCGTTCTTATGAACTTAATACTCTAGATGCATGCTGGATAGCGGTCGATGTGTGCAGTAATAGTAGTAGATGCAGAATTGTTTCGGTCTACTTGACACGGACGTGATGCCTATATTCATAATCATTACCTTGGATATCATCATAACTTTGCGCTTTTCTACCAATTGCTCGACAGTAATTTGTTCACCGACCGTGTTATTTTCTTTCAAGAGAGAAGCCTCTAGTGAATCTATGGCCCCCGGGTCTATTTTCTATCATATATTTTCAGATCTATAAACCAAAAAACCCAAAAATACCTTGCTGCAATTTCTTTGTTTTTATTTTGTTTTACGTCCTAGTAATCTTTTATATCTATCTCTATCAGATCTCACCTTTGCAAGTGACCGTGAGGGGATTAACAACCCCTTTATCGCGTTGGGTGTAAGTGTTTGATTGTTTGTGCAGGTGCATAGATTGGAGACTTGTGTGTATCTCCTACTGGATTGATACCTTGGTTCTTAACTGCGGGAAATACTTATCTCTACTTTGCTGCATCACCCTTTCCTGTTCAAGGGAAAAACCA
Organism: Thinopyrum elongatum; assembly: GCA_011799875.1. Classification (NCBI taxonomy): domain Eukaryota; kingdom Viridiplantae; phylum Streptophyta; class Magnoliopsida; order Poales; family Poaceae; genus Thinopyrum; species Thinopyrum elongatum. The sequence continues at coordinate 206,629,854 of CM022300.1, read as the reverse complement.
GCGCAAGCTCAAGAAGTAGCAGGAAGAATTTCTGGCGCTGTTGCCGGGGAGGTTCTACGTCAAGCCTACCAAGAACCCACCATAAACTCTCATCTATTGCATTGCATTATTTTCCATTTGCCTCTCGTTTTCCTCTCCCCCACTTCTAAAACATTTTCAGAAAAAACAAAAATATTTGCCTTCTTTTCGTTTGCCTTTTATGTCTTACTTGGTCTGTTTGCTTGTTCGCTTGGAATAATTGTGTATTTATTGAAAATCAGAAAGCCAAAAGTTTATGGATCCTCATCCACTTGCTAATCTTTTTAAGAGATCCAATTATGATGAACTAATTGCTAGTGAGTTGCATGCACTAGATTATATTTATGAAGTTTTGCTTGAAATTCGTGAATCTGAAAATTGTGATGAAATTTATGAAGTGATTCACGATAGCTCCTTGAATGAAAAGCATGATTGCAATGATGTTATTATAAATTCTCTTAATGTCAATTGTACTAATAATATGCAAAACCCTAAGTTTGGGGATGCTCGTTTTGCTATGTCCACTACTTATTGCAATGATCATGATTGGGGTGATAATGCTTCTTATGATCTTGAAAATTTATTTAAGCCTTATGATAATAATGTTTTCAATAATATTGAAAGTGGGTTTGGAAGAGTGTCAACTTTAGGATATAATAATCCCACTACTTTGGAGTTTGATCAATCTTATGAAATTTTTGATAAAAGTGGGCTTGGAGAAGTAATGACTATATTCTATGTTAATCCCACTATTTTGGAAGAGTGTCAACTTTGCATGCATGTGGATCATGAAGAGAAAATTTTATGTGATAGTTATATTGTTGAATTTGATTATGATCCTACATGTAATTATTATGAGAGAGGAAAATATGGTTGTAGAAATTTTCATGTTACTAAATTACCTCTCATTATGTTGAGATTGCTATTGTTTCTTTCTTCTTCCTTGCATATGCTAGTTTTTGCTTGTCTTGATAATTTGTTTGCTTACAAAATGCCTATGCATAGGAAGTATGTTTGACTTAAACTTGTTTTTCACATGCTAAATGATGCTCTCTTCGTGTTTCAATTGCTATCTTTCATGTGAGCATCATTAAAATTATCAAAGCCTAGCTTAATGGCTTTAAAGAAAAGCGCTTGTTGGGAGACAACCCAATATTTTTATTTTCTGTTTTTATTAAAATACACATTATTACCTCTGTAGTAATTGTGTTTTGGTGTTTTAATTAGTGTTTGAGCCAAGTAAGACATTTGGGATGGCTTACGGTGATAGTTGATTTGATCTTGCTGAAAAACAGAAACTTTTGCGTCCAGTAACAGAATTGTTTAAATTCACTGGAGCATGTAAAAACCCTGAATTGTTTTACAAAAGATTGATATAAAAATTACCTCTGTTTTCCTAATTTTTCAGAATTTTTGGAGTTGCAGAAGTATGAGAAAAATTTAGATCTTCGCTGACTGTTCTGTTTTTGACAGATTCTGTTTTCTATGTGTTGTTTGCTTATTTTGATGAATCTATGGGTAGTATCGGGGGGTATGAACCATGGAAAAGTTGGAATACAGTAGATATTACACCAATATAAATAAAGAATGAGTTCACAACAGTACCAAAAAGTGGTGATTTTTTTTTACTAACGGATCTCATGATTTTTCTGTTGAGTTTTGTGTTCTGAAGTTTTCAAGTTTTGGGTAAAGATTTGATGGACTATGGAATAAGGAGTGGCAAGAGCCAAACTTGGGGATGCCCAAGGCACCCCAAGGTAATATTCAAGGACAACCAAGCATCTAAGCTTGGGGATGCCTCGGATGGCATCCCCTCTTTCGCCTTCGTCTATTGGTAAATTTACTTGAGGCTATATTTTTATTCACCACATGATATGTGTTTCGCTTGGAGCGTCTTGTATGATATGAGTCTTTCCTTTTTAGTTTGCCACAATCATCCTTTATGTACACACCTTTTGAGAGGTACACGCAATAATCGTGAATTTATTAGAATACTCTATGTGCTTCACTTATATCTTTTGAGCTAGGCAATTTGCTCTAGTGCTTCACTTATATCTTTTTAGAGCACGGCGTGGCTTTATTTTATAGAAATTGTTGAACTCTCATGCTTCACTTATATTATTTTGAGAGTCTCTCTAAACAGAATGGTAATTTGCTTAGGTTATGAATTTAGTCCTAATATGATGGGCATCCAAGAGGGATATAATAAAACTTTCATATAAAGAGCATTGAATACTATGAGAAGTTTGATTCCTTATGATTATTTTGAGATATAAAGATGGTGATATTAGAATCATGCTAGTGAGAAATTGTGGATTGGTAGAAATACTTGTGTTAAAGTTTGTGATTCCCATAGCATGCACGTACGGTGAACCGTTATGTGATGAAGTCGGAGCATGATTTATTTATTGATTGTCTTCCTTATGCGTGGCGGTCGGGGAAGCGCGATGGTCTTTTCCTACCAATCTATCCCCCTAGGAGCATGCGTGTAGTACTTTGTTTCAATAGCTAATAAACTTTTGCAATAAGTATGTGAGTTCTTTATGACTAATGTTGAGTCCATGGATTATACGCACTCTCACCCTTCCACCATTGCTAGCCTCTCTAGTACCGTGCAACTTTCGCCGGTGCACTACACCCACCATATACCCTTCCTCAAAACAGGCACCATACCTACCTATTATGGCATTTCCATAGCCATTCCGAAATATATTTCCATGCAACTTCCAGTGTTCCGTTTATTATGACACGCTCCATCATTGTCATATTGCTTTGCATGATCGTAAGATAGCTAGCATGATGTTTTCATGGCTTGTCCGTTTTTTATGTCATTGCTACGCTAGATCATTGCACATCCTGTTACACCACCGGAGACATTCATTTAGAGTCATATTTTTGTTCTAGTATCGAGTTGTAATTCTTGAGTTGTAAGTAAATAAAAGTGTGATGATCATCATTATTAGAGCATTGTCCCATGTGAGGAAAGGATGATGGAAGCTATGATTCCCTCACAAGTTGGGATGAGTCTCCGGACTTTACAAAAAAATAAAAGAGGCCAAAAGAAGCCCAAATAAAAAAAGAGAAAAAAAGAGGCCAAAGAGCCCAAAAAATGAGAGAAAAGAGAGAAGGGGCAATGCTACTATCCTTTTACCACACTTGTGCTTCAAAGTAGCACCATGATCTTCATGATAGAGAGTCTCCTATGTTGTCACTTTCATATACTAGTGGGAATTTTTCATTATAAAACTTGGCTTGTATATTCCAATGATGGGCTTCCTCAATTTGCCCTAGGTCTTGGTGAGCAAGTGAGTTGGATGCACACCCACTTAGTTTTCTTTTGAGCTTTCATAAACTTATAGCTCTAGTGCATCCGTTGCATGGCAATCCCTACTCACTCACATCGATATCTATTGATGGGCATCTCCATAGCCCACTGGTATAGCGAGGTGCTATACAAACGGTTTTTACCCTCTTTCCGCGACGGCATTTGGAACTGTCGCCAAGTGAGTGACTGCGATAGGGGAGTCCTTCCCACACGACCCAGAAACTATCGAGGATATGGAGCCATGATCCAGAGGCCTTGCAAAATGTAATCGTGTGCGATGCAGCACACACTAAATTCGTTTGCACGTGTGGGATCGGTGATTAAACGTTTCTAATGACGTAGTGAAACCAAACGGTGTGTCGTAATGAACCGTTTGGGAAGCAGTATGTAAGGCACACGGGCCAACATATGAACTGTGTGTGATATTTGCCCCATCGCACACGAGTTTTCTGCGGAACCCGTCTGCCATGCAAGACTCCATCGCACACGTTTCCCAACAATTACTGTGTGCGATAATGTTCTATCACAAATGGTTCAGGAGCCCATTCGCACACATACAAGTGTTGTAGACCGTTTGTGATTTGTTGTGTATCACCGGCGGTTACGGCAAGAGTGACGTGTGCTTTTCGTTTGGGATCCCACACATTTCCTTAAAAATTTACGACTGGGATTGTATTTTACATTGGGCACGGTTTACTCTGAGCTCTCGTGTGCGATAACGTGATATCACAAATGGTTCTGGAGCCCTTACGCACACGTAGTAGTGCTGCAAATCGTTTGCGATCTGCTATGTATCACCAACGGTTCCGCTATGATTGACGTATGCTTTTCGATGTGGATCGCACACACTCATTTAGTTGAACCGTGTGCGGAGTAATTGTCAGGTTAAAACAAAAATATCCCATTTTGAATCGGCATGCAAAAAGCAAATTCGCCACAATATTCAATTGAACAAATAGTGTCCACAGGAAGAACATTCATCAGATTTCGCAACAATTGCAATTGAACATATGGTAGCTAAATTCCAATGATTTGTCGACACATATATGCATTACATAATTAATCATAGTGTATGAAATACGAAGACCTCATCAGATGGAAAACAATGGATCCATGCGTATATGTTTAGCGGCTAACTCTTACTCAATGTTTCAGGAGAAGGCATACTGAAATCTTCATTATCACCAGTGGGATGGATGTAGTGATTCAGGAAGAAGTCGCTGATATATATCCGAACCATCAGCAATTCACCAGCGGGGAGCGGTTCAGGGGTCGTCGGTTCTAAGATGAGTTGCAGTATTTTTAAGCTCAGAATGTGCCATATGAGTGGAGTAGAAGATATTAATTAAGATAGACTTACTGGTACTAATTCGCGAGCATCTTCACAACTATCAGCAGATTTGCAGATGGAGATCATGTGTCTGCAAACATAGTATCCACAAAGGTTGGTCCCTGCTTGTTGCTGAGGACACTGATTTTTTTTGTACAGAATTAGTCATGTATTTGTCCTGTTAGGAACAACCTAACCGGTGTTAGATGTATTTTTTTTTCTTTGGACAGAAATAGAAAGAGGTTTATTTAAAAACTTGAACATTTGACTAGCGTAAGAAAAGGTATTTGCAGACTATTGGATAAATTTTCCGAAAATAACGGATTTCGGTGTGTTACCGGAGAAACGATCTCGTGCTGCAGAGGTAGTTCCCTCTTGAACATGTTCCCTGGTTTAGTTTTCCACAATGCGAGCACACTGCAAATGAAGATGAATTTTGACAACATCATTTATTGAACCAGATATGAATGCAAATTAATTTCAACATCATAGAATTCAATACCTATCCATGAATTGCTGAAGATGCGTCAGATCCTGAGCGTTTGTTGACTCTCTGAGAGAATCCATGTAGTAAACTGTGTTCTTGTTTGGAACAATGAATACCAATATCCAGTGATTGCTACATATTAAGAAAGCCATGAACTTACGAATTATGTCGAAATCTGAAAGACAATCAGTGTATGCGTGGTTGTTTACTTGACTTACCATTCATGATATGGCCAGAGAAATGATTCTGCATGGGACGTGTTTTCGAAGATACGGACGACTGTGTTAATGGCCCAGTCCCGTAGGTCCTTACCATCTAATGTTGTGCCATTTGCTAATGCAAGATCTATGAAATACACACTCTCCATTTTTCTTCTCTGCGCGTTCAATCCCCTGAGAGGAATAAAATGCTGTTAGCTGTTTATCATTTACAGCCTTGTATGGAGAAGTTGATCAGAGTTTGTTAAGTACTTACAAAATTAGGCATCTAACAAGAGTGGCATCGAGCTCGTTGAAGTTGAAGAAGAGATGTAAGTCCTCGAAACTCACATTGATGGAACCATCATCGTGTCGGAAATGATCTCTGTTGTAGTGGACTAGCAGAACATGATGACCTGCTGACATTTGATCCATGCAATATTTATGTAACTCGCGGCAACTGGAGCTGCACTCATCAAAGTATTCGCCAACAAGAAATGGCTGGCCATGGACGTAATTGTGTGCTTCAAGTACCTCTGCTTTATTTTTAGCAAGCTGCAAAGCTATTTCTTCATCATCCATGCCGTCAGAAATAATATTACTCCCTGATTCGAACAACCTGCTATTAATTTGGTTTTCGGCGATGAGTGCTTTAAGTAAGAGGCAATCGTTCTCTTTCATCTTCGCTCTCCCGGCGCGCTTCCTCGTGAGTGCAGCCTTTTTGGCCGCTTCCTTCTTGGTACTTGAAGCATTTCTGGTAGAACGTCTGGTTGGCTGAAAGGTAGACTGCGGAGTAGACGGTGAAGCTTCGACGGACTGCTTAGCAGACGGTTTAGATATGCTGGACCGCTGAGCTGGCGGCGCTGCTGTGACGGACTACTAGGCTGTAGGAGCAGAGGCATCAGATTGCTGACCATGCGTTGAAGCTATGTCGGGTTTCTGCGTAGGTGGTGCCAACTTGTCGGTGTGCTGAGGAGGCCATGCCAACGCGTTGGTTTGCTGAGCAGGAAGTGTTGACGCATTGGTATGCTGATCACGCGGTTGAGGACCGACGGACTGATGAGCAGTCGGTTCTGGACCTACAGACTGTTAGCAGGCGGTTCCGAAACATCAGACTGCTTAGCAGTCCGTTCCACCAGGTTGGTCTGCTGAGCATGTGCTGCAGCTGGGTCTCCCCCCGCTGCTTCAGCGGCCGGCATCTGAACCGGTGGTGCGTCTTCAGCAGTTGTAGGCCTTGCCACTGGCTGTTCTGGGGCGGACGATGGCATGGCCTGTATGGCACAAAGTCGGGCCGCCTGATCACAGGTTGATGCATCAGCCGTCGGATTACGAGTATTAGGTTCGTTGGAGGAAGCACATGAGAGTTGCTGTGGCAAGGAGAGCATCACTGGTTGAGGGGCGACATTGGTTGCTCTTGGCGGGGCTTCAGGGATCTCATCCATGAACTCTATTTCCTTTCATGGCCACTGGATGTGATGTAGCAGTGTTTCTCCCAAGGTCCTTTGCTCATCAAAGTCTCCTAGGACATTCTTCAGGGCAAATTCATTGAATCCAGGCTTTACTTCAGTCACGTAGCACTTCACACAGCCCGGCTTCAATGGCACATTGTCCAAGAAGAGGCCCTCTTCCAAGAAGGGTGGGCAAACCCAGGCTGTTGCACATTTTAATGTACCTTCATAATGTGTAAGCACGCCCTTCAGTCTGTCTTTCATTCCAGATAGATCAGATATAGCATCATCGTGAGCAGCTGTAGTCTCAGTGTCGCTGGGGTCAGCTGATGCACAGCTACTCTTGTGCGGTGTTGTCGCGCAATAACCAGCATCCTCCATGCCCGCCTCCCCTCCCATCTGTTGGCTATCTATCAGTGTTAGAGTCTTCTGCATCATCATTGACTCCTCAATATCCTTTCGAACAGCCGGATACATGTCCTTCCTCAACCTTTCATACAATTCATTCTGCTTCATTTCACTCCTAGCTTTTTTCATGCTGAGCCTCTCTTCTTTGCTGAGTGTGAAAGCCCACTTGTGCGGGACATTAACACCTATACCCCTTGCACGGCCAGGGGGCTCTCTTGTTTCCAGAGCATCAGACATAATGTCACATGGCCCTGAGTTCCTGTAGAACCTTCCAGGGATCTTGGAAGCCTTTAACATCACGCGATACAGTTCTTCGTCATGTGAGTTTTCAAAGTAATAAGTTCCATCATCACGCCTCCTTGCATGTGCCCACAAGTAGTCTCTAGCGCGTTCGCCCCTGATTTCACTAAAGGCCGGTTTCCCACCCGCCGCTACTGCTTCTTTGTCCTCCTAGTCCCATATCGGTTTCATGCCGTAGTATCCTGCCACACCCACACATTGGGGGTGTGTGTTCCTCTTCTGAATTTCCGATTGCTTGGCACTCTTCTCAGCAAACTCTGTAGTTGTCTTGACCCTTTTGAATTCTGCCCAGTCTGCCTTTGTAATTTGGGGGTATGCGGGGATTGGGACCTTGCCTTCACTCAACTACTTCTTGTACAACACGTGCTTCCAGTTTCTCCAAGCATCCCTAGCCTTCTTCAGTGCAGCGTGTTCCACCTGCATTCTCCACAGTTCTGGAACATTGAAGTGATCCATGATCTCCCGGACTATCCTTTGCCGTGTTTCCGTGTCAGCCTTCCGAAACCCCGGCAGATTAATGTTGAGCCTTGCCTGCCAACAAATCCACACACACTCCTGAACCTCATGCGTGCTTTATCTGGTTTAGTTGGAGCCCAAGACTTTAAATCGATCTCGGTTACTTCATATACACCTTGGAGCATTCCTCCGTGTCCTGACCGGAAGGGTAATTGCTACAGCTCTATCCCGTTCAAGATTACTTGATCCCTCACCATCTGCTGAAGACCTAGGGTTGTCGGAATCAGATGAAGATACATCGCCTGAAGCATGAGTGTTGTCGCTGCTACTCGGCATCTACAGAGAACACATGTGAAACTCAGGAAAGGAGGATAAGCATAAAACTAACAACTTGGTATCAAGCTATCTAAACATGTCATGCAATAATTTAGAAAATGTATGGCTTATTTGTTAAGTTTGTGTGACTCAGGTGCCCACGATATGTAAATCGGCAGTAACTTATTGGAACAAATACAACTTATATGTACTAGTTAGGAAGGTAGATAATGAACATATATATGCTCTCCGTTATTTTATAGCCAATTTGGGAACTTACGGAATGAAATAGGAAGAGGGATTGCATGGAAATATGCCTCACCGCGATGGAGAGCAGTAACTAACAGGTTTCTTAATGCAAACCCGGTCGGACCACAGGAGAGGCGAGGGTTACAGGATCGATATGCTCGAGGGTGGCTGGCGAGCAAACGAAGATGGCGAGGCGCGGGCAGCCGCGTGTTGGGAACGGCAGTGAAGGTAGGGTTGACACCGAAGAGCGGGCACACGGCCGGGGTGAGCATGCCGGCGCCGGAGAGGGTTTTGCTGTGGATCTGGGGGAGGGGGGAGCTGGCAATGGAGATTGGGTGGACTAGTTGAGTGAAACGCGGGCGGGCGGTGGGGGGTGTTGGCGGCCTAGGTGAAAAGGGTGAAAAAATATCCCCGGTCGCCGCGCGGAAAGGATTATGCAAACGGTTGCCTCTAAGCGCTCGTGTGCACAAAGAGAATAATTTCGTTTGAAATGAAGACGTACTAATTTTGAAATGAAGACGTGAGTTCATTGTTTTGCCCCTAAATTTTTCCCACGTTAATCAATCACCATTATACCACGGGTTTGATTTGCTGGCGCATTTCAGGTCTCGTATGCTATATTTAAGACATTTTTTGGCATTTACCGTGCATTTTGGCATATAAATCAAATCCTAGACGGACTGCATTTGCTGTCGAAAGGGATGAGGATTGCCGTTCGATCTGGGAGCATCCAACGGTGCAGACGTACGATCCGTGGGGTTTGGGTTCTGGCCAATCAGAACGCATGACTCAGATCATGCGCGCAGCAAGGGGGGGCATCGGCCACGGTTTGGTAGGCACACGGCTTTCGTGACTGAACCGTGTGCTATTTGAAAACATTTACATGAACTAACAGCATGTTTTCGTTTGAATGAAAACATGAGTTCATTGTTTCGAGTCCAATTTTTTTTCCACGGTAAGAAATCATGATTGTACCCTATGGTTCGATTTTCTGGTGCATTTGATATCTCGTTTGCTATATTTGAGTCATTTGAGATCTTGCAACTACACGTCGGTGTTAGAAAGATCATTTGTGTGTCGCTTTGCGAGTTTGCATTCATTGTCCGAGAAACAGGAAAAAAATTCAAACAGTTCGGCCGCAGGGTGCGGCCACAGGCGTAGGCCTTGTTGGTTTTTTAATTACAGGAAATGCATATAGAGTCCAGAAATAACGAAAATCATTGTGTCACTGTGGCGTGCTCTCACGATTGCATGGAAAAAAACTGGTAAAGTTTGGCACAAGTTTTGGTGCTCGCACCTTCCATACCGGAGCATCTCACAAGAAGGATCATAGTTTCCAAAAGGAGACGCGGCACTTCGGACTCCAAATCGTCAGTTACTACATCGTTTCGCCTCGAAAAAATTCATGGTAAACAATCACGGATATACCCTTGGTTTGATTTTCCGGCCCATTTCAGGTCTCGTCTGCTATGTTTAAGTCATTCTTTGCACTTACCTTGCATTTAGTGCATATAAAGTCAAAACCCTACTACAACTACATGTGGGTGTTTTAGTTAGGCTATACTTAGGCTACTCATAGTGGAGAGTATCATATACTAGTATCATGCATATGATACTAGTGTATGATACTACCTTTAATTATAGTGCATAGTATAATATAGTAGTATCATAGATGATCATATTTATTGCCATGCATGACACAAATTAGCATCGCATTTAACATGATACGATATCTACCTATATGATACTCTAACCCTCTCTATCTTCTTGAATTCTTTGCCACATCAGCATACTTGCTATTTCCGAGTGCATGATACCGGCTATGATACCACCACTATGGCTAGCCTTATAGTGGGGAGTATCATATACTAGTATCATGCATATGATACTAGTGTATGATACTATGTACCTTCATAGTGCATAGTATCATAGATGGCCGTATTTATGGCCATGCATGACACAAAGTAGTATAGCATTTATTATGTTACGGTATCTACCTATGTTACTCTAACCAACTCTCCCTTCTTTAATTCCTTGCCACATCATCATATTTGCTATTCCCGAGTGCATGATACCGGCTATGATACCCCCACTATGGCCAGCCTTAGCAAAGAAGGTGTACAAATCATTTGTGCGTCGCTTTGCAAGTTTTCATCCATTTGTCTGAGAAGCGGGGAGAAGTTTCAAACATTTTGGCCGCGAGGTGCGGCCACTAGCGTAGGCCTAGTTGATATTTCAATTACAGGAAATTCAGATGGAGTCCGGACATCATCAAAATCGATGTGTGCCCGTGGCGTGCTCTCACGACTCCGTGGAAAAAATTTGGGAAAGTTTGGCACAAGTTTTGATGATCGCTCCTTCCAAACCGGAGCATCTCACATGAAGGATCATGGTTTCCAAAAGGAGACGTGTCAATTCAAACTCCAGTGGCCGGTGACTTCATCGTTTGGCCTCATAAAAATTTCCATGGTACGCAATCACCATTATACCACGGTTTTATTTTTCTGGTGCATTTCAAGTATCGTTAGCTATATTTAAGACATTTTTTGAGTTTAACGTGCATTTTGTGCATAAAAATAAAATTACAACCAGAACTACATTTGCTGTCGAAAGGGATGAGGATTGCCGTTCGATCTGGGAGCATCCAACGGTGCAGACGTACGATCCATGGGGTTTGGGTTCTGGCCAATCAGAAGCACAACTCAGATCGCGCGTGGGGTTTGGTCGGCACACGGCATTCATGAATGAACCGTGTGCTATTCGCAAAACAAATTGCATATCTTTTGTTCACACATACTGGAGTGAGATCAATTGATTGTGCTACCTCTATGATATAATAATAATAATAATAATAATAATAATAATAATAATAATAATAATAATAATAATAATAATAATAATAATAATAATAAACAGTTCATATTCATTGCCTGAGCTGACAGCATATCAAGGTCAACATATTAACGGTTCTTGCATCAACAGAAAACCGGGCATAACTCACAAATTCAGTACACGCGACAGTTCTAAATTGAACGAATTAAGTTGCAGGGTAGGCATAAAGACTAGTCTTATGGCTTAATTCCCATGTACATGGGGGAACTGGGATCATTACGTTGACCCCGAATGAACTTGGGTTTTCTGATGATTTTATGCTTCTCTGTTACATGGGTGCGTGATCCCTTGGCTGGCAACTCAGCAAATTCATCGTACTCGTCCTCATCGGCAACATCCTCGACACCCAGTACCCTCCTCTTCCCATGCATCACTACATGGCAGTTCTTATGCAAGGGGTCTTCCGCATAGAAAATCTGGGTAGCATCACTGGCAAGAATGAACGGGTCCGCGTGATATGCCATCGTTGTCCTGTTAACACAGGTCTTCCTGTAATCATCAACCTTTACATGACCAAGAGGGATCCATGCGCACCTGAATAATGGCACCTTAACTTTCACATAGTTAAGCTCCCAAATCTCTTTGATGGTTCCATAGTATACCCTTTTATCAGCTTCATCTACAGTTATGCATTCTATTCAAACAAAGCTGTTCTGATATGAGGTCTTCTTATCACATTCCTCAGTGTAGAACGTGTATCAATTTATGTCATATGCTTGGTATGTCAACACCGTAGGTGATGCCTTTTGTGCCAACCACATAGCAATGTCATCGATGGATCCTTGTGCCAAACGATTCTTCAGCCATTCGGCGTAGTTCTTAGTGTGCTCCTTCATCTCCACATCTGATGAAGGCACCATTGGTAAGAAGCTTTGGCGTATCTCCGCCAAGTGTTCTTCGGCATAAGCGCTGAGAACTGGGCTGTTAAGCAGTACCATCAAATGGGCTTTCTCTGCCAATTCTCCGGGTGCAGCCATTTGCATGCCAGCAAGGACCGGCTTATCTTTCAGCCTTCCCTCATGGTGAGAGAGGGGCAAACCTATAGGTCTTTGTTTCAGGTATTCGGTGCAAAACTCAACCACCTCATCCACGGTATAACCTTGTAGGATGGTTGCCTCTAGATGGTTTCATTTCTGACAATAGTGCTTCAGTATTCCCATGAACCGCTCGAAGGGATACATGTTGCGAAGAAACACAGGACCACAATACTTTATCTCGTCGACAAGGTGCACAGTGAGATAGACCATGACATCGAAGAATGACGGTGGGAAAAACATCTCTAGGTTGGACAATATTCTTGCAATATCATCTTGCATATGATACAACTCTTCAGGATCTACAACTTTCTGCCATAGTTGGTTGAAGAAATCACAGAGCTCAGTGAGTGTGTTTCTTATATCTTTGTCCATCAGATTCCTGATGGCCACCGGGAAGATTTGTGTCAACATTACGTGGCAATCATGTGACTTCATGTGTCCCAACTTCATTTTACCTGATCTCATATCCACAAGACTTCTGATGTTTGCGGAGTAGGAAGAGGGTGTCTTAACTGACAACAAATAGGTGAAGAACTGTGTTGCTTCTTTTGTACTGAAATTGTAACTCTGGCGAGCTTTGATGAATTTGTCATCATCTTCTGCTTCACTCTTGCGTTTTGATTGATCAGCAAGCATATCGAGCCGTGCACCATCACCATCCTTTGTTTTACCTTTAATCTTGAGCAGAGTACCAAGGATGCTTTCACATATGTTCTTCTCTACGTGCATGACATCGATGCAGTGACATACACGTAGAATCTCCCAGTAAGGTAGTTTCCAGAACACCGATTTCTTCTTAAACACTTGACCCTTGGGTGTTTGTTTCATCGTCAAAGTGTGCTTCTTGCCAAGCACAACATTAATTTGTTTAGCCAAGTTGTGGACCACCTCCCCATCATAGGGTCTTGGGCCCACATCTACCTCTGCCGTACCATCAAATTCACCTTTCATCTTTCGGTATGGGTGATTTCTCCGTAAGAACATACGATGACGCAAATACACGGTTTTGCGCGAGTTGGGAAGAAATCTGCTAGCTGTCCTATCCATGCATGTGACACACCCTACATCTCCCTTTGTTTTCTGCCCCGATGTGTTGCCTAATGCCGGCATATCTTGAATGGTGTGCACCAGCATCGCATGTAGATCGAAAATCTCCTTTTTGTAAGGATCATAACATTTTACAGCAGGTGCATCTATCCACACTGTCAGCAGTTCTTCTACCAGTAGCTGAAAGTAAATGTTGATGTCATTTCCAGGTTGCTTCGGGCCTTGGATAATCATTGACATCATAATGTATTTTTTCTTCATACACAACCAAGGAGCTAGGTTATATATGCACAGAAGCACCGGCCATGTGCTGTGATTGGTGCTCATATCGCCGAAAGGATTCATCCCGTCAGTACACACCCCGAGCCTTATACTTCTAGGATCCTTGGCAAAGTCTTGTAACTTGTTGTCGATTAATTCCCACTGAGCCCCATCTTTCGGGTGCCTCATATATTTATCCGTAGTTCGCTCATCATGATGCCACCGCAACCTCTTTGCCTCTGTAGGGTTTGCAAACAAATGCCTCAATCTTGGAATTAAAGGCAAGTACCAAACAACCTTGAACAGGATCCCTGTCTTGATCTCGTCGTCCAATTTGTACTTGTCCTTTGCTCTCCTGCGCTTGTATCGTGCATGCTTGCATATGGAACATGCACGCAAATCTTTGTACTCACCATGGTACAATATACAATCATTCACACAAGCGTGTATCTTCTGTACTTCAAGTTCCAATGGGCAAACAATTTTCTTCGCTTCGTTCGTGCTTCTGGGGAGCACATTATCTTCCGGAAGAATTTCTTTGAAAAGACCTAACATCTCTGTGAAGCCCTTGTTTGATAGACCGTTTGCTGCTTTAAATCTGAGAAGTGCCAGGGTGGCACTCAACTTGGAATATTTCTTTTTGCAACCTAGATACAATTCTTTCTTGGAGTCTGCATCAATGGTTGGCAGATCCTTGTACCCAATCATATCCTTTTTTGGGCCCTTGAAATCTGCAATCATAGCAGCAAAATCTGGCATATCAAGATCGTCGTCATCTGCGTCGACGTCTTGGTTTTCTAGTGGGCGTTTCGTCTTTTTGGTGTTCCATTGGTAGCTTGACGCCTCTGCCCCGATGTTAGATTCAACATCCATGTGACACTGATCGGGGTTTGGCATCTCGCAGCCCTCGGTATATTCATCCATGACCTGCTCTTCACCGTGTCTGGTCCAACGTGTATATCCATCCATGAATCCCCGAGAGACTAAGTGCCACTGGACATCTGCAACTTCACGTGACTCTGTATTGGCACAATGAGTACATGGACACAGGATGTAATCCACATCACCAATTCTCCTCTTTGTACTTTCAGCCAAATTCATGAACTCTGTCACGCCACTGATAGAATCTGCGGTTCTCCGATTCTTCATCCATTCAAATCGTTCCATCTGCACCACACGAATGGTAATTAAAAACAAAACAACAACATCAATACACGGATTAACTGATGCCCAAAGATGCGTGCATAAATCACAAGGTTTTATTTTCATAATTACTGAGGGCGCTCCATATTGTTATCCAGACGTGCAATGACAAAAATTAACGGCCAGTCAATTTACACGCAGAGTACTACAGCACTACTTTTAGGAATGGAATACCTTAATTAAGCCACTCACGAAAAGAATACCTTAATTAATTAGCCGCGCGGTGACCTCCACCCAGCAGACAGAGAAGCGTGATGCGGCAGCATGCCGAGACAGCAGGGTCGAGGAGCAAAGCTTAATGCGGCTACCGCCTGAAGTTCGACCTCCACTATCCCGCCATCGACCGCGATGGATGTGCTCCAATCACGCCGCCGCCGACCTCGATGGTTGAGCTCCTCCTATCTCCCGCCGCAGACCGAGGATTGACCTCCTATGATGCCGCCACCGCCCACCGACCGAGGATTGACCTCTTCTCCGGTAACCGCTGCCTAGGCAACCACCGCCATCTCTGTCTGCAGAGCGGCTATTTTATTTTTTGACGGATATCCGCAGAGCGGCTGTTTACACGGTATCACTGTAATTCAATTATATGTACAGGGTATTACATCACATACGGTTATGTAACGTCAACCGTGTCTCACCTATGTTGTCTTCTCACACGGTTTGGTGCCGAAATCGTGTGTGAAGTTGTAATACCTAACACAAACGACATGTATAAACAGTGTGTAGTATACAACATATAGTGCCATAAGTAGTTCCCGACCGTTAGCTTATCCCCACAGTTTCCCCATTCCCCCCAAATCCCTAGATAGCCTCCAAATTCCCTCGCGTGGTGCTGACATTGGGGGAATACGGACGAGTGGTGCTGATGGTTTTGGTGTGACTGCTCCTGCTCGTATCGCCGTTCTCGGCAGTGCCGCCACGACGGCGGTCGCCGCCGAGCACTTGCCTAAGGTCATCAGAAGGCAGGTGTACTACGAATCCGAATCGTCCTGTCAGGTTCCAATCTATCCTGATCTTTTTTAGCATGTCCAAAGTAGCTCCTTGCTGAATCCGTCATGAATGACCCCCCCCCCCCCACCAGGAAAGCGATCTGCCGCCGGATCCGGAGCATGACTCCAGACTCCCGCAACACGAGTTCGACTCCGAGTTTTGCGCCACCAAGAAGTACCAAAAGCTGAGTTGTGTGCACGGGCACACTCCCGCTCGATGTGTATGCACGGAGGGATTCGACATTGGCAGGCCGTTTCTTAGTTGCCCCTTAGAGGTTAGTGCTAAGTTCATCTTTTTACTTGAGTTAATGCCACCGCTCATCCTGAATACTATTTAACATTGGCAGGGATATGAGGCTTGTGCCTTTGTTAACTAGCTGGATGAAGAATGGCATGGCAGGGCTTGGAGTGTTATCACCAAGCTCGCAGAAGATAACGTAAAGCTGAAGAAGAAACTGGCTGATCTGGAATGTACAATCAGTACGATGAAGCAAGAAAGAATCAATCACATGCAACAGATGAAAGCAAGAGACAAGAAGGAACTAGCATGTGTAGTTGTGGTTGTCGCATTAGCCATGTTCTATGCGTTGTTTGCAATGATGATAGGGTTTTTGTTTGACAGTATTGCTAAAGCACATCTAGATGTGCTCTAAGTAATGCACATCTAGGTCCTATGCCATTGATGTTACGCGAAGATTCGTGCAGATATTTTCCTTTGTCTTTTTTTCTTTTCCTTTGTAGTTTGATTATTACTGGCTTCATTAATAAGAAGAGCTCAATGTATTGCTTGCCAACTGTCCTAATCCGTTCGTACCGGTACCGGTGCATAAACCCAAAACTCGTTCCTTGTTTTTGTCCTGAAAAAAGAAATCAGCCAATAGGAGTCCTGCGCAACCCCGGGAATTTGGAGCGACTAGGTACAAATAATTGCGGTTGATTATATCAGCGGTTAGATAATACATCAACCCCCGCTTCAATTGCCATTTCTTCTTCTCTGCATACCCCGCTTAAGTGTCCACCATCTTCATCGTCCCCGGCAGGCCGCGCTACACACTTGCACACACTCTGCAATCTCACTTTCTCGCGGTTTTTATAAGACCGCAGCCATATCGAGCGACAGCGAGGATGACAGTTCGGCCAGTAGTCTGGCGCCCGATGATAGGTCAACATCGGAATCATCCCGCTCGTCTTCCATGAGTCCGGTATCGAGCCCAGACCTCGATTATATCCGGATCATGGAAGGGATGCCGCCTCCGGAGTCGTCAGATGACAACCAGATGAACGAGGAGCCATCGGAGGACGAAGAAGAGGACGACGATGATGATGAGGAGGAATGGTCGAACGAGGAGGAGGAGGACGACGACAGCAATGGCGATGATGATGGCGGCGGCGATGAAAAGCCAACGGTCAGCGGCAAGGAGCGTCCTCGCCAAGACGATGTCGCGAGGCCATCCAACAACAACAACAACAAGAAGGACTAAATTAAGCAAACTGTATATATCTTTGTTTTTGTTCGCTCATATTAATTTGTTATCTCTGTTTATCCTGTCAATCTCATCGCAGACGGTTAGTAATACGTATTCGACAGAGATCTTCTACATTATCGCCCATAGGTTGGTTTGTTGAACTGTGTGCCCTGACGAGCACACAATTCACGAAAGAAGACTGTATGGGCTGTCTATAATGATCGCACACAATTCTGATTATCGACCTGTTTGTCGGGTATCACACACATCTTGTTACGCCGAATCGTTTGTGTTCACCTCGATCATCGCAAATGGTTCATCGGAGCAAACTGTATGCCGTATATCGCACACACCTTGATCTGGCTGCCCGTTTCCGTTATTCTGTCTCATCGCAAACAGTTTGTATGGATCAACTGTATGCCCCGCATCACACACGCAACAAAAATCTAAACCGTGTTTGATGTATCATTCATCGCAAACGTTTTGCATCTTTTTTGACGGGTTTTTTACATCACCGTTTGCGATTAATGCATCGCACACAACTTCGTCAAAGGGTCTCTGATCGTAGTTTCGCGTTAGCAGCATCCTGTAGTAGTGGCCCATTAATACGCCAAGTTGATATCAGACTATCTCCTTCTTTTTGTCTTCTCCACAACCACCATATTCTATTCCACCTATAGTGCTATATCCATGGCTCACGCTCATGTATTGCGTGAAAGTTGAAAAAGTTTGAGAACATCAAAAGTACGAAACAATTGCTTGGCTTGTCATCGGGGTTGTGCATGATTTAATACTTTGTGTGATGAAGATGGAGCATAGCCAGACTATATGATTTTGTAGGGATAACTTTCTTTGGCCATGTTATTTTGAGAAGACATGATTGCTTTATTAGTATGCTTGAAATATTATTGTTTTTATGTCAATATTAAACTTTTGTTTTGAATCTTATGGATCTGAATATTCATGCCACAATAAAGAAAATTACATGGATAAATATGTTAGGTAGCATTCCACATAAAAAAATCTGTTTTTATCATTTACCTACTCGAGGAAGAGCAGGAATTAAGCCTGGGGATGCTTGATACGTCTCCAAAGTATCTATAATTTTTTATTGTTCCATGCTATTATATTATCTGTTTTGGATGTTTTATATGCTATTTTATATTATTTTTGGGACTAACTTATTAACCTAGAGCCCAGTGCCAGTTTCTGTTTTTCCTTGTTTTTGAGTTTTACAGAAAAGGAATACCAAATGGAGTCCAAACGGAATAAAACTTTCGCGATGATTTTTCTTGGACCAGAAGACACACGTAGGACTTGGAGAGGAAGGCAGAAGAGTCCTGAGGGCTCCACAAGCCCTCAGGGCGCACCCTAGGGGGACGCCCCCTGGCTTGTGGGCCCCATGGGAGTCCTCCAACCCTAATCTTTGGCCTATAAATTCAGAAATATTCCCAAACCACCAGAAGCGTCCACCAAAATACTTTTCCGCCGCCGTAACCTTCTATTCCCGTGAGATCCCATCTTGGGGCTTTTTCCGGCATCGTGCCGGAGGGGGATCGATCACGGAGTGCTTCTACATAAACTCTATTGCCCTTCCAATGAAGCGTGAGTAGTTTACCTCAGACCTACGGGTCCATCGCTAGTAGCTAGATGGCTTCTTCTCTCTCTTTGATCCTCAATACCATGTTCTCCTCAATGTTCTTGGAGATCTATCCGATGTAATATTCTTTTGTGGTGTGTTTGTCGAGATCCGATGAATTGTGGATTTATGATTAGTTTATCTATGAATATTATTTGAATCTTCTCTGAATTCTTATATGCATGATTTGATATCTTTGTATTTCTCTTCGAATTATCGGTTTGGTTTGTCCAACTAGATTGGTTCTTCTTGCAATGGGAGAGGTGCTTAGTTTTGGGTTCAATCTTGCGGTGTCCTCACCCAGTGACAAAGTAGGGGTAGCAGGCACGTATTGTATTGTTGCCATCAACAGTAAAAATATGGGGTTTTCATCATATTGCTTGAGTTTATCCCTCTACATCATGTCATCTTACTTAAGGCGTTACTCCGTTCTTATGAACTTAATACTCTAGATGCATGTTGGATAGCGGTCGATGTGTGGAGTAATAGTAGTAGATGCAGAATCGTTTCGGTCTACTTGCACGGACGTGATGCCTATATTCATAATCATTGCCTTGGATATCGTCATAACTTTGCGTTTTTCTATCAATTGCTCTACAATAATTTGTTCACCCACCGTGTTATTTTCTTTCAAGAGAGAAGCCTCTAGTGAAACCTATGGCCCCCGGGTCTATTTTCTATCATATATTTTCAGATCTATAAACCAAAAAACCCAAAAATACCTTGCTACAATTTATTTGTTTTTATTTTGTTTTACGTTTTAGTAATCTTTTATATCTATCTCTATCAGATCTCACCTTTGCAAGTGACCGTGAAGGGATTAACAACCCCTTTATCGCGTTGGGTGCAAGTGTTTGATTGTTTGTGCAGGTGCATAGATTGGAGACTTGCGTGTATCTCCTACTGGATTGATACCTTGGTTCTTAACTGAGGGAAATACGTATCTCTACTTTGCCGCATCACCCTTTCCTCTTCAAGGGAAAAACCAACGCAAGCTCAAGAAGTAGCACGGCCCCGACCTGATTGCTTAAATGGCGCCTGCGAAACATCCTCATGCCTCTAAATCCCCACCGCCCCTACCTCTAGAGCATTGTTGTGCAAGCCCAACCACATATCACGTGGAGGTCGAGGAGCTGATGGCGGTCGATGGCGCGATGGCCGCTGTGCGTGTTGACCAGGAGGAACACCTCGCCTCCGCCGCCGCCGACTTGGTGCAGGCTCTGGCCTAGATGAAGTGCCCCAGCGACTACCCCCAAGGACTTACCAAGTATGATCTGACCAGCTCAATCTTACCAATACCACTTGCAATGGCTATGTTTTGTACGGTTGATGTATTAAGCATGTTCGTGCATTGTTTATTTCAGTACTGCACACTGTGTGATGTTCAAGTATTAACTGTCCAGCTCAATTTCACCAATACCAACAACAAACTTACAATACATGACTCAGGATGTTGTTAAGCTTGTTGTAATTAACAGTTGTATCCATTTTTTAATCTGTCCCTTTGCTACTGTGCTACTCTCTGCAATGAAGATATCACTAGAGATGTTGTCCTTTTATTTCCATTTGCTATTTTTGGTGGATGCTAACCATGTTGTAGTTAACATGCCTTTCCATGTACTTACGCAGGGCCATAACGGGTGATGTTGTTGTTTGCCGTCGAGGTTAGCTGCATCCCATGTCTTACAGTATTTTACATCATTTATGCAATTGCAGTTTAACTTCTAACATTTACTGGTTGCCTGTAGGTACACATGTCAGGAACACCTCGCCTCCGCCGCCGCTGACTTGGGGCGGGCTCTGGCCAAGATGAAGTGCCCCAGCAACTACTTCTCAGGACTTACCAAGTATGAACTCACCAGTTCAATCTTACCAATACCAGTTGCAATGGCTATGTTTTGTACGGTTGATGTATTAAGCATGCTGTAATAAACATGCCTAACACGTCTTAGCTATTTTCCCTACCTTTTTATAGACAACTGGACCATTCTCTGCTCTGGCAGCACCTGCCTTGCGATGTTTAACTCTGCCAATTGCATTTTTATCGGTACCAGTTTCAATGGCTATACTAGGTTGCCTATAGTTAAACGTGCCTTGTTATTTTCAGTACTGCACACTGTGTGATGTTCAAGTATGAACTGTCCAGCTCAATTTCACCAATAGAAGCTACAAACTTACAAAACATGACTTAGGATGCTTTTAAGCCTATTGTAATTAACAGTTGTATCCATTTTTTTAATCTGTCCCTTTGCTATCGTGCTACTCTCTGCAATGAAGATATACTAGACATGCTGCCCATTTGCTATTTTTGGTGGATGCTAACCCTGTTGTAGTTAACATGCATTTCCATGTACTTACGCAGGGCCATAACGGGTGATACTATTGTTTGCCATCGAGGTTAGCTGCATCCCACGTATTACAGTATTTTACATCATTTGTGCAATTGCAGTTTAGCTTCTAACATTTATTTGCTTCTTGTAGGTACACATGTCAGCGGCACTGATCCACGCTTCGACCCGGAGGAACACCTCGCTTCCGCCACTACTGACTTGGGGCGGGCTCTAGCCAAGATGAAGTGCCCCAGCAAATACCCCTCAGGACTTACCAAGTATGAACTGACCAGTTGAATCTTACCAATACCAGTTGCAATGTTCATGTTTTGTATGGTTAATGTATTAAGCATGTTGTAGTAAACACGTCTAACCCGTCTTATCTATTTTCCCTACCTTTTTATAGACAACAAGGCCATTCTCTGCTCTAGCATCACCTGCCTTGCGATGTTTAACTCTGTCAATTTCATTTCTATCAGTACCAGTTTCAATGGCTATACTAGGTTGTCTATTGCAGTAAACAATTCTATCCATTTTTTAATCCGTCCCTTTGCTATCATGCTACTCTTTCGCAATGAAGATATCACTACAGATGCTGCCATTTTAGTACCATTTGCTATTTTTGGTGGATGTTAACCCTGTTGTAGTTAACATTGCCTTTCCATGTACTTACACAGGGCTACAATGGGCGATGCTGTTGTTTGCCGTCGAGGTTAGCTGCATCCCATGTCTTATACACCATCTATTCCGAAATATAAGTATTTTTAGAGATTCCAATATAGACTACATACGGAGCAAAATGAGTGAATCTAGATTCTAATCTAAACTATGTCTATATACATCCGTATGTAGTTCATATTGAAATCTCTAAAAAATACTTGTACTTAGGAACAGAGGTAGTTGTATTTTTCATCATTTGTGCAATCGCAGTTTAGCTTCTAACATTTACTGGTTGCTTGTAGGTACATATATGAGCGGTACTGATCCATGCTTCAATCCCTTTTGCGTATGGGGCAATGACATATTCATGAACAAGCGTCAAGTGAGGAAACTAAGAAAGATTGTTAGGCGAAAGAGACGGGTGATGGGAATTAAGCTCTTTATTTACACTTTGTCCAAGACAACAGTGAACTTTAGGATGGTAAGTAATGTGTTGCCTTTTCCCCATGCCCACAACAAGTTACTTTATTAGACATGAGTATCTGAAAGTTTTCTCTTTTCAGTGGTTTCCAAAGCAATTTACTGATGATTAGCTTGCAAACTACATGACCGGGGTGGAGGCAACTAAGGTTAAAGTACATAATTCATACTACCATGATAATGGTCTAGAAGTCTTCCTGAAGGCGGTAAAGGATGGGCGGATGATCGTCACAAGGGGTTGGACAAAATTTGTTCATGCCTATGGCATGCAGGAGGGCACATTATGGGTATTTCGCTTCTTCAACACCATCGTCAGCCAAAATGATTTACACTTGTCTCTTCACCTTAACCCCCTCTAAATATTGTGGTTCATCATAGTTAATTGCTGCCTAATCCTGTAATTACTGAACATATTGTACTGAGAATTTTATTTATGGATTGGTTGTTGAACCATTTTGCTGAGAAATTGAATTCCACATTTCATATTTCAAAATTTCCAATTTGAATAATAAATTACAAGGAAAATAAAATTAAATAGGAGCGAATAAAATAATGTACACACGGTTAGAAAGAAACCAACATGTGCGATGGAAAAATAGAGAACAGACGGTTCTTTGACGTGAAACGTTTGCGATGCCCGACGGACGCACACACGGTTTCGTTTCATATGCGTGTGCAATTCATGGTAATATGGCAAACGTTTCAAAACTGTATGTGTGTGTGATAGGAATACCTATCGCACACAGTTATGAAAACGGACACGTTGGCGATTGTAGAGGCACCGCACATATTTTACATTTTTGAACTGTGTGCGATAACATACCTATTGCAAACACATCAGTACGTTAAATGTTTGTGATATCCACCTTTTTCACATGACTATAGCGGCGTAATCTTTTGGGATGTCTCTCAGATCAGAAACGTAATGTCGAGACATAACGTGTGGGACTGGCGCGACTTCTCATACGTTTATTCTATGGCGGTCGTCAGTAGCCGCTCGCCTATCCCCGACGGTTTCTGGGTCGTGTGGGAAGCACCCCCCTATTGCCCACACTCACTAGGCGACGGTTTAAAACTCCATCGCGGAAAGGGGTTAAAAACCGTTTGTATAGCACGTAACGGTACCAGTGTTGAGACGGCGACGCTTCATCCCGAAAGTCTTCTCTTGATTTTTTTTTCTTGGGCAAATGGCATCATATAGGAGAAGATGGGCCTTGGAGGCCGGCCAGGGGCCCCAAAAGGTACTAGGGTAGGTCAAAAAAAAGGTACTAGGGCGAGCCCAGGGGGTGGCCGCGCCCTAGTGCCTTGTGGGAGACTAGTGGGTCCCCTCTGGTATTTCTTTGCTCTAGTATTTTTTATATATTCCATAGAAATTCTCCGTGAAATTTCAGCTCATTTGAAGTTGTGCAGAATAGGTATCTCTAATATAGCTTTTTCTGGTCTAGAATTCCAGCTGCCGGTAATCTCTCTCTTCATGTAAATCTTGCAAATTAAGAGAGAAAATACATTAGAATTGCATCATGAAGTATTATATTGATCAAAAACATTATAAATAATAATGGGAAAACATGATGCAAAATGGACGTATCAACTCCCCCAAGCTTAGACCTCGCTTGTCCTCAAGCGAAGCCGATATGAATAATCATGACCACATGTTTAAAGAGAGATGTGTCGACAAAAGACAAATACGGACATAGTAGCATCATGATCATTATCATAGCAGTAATTTATTATCATAAAACTTCTCATGAGCAAGTAACAATTCATCACAATAACAAAGTATAAAACATAAACTTTCTTGAAAACTAACAAACTATGTTCTTAGTCAACAAAGCAATTAAAATTCACCATATTGTTAGGAAGAGTCTCATGTAAGAGCTTTTGTTTAGCAAGTCCACACACTCAACTATCATTAATATTCTATGATTGCTGACACTCATGAGATATATATGGAGCAAAAGTTTCAGTCAGACACATAGAAAGATAGGGGCTTATAGTTTCGCCTCCTAACTTATTTACCTCAAGGGTAATGTCAACAATAATAACTCACGATCACTCATATCCAACCTGATATATATGTCAAGATCTTCCCTAACACATGATGCTTGCAAAGAGAAAAATGAAAAAGGAATAGAGAAGAACACTATTGACTCTTGCATAAAAAGTAAATACAGAAAAGTAAAAGATAGTCCCTTTGTAGGGGGAAGTAGAGGTTGCCATGCTCTTTTTATTTTTGGTTGTGCAAGCTCTTAATGTAGAGGAACGTCACTTTATATTGCCCCTTGTGATAGCAAACATTATTATGCAGTCCATCGCTTTTATTTTATTTTACCATCACAAGATCGTACAAAGCTTATTTCCCTTACAATAAAAGATCATACATATTTAGGAGCAATATTTATTGCTTTATGCACTGATGAAAACTTACTTGAAGGATCTTATTCAATCCATATGTAGATATAGTGGACTCTCATGACATGAAACTGGGTTTAAGGGTTTTGGATGCACAAGTAGTATCTCTACTTAGTGCAGATTTTTGGCTAGGAAAGATATTGGGCAAGCACAACATGTTGGAGAATCCATGACAATATAACTTCTATGTGAATATAAGCAAACATAACTCATTACGTTGTCTTCCTTGTCCAACATCAACAAATTGACATAGAATATTTAATGGGGGCTCACAATCATAAAAGATGTCCAATATAGTATATTTATATGTGAATCTTCTCTTCCCTTATTAATCTTTCATGAATTGTATCATTGACCAATACCATGTTTGTTAACTTCCAACAAATTTATCACTTATACTTTTCTTTATGTAAAGTCATTACTTTCCATGGGATTAGCATATGATCTTTTTATTATTTTCATTGCTAAGATTGAAACATAAAAGTAAAGAAGCAAAACTCAAACTACTCTTTATTATATAGCTCTCAACTTGATTACCATGGCCTTATGAAACATCTCAAAACTTCGAGTTAATCCTGCCACTAACGGAAAAAATTGATTGCTTAGGAGAAACAAAGAGAAGAAAACTTCTTTCGCCGAGATGATAAAGAGAAAACTTGGATCGTAGATGCGCACCACAATATCAACATTCCTTAAGGAAGGCTTTTGGTGAAATCTGACCCAAGATAACTCCAACGAAGAGATTGATGGGTTGAAACAACTCATGAATAAAGAGAAAACAATGGTTTTAGTATATATCATTCCTGACAAGTTGCGCATCATGAAACATGAAGGGAAATTGTCAAGAATGACATAACACCACCTCAAAAGATAAGGGAGAATGAATTGCACTTTGAAATGCAAGAAGACGAATGCTTGAGCTCCTCCAACAAGAATCTTGATGAACACTTCGATAATGAAAGGAATCATTAATGAACCATCGAGAAGAAACTCTCAAAGAACTCTGGATAGAAAACAAGAATGTCAAAACATAAGGAAATTTGAAAAGAACAAGATGAAGCCTTGCAATGATTTCGATGAAGGTTCGTGGCGAGATAATTGAGAGAGCTTGGAACTCCGGAAAGAAAAAGATGAGGCCTCTCACTCCAAGAATATGATATGATGAACAAACTCCATAGAAAGAATTCAATCACCTTGAGAAAACAAGAATAAGAACTATTATATGTGTATCCTTCATCAAATTAAATTGATGAAAAACAATGGATTTGGCATACTACTTATTCTCGTGGAAAATGATTAAAGAGAGATATAGCGCAACCTTGGAAGGTCTTCAATGAACCACCGGTAGGATTTCGGAAATAACGAATGAAGTGACATGATAACAACGAAATAGAAAATGTTTCACTAACCACCATAAGAATTTGAAAATGAACGAAGACAAGAGAACGGAACACCGGCAAGAATTAGATACGAATGGAGATACTTGAGGGGATTTATATACAAGAGAATGAAGGGATCACGAGTTGACTAGAGAATACTTGAATGAAGCACTGGAAGAATATGGAGAAGAACGAAGAGGCATCAATTTAGAATAGTTGGAGAATGAAGCTAAAAAGTTAGAAAGAAGGAATCTCCTGAAATGATGGCCTTTAAATGATCTAGAAACGATAACAACTCCTAAAAAGCTTCGGATGGATATGAAGAGAATTTTTGATGATCGAAACAATTTGAGATGATGACGAGTAACACCACCAAAATTGTTGAGACACTCCGGAAGAATTAAGAATATAAATGTTGAGCCAAAGGTGAAAATTATTTGAAAACAATCTCGGAGAAGGCAACTGACTGATGAAAATTCATTCTTACTTCAAACTTTGAAAACAATCCAAGAACAACTCTAGAAAAATTAGAAGAGCCAGGTAAGATCCTAAGAAAGACCTGTGGGTTATGGGCCCACTCAAAAGAAGCATTGTTGGAACAAACGCTTAGAAAGAGATTATGCACCGAGAAGAATTAAATGGCTTGAATGAGGTAAGAACCCCGAAATAGAACGAATGGATCTTGAATGAAAAGACGAGTCTTCAGCACTCCGGAGAAGAAATAGAGATAGTTAAATATCCATGAGATTCTTGGATAAGAACTTCTGACTTGGGAAAGCATTTGAATCAAAGAAAGAGATATGATCAACACGAAAAGCTTGAATTAAGTCCACTAGAGAAGAAAACAAGAACGAAGAATGATGAACTGGTAGCTCCTTAGCATCTTCACGAGAAATCACTGCGGGCGGCAAACTGTTGAGCTTTCGATGAAAGAAGCGCGCATACGGGCCAGCCCATTCGCAAGCGCCAAAGGAAATATCAATCAGTCAAGAAAAATAAAAGCGGGGAGATGTCGAGTCGAACCAAAGACCTCAATATCGAGGACAGCAAACTTAACCAGTCGAACTAGCAACCGTTTATGACTCAATTGCAGCATTAATGTTAAAGTACTTAGTGCAGCAGCAAATCTGGTTTTATTTCAATATTTCTTGAAAAAAATGTGAACAAATTTTCTTAAAAATACGAATGATGGTTGATAATCGTGAACAAATTTTGAAATTTGAACAATTTTATGGAAAAGTGAACAAAAAATTGAAACTCCGTCGAGGGTTACTCGTTTGTAAGCAAGGGCGAATGATGGTGAAGTGGTCATTGTCGATGACGAGTCCGGGGCGAAGATGAGCAGCGGTGATGTCATTGTCGAACCATCCCTAAGTAGCTGAAACACGTTAGGAAACGAAAACCACAACTCAAATTCTCAATGAACGAAATGTGTCAAAAGTTTCAAAGATGGTAGCGGGTAAGTGATGGTGTTTGCACAAAGCGGTGGTGGCTATGCAGAAAGAAATGAGGGGTATTGGAGTGGTGGTGCGGAAGAAGTAGCGGTGGCTGAAAAAAATTTGGATGAAAAATTTCAGTTTCGTTAGGTTCGGTTAGACGTCTGGTGTCGGTCGGACGACCGGTGGGCATCGAATGTCCGGTATCTGCCGGATGTCCGGTGCCTGTTCAAAATCGGGCTGCGGGATGAACTAGGGTTCGTGGTGAGGGAGAAAATTTTGGACAAAATTGGATGAATTTGGCGGATGGAATTGAGGAAAAACATGGGGGAAAGCTAGATCCACTTGTGGCAAAGCAAATCCATGGATCAAATCAAACAAAACATCACCAAACCAACAAATCCCAAAAAAAATTGGGGCTATTTTTGGTGGGGATTTTGGAAATCTAGGACAAAATCAACAAAATTAGGCTAGAAAAAGAGGGGTAGGGGCTCCAAATTCTTGATCAACCTTGGCTCATGGTACCAAGATGATGTAGGGTGGAACCCTAAGGCCGATCTTTCACAATTTGGAGGGGATCCCACGAAGAATATGAAGAACACACGAGAGGGGAAATGAGAGGAAACACTCAAATCAACGCGAAACGATCACACATGTGCTAGATCCACGAACACAAAGAGTGATACAGGATTCAAACACAACAAGGGACGATACAAATGGTCGGTAGTTCTTCCCAATCTGTGATGAGATGGGGTCTTGAATCCGCGAGGGATCTTCCCTGACGGGGTCTTGAATCCACTTGGGATCTTCTCCGCGGAGGCCTCGGTCTCCAATGGAGTATGTATCAAGTGGATGAGTAATGCTCTATCTCTAAAATGAGCTAAACCAATGCTAACCCTAATAAGCAGAAGGAGGAGGAGTATATATAGTCTAGGGGGTCGAATGGGTACAGGGACCTCGGCCCTAGTCACTGTGCACAGACAGGCGTCGGACGTCCGGAGGGTCTCGGATGTCCGGTGGCTCACGAAGGTCCGGTCGTCCTGAGGGCATCGGTCGTCCGATGATTATACTCTGGTCAGGGGTCACCGGATGTCCGGTGGACGTCGGACGTCCGGAGGCTCGGTCGTCTGAAGGGTTCAGATTTCCGTTAATTTCCCTTCTGTGATGTGGCACCGGATGTCCGGAGTGGAGCGGTCATCCATGCGCTGGGAGGTGTCGGACATCCAGTCTGCATCGGTCGTCCGGCCGCTATAGCGTTCGCTGGCTGGGACTTGGGCTTGCTGGCTGGCGCTTCACGCGTCGGACGTCCGGCCTGGTCCGATCGTCCGGAGGCTGTAGTTTTCCTGACAGCTCTTCTTCTTGGTTCTTGTACTTGGTGTTCTCGCCATCTTATCCATTCGATGTAGTTGCTCCGTGGCTTCCCTCTAGGTACCTGATCACACATACACTGGTACAATGAGGTGCTATACAAATGGTTTTTAACCCCTTTCCACGACGGCATTTTGAACCATCGCCAAGTGAGTGTGTGCGATAGGGGGGTCCTTCCCACACAACCCAGAAACTGTCGGGGATAGGGAGGCTTGATGCATACAGTTGTCCCTATAAAACTGTTTCTGATATCTCAAATATCCCAAACGCTTCATCCTTGCAACTCGTTTGTGCTCGCATTGCCATCGCAGTCGGTATTCTGTGGTGCTACGTTTACGATGCGCGACCCATCACAAAGAATTCATGATTATAGAACATGTACGATAAGCAGACAATCACACACATTTACTTTTCCTCGACTGTATGCGATTCTATGTAAGAGCGCATACAGTTGTCCCTATAAAACTATATGCGAAGCTTGAATACATCCCACATGATTCATCCGTCGTACCCGTGTTGGATGAAGACCTATCGCACGCGTTCTTCTATGACCAAACATTTGCGATGCGCACAACATCATAAACAGTCCATAATTGCCAAGCGTGTGTGATAAGGTGACTTCTGCAAACATTTAATAAGAAGGAACTGTGTGCGATGTTGTTGTTAATCGCACACGTTTGTTCTTGGCTGATCGTGTGTGCAGTAGAGATTGATCGCACACGTAGTGGATCCGAGAAACGTGTCTGATCTCCACGTCTATCACAGACGTTTCGCTTTCGCAAACTGTGTGTAGTGTAATCCCTAATTTATCCCTAATTTAAAAATCACAGATTTTGAATTTGAAAGTAGGCAATCACTTATTTCATATCGAACCATGTTTATTACAAATATAGGTTCAACCACGAATGCATAATTTGATGCACAGGTACATATACTGAAGAACTACAGAAGCACCAAGTAAAGAATGGTGAACCACAGTTGTACTAAAGACTATAAAGAGAGAGCCGAAAGACATTCTGGTTGCTAGAGAAGGTGAAGCGGAATGCCCATATTGTGCCCTCCTCCATGCGTAATGCGCACGACTCTAGGCCAACCCCTTGTGATGGATGCCCGTCCATCCTTCAATGTCTTCATTAGGACTTCTCGATGCTCATTGTAGTCTGGATGAAATACTTTAACCTTCATTGTGTGTCCACCAATCTTGTACTTTGTGAGGTAATCTTGAGTAAACTGCTTCGGGAACCACTACGAATGAAAAAGATTCAGACATTGTTGTCTAACAACTCATTATGGGCAGTAAAAAGAGAAGGTTGCAGAGTTTGTAGTTACCATCCTACAGCTCACTATTGTGTTGGATAGAGCGTAAATGAATAAATTGCTTGCCACCGTTCGTATCTTTTTGCTAATAATCCTTATCAGTTTCCTCACTTGATGCTTGTTCATGAATATCTCATTGCCCCATGCGCAAAAAGGGTCGATGCGTGGATCTTTGCCAAGGGCATATGTACCTACAAGCAACAAGTCAATATTAGAAGCTAACAAGTGTCCAAGCCTGGATCTATATGCACTACATTATGGAACGACGGGGGGAGTACAAGCCAAGGGATGAAACTAACCTCGGCGGAAAATGCTGGCCACTCCCATTGTTGTCCTGCATAAGTAGTGGAAAGGCATGAGTAAGTACAGCAACTTTAACATCAAACAAATATAGCAAATGTAAACAACATCATCTCCAAATGATAGCTTGAATGTGTCGGTTTCAGCATGCTGTTAAAGCAGATATAAAATGGAAGGGAATGTTAGCTACAACAGGCTTAACAGCCATCAAATATTGCAATTCAAACTGGTATTGTTGAAAATGAATAGAACGTAGGTCATGCTTAAACATCACACTAGATAAATGTGTAAAACTGAAATAAAGGGCATGTGTTAACTACACCAGGCATAACTAGAACCAAATATAGCCGTTCAAACTGGTATTGATGAAATCGAGCGGCACAGTTCTGACTTGCACAAAATGAACATCACATTGTGAATGATTGAAATAAACAAGGCATAAATGATCAGTATAACAACCAAATATAGCCATTGAAAACCGGACAGAGTCTCACTGCAACCAACCTAACAAGCAAATACAGATAAACATGGCATATGCTTGAAAACTGGACAGAGTCTCACTGCAACCAACCTAACAAGCAAATACAGATAAACATGGCATATGCTTGAAAACTGGACAAATGCTCACTGCAACCAACCTAACAAGCAAATACAGATAAACAAGGCATCTGCTTGAAAACTGGACAAATGCTCACTGCAACCAACCTAACAACCAAATACAGATAAACAAGGCATCTGCTTGATAACTGGACAAATGCTCACTTCAACCAACCTAACAACCAAATACAGATAAACAAGGCATCTGCTTGATAACTGGACAAATGCTCACTGCAACCAACCTAACAACCAAATATAGGTAAACAAGGCATCTACTCACTATAAACAACCAAATATAGCCATTCGTGAAACTGAAGTGGACAATTCATACTTAAACATCACATAGCTATATTGAACATTACATTTTTGCATAACTGAAATAATTAAACATGACATAGTTAAAACACCGCATGGAAAAGCTACTACAACAAAGGGTACGGGTTGGCAAGCTAGAAAAGGTAAGATTTGCTGATAGGATGTTGCCTCACATGTCATGGACGGGATCCTTCCAGTTGGAAGAGCACAGACCCATGGTGCGCTCTCTGATGTCACAGATGGGCTGTTTCACCTTGGAAAAACCTTTGTGGGTGCCCTCCTCGTGGTTGTGGTCGATGAGATCTGACTTGGCAATTGAGGATCCCAAGCCGCCGCCATAGAACGTGTCCTTCAAAAATGACAAAATGGGCTCGATGCGTACAAGGATCGCAAATCCTTGACCACATGGCGGAGGAGATCAGCAGTAGGGCCGTCGAAGAGATCGACGGCGGTTGAACCAGAGGGGTTGGGGATGGACCACTTAACCTATGACATGGCCCGCTTGAAGCCATCGCTGTCGACGAGCTTGATGTCGTAGCCTACTTTCCCGAGATACAGTAATACGCTAGCCCGCTGACGTCAAGCCTTCGGCATGGCAACGTAGTCAACGTCTTCACCGGCTTCCACAGCGAGGTGTTGCTCCGGGATCGACAGGTCGGGGAGAACAGCGGCCACCTCGCCAACGTCCACCAGAGAGGCCATGATAAACCTCTTCTTGGTCGACGCTCGTCGGGCTCCCCGGGATACGTGGTTGGGCTTAGGCTGCGACATTCTGGATTAGGGGATGTGGATCTGGCGGGGAGGGACACCGCAGGCCTCATCTAAAAACTCAGAGGAGTGGGGCGACGGTATGGGAATCGCTGGGTAACCTGAACTTTATTATCTAAGCTAGGAGGAACGGGCAGACCGACAGGGGTTGGCGGTGGCGGTGGCGAGCTAGGGTTCCAGGGGGGGGGGAGGGGCCGTGGTGGGTGGGGGGACTTGGAGGGGGCGGGGTGGTGTTTGAGGATACGCCGCGGCTACTGAAATTTTTAGTAATGGTGGGTGGAGATGGTGGTGGACGAGGGAGGGCGACGATTCAAATGCCTCGGCTACTGCAATTTTACTATAAGGTCGGTGCTGGAGGAGTGGGGGCGATGATTGAAGTACCACAGCTACTAAAATTTGGGTAAAGGAATTGATGAGGGGCGGGAGCACCCAAGATCACACATGGTCCAATAAGAATATGCGTGTATGATAATAAGGAAAAGCGGCGGAATCGCCGATTTTTGCAATGCTCAAGGTGGGTAGTTTGTTTTTAGATTTCTAGCTAGCTGGTCTATCGCACACGGTTCATCCTAATTTTCAGACGCAGACATGGAATTCAATCTGAATAAACTACCCGCCTTTAGATTGCGCAGGTGGTGATTTTACAGCACACTAGCATCGCACATGGTTAAGCTAGTACCTCCACCTTTGCTTGCGCTTGCGCAATCGTGGTGATTCACAGCGCACTTGCATCGCACATGGTTAAACCACTACCTCCACCCCTACTCGCGCTTGCACAGTCGTGGTGATTTCACAGCCCACTAGCATCGCACACGGCTAATCCACTACCTACACCCTTGATCGCGCTTGTGCAGGCATGGTGATTTTAGAGCGCACTTGCATCGCACACGATTAAGCTAGTACACCCGTGTCCGTTGAGCGTCATCCGAGTCTTTGCAGCAGAAAAAAACGCCAGAGAGGGTCAGAAAACAGCCACACTAGCATGTGGCCCAAATATATATGAGTAAAAAGGGTGGTCTGTGATGTTCAAAATTCCAATGCACAACTTTGACCGCGCGGGCCCATGGTTGGGCGCGTCGTCGAAGATCGATGAGAGGGGCCAGAAGTCAAGAACCACCTGGAAGTGGCCAAATATATGTAGGAATATAGGGTGTGATCTTTAAAACTTTAAATACACAATGCACAACTTTGGTGGCACCTGCCTCGCAAACCCGAAAGCACCCTTGGATATATCTATAATGACATAATGTCGTAGCTACCTAGCTAGGGTGCTTGACCCACCTCCCACTTCGTGTCGGCGGGGCGGATGCACGTAATGATACTTTGGTCATACATGCATGTCGCCATGACCTACCATAAGACGGACCAGTGAATCTATCGCTTGGTCAAACGACAACGGTTGTTGTCGATAAAAAATGGATAAAATATATATAAACCGCTTGGGCTAATAGATTGAACCATCATAAAAAATTGCACGAGCGGGACAACAAAACCAGCACCGCCTGCATGCGGCCCAAAATGATGTATGTTGGAAGGGGTGATGTGTATTTTCAATATAAAATAATGTACAATTTAGATGTGGTGCCTGCCTCTCGATACAGACAACAACCATGGAAGCCAGGTAATTAAGAACGAGATACACAGGGTATGGTGTCGGTCGAACCCACCAATCCGAGAGTGTGGGAGGGAATCTTGACAACGCAAGAGCTCGAACTATGGTTGAACGACATGTGACGGTGACCGTCCCGAACACGAACTAGGAGGTATCCATTCATGGCCAACACATACCCCTCTTTATCGGTCAAAGGATGATATATGTACACTCGGGGAGCCCACAGATATGCGTGTCATCACAAAAAACCGCACAAGGGAGACGTGGTCGATCAGAAGATCCCCTATACACTGCATGCGGCCCTAAAATATGTATGGGTGGTGTGTGATGTGTTCAAATCCCCAATGCACAACTTCGATGGGGGACCAACTACATTACAAACCGAACACCATACCCGACCCCAAGCCAGGTTCAATACGTACAATGTCAGTTCCCCAACTTCGAGGCAGGGGGGGTGTCGTCCAATGCATGCACTCAAACTTTATTTGGTCTAACATGGCACACATAGCAATAGGAAACCATCATGGCCAAACCCTTCTCGTATGTTGGGTCAAAGGGATAGATTGTGTGGACCCCCCTTATTGTCGGCAAGGATGACATATATAGACCTTGGGGAGCCCACAGATATGTGCGGCGTCTATAAACCGCATAAGGGAGACGTGCTCGATCAGAACACCCGGTCCCCTATACCCTACATGCGGCTCAAATAAAATGTATGGGTCTGGTGTGTGATTTGTTCAAATCCCGAAAGCACAACTTCGATGGGGCACCAACTACATCAGTAACATTACTAATTGAACATCGTACCCCCCAACCAGGTTAAAGACGTACGATGTCGGTTCTGCAACTTCGAGGCGGGTGGGGGGGTAGAGG
This sequence comes from Thinopyrum elongatum, assembly GCA_011799875.1. Lineage (NCBI taxonomy): Eukaryota > Viridiplantae > Streptophyta > Magnoliopsida > Poales > Poaceae > Thinopyrum > Thinopyrum elongatum. Next base: position 206,594,937 of record CM022300.1, on the reverse strand, counting down.
GTGTCGTCCAATGCATGTGCTGAAACTTGAGTTGCTCTAACATAGCACACAGAGAAAAGAGGAAACCCTTCTCATGCTTTGGGTCAAAGGGATAATTTGTGTGGGCCTACAGATGTCGATCATTCTTCGATTTTTTAGAACAAAAAATAACCAATAAAAAACATATTCTACAAATTAGCAAAACAAGGATCCCAAGGTTTATATATTCATCATGACAGGTCACTATAGAGACATTTAGATGATAAATGTCTATAATGACTGTATCATGGCGCTTTAATGAAGCTTGAGATATGCAACTTCCCACCGAGTCACCCATCCTTAGACTACTCCAGCCCCAGCACGCTTAACTTCTGCGTTCTATTCGACTAGGTTAGCGGATGGGAAGCCCCCCTTGCTGATAAGAATTGCCTCCTCGCCTTTAAGGCATTTCACGCTGGTCACCCTATGGGACCTACTCCCTACTATCACACACGTTTGTGCTTTTAGAAACTGTGTGCAATATTTACATGGCCGGTGTGTCCCCGCCTAGCCTTCGATGAGCACTGACACTGGCAGCGGGAAACCGATGGGAGAAGAGGCGGGAAACCGATGGGAGGAGTGGCGGGAAACGGTAGCGTGTTTGGATATATAACAACATTAATATGGAAAACTTAGTAGAGAAGGAAGCGTGAGCTAGCACGACGCATGCGCAGAGTGCTTACCCACGGGTGACACACGGTTGACCAGAACTGCTTTAAATATTTAGGGTTCATTTGGCCTTTTTTATACATTATAATTAAGTTTCATAAGCATTAATTTAATGTGCACAATTCAAATTAGTGCACCAAAATGGCTACAAAACTCATACATGTGTCCTTGGATGCATGATTAGGTCCCATGCAAAGAATGAGAATGAATTACAACTGTCTCGGCATCTGGCTCGGCCTCGGACATTAGAATCTCGGTTTTTAAATCCCCGTAAATCCAAAACTCACCCAAAAATCATGAAACTTGGCATGGTGTCACGACATGGCACATATATGTCGTGGAAAAAAAATTGTCCATTTTGGGTGAAGTTTTATTACAAGCCTCTTACAAACCAGAGCTTCTCTCAAGAAGCCTCGTGGTTCTGATAGGGAAACGTGTCCCCCTTGTGGGCGAAATGATAATCACTACCTCTTTTCGCCTTGTATTTTTTTCTACAGGCAACATGGAACAACAGAATATCCGTGCTGAAATTTAAAATTATTCAGGGTTTGTTTGGCCTTTTTATACATTAATTGAGTTTCCTAGGCATTTAATGTCCATAATTCAAATCTGAACTACAAATACATGCTCCAGTTCACCAAAATGGCTAGAAAATAATACATGTGTCCTTGGGTGCATGTTTAGGTCCCATGCAAGGAATGGGAATGAATTACAACCGTACCGGCGTCCTGGCTCATCCTCAAACATTTGGAATCTCGGTTTTTAAATCCCCGTAAATCCAAAACTCACCAGAAAGTCATGAAAGTTGGCATGCTGCCACGTCATGGCACATATATGTTGTGGTAAAAACATTGTCCAATTTGGGCCAAGCTTTATTACAAACCGGAGCCTCTCGCAAGAACCCTTGTGGTTTCGATAGGGAAACGTGTCCCCTTGTGGGCGAAATGATAATCGCTCCCTCTTCTAGCCTTGTATTTTCTTCTACACGCAACATGGAATAACGGGAGATTCGCGCTGAACTTTGAAATTATTCAGGGTTTGTTTGACCTTTTTTATGCATTAATTGAGTTTTCTAGGCATTTAATGTCCATAATTCAAATCCGAACTACAAATACATGCTCCAGTGCACCAAAATGGCTAGAAAAATCATACATGTGTCCTTGGGGTGCATGTTTAGGTCCCATGGAAGGAATAGGAATGAATTCAACTATCTCGGTGTCCTGGCTCAGCCTCAAACATTGCGAATCTCGGTTTTTAAATCTCTGTAAATCCAAAACTCACCAGAAAATGATGAAACTTGGCATGGTGTCATGACATGGCACATATATGTCGTGGTAAAAAATGTCCAATTTGGGCCAAGCTATATTACAAGCCTCTTACAAACCGAAGCTTCTCGTAACCCTCATGGTTTCGGTAGGGAAACATGCCCCTCTTGTGGGTGAAACGGTAAACGCTGCCTCTTCTCGCCTTGTATTTTGTTTTCTACAGGCAACATAGAATAACAGGAGTTTCGTGCTGAAATTTGAAACTGTTCAGGGTTTGTTTGGCCATTTTATATATTAATTGAGTTTTCTAGGCATTTAATGTAGTCCATAATTCAAATTTGAACTACAAGCACATGCTCCAGTGAAGCAAAATGGGTAGAAAATTGTACATGTGTCATTGGGTGCATGTTTAGGTCTCATTGAAGGAATGAAAATGAATTACAAACATCTCGTCGTCCTGAAACATTGAGAATCTCGGTTTTTAAATCCCAGTAAATCGAAAAACTCACCCGAAAAACATGAAACTTGGCATAGTTTCATGACATGGCACATATATGCCGTGGTAGAAAATCATCCAGTTTGAGACAAGGCGCACACATTAATAGCCAATGAAGTCCTTTTGAAACAAATAGCTGACACATTAATATTGCAAACGGTTGTATTATATGAACCGTGTGTGTTCCCGTAACCATTTAAGTGCGGCCACGCATCCCTCTTTTCTTATGGGATAGTACTACCTCGGTCCTCGTTCATTGGTCATCTTTGTATTTTGTGCCAAAATTTAACCATACTCGGTGGCGTGCTTGCAGCTATTTGATTAGACGGGACAAGCGCGAGAAGTCCGCCGTGCAGGCTCGACGGGATACATGCGAGCAGTCCGCCGCGCAGGCACGACGGGACGCGTGCGACCTGTCCACCTCACAGGCTCGACGGGACACGTGCGAGCAGCAAGGCCGCCCATGCTCACCGGGAAGCGAGCTCTTTGACCTCCATCCACCAGCCGTCCACCTCACTCACAAATTCTCCGTTAATGGCGGCCGAGCTCTTTGACGGAGGGTGTTTGCTTGTGATCCCATGGACCCGCTCAACGTTAGCATTTGCTTTGTTCATGTTTTCAACTCGTATTTCGGATAATCTAAAATGCCACATAGGGCAAAGGATAATACGGTGACAAATAAAATGGCAATGGATAATACCATGACAAATCTACAATGGCACGGATAATAATTGTCTTACATATTCTGGATAATTTAAAATGCCACATGCGGCAAAGCCTGGAAGACACGGGGGCAAGAGAAGAAGGAAATCATAGACAATGATCTGGGTCGCTACTGTCTCTACTCCTCGATGGATCGTCGGGCGACGACATCCTCCAGCTCCTTCTTCAATTCCTCATGACTTTGCTTGACAGCAGCCACAGATTCCTCCACCTCCTTCTCGCGCTTGATCCGGAGCTTCCTCAAGTCACCCATCAGTTCCTCGACAACCGCTTTCAGCGTCATCCCCGAGGCACTGTTCTGCTCATGCAGCTTCTTCCAGCTGGCGGCCTCCTTCTCCGTCTCGGCGAGTGCCTTGAGGAGCTTCGCATTGTCACCCATGAGTTTCTCGGTGAGGCCAGTCGCCTTCTCAACCAAGGCATCGCTAATCTCGAGCAGCTTCATCAAGCCGTCGACCAACTCCTGCTGCTTAATTAGGCCAGCGAGAATGTCGTTGTCGCTGGCCAAGGACTTTAGGAATGCCAGCTCGCCGTGATCGCCAACGCGGTGAGTGCGCTTGTGAGATCCCTCGCGTGCCAGTGAGAGCTCGTTTGAGGACTCCGTGGTGCGCCGGGACATCTCTGCTACGGCTGTCGCGTAGTGGCGGGACCTCTCTAGTGCTTCCGCGGCCTTGGTCTTTGCTCCCTGGTTATATGTCCACCCGAAACTCCTCCTACTGGTCATGGCGGAACGACTGACAGGAAAGACCTGTTTTGTGGGTGATGAGGAGAGGAACTGTGAAGTAATTTTTGAGTGGGTAGTTTTTATAGCCCGGTGCTAAGTGTGAACACTTTTAGGTTTGATCGGTGTGAACAGATTTGCAATTAACTATTGCGTTGTAATCTGGAATGTGACGAGAAACAAGGTCAAAATTTATTGATGGTTCTACTTCTGGGCTCGAAGCCCGTTTCTGTTGTCCTGGCTCATCGCAAACAGTTCTTATAGATCAAACGTATGCCACGCATCGGAAGCCTGAAACTGTCCCCGGACGGCGTACGTGGGCCCGCATTCTCGGATGTACGTGTACACGTGTCTGCCCACTATCACACACGGTCAAGATATCACCATCGTGTCTGATGGATGCGCCATCGCGCCTCCCACGGGGTGCCAGAAGGTTGACCAAAATTGCAAAATGCAGGTGTGATTGCTCGCCATTGAGGCGGCCGCGGCGCGCTCTGCTCGTCGTTGAGGTGGCCGCGGCGCGTTTTGCTCGCGTTCGTCCGTGCGTTTTGCTCGCCATTGAGGTGGCCGTGGCGCGCTCCGCTCTGGCATCCCTGCGCATGCTTTGCTCGCCGTTGAGGCAAATTTACAATTGCAATGGTTAATAATTGTCTTACATATTCATGATAATTTAAAGTGCCACATGCGGCAACGCCCAAAACACTCACGACCTACATATGCATACAATTATAATAAAAATATAGGCTAAAAGGCTGAGTTGGCGGCCTTCTGACGACGGTCTTCTCGGACTCCATGATCAGCATAGCACCCTTGCAGCCGTTCATTACAAGTGTCCCGACCCGCCTCCGCCTACGGAGCTGCTGGCGCTGGGAGGCTCTTGGGGCTGCTCGGCCTTTTCCAGAAGAGCTTGACAGCGTGCAATCGCGCGCATGACATCTCTGCGGAACCGCTCCATTTCCATGTCTCTGGCCTGGTAGCAAATTCCGTCTATCACTTGCATCCTCAAGATACCATGTTGGCGATGTTCTACTTCGTCAGGGACGTCAACTCCACCAAGGATGCGCTCGAGCCTGGCCACCACATCGTCGGGATTGAGGTTGACATGGCCGCCACTAGCAATGATGAAGCCGCAGGCCGGCTGTCTCTTAACTAAATCGCAGAGGTCCTCTGCCCATTCCTTGCCGGGTATCAGGCTCTTGATGAGCACTGGTGACAGCGGCTCTTCAGGTGGGTCGTGATCATGCCGCCGAGCAGCTCTGGATCTTTTGCATGGTGGATGGCAAACTGCTCATCACACTTCCTCTGCAATATGTCGATTGTACGCCCAAGGACTATCACGCCAATATCGTTGCCGATGGGCCATGGTGCCTGCACCGGCCGATGAAGCTCTTGCTCCCCGACCTGCTTCGGCTCGTTCTCCTCGCTGAAGATGTAATGCCGGTAGGGGTCGACGTCAAAGCTTTGGTCGTTGCCTGGCATGCTTGGAATAACTAATGGTAGATGGGTGAGGACTAGATCTGCGCACAGTGTCGCGATGGTGCGTTGCCGCCTGGGTTATATGTAGCAAGCCATTAGCTCATAGCAGGAAACCGATGAGGGAAGAGGCGAGGATTTTACAATTCACCCATGTGGAGCGCGCGAAGCATTCGCTGGAGCGCGGAAGCCTTCCTTGGAGCGCGGGAAGACCAAGTGGAGCACACAATCCGAATACCGTATGTGGTGTCATGTGTTATCTATCACACACGTGTTAACATAAGGAAACGTATGTGTAACTTACTAATCATCGCACACGAGTACTCGTAGACGCATCGTGTGTGATACTCCTAGCCACCGCATGCAACTAGTTTGCATTTTCAAAGTTTTTTGTACACACAGAATCGCACACGAATTAACTATAGTAACCGTCTGTGTTATAATTTCTCATCACAAACAATTCATCCGAGTGGGCTGTTTGCTGCGTATCACACACATCTTGTTTACACGAATCATTTGTGTTCTTTTGCCTCATCGCAAATAGTTCATCTATGTGAACTGTATGCCGCATATCACATACATCTTGTTAAGTTTAACTGTTTCTGTTGTGTTCCCTAATCGAAAATAGTTTGTCCGAGTGAACCATATGCCATATATCACGCACACCTTGATCTGGCTAACCGTTTCTGTTGCATTCCCTAATAGCAAACAGTTCATCGGAGCGAACTGTATGTCGTATATTGCACACACCTTGGTATGGCTGCCCGTTTCTGTTGTTCTGTCTCATCGCAAACAGTTCTTATGGATCAACCGTATGCCCTGCATCGCACACGCAACTAAAATCTGAACCATGTTTGATGTATCCTTCATCGCAAACATTTTGCATCTTTTTTGATGGTTTTGTACATCACCGTTTGCGATTAATGCATCACACATAGTTTCATCAAAGGGTCTCTGATTGTAGTGTCTCGTTAGCAGCATCCTGCAGTAGTGATAGGGTCTCCGCTTGAGGTAGTAGCCATGTCTCACATGTGGAAAGTGGTAGTTCGGAGAGGAGCGAGTTCACCTTAGTTTCAATAGCCTTTGCTCTAGCTCTAGTCATTGGTCCATGTGGTATCATGGGAGACGAAGGTAGGTCCTTGAGGATAACCGTAGCATGCTCCGCATCACTTAGCCATAAAAATCTGAGGATAACGAGAGTAGTGGTCAAGAAAATAGAGTAAATCCCAGCCAGCAATGGAGTCTACAATCTGATCAATGCATGGCAAAGGAAAAGAGTCTTTTGGACAAGCTTTTATTGATATAAGTATAGTCAATACAAAGCCTCCATTTTCCATTTTCTTTGCGCACTACAACTGGCCAACCATGTTGGATGTAGCACTCCTCTGACCAAGCCTGCCGCTTCTAGCTTCCTGATTTCTTTGATAATGAACTCTTGCCGCTCCAAGGATTGCTTCCTGACCTTCTTCTTGACGGGTCTTGCATGAGGAAAGACGGTAAGGTGGTGCTCAATTACCTCCCTGGGAACACTAGGGATGTCCGATGGTTGGCATGCAAACACATTGACATTCGCCCACAGGAATGCAACAAGCGCGCTTTCCTATTTGCTCTCAAGGGTGGCACTTATGGTGAAAGTGCCTCCCGTTCCATCCTCCTTTGTAGCCATATTCTTAATAGCAGGTGCAAATGCCTTGGCCTTCTTGCTCTTGCCGGCAGAGCTCTTTGGTATGTCCTCAACAGGTACGCATCACTCTGAGGAGGTGTGCTTGCCATAGTCCTCGTCAGAGGTCTTGCCGGTCTTCTTGTTCTTCTTCTCCCCCTGGGAGCTTTGTTGACTTGAGCAAGTGCCTTGCCGGCAGATGCTGCAACTGCTTCCCGGTAGAGCTTGTCGGCGCAGATGACTGCGTCTTTCTTGTCGGAGTTGATGCTAATGACGCTCATCGGCACTGGCACCTTCAGAGTGTTGTAGGCGTAGTGGGCCGCCCCAATGAATTTGGCCAGAGCTGGGCGGCCAAGAATTCCATTGTACAGCAGAGGTATTTTGACATCATATAAGACAAACTTCTCTGTCCTGTAGTTCAGCTCACTGCCAAACATCACCGGCAATGTGATTTTCCCATTGGGCTGGCTCCTTCCTGGATTGATCCCTTGGAATGTTCCCGTTTGCTTGAGATCTTCATCAGGAATCTACAACATCTTGATCAAATCTGGTGAGATCGAGTTCAAGCTGGCCCCATAGTCAACCAGCATTTTCGTCACCTTGAGGTTGCGAATTGTTGGTGAAACCAACAACGGCAAACACCTGACTGCAATTGTGCGATCAGGGTGGTCCTTGGCGTCGAAAATGATGGGCGTGTTGGACCACTTGAGTGGCTTCTGTGCCTCGATTGCTGGCTATGCAGCATTGGTCTCATGTGCCCACTGCTTGAGTTGGCGGTGAGAGGAGTGCAAAGATGCACCTCCATCAATGCACATGGCCTTTGTTGCCTCCTAGAACTCTTGTTCGCTGGACTCCTCTTCATCCTCCCATCATCTTCATCATCCTCCTTCTTGTCACGGCCCCGAGCAGGCTTCTCCTTCAGCTGCTTGGCCTTCTCGCGGCGACCTCCACGGCCACCATGCTTCTTGCCAGACCCGCCAGCACCATCCTGGCCCTTCTCCTTGTCGCGCTTCTCGTATTCAGCTTTCTTCTTCTCGGCAAGCTGATCAACTTGCCGGCACTCCTGGAGATCGTGGCCCTTGGTGCGGTGGACATTGTTGTATGGCCCATCAGTCTTTTCGCCTGCCGCAGCCTCATGACCACAAGTGCAGCCAGCAACCTCCTTGCCAGTGCTCTCGGTCTTGGGCTTCTTGCCAGCATTTGTGTTGCCAGAGCCCTCGACGGCCATCACTACCTTGCCTTTGCGATTCTTGTTGCGCTTGCGGCCCTTCTTCTTCAGGGTTGATGCGTCGTCGTCTTCGAAGTCGACCTCTACACCAGCATCTTCCCCAGGAAGTCGCCTCCCCTCTTCACCCCGTGCGCGCTTGTTAGCCAGAGCATATAGCTCGGTGATGTCGCACACCTTGTTGATGCTCAACTCGTCGTGCATCTTTTGATTGCACATGTTCTTATGGAACGAGGCAATGACTGCAGCAGGGTGTACATCTAGGATGTTGCGGTGCACATGGCTGAATCTCTAGATATACTTGCGGAGGGACTCACCATCCCTTTGCAGAATGACGTGTAAATCACTGGGCTGCCCTGGAAATTTGTGGCCTCCATGAAAGGCGCCGACAAACTGATGACAGAGATCTACCAAGGATGAAATTGAGCCCTCCTGCAAGTTCATCAGCCAAGATCTTATGTTGGGTTTGAGAACTAACGAAAAATAGCTGGCGAGAACCTTGTCGTCTTGTCCCCGGCAGCCTGCACTGCTATGGTGTAGATGCTAACAAACTCTGATGGGTTGAGCTTGCCGTCGTACTTGTCCGGCAGCTCGATTTTAAAGGTCTGGAAAGAGGGCCATTGGACTTGCCGCACCTCACGGGTGAATGCTGGGCAGCCTACCTCATAAGGCAGACACCCAGGGTACCCTAGCGCAGGCTCATCAACAATCGGTCCAGATCACTCGGCTGATTGATGCCGCGCTTCCTAGCGCCGCTTGATGGTGGTTCGAGCGTCTTCAACGCGCGCGGTCCCGAATGACTTGGCGTTGGTCTTAAAGGCCCCGCGGATAAGACGATGCCATATACATGTCATCATGGGCGTCGACCCACAGGCTCTGTTGCTGCTATCATGGAGGTGATTGCATCGTACGTGCACCGCCTCCGGTCTGCTCGCCCGCTGCTGGTGTGATGGTCCCTCTTGCTGGGGCTTGTCCTTGTTGGCAAAGCTGAGAAGGCTCTGAATGGCAGCCCTCCACTCCTCCATATTCTCCGCTGCAGGAGGGAAGTCCAGCAGCAGCTAGGCTCATGCCAGGGCCTCGGCGCAAAGAACGAGCGGAGCTCTTACTTCTTACAGAGCTAGAAGGAACTTAGTCTCGCTCCTATAGCCATGGCCGATTTTCGCGTAGGCTGGCATGGAAGTCAGACCTGCACATCTTGGGAATGATGCATGGGGTTCTTGCCATGGCGGTGTCCAGAGCCGCCGAGGTCATGATGTTGCTCGTCACGCACGACCAATGATGGTTGTGGCATGTGCGCCGGCGTGGGTGTCTTGGACATCGCCGCACCGTCCATGGAGTTCACCGCACCGCCCATGGGCTTCGCAACTCCATCCTTGGACTTGGCGGTAGGCAGGTTGTTGTTCACCCTGCTTCGGACACTATCGCTTGTCTGGCTCAGATCGCTAGAGCATCGTGGAAGCTGCTCGCCGCTTTCGCCACCTCCGCTGCCGTTCGTAGGCGTCAGTGTCGGAAGCTTGGATGTAGATGGAGCGCCCGTCGTTGCGTTCTTCTTGGGTGCCATGGGTGGTGAAGACGATGTTGATGAAGCTGAATCAGGTTCGCACAGGTGATCCCCGTACCTGGTGCGCCAAAGATGTCGTGTGGGCAACGATCTATGGGATCGGCAACGACCCCTTTGCGGTTCAGCTGTGGGGATCCACGCGCACAAAGAGCAGAATCAAGAGACCACACAAGCGTTTACCCAGGTTCGGGCCACCGTGAGGTGTAAAACCCTACTCCTGCTCTGGATGTGTTTCAGCCTAAGTTACAAGGAGCGCAACTTGCTGGCAGGATGCGTGGGAAGTGTGGCTACACATGTAAGTGAGCAAAGAGTCGAACTTTGTAAAGGTAGCCATGGGCCTCCTTTTATAGATGAAGGGCCGGGGTCACCACAATGGCAAAACAGTCATTACATAAGGTAAATAGTGCCTACAGTGCCAAATACCTAACTCCGACGGGTTAGGACAAACGCATTAAATGCGCCTTGAGGTGTCGTGCTGGGGACGTCTTCTAGCAAGGATCGCCTCTCCTTCTGTGCCGTTCGCCCATCTACCTTCTATTTCCTTGCCACGCCTTTGGGACGGGTGGCAATAAAGTTATCTCTTCAGCGGTGAGCTAACACGTGACCAAACAAGCCTCACCTAACTACCAGCTTGCTCGACGCCTATTTCACAAGCGGCGGGCTGGTCACTGAGGTGGAGCGGTGTCAAGATATTGGGAGCTTGCCGGTATGTAACTTGCCGGCAACCAGGTACTTGATGTTCAGCACCAACTTAGTACTTCTCAATCACCTGCCTGGAGGTCTTCTTCATGGTTTTATCAGCCACGTCTTGAATCTTGTTTGGAGCTTTCCTCTGGCAATCCCTGCCATCGAGAAGTCTACTACCGCGTGGATCTTCTAATTCCACACGTTCAGCTCCACCTCCATCTGCTTCAGCCGCCAACTCGAACCGAGATACAAGAAAACAGGCACCACCACGGTCCGCCAAGAGCACCCTTCCGGCCCCGCACATAGCTCTTCTTCATTCATGGCATCAACAGGGTAAACACATGATGTTATATGTCATTGTTGGAATGGTAGAGATCACTATGCGAGTCAATGCCCATCTAACTGTGTGATGATTGTTACTGAGGATGGTAGGTATGAGCCCGCTAGTGATTACGGTGAGGAGACTTTGGCTCTTATTCCGAGTGATGAACAAGGTGGCGATGACTCTGAACAAAAGATACAATACATGGCTGCTGAAGATGCTGACAGGTATAAAAGTTTAGTTGCTCAGCGTGTTTTGAGTGTGCAGGTAACATAGGCTAAGCAAAATCGGAGGCACAATTCATTCCATACAAAGGGAGTTGTGAAGTAACATTTTGTTCGCGTCATCATTGATGTAGGGAGTTGCAACAACTTAGCTAGCATGGAGATGGTGGAGAAGCTGTCGATCTTGGACTACAAAGTCTCCACATGTGTTTGCCCTATTGATGAAGTTTGACCTGCAGAAAAGTTATTCCGTGCGAAGGCCGGTCGATCCTAGACTACATGCTCAGCTTTGCAAGCAAGATGGAATAAATGAGTGATATTGTTATACTCCTTATACCATAAGATAGTTTGAATTTCTCTATTTAACCCACCCATGAAACATGCAAGCATAGCTTAATTATCCTCAACAATAACACATCTAATCATTCTAGTTTGTAATTCCTCATAATATTCCTCTACGGATTTTTCCTTGTCTTAAACGCTGCAATTTTTGAAGTAATTCATGTTGATAATATGGTGGAACCCAAAGAGTACGCATAGCATTTTTCAAGGCAGCCCAAGTAGGTGGTATATTATCATGATACAATCAATAATGTTCAGACCACCAAACAGAAGCAAAACTAGTGGATTCGCACACAACAACACCAACACGTCTATCCTCAGGATGTTGTAAGCATGTAAAACATTGTTCAGTTTCCAACTCCCAAGTAAGATATACACCACGAATGTATCTACCCTCAAATGGTGGAATATTCAATTTCTGTTTAGGGATATGGTCATTATCTCATACCTGAGGTGGTGGTGCAACCCTACCATTGCGATTGTAGGCGTGTGGATAACCTAGTGCGTGTGGTGGTTGCACATAGTTCTGATTTCGATTGACCACATCCTCGTAATCACCCTCGTAATCGTGGTACTCATTGACAGTAGCAGCATGAGGCACAGAAGCATCAACAGTTGTAGCAGCGGCACCAGAATGTTGGCATTGCTTAACAGGAACACGCTTCGCTCGTCCCACTTGATCGAAGCGACGTGGTTGTTTGTAGGTGGTGGTGGTAGATGCGCAAGCACTTCATTGAACTTGGCATCCAGCAAGGTGAGAATCATCTTCTCAACGCCATCTATCCTCTCTCCACCGCCTTTCCAAAGCTGCTCATCACGTCTTGCACCTGTTCACCCAACATTTGTTGAAATTTATCATGTATTTCCTCCTTTGTCATGTTCTCCCAGTCCAGCTCATTCGCTTGTGATCCACTCATTGCTAGCAGCAATAGAAACACACAAGAATATGTCCTACAGACTACTAAAAGGATGTGGTGTCATGGAAAGTTACATATCCATCAAGCGAATCACAAATTCTTACTCGTTCTTACCAAGCCACAGGCGGTGACCGGCAGCCGATGTAGTCAAACTCTCAAAGCTTGGAAAGAGCGATTGCTAGGTAGTGTCAAATGCACGACGTAGATGTATGTGGTGTGAACATATCTATAATTTTTGATTGTTCCATGCTATTATAGTATCAATCTTGGATGTTTTATATGCAATTATATATCATTTTTTGGGACTAACCTATTAACCCAGTGCCAAGTGCAAGTTGCTGTTTTTTTGCCTGTATTTGGTTTTGCAGGAAATCAATACCAAAAGCAGTCCAAATGCCACGAAACTTTTTGATGATTTTTTTCTAGACAAGAGAGACCCTAGAAGCTTCGGGAGGAGACCAGAAGGCAAATGAGTAGACAAAAGGCACTAGGGCACGCCCTGGGGCTGGGGCACACCCTAGTACCTTGTGGGTCCCTCGGGGCTCCGTCTGACCTAATTCCAGCTCTATAAATTCTCCAAAATCGGGAAACCAACAGAGAGCCACCCAAAATACTTTTTCCGCCACCGCAAGTTTCTGTTCTTCCGTGATCCCATCTGGAGGCCTTTTCTGGTACTCTGCTGGAAAGGGAATCGATCACGGAGGGCTCCTACATCAACCTTGCTACCCTTCCGATGTTGCGTGAGTAGTTTACCATAGACCTACGGGTCCATAGCTAGTAGCTAGATGTCTCCTTCTCTCTAGTTGATCTTGAATACAATGTTCTCCTCGATGTTCTTTGAGATCTATTCGATGTAATCTTCTTTTGCGGTGTGTTTGTTGGGATCCAATGAATTGTGGGTTTATGATTAGATTATTCATGTGAAATATTTGAGTCTTTTCTGAATTCTTATATGCATGATTGTTATAGCTTTGTATTTCTCTCCGATCTATCCGTTTGGTTTGGCCAACTAGATTGATTTATCTTACAATGGAAGAGGTGCTTTGTGATGGGTTAGATCTTGCGGTGCTCAATCCCAGTGACAGAAAGAGACATGACACATATTTGTATCATTGCCATTAAGGATAAAAAGATTGGGTTTATTCATATTGATTTGGTTTACTTTGTCTACATCATGTCATCTTGCTTAAGGCATTACTCCGTTCTTTATGAACTTAATACTCTAGATGCATGCTGGATAGCGGTCGATGTGTGGAGTAATAGTAGTAGATGCAGGCAGGAGTCGGTCTACTTGTGTCGGACGTGATGCCTATATACATGATCATTGCCTTGAATATCATCGTAACTATGCAATGTGAGAGGTGCTTTGTAATGGGTTCAATCTTGAGGTGATCTATATCCCAGTGACAGAATGGGACAAGACAAGTATTTGGATTGTTGCCATTAAGGGGAAAACAACGGGGTTTATTCATATTGATTGGATTTACTTTGTCTACATCATGTCATCTTGCTTAATGCGTTACTCCATTTCTTATGAACTTAAAATACTCTAGATGCATGCTGGATAGCGGTCGATGGGTGTAGTAATATTAGTAGATGCAGGTAGGAGTCGGTCTACTTGTCTCGGACATGATGCCTATATACATGATCATTGCCTTGAATATCATTATAACTATACACTTTTCTATCAATTGCCAAACAGTAATTTGTTTACCCACCATATGCTTTTTTGTTCGAGAGAGAAGCCTCTACTGAAAACTATGGCCCCCAGGTCTACCTTTATCATATATCAAAAATCCAAAAATACCTTACTGCAAGTTATTTTTACCATTCTTTTTTGTGTGTTTTATATTATCTATCTATCACTATTAGATATGATCCTTGCAAATAACCGCTGAGGGGATTGACAACCCCCTTGATCGCGTTGGGTGCAACTATTTGCTCTTTTGTGTGTAGTTTCTGTTCATGAGGTTTCGCGTGCTTCTCCTACTGGATTGATAACCTTGGTTCTTAACTGAGGGAAATACTTATCTCTACTGTACTGCATCATCCTCTGCTCTTCAGGGAAATCCCAACGCAGCTCACAAGTACCAGGAAGAAATTCTGGCGCCGATGTCCAGGAGACACCACCAAAACCTATCAAGTACCTTCGCATAAACTATCATGTACTTGCATTTACTTTCCTTTGCAAATTGCCTCTCATTTTCATCTCCCCCACTTCTAAAACATTTTTACAAAAACACAAAAATATTTTTGTTTGCTTTTTGCTTGCTTTATCGCGACATCTCAAGAAATACAAAGTCGTGTGACTTTTACAATACTAATAATAATGATTTTATTAGTACTCCAATTGCTCCTCCCGCGACTAGTGCGGGGTCATGTAATATTACTGTCGCTTTGCTAAATCTTGTTATGAAAGTACGATTTTGTGGTAGTCCTAATGAAGATGCTACATCCCATCTTAATACTTTTGTTGAATTGTGTGATATGAAACAGAAAAAAGATGTGGATAATGATATTGTCAAATTGGAATTATTTCTGTTCTCACTACGAGATCATGCTAAAACTTGGTTTTCATCCTTGCCATGAAATAGTATTGATTCTTGGGATAAGTGTAAGGACGCTTTTATTGCCAAGTATTTTCCTCCCGCAAAAAATATTTCTCTCAGAAATCAAATCATGAATTTTAAGCAACTTGAGCATGAACATGTTGCACAATCTTGGGAGAGAATGAAATTAATGATAAGAAATTGTCCCACTCATGGTTTAAGCTTGTGGATGATCATACAATTTTTTTATGCGGGATTGAACTTTGTTTCTAGAAATATTTTAGATTCTACCGCGGGGGGTACCTTTATGGAAATCACATTAGAAGAATCTACAAACTCCTTGATAATATTATGGCAAGTTATTCAGGATGGAATACTGAAAGAACTCCAACTAGTAAAAAGGTGAATTATGTTGAAGAAATTAATACTTTGAGTGATAAAATGGATGCACTTATGAAAATGGTTGCTAGTAAGAGTGCTCATATTGATCCTAATGATGTGCCATTGTCTACTTTGATTGAGAAAAATAATGATTCCGTTGATGTGAATGTTGTCTCTCGAAATAATTTCAATAGTAATGCTTATAGGGGTAATTTTACTCCTAGTCCATTTCCTGGGAATTCCTCTAATAATTATGGCAATTCCTATGGTAATTCTTATAATAATAATAACAATAATAATAATAATAATAATAATAATAATAATAATAATAATAATAATAATAATAATAATAGGATGCCCTCTGATCTTAAAAGTGATATTAAAGAATTTATTAATTCTCAAAAGATTTTCAATACTATGATAGAGGAAAAATTGAATAAAGTTGATGATATGGCTAGGAACATGGATAGAATTGCTTATGATGTGGAAAATCTCAAATCTAAAATTTTGCCACCCAAGCTTGATATTAGTGAGTCCATTAAATCTATCTATGTCTCCATTAATGAAAGTTAAGAAAGAACCGCTAGATTAAGAGCTATGCGAGAATTCTTAGAAAAAGCGATTCCACCCGGTTTTTTTCGTAATCATGATGAAGATATTAAAATAATTGATGTCTCACCCATTGAATCTTTATTTAGCAATATAAAAATTGATGAAAAGGGGACTGAAGATGAGTCAACTTTAGCTAGACGGCGTCCCAATTGTTCGGAGGGTGATGATCTTAATGAAAAAACTGAGAAAAGTGGTTTGGAGAGGTCAAAACTTTAAATAGTGATGTGCCCACTACTTTGGATTTCAAGGATTTTAACTATGATAGTTGTTCTTTAACTGAGTGTATTTCCTTGTTCCAATCCATGATAAGTTCACCCAATGATTATGAACAAAATAAAGCTTTTACTAAACATATCGTAGAAGCTATGATGAAAGCTTTAGAAGAAAAGCTAGAATTGGAGGTTTCAATACCTAGGATATATACGATGAATGGGAACCTTCTGTTAAAATAAAGATTAAAAAATATGAGCGCAATGCTTTATGTGATTTGGGTGCAAGCATTTCCACAATACCAAAATCTTTATGTGATGTGCTAGGCCTTCATGATTTGGATGAATGTTCTCTTAATTTACACTTACAGATTCCACTATTCAGAATCCTTTGGGTAGAATAAATGATGTTCTTATTCTTGCAAATAGAAATTATGTGCCCGTTGATTTCATTGTGCTTGATTTGATTGCAATTCGTCTTGTCCTATAATACTTGCTAGGCCTTTCCTACGTACCATAGGTGCTATTATTGATATGAAAGAAGGTAATATAAGATTCCAATTTCCATTAAATAAAGGAATGGAACACTTCCCTAGAAAGATAATTAATCCACCATATGAATCTATTATGAGGGCCACCTATGGAATTAATTCGAAGGATGACAACACTTGAAACTATGCATTACGCCTAGCTAGGGGCATATAAAAATAGTGCTTGTTATGAGGCAACCCAATAGTTATCTTTTTTTTCATGGTTCTTTTCTGTTTTTTGTGTGCACACAAATTATGCTACTATTATGGTTGTGTTTTTATGTTTAAATTAGTGTTTGTGCCAAGTAAAGCCTTTGGGATGGTTTGGTTGATAGTTGACTTGATTCTGTGAAAAAACAGAAACTTTTGCGCCCAGTAGCAGAATTGTTTAAATTCACTAGAACGTGATAATATTCTGAATGTTTTGCACATGACTGATGTACAAATTGCCCATGCTGTCTAATTTTTTAGATTTTTTGGAGTTACAGAAGTATTGCGTCTGTCCAGATCATTACAGACTATTCTTTTTTTGATAGATTCTGTTTTGGTCGCATTGTTTTCTTGTTTTAATGAATCTATGGATTTATCGGGGGGTATAAGTCATGGTGAAGTTAGAATATAGTAGGTATTATGCAATAATAAATATGAATGGGTTTACAACAGTTCCTAAAGTTTATGATTGGCTTCTTATACTAACGGATCTCATGAGTTTTCTGTTGAGTTTTGTGTGCTGAAGTTTTCAAGTTTTAAGTGAGATCGTGATGGATGATGGAATAAGGAGTGGCAAGACCCTAAGGTTGGGGATTCCCAAGGCAACCCAAGGTAATATTCAAGGACACCCAAGACTCTAAGCTTGGGGATGCCCCAGATGGCTTCCCCTCTTTCTTCTACCAACCATCGGTAAATTACTTGAAGCTATATTTTTATTCATCACATGATATGAGTTTTGCTTGGAGCGTCATGTATTATATGAGTCTTTGCTTTGTTTTCTTTTTAGTTTGCCACAATCATCTTTGCTGGACACACCTGTCGATGTATTAAACATGGGTGTTTCCTACCCTAACTTATGCACAGACAAGTAGCAGCTCCCCCGCCAAACGCCAAATCTCAAAGCAGATTCCCAAGTCAAAGAAACAACCCCTTTGAAGATCAAGGAGCGCATCAAGAAGACCAAGAAACAAGACAAGCATCAAAGAAAAGCACTGGAACAACCTTCACCGGCAAGATCGAGCAGGCAAGACAAAGACCAGTCAAGCCCCATGGCGAGCAGATCCCCGGCAACTACCAGCGCTCCATCTCACCAGCCAGCTGGTCGCTGATCAGTGAGGTGTCGAGCCCACAGGAAGCAAGGTGGAGTTCGCTGGCACATGTTGGCATGCTAGAGAGAAGATTACCTTTATCGACACCCGTCAAATAGCATGTCATGGTAATAGGAGTTAGCTGGGCAAGCGGTGTTGCATTCTTGCCGAGGCTTCCCCTCCTCGTGACACCTAGCGATGCATTAAATGCACTTTGTCCTAACTAGCAGAGTTAGGTATGATAGCACTGTTTGCTGTCTAATCACAATGTATTTACCTTTTTGCCACTATGGTAACCCTTTGAGCTATAAAAGGAGGGCCAGGGCAACCGATACAGGCGTTCGAACCCGTTCTAACCCCACGCACATTTGCTCATGTAGCTACCTTCTCCTAGTGCCTTCCCGGGGGAGAGAGCTCCATGTACTTGTGCTCCACATTTCAATAGACCAAAAGCAGGAGTAGGGTGTTACACCTCAAAGGTGGCCCGAACCTGGGTAAACGACCCTCGCGCTCTCTACTATCCTGCTCTTTGCGCTTTGTGCAATCCGTTCGCCGAGCCACAAAGGGGCTTTTTAGTCCCGCAGATCGTCGTTCCACACCAACATCTTCGGCGCGTCCGGCAGGGGGATCACCAGCTTGAACCTGGCTAGCAGAGAACGCGTTGATTTCATTGAGCTTCATCATCACCTCCGCCATCCATGGCGCCCAAGAAGAAGGGCCACATGACGACGAAGCCTTCCACGTCCAAGCCTCCTCCACATGAGTATGTGGGCGGTGCAGGCGGTGCCCTCGCCCCGGACGGTGCGGACATCGCAGTAGGCACGACCGACGCAGGTGGCTCGGTCGCCGTGCCTGCTGCGACAGGAGAAGGTAGTAGAGGCGCTGGAGATGGTCATCTTCCACGACCCTCCGGCGGAGACAGCAACAATGGCATAGGTGGCACGGGCACGCAGCTCCCACCTCCTCCGCGCGCCGGCGAGCGCAGCCATCGGAGCAACACAGCCCGGTCGGGCGTGAGCTGAGATCCTCCTGCTACGGTGACTACGACGGCAGCGGCGAGGGAGATGACGTCAGGGCACACGCCGCGCCCATCACGGGATGGCCGCGACATGACTCCGAGCGGCGTTGCTGATCATTCGCAGTAGCGCCCACACGGCAAATCACATGCAGATCAAGCGCAAGATCCTCAAGCGCCGCCTCCGCCACGCCAACCTGCTACTGCCCTCGCAGTACAGCGAAGAGATCACAACGGCGGTCCTGCTGGCTCTGCCAGGAGTCGAGCGGCGTCGCGGTCTTCACTCTCTAACATCACTTTGACGGCAACAGAGGCGATGGAGTAGGCCCAGATGCTATTGAAGTTCCCTCCAACAGCTGATAAGATGGACGAGTGGGTGACCACCATTCAGAGTTTGATCGGGTTTGCGAAGGCTAACAAACCCCAGCTAGCGGAGCCCTCACGACGCCCTCAAACTGCACCAGTAGCTCGGACCGATGGCCATGTTGTAGGTGGTGCACCAACGATGCAGTCACCTCCACGGCATTCACCTCGACAACAACCTCAGCAATCGCCGCGGACCTGGCGAGCTGCCTTGCCTGATGATGTGTCCATGGCTTCTTCAGATCGACAAATGCAGCAAGATCAGTGGTGATATCTGTTGGATAGGCAAGCCGAAGAAGCACGTACCACCATTCAATGGCGCCGGGAGGTGTGCCGTCAGTCTGACGAGCGCAACGGTCCAGTTGTCGATGCTCCAGCACTCGTTGTTGGCGGGTACCTACCTTACGTGGTTGGGTGCCCTGCTTTCACACGTGAGCTGCGGCAAGTCCGTTGGCTGTCCGTTCGGGCATTCAAACCTGAGGTGCCGGAGAAGTATGATGGCAAGCTCAACCCGGCAGAGTTCCTAGGCATATACACGATTGCTGTGCAAGCCACCAGGGGAAGAGATGAAAAGATTCTCACCAACTATTTCCCATTGGTACTCAAACCCAATGTGATATCTTGGTTGATGAATTTGCCGGAGAATTATATTTCCTCGTGGTCAGATCTATGCAATGAATTTGTTGGTGCCTTCACCGGGGGCCAGGAAGGACCTGGGCAGCCCAGTAATTTGCAAGTGCTACCACAGAGAGAGGGAGAAGATCAACGCAAATACATCCAGAGATTCAGCCGTGTGCATCACAACATACCAAACGTGCACCCTGCTGCTGTGATTGCCATGTTTCACACGAATGTGCGCAATCGCAAGATGTAGGAGAAGATGAACATATGGGTACCGAAGACCGTCAACGAGCTCTGACATTGGCGTACAAGTGTGCACGCGCTGAAGAAGGAAGAAGGCTTCCTGGGGAAGAGGCTGGCGTCGAAGTCGATTCTGAGGACGATGATGCTGCCGCTCCGAAGAAGAAAGGCCGAAGGCACAATAAGAAGCGCAAGGGCAAGTCAGTCATGGCCGTAGAAGGGTCCGGCAATTCTAGCCTCGCCAAGAAAACCAATACGGAGAGCTCCGGCAAGGAAGCTTCCACGTGCACTGATTGCCAGTTAGCTGCGGTGGGCGAGAAGGCCGGCAAGTCTGACGGGATGTACTGCAAGATTCACCGTACCAAGGGCCACGACCTCCAAGAGTGTCGTCAAGTCGAGCAGCTGGTCGAGAAATAGAAGGCTGAATATGAGAAGTGGGACATGGAGAAGGGCCAGGATGGTACGGTGGGTCCAGTAAGAAGGGTCGCGGCGGCCGAGGAGGACGCTGCGACAAAACCAATCAGCAGAAAGAGAAGCCTGCCAGGGGCAGAGAGAAAAAAGAAGGAGATGAAGAGAGTGAAGACGAGGATGACAACGAATCCAGTGAGCATGAGTTCCAGAAGGCGACGGAAGCCATGTGCATTGACGGGGGTGCATCTTTGCATTCCTCTCACCGCCAACTTAAACAGTGGCAATGCTAGTTGACGGTGGGGCTGGCTTGAACTTGATCTCTCCTGAAGTGATCGAGAGGCTGCACATCCCTGAGGAAGAGCTCAAGAAAACCGGGACATTCCAAGGAATTAACCCGGGAAGGAGCCAGCCTAAGGGGAAAATCACGTTGCCGGTGACGTTTGGCGAGGAACTGAACTACACAACCGAGAAGATCGTGTTCGATGTTGTCAAGATCCCCTTGCCACTTAATGGAATTCTTGGCCGCCCGGCACTAGCCAAGTTCATGGCATCATCTCATTATGCCTACAACACGCCGAAGATGACAGGGCCTATGGGTGTCATCTCCATCAGCTCTGAGAAGAAAGATGCAGTCATGTGTTGACAAGCTTTACAGAGAAGTGGTTGCAGCAGAAACCATTAAGGATACAGCTCCTGCCAAAGGAAAGAAGAGTAAGAAGCCCGGTAAGACATCTAGCAAGAATTCCGGGAAGCGCACCTCTTCGGAGTGCTACGCACCTATTGAAGACTTGCTGGAGAGCTCTGCCGGCAAGAGGTCCAAAGCTACCCCACCGGCAACAAAGGAGATGTCTGCAAAGGAGGACGGCACTGGTGGTGCCTTCACCATCAATGCCACTCTTGATAGTAAATAGGAAAGCATGCTCATTGCCCTCCTACGGGCGAATGTAGATGTGTTTGCATGGCAACCATCTGACATCCCCGGTGTTCCTAGGGAGGTAATTGAGCACCACCTTGCTGTCTGTCCTCATGCTCAACCCGTCAAGCACAAGATCAGGAAGCAAGCTTTGGAATGCCAACTGTTTATTGCAGAAGAAATCAAGAAACTTGAAGCGGCAGGTCTGTTCAGGGGAGTTCTACATCCAACTTGGTTGGCAAATCTAGTGCTAGTGCGCAAGACGAATGGGAAATGGAGACTTTGAATTGACTACACTGATCTCAATAAGGCATGTCCAAAGGATCCTTTCCCCTTGCCGCGTAACGATCAGATTGTAGACTCTACTGCACTGTGATTTGCTTTCATTTCTTGACGCATACTCTGGGTATCATCAGATATTTATGGATAAGGAGGACGAGGAGAAGACCGCATTCATTACTCCATGTGGCACATACTACTTTGTGCGTATTCCTTTCGGACTAAAGAGTGCTGGTTCAATGTTTGCAAGACCAGTCTAGATTGGTTTTGAACCATAGTTGCACAGAAACATAGAAGCTTATATGGATGACATAGTGGTTAAAACAAGGAATAAATCAACCCTCGTCCAAGATCTAGAAGAAACATTCGCAAATTTGCGCAAGATCAACATTAAGCTCAACCCTGAGAAGTGTGTGTTCGGTGTCCCATCCAGCAAACTTCTCGGGTTCTTTGTGCCTGTCACCCTGGCTCAGAGAGACCGGAACACCCCGTATTACAGCTAGAGATTAAGTCTTCTGGAAATACAACACTGCTTGGCATAGAACAAATCAACTCTTATTACAAATAAATTGGATACAAGGGTTCCGATAAAACAAAGGATTACATCAGCACGACGACACTACGCCTGCTAAGGTAGCTCTATGCTAGCAGTGGAAGAACTCATGGAAGCGGAATAACTACTAGCAGTGGAACAACAACGACAGCAATGGACTCCACTCCGCAGGGACTCTGGCTAGAACGCATATCCTAGCTAGCTCACAAATTCAGGGTCCTCGACAAGCAAGCAATCATGGCATGACACGCCAGGTGAGTACTTTGAATGTACTCGCAAGCTCACAACAACCAAAGCAATCAAGACAAACAACAACATGGCATTTAAAGGTTTCAACAATGATGAACATGATACCACTAGAACAATATAAGCATGGCATGAACATATGAACATGATGGTACTAGCATGCATCATGTTTAAACTTTCATGATTCAACTTACTCTATTCGGAGGTTACCTCGTAACCACCACATGTATCAACTTACCATCATGGACATCACATGAACATCTCAGGTTCAACCATGCTAGGTATAATCAATACCATAGTGATCACATGACCACAAGGAGCTTGATCTTTACCCGGGATCATCACATGGCACCATAAATATCAACCAACTTCGGTATCCATGATACCACTATGATCCTCTCATGATCACATAAAGATCAACCAACTTCTTTCTTCATCGAACCAGGCTTGTTAATTATCCAGATTATCATTACTTTTGACCCATAGTGTCACCTACTACGAACTGGGCCCATAAACACGGGCGCGGCTATCGATAGATTATACACTCAGCAGAGGCTAGTACACTGTACCCACACCACAGAACCCATGGCCTCATACTCCCACTCGGGTGGACCAACGGTGTTCCGACAAAACCAATATATTGCATGACACTCTCCCGACCACTCCGACCAACTCCCCTTTGGGCTAAGTCATGGGTGGCCCCGAATGCCAATCCGGACATCAAACGGCCACCGTCGTGGCAAAACAAAAACGAGGACAACCCGGGTACAACACAACTTGGCCACACAAGGTTATTGCCACCTACCGGGCCAGGGCAGCGCGCGCACATAACCTTGCCTAGTTGGAGGCACTAGCAAGGGGCATGACAATAGACCGCATTAAGGCCTCCCCATCCAGGCAAGTGTGGTTGCACTGGTCAGCTTGATTCGATGGCACTATGACTCAGCCAACAGGTGTTCAAGTTCAATTAATGTCCGGTTAAACCTGAAAAGTAATGAGTTGAGTCATAATAAAATAGCATGATGAAACGGCAATGCATATGAGCATGATATCAACATGAACATGGATGGGAAGTATGACCATTTAACATATGAAGCATTAGCATCAACAATAATAAAGCACTTAGTCTACTAGATGCAGATGAACATGGCATAGCGATGGTCATGCATATCACAAGTACTTTTCATAACAGACGATAATAATGCATCGGAGAACATCACTATTACTAGCATGTAATAATAGCAAGAATGACCTACGAGAATAATAATACTAGCAAGTAGTCACATAACTAATAGGGTGCATAAGCACAAAGCATGATGATGAGCATGGATCCACAAGCATAACCAAAATACGAATATTAGTAGTAAATGAGAAAACAATTATTAAATATTTAAGTAGAAAACCATGGCTACTCCAAGGCCATCATGCAAGTTGCTGTCGTGGCTTGCCTGGGGATGAAGGATTCTCTGGGAAGAAATGCGATGAACCACGAAAAGATTCGCCGGAAACGTTTCCCTCTTGGAGGGGGCTGAATAATGGCAATGGCAAAATGGTCATTTTTAGTATGTGAGAACATAGTGAAAATGATGCCAACATAACGGGCTCAACGAATAGAGAATGTGGGCTTTTGAATCACTTGAATCGGAGTTACGGTTGCAGAGATATAGTCAGTTGAATGCGAGGGACCAATCTATAAAAGAAATATTCACAAACCGACCCCTGACTGGATAAACAGAAAGCGCCTTTCAGGAGAATACGCTTTCAAAGAAGTGAAAGCGTACTTTGACCCAAAGAACACCCGAGTACGCCTTCTTTATGAGAAAACGTATTTGACGTAGAGCACCTCCACTTATGACCGCGGGCCCAGGACTGGTCAATGGCCAGAGGCCGAAAGGTGGGGCTGAAGGGGAGGCGGGACCCACCTGGCCCGGTCGTCTCCTTCCTCGCGCTGTCCCCCGCGCGGGACAGTGGAAGCAGAGGAGGGCTTGGCAGGCGACGGCCCCCGGCGGCTCCGGCCACCTCTGTCCGAGGCGAAGCCACCAACGGGCTCGGGAGGATGCGCCGCTCCCGCCTGGGCGTAGCAGCCGCGCCGGGGAGGGCTGCAGCCACGGCGGCTCATGGTGACAGAGGGTATGGGCAGCGGCCAGACTTGGGCACGCGGCCACAGGCACTCCAGCGACCAACAGAGGGGCTGGGGAGGTGCGTCGGCGTGGAGGGGATCTATTGGTGGAGGAAAGGGAGGGGGAGGGGCGCTGCCTAGCTCAAATTCGAGCGGAATAGAGCGGCGGCCATGACGGACTTAGGGCGAGGGCATGGGCTCCAGTGGTCGAGGGAGGGGGTGGAGAGGGCGATGAGGTGCAGGGGAGCTTGGGCCATCTACTTATAGCCACAGGAAGGGCTCGGGAAGGCTCGAGAGCTCGCAGACAACCGGACACAGTGGTGGCAGAGGTGGCCAGGTCATGGGCGCGATTGCCGGCGCGTGAGGATGAAGAGATAGGAAGGGGCCAGGGAAGAGGAGTGACCGCACGATCATGGGGAAGCTCCGGGACAAGGCAAGAGTTCGAGAGCTTGACTAAACGGATGAGGACAAGGGCCCCAATGTCCAGAGCACGCGCACACGCATGCCGGACACATAGTCACCATGTGAACACGGCGAGGGGACACACTCTGATCGTCTCGGCTATGCTAAAACGATAGGTCATTCACCAAAGAGTGCCAAGAAGCAAATGAACAAGTATAGTAACCCATGATGTGACCAGAGAGAGCTCGAAGACAACAGAATAACAAGGTGTTTGTTGTGTACTGGGAAGATCTACTTGGGGAGAGAGGATGAGGTTTTTCTGGTGTTGATCATATGCTAAGATGATCTTGATGGCAAAGTTTCAGCTCAAAATAATGAAGATAAGTAGCACTTGCTGTACAAACCACCACACTGGACAAAAATGCAAAAGATGAAGTAGCACTCACATAGTTGATTGGTTTGAGCTGAAATTTGGTGGAGGATAATCATTTGGGCATATGAATGCACTGTAAAACTTCATACCATTTGGATACACCAAAATGGTACTTCCTTCACAATGCATCTCTCTGGGCAGAAACTTGAGAGAACTATAGAAAAATAATGGCTTGATGAAATGAGCCCAAATTTTGTGGAGAGAGCTTATATTGGTAGGAGCATGTCCTGGTAAATTTTCAGAATTAATGAAGAAATATAAAATATAGTTGCGTCACAACCTGAAATTATGACCAGAAACAAACAATGGATGGTGTGCTCAACATGAGCATGGAATATTGAATATTTTTGCATATCCAAGGTTCATATGGTCCAAAGAAATTTTGAGAATTTTGTGGGAATTTTGGGAATGACAGAAATATAGGTTGCTTCACAACCTAGAGCAAACAGGGTTATTCCTTTAATAGAAAAATGAATATTCCCAATAAAAAGAATTTGGGATTGGGTCAAGATGGAAATGACGTGGTCTTGGGATGGATTTGAGTATGACAAGCCACTTGGGAGACTAGGAAGAGATGATCTTCCCAAGTTTCCAGACCACAAAGCCATAGAAAAAGAAAATCAAAGCAAAATCCAAAAGAAAAAGAAAGGGCCAAAATCCAAGGTGTTAGATTGTGTCTCGGTGGGGAATAGAGGCAAATGCCGACAAGATCAAGGCTATTGAGCAAATTCAAGCACCCCAAACCCTCAAGGATGTGAGGCGTCTTGCCGGTTGTGTTGCAGCTTTGAGTAGGTTAATTTCAAGATTTGCTGAGCGCGCCCTGCCATTTTTCAAAATATTGAAAATGGCACATCCAGTAAAATGGACTCCAGAAGCGGAGGCTGCGCTGCAAGACCTGAAGAGATACCTATCCTCTGTGCCAACTTTGGTCGCTATCGGGGGAATTACCCGCGGTTAAACCCGGCTCATGACGTTAAGTCATCTCTGGACTTAAGGAGCCCTGTTAAGTCATCTCTGGACTTAACCTGGCAGATCCTAACCTGGCAGACAGATCCTAACCTGGCAGACAGATCCTAACCCGGCAGACAGATTCTAACCCGCCAGACAGATCCTAAGCCGACAGGCAGATCCTAACCCGGCAGACAGATCTTAACCCGGCAGACAGTTGTAACCCGGATCCTAACCCGGCATCTACTTAGCCATGAAGATGAGCCGCCTGGAGATGAGAATCCCAGGCGTTAAGAAGCCCACGATAAGAGGCCAGAAATAGGCTAAGTCCTAATCCTACTAGGACTCTACATGTAACCCGCCCCTTCAACTTATATAAGGAGGGGCAGGGCACCCCAAGAGGGTCAGGGTCAAAATAGACAGGTCTTAGACAGACAAGTCTCGTGACAGACATTTCAATAGGTCTCTGGATAGATGTTTTGATAGCTCTCGAGATAGAGGCAGCCAAAGAGCGTCCTTGTAATTGATACTCAAGCAATATAATCAAACATGATGTAGGCTTTTACCTCCACCGTGAGGTGCCGAACCTAGGTAAAATCTCGTGTCTCTCGTCCCACTCAACCCTGTTCAAGCCACTACCTAGTTGTGTTGGCATCACGACTAAGTCCTCACACTAGGACATCTGCCATGACAAAACCACGACAGTTGACGCCCACCATGGGGCCAGCGCATGGTGGTGTTAAGTTCTTGGAGGGATCTCTCCCAGGGATCAAGAAGTTTGCAGTTTTCCACATGAAAAATAACCGGTTTGGAAGGATCTACATCAGCTTCAAGTTCATCGGTCCAGATTTACAATCTATGAAATTTAAAGTTTGAGAGGAATTAGGGTTACGGTCTGTTCGCTGCTGCCATCCTATGATTTGTTCGGTGGATTTTGAGTCGCCTGAAACCGACTGCCTCGCCGTCACGACCCGCCTCCGGTTCCACCACCACCAAATCGCCTCTGCTGCAAGTCATCACCTCCGCCGCTGCAGGACTCATCCTCCGCCGAGCCGCCTGATGCTTCACTGTCGCCTCAAGCCATCGTGGACCAACCTGGCTGCCTCTGAGTCACCTCTGGCCTGAGCCGTCCTGGGCTGACCCGGCCACTGTGGCTGCTCCCCCCGGACCACCCTCGCGTTGGGATCGCAAGTCGCCCCGCCGGGCCACCTTTGCTATTACTGCCCACGTCGGTTGCAAGCCGCCCTCTCCGCCTGCCAGCTCTGGCCTTCCACTGCACCGGTCTGCCACATCCACCGCCGTGCTACCTGACCCGCCCCTGCCCAAGGGCCTCCTGCGCCTCGACTGGTTGACGCTACTCCATTGCCGCAGCCAGTTGCCCATTAGGCTAAGAAAAAGTCAAGGGAAGAAGGCCACGACCCGGTCTGTTCAATAGATGATGACTCGGGAACGGGTGTGGATTCATCCAACTGACCATGACTCGACCTCGCATCGCGGGCACCTCACCGCTGGTTGCCCCCTCCTGCTCTACTGCCTGCCTCACCTCCACCGTGCATGAGCCAGCCCTACCGCATAAGCCGCCTCAGTTACCTCCATTCAGAGTCACCACCACCGCTCTGAAGCTGGCCACGACTCCGCTTCACCGCGCGAGTTCACGGCACGCCAAGCCACCGTGCCTGATTCCGAGCCGCCGCGCCCTCAACTCGCCTTAATGCGCCTCCGCCGCTGTGCTTCGCATCGAACCGCCCGGTGAAGATCTTGCGTTGAGCTACCGCCGTAGCGGACACACCTCTCCAACGCGCCTCGACAACCCACCGCTGGCCTTGCCACGCGGGTCGCCCCACTTCTGCCGCGCGTGGCCGTGGCCTAGAGCCGTCGTTTCCGTGGCCGGCCCTGAGCTGCCATCGCCTCTCCTCACCTCCACTGCGGTCAAGCCGCCCTGAGCCGCTGCTCCGCCGGTGACCCTCGCGCCCAGCCGCTCCAACCCATCACCTGCGAGCTGCTCCGAGCGCCTCCGGCCGTAGTCTCCTCCAGCGCACCCGGTCCACTCCAGCACGCCGGTTCCACTCGCGCACGGCCCCCCGTCGCCTTGCTGACCGCGGCGCCGGTCCGACCGGCTTCTGGCTCTGGATGTTCCCGCTTCACCTCCGAGCCGCCGCTGTGAGTAGCCTCGCCCCCATCACCGTGGGCCGTCTCTGCCACCGTGCCTTGAGCCAGCTCACCCCTGCTACTGCATGTTGAATCGGCCTCAGTCACTTCCGCCGTGACGGCCTCAAGCTACTGCAGCTCCACCAAGTCAACATGCTGTCGCGCCTCACGCCATAACCCGCCGCGGACCGGCCCCCCTCCCTCGCCGAGCCGCTATTTCCACCTTGTTCCGACGTCGTAGCCGCCGCCTCCTCTGGGGCGGTCCATTGCTGAGCTGCTCCCGCCGTTACAGCCACACCGCGCCCCGCCTCTGCTATGGCCCTGTGTCGAGTCACTCCTGATATGGTTGGCCTCGAGCCGCCGCCGTCTTCGCCTGTCGTGCTAAGCCGCCTCGGCCGGCCTCGCCAAGCCGCCCCCGCAGGAGCCTCCACCGCGTAGAGCGGCTGCCCCGGTCGAGTCGCCGTCGCCCCACAGCCACCAAGAGCTGCCCCGGCCGCACGATCTTGGCCTTGCCTCAAGTTGCCGCCAGAGCCGCCGTCGGCGTCTCCACGGCCTTGAGCCGCCCTCGCCTCTCCTGTAACCCGGCCCTGTTGAGCCACTGGTTGCCTCCACTTCCTTCGCCGCTCCGGCCGTGCTGCGTGCCCCCGCAGACTCTTCTTGCTGCCAAGCGCTGTAGCCGCCCGCCCAAACAATAGTGGGGCCAAGCCATCGTCCGCCTCGAGCCGCCCATCCGCCTCGCGCCTCAGCCATCTCTTCCGTTATTGCGGCCTGATTCAGCTGGTCGCTGTGACCGCGGCTCCTCTCAAGCCGCATGGACGCCTCCGCTACTGCTTGAGAAGACTCATCGACCGCCTCTCGTGTGTCCTCTGCTCTGGCCCATCGCCAAGCCCCTCCGCCAGTTTGTGCTTCTGCCGAGCCACCACCATTGTACCCCGCCTAGCCGCGGGCCTCCTCACCAGCAGCCGCGCCCAGCCGCTTGCTCTGCCGCTGTTGTGGCCTCGCCCGGCCTCCCGAGCCGCATCCACAGACGCCGCCCGTGAGCCGGCGCCAGCGTGCCATCGCAACCAACCCGGCCCCCGCGTCAAAGCTTCCATGGCCTCTCCCTTGAGTCGCCCCCGCGAGCCATCCTGACCCCACCTACGGGCCGCTGCCGCGGCTCGCTGCCGGTCCGACCCCCGCTCGGCCTCACCTTCGCTGCTCCGAGCAGGCTATCTATGTTTTCTATTTGCTTGCAAGTACGGCAATGGCACTAAGTCAGACGTGGTCAATGCCAGCTGTGCTTATGCCTCAAAATGTTGCTGACCAGTTTGGACGGACCAATCAGCCTTTAGCTAAAGCATCAACAGCATATCAAGTCACTGTTGGAAATATGCCATAGAGGCAATAATAAATTAGTTATTATCATATTTCCCTGTTCATGATAATCATTTATTATCCATGCTAGAATTGTATTGATCGGAAACTCAAATACATGTGTGGATACATAGACAACAACATGTCCCTAGTAAGCCTCTACTGGACTAGCTCGTTGATCAAAGATGGTTATGGTTTCCTAGCCATGGACATGAGTTGTCGTTTGATAACGGGATCACATCATTGGGAGAATGATGTGATGGACAAGACCCAAACTACAAACGTAGCATGTGATCGTGTCAAGTTTATTGCTATTGTTTTCTGCATGTCAAAGTATATGTTCCTATGACCATGAGATCATGCAACTCACTGACACCGGAGGAGTACCTTGTGTGTACCAAACGTCGCAACGTAACTGTGTGACTATAAAGGTGCTCTACAGGTATCTTCGAGGGTGTCTGTTGAGTTGGCATGGATCAAGACTGGGATTTGTCACTCCGTATGACGGAGAGGTATCTCAGGGCCCACTCGGCAATACAACATCACAAGAAGTTTGCAAGCAATGTGACTAATGGGTTAGCCACGGGATCTTGTATTACGGAATGAGTAAATAGACTTGCCGGTAATGAGATTGAAGTAGGTATGGAGATACCGACGATCGAATCTCGGGCAAGTAACATACCGATAGACAAAGGGAACTGCATACGGGATTAGCTGAATCCTTGACATCGAGGTTCGACCGATAAGATCTTCGTAGAATATGTAGGAACCAATATGGGCATCCAGGCACCGCTATTGGTTACTGACCGTAGAGGTGTCTCGGTCATGTCTGCATAGTTCTCGAACCCGCAGGGTCTACACACTTAACGTTTGGTGACGATATAAGTATAGTTGAGTCATTATGGTGGTTACCGAAGGTTGTTCGGAGTCCTGGACGAGATCCCGGACATGACGAGGAACTCCGGAGTGGTCCGGAGGTGAATATTGATATATTGGACGAAGGGTATTGGAGTCCGGAATTGTTCCGGGGGTACCGGGTGATGACCAGCATGACCGAAAGGGGTTTCGGGGGGTCCCGGCAAGTGTTGGGGGCCTCATGGGCCAAGGGGAGGGGGGAAACCAGCCCACTAAGGGGCTGAGCGCCCCCCTCACCCTAGCTCACGTAACCAGGAGGGTTGGGGGAGCACCCTAGGGCTTCCCACCACTTTGGCTTGGTGGCCAAGTCTCCTAGGGGGGAAATCCCATCTAGGGTCTCCCTCTTGTGGCCGCCGGCCCTAGATGGGATCCCCTAGGGGTGCCCCACTCTCCCCCTTCCCCCTATATATAGAGAGGTACAGAGAGGGCAGCCGCACCCTTCTACGCCACGGTGCTACCCTCCCTCTCCCTCGCAATCCTCTTCCTCTCTATAGTGCTTAGCGATGCTCTGCCGAGATTCCACCACCGCCGCCGCCATCATGCCGTCGTGCTGCCGGAGGACTCGAGCTACTACTTCACCATCGCTCGCTGGATCGAGGAGGTGAAGGCGTCATCAAGCCATACGTGTGTTAAACGCAGAGGTGCCGTCCATTCGGCACTTGGATCGGGAGTTCGCGGGACGGATCGTGATTGGATTGCGAAGACGTTTGACTACATCAACTGCATTTCTTAACGCTTCCGCTTAGCAATCTACAAGGGTATGTAGATCCAATCTCTCCTCTCATATATGGTCATCTCCTAGATTGGATCTTGGTGAGCGTAGGAAATTTTTTGTTTCCCATGCAACGTTCCCCAACAGTGGCATCATGAGCTAGGTCTATGCGTAGATGACATCACGAGTAGAACACAAAGGAGTTTGTGGGCGTTGATATTGAGATTGCTTCCTTCCTTGGTCTTTTCTTGATTCAGCGGTATTGTGGGATGAAGCGGCCCGGACCAACTTTACATGTCCACGTACATGAGACCAGTTCCATCGACAGACATGTGACTTTGCTGCATAAAGATGGCTGGCGGGTGTCTGTCTCTCCCACCTTAGTTGAATCGGATTCGACAAATGTGGTCCTTGTAGAAGGTTAAATAGCAACTTGCATATCACCGTTGTGGCTTTGCGTAGATAAGAATCGTTCTTGCTAGATACCCATAGCAGCCACGTAAAACATGCAACAACAATTAGAGGACGTCTAACTTGTTTTTGCAGGGTATGTTGTGATATGATATGGCCAAAGAGATGATGAAATATATTTGATGTATGAGATGATCATGTTTGTAATAGTTTATATCGACTTGCATGTCGATGCATACGGCAACCGGCAGGAGCCATATTGTTGTCTTTAATTATTGTATGACCTGCGTGTCAATCATTAAGCGTTGTGTAATGCTTTACTTTATCGCTAAGCGGTAGCAATAGTAGTAGAAGCATGGTTGGCGTGTCAACCCCGACGGCGACACGATGATGGAGATCATGGTGTCATGCTGGTGACGATGGAGATCATGCCGGTGCTTTGGAGATGGAGATCAAAAGCAAAGGTTGATGGCCATATCATGTCACTTATGATTTGCATGTGATGTTAATCCTTTTATGCATCTTATTTTGCTTAGTACGACGGTAGCATTATCAGGTGATCCCTCACTAAAATTTCAAGATAAAATTGTGTTCTCCCCAAGTGTGCACCATTGCGAAAGTTCGTCATTTCGAAGCACCACGTGATGATCGGGTGCGATAGACTCTACGTTCACATACAACGGGTGCAAGACAGTGTTGCACATGCGGAACACTTGGGTTAAACTTGACGAGCCTAGCATGTACAGACATGGCCTCAGAACACAAGAAACCGGAAGGTCGAACACGAGTCATATAGTAGATATGATCAACATGGAGATGTTCACCATTGAAACCACCTCATCACACATGATGATCGGACTTGGGTTGGTGAATTTGGATCGTGTTACACTCGGACAACCAGAGGGATGTTGATTTGAGTGGGAGTTCTTAGGTAATATGATTAACTGAACTCATTTATCATGAACAATAGTCTAAGTTACCTTTACAAATTTATGTTGTAGACCAATAGCTCGCGCTATAGCTCCCAGTTTTAATACGTTCCTAGAGGAAGACTAAGTTGAAAGATATTGTAAGCAATTATTCGGACTAGGTCCATAGTCTGAGGATTGTCCTCACAGCTACACAGAAGGCTTATGTCCTTGATGCACCGCTCGGTGTGCCAACTCCTCTAGCGTCGTCTATGGATGTTGTGAACATCTGGCAGACACGTTCAGATGACTACTTGATAGTTTAGTGCGCCATACTTTATGGCTTAGAATCGGGGCTCCTAAGGCGTTTGGACACCATGGAACATATGAGATGTTCTAAGAGCTGAAATTGGTATTTCAGGCTCATGCCCGTGTTGAGAGGTATGAGACCTCTGACAAGTTCTTTGCCTACAAGATGGACGAGAATAGATCAGCCAGTGAGCATGTGCTCAAAATGTCTGGGTGCTACAATCACTTGAATCAAGTGGGAGTTAATCTTCCAGATAAGATAGTGATTGACAGGGTTCTCTAGTCACTATCACCAAGCTGCTAGAGCCTCGTGATGAACTATAACATGCAAGGGATGGAGATGATCCTGGAGATGTTTGCGGTGCTTAAGGCCGCGAAGGTACAAATCAAGAAGGAGCATCAAGTGTTGATGGTTAACAAGACCACTGGTTTCAAGAAGGGCAAGGGCAAGAAGGGAAACTTCATGAATGGCAAGCCAGTTGCCGCTCTAGTGAAGAAACCCAAGGTTGAACCTAAACCCGAGACTAAGTGCTTCTATTGTAAGGGGAACGGTCACTGGTAGCAGAACTACCCCAATAGATAAGAAGGCTGGCAACTTCAACAATAGTATATTTGATATACATGCTATTGATGTGTACCTTACTAGTACTTCTAGTAGCACCTGGTTATTAGATACCGGTTCAGTTGCTAATATTGGTAACTCGAAACAAAAGCTACGGAATAAACGGAGACTAGCTAAGGGCGAGGTGACGTTGTGTGTTGGATGTGTTTCCAAGGTTGATGTGATCACCTTCGCACGCTCCCTCTACCTTCGGGATTAGTGTTAAACCTAGATAAATGTTATTTGGTGTCTGTGTTGAGCATGAACATGATGAGATCGTGTTTATTGTAATACGGTTATTCATTTAAGTCAAAGAATAATGGTTATTCTATTTACATGAATAATACCTTCTATGGTCATGCACCCAAGGTGAATGGTTTATTGAATCTCGATCGTAGTGATACACATGTTCATAACATTGAGGCCAAAAGAAGTAGAGTTAATAATGATAATACCACTTTCTTGTGGCGCAGCCGCTTAGGTCATGTTGGTGTAAAGCGCATGAAGAAACTCCATGCTGATGGACTTTTGGAGTCACTTGATTTTGAATCACTTGACACATGCGAACCATGCCTCATGGGCAAGATGACTAAAACCCCATTTTCCGGAACAATGGAACAGGAAATTGACTTGTTGGAAATCATACATACTGATGTGTGCGGCCCGATGAGTGTTGACACGCACGGTGGACATCGTTACTTTCTCACCTTCACCGATGATTTGAGTAGATATGGGTATATTTACTTGATGAAGCATAAGTCTGAACGTCTGAAAAGTTCAAGCAATTTCAGAGTGAAGTTCAGAATCATCATAACAAGAAGATCAAATTCCTACGATATGATCGAAGGGGAGAGTATCTGAGTTATGAGTTTGGCAATCACTTAAGACAATGTGGAATTGTTTCACAACTTACGCCGCCTGGAACACCATAGCGTAATGGTGTGTCCGAACATCGTAATCGTACCTTATTAGATATGGTGCATTCTATGATGTCTCTTGCCGATATATCACTATCGTTTTGGGGTTATGCATTAGAGACAACTACATTCACTTTAAATAGGGCACCATCGAAATCCGTTGAGATGACACCGTGTGAATTATAGTTTGGCAAGAAACCTAAGTTGTCGTTTCTTAAGGTTTGGGGCTACGATGCTTATGTGAAAAGGCTTCAGCCTGATAAGCTCGAACCGAAAGCGGACAAATGGATCTTCATAGGATACACAAAGGAGATGATTGGGCATACCTTCTATCTCAGATCCGAGGGCAAAGTGTTTGTCGCTAAGAACGTGTCCTTTCTCGAGAAAGAGTTTCTCTCGAAAGAATTGAGTGGGAGGAAGATAGAACTTGATAAGGTTGTTGAACCTTTACTTCAACCAGAGAGTAGTGCAGCACAGAAAGATGTTTCTGTGGCACCTACGTCGGTTGAGGAGGAAGCTAATGATGATGATCATGAAGCTTCAGATCAAGTTACTGTCAAACCTCGTAGATCGACAAGGGTGCGTACAACTTCTGAGTGGTACGGTAACCCTGTCTTAAAGGTCAAGTTGTTGGACAACGGTGAACCTACGAGCTATGGAGAAGCGATGGTGGGCCCGGATTCTATCAAATGGCTAGGAGCCATGAAATCCGAGATAGGATCCATGTATGAGAACAAAGTATGGACTTTGGTGGACTTGCCCGATGATCGGCAAGCCATTGAGAATAAATGGATCTTTAAGAAGAAGACAAACGCTGATGGTAATGTCACCATTTATGAAGCTCGACTTGTCACAAAGAAGTTTCCGACAAGTTCAAGGAGTTGACTATGATGAGACTTTCTCACTCATAGCGATGCTAAAGTCTGTTGGAATTATGTTAGCAGTTGCTGCATTTTCATTTATGAAATCTGGCAGATGGATGTCAAAACAAAGTTTCCTTGACGGTTTCCGTGAGGTAAGGTCGTATGTGATACAACTAGAAGGTTTTGTCGATCCTAAGGATGCTAAAAGGTATGCAAGCTCCAGCGATCCTTCTATGGACTGGAGCAAGCATCTCGGAGTTGGAACATACGCTTTGATGAGGTGATCAAAGTTTTTTGGGTTTATACAAAGTTTGCAAGAAACTTGTATTTACAAGAAAGTGAGTGGGAGCTCAACAACATTTCTGATAAGTATATATGGTTGACATATTGTTGATCGGAAATGATGTAGAATTTCTAGAAAGCATAAAGGGCTGTTTGAAAGGAGTTTTTCAAAGGAAGACCTGGGTAAAGCTGCTTACATATTGGTCATCAAGATCTATAGAGATAGATCAAGACACCTCATAAGACTTTCACAGAGCACATACCTTGACATGTTTTTGAAGAAGTTCAAAATGGATCAGTCCAAGAAGGGGTTCTTGCCTGAGTTGTAAGGTGTGAAGTTGAGTAAGACTCAAAGCTCAACCACGGCAAAAGAAAGAGAAAGGACAAAGGTTGTCCCCTATGCCTTAGCCATAGGCTCTATACGATATGCCATGTTGTGTACCGCACCTGATGTGTGCCTTGCCACGTGTCTGGCAAGGGGGTACAAAAGTGGTCCAGGACTGGCTCACTGGACAGCGGTCAAAATTATCCTTAGAGGACTAAGGAAATGTTTCTCGGTTATGGAGGTGATAAAGAGTTCGGCGTAAAGGGTTACGTCGATGCAAGCTTTAACACCAATCTGGATGACTCTGAGTAGAGTTTCTCAGTTATGGAGGTGATAAAGATTTCGCCATAAAGCGTTACGTCGATGCAAGCTTTAACACCAATCCGGATGACTCTGAGTATCAAACCGGATACGTATTGTGGAGTATCCGTTTGGAACAGCTCCAAGTGGAGCATGGTAGCAGCATCTACAGTATGACATAAAATTAGCGAAGTACATGCAGATCTGAATGTTGCAGACCCGTTGACTAAAACCTCTCTCACAAGCAAAACATGATCAAACCCCAGAACTAATTGGGTGTTAATCACATCATGATGTGAACTAGATTGTTGACTCTAGTGCAAGTGGGAGACTGGTGGAAATATGCCCTAGAGGCAATAATAAATTAGTTATTATCATATTTCCCTGTTCATGATAATCATTTATTATCCATGCTAGAATTGTATTGATCGGAAACTCAAATACATGTGTGGATACATAGACAACAACATGTCTCTAGTAAGCCTCTACCGGAGTAGCTCGTTGATCAAAGATGGTTATGGTTTCCTAGCCATGGACATGAGTTGTCGTTTGATAACGGGATCACATCATTGGGAGAATGATGTGATGGACAAGACCCAAACTATAAACGTAGCATGTGATCGTGTCAAGTTTATTGCTATTGTTTTCTGCATGTCAAAGTATATGTTCCTATGACGATGAGATCATGCAACTCACTGACACCAGAGGAGTACCTTGTGTGTACCAAACGTCGCAACATAACTGGGTGACTATAAAGGTGCTCTAGAGGTATCTCCGAGGGTGTCTATTGAGTTGGCATGGATCAAGACTGGGATTTGTCACTCCGTATGACGGAGAGGTATCTCAGGGCCCACTCGGTAATACAACATCACAAGAAGTTTGCAAGCAATGTGACTAATGGGTTAGCCATGGGATCTTGTATTACGGAACGAGTAAAGAGACTTGTCGGTAACGAGATTGAACTAGGTATGAAGATACCGATGATCGAATCTCGGGCAAGTAACATACCGATAGACAAAGGGAACTGCATACGGGATTAGCTGAATCCTTGACATCAAGGTTTGACCAATAAGATCTTTGTAGAATATGTAGGAACCAATATGGGCATCCAGGTCCCGCTATTGGTTATTAACCATAGAGGTGTCTCGGTCATGTATGCATAGTTCTTGAACCCGCAAGGTCAACACGCTTAACGTTTGGTGACGATATAAGTATAGTTGAGTCATTATGGTGGTTACCGAAGGTTGTTCGGAGTACCGGATGAGATCCCGGACGTGACGAGGAACTCCGGAATGGTCCAGAGGTGAAGATTGATATATTGGATGAAGGGTATTGGAGTCCAGAATTGTTCCGAGGGTATCGGGTGATGACCAGCATGACCAAAAGGGGTTTCGGGGGGTCGCAGCAAGTGTTGGGGGTCTCATGGGCCAAGGGGAGGGGGAAAACCAGCCCACTAAGGGGATCAGAGCCCCCCACCCCATCTCACATAACCAGGAGGGTTGGGGGCGCCCCCTAGGGCTTCCCACCACTTTGGCTTCGGGGCCAAGTCTCCTAGGGGGGAAAACCCATCTAGGGTTTCCCTCTTGTGGCCGCCGGCCCTAGATGGGATCCCCTATGGGCGCCCCCCTCTCCCCTTCCCCCTATGTATAGAGAGGTAGAGAGAGGGCAGCCGCACCCTTCTACGCCACGGTGCTGCCCTCCCTCTCCCTTGCAATCCTCTTCCTCTCTGTAGTGCTTAGCGAAGCTCTGCCGAGATTCCACCACCACCACCGCCACCACGCCGTCGTGCTACCGAAGGACTCGAGCTACTACTTCACCATCGCTCGCTGGATCGAGGAGGTGAAGGCATCATCAAGCCGTACGTGTATTGAACGCGGAGGTGCCGTCCATTCGGCACTTGGATCGGGAGTTCGCGGGACGGATTGTGATTGGATCGCGAAGATGTTCGACTACATCAACCGCATTTCTTAACGCTTCCGCTTAGCAATCTACAAGGGTATGTAGATCCAATCCCTCCTCTCATAGATGGTCATTTCCTGGATTGGATCTTGGTGCGCCACGACAACATCATTCTGCACTGACGTTTGTCCATGTTGTGCCGCTCAATGGAAGCGATCAAATTGCCGCCATTGCGGACCAGTCTATATCATCACATCATGGTCACACCCAATTACACAACCTGCCAAATGGACATGCGCAAGCCGCTGCCCTGCGGTCTGGTTTGCATCAGCATATTGAGAAAACAAGAGAGTAGGCCACGGATGAATTGTCTCAGGAGAGGCTGGGTGGGCTAGCCACCATTTGAGCCGGCGATTCAAAAACCAGCAAAAGAAAAAAGAGAAGAAAATGGCCCTGGAAAAACCAGATGAGCCGGACCAAGAGAGCATAACAAGCAATGGGAGGACATATGATGCGCATAGCAAAGATCATCAACTCGCCATCTCACCTCCAGTTTCAAACAAATTCCAGCGTTCTGCTGTCAACTCTATGCCGTCTTATGCCACGACAAAGTATGAAGAATCTCAAGCCGACTCCTCGAGTCGTCTTGAGACTCGGGGGTACACAGACATGACTCGGCAGAATTGGCCAATTTCAGCAATTTCAAGAACCCTGGGTTATTGCAGGGAAGACAACCCGGTCCCGGAGGTTGCTATCACATTGGTGAAAATTTAAAAATTGTCAGAAAATTTCCGGCTCAAAAAGTGCCGAGCAATCAGAAAGTTCCGGCTTAAAAAGAAAGATTCCGGATTATCAAAAAAGGTTTCGGTTCAAAATCCGGCTCAAGAGAAATCCGTCTCTCACAAAGTTTTGAGCTCTCAATATCCAGCTCAACATCTGGTTCAAGAGGAATCCATCTCTCGCAAGTTCGAGTTCTCAAAAAAAATTAAAGATTGCCAAAGAGAACTTGCTGCCATGATGCGTGGTTCAAACATGGGTATCCTGCCTTATTGGATTATCATATTATGATCAACGTAATAGAGCCGGCATCCCCACAATTCAGGGCCTCTCTTGTTTCATCCCATATTTACTGGGTATGAGTCTTTATTAATTGATCATAAGGTCACTTGGGGGCTTCCAACTCAACGAGTTTAGCTATCTTACCCTCTTGATCGGCAAATAAATGCCATATTATGGGTTAAACCTGCCTGTATGCAAGATGCTACTCCAATAGTTGACCCGCCATACTCTTGACAGTCAATCTTTTATGACCCTGAACTAGTCAAGGTTAAAATGACGGTTTTTGTCATGTGAGAGCCGGCCTACAGAAAGCAAGGATAAACTCACCTGTCTGCTTGCTGCTACTCCACTATGTGATTTGCCATACTCTTGATAGTCAATCTATATGACCCTGAACTAGTCAAGGTTAAAACGGTGAGATATATCACACGAGAGCCGGCTTACGGGAGGAATGTCTATCATGCCAGCTTCACTAAAGCAAGACTCGAGCCTCGAAAGCCGATCTTTTTGTCGTGCCTCGAAAGCCGGCATTTTTATACTCGATTATCATACACATACATCATCATACATTGCATCATCATACCATGCATCATATATGCATGGATATACTGGTTTATGTTGCAGGAGCCGGTTTTCAAAACCGGGTTATATTATTCCAATCTTAAATAGCCAACATGGCTGGATTTTCCTTATGGTTATCATAACCAATATTGGATGACTGAGGATTTCAAAACCGCTTCAGAGAACTGGCTATTATTCCCTCATCCAAAAATACCAGCTTACAACAAAGAGCATGGTTCAATATTGATATTCCAAGCATTCAGTAACATCATCCAGACAGTGGATATGATTTTATTCTACAATGGAAGTAATAGTCCCAAGTTGCTGCAGGCATACGAGCCGGCATTTGGGGGCTACATTATTCAAATCAAGATTACATCAACTATGCAAGTCCCATGTCACTGCAAGCATGCACCATGGCACTTGGGGGCTAATGCAAGTTGCTTTTCAAATCATCACATTGTCAACATACTCGGTTGTCTCAAGGAGATGAGCCAGCCTTTCATCATTTTCTAAGTCCCAACCCAGTCTTATCTTACTGAACCGGCACTTGAGGGCTACAACATTCAGTTATGTATCAAAGTCAAAACGTCCCAATTGGAAGATACGGCCCACATACTAATGACCTGACCCTTGGGGGCTACACATTGCTCCTCAAGTCTATATAATTAGATCTGCAAAAGTCCCTGTTCATTATTGCATAATGACCCAGCCCTTGGGGTCTACACTGGTTGAAGTTTTATGAGCATAAGGCAATTACAAGTCCCAGGTTGCTGCAGGCAAGACAACCCGGTACTTGGGGGCTACATATGTGGAACATTCAACTTATGACTGGTGACTCAGACGAACAATCCGGATTTCTCCAGAGTTTGCAACATTTATATTGAAGCAAGTCTTAGCTATCACTATGTTCCCCTCTTAAGACTTGGGGGCTACAGGTAATATGGATATAAGGAAGGTACACCTTCAAAATTCTCAGTTATGAGTGAACCAGGTCTCATATTTTTTGATGGAGAAATTTGCAAAGATTATTTCCTTTAAGCCATTCAGACAAGTCTGAAGCATTGAAAGTTGGTACAACATCAGTCAGAATTTTCTTCTTTATCAAAGCCAATGTGGCACCCCGGCTCAGAGCAACTGGTTTACCCTGCATTGCCAGCCCAGAGATCATGTCTTCTGGAAACGCACAACAACTTGGTATAGAAAGACAACCGCTTATTGATACATAGGTTCGATGGTACATCAAGTGGCGAGGCCAAGCGGCACACACGGTGCTGCTGCACATATGTACATTATTTAGAGAACATGAAAGGGGGCCTCGAGCATCACGATACAACTACACAGCAGTGGAAAGACGACGTAGAAGGACTCCATCTCATAGGGACACTGATGTGGACACGACCTAGACTGTGATGCAACGATGCAACTCCAAGTCCGGTACGGCTTCTCCTAAAACTGGCATGACACGCCAGGTGAGTACTTTGAATGTACTCGCAACCTCACACAAATAAAGCAACAATGGCAAACAATAACATGATAATTAAGCAGGTTATATGCAAGAACTTAACATGCTACTCATGAAGTGACAGTGCTCACAACAGGGTCTCTCGGACCCGCTTACCATCTTGGTTACCTCATAACCACGAACATCATCTTACCACGGTGATCACCTCCGGATCACAACAGAAACTGTCTCGACGGTCCCAGCAACTTCACCATCATAGCAGGTGCCACAAGTGTAATCTTAGTGTGCAGGTTAAATATTTCTGTTAATCCACGATGTGACCTACTACGAACTGTGTCTGTGACCGAGGATGCGGCTATTGATAGATTAAACACACTCTGCAGAGGTTAGCACACTGTACCCACACCACAGAACCCATGGCTTGAACTCCCATTCGGGTGGACCAACGGCGTTCTGACTGAACCAATCTATTGCCATGACACTCTCCCGGCCACTCTGACCAACTCCCCTTTGGGCAAAGTCCTGGGTGGCCCCGATGTCACCTCGTGACACCCAACGGCCATCGTTGTGGCAAAACAAAATGGTCCCAAACAGGGACAATGGTACCAAATCAACTACGGGCACACAAGGCTATGCCTGCCTACCGAGCCAGGGTAGCGCAAGCGCATAACCTTCCCTAGTTGGAGGCACCGGCGAGAGGCATAACAACAGACCAAGAAAGGGCCTCCCCATAAAGGCAAATATGGTTGCACTGGGAAGCTCGATTCGGTGGCACCATGACTCGATCTATAGCATGTTCAAGTTGGATTATTATTAGGTTTCAACTTGCAAAGAAATATTTCCGAGTCATAGTATGCCATGAAAATATAACGAGCTATATGCACCATTTCAACATAATTGCCGGTATGAACTTACTCATGCTCATGATCATGTTACCCTACTGCATAACCTTAACCAAACAACTTAAATACCACTGAAAACATAGCAAGCATAGCATGAAAATGAAACTAGCACAAGTGATGTTATTTTAATTTTCTATATGCATTATATGGGACCATATTCAAGTGAAAATCATAATCATTGTAATGTCACTCCTGCAAATATTTGTGATGGCTTTCCTTAGTGCAGAGGAGGGTCATAATCCTCCTGGTTCTCCTCAAGGCAGCAAATTCCTTCTGAAAATAATTAAAATAGCAAAAAGAAAATGTCACATAACACTTTTAAATGCACCAGAAAATATCTACAGCAAGAAAAAATCTCATGTTTCGCATTCTAATAGAGGAGTTCAAGAGAAAACCAATGCAAAAAGAATCAATAGATTTGGACTTATAGAATAAAAGTTAGAGCTGGTCAAAGTTGGGTCAAATTTCTGAATTAAAATTGATTTTTGAAAATAACCAAAGGGGGTGACGTCGAAGGCGTATTTGTGGATTACGCCTCCACTTATACCACTTCGGGGGAGTGAGAGAGAGGCTGACGGGTAGGACCCGCTGTCAGGGTTAGAGGAGAGAGGGAGAGAGAGAAACAGAGGTCGGCGGCTCAATCACCGGTGGTTCTCCGGTGAGGAGGCCACGACGGCCGCCAGCGAGTGGATGGATGGACATGGCACTTCACGGCGAACACGCACGTACTAGTAGCTCGATCAGAGGTGGACAGACGGTGTCGCGGTGGTCGTCTCTAGAGGCATCGGCGGGGGGCACGAGCATGACCAGGAGAACACCACGAACACGCCGGAGGGGTTGGAAGACATCAAGGAGCGCCAGAGGAAGTAGGGCACCGGGAGGGGTCAGCGGTGATCTCCAGTGCAGAACGGCAGCCAGAGGCCCACCTGGCCTGGCCGCGGCCTTCTATGAGAGGTTTGGAGGTCAAAGGATATGGGTGGTGTGGCTAGATGAGCTCGGGAGGGGCGCTATATATAGGCAGGGGAGAGAAGGGGTTTGAGATCACCGGAGAAGGCTCTGGAGCGGCGAGCGGTGACGAACGGTGCTCAGGATTGATGGGAGGGGTCGGGGGGCTCACGCGGTCACAGTGGAGGCAAGGAGCCAAGCACAGGACGCAGGAGGGCGACGACACGAGCACACGGGTGCATTGTGCTCCCTGCTCCGTTGTGTCCGGTTCTACAGTGGCTGTCGCTGATGTTAGGGAGCTCCAGCGAGAGGTCAGGGCGATGAGTCGAGGCTCATGAGGGTTGGAGACAAGCGGGGTTGGCCTGGGGCGGACGCACGGGCGAGGCAGAGGCAAAACCGACGCGCCGAACACGCTGCATGCATGCCAGACGCCGTGGCCATACGTGGTCACCGCATGCACGGGTGCAACACGGCGCGCCCGAGGAGTTAGATCATGTCTGGGAGCTTGTCCCTAGAGTGTTAGGTCTCTCTGTGTTGATGGATCAAAGCCAGGTCCACAGGAAGTGACTTGAGCTTCTTG
The DNA here is from genome assembly GCA_011799875.1 of Thinopyrum elongatum. Classification (NCBI taxonomy): domain Eukaryota; kingdom Viridiplantae; phylum Streptophyta; class Magnoliopsida; order Poales; family Poaceae; genus Thinopyrum; species Thinopyrum elongatum. The sequence goes on along the minus strand of CM022300.1, from coordinate 206,551,060 downwards.
GCAAGTTTCTGGATAGAAACTTGTGAGGATATTTGAGAGAGTTCTAGAGAGAGTTAGGAGCTAAAACTTGGGGGTTAAGGGTTACTTAGGAAGGTCATTAAGCCATAAAAATTTCAGCTCAAGAGGATTTGTCAAAAATGTACTTGCTTCACAAAGTACCACTTCTGACCAGAATGGAAATGATTTTCTATAGCAAAAATACTCCTCATAAACATAGCATATTTTTATATGAGAAGATGAGGCATGGTCCAAAGAATATTTGGGAATTTTTTCAGATTTTTGGGAGCAAGGAAAATAGGGGTTGCTTTGGAGCAGAAGTGAAGATAGGTCATTTTCAGAGGGAAAATCAATATTTTTCTTTTGAGAAAAATATTCTAATGGCAATATTTGGAGATATCAGAGGGCAAGAGATGTTTTTGTGAGTGAGAGGAGTCACTTGGGTGAAAATCAAAAGAATGCCCAAGTGTTAAGTCCAAATGAGTCAATTCTAAAACTCAAATTCAAACCAAATTGCAATAAACTCCAGAAAAAAAATGGCAAAAACCAGGGTGTCACAACCCCCCCCCCTAGGATGAATCTCGTCCTCGAGATTCGGTTGCTCAAGAAACAATTCGGGGTATGCTGTCCTCAAAAAGTCCTCTCTTTCCCAGGTGGCTTCACTCTCAGTATGGTGTTCCCACTGCACCTTATAAAACTTAACTGACTTGCTGCGGGTGACTCAGTCCATCTCATCCAGTATTCGAAAAGGTTTCTCTTCATAAGTCAGATCCTTAGCCAGCTCTATTTCAGCCATATCAGTCCATTTCTCGGGTGGTGAGATACACCTTCGCAACTGTGATACGTGAAAGACATCGTGTATTTCTGATAATTCGGGAGGAAGTTCCAGTTGATATGCCACTGTACCAACCTTGGACATGATAGGGAATGGACCAATGTATCTTGGTGCAAGCTTTCCTCGAGTCTGAAATCTCTTGACTCCTTTCATGGGTGTGACTCGGAGGTAGACATATTCACCGGGTTCAAAACTGATCCGTTGATGTTTGGAATCATAGTAGCTCTTTTGTCGAGACTTGGCCAACTTTAGTTTGTCTCGGATCTCCCTTACTTGCTTCTCAGCTTCCATCATCAAGTCGGTCCCAAAAATACTGCTATCTTCGGTCTGGGACTAGTTTAACGGAGTACGGCACTTGCGACCATACAGGGCTTCATATGGTGACATCTTGAGACTAGTCTGATAGCTGTTGTTGTAGGAAAACTCCGCGTAAGGCAGACTGTCTTCCCATTTGGGTCCTTGAGCAAGGGCACATGCTCAAAGCATGTCTTTGATTATATGATTAACTCGCTTCGTCTGTCCGTCTGTCTGAGGGTGATAAGTTGTACTGTACTTCAATGATGTTCCCAATGCTTGATGCAGACGAGACCAGAATGCTGAGGTGAAAAGAGACCCTCGGTCTGAGGTGATGGTTTTTGGCACTCCATGCAGACTGACGATTCTGAACACATAGAGTTGGGATAATTGATCTGCCCGGTATGTGGTTCGGATTGGAATGAAGTGGGCCACCTTGGTCAGCATGTCCACCATGACCCATACTACATTGTTACCTTGAGGGGTTTTGGGAAGACCAGTGATGAAATCCATGCAGACATCGTCCCATTTCCATTGCGGGACGGGTAATGGTTGAAGTAGCCCGGCGGGTTTCTGATGTTCCGCCTTTACTCTATTGCATATATCACAGCAAGCGACAAAATATGCTATATCCTTCTTCATTCCATCCCACCAAAATATTTGCCTGAGGTCTTCATACATCTTGGTTCCGCCTGGATGGATCGAGTACAAGGATTCGTGTGCCTTCGTTAATATCTTCTTCCTCAGATCTTCTACTTCGGGTATACAGATTTGCCCTCGAAACCTTAAGGTACCTTGCTTATCTATATGGAAATCTTGAGTCTTGCCGTCGTGCATACGTGTGACATGATGTTGCAGGAATGGATCCTCTGCCTGGGCCTTGCGAATTTCTTCCCCAAGAGTGGGAGTGACTTCCAACATATTAGTGCAGTCAGCCTCAACGATGGTCAGGTTGAGCTGGGCCATTTCTTCTTGTAGTCGGGAGGCAAAGATTCCATTAATGTGTTTAATGCGGCTGGTTTGCGACTGAGGGCATCGGCAACCACATTAGCTTTACCCGGGTGTTAATTTATACCGAGGTCATAATCTTTGACCAACTCAAGCCATCTTCTTTGTCGGAGATTCAAATCGGGTTGAGTGAATATGTGCTTGAGGCTTTTGTGTTCGGTGAATATTTGGCACCGCTTGCCAATGAGATAATGCCTCCAATTTTTTAATGCATGCACAACTGCTGCTAGCTCCAAGTCATGAGTAGGATAGTTTCCCTCATGAGGTCATAGTTGTCTGGATGCATAGGCTACAACCTTGTCGTCTTGCATGAGCACACATCCTAGGCCTCTTCGAGATGTGTCGCAGTACACGTCAAAGCTTCGATAAATGTCTGGAAGTGTTAACACGGGTGCTGACGTTAAACGAGTCTTCAATTCATTAAAGCTCTTCACACAATCTTCAAACCATATGAACTTTTGGTCCTTCTTGAGTAATTCTGTCATTGGTTTAGCAATCTTGGAAAAGCCTTCAATGAATCGACGTTAATAACCATCAAGTCCCAGAAAACTCCTGATCTCGGTTACCATCATTGGTGCTGGCCATTTTAGCACATCCTTGACTTTACTTGGATCCACTGCAATTCCTTTGGCAGAGAGAATATGCCCCAAGAATCCTACTTGCTTAAGCCAAAATTCACACTTGCTGAATTTTGCATATAACTGGTGGTCACGAAGCTTTTGCAATACTGCTCAGAGATGTTGTTTATGCTCTTCTTCTCCTTTAGAGTATATGAGGATGTCGTCGATGAAGACCACCACGAACTTGTCCAAGAAGTCCATGAACACTTTGTTCATCATATGCATGAAGAAGGCAGGGGCATTGGTCAGACCAAAAGACATGACTCTATATTCATACAGACCATAGCGAGTGGTGAATGCGGTCTAAGGAATATCTTCCTTCTTTATCTTGAGTTGATGGTACCCGGTCCGTAAATCAATCTTGGATAATATTTGGGCTCCATTCAGTTGATCAAACAAATCGTCAATCCTGGGGAGCGGGTACTTGTTCTTGATAGTGACATCATTGAGCTGGCGGTAGTCTACACACATCCGAAGACTACCATCTTTCTTGTCCACAAATATGGCAGGCGATCCCCATGGTGAGGAACTGGGCGGATGTACCCTTTCTTGAGCATCTCATCAAGTTGCTTTTTCAGCTCAACTAACTCGGATGAAGGCATCCGGTAATACTTCTTGTATATGGGTGCTGTCCCTAGCACGAGATCAATAGCAAACTCGTGCTCATGATCTGGTGGCATTCCTGGCAATTCTTCAAGGAATACATCTGGAAACTCACTGACCACTGGGATTAATTCCATGCCCGAGGTTATAGCTGTGAAAATCATCTCCTTTTTGGGCATGGTTCTGCGTTCCACAAACTTTGTTGCTTGTCTTGCCGAGTTTATTAAGGTGACTTCTCTTGTTGCACAGTTGATGCAGACCTGATGCTTTGTCAGCCAATCCATTCCTAGTACGACATCCAACCTTGCGGATTCAATTGCTACCAGGGTGGCAGGGAAAACAACTCCATGAACATTTATCTTCAAGCCACGGCATACCACATTTGTTTTAAGCATGGATCCCGGGGATTGCACCATCATGATTTTCTCAAGAAGAGAGAAAGAAAACTGGTTTTGGGCAACAAAACTCCACGAAATAAAAGAATGGGAAGCCCCAGAGTCGAATAAAATTGTTACAGGTATGTTATTAACAGGAAACATACCAATGACCACGTCGGGGTTTTCTTGGGCTTCTTCGGTGGAGAGATGATGCACTTGACCTTGGATAAGCTCCTGCTCGGGGAAGGATTCCATGTGGTTGACTTGAGGCTTGAGCGGTGTATTTGACTTGCCGTTCTTGGGACACTGCCTCGCATAGTGCCCGGTCTGTCCACAAGAAAACATGTGTTGCTACACTGACAGTCCTCTTGTACAAGGTTGGTCACGACATTCTTGACTCGGTTGTCGGTCTTGTTGGTATTCTGCTGCCATGTTGGCTTGAACTCAAACTGAGGCTGCTGCCAAGTACGAGCCTTATGAACTGGCTGTCCGTCCTTCTTGGGCTCAAACTTGCGTTTGTGGCCGTCATAGGCTAGCTTGTTGTCATGGACGAGCTTGTGCTCCCTTTCTGTGATAAGAGCCTTGTTCACCAAAGTCTGGAAGTTGGGGAAGTCGAGCATGCTGAGTGTGCATCGGAGGTGCTGATTGAGTCCTCCAAGGAATCGGTCGATCTTTCTCTCTTCAGTGGCCACATCATAGAGGGAATAACGAGCCAAGTGATTGAACTTGTTTAAATATTCACTTACTGACAGGTTCCCTTGAGTGAGAGCGAGAAACTCACGCTGCTTGACCTTCATGATACCGACAGAAATGTGGTACTTGCGGAAATTGTCCTTGAATTTATCCCAAGTGATCTCATCGTCCGCAGGCCACATGGTCTTAGTATTATCCCACCATATAGCAGCGGCTCCTTCAAGATAGTGAGTAGCAAACGGAACCTTGTCAATTTCTTTGGTGCGAGCAATCTCTAGCTTCATCTCAATAGTCTGCATCCAATCATCAGCTTCCATAGGATCAACAACTTGATTGAAACTGGGAGGCTTAGTTCTTTGAAAATCTGACAGCTTGGAGTGATTACCATACTGATTCCCATTCTGACCCACCATGAGCCTGTACGCTCTTTAGTAATTCAAGCAAATCTTGGTTTCTTCTTTCCTCGAACATTCGCATAATCTGCTCTGTGGTGGGTGGATGCGGTGGAGGAGGTGGTGGTTGATATGGTTCAGGGGAATGCCCTGTCTGTTTGGCGGAGCGACGAACGGGAGTATCGTCACCCGCATGACTGCTGCTACCTCCACTTGTCATCCTATTTATGTTTCCCAATACGAAGCATCGAGATGAGCAACATCCATAAATGGGGAAGAAAAGCAAGCGACAAAGCCTGAAAAAGAAAGCGACGAGAAACCAAGGCAAATAAAAAAAAAAGAGTTCCAACATAATTATACATAGACCCATACATGAAAGAAAATAGCATGACAAGTACGACTACACTCATACAACCAAGCATCATGACAACCTCGACTACTCTTGACGAACTAGTGCTCCACTGATCCTGCTGGGATCTCCCCGGAGTCGGTCTCGGATCGTGAACTGACGATGTTAATGGAAGCCTCCGGGTTAAAGGAAACACGACGACGCTGCCTCGAGGGCTCTCCCTCAGGGGCAGGTGCTGGGTGAGGCTGAAGCATAGGGGCGGCGGGAGTAGTGAAAAGTAAAGTCCAATCGGCAGGAGACTCGTGGGTAGTCACTGTCGAGGTGTCCGAGTTACTCTGAGGGGTAACCGGAATAGCTGGCGGAATAGTAGCTGGAGGAACATATGGGGTAAATCCAATGGAGGGTGGAACGAAACCAGATCTAGCAGCAACCAGAGCTGTACGAGTACGAGGCAACTCTCAGGCCAACTCGAAAAGCAGAAGATAACTAGCAGTGATGTAGCGAGCGAGGTGGCTGGATGAACGATCGCACGCCGGATCAATGGAAGGGAAACAGATACGTCCATTATCGGACATGGACGGGTAGTAGTAGAAACTTGGATGATGATGCATCCGAACCTCGTTGTAACACAGATCAATGAGAGCCTCGAATGCAGTGAACTGAACAGCCTGTCTTGGGGCAGAAGCGAAACCACTCCTAGAAGAACAAGTGTAAGCGCCGGACACAGAGCTGTGGTGCAAGGTGACCTCCGCGTGGTACTCGCACACTGAGTCTGCCAGTCGCTCCTGGTACACTTGGTACACCGGGTCATCACCATCAGTGTAGAGTCGACGCCACATGTTCTGAAGAAGATGCAGAGAAGTGTACGGAGCTGGCTCAGACTGGTACGGGTACGGCACTGGAGCCATCTACACTTACAATCATTAGTCGGTTAGTAATAAAAATAAACTATATGCATGCAATGCAACAATCAGATGCAAACATATACTACCGGCACTCAGGATTACTAACTACCGTTTAACTAGCGCGTTAGCGGTCCAGGACTCTGATACCATGTGTTGTGGCACCCCGGCTCAGAGCAACCGGTTTACCGTGCATTGCCAACCCAGAGATCATGTCTTCTGGCAACGCACAACAACTTGGTAGAGAAAGACAACCGCTTTATTGATACATAGGATTGATGGTACATCAAGTGGCGAGGCCAAGTGGCACACACGGTGCTGCTGCACATATCTACATTTTTTAGAGAACATGAAAGGGGGCCTCGAGCATCACGATACAACTACGCGGAAGCGGAAAGACGACGTAGAAGGACTCCATCTCACAGGGACACTGATGTGGACATGGCCTAGACTGCGATGCAATGATGCAACTCCAACTCTGGTATGGCTTCTCCTGAAACTGGCATGACACGCCAGGTGAGTACTTTGAATGTATTCGCAAGCTCACACAAATAAAGCAACAATGGCAAACAATAACATGATAATTAAGCAGGTTATATGCAAGAACTTAACATGCTACTCATGAAGTGGCAGTGCTCACAACAGGGTCTCTCAGACCCGCTTACCATCTTGGTTACCTCGTGTGACACCCTGGTTTTTGCTCTTTTTCTTTTTCTGGATTTCTTTGCCTTTTTGTTTGAATTTGGAGTTTTGAATCAACTCAGTTGGACTTAACCACTTGGGCATTTCCTTAATTTTCACCCAAGTGACTCACCTCCCTCTCAAACACCTCAATTCCTCTCTGATATATCACAAAATGACCATAGGAATATTTTTCATAAATGAAATATATTCATTTCTTCTCTGAAATCACACTTCAGTCACTTATGCTCCAAAGCAACCCTCATTTTTCTTGCCCATAAAAATCTGTGAATATTCCTGAATATTCTTTGGACCTTGGCACACCTCCCTGTGCAAAAATATTTCATAGTTATTTGGAATATTTTTGCTATAGAAAATCTTTTCTGTTCTGGCCAGAAAATGCAGTTTCTACAGGAAGTGCATTTTTCCTTGATCGAATGAAGCTGAAATTTTTAGGGCTTCATTACCCTCCTAAGAAACCCTTAACCTCCAAAGCTTAGCCCTAAACTCCTTCTAGATTTCTCTCTATTAACCTCACAAGTTTTTGTCCAGAAACTTGCCAGGATGCTACACTCCCACCCAATCGACCTGTGCTCAACTCAAGAGCTTGGATCAACCCAACCTAGCAAGGACTACACGCCAGACATGATTTTAATGCGCTGCGTGGCGTGATGCCAGAGTTCACGCAGTGACCATACGTGTGCATGATGCCAGGCAGCTAGTCAACGCGCTCTGGATGCCGCCGACGTCTCTGTGGTGCTCGTGCTCGCTTCCCCGCTCGCCGCAGCTTGCCAAACCGCGCCACCATCCTCGTCCCGAAGCCATTAACTCCCCCTGGCGCTCGCCGACGCCGAAGCTCACCGCAGCGAGCACAGGCACGACGCGTACAAGCGTACAGTGCGCCCGTGCCCCTGTGCTCGTCGCCACCCGAGCCCCTGTGCTCGTCTCCTCCCTCCTACAGTGGCCGCGTGAACCCCAGCCTCTTCTCCCCCTCTCACTGGAGCTCTTCGTCACCGTGCGCCGTCTCCAGAGAGCTCCGACGAAGCTCGAGACCCCCTTCCCCTCCGCCTATAAATACAGCCCCCTCTAGCCTCTCCGAGCATCTCAACCAACTCACACAACCACCACAACGCAGTAGATAAGCCGCAGCCCGGCCGAGCAGGCCTCTGGCCGCCGCTCCCGACCCGAGCTTGCCGGCGACCCCTTCTGCTGCTCCCCACCACTCCAGAGCCTCTCGAGCTCGACCGACTCCTCCGGCGACTCCCTAGTGATCCACTGGTGCTCGCTAAACCCGTTGGAGCCCCTGGAACCGCCCTCTCTCACTGTCTTCTTCATCTCCGGTGAACTCCATCCGCAACCGCCGCTGGAGACGTCGTTTCCGAGCTACTCCGGCCATCCCTCGCCAAGCTACAGGTACAGACAGGTGCACCAGGGCCTCCTCTACCCATCCCTCCCTCTCAAAATGGTTGCCAAGCCCTCCTCGCCGGAGAGAGCCCCTGCGAAGCGCCGCCGTCCTCTGTTTCTCTCCTCCTCCCCTGAAAACCCGACAGGCGGGGCCCACTGTCAGCCTCTCTACTCGCGCCCGAAGCGGTACGAGTGGAGGCGTATTCTCTGAATATGTCTTCGACGTCACCCCCCTAGTTTTCTTTTATTCAAATTTAATTCAAATTTTGACCAGTCATAACTCCTAAACCATAAGTCCAAATGAATTGATTCTTTTTGCATTGTGTTTGTATTGAAAAATTCTAGCAGCACACCAAATTTGAGATTTTTCTCTGCTGTCTAGAATTTCTGGTGAATTTCAGAAGTGTTCTTGATGTTTTCTTTTTGCTGTTTTATTTATTTTCAGAAGGAGAAGCTTGCCTAGAGGAGAACCAGGAGGAGTGTGACCCTCCTCTGTGTTAAGCCAAGCCACACAAATATTTGCATGATGTCATTTCAATAATTATGATTTTTCCAACTTGAATATGGTTTATTTCATGCATTTAATCATTTAATAAATATTGCTTATGCTAGTTTACTTTGTCATGATTGAAGCGCTTAGTTTGCAGTAGTGTTTGAGTGCATGGACTAGTGTGAGGCAGTAGAAGTACTTTGGTAGTATGGCTATGGTTTGGTTATGGTCGGTACCATTTTCATATATGAGTTATTGATTTTACTATGTTAATGGCATAACTTAAAAATGATGGGATTGAAAACCAGTGAAGTTGAAACCAGTGAGTTAATGTGATTAGTAGTGCAAGTAGAATGATTTTATGATGTTGATCCGTTCCAGTTCAGTGATATGTGCTTACAGTTGCACGTCATATAGTTGCATGATCATGGCATACTATGGCTCGAGTTCTTTTAATTTTCAAGTTAAACCTGATGATAATCCAACTTGAACATAATTATTGATCGAGTCATGGTGCCACCGAATCGAGCTTCCCAGTGCAACCACATTTGCCTTTATGGGAAGGCCCTTATTCGGTCCGTTGTCATGCCTCTGGTCGGTGCCTCCAACGAGGGAAGGTTATGGGCGTGCGGTACCCTAGCCCGATAAGCAGACATAACCTTGTGTGCCCGTTGTTGTTATGGTACCTTGTCCCTGTTTGGGACCGTTGATTGTTTTGCCACGACGGTGGCCGTTGGATGTCATTGGTTGACATCGGGGCCACCCAGGACTTAGCCCAGAGGGGAGTTGGTCGGAGTGGCCGAGAGAGTGTCATGGCAATGGGTTGGTTTTGTCGGAATGCCGTTGGTCCACCCGAATGGGAGTGCGAGGCCATGGGTTCCGTGGTGTGGGTATAGTGTACTAACCTCTGCAGAGTGTTTATTAAATCTATCGATAGCCGCGTCCTCAGTTACGGACACAGCTCGTAAGTAGGTCACACCATGGATTAACATAATTAAGTTAATCTTGCACACTAAAGTTACGTGATTGCCACTGGTCATGTGATGAAATTTTTGAGACCATGAAGATGGTCGTTGTTGTGGGAACCAAAGTGTTGGTTTCGTTTGTGATCCGGGAGTGATCACCGTATTGATGATGATGGTTACGAGGTAACCCGCTTGGTAAGAGAGTCCGAGGGACTCGGTGCACAAGCATGATCCACTTCTTGAGTAGTCTGTTATAGACTTGCATTTAACCTGCTTAATAATCATGTTATTGTTTGCCATTATGCTTTTACTTGTTGTGAGATTGCAAGTACATTCAATATACTGACCTGGCGTGTCATGCCAGTTTTCAGGAAAGTCTTACCGGATCGGAGTGCTTCTCGTGTCTAGACCGTGTCCACATCGGTGTCCCTGTGCTATGGAGTTCCGCTTCATCGTTGTTCCACTGCCGCGTGGTTATCATGATTGAGGCCCCTTCATGTTCATTAAATAATGTACATACTGTTCAGCCGCACCGTGTGTGCCGCTTGGCCTCGCTACTTGATGTAATATCGAACCTATGTTTCCGCTAGCATCAATAAAGCGGTTGTTTTCTGTACCAAGTTGTTGTGTGTTGCCAGAAGACTAGATCTCTGGGATGGCAATGCAAGGTAAACCGTTTGCTCTGAGCCGAGGTGCCACACCTCGTAACCACGAACATCATCTTACCACGGTGATCACCTCCGGATCAGAAAAGAAACCGTCTCGACGGTCCCAACAACTTCACCATCATAGCAAGTGCCACAACTATAATCTTAGTGTGTAGGTTAAATATTTCTGTTGATCCATGGTGTGACCTACTACGAACTGTGTCCGTGACTGAGGACGCGGCTATCGATAGATTAAAACACAATCTGCAGAGGTTAGCACACTGTACCCACACCACAGAACCCATGACCTCGAACTCCCATTCGGGTGGATCAACGGCGTTCCGACAGAACCAATCTATTGCCATGACACTCTCCCGGCCACTCCGACCAACTTCCCTTTGGGCTAAGTCCTGGGTGACCCCGATGTCACCTCGTGACACCCAACGGCCACTGTCGTGGCAAAACAAAATGGTCCCAAATGAGGACAATGGTACCAAATCAACTACGGGCACACAAGGCTTTGCTTGCCTACCGGGCCAGGGTAGTGCAAGCTCATAACCTTCCTGTCGGGGGAATGACACCCGGGTAGGCCCAAGATGGCGAAACAACGCTTCAAAACATCAGGGCGGCCAACGCCCCTCAGTCCGGCTGCTCCGGCCAGCTTGCCACCCGACCGCTCCAGACGGCTCCCTGTTCGGCTGCCCCGGCCGGCTCGCCACCCGGCTGCTCAGACCTGCTCCCCGTCCGGCTGCTCCAGCTGGCCTGCTGCGCGGAGTTAACTGCACCTCCGACCCACACCAACAAGACAGCCATACCGCGGCCATGCCTAGCCACTATTGCTGCATGGGCACACACTGTTCATCCGTCATCAGCGACATCATCTATAGTGTATAGCTTGAGATGTAATCTACTCACTGTAGCTTACATCTCAAACCACCCCATGCCCACTCCTCCTATATAAAGGCACACATCCATCCATCCAGGGGATGGACTCCCACGGCCACAAGCTCCACTCACGGCCTCTAGCGCCAAGTGCGCCACGCCACAGTCTTGTGCTCACATATTCACACACATACGAGGCCAGATGCCCATGTCACGGACCTCAGATACAGCTCCAGGAGCAACTCTGTACTGCTATATGTACACCGCATATATATATATATATATATATATATATATATATATATATATATATATATATATATATATATATATATATATATATATTCAGACATGCAGGAGTAGAGGTATTATCTCTCCGGAGAGCCCCAAACCTGGGTAAACCACCGTGTGCTGTTTCCCCAATCCCGTCCCCGGATATTCCACTGCAGCCTCGCCCTCACCTCAGGCCACCCCGCGGCATCTGTCGTCTCGCGATCCCCCCTAGCGACTGACGTGAGAATACTACGACAGTTGGCGCCCACCGTGGGGCAAGCTGCCGCTGGAACCGTGGTCCGGGCGGGACCCTTCTCGTCATCATCACCGCGGCATCGCCGTCGTCTCTCCAGTGGCGCTCGGGGGCTCGACATCGACCCGCCCCCGTAGCGACCACGCGGGACGGCGCATCCTCGTCGTCGGCCTCGGCCTCTTTGTCACAACCACTGTGGCGCCGGCCGTCCGTCCGCTCACGCCGTGCCGCCTCGCTTCGCTCGGCCGCCCCACCCATGGCCGCGCATCCGCTCCTCTCCGCGCTGTGTCTCGCTCCGGCCGGAGCGTGCGGCCGCTCCTCCATACATTACCCATGCATAACCCATCCAATGGCCAGATAACCACCGTACTTGTCCCAGATGCAATACACTAGCCAGATGCGAGTCGGTAATAGTCAGCTACAAGTCAGATAATGGCCACAGTCTGCCGTGCCTGGGCCGGAGGCGAGACCAGTTGCGCCGCCCCCGCGGGCTACCCTGCCTCGCTGCAGCTCCGCTCCGCCCGTCGCCTGACTCTCCTGCTGCTGTGCACCGCTCCTCCGTTGCTCGCCCCGGCCTGACCTCCTCCGACGGTCGTCTCGCACCTGACCCTCCTGCCACTCAGGACTGCTGCAGCTGCGCGTCGCTCACCTCCGACCCCGTGGGTCGTTGTGGCCTGCAGCTCCCCGTCAGCTCCAGCCCCATCGCTCCTCCGTCCAGCTCCGTCCCTCTGTCTTCGCCAAGTCCGCGCACGACCGGCTCCGCCTGCCCCGGCAGTGCTGCTGCTCCTCCCGTGGGCGCCGGCTCATCCCTGATGCTCCTCCCACTGACCGGCTCCCGCGCTGGCCAGCTCGCGCCCGCATCCCGGCCCGCGAGCGTCGCCTCTGCTCCGCGCCGGCTCCAGTCCGCGCCCGCCCTTGGCAACTCCGCGCGCCCGCTCATCCCCGTCGCCGACTCAGCTACTCCGGCCGGCCCAGCCTCCCGCGCTGCCCCGCTCCGACAGCTGTTGTGCTGCCTTGCATCGCTCCCGTCTGGCCGCGCGCTCGCACGCCGGTTCCGGGTGCCGTCAGCCGGCTCTGTCCCGCGCGCCACACCGGGTCCTCCGCTGCCGGCCTCCCGCGCCCTCCGCACAGCCCGGCCCGGCCGGCTCCGTGCCTCGTCCGTCTTCGAGTTGGCCCGGCCTCCGCCCGGACGCCGGCTCCGCTTGCCCGCAGTCGGCCACCTCCGCCTCGCTCCGCCTCTGCCCGTGGCCACCCGCTGCCCGCCGGGTTCACCCCGATTGGCCGCCTGCTCCGCCTCGCCCGCGATCCGCCCCGGCCGGCTCCGCCACTCGGCTCCGCCTCGCCGCCACCCGGCCTCGCCGGCTCCAGCTCTCGCCGCGAGCACCCGCCAGCTCGCACTGCAGCCGGGTGCCCGCCTGCCGCTCCAACAGCACCTGCCGACTGGTAAAAGAGAGAAAAGTCAGGGGTTGTGTGCCCAGCCGGCTATTTAAAAAAAATGAGGCCGGCTGAAAGAAAAGTTGATGTCGGCTGCCCATCCAAAAAGTGACCCTGGCTGCCCAGCCGGGTGGAGAAAAAGAAACATGGCCGGCTGCTCAAGACGGCTTGCAAAAGAAAAAGAAAAAAGTTTGCGTCTGGCTGTTGGTAGCCGGCCGAAGAGAAAAAGAAGAAAACAAAAGACGTTCGCCTGCCCGTCCGCCTGCTCCGCCACTCGGACGGCCAGACGCGACCCGGCCTGCCTGCTCGCTTCAACACCGGGCTGGCTGGAGAGCCCGCCCGACTGCCCGTCCATCTCGATGCCTAGTCGGTCAGGTCCGACCGGCCGGGACCCCCTTCGAGCTCCCGGAGGCTCGAAGGCCACCCCCAGCGGGTGCGCCGGCGCGCTCCGCAAGCACCAAACCGCGTCGGCTGTCTTCGTCAACCTCCGCCTCGTCTGCGTCAAAGCAATGTGAACTCCTCACCCGCATATTTTCGCACCGCGTGCAAACCCGGATAACCCCGAGCGACCCTCGGGGGCTATCTCCGCATTTTTTTATCAGTTGCACTACTGTTCACCCCGGCGCCTGCCAGTGTTGGCCCGGAGGCTGGCCGCTAGGCCTGAGACGTTCGTTCCCACAGACGGCTTAGTAGCGTGCACGGTACCAAAGGCTCACTCTTCGTCTCAGCTACAGACCGTAGCGCGGCTGTCCGGCTAGCAAGAGCAAACGCTGGAGGCCACCGATGCGAAAAACGGCCGGGGAGAAAACGGTTCGGGCGACCCGGCTGTTTGCTTTATGAGTATCTGCTCGGTCGAATCTGCTCCCAGAGTCTAAGTATTGTGCGCTTTGTTCCGCGGCCCCACTCTCAGCCACAGACCGTCACGCGGCTGTCCGGCTAGCGAGAGCACAAGCCAAAAAGCGGAGAGAACATGAAAAAGATTGAAGGGGGCTCGGACGAAACCGAGTCGGCACCCTCCGCATAAAACTTGCAATGCTAAAAGCAAATATTTGACATATCTGCGCAGACTCACTTTGTCTTTTGCATGATCATTTCCGTGGGGAACCCCCCCCCCCTCGCCCGGAGGCTCGGAGGCTACACCCAATGGGTGCGCTGGCGCGCCCCCACTGGAAGCAAGCCACGCTGGTTGCAGCCCGCAACCGGCTATCATTGACAACATCAGTCGGCAGACTCCGCGTCCGCTCCCGACAGCATCAGTCGGCGGACCCTGTGTCCGCGCCCGACAGCATCAGTCGGCGGACCCCGCGTCCGCGCAGGACAGCATCAGTCGGTGGACCCCGTGTCCGCGCCCGACAGCATCAGCCGGCGGACCCTGCGTCGGCGCCCGACGCCATCAGTCGGCGGACCCGGCGTTGGCGCCCGACAGCATCAGTCGGCGGACCCCGTGTCCGCGCCCGACAGCATCAGTTGGCGGACCCCGTGTCCGCGCCCGACAGCATCAGTCGGCGGACCCCGCGTCTGCGCCCGACAGCATCAGTCGGCGGACCCCATGTCCGCGCCCGACAGCTTCAGTCGGTAGACCCCGCGACTGCGCCCGACACCTTTAGTCCGCGGACCCCGCGTCCGCGCCCGACAGCATCAGTCGGCGGATCCCGCGTCCGCGCCCGGCAGGGCCCCGCACCAATCAGCCGGCGAACCCTGTGTTCGTGCCCGGCAGGGCCCCGCGCCCATCAGCCGGTGGACTCCGTGTTTGCGCCTGGCACCCTCGACATCACCGTCGGCTTCATTATCAACAACAAGACCCTCCGCCTAACTTTTCCAAGTTGCCAGGAGGCTCGGAGGCTACACCCAGCGGGTGCGCTTGCGCGCCCCCGCTCGGAACATGCCGCGCCTGTTGCACGCCCGCCACCGGCTGCAACCGCCCCCTCGACGCCATCGTCTGCACCAACAATCGCGAAAACCCTCCGCCCAACTTTTCCAAGTTGCCCGGAGGCTCGGAGACTACACCCAGCGGGTGAGCTTGCGCGCCCCCGCCGGAAGCAAGCCGCGCCGGCTGCGGTCCGCAGCCGGCCGTCATCGACATCTTCTACATCAACGCCCGCTAAAAAACCTCCGCCCAACTTTGCCAAGTTGCCCGGAGGCTCGGAGGCTACTATCGTGGTAATGACCTACGGGTACCCCAAAGACGGCGAAACAACACTTCACGACATCGGGGTGGCCAACACCCCTCAGTCCGCCTGCTCCGGCTAGCTCGCCACCCGACTGCTCCAGCAGGCTCCCCGTCCGACTGCTCCAGTCGGCCTGCTGCGCAAAGTCAACTATGGCGTCCCATCGGACACGACACGGACGAGAAGGTTGTACCCGTGCACTGCTGAGCAATAGTGGCCCACTATAGCCTACGTCATGAGTCACCTCGCATGACATCTCCAAATAGTGTAGTTGGTGGGTGGGCCACCACCCACCATGCCCATGCCCACCACCTAGCTTACACCCAAAGCTAGCTCACACTATAAAAGGGCACCATGCCCACACTCCTCACACATGCTCACGCACACACTCATTCGGCCACAAGCCATGCCCACCATGCCACACACTCATACATATACGAAGCCAGATGCCTATGGCACTACTTTCAGATACAGCTCCAGGAGCAACTCTGTACTGCTACATGCACACCGTATATATATTCAGACATGCAGGAGTAGGGGTATTATCTCTCCAGAGAGCCCCGAACCTGGGTAAACCACCGCGTGCCACTACTGGAATCAGCTTATTTGCCGTCCGCCATGGCGGACGGCAAAGGCATGGGTCACGGACGGCAAACTTCTTTGCCGTCCGCCAGCAGACGGCAAAATGTCCGGCTGAACGAGCCACGGCAAAGGGCACTTTGCCGTCTGCTGGCGGACGGCAAAGAGCCTGCAGCCATTGCCGTCTACTGGCGGACGTCAAAGGGCATGGCTTTTTGCCGTCTGCTGGCGGACGGCAAAGGGCATGGCTCTTTGCCATCTGCTGGCAGACGGCAAAGGCTGCAGGCTCTTTGCCATCTGCTGGCAGATGGCAAAGAGACCAAATAGGCATTAATTCTGTTTCTTCTTATATCAATTCATTTTCACAGAAAATCACACACACACACACACACACACACACACATATATATATATATATGACCAATATAGCATATCCAACACATGTTACCAATAGTAGCAAGTTTCATCCATACATATACATAGTTTCATCAATATTACACAGTTTCATCCATAGGTAGCAAGTTTCACAAAGTCAAAACAAAAACTAAAGACAAGCACTCCATATCTGAAATTACAAGAAATGACCTAAAACTAAATATCTATTTTCCTAAAAACTATCTTATTACTAAAATCTTCTCTGGATCTTCTTCTTTTCTTCCAACCTGCATAACAAAAACACTAAGAAAGAGAGAATGGGTTAGGAGTAGAAATGTAGCATTTCACTTGGTGAAATGCAATGCTGTAGGAGCCAGCACTTGAGATCAACACCAGGAAGTACTAAATTTTGAGAGATATCCAGATCCTGCAGCAGTACATTAAGAGCAAATTTTGTCGCTTGAGATATTCGACGTAAAACAGGGCAAGGGGCAGGAAGTGGACTTCAAGACAAATAATTTTCTTTCATTATTTAAGACAGAATCGCACAAGCAACTGATACTGGGGACCACATGGGAGGTGCTGCATTGATGGTTGTAAATACCTTTGCTGTTTTTGTAGTACATGAGCAGCACACACTTGACCACCATAGCAGCTTGCCGGACCATTGTACCTGTGGAGCACAAAACAGAAGTCAGCCTTGATTAGAAATTTTTAGGAGAGCAGTGCTAGTTTAAGAGTTATGAACAGAAAGAAATGGTGCATAAATTCCTATGATTCAACAAACATAAGTTATTTCCAAGTGAAACACAGGGCAATGTTATCCACTTCAAAACAAAACAGAACACACAGGTACACACATCGTCAAGTTTTTCCACAAATGAGTTACTGATTGAGTTCAAGAAATGACCAAGGGCCTAATTGGTTCACAGGACCTAAAAACTCATAAATAGGAAAATCACTGGGTTGCAATGTCATGCCCTCTCTTGATACAATATGATCGACAGGATGTTTGAGTGCATCATAGAAAACCATAGGAGTTTTTCAAGGCCGCATATTACAATCATATGGAATAATTTGAAGCAGAGAGGCCCCAAAAGGGGAAATCATGCTGTGTGGGAAAAGAGAATACCATTCACCGCAATGAAAAATACAGCATGCCAGAATGGTGGTATTTCTTTTGGAGGAAGCATCACCAAAGGTCTAACAAGGTCATCATTCCTGTACCACCAGCAGACTCCAAACACATGAATGGTGAATACTACTACAATCCCGATAAGCATTGGCATTTTCCTCTCCCCTTGAAATAAGAAAATAAAGTGCGAAATTCCGCATGTCAGCAGAACATATATTGTACCCACTGTATGAAGGTCGGATGTTGTTTTTGGCAGATGTCCAGTTCAGTTCACCGGCAATTTCTCAAAACATGACAACAAACAAATTAACTTGAATTCTTGGCACCGTATGGTGTTTAGACAAGTCTGAATACATGGGTGGGGTGATTTAACAAATCTACTCAACAACAGGGGCAGCACCAGCACAACTGGCCAATTGCAATGTTGAGAAACCATGAAAAACATCTGATCCCACACGACACAGCAAAGATATGTCAATAGTTACTACCACTAGCAACATTCAGGTCCTAATCCAGATGTTATGTTTCTACCTAACAAAACTGCAAACTCTCCCTCTTCATTTATCATTTTTGCAGATTCGACGAGTACTTGTTCACACCGTCTACATTCCCATTCTTCCCTAACAGATCAGGTAATAACCGACCATACACGGAGCTCCGCTGAAAGCAGAACTAAAGCCCGTAAACGAATCACTTCGACATTTCCTTTACAGGAAGCAATGGCATGCAGTGTATGGTCCAGCCAATATCTGAAAGAACAAAAGGAAACAAAAATGCAGCGCAAACGGCATGCTTCCTTCAGTCACTGTCAACCCCATGTCCAACAAGTGTGAGTTCAGCGCCGCATCATTTCCAGACGAAAGCGCAGCTCGGAAAGCGGGCAGGCATTGCACCGAAAAGTACAGACGTAATTCACCCAAAAAGGTGAGGTGATACGGGATGGTTGGATCCCACAAGATTCTAGTCTCTACATACACATGACATCGTGCATGCGGGAGCGGGTGCAGGAACGAATGAACCATGGCGACAGCAGGGCTACGATGAATGTTGAAGGGGAGGCAGAGTGGGCAGTGGTGGTGGTTACCAGGAAGTTGTGGTAGACGAACGCCCTGGGCTCCCACGAGATGACCTCCGTCCACTGCGCGCCGTGCTCGCCCAGCCCCTCGCTGCACCCACCCGACGAACAAGGGATCAGATCAGCCGGCGCCGGATCGAAGCAAATCTGGAGAGAGACGGGCGCATCAGAACCACTCACTGACTCACTCACCTGAGGTCGCGACGGGCACGGTTGCGCGCGGTGAGGGAGGAGCCGCCGGAGGATTCGGACTCTGCGGCCCCGCCGTCGCCGGAGGACTCGGTCTCGGCGCCAGTGGTGGGGAGGGCCGGTGAGGAGACGTGGAGCGAGAGGACACCGAAAGCGATGACGGCGAGGAGGAAGGCGGAGGCGAGGAGCAGCGCGGCGAGCGCGAGCACGTACGGCGTGGCCCGGCCCATGCGCCCTGAGCAGAAGACCCGCCACGGCGCCATTGGACTAGGGAGGCGGATCTCCCCCTGCCTGCGCGCAGGAGAGGATTGCGGCGCGGTGGAGGAGGCGGGGCGGCGGGGCGGAGCTGAGTCGCGCGCACGGCGGCTCTCGGTCGACGGTGAGTGTGTGTGGGTGGTGGCGGGGAATGGAAGGGAAGACGGCGGGGCGGGGCGGTCGAATCTAGTCGGAGGGGATGGAGGGTCACGCGTGGTCGCAGGAGGAGGCGCTCGTCAGATCTGGTCGGAGGGGATGAAGGAGCGGGGCAAGGGGGTCACGTGGGTGTGCTGGGCGTCGTCGAATCCCGTCGGAGCTCGCCGGAATCGGCCGCCATAGCTGCTCGCGCGAGGAAGAGACGAGCGGGAGAGAGAGGGGTGGGGCGGAGAGAGGGGATAGAGATAGAGGAGGTGTGGGCAACGTTTTTTTTTACCCGCAAAAAAAATATAGCCCCCTCTTTGCCGTCTGCCAGCAGACGACAAAGAGGGGGGATGGACCATTGCAGTGTACTGGCATCCAGTGGACCCCACCAGCACCTCTTTGCCGTCCGCTGGCTTTGCCATCTGCCAGCAGACGGCAAAGAAATGACAGATGGCAAAGACCTTCTTTGCCGTCTGCCAGTTCTTTGCCGTCTGCTGTTTGGTAGCTGATGGCAAAGACCTTCTTTGCCGTCTGCTAGCAGACGGCAAAGAACTGGCAGACGACAAATTCCCTGATTCCAGTAGTGTGCTATTGCGCAATACCCGTCCCGGATATTCCACGGCAGTCTTGCCCTCACCTCAAGCCACCCCGTGGCATCTCTCGTCTCGTGGTACCCCCTGGCGATTGGCGCGAGAATACCACGACACGCGGCATGTTTCGAGTGGGGGCGTGCAAGCGCACCCGCTGGGTGTAGCCTCCGGGCAACTTGGAAAAGTTGGGCGGAGGGTCTTGTTGTTGAAGAAGTTGTTGATGAGAACCGGCTGCGGGCATGCAGCCGGAGCGGCTTGCTTCCAGCGGGGGCGCGCCGGCGCACCCGCTGGGTGTTAGCCTCTGAGCCTCCGGGCGACTCGAAGAGTCGGGTGGAGGGTTTTCGCTGCTTTGTCTCGTCCCGTGAGGTCCATGCCGCCTGACGGTCGTGGAAAACCGCCAGGCGCGGATGCCTGCTAGTGGGCGTGTGGTGCAGACAGATGCGGACGCGGGGTCCACCGACTGCTGTGCGCGGGGCCTTGCCGGGCGCGGACGCGGGGTCCGTCGGCAGCTGGGCGCGGCGCCCTGCCGGGCGCGGACGCGAGGTCTGCCGACTGAAGCTGTCGGGCGCGGACGCGGGGTCCGCCGACTGAAGCTGTCGGGCGCAGACACGGGGTCCGTCGACTGATGCTGTCGGGCGCGGATGCGGCGTCCGCCGACTGAAGCTGTCAGGCAAGGACGCGGGGTCCGCCGACTGAAGTTGTCGGGCGCGGACGCCGGGTCCGCCGCTGATGCTGCCGGGAGCGGACGTGGGGTCCGCCGACTGATGTCGTCGGGCCCGGACGCGCGGTCCGCCTACTGATGCTGTTGGGCGCGGACACGGGGTCCGTCGACTGATGTTGTTGATGACAGCTGGCTGCGGGCGTGCTACTTGGCGTGGTGTATTCCGAGTGGGGGCGCGCAAGTGCACCCACTGGGTGTAGCCTCCGAGCCTCCGGGCGAGGAGGGGTTCCCCACAGAGATGATCGTGCAGAAAGACAAGGTTAGTCCGCGCAGATATATCAAATGTTTGCTTTTGGCATTGCAAGTTTTATGCGGAGGGTGCCAGCTCGGTTTCGTCCGAGCCCCCTCTAATCTTTTTCATGTTCCCTCCGCTCTTTGGCTTGTGCTCTCGCTAGCCGGACAGCCGCATGACGGTCTGTGGCTGAGAGTGGGCCGTGGAGTGAAGCGTACAATACTCAGACTCTGGGAGTAGATTCGACCGAACAGGTACTCATAAAGCAAACGGCCGGGTCGCCCGACCCATTTTTCTTCCCCGACGTTTTTCGCGTGGGGTGACCTCCAGCTTTTGCTCTTGCTAGCCGGACAGCCGCGCTGCAGTCTGTAGCTGAGACGAAGAGTGGGCCTTTGGTACCGTACACGCTACTAAGCCGTCTGCGGGAACGAATGAATGGGGCCGAGCGGCCAGCCTCCGGGCCGACACTAGCTGGCGCCGGGGCGAACAGTAATGCAACTGAAATAAATGCGGAGATTGCCCCCGAGGATTGCTCGGGGTTGTCCGAGTTTGCACGTGGTGCGAAAATATGCGGGTGAGGAGCTCACATTGCTTTGGCGCAGATGAGGCGGAGGTTGACGAGGACAACCGGCACAGCTTGGCGCTCGCGGAACGCGCCGGCACATCCGCTGGGTGTAGCCTTTGAGCCTCCGGGTGCTCGAAGTGGGGCCCGACCGGTCGGGTCCAACCGAACGGGCGTCGAGGCGGACAGGCGGTCGGGCCGGCTCGCCTGCCGGCCAGGCGTCGGAGCAGGAGGCAATCGAGTCGGCCTAGCACAGCCGGCAAATCAGTGACACGGACAGGGGTGTCGCGGCTGGCCGTCCGAGTGGCGAAGCAGGCGGACGGGAAGCCGGACGTCTTTTTTCCTTTTCTTCTTTTTCTCTTCTGCTGGCTGTGGGCAGCCGGACGCATTTTTTTTTGGCAGCCGGCTTGGTACTTTGGCATCTGAGCAGCCGGCCCTTTTTCCTTTCTTATTTTTCAGCCGGGCTGGCCAGCCGGCCCCGTTTCCTCGGGCACCCGGCCACTGCGGGCGGCTGGAGAGGCGGGCACCCGGCGCACGCGGAGGCCGGCTGGAGCGGCGAGCAGCCAGCGCACGCAGGGGCCAAGGGAGGCACCGGCGACCCGGCAGGCGGAGCACGGCGGGAGGCACTGCGGGTGCGGAGCCAGCCGCGCTGGCGAAGGGGCGGCCAGGGCATGGAGCAGAGCGGCCAGGCGGAGGAGCGCGTCGTGGAGAAACCGAGGCGAGGGGGAGCCGGCCGCGGGGTAGCCGGTGACGGGCGGAACCAGATGCGGAGCAGCCGGCGACGGGCGGAACCGGACGCGGAGCAGCCGGCGACGGGCGGAACCGGACGCGGAGCAGCCGGCGCGCGGGAGGTCAGAAGACGAGCGGAGCCGAGCACGGGGCAGCCGGCGATGGGCGGTGGACCAGCCGGATGGTGGCTGACGGGCACGAGGAGGAGACGACCGGCCGGCCACGGGGCCGGGTCGCGGGCGCGAGGGACGGCCGTGCAGTGGAGCCGCAGAGGAGAAAACGCGACGGCCTGGCCGGAGCTGGGCTGAGAGGGCCAGGCGCACGGGGCGACGGAATGCACGGACCCGGCAGGAGCGGGGCGAGGCGCACGCGGGAGGTAGCCGGCGACGAGGTGTGGGCCGCGGGTGGCCGGCGACGGGGCGTAGGCCGCGGGCGCCGCGCGGCTGGAGGAGAGGCGATGCGCAGACGGCGCGCGCGGACCCGCCAAGCGGCCGGGTCGGGTGGCGGCTTACGCAGAGTCGAGCAGGCGGCCGGGGGAGGCCGGGCGCGGCCGGACGGCCGGGCTCGGAGTGGGAGCCGGCCAGAGGGGCGCGGGAGTCGGCCAGGCGCGTGAAGCAGCCGGCTGAAGCGCGAAGCCGGCACGGGGGTCGGCGAGCCGGCAGGGGCGCGAAGGGGCGGCGGCGGAGGGGGGCCGCAGGCTGCACGGGAGGCCAGCGGGGGAGCCGCGCGCACGGGGCAGACTTCGGGCAAGGAGGCCGGTTGCAAGGACGCGGAGACGGCGTGGGACGCGGTCGCGGCAGCGCGGGCCGGCTAGAGGCGCGGACGCGGCCGGACGCGGAATGCGCGGTAGCGGCGGGGCGGCACAGGCACCGGCACCTCGCGGAGTCGGAGGGGCGCGGGGCCGGGCGCGAGGCAACCCAGCGCGGAGGAGGCCAGCGCGCTGCTGGGGGCGGCTGAGATCGAGGCACACAGCGGTGCTGGACTGGCCGAGTCCTTCGCTGCAGAGGAGGTCGAGCGAGGAGGACGGGCGACAGGAGCGGAAGCTAGACGGAGTGGAGGCGGCAGGGGCTCGCTGCGCGCACACGCGCGATGTGATGAAGCAGAGGCGTCGGCGCCTCGAGGGAGGGCTCGTGCCCGAGCAGCGCGATGGCTTGGCCAAACGCATGGCAGCAGCCCTGGCCGGTGGTGGTGGTGCGCGCGCGAGGAAGCAGCGGCACGGAGCGAAGCAGCGTGGAGGAGCGGGCGCACGGCCGCGGACGGAGCAACCGGTGTACGGGCAGCGTGTGACTTGCATTTGGCTGATATACGGGTAGTGTCTGGGTAGTTTATGGGACGCATACGACTTGCGTCTGGGAAGTGTACAGGCATTGTCTGACTGATGTATGAGGCGTATGGAGGAGCGACTACGCGTTCCGGCCGGAGCTAGACGCAGCGTGGAGGGGAGCGGACGCGAGCGGCGCGCGGATGGAAGCGGCCGACCGAAGCGAGGCGGCGAGGCGCGCGCGGACGGACGGCCGGCGTCGCGGCGGTGGTTCGGGCAGCGGGCCCGTAGACCGAAGGTAGATGACGACGCGCCGCCCAGCACGGTCGCGCCGGGGGCATGCTGATGTTGAGCCCCCGACCGGTGCCGGAGAGACGGCGGTGACGTCGCGGCGGAGCTGACGAAGATGGCGAGGCTGACGACGAAGGCGCGCCATCTCGCGCGGCCGCCCCGGGGGCGAGTTGATGTCGAGCCCTCGAGCACGGCCGGAGGGACGGCGGCGACGTCGCGGCGATGGTGACGAAGATGGTCCCGCCCGGACCACGGTTCCAGCAGCAGCTCGCCCCATGGTGGGCGTCAACTGTCGTGGTATTCTCGCGTCAATCGCCAGGGGGTAACGCGAGACGACAGATGCCACAGGGTGGCTTGAGGTGAGGGCAAGACTGTCGTAGAATATCCGGGACGGGTATTGCGCAATAGCACGCGGTGGTTTACCCAGGTTCGGGGCTCTCCAGAGAGATAATACCCCTACTCCTGCATGTCTGAATATATATATGCGATGTACATGTAGCAGTACAGAGTTGCTCCTGGAGCTGTATCTGAAAGCAGTGCCATAGGCATCTAGCTTCGTATATGTATGAGTGTGTGGCATGGTGGCCGTGGCTTGTGGCCGAATGAGTGTGTGCGTGAGCTTGTGTGAGGAGTGTGGGCATGGTGCCCTTTTATAGTGTGAGCTAGCTTTGGGTGTAAGTTAGGTGGTGGGCATGGGCATGGTGGGTGGTGGCCCACCCACCAACTACGCTATTTGGAGATGTCATGCGAGGTGACACATGACACAGGCTATAGTGTGCCATTATTGCTCAGCAGTGCACGGGTACAGCCGTCTCGTCCGTGTCGTGTCCGATGGGACGCCGTAGTTGACTTTGCGCAGCAAGCCGACTGGAGCAGTTGGACGGGGAGCCGGCAGGAGCAGCCGGGTGGCGAGCCAGCCGGAGCAGACGGACTGAGGGATGTTGGCCACCCCGATGCCGTGAAGCGTTGTTTCGCCGTCTTTGGGGTACCCGTGGGTCATTACCACGACACCGCGCCTGTTGCACGCCCGCCGCTGGCTGCAACCGGCACCCTCAACGCCATCGTCTACACCAACAACCGCGAAAACCCTCCGCCCAACTTTTCCAAAGTTACCCGGAGGCTCGGAGGCTACACCCAGCGGGTGCGCTCGCACGCCCCAGCCGGAAGCAAGCCGCGCCGGCTGCGGTCCGCAGCCGGCCGTCATCAACATCTACATCGACGTCCGCTAAAAAATCTCCGCTCAACTTTTCCAAGTTGCCCGAAGGCTCGGAGGCTACTGTCAGTGGAATGACCCCCCGGGTAGGCCCAAGACGACGAAACAATGCTTCAAAACATCGGGGCGGCCAACGGCCCTCAGTCCGGCTGCTTCGGCCGGCTTGCCACCCGACCGCTCCAGACGGCTCCCTGTTCGGCTGCCCCGGCCGGCTCACCACCCGGCTGCTCCAACCTGCTCCCCGTCCGGCTGCTCCAGCCGGCCTGCTGCGCGGAGTCAACTTCAGCTCCGACCCGACACCGACAAGACGGCCATACCGCGGCCATGCCTGGCCACTATTGCTGCATGGGCATGCATTGTTCATCCCTCATCAGCGACATCATCTATAGTGTATAGCTTGAGATGTAAGCTACTCACTGTAGCTTACATCTCAAGCCACCCCATGCCCACTCCTCCTATATAAAGGTACACATCCATCCATCCAGGGGATGGACTCCCACGACCACAAGCTCCACTCACGGCCACTAGCGCCAAGTGCACCATGCCACACTCTTGTGCTCACATATTCACACACATACGAGGCCAGATGCCCACGGCACTGACCTCAGATACAGCTCCAGGAGCAACTCTGTACTGCTACATGTACACCGCATATATATATTCAGACATGCAGGAATAGAGGTATTATCTCTCCGGAGAGCCCCGAACCTGGGTAAACCACCGCGTGCTATTTGCCCAATCCTGTCCCCGGATATTCCACTGCAGCCTCGCCCTCACCTCAAGCCACCCCGTGGCATCTATCGTCTTGCGATCCCCCCTGGCGACTAACGTGAGAATACTACGACACTTCCCTAGTTGGAGGCACCGGCGAGAGGCATAACAATAGACCAAGAAAGGGCCTCCCCATAAAGGCAAATGTGGTTGCACTGGGAAGCTCAATTCGGTGGCACCATGACTCGATCAACAGCATTTTCAAGTTGGATTATTATTAGGTATCAACTTGCAAAGAAATATTTCCGAGTCATAGTATGCCATGAAAATGCAACGAGCTATATGCACCATTTCAACATAATTGCCGGTATGAACTTACTCATGCTCATGATCATGTCACCCTACTGCATAACCTTAACCAAACAACTTAAATACCACTGAAAACATAGCAAGCATAGCATGAAAATGAAACTAGCACAAGTGATGTTATTTTAATTTTCTATATGCATTATATGGGACCATATTCAAGTGAAAAGCATAATCATTGTAATGTCACTCTTGCAAATATTTGTGATGGCTTGCCTTACTACAGAGGAGGGTCACAATCCTCCTGGTTCTCCTCAAGGCAGCAAGTTCCTTCTGAAAATAACTAAAATAGCAAAAAGAAAATGTTACATAACACTTTTAAATGCACCAAAAAATATCTACAGCAAGCAAAAATCTCATCTTTTGCATGCTGGTAGAGGAGTTCAAGACAAAACCAATGCAAAAAGAATCAACAGATTTGGACTTATAGAATAAAAGTTAGAGTTGGTCAAAGTTGGGTCAAATTTCTGAATTAAAATTGATTTTTAAAAATAACCAGAGGGGGTGACGTCAAAGGCGTATTTGTGGATTACGCCTCCACTTATACTAGTTTGGGGGAGTGAGAGAGAGGCTGACGGGTGGGACCCGCTGTCAGGGTTAGAGGAGAGAGAGAGAGAAACAGAGGGCAGCGGCTCGGTCGCCGGTGGTTTTACGGCGAGGAGTCCACGGCGGCCGCCAGCGAGTTGATGGATGGACGTGGCACTTCATGGCGAACACGCATGTACCAATAGCTCGGTCAGAGGTGGACAGACGGTGTCACGGTGGTCGTCTCCAGGGGCGTCGGCGGAAGGAGCTCGTCAAAATTGAGGATTCCGGCGAGGCAGGGGCATTCCAGCATCTCCAGCGGCACGAGAACGACCAAGAGAACACCACAAACATGCCAGAGGGGTTGGAAGACGTCGAGGAGTGCAGGAGGAAGCAAGGCACCGAGAGGGGATCAGCGACAATCTCCGGTGCAGAACGGCGGCCAGAGGCACGCCTGGCCTGGCCGCGGCCTTCTACGAGAGGTTTGGAGGTCAGAGGAGATGGGTGGTGTGGCTAGATGAGCTCAGGAGGGGCTCTATATATAGGTATGGGCAAGGAGGGGTTCGAGATCGCTGGAGAAGGCTCTGGAGCGGCGAGCGGCGACGAACGGTGCTCAAGATGTGTCGTGGTTCGACACGGTCACCTATGGGCCCATTGGCCCCTTTGTGGTTCGGCAAGGGGGAAGGGCACGTTGCACAAAGAGCGGAGGTCATAGATCAGCACGGCAATGGTGACGCGAGTGGTTTTTACCCAGGTTCGGGCCACCGCGAGGCGTAAAACCCTACTCCTGCTTTGGTGGATTGAGTGGTGGACCGTGGCGAACGCGTAGTGTTCAAGCCCGGCAAGGTCGCCTCAGGGAGAGCAGCTACGTGTGTATGAGTGTACAAGGGTCTGAATCCTCTCTAAGGTTGCCTAGGTCCTCCTTTCATAGGTAAAGGGGTTACCACAGTGGCAAAACAGTCATTATCCAGTGATTAGATAGCCACAGTGCTACTATACCTAACTCTGCAGACAGGACAGGGCACATTAAATGCACCACTTAGTGTCATGTCATGGACGTAGCCCGACAAGCCTTGCCGTGCCATTCAACCACCTTCTCGCCTGCCTGCGTGACACGCCTCTGGACGGGTGTCATTTAGGGGTAATCTTCATCAGGAAAAGCTGCCATGTGCTGAATGACTGCCACTTACTCACTTGGGGGCTCGACACCACACTGACAGGCAGCTTGCGTCGCTGTGAGGTGGAGCGGTTGAGCCCTGGCGGGATAGCAGGCCGCCAGCGTCCCAGCAACCCTTGCCGGGGAGGTCTTGGTACTTGCTCTTGGGGTGGCCTCGACCTGACCAGGCTCGCCTGCCCGGCAAGGGAGGTTTTCTTCCCTTGGTGACATCTTGTTGTCTAGGCTTATCTTTGGTCTTCTTGATCTGCCCTTTGATTCTTTAAAGAGCTGTCTCTCTCGCTTAGTCTTGTCTTGGATGCTGGAACCTTGCCCTTGAGCCTGTCTATAGTCAAGGAAACATACACCAGGGTTTGGTGCACCGACAGGAGCCCTCGGGCCTGGCCCAAACGCACTGCTGAGCGTCGTCGGGGTAGGCCCTATCTAGTACACAGGCGAAGAGTTTGTGGTAGCTCATCCTTTGATATTTTCTCTGCCTCTTCATCAATCAGTGCTTGAGTCAGTTTTTGGTTTTTCCATGCGTCGTGCAAGACATTACGGGGGGAGTTTTAAGCCACGATCCGTGGCTACACATGTCCCACGTTCACGGAGTGGAAACTACCATTCCACTAGCTTCTCCGCTTCTAGCATTTCTGCCACGTATGTTGCATGCATTGCGCAGGGTTGGTGGCGGACGCGAGGAGCATGGAAATGTGTGCCATGGCAAAAAGCCAGGTGCCTTGGATTGGTGCATAGGGTCGGCCCTGATTCCACAAGCCGTTGGAGGTGCGAAGGAGTCAGATTGGCAGAGCGGGGCGGTTGGCCCCCATGGTGAGGGGCCAGCCCCCGGCCATGTTCGCCTATAAAGAGGGAACATGGGCAAGGTGCTGGCTCACACCTATCTCCTCCTCTTCTCTTCTGGCATCACTTTTCCATCATGGTTAGGGGGAGAGGTCGTGGTGGCACTCCAGTGGTGGCGACGAGGGCTTCTGCTCGACAGCGCCTTCCTCCTCCTATTGGGGACCATGGAGTAGAGCCCGTCATGAGGGGAGGCGGGAGAGGACAAGGTTGTGGTCGCCGCGGCGCTCAGGGTCGAGGAGGACGAGGCGGTGCTTTGATCGCACCTCCTCCGGCCGCTCAAGACCCTAATGAAGGCCACGTCGGGAACTAGCCGCTGGAGTTCATCGTCAAGCTACGAGGGCCCTCACGCAACCGTCTTTGGCTTCCTACTCCATTTGCAAGGGTAATGGAGATTGAACAGCCTCCGGGGTTGAGGCTGCACATGAGGGGCTGCTGTAACGACAGCATGCGGGCAGACGTGGAGATCCCCGCTCCTCATGTCATGCTTCTCCGGCGTGGCTGGAAGACTTTTGCCCGTGCCCATAGCTTGGCGGCTGGGCACATCCTCCATTTCAAGTTAATGGACGCCACCCTGCTCTCCGTCAAGGTCTTTGGATGCTCGGGTGCTCGCTTAGGGTGTTGCGTGGAGAGCTCGACTAACGACGAAAGCTCCTCCTCGAGCGACAGCGACAAGGAGGACAGTGACGGCGATGACGATGGAGCCGGTGGGGAGGACGATAGCTCCGACTCCGGCTGAACATCAGTCGCACCGTCAACGTCAGCCGGCGGCACCGCCATCTACACCTGCATCTCTTCCCCGGCAAGGCTATTTGCCGGGGTGTTGGGTGCGGGTGGCACCCCTGCTTCCTCCAGCAGTCTTCCAGCTGGACCCCGACAGGTTTCCTCGTGGCTCTAGCTTCGTTCGCCCTGCCGTGTCCTGCTGGTCCTGGTGGCGGTGATCAGGGCGTCGCCTTGTCGCTCCCCCCATCCATCACCTTCGCCCGCGCCCTCTCGATCTTGTCAGACTCCGTCTCACGGGTTCTAACGAGGTCAGGCTGGGCTTCTATCCAGGCACTCTTTTGCCCTCTTCGCCTCCCGCGGTAGTCCCTAGGAGGAGAGGGACAAGAAAGGGATTACGGGGCACTTATCTTTTTTCAGTCTAAAATATGTGGGCATTTGCCAAACTGTAGTCTCAAATATGTAATCTCCTTTATCCATGTTTGTGTTTTTTAAGATCTGTACTCGTTTATTCGCATATTAATTGAAAAGACAAGCTTTGCCGGGTACTTGTGCATGTATTATATCCATGCAGAGGTGAGATGCCTCTATACATTTAAGTAAACAAGTTATCTCCGGCAAGCTATCCTGCCGGTTCCTTCCGTTTGTTGCCGTGGAGCTTAGCCTGCAAGGCTCAAAACTATGGAAAGGGACCAGCCCCTTGTCGAACCTCCTTCATCAAAGGCCATTACAACCACCTTGACTGAAGCAACGTTCAGGATAAAGGATGGGAGCACCTATGCTTCAAAGGTGACAAGGTTTTCAAATGCAGAAGTTTTCATCTTACAGAACATTTATGGACAAGAAGGAACTTATCTGTTTGTCTTGTCGGAGATCGATATGTAGGCTTGTCTTCGTTTCTTCTCTTCAGGACCGAGTCCACGGCAAGAGCCCTACGGTTAAATGCAGAGGAAAACAATGCTACAGATGCCCTTATCTACATGATCATGCCATGCTCATGTTATGCTATGCATGCATGCAAGTTTTTGGGGCCCCCAGCGCTTCGTTTATTTATCTGCTACTCAGGGTCTGCGCCTGGCTTTGTACAAAGGGTTACATGCAGCATCGGCAAAGCTTGTACAAAAGGGTGGCTGCCGGGCAGTGCCCGACAGCCGCGCCTTACGGGTAGAACTTACGGAGATGCTCAATATTCCATGAGTTTTGCAATTGAATGCCATCTCCGGTCTCCAGACGAACTGCGCCAGGTCTGGTGACTCGTACCACCCGGTAAGGGCCTTCCCACTTCGGCGTCAACTTGTTTGTACCCTTGGCGGACTGAACACGCCTAAGGACAAGGTCGCCTTCCTCAAGGCTCTGGGGATGAACCCTGCGGCTGTGATAGCGGCGCAGGGCTTGCTGATAGCGTGCAGCACGTGTAACAGCCCGGAGACAGTTCTCCTCAAGGAACACAGCATTGTCATGCCGGTGCTGCTCTTGCTCTACTTCATCGTAGACAAGTACTCGAGGTGACCCGTATATGAGTTCCGTGCGGATCACTGCTTCTGCCCCATAGACTAGGAAGAAGGGAGTCTGGCCGGCAGCTCGATTTGGTGTCGTACGGAGGGACCAAAGAACCACCAGCAGCTCATCAATCTAGCGTCTGCCGCATTTCTACAGCCTATCAAATGTTCTTGTCTTGAGTCCTCACAGCACTTCAGTGTTCGCCCTCTCAGCTTGTTCATTGCTTCTGGGATGAGCAACATAGGCAAATGAAACCTTGCTTCCGAGAGCTTGAACGTATTGCGTGAAGGCGCGGCTCGTGAACTGGGTGCCATTGTCAGTGATGACCTTTCAGGAACTTGATAGCTGACTGTGCGGTCACCTTCCTCACGGGCTCCACTTCCGGCCACTTTGTGAACTTGTCGATGGCGACGTACAAGAACTCAAAGCCCTGGGTAGCATGGGGGAAGGGGCCCAAGATGTCGAGCCCCCAGACCGAAAAGGGCTATGACAAAGGGATCGTCTGGAGAGCTTGAGTAGGTTGATGGATATTCTTGGAGTGGGACTGGCAGGCTTCACATCTGGTGACTAGGTTGATTGCATCTTGGAGGGATGTGGGCCAGTAGAAACCTTGCCGGAAAGCTTTTCCAACCAAGGCCCTTGATCCAATATGCGAGCCACACATGCCTCCGTGTATCTCTGCCAACAGTTCCTTCCCCTCTTCCCGGCAAATGCACTTCAATTTCACACTGTTGGGCCTCCTTCTGTATAGTGCGTCATCGACGAACTGATACATACTGGCCCTCTGGGCTACTCTTTCAGCTTCTTCTTGCTCTTCAGGAAGTTCTCCTGTTTGGAGGTAACGGACTATGTGTCGCGCCCAAGTTGGAGCTTGAGGCTCGATAACAAGGACCAGCGGCACCTCCTCGTTCGTGGGAGCGCATGCCTCAACCGCGAAGATGGGTAGTTCGGCGGGAGGGTGCTGATCGCCAAGCGAAGTGGAGTTATTCCTGCCAACCTCTCTGCCGGGGGCTTCTGGAAGCTCTGCCGGGAGAGGCTTGCCAGAGTCCAGTTTCCTCCTCTTTCTGGCCATTGTTGCCGGGGATACGGAGGGCTGAGTCAGGTGGAGAACAAAAGTCCCTGGTTCCACAGGAAGCTTTTGCGCAGCGCACTTTGACCGATGATCAGCAATGCTGTTTTCCGCTGGGGATACGTGCTCTGTTTGCAATCCGTCAAAGCGCTCCTCCAGCTTTCTCACTTCCTCCACGTATGCCTCCATTAATGGACTTTGATAATCCTTGTTCATTTGCCTCACCGCAAGCTGCGAGTCTCCTCGTATGATCATCTTCTTAACCCCCAGCTCTGTCGCGATTCTGAGCGTGGCAAGGAGTCCTTCATACTCTGCAGTGTTGTTGGTTGCCTTTTCCCGGGGGAAATGCATCTGGACCACATACTTGAGGTGCTCTCTAGTGGGCGCGACGAGGAGCACGCCAGCTCGTGCACCTTGTAGTGAGAAGGCACCATCAAAGTACATGATCCATTCTTGAGGTGCTTCCTTGCCGGGGATAACCGTTTCTAGTGCCTCTTCGTCTGGGGTAGGTGCCCACTCCGCAATAAACTCTGCCAGTGCTCTACTCTGAATGGTTGATGTGCTCTCAAACTTCAAACCAAAGCTTGACAACTCCAAAGCCCATTCAACTATTCTGTCGGTGGCTTCAGGGTTCCTCAGTATGCGTTGCAAAGGGAATCGGGTGACGACTGTGATCTCATGGGCTTGGAAGTAGTGGCGCAGTTTCCTTGAGGCCATGATGAGGCCAAAAATCAACTTTTGCACGCCAGAGTACCTTGACCTAGCCCCCTGCAGTAGAGAGCTGACAAAGTACACTGGCCGCTGCACCACCTTCCTCCTTGCCGTGATCATGGAACTGTCTCCATTGCTTACTCCCCTTTGTCCTGATCTGCATCTGACCTTGCTGGGAGGAGTTCACTTTCCCCTCCAGAGAGGATGGTAGCCGCGGCTGCTCCTTCACCTACCTCCTGCTGCGCCACCAGTGCCACGCTAACCACTTGATTGGTTGCTGCCAGGTATAGCATCAACGGTTCTTATGGTTTAGGAGCGACTAAGGTGGGAACAGAGGAAAGATAGGTCTTCAAATCTTGCAGCGTAGCTTCTGCCTCCAGGGTCCACTCCATGGGCCCTGCCTTCTTCAAGATTTTGAAGAACGGTAAGGCGCGCTCAGAAGACATGGAAATGAACCTGCTTAGCGCGGCAACACATCCAGTCAAACGCCTCACATCTTTAACTGTCTTGGGTGCTTGAATCTACTCGATCGCCTTGATCTTATTGAGGTTCACCTCTATCCCCCGGTGGGACACGAAGAAGCCAAGTAGCTTGCCGGAAAGAACACCAAACACACACTTCTCTAGGTTTAGCTTCAAGTTGATCTTGCGCAGATTTGCAAAGGTCTCTTCCAAGTCCTGAATGAGAGTTGACTTGTCCTTGGTTTTGACCACTATGTCATCCATGTAAGCTTCAACATTCCTGTGCAGCTGGGACTCAAAACCAAGTTGTACAGCTCTTGCAAAAGTGGCTCCAGCGCTCTTTAATCCGAAGGGCATCCGTACGAAGCAGTGCGTGCCACAGGGGGTTATGAACGCTGTCTTCTCTTCGTCTTCCTTGGACGTGAATATCTGGTTGTATCCGGAGTAGGCATCCAAGAAGGAATGCAGATCACACCCGGAGGTGGAATCCATGATCTGGTCAATGCGCGGTAAGGGGAATGAGTCCTTCGGGCATGCTTTATTCAGATCTGTGAAATCTATGCAAAGCCTCCATTTCCCATTTGCCTTGCGCACCACCACTGGATTCGCCAACCATGTTGGGTGCAATACTCCTCGGACCAAACCAGCTGCCTCAAGTTTCTTGATCTCCTCGGCAATGAACTGCTGCCGCTCCAAGGCTTGCTTCCAGACCTTCTGCTTGATGGGCCGGGCATGAGGGCAGACAGCAAGGTGGTGCTCGATTACCTCCCTGGGAACACCGGGGATGTCAGATGGTTGCCAAGCAAACACATCGATATTCGCCCGCAGGAAGGCAACGAGCACGCTTTCCAATTTGTCATCAAAGGTGGAGCTGATAGTGAATGTACCATCAGCACCAACCAGCCCTGCCGGGACCTTCTTCACAGCGGGTGCAGCAACCTTGGATCTCTTGCTAGTAGAACTCTCCGGCAAATCATCGACGGGTGCAGCGTACTTCGGAGAGGTGCGCTTCCCGGATTCTTTGCTGGCATCCTTGCTACCTTTTCTACCTTGTTTGTTTTCCTTGGCGGGGACTGCAGCCTCCGCGGCCTCGGCAGCGACCGCATCTCGGTACATCTTGTCCACGCATATGATTGCGTCCTTCTTGTCTGCTGGGATGGAAATAACGCCCATTGGTCCTGGCATCTTCAAGGTATTGTAGGCATAGTGGGATGCCGCCATGAACTTTGCCAGGGTAGGTCGTCCAAGTATCCCATTGTACGGAAACAGATGCTCAACCACATCGAACACAATTTTCTCAGTCCGATAGTTTAATTCTCCTCCAAACATCACCGACAGCGTGATCTTCCCCTTTGGACGACTCCTGCCGGGGTTGATTCCTTGAAACATGCCAGTAACCTTGAGCTCTTCATTTGTTATCTGTAGCTTGCTGAGCACCTTGGGGGAAATCAGATTCAACCCTGCCCCACCGTCAACCAACATCTTTGTGACCTTGAGGTTGCGGATTGTTGGTGAAACCAACAATGGCAAGCACCCTACCGCAGTGGTGCGATTAGGGTGATCCTCTTCGTCAAATATGATGGGTGTGCGAGACCATTTGAGCAGTTTCTGCGAATCTGCCATCGGCTCCATAGCGTTGACCTCACGCGCCCATTGTTTCAGCTGGCGGTGAGAGGAGTGCAAGGATGCACCCCCGTCAATGCACAGGGCGTCAGTGGCTTTCTGGAACTCTTGCTCGCTGGTTCCTCTTCATCCCCTTCATCGCTTTTGTCACCACATTCCTTCTTCTCATGACCTCTAGCAGGTTTCTCTTGACATTGGGGAACCTTGCCGGGGCGGCCTCCTCGGCCGCCTCGACCCTTCCCACCAATGCCATCTTGGTCTCTCTCCTTGTTGCGCTTCTCGTACTTAGCTTTTTGCTTCTTGACGAGTTGCTCAACTTGATGACACTCTTGGAGATCATGGCCCTTGGTCCGATGGATCTTGCAGTACGGCCCATCTGCCTTCCTAGCCTTCTCGGCAGCCGCGGCCTCCCGGCAATCAGTGCACGCGACAACTTCCTTGCCGGGAGCCTCGGTCTTGGTCTTCTTGCTGGTACTAGGAGTGCTTGATCCTTCAATAGCCAGCACTGCTTTATCCTTGCGCTTCTTGTTGTGTTTCTTGTTCTTCTTCTTCTGGCTGGCAGCATTGTCGTCATCTTCTGAGTCGACGTCGACGCCATCCTCTTCTCCTGGGAGACGCCTCCCCTCCTCCATACGGGCACACTTATCTGCCAAGGTGTAAAGCTCATTTACAGTCTTGGGCAACCGAACGTTTATTTTGGAACGTATCCTGCGGTTGCGCACATTGGACTGGAACGCGGCAATCACAACTGCCGGGTGGATATCTGGAATGTTCCTGTGTACCCGGCTGAACCTCTGCATGTACTTCCGTAAACTCTTCCCTTCCTTTTGCGGAAGGAGTTGCAAATCACTAGGCCGCCCTGGTTCTTGATGGCCGCCCGTGAAGGCACCAACAAACTCATGGCACAGATCAGCCCAAGTCAAGATGGAGTTCTCCGGCAAGTGCATCAGCCACGACCTCACATTTGGCTTGAGCGCCAAAGGGAAGTAGTTGGCGAATATCTTTTCATCTCTTCCCCCGGCGGTTTGAACAACAATGGTGTAGATGCTCAAGAACTCTGCTGGGTTCAGTCTTCCATCGTATTTTTCTGGTATCTCTGTCTTGAACGTACGGGCAGTTGGCCAACGGACTTGCCACAGCTCACGAGTGAAGGTGGGACACCCAACCTCGAAGGGTAGGTATCCATCTCCACCGGGCGCAGGCTCATCGACGTTGGGGCCATTACGCCTGTTGGACTAGCGGTGGGTTTCGCGGCGCCGTTCTATGATGACGCGCGCATCTTCCCTCCGCCTGTCCTCCAGGACCTGCCGCTGATCTCGATGGGCTTGAGGATCAGATGAAGCCATCGACACCTCATCGTGTTCCTGGTTGTGCGGCTCTGGCCGCGGCCCCTGCGCTGGCTGTCGTGGGAGGGACTGCACCGTGAGGTTGGCCCCTTCAGCACAGCCAGCGGCTCGGGCCGTTGCCGCTGCCTGCGGATGCCGTGGCGAGCCCGCCCATTGCGATCCCCCTGCCTCAGCAAAACCAATCAAACTTTGAATGGTGGCTCTCCATTCATCCATTTGGTCAGCAGCTGGCGGGAATCTCAATAGGAGCTAGGCTCGAGCCATGGCCTCTGAAGTAGTGCTTGGCATGGACGACGATGCAGATCACGACGTCGCCCGACTCCTGATGGTACCGGCCGTGGCGGCGTCACGCTCTCATCGTCGCGAACCAGTTGTGAGGACGGTGTGACAACGAGAAGGACGTGCTTGGGGGTTGGCGGCTCCGTTCGGTGCTTCGTCTTGATTGCCTTGTTCTGGGGAAGGCATGTGTCTCGTAGTTGCACCCATAGCTGGGGCAGCTAGGAGGTTGTGGTTTGCACCGGAGCGGGCGCCATCGCTGCGGCTGCGTTCTCCAGTGAGGTGGAGAGGCGGGAATTGGATGTTCTCCCCTCCCGCATCTTGTGGAGCGTGGCCACTAGGATGTTGTTGATGCTATCCTCCTCCGGCGCCTCCCGCTCTCACCTCAGCCGTGGGAGGAACGACGATGGCGCCGCCTGCACTGGTCGCATCCCCCGCGGTGTTTGCGTCCCCCGACGCCACCACAACCCCCATGGGATCGGCGGCTGCGTGCGAGGGGGCCTTCGAGGTGGAAGGACGGGCTGCTGCACCGGACTTTTTCTTGGGCGCCATGGGTGATGACGCCGTCGTTGAAGGAAATGGTGATGAAGATCGACACGCTGTTTATGTCCTCGGGTTCGCACAAGCGGCCCCCCTACCTGGCGTGCCAAAGATGTCGTGGTTCGACACGATCACCTATGGGGCCATCGGCCCCTTTGTGGTTCGGTAAGGGGGAAGGGCACGTTGCACAAAGAGCGGAGGTCGTAGATCAGCACGACAATGGTCACGCGGGTGGTTTTTACCCAGGTTCGGGCCGCCGCGAGGCGTAAAACCCTACTCCTGCTTTGGTGGATTGAGTGGTGGACCGTGTCGAACACGCAGTGCTCAAGCCCGGCAAGGTCGCCTCAGGGAGAGCAGCTACGCGCGTATGAGTGTACAAGGGTCCGAATCCTCTCTAAGGTTGCCTCGGTCCACATTTTATAGGTAAAGGGGTTACGACAGTGGCAAAACAGTCATTATCCAGTGATTAGATAGCCACAGTGCTATCATACCTAACTCTGCAGACAGGACAAAGCACATTAAATGCACCACTTAGTGTCACGTCATGGACGCAGCCCGGCAAGCCTTGCCGTGCCATTCAATAACCTTCTCGCCTGCCTGCGTGACACGCCTCTAGACGGGTGTCATTTAGGGGTGATCTTCATCAGGAACGGCTGCCACGTGCTGAATAACTGCCACTTACTCACTTGGGGGCTCGACACCGCACTGACAGGCGACTTGCTTCGCTGTGAGGTGGAGTGATTGAGTCCTGGCGGGATAGCAGGCCGCCAGCGTCCCAGCAACCCTTGCCGGGGAGGTCTTGGGACTTGCTCTTGGGGTGGCCTCGACCTGACCAGGCTCGCCTGCCTGGCAAGGGAGGTTTTCTTCCCTTGGTGATATCTTGCTGTCTAGGCTTGTCTTTGGTCTTCTTGATCCTCCCTTTGATTCTTCAAAGAGCTGTCGCTCTCGCTTTAGCCTTGTCTTGGATACTGGAACCTTGCCCTTGAGCCTGTGTATAGTCAGGGCAACATACACTAGGGTTTGTTCCACCGACAGGATGGATGGGAGAGGTCGAGGGGCTCACGCGGTCACAGTGGAGGCAAGGATCCAAGCACAGGACGCAGGAGGGCGACGGTACGAGCACGCGGGGCACTGTGCTCCCTACTCCGTCGTGGCCGATTCTGCAGCGGTTGTCGCCGGCATTGGGGAGCTCCAGCGAGAGGTCAGGGTCGATGAGTCGAGGCTCGTGAGGGTTGGAGACAAGCGGGGGTTGGCCTGGGGCGGACGCACGGGCGAGGCAGAGGCAAAACTGACGCGCCGAACATGCTGCGTGCATGCCAGACACCGTGGCCATACATGGTCACCACGTGCACGGGTGCAACACGGCACGCCCGAGGAGTTAGATCATGTCTGGGAGCTTGTTCCTGCAGTGTTAGGTCTCTCTGCGTTGATGGATCAAAGCCAGGTCGACAGGAAGTGCTTGAGCTTCTTGGCATGTTTCTGGATAGAAACTTGTGAGGATATTTGATAGAGTTGTAGAGAGAGTTAGGAGCTAAAACTTGGGGGTTAAGGGTTACTTAGGAAGGTCATTAAGCCATAAAAATTTCAGCTCAAGAGGATTTGTCAAAAATGTACTTGCTTCATAAAGTACCACTTCTGACCAAAATGGAAATGATTTTCTACAGCAAAAATACTCCTCATAACCATATGATATTTTTGCATGGGAAGATGAGGCATGGTCCAAAGAATATTTGGGAATTTTCTAAGATTTTTGGGAGCAATAAAAATAGGGGTTGCTTTGGTGCAGAAGTGAAGATAGGTCATTTCTAGAGGGAAAATAAATATTTTTCTTTTGAGAAAAATATTCTAATGGCAATATTTGGAGATATCAGAGGGAAGAGATGTTTTGGTGAGTGAGAGGAGTCACTTGGGTGAAAATCAAAATGCCCAGTGTTAAGTCCAAATGAGTCAATTCAAAAACTCAAATTCAAACCAAATTGCAATAAACACCAGAAAAATAAAAATGGCAAAAACCAGGGTGTCACAGCCAAGGCGTTTTTGAAGACAATTCAAGATATCATATGGGTTATTTTTCTGCATGGAATTATTATTGGGATATTGATATGACAGAGACCCAGATTTTCAGGAGCCGGTTCACTATCTATTCTTATTTCAAGAAGCTTAGCATGAATGCATGACAAGCCTGTATTCAAGCTAATCTGGGGGCTAATGTCGGGGGAATTACCCGCGGTTAAACCCGGCCCATGATGTTAAGTCATCTCTGGAGTTAAGCAGTCCTGTTAAGTCATCTCTAGACTTAACCCGGCAGGGTCTAACCCGGCAGACAGATCCTAACCCGGCAGACATATCCTAACCCTGCAGAAAGATTCTAACCTGCCAGACAGATCCTAACCCGACAGATAGATCCTAACCCGGTAGACAGATCTTAACCCGGCAGACAGTTGTAACCCGACAGATTGTAACCCGGCATCTACTTAGCCATGAAGATGAGCCTCCTGGAGATGAGAAGCCCAGGCATTAAGAAGCCCATGGAGAGAAGCCCAGGTGTTAAGAAGCCCATGATAAGAAGCCAGAAATAGGCTAAGCCATAATCCTACTAGGACTCTACATGTAACTCGCCCCTTCAACTTATATATGGAGGGGCAGGGCACCCCAAGAGGGTCAGGATCAAAATAGACAGGTCTTAGATAGACAATTCTCGAGACAGATGTTTCAATAGGTCTCAGGATAGATGTTTTGATAGCTCTCGAGATAGAGGCAGCCAAAGAGCGCCCTTGTAATTCATACTCAAGCAATATAATCAAGCAGGATGTAGGCTTTTACCTCCATCGTGAGGGGCCGAACCTGGGTAAAATCTCGCGTCTCTCATCCCACTCAACCCCTTTTAAGCTACTACCTAGTTGCGTTGGCCTCACGACTAAGTCCTCACACTAGGACATCTGCCGTGACAAAACCACGACAGTCGTGCCTAGACCCCAGGAACCATTGTTACTATATATAGTAGCAACAAACCAGGTGGTCAGTGCTACACTAGTTGCTCAGAGAGAAGTTAGGGATGAAGAGACAGCAGAGGCAAGCCTTTCCCATGACAAGGCAGAATCCTTCCTGGCAGATCCCAACACCGGCAAGTCAGTGGTGTGTATAGTAAAAAAAAGTCAGTCGTGGTGCGAGCAAAAGAAGTTGATCAGCGGATCATGCCAAAGAAGAAGGTGGTGCAGCGGCTGGTGTACTTTGTTAGTTCTCTCTTGCAGGGGGCTAGGTCAAGGTACTCTGGTGTGCAGAAGCTTCTTTTCGATCTCCTTATGGCCTCGAGAAAGCTGCGCCACTACTTCCAAGCACATGAGGTCACTGTTGTCAATCGCTTCCTGTTGCGGCGTATTCTGAGGAATCCAGAGGCAATCGGCATGATAGTGGAGTGGGCATTAGAGTTTTCAAGTTTTGCGATCAAGTTTGAGAGCACTTCAACTGTTCATAGCAGAGCCTTGGCGGAATTCATTGCGGAATGGACGCCAACACAAGATGAAGAAATCCCAGAATTAACTCTCCCCGGTAAAGAGACGGAAAAATATTGGACCATGTACTTTGATGGTGCCTTCTCGCTGTAGGGCGCCGGTGCTGGAGTGCTGCTTGTCGCACCCACCGGAGAACACCTCAAGTATGTGGTTCAAATGCACTTTCCCAGGGAGAAGGTGACCAATAACACTTCTGAGTATGAGGGGCTCCTTGCCGGCCTCGGGATCGCGGTGGAATTCGGAATTAGAAAGTTGATTGTTCGCGGAGATTCACAGCTTGTTGTGAAACAAGTGAATAAGGATTACTAGAGCCCGTTAATGAAAGCCTATGTAGATGAAGTGAGGAAATTGGAGGAGCACTTTGACGGGTTGCAAACAGAGCATATCCCCTGTGAGGAGAACAACATTGCTAATCACCTATCAAAGTGCACTGCCCAAAAGCTACTCGTGGAACCAGGGACTTTTGTACTCCATTGGAATAACCATCAGTTACTCCATCAACATAAGCCAGAAAGAGGAGAAAGTTGAACACTGGCAATTATTTTCTGGTAGAGCTTCCTAAAGCAGCCAGCGAGAATGTTGTCGGGAACAACAACGCGCTTGATGATCAGCCACAGTTCCACACTGAACCTCAGGTTCACGTTGTTGAGAATGGCGCTCCCGGAGCCGCAGAAATGCCTTTAGTCCTTGTCGTCGAGCCACAAGCTCCGACATGGGCGCAACACATAGTCCACTTTCTCCAAACAAGGGAGCTTACCGATGAGCAAGAACAAGCTGACAAAGTAGCCCGTCAGTCAAGTATGTATCAGTTTGTGGATAACATTCTGTATAGAAAGAGGCCAAACGGGGTGAAATTAAAGTGCATTTGCCGGGAAGATGGACGTAAGTTGTTGGCGGAGATACATGGAGGCATATGTGGCTCTCACATAGGATCAAGAGACCTTGTCGGGAAAGCTTTCCTGGCCCACTACCCTCCAGGGTGCAACTGAGCTAGTAACAAGATGTGAAGCATGCCAATTTTATTTGAAGAGTATACATCAGCCAGCACAATCTCTTCAAACAATCCCTCTCTCCTGGCCCTTTTCAGTCTGGGGGCTCGACATCTTGGGCCACTTGCCTCGTGCTACCGGGGGCTTTGAGTTCTTGTACGTTGCCATCGACAAGTTCACAAAGTGGCCTGAAGTAGAACCAGTGAGAAAGGTGACAACAGAGTCACCTATCAAGTTCTTTAAGGGACTAGCTTGCCGTTTTGGAGTCCCAAATAGAGTCATCACCGACAATGGCACACAGTTCACGAGCCGCACCTTCATATAGTATATCCAGAGCCTTGGGAGCAAGGTTTGTTTTTCCTCTGTTGCTCATCCCAAGACAAGAACATTTGACAGACTGCACAAGTGCGGGAGACGCTAGATTAACGAGTTGCCGGTGGTTCTTTGGTCATCCAGAATGACACCAAATCGAGCTACTGGCCAAACACCCTTCTCCCTAGTTTACGGTGCAAAGGCGGTGTTGCCCACGGAACTCATATACGGGTCACCTCGAGTGGTTGCCTATGCTGAGGTAGAGCAAGAGCAAAACCGGCATGACGATGCCGTGCTCCTTGAGGAAGATTGTCTTTGGGTAGCTGTGCGAGCTGCACGCTACCAGCAAGCCTTGCGCCGCTATCATAGCCACAAGGTTCATGCTCGAAGCTTTGAGGAAGGCGACCTTGTCCTTTGGCGTGTTCAATCCGCCAAGGGATCAAACAAGTTGACACCAAAATAGGAAGGCCCTTACCGGGTAGTTCGAGTCACAAGGCCTGGCGCAGTCCGTCTGGAGACCGAAGATGGTATCCGAGTACAGAACTCATGGAATATCGAGCATCTTCGCAAGTTCTACCCGTAAGGTGTAGTTGCCGGGCCTTGCCCCGGCAACCCCTTTTGTACAAGCCTAGTCTCAGAGACTTGTAACCCTTTGTACAAAGTCAAGCGTAGACCCTATGCATATGTGAATAAAGCTAAGTGTTCCACAAACTTTTATGCATATTTACTTATGTACTTATGCATGATATGATGTGATTACACTTTGTCTGAATGAAATGGTTAACATGCCGCGAAGATCTCCACTCTGTCTTTTTATCTTCTTTCTTTTTCTACAAAGACAGGAGGATTCCTCGCGTACATGTTTACCAGGGGGGACGATGGAGTACCATTCCGGGTGGCGGCGTTTGGCGTTCATTTCATTTCATACGACAAGAAGTACAACAAAGAAAGATAAGTTAAAAAACAATAAGAATTTCTTTGTTACATTTGGAATTTTTCATTGTTTCAGATTTATCTATGTATGAAAAACCTACACGCGAAGGAATCTCGCCGTGTTTCGTCCGCGCTCTTATCCTTTCCTCGAGTTCACTCGACGGGGTAATTTGCAGCTGCGTTGAGAACGGCAAGTCACCTTGCCGGGTACCTTACTTCCAGCAGGCCGCTAAGGGCCAGTCCTTCAAAGCGCCGTGGCAAGTACGCGTCTCGGCAGGTTTCCAAACTGCGTAGGATGATAGAGGCAAAGGTGTCCTGTCTTTTGATGAGAAGGTGATTATCGTTTCAAAGGAGTAGACTTTGACGATCCGACTACGAACGTGCGAGGACGTCGCACCTTAGCAATCACTAAACTAACTCCGAGAGGTTATTGACCACGCTGGAGCACCATCAACCTGACCACGATGGTCTATTTCCTGCAAGCAAACGAAGAACAAGCAAGAAACCGAGATTGCAATCTGGATATTGCGAATATAAGATGAAAACTTTATTGATCAAGATGGGGTTTTGTGACGTCTTGGTCTGTTCGTTGAACACAAACGAAGTACACGAAGTTGCAGCTATGGTGAACTTTTAATCTAAACAAAACCCAAAGTCTTAACGACACCCTAAGGGCTATATATATGGAGGAATAGGGGGGAATTTCGTGACCCCTTGGAGGAGGGGTCTGAAACCAACCCTAATTATGTTTCCCCACACGTACGGACTCCAAAAACAGCCTACGAAGTTGTATTTTGAAATTACATGGGCCTGGCCCAAAAATAAGGTGGTGCAGCACCTAAAACTAGCTATGGATGAAATTTATGAAGGGGCATCTTGTATATTTTGTCCATGTCCTTGTACATCATCATGGAGGCTTCAAAGTGCTGAAATATGCACTAGAAACGCCGTTCTGGTTCCCTTCATGCGCGCCTTCATCTCCATGCTTGATCCTGCTCCAGTGTTCATCACTCTTGTCCATGCTAGGCCCTTCATTAGTAATCAACACAAATGTATCCAATTTAGGCAGCATCATATTCTCATGAACATTAGAATTGTTACCAAGAAACGAAAGTACCTGGTAATCCAATTGGCGTGGGCGAGCTCTAGTAATTGGTCAAGTATGTATAACAGTAGGGACCGTGGGTGTAACAATGATATTGATGTCCTAATCATCCTCCCCTTCTTGAAATGAAGTGGTCCTCGACGAAAGCTCATCTTCCTCACCCAAATAAGGCTTCAAATGTGCAATGTTAAAAGTGGGACTAACCCCAAAATCTGTAGGCAGCTCAAGTTTATATGCATTATCATTTATTTTCTCTAACACCTTAAAAGGACCATCACACATGGCATTAGCTTTGATTTGTGCAAATCAGGAAATCTATCCTTACGCAAATGTAACCAAACAAGATCTCCAGGTGCAAACACAACACGTTTTCTACCTTATCTCCAGCAAGTTTATATTTAGCATTCATACGCTCAATGTTTTCCTTAGTTAACTCATGCATTTTTAAGATCAATTCTGCACATTGTTTAGCATCAAAATTAACCTTCTCTGGAGATGGAAGAGGCAACAAATCAATAGGTGCACGAGGTAGAAAACCATACAATCTCAAAAGGGCACATCTTAGTAGTAGAATGCAGCGAACGATTATAAGCAAATTCAATATGAGGCAAGCATTCTTCCCACTTTTTCTTGTTATTCTTCAAAATAGCCCTAAGCATAATAGACAATGTTCTATTGACTACTTTAGTTTGTCCATCAGTTTGGGGGTGACAAGTAGTACTACAAAGCAGTTTAGTCCCCAACTTAGCCCATAAATATCTCCAAAAGTGGCTAAGAAATTTAGTATCACGGTCTGAAACAATAGTATTTGGCACACCACGCAAGCGAATAATTTCATGAAAGAACAAATCAGCAACATTAGCAGCATCATCACTTTTATGACATGGTATGAAGTGTGCCATTTTTGAAAATCTATCCACGACAACAAATATGCTATCCCTTCCCTTCTTTCTTCGAGGTAATCCTAAAACAAAATCCATAGATATATCCTCCCATGGAACACTAGGTATAGGCAAAGGCATATATAAACCATGAGGATTGAGTTGTGACTTAGCTTTTTGACATGTAGTGCACCGAGCAACAAAACGCTCAACATCCGGTCTCATCTTTGGCCAAAAGAAATGTGTAGCAAGTACATCCTCTGTCTTCTTGACGCAAAAGTGTCCCATTAATCCTCCTCCATGCGCCTCCCGCAACAACAAAAGATGAACGGAGCTAGCTGGAATGCATAGCTTGTTAGCACGAAACACAAATCCATCATTAATGACGAACTTGTTCCATGTTCTCCCTTCTTTACAATTTTGTAGCACATCTTTAAATTCAACATCATGCACATATTGATCTTTGATGGTCTCCAAACCAAATATTTTAAAGTCAAGTTGTGAAAGCATAGTATAACGAAGAGACAATGCATCAGCAATAACATTTTCTTTACCCTTCTTGTGTTCAATGACATAAGGGAAAGTCTCAATGAATTCAACCCATTTAGCATGCCTACGGTTCAGTTTTGCTTGACTTTTAATGTGTTTCAAAGATTCATGATCAGAATGTATAACAAATTCTTTGGGCTATAAATAATGTTGCCATGTTTCTAAGATCCGAACGAGAGCATATAATTCTTTATCATAGGTAGAATAGTTCAGACTAGGCCCACTCAATTT
Organism: Thinopyrum elongatum; assembly: GCA_011799875.1. Taxonomy (NCBI): domain Eukaryota; kingdom Viridiplantae; phylum Streptophyta; class Magnoliopsida; order Poales; family Poaceae; genus Thinopyrum; species Thinopyrum elongatum. The sequence continues at coordinate 206,506,074 of CM022300.1, read as the reverse complement.
TTCAGAAAATTATGAAATAGTTTTGCCATCTTGTAATAACACACCTCCTAATCTAATTCCACTAGCATCACATTCAAGCTCGAAAGTCATATTAAAATCAGGAAGTTGGAGTAATGGAACATGTGTTAACTTATCTTTCAATACCGTGAAGGCTTCTTCCTATGCTGTACCCCAAACAAAAGGTACATCCTTCTTTGTAAGCTCATTGAGAGGTGCAGCAATGGTGCTGAAATCTCTCACAAAGCGCCTATAGAAACCAGCGAGTCCAAGAAAACTCCTCACTTGTGTGACCGTTTTGGTTTGCGACCAACTCTCAATAGCTTCAATCTTGGCTTTATCAACTTCAACTCCCTGTGGAGTAACAACATAGCCAAGAAAAGATACAAGGTCGGTGCAAAAGGTGCACCTCCCAAGGTTACCAAACAAACATGCATTACGTAGAGCAATAAAAACACCACATAAATATTCCAAATGTTCCTCCAAAGATCTGTTGTAAATCAGTATATCATCAAAATAGACTACCACAAATCATCCAATGAAAGCACGTAAAACTTCGTTCATTAATCTCATGAAAGTACTAGGTGCACTAGTTATCCCAAAAGGCATGATAAACCACTCATATAATCCAAACTTAGTTTTAAATGCTATTTTCCATTCATCACCCAATTTCATACTAATTTGATGGTATCCACTATGCAAATTAACTTTGGAGAAAATAGTAGAGCCACTTAATTCATCAAGCATATCATCTAGCCTAGGAATAGGATGACGATAACAAATAGTAATATTATTAATGCCTCTATAATCAACACACATACGCGATGTACCATCCTTTTTTGGCACTAGAATAATAGGAACAGCACAAGGACTAAGGGATTTGCGTATATAACCTTTGTTGAGTAGCTCCTATACTTGACGCATAATCACCTTCGTCTTGTCTGGATTGGTACGGTATGGTGCACGGTTGGGTAGCGATGCACCGGGAATTAATTTAATCTGATGCTTAATCCCTCGACTAGGTGGTAATCTCGGTGGCACGTCTTGTGGAAAGACGTTAGCAAACTCCTGCAAAATGTTAGTGACAGCAGGAGGCAAAGAGGAAGGCACGTCCTCGAATGAAAATAATGCCTGTTTGCACACAAAAGCATAGCAAACAGATTTGCTGCAATCTAGATCATCAATATCAGATTTGGTGGCAAGTAAACATCCACTTTTCAATTTAATTTCAGAAGCAACACTAGATGGTTTATTATTAGGTTTCATTTGTTGCTCAAATTCTTTTGCCATTATTTGATTTTTCACTCTTATTTTGCTCCTGTTTTGCTTTACTAGCTCGATTAATATCATCTTTAAAAATGGAATCAGGAGTCGTAGGAAGCAAAGTAATATGTTTATCCTTATGAACAAGAGTATACTGATTGTTTCTACCATGGTGTACATTTTTTTATCGAATTGCCATGGTCTACCAAGTAATAAGGAACATGCTTGCATGGGTACCACATCAGAATCAACTTAATTAGCATATGTAGTGATACTAAAATGCACACTAACAATATGTGTTACCTTAACCTTGCTGCTGTTGTTAAACCACTAGATGTAGTAAGGATGTCGTTGTGGCCCTGTGGTGAGATACAGTTTCTCCACCATTTCCATGCTTGCCAAGTTGGTGCAGCTCCCTCCATCTATGATGACGCGAACAGAGCATTCCTTCACAACTCCCTTTGTGTGGAACAAATCGTGCCTTTGATTTTGCTCAGCTTGTCTAACCTACACACTCAAAACACGTTGAGTAACTAAACTTTCATACCCGTCAGCGTCTTCAGTAGCCATGTATTGCATCTCATGTTCAGAATCATCTCCACCGTGTTCTTCACTTGCAATAAGAGCCAAAGTCTCCTCATCATAGTCACTAGCGGACTCATACCCACCATCCTCAGTAACAATCATCACACGCAGAGATGGACATTTGCTCGCATAATGACCTCCACCCTTGCAACGATGACATATAACCTCATGCATTTGCCCTGTTGATGCCATGGATGAAGAAGAGCTTTGTGCGGGACCAGAAGGTGTGCTTTGGCGGATGGTGGTGGTGGTGCCTGTTTTCTTGTATCTCAGATGGAGTTGGCGGATGAAGTAGGCGGTCCTGCAGCAGGATGATGTGGACATCACTTCCATAGTTACACCCACAACCCCTACTGTTACATACATGGGACCAATTACTAGAGCTCGCGCACGCCAATTAAATTACCAGGTACTTTTGTTTCTTGGTAACGATTCTAATGTTCATGAGAATATGATACTGCCTAAATTGGATACATTTGTTTTGCTTTCAAATGAAGGGCCTAGCGTGGACAAGAAGGATGAACATTGGAGTATGATCAAGCATGGAGATGATGGCATGCGCAAGGGGAATAAGAACGGAGTTTTTGGTGGAGTTTTCAGCATTTTGGCGCCACCATGATGACGTACAAGTGCATGGACGAAATATACAAGATGCCCTTTCATAAATTTTGTCCATAGCTTAATATAGGTGCTGCGCTACCTTTTTTTGGGCCAGGCCCATGTAATTTTGAAATACTACATATAGGCTATTTTTTATAGTCCGTATTGTAGGGGAAACGACTCAGGAGGTGTTTTAGTCCCACCTTGCCAAGGGGGGACGAAATCCCCTCTCTTCCCCCTACAAATACAACCCTTAAGGCATCGTTTAGACTTTGGGTTTTGTTTAGATTAAAAGTTCACCATAGCTGTAACTTCGCGTACTTCGTTTGTGTTCAACGACCAGACCAAGACGTCACAGAACCCCACCTTTCATTAATAAAGCTTTCCTCTTATATTCGCAATATCCAGATTGCAATTTCAGTTTCTTGCTTGTTCTTCGTTTGCGTGCAGGAAACAGACCCTCGTGGTCAGGTTGATCATGCTCCGGCGTGGTCAATAACCTCTCGGAGTTGGTTTAGCGATTGCTAAGGTGCGACATCGTTGCACATTCGTAGTCGGATCGTCAAAGTCTACTCCACCAAAAACGATAGCTACCATCTCATCGAAAGATGGGACACCCTTACCTCTATCAAGTGGTATCAGATTTCCAGGTTGCTCGGTGAGATTTTTTCCAGTTTTTCATAGTTTAGATCGAGTCTGTTCTTCATACCTACAGTCCACGAAAAAGCCAAAAAAAATTAGGGTTAGTTCATCATATCCAAACCAATCTGAGCCATAGCATAATCTTTTCTGTATTTGCTTTGTTGAATTTGTGGTTGCATCGTCTTGTCAAGTTGCTGGTCTTAGTATCTAGTCCTTTAGAGTTTCGAGTTCTGTTCACAAGTTGCCACGCCGTCGACGCACCATCATCATCACCGCTGCCATATACCACCATTGTCCTCACCGTCGTCATATACCACCATCATCGTCACCGCTGCCATATACCACCATCGTCATCACGGCTGCTATATACCACATATCCACCGCCATCAAGCTAATCCGAGTCCACCTCCATCACAGATTCGCCGCTAGTCCATGTTCCACCGCCCTACATATATCCGCCACCAGTCCGAGTTTCCACCAGATTCATCTCCGCCACTAGTCCTAGTCCGAGTCTAGTATTTGTTTCTTTGTTTTAGATTTCCAGATCACGCCATACTCCGAGTCATGACCAAGTCGGACTCCCCAACTTCCGTGCCGCCCGCAGAAGAAAAATAGTTCCAAACTAAAAAAACGAAGTCTGGAAAATTCTAGCTAGGCAGTTTTTATGCCATTTGTAGACTTTTTCGAAAAAAATTGTTGCAGAGCAAAAAAAAGAGGGGAAAAAGTGAAAAAAAATAAAAAAAATCTGAGTGTGCTCCTCCCTTGTTTACGTGCAGCGCCGGGATTTTGTTAGTGTTCTAGGCTCGCGTCTCTAGCACGGTCTAGCCTAGGACCAGCACAGTACCGTCGTTGAGTGTTTATTCAACGTTGCATCTCTGAATTGATTATTGCCGACCCTTTTTGCTAACATATTATAAGCCTTCCAGCTCCACATACATCTACATCGTGCGTTTGACACCACCTGTCAATCGCTTTATCAAAGCTTTCAGAGTTTTAACTACCGCGATTGCCGATCACCACCTGTTGCTGGGTAAGAACTGGTAAAAATTTGAGATTCGCTTGACGGATTTGTGATTTTCCACAACACCGCCGCCACTTCCTAGTAGTTTGTAGGATCATATTCTTGTGTGTTTCTCTTGCTGCTAACCATGCCAGGATCACAAGCGGATGAGCTGGACTGGGAGAACATGATGAACAACGAGCTCCATGATAAACTCCAGGAAATGTTGGGTCAACAGGTAGAAGACGCGATGAGCAGTTTTGCCAAGGCATTAGCGAGGATTGATGACATTGAGAAGACAATTGACAACAAGTTGGATGCCAAGTTTGCTAAAGTGCTTGCGCGTCTACCTCCACCGGCTGCACCGCTGCAACAACAACAACAACAACAACAACAACAACAACAACAACAACAACAACAACAACAACAACAACAACAACAACAACAACAACAACAACAATAACAACAACAACAACAACAACAACAACAACAACAACAACAACAACAACAACAACACCAACAACAACAACAACCTCCTCCACGTCGCGATCCAGCCCTCCACCGAGCGCGGCGTGTTCCTTTTGAGGAAGGACAAAATTCTGGTGCTGCCGCTGCTGCTGCTACGACCGACGCAGAGGACGTTTATGAGAGCGATTACGAGGATTAGGCTGATCAAAATTAGAACTACGTGCAACCACCAGCACCACCACCAGGTCGTCCACATGCATATAATCACAATGGTAGGGTTGCACCACCACCTCAGGAACGAGATCCTGACCATCTCCCTAAACTAAAATTGAATACTCCACCATTTCAGGGTAGATATGTTCTTGATATATATCTTACTTGGGAGTTAGAAATTGAACAAAGTTTTACATGTTTACAATATCCCGAGGAGAGTCGTGTTGCTGCTGCTCTCTATGCATTCACTAGTTTTGCTTCTGTGTGGTGGTCTGAACATCGTAGATTATATCTGAATAATATCCCAACTACTTGGGCTGCTTTGAAAGCTGCTATGCGTACTCATTGGGTTCCACCATATTATCAACGTGAATTACTAAAAAAAATACAGCGTTTAAGACAATGAAAAAAATTCTCTAGAAGAATATTATCAGGAATTACAAATTGGCATGATTAGATGTGGTATTGTTGAGGATAATGAAGCTATGCTTGCACGTTTTATGGGTGGATTAAATAGAGAGATTCCGACCATTTTATAGTATAAGGAGTATAACAATATCACTCATTTATTCCATCTTGCTTGCAAAGTTGAACGTGAAGTGCAGGATCGACAGGCATTGGCGCGGACTAACTTTTCTGCAGGTCGACCTTAATCATGGACACCACATGCATCCTCTACTTCCACACATTCTGCTGCACCGGTACCTCTGTCAGCTGCCACCTCCAGCCGTGATACAAGAAAGCAGGCAAAACCACCACTATCTGCCAACAGCACATCTGCTGGGCCTGTATAGAGCTCTTCGTCATCCATGGCATCAACAGGGCACACACACATGATATTATTTGTCGTTGTTGTAAGGGAAGAGGTCATTATGCGAGAGAATGCAAATCTCAGCGTGTGATGATTGCTACTGAGGATGGTGGGTATGAGTCTGCTAGTGACTATGATGAGGAGACTTTGGCTCTTATTACAATTTAAAAGTGAAGAACACGGTGGAGATGATTCTAAACATGAGACGCAATACATGGCTGCTGAAGATGCTGACAGGTATGAAAGTTTAGTTGCTCAACGTGTTTTGAGTGTGCAGGTCACACAAGCTGAGTAAAATCAGAGGCATAATTTGTTCCATACAAAGGGAGTTGTGTAGGAGCGTTCTGTTCGCGTCATCATAGATGGAAGGAGCTGCAACAACTTGGATAGCATGGAGATGGTGGAGAAGCTATCTCTCACCACAAGACCACGTCCACATCCTTACTACATCCAATGGTTAAACAACAGCGGCAAGGTTAAGGTAACACATACTGTTCGGGTGCATTTTAGTATCGCTACATATGCTGATTATGTTACTTGTGATGTGGTACCCATGCAAGCATGTTCCTTATTACTTGGTAGACCATGACAATTGGATAAAAATTCTGTACACCATGGTAGAAACAATCAGTATACTCCTGTTCATAAGGATAAACATATTACTTTGCTTCCTATGACTCTTGATTCCATTTCGAAAGATGATATTAATCGAACTAGTAAAGCAAAACAGGAGCAAAATAAGAGTGAAAATCAGATAGTGGCAAAAGAATTTGAGCAACAAATGAAACCAAATAATAAATCATCTAGTGTTGCTTCTGAAATTAAATTGAAAAGTGGATGTTTACTTGCCACCAAATCTGATATTGATGATCTAGATTGCAGCAAATCTGTTTGCTATGCTTTTGTGTGCAAAGAGGCATTATTTTCATTCAAAGACGTGCCTTCCTCTTTGCCTCCTGTTGTCACTAACATTTTGCAGGAGTTTGCTGACGTCTTTCCACAAGACGTGCCACCGGGATTACCACCTATTGGAGGGATTAAGCATCAGATTGACTTAATTCCCGTTGCATCGCTACCCAACCGTGCACCATACTGTACCAATCTAGAGGAGACGAAGGAGATTATGCGTCAAGTCCAGGATCTGCTCGACAAAGGTTATATACGCAAATCCCTTAGTCCTTATGTTGTTCCTATTATTCTAGTGCCAAAAAAGGCTGGTACATCGCGTATGTGTGTTGATTGGAGAGGCATTAATAATATTAATATTCGTTATCGTCATCCTATTCCTAGGCTAGATGATATGCTTGATGAATTGAGTGGCTCTACAATATTTTCCAAAGTTGATTTGCGTAGTGGATACCATCAAATTCGTATGAAATTGGGGGATGAATGGAAAACAACATTTAAAACTAAGTTTGGATTATATGAGTGGTTAGTCATGCCTTTTGAGTTAACTAATGCACCTAGTACTTTCATGAGATTAATGAACGAAGTTTTACGTGCTTTCATTGGATGATTTGTGGTAGTCTATTTTGATGATATACTGATTTATAGCAGATCTTTGGAGGAACATTTGGAACATTTGCGTGTTGTTTTTATTGCTCTACGTGATGCATGTTTGTTTGGTAACCTTGGAAAGTGCACCTTTTGCACTGACCAAGTATCTTTTCTTGGCTATGTTGTTACTCCACAGGAAAGTGAAGTTGATAAAGTCAAGATTGAGAGTTGGCCGCAGCCCAAAATGGTCACATAAGTGAGGAGTTTTCTTGGCCTCACTGGTTTCTATAGGCATTTTGTGAGAGATTTCAGCACCATTGCTGCACCTCTCAATGTGCTTACAAAGAAGGATGTGCCTTTTGTTTGGGGTACCGCACAGGAAGAAGCCTTCATCGTATTGAAAGATAAGTTGACACATGCTCCATTACTCCAACTTCCTGATTTTAATAAGACTTTTGAGCTTGAATGTGATGCTAGTGGAATTGGATTAGGAGGTGTGTTATTACAAGATGGCAAACCTGTTGCATACTTTTCTGAAAAAATGAGTGGGCCTAGTCTGAATTATTCTACTTATGATAAAGAGTTATATGCTCTTGTTCGGACTTTAGAAACATGGCAACATTATTTATGGCCCAAAGAATTTGTTATACATTCTGATCATGAATCTTTGAAACATATTAAAAGTCAAGCTAAACTGAATCGTAGACATGCTAAATGGGTTGAATTCATTGAGACTTTCCCTTATGTCATTAAACACAAGAAGGGTAAAGAAAATGTTATTGCTGATACATTATCTCATCGCTATACTATGCTTTCACAACTTGACTTTCAAATATTTGGTTTGGAGATCATCAAAGATCAATATGTGCATGATGATGATTTTACAGATGTAATGCAGAATTGTAAAGAAGGAAGAACATGGAACAAGTTCGTCGTTAACAATGGATTTATGTTCCGTGCTAACAAGCTATTACTTCCAGCTAGCTCCGTTCGTCTTTTGTTGTTGCAGGAGGCGCATGGAGGAGGATTAATGGGACACTTTGGCGGGAAGAAGATGGAGGACGTACTTGCTACACATTTCTTTTGGCCAAAGATGAGACGGGATGTTGAGTGTTTTGTTGCTCGCTGCACTTCATGTCAAAAAGCTAAGTCACGACTCAATCCTCATGGTTTATATATGCCTTTGCCTGTACCTAGTGTTCCATGGGTGGATATATCTATGGACTCTGTTTTAGGTTTACCTCGAACAAAGAAGGGGAGGGATAGTATATTTGTTGTCGTGGATAGATTTTCAAGAATGGCACACTTTATACCATGTCATAAAAGCGATGATGCTGCTAATGTTGCTGATTTGTTCTTTCGTGAAATTATTCGCTTACATGGTATGCCAAATACTATTGTTTCAGATCGTGATACTAAGTTTCTTAGCCACTTTTGGAGATGTTTATGGGCTAAGTTGGGGACTAAACTGCTTTTAATACTACATGTCACCCCCAAACTGATGGACAATCTGAAGTAGTCAATAGAACATTGTCTACTATGCTTAGGTCTGTTTTGAGAATAACTTGAAAATGTGGGAAGAATGCTTGTCTCATATTGAATTTGCTTATAATCGATCGCTACATTCTACTACTAAGATGTGCCCTTTTGAAGCTATGTATGATTTCCTACCTCGTGCACCTATTTATTTATTGCCTCTTCCATCTTCGGAGAAGGTTAATTTTGATGCTAAACAATGTGCTGAATTGATCTTAAAAATGCATGAGTTTACTAAGGAAAACATTGAGCATATGAATGCTAAATATAAACTTGTTGGAGATAAGGGTAGAAAACGTGTTGTCTTTGCACCTGGAGATCTTGTTTGGTAAAACTTGCGTAAGGATAGGTTTTCTGATTTGTGCAAATCAAAGCTAATGCCATGTGCTGATGGTCCTTTTAAGGTGTTAGAGAAAATAAATGATAATGCATATAAACTAGAGCTGCTTGCAGATTTTGGGGTTAGTCCCACTTTTACCATTGCAGATTTGAAGCCTTACTTGGGTGAGGAAGATGAGCTTCCGTCGAGGACGACTTCACTTCAAGAAGGGGAGGATGATGAGGACATCACTTCCATAGTTACAACCACAACCCCTACTGTTACATACATGGGACCAATTACTAGAGCTCGTGCACGCCAATTAAATTACCATGTACTTTCATTTCTTGGTAACGATTCTAATGTTCATGAGAATATGTTACTGGCTAAATTGGATACATTTGTTTTGCTTTCAAATGAAGGGCCTAGCGTGGACAAGAAGGATGAACATTGGAGTATGATCAAGCATGGAGATGATGGCATGCGCAAGGGGAACAAGAACGGAGTTTCTGGTGGAGTTTTCAGCATTTTGGAGCCACCATGATGATGTACAAGTGCATGGACGAAATATACAAGATGCCCTTTCATAAATTTCGTCCATAGCTTAATATAGGTGCTGCGCCACCTTATTTTTGGGCCAGGCCCATGTTATTTTGAAATACTACATATAGGCTATTTTTTACAGTCCGTATTGTAGGGGAAATGACTCAGGAGGTTTTTAGTCCCACGCCAAGGGGGGACAAAATCCCCTCTCTTCCCCCCTACAAATACAGCCCTTAAGGCACCGTTTAGACTTTGGGTTTTGTTTAGATTAAAAGTTCGCCATAGCTGCAACTTCGCGTACTTCGTTTGTGTTCAACGACCATACCAACACGTCACAGAACCCCACCTTTCATTAATAAAGCTTTCCTCTTATATTCGCAATATCCAAATTGCAATTTCAATTTCTTGCTTGTTCTTCATTTGCGTGTAGGAAACATACCCTCGTGGTCAGGTTGATCGTGCTCCGGCATGGTCAATAACCTCTCGGAGTTGGTTTAGCAATTGCTAAGGCGCGACGTCCTCGCACGTTCGTAGTCGGATCGTCAAAGTCTACTCCACCAAAAACGATAGCCACCATCTCATTGAAAGACGGGACACCCTTGCCTCTATCACAGGACGTGTGGAAAGAGAAGATGTACGTGGCGTCCATGATGAAGATCGTCCTGCAGAAAAATTAGTTCGCGCCAAAGCCTATCGATCCTGCACTTCATGTTCAGCTTTGCAAGCAAGATGGAATAAACGAGTGATATTGTTATACTCCTTATACTCTAAAATGGTCTGAATCTCTCTATTTAATCCACCCATAAAATATGCAAGCATAGCTTCATTATCCTCAACAATACCACATCTAATCATGCCACTGTGTAATTCCTGATAATATTCCTCTACAGAATTTTTCCCTTGTATTAAACGCTGCAATTTTTGAAGCAATTCACGCTGATAATAAGGTGGAACCCAACAAGTATGCATAGCAATTTTCAAAGCAGCCCAAGTAGCTTGAATAGGATATAATCTACAATGTTCAGACCACCAAACACATGCAAAACAAGTGAAAGCACAAACAGCAGCAGCAACACGTCTATCCTCTGGATATCGTAAGCATGTAATACATTGTTCAATTTCTACCTCCCAAGTAGGATAAACATCAACAATGTATCTACCCTCAAATGGTGAAATATTCAATTTTAGTTTAGGAAGATGGTCATGATCTCGTACCTGAGGTGGTGGTGCAGCCCTACCATTGCGATTATATGCATGAGGATGACCTGGTGGTGGTGGTGCTGGTGGTTGCACGTAGTTCTGATTTTGATACAAGTGAAGGTGTCCCGTCTTTCGATGAGATGGTGAATATCATTTTTGGAGGAGTAGACTTTGACGATCCGACTACGAACGTGCGAGGACGTCGCGCCTTAGCAACCGCTAAACCAACTCCGAGAGGTTATTGACCATGCCGGAGCACGGTCAACCTAACCACGAGGGTCTGTTTCCTGCGAGCAAACAAAGAACAAGCAAGAAACTGAGATTACAATCTGGATAGTACGAATATAAGAGGAAACTTTATTGATGAACGTGGGGTTCTGTGACGTCTTTGTCTCGTCGTTGAACACAAATGAAGTACGCAAAGTTGCAGCTATTGCAAATTTTAATCTAAACAAAACCCAAAGTCTAAACGATGCCCTAAGGGCTGTATATATGGAGGAACAGGGGGGAATTTCGTGACCCCTTGGAGGAGGGGTCCGAAACCAACCCTAATTCTGTTTCCCCACACATACGAACTCTAAAAACGGCACATCTTAGTAGTACAATCCAGCGAACGATTATAAACAAATTCAATATGAGGCAAGCATTCTTCCCACATTTTCTTGTTATTCTTCCAAACAACCCTAAGCATAGTAGAAAATGTTCTATTGACTACGTCAGTTTGTCCATCAGTTTGGGGGTGACAAGTAGTACTAAAAAGGAGTTTAGTCCACAACTTAGCCCATAAACATCTCCAAAAGTGGCTAAGAAATTTAGTATCATGATCTAAAACAATAGTATTTGGCACACCATGCAAGTGAATAATTTCATGAAAGAACAAATCAGCAACATTAGCAGCATCATCGCTTTTATGAAATGGTATGAAGTGTGCCATTTTCGAAAATCTATCAACGACAAAAATGCTATCCCTCCCCTTCTTTGTACGAGGTAATCCTAAAACAAAATCCATAGATATATCTGCCCATGGAACACTAGGTACAGGCAAAGGCATATATAAACCATGAGGATTGAGTCGTGACTTAGCTTTTTGATCATGTAGTGCAGCGAGCAACAAAACGCTCAACATCCCGTCTCATATTTGGCCAAAGGAAATGTGTAGCAAGTACGTCCTCCATCTTCTTGATGCCAAAGTGTCCCATTAATCCTCCTCCATGCGCCTCCTGCAACAACAAAAGGCGAACGGAGCTAGCTGGAATGCATAGCTTGTTAGCATGGAACACAAATCCATCATTAAGGACGAACTTGTTCCATGTTCTCCCTTCTTTACAATTTTGCAGCACATCTTTAAATTTAGCATCATGCACATATTGATCTTTGATGGTCTCCAAACCAAATATTTTAAAGTCAAGTTGTGAAAGCATAGTATAATGATGAGACAATGCATCAGCAATAACATTTTCTTTACCCTTCTTGTGTTTAATGGCATAAGGGAAAGTCTCAATGAATTCAACCCATTTAGCATGTCTACGGTTCAGGTTTGCTTGATTTTTAATATGTTTCAAAGATTCATGATCAGAATGTATAGCAAATTCTTTGGGCCATAAATAATGTTGCCATGTTTCTAAAATCCGAACAAGAGCATATAATGCTTTATCATAAGTAGAATAGTTCAGACTAGGCCCACTCGGTTTTTCAGAAAAGTATGCAACAGGTTTACCATCTTGTAGTAACACACCTCCTAATCCAATTCCACTAGCATCACATTCAAGCTCAAAAGTCTTATTAAAATCAGGAAGTTGGAGTAAAGGAGCATGTGTCAACTTATCTTTCAATACCATGAAGGCTTCTTCCTATGCGGTACCCCAAACAAAAGGCACATCCTTCTTCGTAAGCTCATTGAGAGGTGCATCAATGGTGCTGAAATCTCTCACAAAACGCCTATAGAAACCAGCGAGGCCAAGAAAACTCCTCACTTGTGTGACCGTTTTGGGCTGCGGCCAACTATCAATAGCTTCAATCTTGGCTTTATCAACTTTAATTCCCTCTGGAGTAACAACATAGCCAAGAAAAGATACTCGGTCGGTGCAAAAGGTGCACTTCCCAAGCTTACTAAACAAACGTGCATCACGTAGAGCAAGAAAAACATCACATAAATGTTCCAAATGTTCCTCCAAAGATCTGCTATACATCAGCATATCATCAAAGTAAACTACCACAAATCGTCCAATGAAAACACGTAAATTTTTGTTCATTAATCTCATGAAAGTACTAGGTGCATTAGTTAACCCAAAAGGCATTACTAACCAATCACAGAATCCAAACTTAGTTTTAAATGTTGTTTTCCATTCATCTCCCAATTTCATACGAAATTGATGGTATCCACTATGCAAATCAACTTTGGAGAATATTGTAGAGCCACTCAATTCATCAGGCATATCATCTAGCCTAGGAATAGGATGACGATAATGAATAGTGATATTATTAATGCCTCTACAATCAACACACATAAATGACGTACCATCCTTTTTTGGCACTAGAATAATAGGAACAACACAAGGACTAAGAGATTCGCGTATATAACCTTTGTCAAGCAGCTCCTGTACTTGACGCATAATCTCCTTCGTCTCCTCTGGATTGGTACGGCATGGTGCACGGTTTGGCAGCGAAGCACCGGGAATTAAGTCAATTTGATGCTCAATCCCTCGAATAGGTGGTAATCCCGGTGTCACGTCTTATGGAAAGACGCTAGCGAACTCCTGCAAAATATTAGTGATAGCAGGAGGCGAAGAGGAAGGTACGTCCTTGAATGAAAATAATGTCTCTTTGCACAAAAAAGCATAGCAAACAGATTTGCTGAAATCTAGATCATCAATATCAGATTTGGTGGCAAGTAAACATCCGCTTTTCAATTTAATTTTAAATGCAACACTAGATGATGGTTTGTTATTAGGCTTCATTTGTTGCTCAAATTCTTTTGCCACAATCTGATTTTCACTCTTGTTTTGCTCCTGTTTTGCTTTACTAGCTCTATTAATACCATCTTTCAAAATGTGTTCAGGAGTCATAGGAAGCAAAGTAATATGTTTATCATTATGAACAAGATTATACTGATTGTTTCTACCATGGTGTACAGATTTTTTTATCGAATTACCATGGTCTACCAAGTAATAAGGAACATGCTTGCATGGGTACCACATCACAATCAACATAATCTGCATATGTAGCGATACTAAAATGCACACGAATAGTACGTGTTACCTTAACCTTGCCACTGTTGTTGAACCGTTGGATGTAGTAAGGATGCAGATGGGGTCTTGTGGTGAGAGACAACTTCTTCACCATCTCCATGCTAGCCAAGTTGTTGCAATTCCCTCCATCAATGATGACGCGGACAAAACATTCCTTCACAACTCCCTTTGTATGGAACAAATTATGCCTCTGGTTTTGCTCAGCTTGTGTTACCTGCACACTCAAAATACGTTGAGCAACTAAACTCTCATACCTGTCAGCATCTTCATCAGCCATGTATTGCATCTCATGTTCAGAATCATCTCCACCGTGTTCTTCACCTGCAATAAGAGCCAAAGTCTCCTCATCATAGTCACTAGCAGATTCATACCCACCATCCTCAGTAACAATCATCACATACGGAGATGGACATTTGCTCGCATAGTGACCTCCACCCTTACAATGACTGCATATAACCTCATGTGTTTACCCTGTTGATGCCATGGATGAAGAAGAGCTCTGTTTGGGACCAGAAGGTGTGCTCCTGGCAGATGGTGGTGGTGCCTGTTTTCTTGTATCTTGGTTGGAGTTGGCGGCTGAAGTTGGCGGTGCTGCTGTAGGACATGTGGAAGTATATGATGTACGTGGTGTCCATGATGAAGATTGACCTGCAGAAAAATTAGTTCGCCCCAATGCCTGTCGATTGTGCACTTCACGTTCAGCTTCGCAAGCTAGATGGAATAAACGAGTGATATTATTATACTCCTTATACTCTAGAAAGGTCTAAATCTCTCTATTTAATCCACCCATAAAACATGCAAGCATAGCTTCATTATCCTCAACAATACCACATCTAATCATGCCAGTTTGTAATTCCTGATAATATTCTTCTACAAAATTTTTTCTTTGTCTTAAACGCTGCAATTTTTGAAGTAATTCATGTTGATAATATGGTGGAACCCAGCGAGTATGCATAGCATTTTTCAAAGCAGCCCAAGTAGTAGGGATATTATCATGATATAATCTACAATGTTCAGACCACCAAACAGAAGCAAAACTAGTGAATTCACAAACAGCAACATCAACACGTCTCTCCTCAGGATATTGTAAGCATGTGAAACATTGGTCAGTTTCTAACTCCCAAGTAAGATAGACATCAGGAATGTATCTACCCTCAAACGGTGGAATATTCAATTTCAGTTTAGGAATATGGTCATAATCTTGTACCTGAGGTGGTGGTGTAGCCGTATCGTTGCGATTATATGCATGAGGATGACCTGGTGGTGGTGGTGCTGGTGGTGGCACGTAGTTCTGATTTTGATCAACCACATCCTCGTAATAGTCCTACTCCCCTGCAGTAGCAGCAGGAGCTACAGAAGCATCAACAGCAGTAGCGACAGCACCAGAAGTTTGTCCTAGCTCAAGAGGAACACGTTGTGCTCGCCCTGCTGGATCATGACGTGGAGGTGGTTGTTGATGTTGTTGCAATGGTGTAACAGATGCAGGTGGAGGTTGTGGTAGACGCGCAAGTACTTCATCAAACTTGGCGTCCAACTTGGTGTCAATTGTCTTCTCAATGTCATCAATGCTCTCCAGTGCCTTTCCAAAGCTAGCCATCATGTCTTCCACCTATTGACCCAACATTTGCTGAAATTTATCATGAAGCTCCTTCTTCGTCATGTTCTCCCAGTCGATCTCATCGGCTTGTGATCCTGTCATGGTTAGCAGCAATAGAAACACACAAGAATATGATCCTACAAACTACTAGAAAGTGGTGGTGGTGGGGTGTCACAAACCGTCAAGCAAATCTCAAATTCTTACCAGTTCTTACCCAGCAGCAGGTGGTGATCGGCAACCGTTGTAGTCAAAACTCTCAAAGCTTGGACAGAGCGATTGCCAGGTGGTGTCAAACGCACGATGTAGATGTATGTGGAGCTGGGAAGGCTTATGATATGGTAGCAAAAATTTCAGCAATAATCAATTCAGAGATGCAAAGTTGAATAAACGCTCAACGACGGTACTGTGCTGGTCCTAGCCTAGACCGTGCTAGAGACGCGAGCATATAACACTAACTAAATCATAGTGCTGCATGGAAACAAGGGAAAAGCACACTCTGATTTTTTTTGGCACTCTTTTTTTTGCGCTCTTTCTTTTTGCGGAAAATCACTATAATGGCGAGTGTCTCAAAACTCTTCCCAAGTCAAAATAACAGGATAGGCACGAAATTTTTTCGACCAATTTTTTTTGTCGACTGCCCGGATCAATAACTGGAAACTTCTCAAAAAAAACTTTCTATAATGGCGACTGTCTCAAAACGCTCGGGAACACCTAAAAATAGGATAGCCATTTTTTTTTTGAAAAGTTGTTTTTGGAAAATTTTGGGCCTAAACGGAGGGTGGTTTCCGGACTCTTTTACGGATGGCAAAATATTGATGGAATCCGAAACCTACTCACACAAGGAAAGACGAATATGACTACTGATGGATCTCGAAAGCAAACCGAATATGGGATGGACTCGGATTGGTGATGGACAGGCGGTGGTATATGTGGACTCGGATTGGTGGCGTGGTATATATGGACTCGGATTGGTGGTGGTATATGGTAGCGGTGGTAGAATATGATAGCGGTGGTGGTATATGGCAGTAGTGTTGAAGATGGTGCAGTAGCGACGTGACAACTTGTGAACAGAACTCGAAACTCTAAAGGACTAGACCTGAAGACCAACAACTAGACACGACAATGCAACCGCAAATTCAACCAAGCAAAATGCTGAAAAGATTATGCAAAGGATCAGATTGGTTCGGATATGATGAACTAACCGTAATTTTTTCGTGGCTTTTTTGTGGACTGTAGGTATGAAGAACAGATGTGATCTAAACTATGAAAAACAGAAAAATCTCACCGAGCAACCTGGAAATCTGATACCACTTGATAGAGGCGAAGGTGTCTCATCTTTCGATGAGATGGTGAATATCATTTTCGGAGGAGTAGACTTTGACGATCCGATTACGAATGTGCGAGGACAGCGCGTCTTAGAAATAGCTAAACCAAATCCGAGAGGTTATTGACCACACCAGAGCACGATCAACCTGACCACGAGGGTCTATTTCCTATGAGCAAACGAAGAATAAGCAAGAAACTGAGATTGCAATCTGGATATGGCGAATATAAGACGAAACTTTATTGATGAACGTGGGGTTCTGTGACGTCTTGGTCTGGTCGTTGAACACAAACGAAGTACGCGAAGTTGCAGCTATGGCAAACTTTAATCTAAACAGAACCCGAAGTCTAAACGACGCCCTAAGGGTTGTATATCCCATTGTTAGAGTCCAGACAAAAATGAAGCAGTCTCAGGGCGTCTTAATCTTGGCCGTTGGATTAGCTGTCCAAACAGATCTGGGCCATCGGATCTTGAGCTGAAATGATCCTGGCCGTCGGTTCAATAGAAACACTGCTACAATGAATAGTGCCCTCGCTTTTACACTCTCTCTACCTTCCTGTGTCACATTGACACGTGGGCTCCAGCGGTCAGCGACTGCGGAGGGTGCTGCGACCGGTGCTTGTTATTATCTGCAGGAAGGGTGTGCCACCGCGTGTGAATTTGGGTGGCCGCCAAGGTCATTTTCGTCATTCCAAGTGCTAGCCCTTGCGTGCCTCTCTGTGGGTGGCTGGGCTGTGGGTATGAAGAAGACGATGCTCGATTGGGTGAACCCTAGCCGCCATCCCCATCGCGCCCCTCCCACTCCCTATCCCGCCGTCGAGCTCGCCGCCACCGCTGCTCAGCTCGTCCCCCTCGCGCCGCCACCCCCGCCTCCTCCCCTTGACACGGCGAGCATGAGCGGAAGCACGAGAATGCAAGGCTGGCGGCTGGGCGCTTGACCACACCTTGGAGCATGACGGCTTCTCTGCCGGCGGCCAGATCTAAGGATGGGACGACCTTTGTGCCGCCGCGTCCGGCCAAAAGCGACTGCCGCACATAGCCATTACCGGAGGAGCGTCATTCGCTGAGACGGCTGTCCACGTGGCCATTGCCATCGTCCTTGCACTGGCAGATCGACTCGACGTGACTTTGGTTCGCTCTCCTCTACTCTCTTCTTACGGTGTCTCTCTATCCCTCTCCATCGATGGGCCAGATTGACTCGACGTGACTCTGGTTCGCTGTGCAGGGATCCCATTGACTACCTCCTCCTCCACATGCCAGTCACTCTTGCAGCTGCTGATGCAACTCCAGGAAGGATAACAAGACACTACTGCAAGTAAACATGAAGCTATGCAAGATCACCAAGGTCTGACATTGCTTGCTCTTCTTGAATCTTGAATAGTACTGCAGTATTTGTGAAGTGCAATTAGTTACCGAACTGTCCAACATAAGAGAAGTAATTCTTGCTGAATTGCACCGCAAGAGCCTAAGGAAGTTGAAATAATTAAATGTAGATGGTAAGATCATGCCTTTGATTTCTCGGTATTGATTCAAAGCAGGGGAAAACATAGTGTGCATGAAGTTGGTGTATCTTTAATTCACAAGAGGTTTATTGTGTTTTTCAAGAATTTATTTCAGATATGCATAGATACGTACAGATTGGTTGTGGTAATCTTTTCTCTGGCATACAAAGCCAGTAATATGATTTTTTTTGAATTTCAGTTATACAAATCTGTATTTTTTGTCTTCCTTATAGTCATGGTTGCTGCATAATTTGTTCAGATAGGGTTTTATCTGTAGCCTGCAAGCTTTGAGCATTTGCCAACTAATCTTATATTTCTATTCAAGTACTGAAAGATAACCAGACTCACCTTTGCATATATTTTTGTCGAAAAAATTGAATCATGTACTGAACTTGCACTGAATTTGTTCATGTTTGTGTTCCAATGGGAAGCTTTTTTTTTGGTAACTGATATTTGATTCCATATTATCTTTTTTTGTAAGTAGTGCATGTTCGTGTTTGTATATTAATGGGAAGCAAAAAATGTTTCTGTTAAATTCCTGCAAAATAACCATACTCACCTTTGCATATACTTTTTTTTTTTAAAAAGAATTGAATCATGTACTGAACTTGCACTAATTATGTTCATGTTTGTGTTTCAACTGGAAGCAAAATTCAGTTCTGTTAATTTAATGCAGGGTAACCAGACTCACCTTTGCATATATATTTTAGTTGAAAGAAAATTGAACATTATTCAACATCTGTTAGTTGTGTTTCTTCTCAGGAAAACTAATTTATATCGCTTCTCGGTCCAGATTGAGTTGAGCATATATCTACCTACCTCAGCCGGTGATGTTTCTCTTCCTTCGCTGTATGACATAGATTGGTTTCTTTTCCTAGGCTTGTACTTTGTCATGTCTGAGTACCATTGCTGCATGTGTCTAATTGTTTATGTTGCTGAAAGCACAACCACTGAAACTATGGTGTTGATAGATAGAAGATTCTAAAAGCGCATTGATTCAGAATTAACAAATTTAGGTCTGTGATATGGAAGTATGTATTATGTTGTTGTTGCCAAGATCTATCATTCTAATTGTTTATCCTTTTCTATAAAATAAGTTCCCATGGCTATATGTGTTGTCACTTCGCAGGCCAATAGAATTATGTGTGGTTTCATGGACTCATTACCTTATTGATGGCTTTGTAGGCACCACGCAGAGCCTGAAGAGAATGTAGGCAACGTGCCACCTCTCTTGCCGTCCAAAGTCACTGTTGAGCTGCCTTCTTTGCTTCAAACGGTTCTTTTGTCACTACAGGTTTGTGATTCTTATCTGTCACCCATTGCAGTTTAGGTGTGTGTTCTTGGGTTATTATTCCTTCTATTCTATAATATCTCTTCAAATTTAAGAGGAGCTTGGTCTATTTTGTGTGATGGATTTTCCTTATTAGTAATGCTTTATGAGGATCATAAGAAGATTTGTCTCTGATGGCTTTTCCTTACAAGTAATGCTCTTTTATTTACGAGGTTCTATGGTGCATGCCTACTATCTGTAAGGAGAGATTATTTCATTAGCCTCGTGTTCTTTTTTACTAGGATAGCAGGGTATTTTGAACTTGCAGTTCTAGGTTGATTAGATCAAGGCTCTTTTTTTACCGAAATAGTAGGGTACAAAAAGAAAGTAAATAGCATGGTATTCTAACATGAAGTTCTAGGTTGTGCATAGTGAAAAAATATTTTGTGTCACCAGCTCATTCATGAGAACATTTAAATAGCTTTATCTATGCGATAGACATTTATTTGATTGAATATGCTTGGTGCATTCTTTCCGGGATTTGGCTGTTAAACTGTATTTAGAAATAACTCATGCATTACTAACTCCATACTTGAATGTTTAATGGGCTCACTACAGGTTAATTCTACTTTTGTTTCATTGATATTTTATTTATCTTCAGGCACTACCAGTATACTGCACTATGACTACAAGTCTACAACTATCTGGCAAACTTCACGAGTGAGCAAATAAGCTAGCAATGATCCTAGGTTGCGAGAAAAGTGCACTACAAGTTCAGTTTCTTCAGTGTCACAGGAAAAAAGAGATAACAACAGCTCATTTTTCGCATGCACGTAAGCCCCAAAAAGCATACTCTTGGTCTAAACTTGACCATTTCATACGTTTTGTTCTCCCATCTCATTGAATGCTCCTCCGCCAAAGTCTTGCAATGCATTAGCTTTTTGACAAAAAGCACTTCTAAAATATCAGTCATGCATCTTGAGAATTAGCAACAATTTCTGGTCCTTTGCTAGAAGCTCCAGATCAACAGGGACCACTTTTAGTTTAGTCATGTATGAGTCCAACTTCACCAGAATTTTTTATAAATTAATATATATTCAGTTTCAGAAACATTAGCCATTGTAACCATACTTTATTATGGCAATAGTTTCAGAAATATTTGCCATCTCATACTGAAGTGGTGCCTTTTGAATTACACTGTCATAATGTAACCCCTAATGCATATTATGGCTATGGTAAAAACATGTTATTGCTGCTCAGGCCTTTTTCATAGTTGTGACACATCCACTGCTGGAATAGTTATTTCTTCATATCATCAGTTTCGGGAACCTTCTTACAACTATCGTTGATTTCACAACAGAATATGGACAAGTTATGTCTTGCACACTGCTGCATTTGTACTACCCCCAGCTGGTCCAAGTAGAGGAGATAAGGTGCGTATCTCTTTTGTTGCTGCTACTATATATAATGGATTGTGTTTTTGTAGTTTGTGGCAAAGTAATGCTCTTCTTTTCAAATGTATGGACTAATACGAGTCATAGGTTTTATCTCATTTCTGATACAAAACTGAACTGGTCATTGGTTAGGTGAGACATGTCTTGTGTATGGTCTTCAGTGACAAGTCTGAATGAATATATTAATTCAAGGAAGTATTCAGTCCAGATACTTGCATTGTTGCTATTTGATTTTTATTTTCTCAATTGTATGGACATGTTAATTCTTTAAAGACCGCTCAGCTATAAAATTGTTCTAGGCTACTTAGGATATGACAAATACTAGAGCATATATAGCAAGGGAGGTCAATTTGACATGGTGGCGCTGCCGTCCGCCTCTCCCTCCTCCCACGGAAATGTGGTTGATTTTCCCCAGATCTTCATGTTGGTGCCCCTGTTTGATGAAACATCTTAGTGAGATTATGTGGATCTGTGTATGTCTTTAAGACTTGGAAGGACATACCATTGTTCACCATCCATAGGCTTTGAGAACGTCATTGCATAAATTATATTCTCACTGTCCATGAAACACACACTTTGAATTATTTGGCTAATAAAGGATCTTCATTAGCATGTCCTTCGTCGCAACACCTGGGCGAGCTAGAAGACAAGGTGTACATATCAGAATAACTTCATAAGGGTTCAGAATAACGTAGTACATTCTCATGTTCATTTAATTTATGATATGTTGAGTGATCTTCTGTCATATGCATCTAGCTTAGTGCCATATGCATATGTTATAGAATTTAATTTATGATATGTTGAGTGATCTTCTGTTCCTGTTGTAGAGTAAAAGGATAACAAAATATTAGGTCTCCTTAGTTCCAAATATGGTTCTATTTTTTTTCCTTTGATGCCAGGAGCCACACTATGCAGAACAAGGAGAGATTGTCGAGGCGGAGCCGTGACGATTTTGGAGGTCATGATCATCACCATGAAGCAGAAGAAGTCGGCATATCTTTACCATGGCGAGGTTCTCACCTGCTTTGCGAGTACTTTGTTTGATATGCTCGGGCTTAAAACTGGTTTTGTGGCATCACAGATAAGGAAAAATATGACAGATGCTCCAGTCATCTATTCTATCTTCTATTCTTTTTTAATATATGCCATCATGAGTAAGGCAAATCTGTAAATTGTCTCTACTGTTCTGTTTTGTGGGCAATTTCTTTTCCACCGGCCCATTATAACCTCTGTTAGATAATCTGCAACATGCTCATATGGTAATGGTATCCTAAACTGAAGATTCATGTTTTATGTGGAAAGCAACCTATCTATTTTTCATGTAGGATTTTGGTGCAGATAAATTTACTCAGAAAAACTAGGCAGCACGAGCGAAAGGTAGGCATCCATGTACAGTAGTTACTCATTTGCAAGATGAAAGGAATAATCCTGAAAAAGGAAAGAAACATGGACATAATAAGACTTGTGTCTAACCTATGTGCGGCTTCCTGTACACTACAGTATTGTTGTAAATTGTAATATGACTGGGCGTAGATTTTGTGAATAGATATCCTATGTTCACATGATACAATATTGAATTCTATTGAGAGTTCATTGGTTATTCTATGCTTTATTAGGTAAAATAACTTACTGAAATGTTCATTTGCTTGAATTAATAATGCTTGCTTCCTCAAGTAATTAGACTATGCTTTTAAGACTATAGTAGTTTATTATTTGGTTGGTTTGATGTTCATGAGTGTAGTTCCTGAATCTCAATCCTACTTTTGTATTGCCATCACCTATCATGCAAAAGAGAACTAAATTTCATTGTTGTCTGAGGCCTCTTTTTACCCGTTTAGATATTTTAAATTAAGCTAGACTTTCATCTGGTACTATTTTAATATCACAGTTGCTATACGAGAATTCTTGGTTGCGATGCTCGGCTTCTTGACAGTTAACAACCGACAGGTGGAGCACCGATCATAAGCGACAGAAGAGGAGGCGAGCACCCGTAGTGTTGTTCTGTCCTCGCATAGCCGCCTACGTACGCCGTCCACAAGTTTATCAAGGTCCATGTCCTCCACTTCCTCTGCGAGGTGGAAGCAGCACCATCGACGTTCACGACACTTTTTTCCTCTACATCAAGAATACGTCATCCCCATGTTTGCTCTGTACGCGCCGATGGGATTACCACGACATAGGCCAATGGTTTGGCAGTTTAGCAAGTGAAATTGTCTTACGATGCGGTTATGCTATGTGCTAGCAGATATAAATATTTAGTGTTATGCTGGTTCAATAGATTGACGTTTGCTTCATCATGTATCTAGGTTATGCCTTTAGGAGATGAGTGTTCTGTCATTTTAGTTTCAAGTGCTTTTGATTGGTAATGTAAGGATATGTTCTTACGGTAAAGTTTTCTATTACTTGTTTTGGTGATGCAAATTAGTGATCTTGCTCTTGCTTTGTTGCACACTAGGCTAAGCACTGAACATCGACTGGTATATGGCCTTTCTTTTTTCATGTACTCCCTCCGTTCGGAATTACTTGTCTCAGAAATGGACGTACATACGTCCATTTCTGAGACAAGTAATTCCGAACGGAGGGAGGGAGTAGTATATAAGAAATACATGCAGTGCTCCAAAGACATGCTTTGTTGCATATTTTCCCCCTCTTATATTTTTACCCTTACATTGGTTTATTTATCAAGCCTGCTTTGGTTTATTTATCAGGCCTGCTTTATGTTATTTCTGTTCCAGTATAAAGTTTCAATTCAAAGATGTTCTAATTTGAGATTTATTACCCTACTTTTGGTAGTACCTCCATGAGTACTAGGAAGACGTTTTAGTAATGTGGTGTTTTTTGGGCCATGCTTGCGGATATACTCTTTTGGGTTGCAATTTTTTTTATTTTCTCACTCGAGATTCACTTCCATCTTCTGAGTTTCATTCCTTGACAAGAAAGATGTTCAAATTGAGCTATCACTATTGCAGGATGCTGCTTACGTGACACTACAATCAGAGACCCTTCGATGAAACTGTGTGCGATGTATTAATCGCAAACTGTGATGTAAAAAACCCAACAAAAAAGATGCAAAACGTTTGCGATGGTGGATACATCAAACACAATTTAGATTTTAGTTGCGTGTGCAATGCTGGGCATACGGTTCAGTTCAATGAACTGTTTGCGATGATGCAGAACAACATAAACGGGCAGCCAGATGAAGGTGTGTGTGATATACGGCATACAGTTCACTCGGATAAACTGTTTGTGATGAGGCGGAACAACAGAAACGGGCAGCCAGATGAAGATGTGTGCGATATACGGCATACAGTTCACTCGGATGAACTGTTTGTGATTAGGCAACACAAAAGAAATGGTCAGCCGGATCAAGGTGTGTGCGATATATGGTATACGGTTCACTCGGATGAACTGTTTTCGATTAGGCAACACAACAGAAACGGTTCAGCTAGATCAAGGTGTGTGCAATGGAGGGCATACAGTTCATTCCGATAAACTGTTTGTGTTGAGCCAAGAGAACAGAAACGTTTCGTGTAAACAAGATGTGTGTGATACGCGGCAAACATCCAATTACATAGGTGGCTAGTACACACATGACATTTCCACACACCAAAGTAAACTATTACATGCATAATTAACTAGGATAAACGATCATCTGATCATCATCTACTTCTTGTGATGCTTGCCGTCACTGCTCTACTAGGATAAACGGAACAATATTCTTTACTGTGAATAGTGTGCTCTGTTGGGCACACAAGTATATGGATCATAGCCTTGGGCGAGCAATGTGCCCGCACGCGCCGTGCTAGCTCGATGTTTCTTCTATGCTAAATTTCCATTAATTGATGGCGTTTTATGAACACGCCACCATTTCCCGCCATTTCCTCACTGGTTTCCCGCGGCCACCCAGCGATATTGCGCATAAACCTAGGCGACGCGCGACGCACGGAGGCAACAAGCGCAGCCTGCATCCACCTTTTCCAAGCATGCCAACCCACCAAAGCGCCGCCTCTGCCGTCAACCTCCTCGACGAGGAAAATGAGAAGGCGCCACAGCCCGTCGAGGCCGAGGCGCTCCCCGGCAACGCGATGGACGACGCCGTGACGCGCGTCAACGCCAGGGTTGAGCAGACCCTTGGCGCATGGCGCTTCAGCGCCGTGGATCAAGATAGGCATGTCAGCGCCGAGAGGCTGCAGCTCGCCATGCAACATGATCGATGGTGCGCCGCCGAGCAAGCTAAGCGCGTCCACGCCGATAGGCTGCGGCTCGCCGCACAGCGAGACCGTTGGAGCGCCGCAGAGCGAGAGGAGAGCGAGAGGCGCGACGCGCCGCACAGTGATGTCTACTACACAACTTGTTCTTGTAGACTCGTGTTGGGCCTCAAAGTGTAGAGTATTGTAGGATAGTAGCAAATTTCCCTCAAGTGGATGACCTAAGGTTTATCAATCCGTGGGGGGCGTAGGATGAAGATGGTCTCTCTCAAACAACCCAACAACCAAATAATAAAAAGTCTCTTGTGTCCCCAACACACCAAATACAATGGTAAATTGTATAGGTGCACTAGTTCGGCGAAGAGATGGTGATACAAGTGTAGTAATGATAGTACATATTGATTTTTGTAATAGAAACAATAAAAACAGCAAGGTAGCAATTGACAAAAGTGAGCACAAACGGTATTGCAATGCTTGAAAATGAGGCATAGGGTCCGTACTTTCGCTAGTGCAATCATATAACCATCCCTCAACGTGCGATGAAGAATCACTCCAAAGTTCCTATCTAGCGGAGAACATAAGAAGAAATTGTTTGTAGGGTACGAAACCACCTCAAAGCTATTCTTTTCGATAAATCTATCATAGAGTTCGTACTAAAATAACACCAGGCTATTCTTTCCGATCGATCTAACCAAGAGTTCATACTAAAATAACACTATATGATACACATCAACCAACTCTAATGTCACCTAGATACTCCAATGTCACCGCGAGTATCCATGAGTTGATTATGCGATATGCATCAAACAATTTCAGATTCATAATACTCAATCCAACACAAAGAACCTCAAAGAGTGCCCCAAGATTTCTACCGGAGAAACAAGGACGAAAACATGCATCAACCCCTATGCATAGATTACCCCAATGTCACCTCGGGAATCCGCTAGTTGAGTGCCAAGACATAGATCAAGTGCTCTCAAATCCATAAAAGTATTCAATCCGATAAAACGAAATCTCAAAGGGAAAACTCAATTCATCACAACAAGATAGAGAGGGGAAAACACCATATGATCCAACTATATTAACAAAGCCCACGATACATCAAGATCGTGTCATCTCAAGAACACGAGAGAGAGAGAGAGAGATTAAACACATAGCTATTGGTACAAACCCTCAGCCCCGAGGGTGGACTACTCCCTCCTCATCATGGTGACCGCCGGGATGATTAAGATGGCCACCGATGATGATTTCCCCCTCTGGCAGGGTGCCGGAACGGGGTCTAGATTATTTTTTCATGGCTACAGAGGCTTGCGGCGGCAGAACTTCTAATCTAGGGTTATTTCTGGGTTGTTTCTGTATTTATAGGATTTTTTGGCGTTGGTTTCACGCGAAGATGGGCCTCGAGGTGAGCACAACCCACCACGGCAAAGCCAGGCCCCTCTGGCACGCCCTGGTGGGTTGTGTCCTCCTCGTGGCTCTTCTGGCCCTCCCACAAATCTTCTAGTGCCTCTTTTGTTCCAAAAAAAAATCATCAAAAACTTTCATTGCATTTGGAAAACTTTTATTTCTACACAAAAAACAACACCACGGTAGTTCTGCTGAAAACAGTGTTAGTCCGGGTTAGTTCCATCCAAATCATACCAAAACCATATAAAATTGTTGTAAACATGGCATGAATACTTCATAAATTATAGATACATTGGAGACGTATCAGCATCCCCAAGCTTAATTCCTACTCGTCCTCGAGTAGGTAAATGATAAATGAAATAATTTATGAAGTGTGAATGCTCGCAGAGTGCATAAGTTTGATCAATGATAATTTCAATCACTTTTCCTAGCATCATAACAGCAACTCTTTCTCATAAAACTCATCATGATAAAGTAGCAATTGAAAACGGATTTTTTTTTTGTGGAATGCTACCTATCATATTCATCATATACTCTTTATTTTGCAGCATGGACATTTGGACTTGAATGATTCAAAGCAATAGTCTATAATTTGACATGAGAACATCAATAATGAAGCATATCAACAAGCAACCATGTCTTTCAAAATATCAACACTAAAGAAAGTTATCCCCAGCCCATCATGCTCAATCATTGATCCATTCATGAAACACACTCGAATATTAGCTACATCCAATGCACAAGTATGTTCATAGTGCTCCCTAGTTGGTGCTTTATAAGAGAAGATGGAGACTCAAATAAAAATAAAAATTTGCATAAAAGTAAATAGATAGGCCCTTCGTAGAGGCAAGCAGAGATTTGTAGAGGTGCCAGAGCTCAAAGCTTAAATTGAGATATAAAAAATATTTTGGGAGGCATACTTTTCCCGTCAACGAAAATGACCGAATAATTCCCAACACTGGGAGGCATACTTTTCCCGTCAACGAAAACAACTGAGTAATTCCCAACACTTTCCATGCTAGATATATCATAGGTGGTTCCCAAACATAAAATGAAGTTTATTCCTTTTTCCACCATACTTTCACACTCCACGACTAGCCGTATCCACGGGTGCCGTCCATACCAACACTTTCCAAGGAATTTATTATTTGACAACATAAAGTAAATTTCTTTTTCATTTCGGGACTGGGCATCCCTAATACCGTCGTACTCTCGTGCAATGACAAGTGAATAAACACTCATCTTGAGAATAACACATCTAGCATGGAAAATATTGGCCACCCCCTGCCGCTTCATGAGCGGTACGGGCACACAAAAAGGAAATTCATTTCGAAAATTAGAGTTGGCACATACAAATTTACTTGGAACGGCACAGAAATACCGCATATAGGTAGGTATGGTGGACTCATTTGGCAGAACTTGGTTTAAGGAGTTTGGATGCACAAGCAGTATTCCCGCTTAGTACAAATGAAGGCGAGCAAATAGATTGAGAAGCGACCAACCAAGAAACGAAAACGATCATAAACGAGCATTAAACATAAGTAACACTGAATAATGCACCACAAGTAAGATATAACTTCATTGCATAACTATTGACTTTCATGCTTGCATAGGGAATCACAAACCTTAACACCAATATTCTTACTAAAGCATAATTACTCACCAACATGACTCACATATTATTATCTCCATATCGCAAAACTATTGCAAGGAATCAAACTTATCATATCCAATGATCTACATGAGAGTTTTTATTATATCCTTCTTGAATATCCATCGTTTTGGGACCAATTTCATAGCTTGTGCAAATTGTCATCACTATTATCAACTCTCAAAATAATATAAGTAAAGCATGAGAATATTCGACAAACTACTCCAAAAAGATATAAGTGAAGATCAAATGAGTAGTTAAGTAAATAGGTAGCTATGTGAGGACTCTCTCTCATTTAAAAACTTTCAGAACTAAGTATTTTATTAAAACAGCAAGCAAAACAAAATAAAATGACATTCTAAGAATAGCACACATCATGTGAAGAAGCAAAAGCTTAGGCTCAACCGAGGCTAACTAATAATTGTTGATGAAGAAAGGTGGGATGCCTACCGGGGCATCCTGTCGGTGCAACAAACCTTCACGTATGTTGACAAGACTGTACACAGGCACAATAGTGAAGATACAATAGCACCAAGCTTCTAAGACAAGGCCAAGCCAGAGAGATAGGTCTTTGAGGAATCAAAGGGCGGATCAAGAAGACCATGACAAGCCAAGGGAACAAGATGTCACTAAGGAAAGACCTCCCTTACCGGGCAGGCGAGCCTGGTCAGGTCGAGGCCGCACCAAGGACAAGTCCCAAGATCCCTCCCCCCCCGGCAGGCTTATCGGGGGCGCCAAGGGCGGATCTCCCCGCCAAGACTCCACCGCTCCACCGCACAGTGACGCAAGTCACTTATCAGTGCGGTGTCAAGCCCCAAGTGATTAAGTGGCTGTCATTTGGCACGTGGCAGCCATTTGGAAGGGAGATTCCCTCCATATGACACCCATCCAGAGGCGTGTCTTGCAGACAGGTGGAAAATGGTTAAGCGGCACGGCAGGCTTGCCGGGCTGTATCCACAGCGTGACACCTAGCAGTGCATTTAATGCACTTTGTCCTAACTGCCAGAGTTAGGTATGATAGCACCGTTGGCTATCTAATCAGTAGATAATGGCTGTTTTGCCACTGTGGTAACCCCTTAGCCTATAAAAGGAGGGCCATGGCAACCTAAGAAAGGATTCAGACCCTTGTACACTCATACGCACGTAGCTGCTCCCCACGAGGCGACCTTGCCGGGCTCAAGCACTACGTGACCACCACGGTCCGCTCTTCAATCCACAAAGCAGGAGTAGGGTTTTATGCTTCACAGCGGCCCGTACCTGGGCAAAAATAACCAGTGTCACCTCTGCCGTGCTGTCCCATGGCCTCCGCTTTTTGTGCAATGTGATCTTCCCCCTGCCGAACCACAAGGGGCCGACGGCCCCATAGGTGATTGTGTTCCACCACGACATCTTTGGCGCGCCAGGTAGGGGGGATCGCTTCCGCGAACCCGAGGTTGTGAACAACGCGTCGATCTTCATCATCATCGTCCCCATCAGTAGCCTCATCATCCATGGCGCCCAAGAAAAAGTCCGGCGCAATAGCTCACCCTTCCACCTTGAAGGCCCCCTCGCATGCAGCCATTGATACTATGGGTGTTGCGGCGGCGTTGGGGGGCGCGGATGTCGTGGGGGACATGACCGGCGCAGGCGGCGCTGTCATTGTTCCGCCCGCGGCCGAAGCAGGAGCGGAAGACGCCAGGGGAGGGCGACACCAGCAGCATCCCGATGGCTGTGTTCCACAAGGCGCGGACGGGGAGAATGTTCAGTCTCCACCTCCCCACTGTGCTGGAGGGCGCAGACGCAACAACAACGCCCGCTCTGGTGCTAGTCGCGACCCCCTAGCTGTCCCTACTACGGGCGCAGTTACGGGGCACGCGCCATCCGCAGGGCAGGGTAACCAAGACGAAGCGCCAAACGGGGTCGTCAACCCCCAGGCGCATCCTTTCGCCACTGCGCCATCGCGGCGGCCGGCTCGCGGCAACGAGAACACGGGGCCGCCACTGCTGGTACCATCGGCAGTCAAGCGACGTCGCGGTCTGCGTCATCATCTATGCCAAACACTGCTTCGGAAGCCATGGCGCGAGCCCAACTCCTGCTGAGATTCCCGCCAGTGGCCGATCAAATGGATGAGTGGAGAGCCACAATCCAGGGTTTGATTGGTTTTGCTGAAGCGGGTGGATCACAGCGGGCAGGCCCGCCATGGCGCGTGCAAGCAACGACCACGGTTCAAGCTGCTGACCTTGTTGAGGGGGCCACTCCAACAGTGCAATCCCCTCCACGGCAGCCAGCGCAGAGGCCGCGGCCAAAGCCACATGACCAGGAGCCCGACGAGGCATGAATGGCTTCATCTGACCCTCAAGCCCGTCAAGATCAACGGCAGGTCCTGGAGGATTGGCGAAGGGAAGACGCGCGCGTCACTATAGAACGACGTCGTGAAACCCGCTGCCAATCCGACATGCGCAATGGCCCAGACATCGACGAACCCGCGCCCAGTGACGGCGGATACTTACCTTTCGAGGTTGGGTGCCCCGCCTTCACTCGCGAGCTGCGGCAAGTCCGCTGGCCATCTGCCTGTGTTTTCAAGCCTGAGATACCAGAAAAGTATGATGGAAGGCCGAACCCGGCAGAGTTCTTGAGCATCTACACCATCGCTGTTCAAGCCGTTGGAGGAAGAGATGAGAAGGTGTTCGCCAATTACTTCCCTTTGGCACTTAAGCCAAACATGAGGTCATGGCTGATGCACCTGCCAGAGAATTCCATCTCGACCTGGGCCGACCTGTGCAATGAGTTTGTTGGCGCCTTCACGGGCGGCCATCAAGAACCGGGACGGCCCAACGATTTGCATCTCCTTCCACAAAAGGAAGGGGAGAGTTTGCGGAAGTACATGCAGAGGTTTAGCCGGGTGCATAGAAACATTCCAGATATCCACCCGGCAGCTGTGATTGCCGCGTTCCAGTCCAACGTGCGCAATAGGAGGATACGTTCCAAGATGAACATCCGGTTGCCCAAGACTGTGAATGTCGGGGTACGACACCTATGGGATCCCGAGAGACCCCTTTACGATTTGGCGGGGGGAGAGGTATATGCAAAGAGCAGAACCAATGATCGACGCGGGAAGTTTTTACCCAGGTTCGGGCCGCTGATCAGCGTAAAACCCTACTCCTGCTTTGTGTTCTTATTGATGTTCTTGAGCCCAGCCTTTAGGAGCGCTCGCAATGAACAATACGTTCAAAGAGCAGCTACGCATGCAGAATGGGCCAGAAGTTCTCCTCCTCTGTAGCAGTTGCCTTGGGCCTCCTTTTATATGCTCAAAGGGGTCTCCACAGTGGCAAAATGTACATACATTGAGGTGTAAAGTAGCTACAGGGTATCATACCTAACCCCTGATGGATTAGGACAAGCGCATTTAATGCACCGTGAGGTGTCCATTTAGGTGTCCTCACTTTCTTGGGGATGAAAAAAGGGGCCATCCCATCAGCACCGCTCAAGCTCTCCTCCACTGGCGCGTTGCAACGCATCCAGAGAAGGACCCAGAATGTCGGGTTTTGTCGTTGTGCTGGAGTAGTGGTACAGTGGCAGAATCTCGCCGGGCGCTGAAACTTGCCGGGCACCAAGCCTTGCCGGGCGCCAAGCCTTGCCGGACGCCAAGCCTTGCCGGGCGCCAGGGCTTGCTGGGAACCAAGCCTTGCCGGGCTCCACAGGCCATCCCGGCAAGGATCTTGCCGGGGAAGTTGGCCTTCGAATTCCAGCTTTGCTTATCTGCTGATCCTCAGATCTCTGACTTGATGATTTCCTTGATGGCTTGAATCGACCTCGAGCTATTCCCGGCAAGCCTTGCCGCGAGGATGGCTACAACTGCCCGTGCACAAGTACGGGGTACTAGTGGCCCAATACTTAGTACACCGATAGGAGCCCCCGGGCCTAGGCCATACACGAGTGCGAGGCGTTGTTGGGCTAGGCCCAAACAGTGCATGGGCACGCGTGGCAGGGGATTAACTGCTCGTAAATATGTCGTTTTACTGTGCCCCCCACTACGCGCACGGAGCGCGCGATGTGGGAAGCGTGCCAAAAAGGCTGCAACTGTCTCGCGCCTATAGAGGCGCATTCACATTGGGGAATAAAAAAGGCGGCCCCGCTCCTTCCCCATAAAAAGGAGAAGTCACAGAGGCACAAACCTATTTACCCCCCTCTTCTTCTCAATCTGGCCATCGCCATCGCCTTCCTCCTCTCGAGCTCAGAGCGAAACCTTTTCCTCTTCCGCCTTCTTGATTTCACGCCGAATGCAGTACTTTGCATGTCTATCTTTGCCCATCTCTGTGAGAATTTTGTTGGCGTGATCCCCAATTCTGCTCTTTTTCGCCATTATTTCTTCCCTCGTATCCAAAAAGGAGAGGCTCTCTCTGGTTCTATTGCCTGGATTCCAAGGGCTTGGAATAAAGAAATATACCCAGAGGGAGTTTATCGTGAAAAGTGGGACGAGTGGCGGGCTGAATGGTGCTGGATCCAGGAAGCAGATCCCCATCCTTTTTGTCATCCCCGGCAACAGAAGGTGGTCCGCGGCAAGGATTGGAGCGATCTCGCTGCGGAAGACGAGAGGCTCACAATCGCCACCACCAGGATCCTTCGCTTGAAGGCTGCCGGGCTGACGATGGAGATGATCGGCTTTGACTTTCTCCGCCGTCGCATCGCCCCTCTGCAGAACAGGGGAAGGCCAACCTGGGAATACAAGAACGCGGCAGATATCATGAGATTGCGCCCTGGGCTGAACAACAATCTGACCGCTATGCAGCTTGGCGCTCTCCGTCAGAAGTTATTCCAGCGCGAAGACAAGCACCAGCTGCCGGCAAGGATTGTCCCCTTGTGCAACAACTCTGCCTTGGGGTCAATCATTGCCTTCCTGCCGATGTTCAACGCCCACGGCCTTGACCCGACCTGGGCCGAGCCAAGCGAGGAGGAAGCGCAGAAGTTCTTTGACAGCTTGACGGAGAGGCCTGTCCGGAAAGAGTCAGATTTCATCCGAGCCACCACCGACCAAGAAGTAGCTTACATTGCTACTAGGGTGGAAGAGGCAAATCTTACCGCAGAGGCCAGCAACGTCGGCTTCACAGAGTGGGAAGCTAGCGACGCAGAGGTGGTAATGGAGGTGAAGCCTGCCGGGGAGGGCGAGGTTGCCGGGGAGGAGAGCAGTGCAGCCACTGAAAGCTCGTCCGGCGAGGACTCGGTCGAAGAAGAAGAGACGCGAGAAGAGCCCCCACCCCGAAGAAGAAGACGAAGCGTGTCCTTCGGAAGGCTGCATCTGGCATCCTGGCAAGCCAGCCCTCTTCAAGCGGCGAAGCCCCCGGCAAGAAAGTGGCCGGCAAGACTGGACCGCGGCAGGGGGCTCGTCAACAGCCTGCACGGCGCGCGAGACCCACACCAGCGGCCACTGCCGGGGCGGCAGGAGGGTCTCGTACCACCGCACCGGAAGCTGCCCCGGCGCCTGCCACAACCAAGTGGCCTAGGACTCCTCCTCCGCCTCCCCACTCAGACACCGCAACGGAGGTCGACTTCGACATCTCCGGCTTTAGTCCGGAGCGAGAGGAAGAAGAGTAAGTACTTTGCCACAGCTTTTACCTTCCAATCTTGCATCAATCTTACTGACTTGCTTGTATTGTCTCTGCAGTGACACAGAAACCTTGCTGGAGAGGATGCCGAAGAGGTCAAGGACTTCTACGGGCGACGAGCCCCCGGCAGGCTCCACTAGCGTGCCAGAAACCGTCATTGTGAGCCCGGAGTCTAGTCCTCAACGCAGCCCCCAGCGTAGCCCCCAGCACAGCCCCCAGCGTAAGTTCATTGTTCTTTTTCTGCTGGCAGGTGCCGAGGCTTTCATTCTTGCCTACTAATATCTTTGGGTTCGCAGGAGAAGAATGGCAACAAGGAGAAGACATCCCCATTGTGCCTCCTTCATCGACCGCTCCGCCCACAAGCACGTCCCCGGCAAGAGATCCTGCCGACGAGCCCGTCCTAACTGAGGGGGAGCCGGCAAGCGCGGACTCCGGCGACACGCCCCCAGCAACCGGAGTTGCCGGGAGGGGTGAAGCCACCTCCCGACAGCCCGACGCAGGTACTCGATTGCCTCAGAGTGCTTGTTATTCTTTTTCTCTTATCTCTCTGTCTTTGGTCACTTCAAACCTCAACCTCGATCTTATTCTGTTTTCCTCCTTCGCCCTTCAGAGTTCCCTGTGATGGAACACATGGACGTCGACGTTGTGATCGAGGAGACCGCCAGGGATGCCGCCGCCGAAGCAGACATAATCGCTGCCAGCGAGGCCACCAAGGATGACACTGTCGAGGCTGGTGGTGCTCTTGACGGGGAGGCCGCCAAGACAGCACAAGAGGAAACCGCCGAAGAACCTGCTGAAGGGGGCGACAGGGAGGCTGAGGACCGCACTGATAGCATTCCTGCCACAGGAGCGCCAGGCGCTGCACCGGCCACAGAGCCCCCTGTCACTGGTGAGGCGGCCACTGAAGACCAGCCATCAACATCTGAAGGCCCCTCATCCAGCAAGTATCTCAAGGTTGGCGAGAACCTGTTCGTCAACTTGCCGGGGACGGCAAGCGCTGGGGCACCAGTCGAAGGAGAAGTTTTCGAAGAAATCATCGCTGCTGCCGGGCTTGAAGTTGTCAACGATCCCAGCACTAGCAGCGGCAAATCTAAAGAGGATCAGCTCCTTCAGGCCATGGGCGAGAACTTCCGCAAACTCCAGGCTCTCCATCGCGCCCGGAAAGACAAAGCGGACTCTAGAATGGCAGTTGTTGAGGCGGCCGAAGCAGATTTCCAAAGGCGCGTCGCACAAATGCAGATCTGGCACGCCGAGGCCCTCCAAGAGTTGGTTGCCGGCCGGGAACAAGTGAGCCAGCAGTGGAATGAGATCCTCCTGAAGCAATCCGATATGGAGAAGGCTCATGATGAAGCTGTTCAAAGGATTGCTACCGAAGATGCCCTCCTGACGGGGCGCCGTGTTGCTCTTGATGCTCATGAGGAAGATCTCACCGCACGTGAGCAGGCGCTCGCCGCCAAGCTTCGTAGCAAGGATGAGGATATTGAAAATCTTGTCGCGCGGCGGACCCAGGAGCTGGAGCAAAAACATAAGGAGGCGCTCGAAGCTCTGACTGCAAGTCACGCCGGCAAGCTCAAGGAGGCCGTCGATGCTGCCGAAGCTGCAGAGGCCGCCAAGAACAAGCTGAATGACAAAGTGAAGAGGCTGGAAACAGATCTCGAAGAGCACGGCAAGGAGCTCTTGACGCTCAAGGGGGACAGGGAAAAAACCATCCACTCCTTGGCGGAGATGCAAGTCGCCCTGTCCGACAAGACCAAGCAGCTCTCCTCTGCGGCTGATAATATTGCGGTTCTGGAGCTGAAGCTGACCATGCTGCAGAAGTCTCTCGAGGCCGGCAAGGCCCGTGAGAAGGCTCTACTCAAGGATCTCCAAGGAGAGAGGAACCTGCTCAAGAGCGCCGCCGCTGCCCAAAACGAGTACGAGAAGGGAGTGGAGATCTGGACTGGCCGTCTCATCGCCACCGCGGAGAAGCTTACCGCAGAACTGTCAACCATGGGCTTGTCGAACTTCAAGTATTCTTCCGAGGAAAGAATATCTCCAAGTGCCAGGTTGACGATGTTCTTTGAAAGCATCATCAACGCGTTGAGGGTGCTCCAGTCTAGCCGGGCGACCCAACTGGCGAACGAGACTCGCCGGCTTTGCCGGGCCGTCCTCCGCAAGGTGCTCATCAAGGTGGTGCACAGCAACCCCGGTATCGACCTCTCCAACGCGCTCGGCCATCTGCCAAGGGATGCAAATGTTGAGGCTCTTGAAGAGTGCATCGCACCTATCCTTGAGAAGGTGGACTCCATCAAAAGGATCGAAGGCCAGCGCAGGGATTGAGTGCTTCCCCCTTTTCTTGCCGTCATTATTCCATGTAAAAGACAATTAAGTCTCAAGTTAGAATTGCGGCAACTCATGGATGTAATACAATTTGCCCATGTTTAGGCTCATGCTTGCTACTTTCCTTGTCTGATTCCTTTATGTATGGAGTTCATCCTACGCTTATTGAAAAACTTGCCGGCGCGCAACCTACCGCGAGCGCTGGGTGCGGGACTTCAGCAGCCTGCTGGAGGCGCATCGGCCGGCAAGACTCCTTGGTGTTCTCAGTGCAGCCACTTAAATCGCTGAGCTGGCTCGAAACAAAATAAGGGCGCGACCGATCACAACAAGGGTTCCTTCGCGTGCAGATTTTCCATACAAGAGTAGGAATCGTCCAAGGAAATAACTTTGTAATAAAAGAAAAAACTTGCTCTGAGTTTTTAAGACTTAGCTTCCTGTCTTTGTTCTTCCTCCGGCAAGCGTCGATTCCGAACATCACCAACTGGTATTCATATCTCCCTTCCCCCCCGGCAAATGTGCATGCGAGGAATCCTTTTGTCTTTTGAGAAAAAGAAAGGAGAGAAAATAAAGGCATGAAACCTTGGCGGTTCGTTAGAACTTACCGGGATCAGGTGTCATACAATATCTTAGATAAACATGCATATATATAAATATGAACATGGGAATCAATAAGGGAATGTACAACACTTAAATTTATTCATCCGTGCTCAGGGTCTGCGCCTGGCTTTGTACAAAGGATCACATGCCTTGCCGGCAAGACTTGTACAAAAAGGTGGTTGCCGGGAGCCCCCGGCAACCGCGCCTTATGGGTAGAACTTGCGAAGATGTTCGATATTCCAGGAATTACTCACTGGAACACCATCTTCGGTCTCCAGGCGGACAGCGCCAGGCCTGGTGACTCGTACTACCCGATAAGGGCCTTCCCACTTTGGCGTCAACTTGTTTGAATTCTTGGCGGACTGAATCCGTCGAAGAACAAGGTCGCCTTCCTCAAGGCTTCGGGCATGAACTTTGCGGCTATGGTAGTGGCGCAAAGCTTGCTGGTAGCGTGCAGCTCGCACAGCAGCCTGAAGACGATTCTCCTGAAGGAGCACAGCGTCATCTTGCCGCAGTTGCTCTTGCTCGAGCTCATCATAAGCGAGCACTCGAGGAGATCCGTATATGAGTTCCGTGGGGAGAACTGCTTCCGCTCTGTAGACTAGAGCGAAGGGCGTCTGGCCGGTGGCTCGATTTGGTGTCGTTCTGATTGACCAAAGAACCGCCGGCAACTCATCAATCCAGCGTCTTCTGCACTTTTTCAGCCTGTCGAAGGTTCTGGTCCTGAGACCGCGCAGCACTTCAGCATTGGCCCTCTCCGCTTGGACGTTGCTTCTTGGGTGAGCAACAGAGGCAAACCAAATCTTGCCGCCAAGGTCTTGGACGTACTGCATGAAGGTGCGACTTGTGAACTGCATGCAGTTGTCGGTGATGATCCTGTTGGGCACACCGAAACGGCAAACAATTCCCTTGAAGAACTTGACGGCCGATTGTGCTGTCACCTTCCTCACTGCTTCCACCTCCGGCCACTTTGTGAACTTGTCGATAGCAACGTACAAGTACTCAAAGCCCCCGGTAGCACGGGGGAAAGGCCCAGTATGTCGAGCCCCCAGACCGAAAATGGCCAGGAGAGAGGGATTTTCTGAAGAGCTTGAGCTGGTTGATGTAATTTCTTCGAATGAAACTGGCACGCTTCACACTTGGTTACTAGTGCAGTTGCATCCTGGAGGACGGTAGGCCAAAAGAAACCTTGCTAGAATACTTTCCCGGCAAGCGCTCTTGACCCTATGTGAGAGCCACATATGCCCCCATGTATCTCCGCCAACAACTCTAGTCCATCCTCCCGAGGAACGCACTTCAATTTCACACCGTTTGGTCTCTTTCTGTACAGGACGTCATCGACGAACTTGTACATAACAGACCGACGGGCTACTCTCTCTGCTTCTTCCTGTTCCTCAGGGAGTTCACCTGTCTGAAGGAAATGGACAATGTGCTGCGCCCATGCTGGAGCCTGAGGCTCGGCAGCTAGGACTAAAGGCATCTCCTCTGCCGGGGGAACGTTTGTCTCGACAGCAAGGGCCTGAGGCCCTGCCGGAGCCTGTTGTTCCCCGACAGGCGTGTCAATCCCGGCAACTTCCTCGCCGGCGGCTCCGGGGAGCTCTGTCGGGAAGTACTGGCCAGAGTTCAACTTTCTTCTCTTTTCTTGCCGCATCGATGGCGCCACGGACGGTTGAGTCAATTGAAGCACAAAAGTTCCTGGTTCCACAGGCAACTTGAGGGCGGCACGCTTTGACAGGTCGTCAGCAATATTGTTCTCGGCACGAGGAACGTGCTCCATCTGCAGACCGTCAAAGCGCTCTTCCAATTTCCTCACTTCATCTACGTAGGCCTGCATCAATGGACTTTGATAACTCTTGTTAACTTGCCTGACGACAAGCTGTGAATCGCCTTTGATGATGAGCTTTCTGATACCAAGGTCTGCCGCGATCCTGAGACCGGCAAGCAAACCCTCGTATTCTGTAGTGTTGTTGGTTGAACTCTCCCGGGGAAAGTGCATTTGAACTACGTACTTGAGGTGCTCTCCGGTGGGTGCGACAAGCAGCACGCCAGCACCGGCGCCTTGCAGCGAGAAAGCCCCGTCAAAGTACATAACCCATTGCTGATCGATTTCCTTGCCGGGGAGAGTTGTTTCTTGAACTTCTTCGTCTGGCGTTGGGGTCCATTCTGCAATGAACTCCGCCAAGGCCCTGCTCTGAATCGTCGAAGTGCTTTCAAACTTAAGGCCAAAGCTGGACAACTCCAACGCCCACTCCACGATCCTGCCGGTTGCCTCCGGATTTTGCAAAATCCGTTGCAACGGAAAGCGAGTGACGACGGTGATCTCATGTGCTTGAAAATAATGGCGCAGCTTCCTCGAGGCCATAAGGAGGCTGAAAAGCAACTTCTGCACACCAGAATATCTTGACCTAGCTCCTTGTAAAAGAGAGCTGACAAAATAAACTGGGCGCTGCACCACCTTCTTCTTCTGCACGGGTTCTTCTGTTTGCGCAGATCCTGTCTTGCCAGGATCAACCCTTGCCGGGGAAGATCTTGCCGCGTCATTTGGCGGTCCTGCCGCTGGCGTTGCTTCCTCATCAGCTTCTCTCTACGCCACTAGCGCAGCGCTAACCACTTGATTTGTTGCTGCCAGATACAGCAGCAACGGCTCTTGTGGTTTAGGCGCGACTAGCGTCGGCGGAGACGAAAGGTATTTCTTCAAATCTTGCAGCGCAGCCTCCGCCTCCGGAGTCCATTTCATCGGACCTGCCTTCTTCAAAATTTTGAAGAAGGGCAGGGCGCGCTCAGCAGATTTGGAAATAAACCTGCTTAGAGCAGCAACACAGCCGGCAAGACGACGCACATCCTTGACGCGTCTCGGCGCTTCAATTTGCTCAATAGCTTTGATCTTGTCGGGGTTCACTTCGATTCCCCGGCAAGATACAAAGAATCCGAGGAGCTTGCCGGAAGGAACACCGAACACGCACTTCTCAGGATTGAGCTTCAAATTGATCTTGCGCAAGTTTGCAAATGTTTCTTCTAAATCTTGAATGAGCGTTGCTTTGTCTTTGGTTTTGACCACTATATCGTCCATATACGCCTCCATATTCCTATGGAGTTGTGGCTCAAAACCAATCTGGATTGCTCTGGCAAATGTTGAACCAGCACTTTTCAACCCGAAAGGCATTCGTATGAAACAATACGTACCACATGGGGTGATAAAGGCGGTCTTCTCTTCATCTTCCTTTGCCATAAAAATCTGATGATACCCTGAATAGGCATCAAGGAAGGACAGGAGATCACAACCAGCGGTGGCATCCACAATCTGGTCGATGCGCGGCAAGGGAAAAGGATCTTTTGGACAAGCTTTATTGATATCTGTATAATCGATACAAAGCCCCCATTTCCCATTCGCTTTCCGCACTACAACCGGATTGGCCAACCAGGTTGGATGAAGCACTCCTTTGACCAGTCCTGCCGCCTCCAGCTTCTTAATTTCTTCGGCAATGAATTCTTGCCGCTCCAAGGCCTGCTTCCTGACCCTTTGCTTGACGGGACGCGCATGGGGACAGACAGCAAGGTGGTGCTCAATTACCTTCCTGGGAACACCGGGGATGTCAGACGGTTGCCATGCAAACACGTCGACATTCGCCCGCAGGAAAGCAACGAGCGCGCTTTCCTATTTGTCATCTAGGGTGGAACTTATGGTGAAAGTTCCCCCCGTTCCGTCCTCCCTGGCAGGCACCTTCTTGGTTTCCGGCGGAGCAGCCTTGGACTTCTTGTTCTTGCCGGTGGAACTCTCTGGTACGTCCTCGACGGAAGCGCAGCACTCCGAGGAGGTGCGCTTGCCGGAGTTCGCGCCAAGGTTCCTGCCGGTCTTCTTCTTCCCCCCGGGAGTTTCAGCGGCAGGAGCAGATGCCTTGACGGCAGGTGCTGCAACTGCTTCCCGGTAAAGTTGATCGGCACAGATGAGCGCATTCTTCTTATCAGAATGGATAGTGATGACGCTCAACGGCCCAGGCATCTTCAAGACGTTGTACGCGTAGTGTGATGCCGCCATAAACTTGGCCAGCGCTGGCCGACCAAGGATCCCATTATATGACATGGGGATCTTGGCGACATCAAACACCACCTTCTCGGTCCTGAAGTTAAGCTCGCTGCCAAATGTTACCGGCAGCGTAATCTTGCCCTTAGGCTGGGTTCTTCCCGGGTTGACCCCTTGAAACATACCCGTTTCCTCGAGGTCCTTGTCGGGAATCTGAAGCTTTCTGAGCACATCCGGTGAGATTAAGTTTAGGCCGGCCCCGCCGTCAACTAACATCTTCGTCACCTTGAGGTTGCAAATTGTTGGAGAAACCAACAATGGCAAGCACCCGACCGCAGTTGTGCGATCAGGGTGATCCTCGGCGTCGAAAATGATAGGCGTGCTGGACCACTTCAGGGGCCTACACGCATCTGGGGATGGCTCCGCTGCATTGACCTCCCGCACCCACTGTTTGAGTTGGCGGTGGGAGAAATGCAGCGAGGCACCCCCATCAATGCACATGGCCTCCGTAGCCTTCTGGAATTCTTGCTCACTAGATTCATCATCTTCATCATCATCATCTCCTTCTTTATCTCGGCCCCGAGCAGGCCGATCCTTTTGCTGCTTGGCCTTGCCACGGCGACCCCCTCGGCCACCGCGCTTCTTGCCGAACCCATCAGCACCATCTTGGGGCTTCTCCTTATCTCGCCTCTCGTATTCGGCCGTCTGCTTCTCGGCAAGCTGCTCGACTTGCCGGCAGTTCTGGAGATCGTGGCCCTTGGTGCGATGGATCTTGCAATACTGCTTGCCGGAGTTCTCCGACTTGTCGGCAGCCGCCAAGGCCTGACAGG
This sequence comes from Thinopyrum elongatum, assembly GCA_011799875.1. Lineage (NCBI taxonomy): Eukaryota > Viridiplantae > Streptophyta > Magnoliopsida > Poales > Poaceae > Thinopyrum > Thinopyrum elongatum. The sequence continues at coordinate 206,464,390 of CM022300.1, read as the reverse complement.
AAGGGCACCCGGCAAGATCCTTGCCGGGGTCACCAACCTTGGCCTTCTTGGCAGCGCCGGGGTTGTCGGATTCCTCGACAGCAAGCACGGCCTTGCCTCCGCACTTCCTGTTCCGCCGTTGGCCTTTCCTTGACGGGGCCGCGGCGTCTTCATCTTCGGACTCGCCCACCGCGCCAACAGCCTCACCAGGAAGTTTCCTCCCCTCTGCAGCTCGAGCGCACTTGTCGGCCAAAGCGTAAAGCTCGGCGATACTCCTGACTTTGTTCATTGCCAGCTCTTCTCGCATTTTGCGGTTACGCACGTTCTGATGGAACGCGCTAACAACAGCGGCAGGATGAACGTCAGGAATATTGTACTGCACCCGGCTAAATCTCTGGATAAACTTGCGCAGGGACTCGCCCTCCTTCTGAGGGATAATGTGCAAATCGCTCTCTTGGCCAGGAGCTTGATGGCCTCCAACGAAGGCGCCAACAAACTGATGGCACAAATCTGACCAGGAAGAAATAGAATTCTCCGGCAGATGCATCAACCACGACCTGACGTTGGGCTTGAGCACCAACGGGAAGTAGTTGGCAAGTATCTTGTCATCTCGGCCCCCGGCAGCCTGCACCGCAATGGTGTAGATGCTCAGGAACTCCGAGGGATGGGTCTTTCCGTCATACTTCTCCGGGACCTCTGGCTTAAAGGTTCGGGAATTGGGCCACCGGACTTGCCGCAGCTCACGGGTAAACGCTGGAGTTCCTACCTCATAAGGCAAGTCTCCTACGTCTCCTGGCGCAGGCTCGTCAACAGCCGGCCCCGCGCGCTTATCAGACTGATAGCGCACTTCCCGTCGCCGCTCGATGCTCGCTCCTGGAGAACTTGACGCTGATCACGGCGCATCCGTGGATCGGACGACGCCGTGGAAACTTCTTCATGGCGGTCGACTTGCTGAGTTGTCGGCCGCCGCTGGTGCCGTGGAGGAGAGTGCACTGTGGTTGCACCACCTCCGGTTTTCTCTACATCGGCTCGCGCCGGATCGATGGGCCTCTGCTGCGAGGGCCCTGCCTCTTGCGGTCCATCTTTGTTGGTGAAGCCGATGAGGCTCTGGATGGTAGCTCGCCACTCCTCCATCTTCTCCGGGGCAGGAGGAAAATCGAGGAGCAGCTGCGCACGTGCCAAGGCTTCCGCTGGCATAGGTGGCGGCGACAAGTGCGAGGTACGTGAGGTGCTCTGACTCCTAACCATGTTAGAAGGAGCACCACCACGGTCACACGACCGTGCGCCACCCCCGCCGGCAGCTCGGTGTGCATGTTGGTCCCGCGCATCTTGGGATCTATGCGCAGAAACCTTTTCATGGGGACGCCCTGAACCACCAGCGCCATGACGTCGCTCATCATGCACGACCTGGGTAGGTCGTGAGGCTTGGGCCGGCGCGGGAGCTCCAGCAGGCGCCCTTCGATCTCTCGAGTTCGTTGTGCCACCTGTAGGCAACACAGCACCATCTCTAGATCCAGCGGTGTGCAGGTTACCATTGCCACTGCGAACGATACCGCTCGCTTGGCTCGGATCACCAGAACGCCACGGGGGTTCTAGTCCTCTTCCTTCTGCACCCACGCCGTCGCCAGTACGCGAAGGTGTAGGAAAAACGGACGCGGACGGTTGCGCTGTCGCAGCGCTCTTCTTCTTGGGTGGCATGATGATGAAGATGATGAAGAAACTAAGGCGCTGATCACCAGATCGGGTTCACGCAACCTTCAATCCCCCTACCTGGCGCGCCAAAGATGTCGGGGTATGACACCTATGGGATCCCAAGAGACCCCTTTATGATTCGGCGGGGGGAGAGGCATACGCAAAGAGCAGAACCAATGATCAACGTGGGAAGTTTTTACCCAGGTTCGGGCCGCTGATCAGCGTAAAACCCTACTCCTGCTTTGTGTTCTTATTGATGTTCTTGAGCCCAGCCTTCAGGAGCGCTCGCAATGAACAGTACATTCAAAGAGCAGCTACGCATGCAGAATGGGCCAGAAGTTCTCCTCCTCTGTAGCAGTTGCCTTGGGCCTCCTTTTATATGCTCAAAGGGGTCTCCACAGTGGCAAAATGTACATACATTGAGGTGTAAAGTAGCTACAGGGTATCATACCTAACCCCTGACGGATTAGGACAAGCGCATTTAATGCACCGTGAGGTGTCCGTTTAGGTGTCCTCACTTTCTTGGGGATGGAAAAAGGGGCCATCCCATCAGCACCGCTCAAGCTCTCCTCCACTGGCGCGTTGCCACGCATCCAGAGAAGGACCCAGAATGTCAGGTTTTGTCGTTGTGCTGGAGTAGTGGTACAGTGGCAGAATCTCACCGGGCGCCGAAACTTGCCGGGCACCAAGCCTTGCCGGGCGCCAAGCCTTGCCGGACGCCAAGCCTTGCCGGGCGCCAGGGCTTGCTGGGAACCAAGCCTTGCCGGGCTCCACAGGCCATCCTGGCAAGGATCTTGCCGGGGAAGCTGGCCTTCGAATTCCAGCTTTGCTTATCTGCTGATCCTCAGATCTCTGACTTGATGATTTCCTTGATGGCTTGAATCGACCTTGAGCTGTTCCCGGCAAGCCTTGCCGCGAGGATGGCTACAACTGCCCGTGCACAAGTACGGGGTACTAGTGGCCCAATACTTAGTACACCGACAGTGAATGAGCTATACACCTTGGCGGATAAGTGTACCCGTACAGAGGAAGGGAGGCGACTCCCCGGAGAAGAGGATGGCATCGAAGTTGACTCAGAAGATGACGATGATGCCACTAACCCGAAGAGGAAAAATAAAAAGCACAACCAGAAGCGCAAGGAAAAGGCAGTACTGGCTGTTGAGGGTTCTGGCGCCCCCAGTACCGGCAAGAAGGCCAAGACCGAAGCCCCCGGCTAGGAAGTTTCCACGTGCACTGATTGCCGGGAGGCTGCGGCAGCCGAAAAGGCTGGGAATGCTGATGAATCGTACTGCAAGATCCACCAGACCAAGGGCCATGACCAACAAGAATGTCACCAAGTTGAGCAACTTTTCAAGAAGCAGAAAGCTGAGTACGAGAAGCATGACAAGAAAAGAGACTAGGAAGGTGTTGGCGGGAAGGGTCGAGGCGGCAGAGGAGGCCGCCGTGGCAAGGTTCCCCAACATCAAGAGAAACTTGCTAGAGGCCGCGAGAAGAAGGAAGGTGATGACGGAAGTGATGAAGGGGATGAAGAGGAAACCAGTGAGCAAGAGTTCCAGAAAGCCACTGAGGCCCTGTGCGTTGACGGAGGCGCATCTTTGCACTCCTCTCACAGCCAGCTTAAAAAGTGGGCACGTGAGGTCAATGCCGTAGACCCAGCAGCGGACTCCCGGAAACCACTCAAATGGTCCCGCACGCCCATCATCTTTGACGAAGAGGATCACCCCGACTGCACCACCGCGGTAGGGTGCTCGCCGTTGTTGGTTTCACCAACCATCCCCAACCTCAAGGTCACGAAGATGTTGGTTGACGGCGGGGCAGGGTTGAATCTGATTCTCCCAAGGTACTCAGCAAGCTGCAAATATCAGATGAAGAGCTCAAAGTTACTGGCACGTTTCAGGGGATCAACCCGACAGGAGTCGTCCAAAGGAGAAGATCACACTGCCGGTGAGTTGAACTATCGGACCGAAAAGATTGTGTTCGACGTGGTCGAGCTTCCTTTGCCGTACAATGGGATTCTTGGCTGTCCAGCTCTGGCAAAATTCATGGCGGCATCTCACTATGCCTACAATACCCTGAAGATGCCAGGGCCGATGGGCGTCATCTGCATCCCGTCGGGCAAGAAGGACGCAGTCATATGCATGGATAAGATGTATCAGGATGCAGTCGCTGCCGAGGCCACATAAGCTGCAGTTCCCACCAAGGAAAACAAAAAAGGAAAGAAAGCTAGCAGGGATGCCGTCAAGGAATCCGAGAAGCGCGCCTCTCCAGAATGCGCCGCGCCCGTCGATAATTTGCCAGAGAGTTCCACTAGTAAGAGATCCAAAGTTGCCTCACCTGCTGTGAAAAAGGTCTCGACAAGGCTGGGTGGAGCCGATGGTACGTTCACCATCAGCTCCACCCTCGATTACAAATAGGAAAGCGCGCTCGTTGCCTTCCTGCGAGCGAATGTCGATGTGTTTGCTTGGCAACCATCTGACATCCCCGGTGTTCCTAGGGAGGTAATCGAGCACCACCTTGTTGTCTACCCTCATGCTCGGCCCGTCAAGCAGAAGGTCAGAAAACAAGCTTTGGAGCGGTAGCAATTCATTGCCGATGAGATCAAGAAACTTGAAGCAGCTGGTTTGGTCAGGGGAGTATTGCACCCAACATGGTTGGCGAACCCGGTGGTGGTGCTCAAGGCGAATGGGAAATGGAGGCTTTGCATAGACTTCACAGATCTGAACAAGGCATGCCCGAAGGACCCTTTCCCCTTGCCGCACATCGACCAGATTTTGGATTCCACTTCCGGGTGCGATCTGCTTTCTTTCTTGGATGCATACTCCGAATACCATCAGATATTCATGTCTAAGGAAGACAAGGAGAAGACCGCGTTCATTACCCCATGTGGCACATAATTCTTTGTGCGGATGCCCTTCGGGTTAAAGAGCGCCGGGTCTACCTTTGCAAGGGCAGTGCAAATTGGGTTTGAACCTCAGTTGCATAGGAATATTGAGGCTTACATGGATGACATAGTGGTCAAAACCAAGGACAAATCAACTCTCATTCAGGACCTGGAAGAGACCTTTGCAAACTTGCAGAAAATCAACTTGAAGTTGAATCCTGAGAAGTGTGTGTTTGGCGTTCCCTCCGGCAAGCTACTTGGCTTGTTTGTGTCTCACCGGGGGATAGAGGCCAACCCCGACAAGATCAAGGCGATCAAGCAGATTCAAGCACCCAAGACAGTCAAGGACGTGAGGCATTTAACTGGATGTGTTGCCGCGCTGAGTAGGTTCATTTCCAAGTCTGCCGAGCATGCCCTGTCGTTCTTCAAAATTCTGAAGAAGGCAGGGCCCATGAAGTGGACCCCGGAGGCAGAAGCAGCACTGCGGGACTTAGAATCCTATCTTTCCTCTGCTCCCACCTTGGTCGCTCTTAAACCACAAGAGCCGTTGCTGCTATATTTAGCAGCAACCAATCAAGTGGTTAGTGCAGTGCTGGTGGCGCAGTGGGAAGTGGATGAAGGAGCAGCTATAGCTACTTTCCTCCCTGGAGAAGGAAGTGAACCAGTCGCGGCAAGCTTGGGTACAGATCAGGAGAAAGAAGAGCAGGGTGGTGAAGGCAATCCTAGGACCCCGGCAAAGAAGAAGGTGGTGCAGCGACCAGTTTACTTTGGTAGCTCCCTATTGCAGGGGGCTAGGTCAAGGTACTCTGGAGTGTAGAAACTAATCTTCAGCCTCATCATGGCCTCGATTAAGCTGCGCCACTACTTCCAAGCCCACGAGATCACAGTTGTCACCCGTTTCCCTTTGCAACACATACTGAGGAACCCTGAGGCCACCGGCAGGATAGTTGAATTGGCATTAGAATTATCAAGTTTTGCCCTGAAGTATGAAAGTACCTCAACCATTCAGAGCAGAGCGCTGGCGGAGTTCATTGCAGAATGGACACCAACTCCAGATGAAGAGACACCGGAAATAGTTATCCCCAGCAAAGAGGCTCCCCAAGAATGGGTCATGTACTTTGATGGTGCCTTCTCATTGCAAGGTGCAGGGGCTGGCGTGCTCCTCGTCGTGCCCACCGAAGAACATCTCTAGTATGTGGTCCAAATGCATTTTCCCCGGGAGAAAGCTACCAACAACACTGCAGAATATGAATGACTCCTTGCCGGGCTCAGAATTGCAACGGAATTAGGGATTAAGAAGTTGATCATCCATGGAGATTCGTAGCTTGTAGTGAGACAAGTGAACAAGGATTAGCAGAGTCCATTGACGGAGGCGTACGTTGAAGAAGTGAGAAAGTTGGAGGAGCATTTTGATGGATTGCAAACAGAGCACGTGCCACGTGCGGTAAACAACATCACTGATCATCTGTCAAAATGCGCTGCACAAAAGCTTCCTGTGGAACCAGGGACTTTTGTTCTCCACCTGACTCAACCTTCCTTATCCCCGACAGCAATGGCCAGAAAAAGGAGAAAGCTGGACTCCGGCAAGCCTTTACTGGCAGGGCCTCCAAAGGTCCCCGGTAGAGAAGCTGCCAGGAACAACTCCACTTCGCTTAGTGAGCTGCACTCTTCCACAAGACCACTGGTCCTTGCAGTCGAGGTAGGTGCTCCCATGAGAGAGGAGGTGCCATTTGTCCTTGTTGTCAAGCCTTAAGCTCCAACTTGGGCACGGCACATAGTCCACTACCTCCAAACTGGAGAACTTCCCGAAGAGCAAGAAGAAGCTGAAAGAGTAGCCCGGAGGGCCAGTATGTATTAGTTTGTCGATGACACATTATACAGAAGGAGGCCCAACGGTGTGAAATTGAAGTGCATTTGCTGGGAAGAGGGGAGGGAACTGTTGGCACAGATACACAAAGGCATGTGCGACTCCCATATTGGATCAAGAGCCTTGGTTGGAATAGCTTTCCGGCAAGGTTTCTACTGGCCCACGGCCCTCCAAGATGCAATTGAGCTAGTCACTAGATGTGAAGCCTGCCAGTTCCACTCCAAGAATATCCATCAACCTGCTCAAGCTCTCCAGACGATCCCTTTGTCATGGCCATTTTCGGTCTGGGGGCTCGACATCTTGGGCCCCTCCCCCGTGCTACCGGGGGCTTTGAATTCTTGTACGTTGCAATCGACAAGTTTACAAAGTGGCCAGAAGTGGAGCCTGTGAGGAAGGTGACCGCACAATCAACTATCAAGTTCTTGAAAGGATTGGTGTGCCGCTTCGGAGTACCCGCCAGAGTCATCACTGACAATGGCACCCAATTCACAAGCTGCGCCTTCATGCAATACGTTCAAACCCTCAGAAGCAAGGTTTCATTTGCCTCTGTTGCCCATCCCAGGAGCAATGGACAAGCTGAGAGGATGAACGCTGAAGTGTTGCGTGGGCTCAAGACAAGGACTTTTGATAAGCTGCGGGAGTGCGGCAGATGCTGGATCGACGAGCTGCCGGTGGTTCTTTGGTCCCTCCGCACGACACCAAATCGAGCTATTGGCCGGACTCCCTTCTCCCTAGTCTATGGGGTAGAAGCAGTGATCCCCATGGAACTCATATACGGGTCACCTCGAATATTTTTCCTACGATGAAGTAGAGCAAGAGCAACACCGACATGACGATGCCGTGCTCCTTGAGGAGAACCGTCTCCGGGCTGCTATGTGTGCTGCACGCTACCAGCAAGCCCTGCGCCGCTATCACAGCCGCAGGGTCCATGCCCGGAGCCTTGAGGAAGGCGACCTTGCCCTTAGGCGCGTTCAGTCCGCCAAGGGTTCCAACAAGTTAACGCCGAAGTGGGAAGGCCCTTACAGGGTAGTACGAGTCACCAGACCTGGCGCAGTCCGTCTAGAGACCGAAGATGGCATCAAAATGCAAAACTCATGAAATATTGAGCATCTTTGCAAGTTCTACCTATAAGGCGCAGCTGTCGTGCCCTGCCCCAGCAACCACCCTTTTGTACAAGCCTTGCCGATGCGCATGTAACCCTTTGTATAAAGCCTGGCGCAGACCCTGAGCATAGATAATAAAACAAAGCGCTGGCGCCCTAAAAACATGCATGCATGATTAGCTTAGCTTAAACTTGCCATGATCATTTAGATGAGGTCATATGCTGCTATGTTTTCCGCTGCAACTAATTACAGGGCTCTTACCGTGGACTTGATCCTGGGAATAAGAGACGGAAAACAAGCTTACATATCAATCCCCAACAAGCCGAAGAGATAAGTTTCCTTTTATCCATGCATGTCTCTATAAAAAGAAAACTTTTGCATAGAGAAACCTTGTCACCTTCCAAGCATTTGTGCTCCCATCCTTTGACCCAAACATTGCTTCGGTCAAGATGGTTGTAGTGGCATTTGACAGGGAAGGATCGACAAGGAACCGGTTCCCTTCTGTAGTTCTAGGCCCGACAGGCTACTCCCCGAGGCGGCAACAGAGGGCACCAGCAAGATAGCTTGCCGGGAAAACTTGTTTACTTAAAAGTATAGAGGCGTTCCTCCTCTGCATGGATAGGATACATGCACAAATACCCGGCAAGGCTTGTCTTTTTCATTAATATGCAGATAAACAAGTACAGACCTTACAGAACACAAACATGGATAAAACAGATTACATATTTAAGACTAAAATTTGGCAAATGCCTACATGTTTTAGACTAAAAAAGGATAAGTGCCCCGTAAATCCCTTTCTTGTCCCTCTCCTCCTAGAAACTACGGTGGGAGGTGAAGAGGGCGAAAGGAGTGCCTGGGCAGATGCCCAGCCTAACCCCATCAAGGCCCGCAGGACGCAACCTAACAAGATTGAGAGGGCGCGGACGAAGGTGATGGGCGGGGAGAGCGGCTAGGCGATGCCCTGGTCATCGCCACCATGGCCAGCAGGACGCGGCAGCACGGACACCGGCAGGAAAGACGAAGCCGGAGTCCACGAGGAAGCCTGCCAGTGTCCAGCTGGAAGAGAGCTGGAGGAGGCGGAGACACCATCCACACCCAACACCCCGGCAAATCGCCTTGCCGGGGAGAGGATGCAGGTGCAGATGGTGGTGCCGCCGGCCTCCCACTTACGGTGACGGTGCGGCTGGTGTTCAGCCAGAGTCGGAGCCGTCGTCCTCCCCATCGGTGCCGCCGTCATCGCCGTCACTGTCCTCCTCGTCGCTGCCGCTCGAGGAGGAGCTTTCGTCGTCGGTCGAGCTCTCCGCGCAGCACTCTAAGCGAGCACCCGAACGCCCCAAGACCTTGACGGAGAGCGGGGTGGCATCCATCTATACCAATATAAAAAGACCCAAAGGGGCAGATCCAACAAATCCCGCCCGTCAAATCAGGTCAATCCAACGACTCAGGCTGCTTCAATGGTGAGCGCTCAACACATTTAATGTGCAGTTAATATTATACCAAATATTAATGCCAATGCTAATCACATAATTAATACGCAGATAATATCCTACCTAATATTTACGTGTAATTAATATATTACCTAATATCAACGTGCATTGCACATACACATTTACTAGTTAACTTAAAATGAAGGACGTGCCCTGCCGCCAAGCTGTGGGCACGAGCGAAGGTTTTCCAGCCGCGCCGAAGAAGCATGACATGGGGTGCAGGGAACTCTACGTTCGCTCGCATACTGCCGTTACAGCAGCCCCTCATGTGCAGCCTCAACCCCGGCGGCTGTTCAACCTCCATCACCCTTGCGAATGGAGTTGGAAGCCGAAGGCGGATGCGTGGAGGCCCGCACAGCTTTACGATGAATTCCAATGGCTGGTCGCCAACGTGGCCTTCATCCAGGCTCGGAGCAACTGGAGGAGGGGCGATCAAAGCACCGCCCCGCCCTCCTCACCCCCGGGCGCCACGACGGCCACGTCCATGTCCTCTGCCACCCCCTCTCACGACGGGCTCCGCCCTGGCGTCCCCAACGGGAGGGGGGAGGCGTTGTCGAGCGGAAACCCTCGTCGCCACCGCTGGGTTACCACCACGCCCTCTCCCCCTTACCATGGTGGAGAGAAGATGTCAGAAGGAAGGAGGAGGAGTTGGGTGTGAGCAGGCACCTCGCCCACGTCCCCTTTTATAAGCAAGCGGGGCCGGGGGCTGGCCCCTCACCCAGGGGGCAACCGCCCCGCTCCACCAATCTGACTATCCTACGTCACCAATGGCGCACAGAATCAAGACCGACGTCTTACGCCTGTCCGCAGTGCCTGGCCTTCTGCCATGGCACTCATTCCCGTGCCCTCCACGTCCGCCACCAACCCTGTGCAATGCCTGCGGCGTACGTGGCAGAAACGGCAGGGGCAGAAGAACTAGTGGAATGACAGTTACCGCCCCATGAACGTGGGACGTGGGCGGCCCATAGATCATGGCATAAATATCCCCCACGACGTCTTGCACGACGCACGTGAAAACCGGAAACTGACTCGAGCACAGGTTAATGAAGAAGCAAGGAAAACATCAAGAAGTGAGCCACCACAAGCGCACAGCCTGTGTACTTGACAGGGCCTACCCCAACGGTGCTCGGCAGCACGTTCAGGCTAGGCCCGGGGGCTCCTGTCGATGCAACAAACCTTCATGTATGTTGACCAGACTGTACACAGGCGCAATAGCGAAGATACAACAACACCAAGCTTCTAAGACAGGGCCAAGCCAGAGAGATAGCTCTTTGAGGAATCAAAGGGCGGATCGAGAAGACCAAGACATGCCAAGGGAGCAAGATGCACTAAGGAAAGACCTCCCTTGTCGGGCAGGCGAGCCTGGTCAGGTCAAGGCCGCACCAAGGACAAGTCCCAAGACCCCCCCGGCATGCTCGCCGGGGGCGCCAAGGGCGGATCTCCCCGCCAAGACTCCACCGCTCCACCGCACAGCGACGCAGGTGACTTATCAGTGCGGTGTCGAGCCCCCAAGTGATTAAGTGGCTGTCATTTGGCACGTGGCAGCCATTTGGAAGGGAGATTCCCTCCATATGACACTGTAGGATCGAAAGTAGGTATAGATGGGGGGGGGGTGATTAGACTACTTGACCAAATAAAAATCTAGCCTTTTCCCAATTTTATGTCTTGGCAGATTTTAGCAACTTAGCACAAGTCAAGCAATCAACCTACACATGCAATTCTAAGAGTGTAGCAGCGGAAAGTAAAACATTGCATATGAAGGTAAAGGGAAGGGTTTGGATAAGGCAAACGCAATGTAGACACGGAGATTTTTGGCATGGTTCCGATAGGTGGTGCTATCATACATCCATGTTGATGGAGACTTCAACCCACGAAGGGTAACGGCTGCGCGAGTCCACGGAGGGCTCCACCCACGAAGGGACCATGAAAAAGCAACCTTGTCTATCCCACCATGGCCATCGCCCACGAAGGACTTGCCTTACTCGGTTAGATCTTCACGAAGTAGGCAATCTCCTTGCCCTTACAAACTCCTTGGTTCAACTCCACAATCTTGTCGGAGGCTCCCAAGTGACACCTAACCAATCTAGGAGACACCACTCTCCAAAAGGTAATAAATGGTGTGTTGATGATGAACTCCTTGCTCTTGTCCTTCAAATGATAGTCTCCCCAACACTCAACTCTCTCTCACAGATTTGGCTATGGTGGAAAGATGGTTTGAGTGGAAAGCAACTTGGGGAAGGCTAGAGATCAAGATTCTTGTGGTTGGATTGGAATGTCTTGATCTCAACACATGAGTAAGTGGTTCTCTCTCAGAAAATGAGTAGTGGAAGTGTAGGCGCGTTCTGATGGCTCTCTCTTGAATAGAGAAGGGGGTGGAGGGGTATATATAGCCTCCACACAAAATCCAACTGTTACACACAATTGACCCAACTCGGTCAGACCGAATAGAAGAACTCGGTGAGACCGATTTAGTTCAAAATGTGAACGTTAGGAATCTCGGTGGGACCGATATGATCAACTCGGTGGAACCGATGTGCTAGGGTTAGGGCGAGACCTCATCTCGGTGTGACCGATTGCATGAACTCGATGGGACCGATTTCAGCAATGACTTAAACAGAGAGTTGGTCAGGCAAACTCGGTGGGACCGATCTCTCATTTCGGTAAGACCGAAACGTTACGAAGGGAAACAGAGAGTTTGCATTGCGAACTCGGTGGGACCGATCGCTCATTTCGGTAAGACCAAAACGTTACGAAGGGAAATAGAGAGTTTGCATTGCCATCTCGGTGAGACCGAGATCCCGATCGGTGAGACCGAATTAATTAGGGTTTCTTGCAGTGGCTATGTCAAATAAACTCGGTGGCGCCGGATAGATCAAATCGGTGGGGCCGAGTTTGACTTTAGGTTTTGGACATATTTGGAAATGAGAAAGTGGTTGAGGGTTTTGGAGCATATCACTAAGCATTTTGAGCAAGTAGACCATTATGCAACACCTCATCCCCTTTTAATAGTATTGGCTTTTCCTATGGACTCAATGTGATCTTGGATCACTAAAATAGAAATGAAGAGTCTTGAGCTTTTGCCAATCTTTGTCCTTAGCATTTTGAGGGGTCCACATCTCTAGTCCATGCCATGCCAATCATTGAACTTTATGAAATATTTAACTTGAAAGGATATTAGTTCAATGAGCTATATGTTGTTATGAATTACCAAAACCACCCAGGGATTAGTTGCACTTTCAATCTCCCCCTTTTTGGTAATTGGTGACAACATATAGATCAAAGCTTCGACAAATGATAATATGAAGGAAATACATTGTCGCTTTGAGAAGTATGTGATAAGTAAGAGCTCCCCCTAAATTTGTGCATTATTTAAAATTTGCTTTTGAATGCAAATGCACAATCGATTAGGATCATGGGACACTCTTCCATGTCACCTACCTCTTGGTGGAGCGCTCAAAATGATAGAATTAAACAACATGCACTCATCACCAAGGGAAACATGATTGATCATACACAAGTATTCAGATATCATCATTCAAGCACACAATAAAGCATAATATGATCAAACACATGATCATAAGAGTATCTCACACATAAGCACAAATAGTAGCAAGCAAACAATCAAGTAGCAAGTAGCAAATCAAGTAGCAAGAGAGGCAACAAAAGGAAAAACGCTCTTTCTCTCTCGAAGCCTAATGATCTATACACTTTCTCCCCCTTTGGCAACAAGTTACCAAAAAGTTCAAAAATGCATAGTGCTATGCGGCACTCTAGGCACGATCTCCGGGAGCTCCTGAAGTGGTCTTCTGGCTGGTTGCTCCGGTGTGCGTAGATGGCGTGGAGAGGAGACCGTCTGCAAAAGCTTCTGCTGATGTCTGAGGAGCTGGAGGGGTTGAGATTGGAGGTACAACAGTGGCAGTTGCTGCAGGTGCTGAGAGTGTAGTCCTCGTGTCACTGACTACTGGCACTGCTAAAGACCTCTATGCCCTTGGCACACGCTGAAAAGTGTCGGTGGTAGGTCTGTCATTCCTGTCTTCAATCTCTTCCTGGAGCTTCTCAACAGTGGTTTGAATCTCGGTGACCTTCACATCTAAATCATGAAATTTGGTCTCAAAGATCCTTTCAAGGCTCTCTTGATTTCGAGTCAGGGTGGCCAGTCCTTTCTCTATTCTCACGGTTGCCTCAAGCAGATAACTGAGTTGATCTTTCTTGGTCTTGAGATTGACACCTGAAGCATCTGGCATTGTTGAAGTCTTTGCAGCCTTTGCTTTCTCTTGCTTCTCCTGAGCCTCTACTGAAGTAGGATGTGTTGCATCCATGAAAAACTCGTTGTCCTCAAAGTCTAGCCTCAGGGGAAGATGCTCTTTGTCAAGAAGATATGTCCCTGTCCCCATCTTGGAGTTGATTAGCATCTGAATGTGAGGGGCATATCCACACGATCTTTTCTGATCTGCAGCAGTTCTTTTCAACAATTAAACTCATCACCTTGAACTTTTCTGGCACATCAAACATATGAAGCAGGTTGATTGAGTGACCACGGATCATCCTATGATCTCCTGACTTGGGCAACAGAGTGTGCCTCAATATAGTGTTTATTGTGGTTAGACCTGACAGCAGATAATAGATGGATCCAAACTTGTGAGTTGCCAAAGCAGCATCTGGAATTGGCTTGTACATGTGAGCCATGGAGTTGTGATCCTTTCTGGGCTTGGCATACACATCTGTGTCTTCTTCAGCTTCTTCAGGGGCATTGATCAACTTGGCCCATTCTGCAATTGACGATTGATATCTTGTGCCTTCAGTCATCCAGATAATCTTGCCATCTGGATAGAAATGAGCAGTTGAATAGAATTGCATTACCATTTCATCATTCCACTTGGTCAACTTTTGACCAACAAACTTGTCAAATCTATTCATTCTGAAACTCTCATGAACTCCTGGGAAGTAATCCTCATTGTCATCAATGAATTTCCAATCAACCCATCTCATGTCACTGACAATGGGCTTCTTGTCCAACAAGACTGTCTCATAGAAGTCTTGCTGTTCCTTGGTGTGAAAGTGATAATCAACAGCAGTTCTTCTCCTTACAGCATATGGATCAGTCTGTCTCCACAATCTGAGACCTGCATCTTTTCTTAACTTCATATTCTCAGCAACTGGATGATTGTCATCATGATATGGAATCTTGGGTTTTAGCTTCGTAAGCACTTGCTGCTCTTCATCCTCTTGAGCTTCAGGCACTGGGGCTTTATTCTTCTCTGTAGCTGGGATGTTTCTGGTGGATCTCTTGGGTGCAGATGGTTTTGGAGCTTGAGCTTGGGCATATGGCTTGGGAGCTGTCTTGGGCTTAGATGGAGCAGCCCCAGACTTGATAGCATCTCCCATGAGCTTCTGAGATTTTGGAGGTGATGCAGCCGGCTCTTCCTCCTCCTCATCTTCTGACTCTCTCATCATAGATGGTTTGCCAATGACCTTGGCAATAGTCTTCTTGACTCTCTCTTTCCTCTTCTTTCCTCCAGCAGCCTCATCCTCTCTTGATTTAAGAGTGAACTCCATGGTTCCTTGAGTGGAGGCTCTGGCTTTTGACATAGGCACTCTCTTAGCAGGAGCCTTCACCTTCATTCCAGGCTTGGTTGCAGCAGCAGCAGCATACTCTTTCTTGAGTACCTTCTTCTTGGAGGTCACCTCCTCCTCAACAACAAAATCCTCATCTTCTGAATCTGAGGTTCTCTTCTTCCTTTGCCTAGTAGCAGCCTTAGGCAAATTGCTAGGTTTACTTCTGCTGCCTTCATCATAGCTGCTGTTGGAGGGACTAGTGCCCTCACTGAGATTTACCTACTCCTCTTACCTGTTCTGACTATCACTATTGTCTGACATCTCGGGCACTGACCCTGTGAATAGATAGGTATAGGTAGAGTAGATGAGCATCACAAAGCACAGCTATTTTTGCAAAAACATTGAGACAAAAACTTAACTTTAGTTTTCTGCAGAAAGCATTTCGGAGCTACCGATATGACAAACTCGATGACACCGAAGCACACTCAGAGTCTAAACATACAGTTTTGGTCAGACCAAAATGTAGTTCGGTGACTCCGAGATGCTAGGGTTTCACAGAGAAAGTGAACTCGGTCACACCGATTCGTACACTTCGGTCAGACCGAGTTGTACAAGTGCAATGGCATGGGCCAAATCGGTGAGACCGAAATTTTCAGATCGGTCGGTCCGAGATGAGTTCGGCAGAAACCTAACCCTAAGTTTTTGCATCAAATCTATTCTAGAGGAAGTTTTCGATGGATAGATTTATCTCAATCGTGGCATGAAACTTGGCATTGTTCTTTGTGCAAGAATCGGAGTTAAAGAAAGCACAAAGAGATCGAGTCTGTACCCTAACTCGGCGACGAACTCGCTACGGCGACAATGGCAGTGGAGATTCCCATTGATGGCAGCAGAGACCAGCAGCAGGAGGACGCTGGCGACGACAGCGAAGATCCGGAGACCAAGGGGGCGGCAGAGCTGGGCAAGCGCGGTCGAGTGGTTTGGAGTGATTTCCAAATTTCAACCCGCGGTAAATATACCCAATCACTGTCAGTGTGACCGAGTGGAACGACTCGGTGGCACCAAGATGCGGAATCTCAAGCGTTTACTGCAACTCGGTGAGACCGAACAGTTCTAATCGGTTGCATCGAGGTGAAAACCTAGATCAACTCAATGATTTCGGTGAGACCAAAAAGAAGGAATCGGTCAGACCGAAAGCCATTAAGAGGTTTTGGAAGTTTAAGCCCTTGACAGATCGGTGGCTCCGAGTGCTCCTCACCCGGAGGGTCCGAATTCGACTTGTTCAAACTTTGTGATGTAGCATGAATAGAGTTTGAGACGAGAAAAGCATAGATAGCTAGAGGGAGTTCTTAGGCATTCTTGTCCATCCATTTGGCAAAAAGAAAAGAAATCAAACTATCAAAGCAACAAATGGATGTCCTCGAATGGAGAAAATATGCAACCAACATGCTCACACAATAAGATAGCAAATGAAATATGTGGCAAACCATGCACAAACACTCTAGCATCTATCAAGCAATTGGCGATGACTAGGTCATCTATATATGAGTATATTGACTTAGGAGTCAAATGAGAACATTAGATCATAGGTCATACTCATCGTTTAAGCACAAGTGGGGTTACCACTTTTACATAAAGCATTGATGTGTTCACACCATTAGAGTTGCTTTAGCTCAATTCTTAGAGCAAAGCTCCCCCTAGATGTGATATCCCCCCTAAGAGGGATGAACTAACCTTGGGTTTTGTCGATGATGACTTCATGTAGGTGTTGAAGATGTAGATGCTCAATGTTGATGTAGATCATTTGGAGCAATCCATTTGAGTGAGTTGCACTTTCAATACCTACATGGGTTAGTCCCACAAGGAACATACACGGATATCCATAGACATAGAGTGAAATACACATATGATGTTGTCCATGAAAGCATTAGGTTACCTTGTCCCTTGTCTTACCAACAAGAGGGTTTGTGACTCCTTGAACAAGTGCAAGATATGAAAGTTGATTGCACTTGTCCTTGCCAAAATGAATATGAGTGAACTATGTTGGCAGAGTCACCCTCAAGAACTCTTTAGTTCTTCTTCTTTGGGACCCACATCAACTTGATGGGAATCCTTGGAGTTGTAGTCGTACTTGATGAAGTAGAACTTGATGTAGTCTTGGGAACCCACTTGACCAAGGCCTTTGGAGCTTCTTCAAATGAATCAATCTCTTCTTGAAGCTTGTCCTTGCCTTTTAGCTTATGGTCTTGTGGTGGAAGATCATCTTGAGCTTGTGTTCCCTCGAAAGAAGTGGGATCATACTTCTCTTGTTGAGGAACAAACTTCGTCTTGGGGTATTGATCTTCTTCCCACTCAACTCCATTGGCATTGAACTTGCGTTCAAAACCAACACCTTGATTCTTCCGGTGCCTTCCTTGCTTGCGTACAATTTCCTCAAATTGCTTACTTCTGGCAAGGCTCTTGTAAACACCTTTCTCTATAATTCCCTTCAATAAGCTATTTTCTTGCTCAAGTGTAACTTGGCTAAGAGAATCATTAGTGGAATCAAGAGAACTACTAGAAGCAACAATATTGGATTTAACATGATTATTGTTACTACTAGAAGAAGAATCTTTCTTGCTCTTGTTGCTAGATTTTACTTGTGGCATGTAAGTAGACAAGAGTAAATGCTTGGCAATGTAAGAAGAACTTTTCTTATGAAGATCATCATTGATTGCTTTTAAGAACCCATGCTCTTGCTCTAGATTGAGCTTTTCAATGTGTAGCTTCTCATGAGTCTTTAAAAGCTCTCGATGATCCTCTAAGGTAGTTTCATGAGCTAACTTAAGAGTGTTCAGTTCTTTAGTTAGACGCTCAATCTCCTTCTTATCATTGTCATTCGTTTCATCTTGATTAGCATCATTAATAGCAATTTCATCATAGTTTTCATCACTAGTGTTGTTAACAAGTAAATCATCATCACCTAGCAAATCATCTTCATCACTATTGAAATCAACATACTCGGGGTGTGATACCTTGGGGCCTTTAGCCATGAAGCATCTTCCAATCCCTTCATTTGGTGAGTCGAATATGTCGTAGGAGTTGGATGACACAAGTGCAAGACCGGAAACACCTTCATCTTGAGTATGTTCGGAGTCGGAGTGATAACTTCTCTCGGAGTAGTGGTCGGAGTCGGAACCTGATACCCATTCACCAACATGAGCTTGATGTCTTTGTCTTGTGTAGCTCTTTGATGACTTGTCCTTCCTTTCTGAATCCTTGCTTCTACTAGAGGGTCTTCGTTCATAACGATCATCTCTACTCCTTCTCTCTCTTGGAGGTGATTCATCTCTTTTGCTTCTCCTTTTAGGTGAGTCTTTTCTTCTTTTGTAGGGAGCCGTACACTCACTAGAGTAGTGTCCTGGTCTTCCACAATTGTAGCAATTTCGTTCACGACTAGAAGATCTCTTGTCATTGTAGGACCTTGGCTTGGAACTCCTCTCTTTGCTTCTACTCTTGTAGAACTTGTTGAAGTTCTTCACCATTAGGCTCAGTTCTTCATTGAAGACTTGTTTCTCACTTGATGTTGTAGGGGCATCACATGAAGCTTTGTAAGCACCACTAGACTTGTTGTGAAGCACTTCCTTATCCTTAAGTGACATCTCATGAGCAACAATTCTACCAATGACTTCCGTTGGCTTGAGATCTTTGTAATTGGGCATCATTTGGATCAAGGTGCACACGGTATCATATTTTCCATCCAAAGCTCTTAGAATCTTCTTGATGATGAATATGTCGGTCATCTCTTCACTTCCTAAGCCGGCAATCTCATTTGTGATGAGAGCAAGCCTAGAATACATTTCAGCGACTCCTTCACCATCCTTCATTTTGAACTTGTCAAGTTGACTTTGAAGCACATCCAATTTGGATTCCTTGACGGACTCGGTACCTTCATGCATATCAACCAAAGTATCCCAAATTTCCTTTGCATTCTCAAGCCGACTGATTTTGTTGAATTCTTCGGGGCACAATCCATAGAAGAGGATATCGCAAGCCTTAGCATTGTATTGCAACATCTTCAATTCTTCTGCGGTTGCTTCACGATTCGGTTCTCTTCCATCTTCGAAGAATTCACCTTGCAAACCAACACACACAATAGCCCAAACGGCAGGGTTATGTCCAAGAATATGCATTTTCATCTTATGCTTCCAACTAGCAAAATTAGTACCATCAAAGTAAGGACCTCTACGGTGGTAATTTCCCTCGCTAGACGCCATACTGTCCTAGGTTGTGAAACCAAGGCTATGATCACCAAAGCTATGGAAATCAAGGCAAATGGAGACCAAAGCTCTGATACCACTTGTAAGATCGAAAGTAGGTCTAGAGGGGGGTGATTAGACTACTTGACCAAATAAAAATCTAGCCTTTTCCCAATTTATGTCTTGGCAGATTTTCGCAATTTCGCACAAGTCAAGCAATCAACCTACACAAGCAATTCTAAGAGTGTAGCAGCGGAAAGTAAAACATTGCATATGAAGGTAAAGAAAAGGGTTTGGAGAAGGCAAATGCAATGTAGACACGGAGATTTTTGGCGTGGTTCCGATAGGTGGTGCTATCGTACATACACGTTGATGGAGACTTCAACCCACGAAGGGTAATGGCTGCGCGAGTCCACGGAGGGCTCCACCCACGAAGGGTCCACGAAGAAGCAACCTTGTATATCCCACCATGGCCATCGCCCACGAAGGACTTGCCTCACTCGGGTAGATCTTCACGAAGTAGGTGATCTCCTTGCCCTTACAAACTCCTTGGTTCAACTCCACAATCTTGTCGGAGGCTCCCAAGTGACACCTAACCAATCTAGGAGACACCACTCTCCAAAAGATAATAAATGGTGTGTTGATGATGAACTCCTTGCTCTTGTGCTTCAAATGATAGTCTCCCCAACACTCAACTCTCTCTCACAGATTTGGCTATGGTGGAAAGATGGTTTGAGTGGAAAGCAACTTGGGGAAGGCTAGAGATCAAGATTCTTGTGGTTGGATTGGAATATCTTGATCTCAACACATGAGTAGGTGGTTCTCTCTCAGAAAATGAGTAGTGGAAGTGTAGGCGCGTTCTGATGGCTCTCTCTTGAATAGAGAAGGGGGTGGAGGGGTATATATAGCCTCCACACAAAATCCAACTGTTACACACATTTGACCCAACACGGTCAGACCGAATAGAAGAACTCGATGAGACCGATTTAGTTCAAAATGTGAACGTTTGGAATCTCGGTGGGACCGATATGATCAACTTGGTGGAACCGATGTGCTAGGGTTAGGGCAAGACCTCATCTCGGTGTGACCGATTGCATGAACTCGGTGGGACCGATTTCAGCAATGAGTTAAACAGAGAGTTGGTCAGGAAAACTCGGTGGGACCGATCGCTCATTTCGGTAAGACCGAAATGTTATGAAGGGAAACAGAGAGTTTGCATTGCGAACTCGGTGGGACCGATCGCTCATTTCGGTAAGACCGAAACATTACAAAGGGAAACAGAGAGTTTGCATCGCCATCTCGGTGAGACCGAGATCCCGATCGGTGAGACCGAATTGATTAGGGTTTCTGGCAGTGGCTATGTCAAAGAAACTCGGTGGCGCCGGATAGATCAAATCGGTGGGGCCGAGTTTGACTTTAGGTTTTGGACATATTTGGAAATGAGAAAGTGGTTGAGGGCTTTGGAGCATATCACTAAGCATTTCGAGCAAGTAGACCATTATGCAACACCTCATTCCCTTTTAGTAGTATTGGCTTTTCCTATGGACTCAATGTGATCTTGGATCACTAAAATAGAAATGAAGAGTCTTGAGCTTTTGCCAATCTTTGTCCTTAGCATTTTGAGGGGTCCACATCTCTAGTCCATGCCATGCCAATCATTGAACTTTCTGAAATATTTAACTTGAAAGGATATTAGTTCAATGAGCTGTATGTTGTTATGAATTACCAAAACCACCCGGGGATTAGTTGCACTTTCACACACCCATCCAGAGGCGTGTCATGCAGACAGGTGGAAGATGGTTAAGCGGTGCGGCAGGCTTGCTGGGCTGCATCCACAGCGTGACACCTAGCAGTGCATTTAATGCACTTTGTCCTAACTGCCATAGTTAGGTATGATAGCACTGTTGGCTATCTAATCAGTAGATAATGACTGTTTTGCCACTGTGGTAACCCCGTAGCCTATAAAAGGAGGGCCATGGCAACCTAAGAAAGGATTCAGACAATTGTACACTCATACGCACGTAGCTGCTCCCCCCCGAGGCGACCTCTACACGACCACCACGGTCCTCTCTTCAATCCACCAAAGCAGGAGTAGGGTTTTACGCTTCACTGCGGCCCGAACCTGGGTAAAAATCACTGACGTCACCTCTACCGTGCTGTCCCATGGCCTCTGCTCTTTGTGCAACGTGATCTCCCCCCTCCCCGCCAAACCACAAGGGGCCGAGGGCCCCATAGGTGGTCGTGTTCCACCACGACACATCCCCAAGCTTAGATGCTTGAGACTTCTTGGAATATTATCTTGGGATGACTTGGGCATCCCCAAGCTTGAGCTTTTGTGTCTCCTTAATTCCTTTTATATCACGGTTTCCCTTAATCTTAAATACTTCATCCACACAAAACTCAACAAGAATTCATGAGATAAGTTAGTATAAATCAACGCAATAACCTTATCATTATCTACTGTAGAAAATCACTAAAATTATTATTTAACATTGCATACTAAATGCCTCTACATATTTAATACTTCCATCCTCAAATAGAATCATTAAACAAGCAACCATATACAAACAATGCAAACATAACAACAATCTGTCCAAACAGAACAGTCTGTAAAGAGTGCAATTATCCTCCTACTTCCCTAACTCCAAAAATTCTGAAAAATTACCAAACTGTAGAAAATTTATCATAGCTTATTTTTCAAAAAAAAATTCAACATTTTATAACATTCTAACTTTTCTCTGGAATTTTTGCAACAACGGCAAACTTTCTATTTTGAAACAGCAACTCATATACTTGCAAAATAAGCATGGTGAAGGCTATTCTCGGTGTCAAAACCGGCGGACCTCGGGGTAGGGGGTCCCGAGCTTTGGATCTAGGATCGATTGGTAACAAGGGACGATGAACACAGTGTTTACCCAGGTTCGAGCCCTCTTGAAGAGGTAATACCCTACGTCCTGCTTGATTGTATAACGTGGTTTACAGAGTAGATCCACCTCGAGATCAGTATGAGCTAAACCCTAGGCTACGGGGGGATGAAGATAGCTCTCCCCCTAATGACTACAATCCTCGGTTTATATAGACACCGATAGGGTTAGGGTTACCAAAGAGAGATTACAACAAGAGGGAAAGAGATCTCGTCCATCCTTGACTTGGACGGCACACCACGGCTTCACAGGTCTCCGGCCACCACACGGCTCCACCAGTCCGGCCCATGCACAATGGGCTGTCGCCCCGAGGACCCCTTAGTCCATGACTCCCTCAGTAGCCCCCGAACTTGCCTCCAATGTCGAGACTTGTATCCGGTATCCATTCCGGCCAGTATTAGGTTTGCGTGGTGAGTTCCTTAGCAAGTCTTCCCCCTGTTCGGTACCAAGTGATGTTCGGAGTCTGAAATGGCTGTTTTACTTAACACCAAAGGTAGTAATAAAAATATCTCTCAAGCGCAAATAGTGCCTTTATCTGACAACCTTTTCTCCTTCAACGAAGAGTCGCTTCCGGCCATAATGCCAAGCAGTTACTATTTCTCGAAGCGCGGCTCGAGGCTGACGCCACGCTTGACATGTCCCTTCAAGGTGGAGATCGTGTCCCGCTTTTCGGGGGATATGGTTAATGATCTCGATTCCCCTCCCTGCTCATAACGTGGCAGAGATATCGGGAAGTGGAGAGGCCAACGGCATGAAAAAAGGGATCTCTGGCCTACCCACAGTCTATAAAAAGGGGGAGGGGGTGCTACAGTCTGCATCCCACGCCTTCTCCTACCTTCCGCACTTGCGATCCTTCAGAGCTGCAACGCCCTTTCTCCCTGCTTCCATAGCCAATCCCACTTTACCTCCTTCGACCATGGCCAGATCCGGTGCCAATGGGAAGTGGGAGGCCTCCTCCGTCACCAACGAGGATATACTGAAGCTGAAGGAGGCCGGTTACTTGCCGGCCAACGTCGCCCATCGAGCCCCCTCAGAGGGCCAGATCATCCCTACGCCTGAGCCGGGCGGAAGGGTAGTTTTTCTCCCCCATTTCCTTAGGGGGCTTGGATTTCCACTGCACCCCTTTGTGTGGGGGCTCATGTTTTACTATGGGCTGGATTTCCACGATCTAGCCCCCAACTCCCTCCTCCACATTTGGACCTACGTCTGTGAAGCGCTCCTCCGGGTCCAGCCGCACTTTGGCTTATGGCTGAAGGTGTTCAACGTGAAGCCCAAGGTGGTCGGCGGCGAGAACATGGACTGCGGAGGGGCCATGATTAGCAAGCTAACACGGGTCCAGTGGCCGGACGGCCACTTCATCGACACCGTCCGTATGTGGCAGAAGGAGTGGTTCAATATCACCGAGCCTGGGGAGGCCAAATGGGGAGCGGCCCCCGCCTTTCGGTCCGTACCCCCCACCAGATTGGCCTCCTGGACCACCAAGAATCCGGACTGGGGATGTGTTGCCGACGCCAAAGCGCTGCAGAAGCGCGTCGACAACGTAATAGAGGTCGACGTGTTCCAGATCATGCTCCACCGCGGGCTCCTCCCTTGCCAAGAGAGGGCCAAGCCCATGTGGGAGCATGAGCCCGAGGATCCGGCCACTGTGTGGCACCTCTTCGGCACGACTCCTGACAAGATATGGGGCCAACTATTCTAGCCCCAGAAGGAGTGGCCGGCCAAGGGGAAGGACATCAGTCTTGACGCCATGAATCCCCCAAGGGAGGTGAGTGGCATGTCTCTTCGAAGAGTATTCGGATATTCACATTATGTGAGATTCGATCTAACCTAGTTATGTGGATTCTGCCGGGCTGGCTTGCCAAGGCCAAGAAGATCAGCTGCCCGGCGCCACTGCCGGAGGGCCCCCGATCAGAGCAGCTAGAGAAGATGCTGGTTGTGGTGCCC
Organism: Thinopyrum elongatum; assembly: GCA_011799875.1. NCBI lineage: Eukaryota > Viridiplantae > Streptophyta > Magnoliopsida > Poales > Poaceae > Thinopyrum > Thinopyrum elongatum. The sequence continues at coordinate 206,440,719 of CM022300.1, read as the reverse complement.
TACAAGGCGCCCACTAAGAAGGGCAAGAAGCAAGAGGCACCGGAGGCCAGGGAGGGCCTCCGCCGTAGGATCCGTCCGAGCAGCTGGTCCGGAGATGCTGCGGCCTCATCCGTACAGGACGGTGGCGAGGAGGAGGACAAAGAGGAGAGTGCCTCTTCGCACTCCAAAAAGAGGCCAGTGTCCGAGGACACCGAGGAGGTCCAACCTTCCCCGGACCCAAAGAGACGACACCGGCATAAGCTGGTTATACCTGACAGCTCGGATGACGAGAAGTCTGATGCGTCCAAGGAGCTCTCGAAGAAGGGATCCAGGGTCAAGCCCCCTGCCAGCAGGTAAGTTGTCTGTATTTTCAGCTATTATGCTTTCAGTAGTTTGTTTTAGTTGAAGGTTAACCCCTCCGAATTGCAGTCCCCCGCATGAGCGCCCCACCGAGCAAATCTCGGAAGGGACCTCTCCACCCGCCGAGCTGGTGGACAGTGGGTCTATGGCGCACTCCGCGCCTCCTTGGGTCCCCGAAGAGGCTGAGGAGGTGCGGTCCCAAAGAACTCCTCCTCCTCCGAACACAAAGGGGGAGGTGGATGCTGTGATGGCCGAGGTCAACACCTCGGTCACCGAAGACCAGGAGGGAGCGTCCCTCCTGGCCGATGAGGGAAAAGAGTCTGGGCCATCCAGACCCCCTCCGTCGACCGCTCCCGAGCCTCCGAGGCCCTTGACGGCACAGATTTCTCCCAGTGGGGAGGGGGCCGGGGAGCCAACGCTAGCGCCGAACACCTCCGCACGGGCGGTGGTGTGCTGGCCGGACACGCTGGAGGAGTTGGTGAGCAACTTCGTCATCGTTGAAGGGCACCGCACCCTTATGGGTGCGGTTATGCAGAGTGTTCGGTCCGTCCAATCCGGACTAAATGATGCTGTCCAAGGCCTTCTAACAGGCTTTGAGGTAAGTCAAGTAATGATCCTTCCTCATAATGCGGTTATAGTTCTTAGTTTAAGTAGGCCACATACATAGCAGCCCCCGAGACTCTGCCAGGATCTTCGAAGAGACCTGTAGAGGATCAAATTCGGTAGGTCAGTTAACAATGTCGACATTTCTTATGCTAACGCAGGCGTCTTCCGTGGCCGCGGTTGCTAATGCCGCGGCGTTAGAGGAGATGGATCGGAAGCTCAAGCTTTCCGATCAAGAGCTAGACCTTGTCAACAAACGGCTTGACGAGGCGCAAGGTAAGCTATGTAAAAAGATGTGTATTTGCCAGATAGGGACTGGCTGGACCATTGACTGATCCTTTATCTTGATGATCTTGCAGCTGCTGCCGCCGAGGTCGAGGGCTTAAAGGAGGCCCTTAAGAAAGCTGAGGCCGAGGCGGCCGAGAAGAGGACAATCGCTGAGAGGGCGGTGTCCGAGCTTGAGCAGGCCAAGCGTGCTGCTAAGCAGCATGAATCTCGGGTAACCGAGGTCCAAGGGGAGCTCCAAGATGCCACTGAGAAGCTTGAGGCCCTTGAGAAGGGGCGGGAGGAGCAATCCTCCCTTCTGTCCAAGGCGGAGAAAGAGCTCCAGGAGGCGAGGAGTGACGCCCGAGGTGTCCCGGAGGAGCTTCGGCAAGCCACACAAATTGCCAATGGTAAGAAATATTTATTGCAGAGTGTGTTCGGAGGCAACAGATTCGCCCTACTGATGAGGGTCTGGCGCTCCGCAGGCGTCTTCGCTGAACTCCCGAAGAATGCAGCGGCCGCAGTGAGGCACTATGCCACTCGCGAGGAGGATTCCACGCAGCGGCTCTTTTGGTCACAGTTTCCAGACTCCAAGCGTCCTCCCCTCCTCAGCGATCAAATGAAGCAGCTGATGGAGATGCATCGGATGTCCGAGCTGGCCTTGAAGGACCTCTGTGTCAGCCTATGGCCAGCCGAGCCCATTCTAGACACCTACTTCAACCTTGTGCAAAGGCTGCAGGAGGCGCCGCTCCAGATTGACGCCGTGAAGCGGTCGGCATGCCTTGAGGGGGCGAGGCTCGCGTTTGCGAAGACCATGGTTATTGGCCAAGGATAAATCCAATGGAGATGGCCACTGCTCCTCCGCCCCAGGGGAAGGAGCATCGCCGCCCCGAGCAATACTTCGCGCACGTGATGACTAGAGCGCGGGCGATAGAGGGCCAGTGTTCGAAAAATGTAATGCTTGAGTAGATGTAGCAAGCTTGTACCAAGTGGGATTTATGCTTTATTATGCGCCCTGCGAACTTAGTGATTAAATTTTGACTCCTGTGTGGCCGTATGTTTAGTTCTGAAAGCTACCAGTCATTTTGTTTCCGCACTGTTACCCTTAGCCAACGTCTTGGTGCCCGGAGGCGGTAGTGCGGGAATGAAACCAGGCGATCAGACTATTCGGTTTTACTACTTTCACTTAGACTTAGGAGCTTGACGGTGGGGACTAGGGACTAGCCCCTGGTGTATTTGTGATGTACTTGGGGTCGAAGCCTGCCCTTTTCGATCACATTGTTTGTGTTAAGACGAACCCTTCGTGTGGCACGGCGAAATCGCCAACGATTTTTAGAGTCCAACCTCGTCAACGGATCGCAGACCCGTTCGCGCTTACTATGACGATCATTTTTGGGCTTTTTCCTCCTGAGGAACTTGACCGGGCAAACCAGTAGTACGATCATAGGGGTTCTCCCTTTGCCCTCTTAGCCGAACAAGCGGAACATAAGGGGAAAACAAAGAAGCCGGGCAACCCAACTATTGACCCAAGACATAGTTCAGAACAGATGCGTATAGTGCAATATCCGAGACGCCGGACACCTAGCGGGAAGCGGTGCCAGACTTAAAGATATTGAGCTGATGTATAAATCGAACTCGTAACAGATTAATATATTTTTATGCCAGGCTGTTCGAAGAGCGTGGAGAGAATCGGAAAGGGACAGAAAAACTGCAAGATGCAGATACCCGAACACCATAAAGGGTATTTTTATTATTTCTCGTAAGCTCAGGACATCTAACCGTACAATTCGAACTGCGAAGGCAGTACTTGCAAGAGAGAGAGAAAAAGAAAATTTACAGAGTAAAGGTTGATGCAGGGCCTTGATGCGTGAGTTGAAGCCTTCACTGTGCCCTGCTGCACGTCTGCGCCTTTGCTTCTGATAAGTGGGGGTTGGGAACTTCGATGAGACCTTGATGGGCGAGGACCCTGCCGATGAAGCTTTAAACTTGGGGGTATCCGGAATTGGTCCCCGGGTCGTCCGAAGACGAGGTAATTCCGAAGTTCAGTTTAACCAAACATGTACTTCGGATTAATGTATGCCTCACGGCTGCCCATGGTATTTTGAGTGCGAAGTTGTGCTGACGAGGCACGTGGAGCGTGAAGAATGTGGGCGTGCCATGGGGCGCGTATCCCTATTTGCGGTGAACGCATGCGGGTTCCCATGATGGGGAACGGGTTCGAACCCGTTTACTGTTGTCGCCGGCCCTTACAGTGGGTCGGCATCCGGGCCTATATGGGCCGGTGTGGTCTTCGGTTCGAAGTGAGCGTTCTGTCTTGCCGTTGATAGTTATGACGCTTGAAGGACCAGGCATTTTCAACTTGAGGTACGCGTAGTGCGGAACGACATTGAATTTAGCGAACGCTGTTCGGCCAAGGAGTTCGTGATAGCCACTGTGAAAAGGTGCAATATCGAAGATCAAGTCCTCGCTTCAGAAATTATCCGAAGATCCAAACACCACTTCGAGTGTCACGATGCCCGTGCAGCGGGCCTCCTCTCTTGGAATGACTCCCTTGAAGGTGGTGTTACTGGGTTTAATCCTTGATGGATCGATCCCCATTTTCTTCACTGTATCCTCGTATATCAAAATGAGTCTGCTTCCTTTGTCCATTAGGACTCTAGTGAGGTGGAATCCATCGATGATGGGGTTGATCCATGGCGTATACTGGTGGGATTATTCATGTGATCGAACATGATCGGGCAGGCTGACCATGGATTGAACTTCGGCGCTACTGGCTCGATGAAGTATACGTCCCGCAGTGCTCGCTTCCTCTCCTTCTTCGGTATGTGGGTTGCATAGATCATGTTTACCATCTTGACCTCGGAAGGGAAGGGTTTTTGGCCTCCACTATTCGGCCTGCGGGGCTCGTCATCGTCCTCGCTTCTTGGGATTTTGCCCGAGTCTTCAGCTGTGAGTTTGCCAGCCTGTTTGATCACCCAACAATTTTGGTTGGAGTGGTTGGCGGGCTTCTCTGATGTGCCGTGGATCTGGCAAGGCCTGTCCAGAATTGTGTCTAGCCTAGACGGGCCATCACTGTTGCCTTTAGGGGCTTTCTTTCGGGTTCCGGACTTCTGGTTTCGGAATCCGGCATTTACTTCCGTATCCTCACCCTCGCCGTCATTGTGGCGACGTTTATTCTTGCTGCGTCAGGGCTTTCCATTTCCATCCTGAACCTCGGAGGTACCGGTGTGTCTGGGTTGGTGTTCTTGCAAGCAAGCCAATTGTCTTTGCCCGCGCAAAAGCGGGTCATGAGGGAAGTAAGGGCTGCCATAGTTCTTGGTTTGTCCTGGCCGAGCTGCCGTACAAGCCATTCGCCTTTGACACTATGCTTAAAGGCAGCCAAGGCTTCGGCATCCGGACAGTCAACGATCTGATTTTTCTTAGTCAGGAATCAGTTCCAAAATTGTCGGGTAGATTCTTCGGGTTGTTGTGTGATGCGATTTAAGTCGTCAGCATCCGGAGGCTGGACAACACTGGCCTCGTCAGCTTCCCTGTCCTGCCCTCTAGGGGGTCGGTCTGGCTGTTCGGCGTTTGTATACGTCGGGCGTGTTGGCTCTATAGCCTCGTCATCGAACTGGGGCAATAGCCTTCGTTTAGGATAACTCCTGGTTGGCTGATCGCGGCCGTACCCTTCTTCGACAGCTAGGACTTTAGTCCATCGGTCGTTGAGGGTGTCCTATTCAGCCTTGATTTTGCGTTTTTGCTTCTTTAGGCTGCGGGCGGTGGCTAAAAGCCTCCGCTTGAACCGTTCTTGCTCCAGAGGGTCTTCGGGGACGATAAAATCATCCTCCCCGAGACTGGCCTTCTCTTTAGAGAGTGGGAGGTAGTTGCTATCCTCGGAGTCTTCATGGCTTTCCGGATTGAGCGGGTCCTCCTGCCCCGTGGGGTCATCCTGATGATGCTCATTGGCTGCGTCTCTGGCGAGGTCATCCATATTATTAACGGTGCCGTTCTCCGCCGAGTCTACGTTGCTTGCGTCGCTTCGATGTGGTTTTGATCGACGATGTTGTTTTCGACGTTTGGGAGGCTCATCTCTGGGCTTGCCTCGTTCCTGCTCAGGAGTGCCGTTGCCGTCCTTTGGGGTGTCCACCATGTAAATGTCGTAGGTGGATGTGGCCGACCAGCGGCCCGTGACGGGAGGATCGACCTCAGCATTAGCCTCGGTTACGTCCTCCTCGTCCATGTATTCGGCATTGTCCGAATTATAGTCTAACATATCGGTTAAATCCTTGATAGTTGAATGGGTGGTGGGTGGGGTGCAAAATTCCCTGTCGAATGCCTCGAAGGGTCGGTGATTGAAGGCAGAGGGCAGGTTCTCCTGGATAGCCATTTTCTGAATTCGGTCTAGCGCCTGGTTCAAAATATCGAGGGTTTCCGGACATGAGGGCTCTAGGCCGGACTTTGTGGTGACGAAGCGGAGGTCGGTCTGTGACTCAACCGATCCTTGGTCCCGGGCAGACCTATGTTCAGGATTCGGGACCGAAACCTCGATGGGCACTGGATTGTCGTCGGAGACTAAGGGTGTGCTTTGACCCTCCTGTGCACCTTCCACGCCAATGTTTGAGGTTGGGTCGTTTTGGGCCGGGGGTGACCCCTGGCCGCTATTCGCTAACTCAGGGTGCGGGCTCGAGGCCAGCAAGGTGTTGTGGGGGAGGAGCTCGACCGAGATCGAATCTTGGCTTCTGACCTCTGGTTCTGCCTCGAGGGCCGGGGATAAATCATCCGTCGATGTGAGTTCGGTTGACGGTGGGATAAGGTCCCCTCTCTCAGGGAGTCCTTCCTGGCTCAAAGCCGTTTGGTGGACTAGGGCCGATTCAAAGATTGGATCAGAGGTGTACATCAGAGCAGGCGCGACAAGGCCTGCGAGGGTGGTGAATCCGGTGAAAACCAAATCCCCCCGCGCGTCAGTAATGTACTCTAGATTCCCAAATCGAATCCGGTGTTTGGGAGCGAAGTTGTCGACCTGATCTAGACGACCGGTCGAATCAGCCTGCAGTACGATGTTGCCAAAAGCGAAGAGTTTTCCAGGGATGAAGAGATCCATGGAACTGATATCCTCTCCAAGGAATAAGCGAGCCATCGATCCTTTCGGTGATCCAACAGCGGAACTCTCAATGAAAGCACCAATGTCGGTGTCAAAACCGGCGGACCTCGGGGTAGGGGGTCCCGAGCTGTGGATCTAGGATCGATGGGTAACAAGGGACGATGAACGCAGTGTTTACCCAGGTCCGAGCCCTCTCGAAGAGGTAATATCCTATGTCCTGCTTGATTGTATTGATTGTATAACGTGGTTTACAGAGTAGATCTACCTCGAGATCAGTATGAGCTAAACCCTAGGCTACGGGGGGATGAAGATAGCTCTCCCCCTAATGACTACAACCCTCAATTTATATAGACACCGATAGGGTTAGGGTTACCGAAGATAGATTACAACAAGAGGGAAAGAGATCTCGTCCATCCTTGATTTGGAGGGCACACCACGGCTTGACAGGTCTTCGGTCACCACACGGCTCCACCAGTCCAGTCCATGCACAATGGGCCATCGCCTCGAGGACCCCTTAGTCCATGACTCCCTCAGCTATCCTTGCCGCTTTTATTGAAATAAAAGATGCAAAACATTATTCTAAATAACTGAAATTAAATCCAATTAAAAGAAAATGACGCTCCAAGCAAAACACATATCATGTGACGAATAAAAATATGGTCCCAAGTGAGGTTACCGATAATGTTGAAGACGAAAGAGGGGATGCCTTCCGGGGCATCCCCAAGCTTAGTTGCTTGGATATTCCTTGAATATTACCTTGGGGTGCCTTGGGCATCCCCAATCTTAGGGTCTTGTCACTCCTTATTCTCCTCATATCGATATCTCACCCAAGACTTGAAAACTTCAATCACACAAAACTTAACGGAACTTCGTGAGATGGGTTAGTATGATAAAAACAAATCATTCACTTTGGTACTGTCAAGATAAGATTAATAATTGTTTCCACATAATGTCTACTGTACTCTACAATTTCCACAATTTATATTAAGCAATATAAGCCATAGAAACCATAAAACAAGCAAACTATGCATTGCAAACAGAATCTGTCAAAAACAGAACAGTATGTAAAGATCTGAATTAAGGTCATACTTTTGTAATTCTAAAAATTCTGAAAAACGAGGAGAACGTATAAAATTTGTATACCCATCAACTGTAAAAAATTAAGAATTTTTTGACGCACCAGTGAATTTTAACAATTCTGTTACTGGGCACAAAAGTTTCTGTTTTTGCACAGAATCAAGTCAACTATCATCCACACTATCCCAAAGGCTTTACTTGGTACTTTATTGAAACAAAAGCTATAAAACATGATTAATACAGTATCCTAGTCATGTTAACAGACAAAAACAGTAGTTATAAGTATTGGGTTATCTCCCAACAAGCGCTTTTCTTTAATGCCTTTTTAGCTAGGCATGATGATTTCAATGATGCTCACATAAAAGATAAGAATTGAAACATAAAGAGAGCATCATAAAGCATATGACTAGCACATTTAAGTCTAACCCACTTCCTATGCATAGGGATTTTGTGAGCAAACAAGTTATGGGAACAAGGATCAACTAGCATAGGAAAGCAAACCAAGTGCAACTTCAAAACTTTCAACATAATGAGAGGAAACTTGATATTACCGAGACATGTAGAAGCATATATTCCTCTCTCATAATAATTTTCAGTAGCATCATGAATGTATTCAACAATATAACTATCACATAAATCATTCTTTTCATGATCTACAAGCATAGAAATTTTCTTACTCTCCACATAAGCAAATTTATTCTCATGAATAGTGGTGGGAGAAAACTCAACAAAATAACTACCATGTGATTGGAAATTAAAATCATGATGACAAGTTTCATGGTTATCATTATTCAATATAGCATACATGCCATCACCATAATCATCATATATAGTAACTTTGTTATCATAGTCAATTGAAACCTCTTCCAAAATAGTGGATTCATCACTAAATAAAGTCTTGACCTCTCCAAATCCACTTTTATCATTATAATAAGATTCAACACCCTCCAAAATAGTGGGATCATCATTACCTAGAGTTGACACTCTTCCAAACCCACTTTCATCAATATAATCATCATAAATAGGAGGCACACAATCATCATAATAAATATTCTCATCAAAACTTAGGGGACTAAAAATATCATCTTCATCAAACATAGCATCCCCAAGCTTGTAGCTTTGCATATCATTAACATCATGGATATTCATAGAAATCATACTAACAACATTGCAATCATGCTCATCATTCAAAGATTTTTTGTCAAACATTTTATAGAATTCATCTTCTATCAATTGAGCAAAGTTTTTCCTTTCCATCATTTTCACGAAAGACATTATAAAGATGAATAATATGATGCAACCTCAGTTCCATTTTTTTTGTAGTTTTCTCTTATAAACCAAACTAGTGATAAAACAAGAAACTAATTCGATTGCAAGATCTAAAGATATACCTTCAAGCACTCACCTCCCCGGAAAAGGCGCCAAAAAAGAGCTTGATGTCTACTACACAACTTGTTCTTGTAGACTTGTGTTGGGCCTCCAAGCGTAGAGTTTTGTAGGACAGTAGCAAATTTCCCTCTAGTGGATGACCTAAGGTTTATCAATCCGTGGGAGGCGTAGGATGAAGATGGTCTCTCTCAAACAACCCTGCAACCAAATAATAAAAAGTCTCTTGTGTCCCCAACACACCAAATACAATGATAAATTGTATAGGTGCACTAGTTCGGCGAAGAGATGGTGATACAAGTATAGTAATGATAGTAGATATTGATTTTTGTAATAGGAACAAAAAACAGCAAGGTAGCAATTGACAAAAGTGAGCACAAACAGTATTGCAATGCTTGAAAATGAGGCCTAGGGTCCGTACCTCAACAATGCTAATATATTTGGAACATATAACCATCCCTCAACGTGCGATGAAGAATCACTCCAAAGTTTCTATCTAGCGGAGAACATAAGAAGAAATTGTTTGTAGGTTATGAAACCACCTCCAAGCTATTCTTTTCGATCAATCTATCCTATAGTTCGTACTAAAATAACACCAAGCCATTCTTTCCGATCGATCTAACCAAGAGTTCGTACTAAAATAACACCATATGATACACATCAACCAACTCTAATGTCACCTAGATACTCCAATGTCACCGCGAGTATCCGTGAGTTGATTATGCGATATGCATCAAACAATTTCAGATTCATAATACTCAATCCAACACAAAGAACCTCAAAGAGTGCCCCAAGATTTCTACTGGAGAAACAAGGATGAAAACGTGCATCAACCCTTATGCATAGATTACCCCAATGTCACCTCGAGAATCCGCGAGTTGAGTGCCAAGACATAGATAAAGTGCTCTCAAATCCATAAAAGTATTCAATCCGATAAAACGAAATCTCAAAGGGAAAACTCAATTCATCACAACAAGATAGAGAGGGGAAAATACCATATGATCCAACTATATTAACAAAGCCCGCAATACATCAAGATCGTGCCATCTCAAGAACACGAGAGAGAGAGAGATTAAACACATAGCTACTAGTACAAACCCTCAGCCCCAAGGGTGGACTACTCCCTCCTCATCGTGGTGGCCGTGGGATGATGAAGATGGCCACCGATGATGATTTCTCCCTCCGGCAGGGTGTCAGAATGGGGTCTAGATTGTTTTTTCGTGGCTACAGAGGCTTGCGGCGGTGGAACTTCTAATCTAGGGTTATTTCTGGGGGTTTCTGTATTTATAGGATTTTTCTGCGTTGGTTTCACACGAAGATGGGCCTCGAGGTGAGCACAACCCACCGGGGCAAGCCAGGCCCCTCTAGCGCGCTCTGGTGGGTTGTGCCCTCGTCGTGGCTCTTCTGGCCCTCCCACGAAGCTTCTAGTGCCTCTTTTGTTCAAAAAAAAAATCGTCAAAAAGTTTCATTGCATTTGGAGAACTTTTATTTCTGCACAAAAAACAACACCACGGTAGTTCTGCTGAAAATAGCGTGAGTCCGGGTTAGTTCCATCCAAATCATACCAAAACCATATAAAATTGTTGTAAACATGGCATGAATACTTCATAAATTATAGATACGTTGGAGACGTATCACACAGCAAGGGCGGATCCATCGGCGCTTGCCTGCTGTCGATAGGGCGTCGCAGCTGGGTACACATTCCGTCAGTACCCCCATTCCTCGCTAGGAGTGGCCCAAGGCCGTCTGCGACGTACTTGCACCAGAGGTCGGCCGCGCCGTACTTGCATCGGACGCCCACCGCGCCGTTCGCCTTGTCCGCGGCCCGCTCGATGCCAACACGCTGGTCGCTAGTCTCGACCGCCTCCTTGGCCCAGGTGTCCACCTGGGCGTAGTAGAGGAACATGGCCGTCGCATCCTCGAGCTGATGATCTCCGATGAAATAGCCAACTTGGAGCTCGAGATCGCGCTGCAGATGTACCGCGAGCGTGTCAACCGCTTGGACGAACGTCTGCACGAGTTCAGGTAGGGCCAAGAGCTACCGTAGGCAAGGGCTACTGGTCATGGACGCGTTTATTTTGTTGACTCATTTCGACGTGGAGCACTATGTATTCACAACAATCATAATATTGCTCTGTTTATTGCTCGGTTTCAATGTGTGTACTCGGTTTTCCGTTCTTATATGTTGTATTTCAATGTGTGTATATATGCTTTCCATTATGTATATGTGGATGATAACAGCTACATAGAAATTAGTATACGAAAACAGATAGTACAATGGAATTCATAATATATATTTATTATTCATTAGTTCATCATAGAATATATATAATATCATCACTTATATGTGATGATACTCAACTACCATGTACAATGCATAAAATTGAAAACGAACAATACTAAAACTAATAATCCCTCCTGGGGGCAGTATTTCAGCAGCGCCTCGCCAGCAGCTCCCTGGTGCACGGCATCTTCCCAGCGCGGAGGCAGTACTCCGCCTCCTCCGCCTCGCAGCGCTTGACGTACCGATCTGCCTCTTGCTAGCGGACGAGCGCGAACGATCTTCCCATTTCATTGGCCGCCCATCGGACCTCGGTGAAACGCTGGAGCTTATCGGCCTACCTCCTCGCAGCGATGAGGCGCCTAGCGCCTTTGACCTTCCTCTCGAAGTACCCATCTTCGTACACCTCCTCCGCTCGACGACGCGCCTGCCCCCAAAGCTCCACCACCACCTTTTCCAGGCGGCCTCACGGGCTTCACAGGCCGCCTGGTACCTGGCTTACTCCTCCACCATCTCCTTCTTGAACGCCACTTGCCTGGCTTTCTCAGCCAGCGGCAACGATTTCCACAAACAAAGATTGTACTGGCCCCAAAATCACTCCAAAGTTGGAGGGTCCGACGCAACCTCGTCCGGCGGCCCGTAGGGGTCCTCCTTGTCACTACTCTTCGACTGAACGTCCTCGAGGGGCGGCGCCTCGTCGTCAGCGCATGGGCGGATCGGCGGTGCCATGGCAGAGATTTGTGAGAGAGAGAGAGAGAGGGCGAGCGAGGGGAGGATGTAGATGAGAATGTGGGAGGGACGACGTGAGCAAGGTAGTATTTATTGGCAGCCGGAATCTAGATCGACGGGAACAGTACACACGTTGGTCGGTCGCCAGAATTTACGAGTACTGTAGTTTGAATTGCACATGATTCCCGCAGCAAAAGCCGTGTGTGAACTTAATAGCTGACAGTTTCCAATACAGAACCGCGTCTGATTATTAACCCGCGCCACTCACCTTTCAAACCTCGAGGCATGAAATAGAGTGCCAATCATGTGGGCCCCGGTTGTCTTGCCAGATATTTACATTTTCTTTCCTCATATAAGGGACCGATGCTTATTTTGTCTTACCATTCCACTCCATGCATCTTTCCAAGCCGTGACACCAATATGTTTGAAAATTCCTTCCAATTTACTACACATGGAATTAACTCACACACAACAAGTACACAAATATGATTTTTCAAACCGTTAAGGTTAGCTGTTGCATGTACATGTAGTTCAAATTTGAATTATGATCATTAAATGGCTAGAAAATCACTTAAATGTCTTAAAAAGGTCAAATGACCCCTGGAATTTTCCAAATTTTGATATGATAGTTGTATTAGTGCATGTTAACTTAGAAAAAATTTGAAGGCCATAAGAGGAAGCTATCGCCGGTTCGTCATCAAACATGCATTGTGTCCTCTCAGAACCACGCCCCTTCTAGTGAGTTGGTCCGGTTTGTGAGGGTTGTGTGTCCAAACTTTCGTCAAATAGGCCAATTTTTTTATCGCACCATCGTGGTGCCATGCCATTATGTCAAGCAAGGTTTCATGTGTTTCTGATCATTTTTGAATTTTTTGGAATTTAAATGCCATGGCAAGCACTGGATGCTTTGTGTCCAAGCCGTGCACCAATATGTTTGAGAATCTTCCAATTTACTGCACATGGAATTAACTCGCACACAAGTACAAAAGGATGATTTTTCAAAACCGTTATGGTTAGCTGTTGCATGTACATGTAGTTCAAATTTGAATCACACTCATTAAATTGCTAGAAAATCACTTAAATGTCTTAGAAAGGTCAAATGACCCCTGAAATTTCCCAAATTTTGACATGGCAGTTGTATTAGTGCATGTTAACTGTAGAATTTTTTTGAAGGCCATTAGAGGAAGCTATCGCCGGTTCGTCATCAAAGATGCATTGTGTCCTCTCGGAACCACGAGCCTTCTACTGAGTAGGTCCGGTTTGTGAGGGGTGTGTGTCCAAAGTTTCGTCAAACAGGCCAATTTTTTTTACCACAGCATTCTGGTGGCATGCCATTATGTCAAGCAAGGTTTCATGTATTTCTGATTAGTTTTAATTTTTTGGAATTTAAATGCCATGGCACGCCATGCTTGTATCCAAGCCGTGACACCAATATGTTTGAAAATTCCTTCCAATTTACTGAACATGGAATTAACTCGCACACAAGTACACAAATATGATTTTTCAAATGATTACGGTTAGCTGTTGCATGTACATGTAGTTCAAATTTGAATTACGTTCATTAAATGGCTAGAAAATCACTTAAATGTCTTAAAAAGGTCAAACGACCCCTGAAATTTTCCAAATTTTGACATGGCAGTTGTATTATTGCATGTTAACTTTAGAAAAAAATTTGAAGGCCATAAGAGGAAGCTATCATCGGTTCGTCATCAAAGATGCATTGTGTCCTCTCGGAACCACGAGCCTTCTATTGAGTAGCTCCGGTTTGTGAGGGGTGTGTGTCCAAAGTTTCATCAAATAGGCCAATTTTTTTACCACAGCATCCAAGTGCCATGCCATTACGTCAAACAAGGTTTCATGTATTTCTGATCATTTTTTATTTTTTTAGAATTTAAATGCCATGGCACTCCATGCTTGTGTCCAAGCCGTGAAACCAATATGTTTGAAAATTCCTTCCAATTTACTAAACATGGAATTAACTCGCACACAAGTACACAAATATGATTTTTCAAACCGTTATGGTTAGCTGTTGCATGTACATGTAGTTCAAATTTGAATTACGGTCATTAAATGGCTAGAAAATCACTTAAATCTCTTAAAAAGGTCAAATGACCCCTAGAATTTCCCAAATATTGACATGGCAGTTGTATTAGTGCACGTTAACTGTAGAAAAAATTTGAAGGCCACAAGAGGAAGCTATTGCCGGTTCGTCATCAAAGATGCACTGTGTCCTCTCGGAACCACGAGACTTCTATTGGGTAGCTCCAGTTTGTGAGGGGTGTGCGTCCAAAGTTTCGTCAAACAGGCCAATTTTTTTACCACATCATCCTTGTGGCATGCCATTAAGTCAAGCAAGGTTTCATGTATTCGTGATCATTTTTTATTTTTTGGAATTTAAATGCCATGGCACTCCATGCTTGTGTCCAAGCCGTGACACCAATATGTTTGAAAATTCCTTCCAAATTACTGAACATGGATTTAACTCGCACACAAGTACACAAATATGATTTTTCAAACCATTATGGTTAGCTGTTGCATGTACATGTAGTTCAAATTTGAATTACGGTCATTAAATGGCTAGAAAATCACTTAAATGTCTTAAAAAGGTCAAATGACCCCTGAAATTTCCCAAATTTTGACATGGCAGTTGTATTAGTGCACGTTAACTGTAGAATTTTTTTGAAGGCCATTAGAGGAAGCTATCGCTGGTTCGTCATCAAAGATGCATTGTGTCCTCTCAGAACCACGATCCATCTATTGAGGAGCTCCGCTTTGTGAGGGGTGTGTGTCCAAAGTTTCGTCAAACAGGCCAATTTTTTTACCATAGCATCCTGGTGGCATGCCATTATGTCAAGCAAGCTTTCATGTATTTCTGATCATTTTTTAATTTTTTGGAATTTAAATGCCATGGCACTCCATGCTTGTGTCCAAGCCGTGACACCATTATGTTTGAAAATTCCTTCCAATTTACTGAACATGGAATTAACTCGCACACAAGTACACAAATATGATTTTTCAAATGATTACGGTTAGCTGTTGCATGTACATGTAGTTCAAATTTAAATTACGGTCATTAAATGGCTAGAAAATCACTTAAATGTCTTAAAAAGGTCAAACGACCTCTGAAATTTTCCAAATTTTGACATGCCTGTTGTATTAGTGCATGTTAACTTTAGAAAAAAAAAATCAAAGATGCATTGTGTCCTCTCGGAACCACGAGCCTTCTATTGAGTAGCTCCGGTTTGTGAGGGGTGTGTGTCCAAATTTCATCAAACAGGCCAATTTTTTACCACAGCATTCTGGTGGCACGCCATTACGTCAAGCAAGGTTTCATGTATTTCTGATCATTTTTTAATTTTTTGGAATTTAAATGCCATGGCACTCCATGCTTGTGTCCAAGCCGTGAAACCAATATGTTTGAAAATTCCTTCCAATTTACTGAGCATGGAATTAACTCACACACAAGTACACAAATATGATTTTTCAAACCGTTATGGTTAGCTGTTGCATGTACATGTAGTTCAAATTTGAATTACGGTCATGAAATGGCTAGAAAATCACTTAAATCTCTTAAAAAGGTCAAATGACCCCTGGAATTTTCCAAATTTTGACATGGCAGTTGTATTAGTGCATGTTAACTGTAGAAAATTTTTGAAGGCCATAAGAGGAAGCTATCGCCGGTTTGTCATCAAAGATGCATCGTGTCCTCTCGGAGCCACGAGAATTCTGATGGGTAGCTCCAGTTTGTGAGGGTTGTGCGTCCAAAGTTTCGTCAAATAGGCCAATTTTTTTACCATAGCATCCTGGTGGCATGCCATTATGTCAAGCAAGGTTGCATGTATTTCTGATCATTTGTTAATTTTTTGGAATTTAAATGCCATGGCACTCCATGCTTGTGTCCAAGCCATGACACCAATATGTTTGAAAATTCCTTCCAAATTACCGAGCATGGAATTAACTCGCACACAAGTACACAAATATGATTTTTCAAACTGTTATGGTTAGCTGTTGCATGTACATGTAGTTCAAATTTGAATTACGGTCATTAAATGGCTAGAAAATCACTTAAATGTCTTAAAAAGGTCAAATGACCCCTGAAATTTTCCAAAATTTGGCATGACAGTTGTATTAGTGCATGTTAACTTTAGAAAACTTTTGAAGGCCATAAGAGGAAGCTATCGCTGGTTCATCATCAAAGATGCATTGTGTCCTCTCGGAACCATGAGCCTTCTAGTGAGTAGCTCTGGTTTGTGAGGGGTGTGTGTCCAAAGTTTTGGCAAACATGCCAATTTTTTTACCACAACATCCTCGTGGCATGCCATTACGTCAAGCAAGGTTTCATGTATTTTTGATTATTTTTTAGTTTTTTGGAATTTAAATGCCATCGCACTCCATGCTCGTGTCCAAGCCGTGACACCAATATGTTTGAAAATTCCTTCCAATTTACTGCAAATGGAATTAACTCGCACACAAGTACACAAATGTGATTTTTCAAACCGTTATGGTTAGCTGTTGCATGTACATGTTGTTCAAATTTGAATTACAGTCATTAAATGGCTAGAAAATCACTTAAATGTCTTAAAAAGGTCAAATGACCCCTGGAATTTTCCAAATTTTGACATGACAGTTGTATTAGTGCACGTTAACTGTAGAAATTTTTTGAAGGCCATAAGAGGAAGCTATCACCGGTTCGTCATCAAAGATGCATTGTGTCCTCTCGGAACCACGAGCCTTCTAGTGAGTAGCTCCTATTTCTGAGGGGTGTGTATCAAACTTTTCTCAAACAGGCCAATTTTTAACCACACCATCTTGGTGCCGTGCCATTATGTCAAGTAAGGTTTCATGTGTTTCTGATCATTTTTGAATTTTTTTGAATTTCAATGCCATGGCACTCGATGCTTTGTGTCCAAGCTGTGACATCCAATATGTTTGAAAATTCCGTCCAATTTACTGCACATGGAATTAACTCACACACAACCATTCAAATATGAATTTTCAAACTGTTATGGTTAGCTGTTGCATGTACATGTAGTTCAAATTTGAATTAAAGTAATTAAATGGCTAGAAAATCACTTAAATGTCTTAAAAAGGTCAAATGACCCCTGAAAGTTTCCAAATTTTGACATGACAGTTGTATTAGTACTCCAATTTTTCTTGTACATTTAAAACACCATCCGTTGCCACTGTACCCCAAATTCGTCTTTCACTTCTAATACAAAATATCAACAACATCACACACAGTTTGTTGTAGGGACCGTTTGCGATGAAAATTCGTGGGTCTACTTAAGTCTTCCTCCATAAGCTTCGTCGGCTTCATCTGCTCTAGTGCCGGTCACCCCTGAATCCATGAATCTCAGATCCCCATTCCAGCAACCCCTTCTTGCTAATAATGACACCGTGGAAACGCTTTGTGAGGGCCCGTACGGTAGCCGCGTCCTCCCCGAGCGCCGCCGCCTGTGCCAAGAGTGCCGCCGCATCCGCCGAGAGGGCGTCTACGGCAGCCGAGAGGTAGCTGAAGCAGCCGAGACGGCTACAACAGCTGCTGTGATAGCGGCTACAAACGCCGAGAGCGCTCGAGCTGCCGTCCGCGCCGCCGATGTGACCCTGACCCGGGTCGAGGCCATCCACGCCAAAATCAAGGACGCACACACCAAGATATTCCAGGCCACCTTGGAATCAAGCATGCAACCCATGTCCGAAAAGGTGGCAGAGGCCATGGAGCACCTGCTTCCTCATCAGATCGCCGAGCGGGAGCTGGAGATGCTAGAGGCGGTGGAGATCGAGGAGCATCGGGAGGAGGAGTTGCGCGTGGCTCAGGACGATGTTGAGAAGAGCGTGTCCGTCGAGGAATCAGCGGTGGAGTACCAGCGCGAGCTCTAGCGCAGCCACTACTATGAGTACTACAACCTTGAGGGCGGCACCGAGGACGAGGACGAGGACGACGACGTGGTCGACTTCAGCCGGGGGGACGCAGAGTCCACCAACGGCGGCATGTCGCCAGGACAAGTCATCGACGTCTCATCTTACACCGGTGAGGCGTAGGGCGGCATGGCAGCGGCTTTGTTAAAATTATGCATACCTAGCCTTTGTTTATAACGCTGGTCTTTTATTAGAGCAATGTTTAGGTCAATTGGCTCTGTTTAATTACTAAAATTGCTCGATTCAGTAAATTTGGTCTCTGTGTTGTAGGCTCTTTTGTGTGCCCAAATTGGCAAGCGATGTTAAATTATGCAATGACGTGGATGAGGACAGTACCCAGGGAAATTTCCACCAATATTTGAATAATCAAACTCATTGCATGCGCGTAAACAGAAGAATCATTTGCGATGCACATATTCGTTCAAAGTGATTGGTGTCCGGCGGCACCGTGCGCAAAGTTTCCCTCCACCTTACAATTTTTTTGGCCTACCGCCGAAATATCTACCCCCCTCCCCACCTCCTTTTCTCCCCGACCATAAGTCAGATTTCCCCTGTTTCCTCCTTCCTTCCTTCCCAAGCTATAGCCGCTTCCTTGCTTGCTTCCTCGCTCTCGCCATCTCGCGTCCTACTGCCGGGATCGCCATGGGCTTCTTCAATGACCTCTCTAGCGGATTCTCCTCCTCCGATGACTCTTTTACCACCCGGGTATGCCTCTCTTCTCTCTCTCGGGTTATGATTTGGAATGAAGGATTTTAACCCGGCGGTCGATTTGAGTCATTTCTTCCTCTTGTAGCTCCCTAGGACCATCAGTTGCAACGAATGGAGCAGGGTGGCCGAAGATCTGCCTGCTCGTTGTCACCATCAATCTCCGTGCGTGAAGTTAGTTGCGTTTGAATCTGTGGATAGTGGGAGGAAGTTTCTGGCATGTGCAGAGAAGGTCAGCCCCACTTTCGTTGTTACAAATCATTCGTTAGATGTGATTCAGACACTGTCACTGTGCTATGTTATTTTGGATGTTAAGACAGTGTCACAGTTTGTACGTAGTATCCAAAATTGTTGCCATCTCATCAGTGGTGCCATTAGAAAATTATTTGGCACCGCTTCAGCAATTTGTTCAGCCAACTTTGGTCCACACATCCGAGCAGCCAAGCAGTAAAATACTAAATCTTTATGGCACGAAGGAACTGGGCATCGGAGCAACTAGGTGCTCCGGAGTCCAGTTCCCTAATTTTTTCCTCTGCATCGGCTCGCCAGTGCAGGGAACCAGTGCCAAATGTAGCAACAGTTGTCTTGACACCAGTTTTGGCATATGTAGTGGACGGCCTTAGTGCTATTAGTTCTATGTTACTAAATTTGTGCATGTACAGACTTGTTAGTATCAATTTGATGTCATCCAAACATTGTCGCTATGCTGTAGCAGTTATATTTGGCTTCCTCATAAAATGTTCAATTTGTTATTTATAGTACATGATTAAGAACTTGTAGCATTGTTGTAGTTAATTATAGCTTCTGATGTTTCAGAATTTGGTTGTTGTCTCAGTAGCAATTAATTCATTTGCACATTGATCTTTTTGAGAAGATATGTCATAATTAACCTGTTTCTTCAGTTCTTCAAAATATGTATTTGGTGATTTTCTATGTTGCTAGAAACCCATTTCCCCTACAATAGTTACTGATCTAGTTTTAAATATTATATGATGAACGGAAGTGTTCTTTCAAGAGTGGCCATAGTCTTTGAAGATGTGCCTAGCAAAGCTATGGAGCACGTATGAGGAAGAGAACAGAGGTAGGCTTAGAGAAAGTGTTGTCAACACTGAAGAATATTTCAAGATGCGGGAAAAAAGAGGAAGATGAAGAATGAGCTCAGATTTTTTAAATTAGACTTTGCTAAGATGGTGTTGGCGAAGGAGGAGGCACTTTTCCAGTTGGTCAGTGCAAAACAGGTTCTTCTGGACTGAAAGCAGAGGTGGATATGACGAGCCTGGCTGATCTCGATTAGGGAAATGAATATATTGTTCTAATATTATTCTTATGAAGGTGAACTAGCTATATGTTGTACTGTGCTGTTTTCAGGTAGCTATCGTACTATGATGTTAAAATATATTTATGTGCCTGATATGAAATTGGCAAATAGCTGTTCGATATGAAATGTGAATTTGTGTAATACTGGAATTATTAATTGTAAACTAGTAAACCTGCTAAATGGGTCATGGAACTTTGCAAACGGTTCTAGCAGTAAAAGCGGTTGTGATGGATAGCCCAATGCCATATAGTTTTCTACATCAAATCATGTGTGCTGTAGTTGAATAAAAGCAAAAGGTTAACCGAGGCAGAGCGTGTGTGATCGTTACACCTATCACGCACGAGGCTATACATAAAACTGTGTGGGATGTATATACGAATGAAAACGTTTTCCCTCGATTGACTGTGTGGGATGTACATACGAACGGAAACGTACTTCTTGGATTGACTGTGTGGGATGTACATAAGAATGGAAACATACTTCTTGGATTGACTATGTGGGATGTACATAAGAATAGAAACGTATTCCTAGGATTGACTGTGTGGAATGTACATACTGTAACACCCTGGATTTTGGCTTTTCCTTTTCCTTTTGATTTTCTTTGGATTATTTCTTTGATCCCTTTTTCTGTGGCTATGTGGTCTGGAAACTTGGGAAGATCATATCTTCCTTGGCTCCCTAGTGGCTTGTCATCCTCAACTCCATCCCAAGATCATGTCATTTTCACCCTAGCCCAATCCCAATATTCTTTTTATTGGGAAGATTCCTTTTTTCTATTAAAGGAATAATCCTTTTTGTCCTAGGTTGTGAAGCAACCTACCTTTCTGTCATGTTTTTGACTCCCAAAAAATTATCATAAATCCTTTGGGACATATCTTCCACAGATATGTCAAAAGCCTTCATTGCCATGTTCAAAAATAATTCACAAATATTCCTTTTCCTATTCTTCCCTAAGTGGCTTTTTGAGAAGGAAGTGCCATTTATATTTTCTTGTTTGCCCCCAAACTTTTTGGGCACTCTTTTCTATCCATATCATTGCCTCATGTAAAAATTCAACTCTATTTGCGTAGTGAATATTCCTGAGCAATTTTTCAAAGTTTCTATTCAAACAGAGGCCTTGTGAAGGAAGTATAAGCTAGGCATATCCAAATGAGTTGAAATTTTGCAAGATCCTTAATATGCCCAAATAATGACTCTCCTCAAAAGTTGAGCTCATGTCATCCCTCTATGTGAGCTCAGCATCAAATCTTGGTTTCTGGTCAGATTTTCAGGTTGTGAAGCAACTATATTTTATATTGCTTCACTATTGTTGAGAATTTACCAGGACATGCTCCTACCCATATAACATCTCTCCACAAAATTTGGGATCAATTCATCTAGCCATTTGCTCTCTGCAATTTTTCTTAAATTCTGTCCAGAGAGCTGCATTGTGAAGCAAGTACCATTTTGGTGTGTCCAAATGGTATGATACTTTTACAGTAGCCTCTTATTCTCAAATAACTCATCTCCTCCAAAATTCAGCTCAATCCAACTTGATACGTGAGTGCTACTTCATACTTTGTATTTCTGTACAGTGTGGTGCATTCCACAGCAAGTGCTATATTTTCTTCTCCAATTGAGCTGATTTTTGTCCAACACAGTGTTCATAGCATGTGATCACTCTTAGGCAAAGGCCAGTCCCTATCTCCTCTTGTATCTTCCTCACGATAGCACAAACACCTTGTTGTTCCTAAGCAAGTCTGCTAGCTGTGGTCACCTCAATAGGCACTATGCCCGTTTCTTTCCTCTTTGGCCTTCTCCTACGAATGACCAATCTACTAGACATGGTCTGCCGGCCAGGGTGCAACTGTGTGCGCCTGTTCACGCGGTGACTGCGTGGCCGGCATGCACGTCCGCGCGCTTTGGCAAACCGCGGCGATGTGGTCGTCCTCTACCTCCTCTTCTCGAGTCCTCTCCATGTATGGTAGCTGCCCCGTGACCGTGCAGTTATTTCCCCTCTTCTGCCCTCTCCTATCTTGTTGGCGTTGCGTCGCCATCGCCGTGCTCATGACGCTAAGCTCTCTGCTCCTCCATTGTCCGGTCGGCCACAGCTTCTCGAGCGCTCCCGAGCTCGCCCCGTGGCTATAAATAGCTTGGCTGCCCTCCTCCGCAGCTCGCCACTCTCTTCTCAGCCCTCCTTGCCCACCGAAGCCCCTCCACCTCGCCTCTGTCCGCCGCCGTCCACCATTGCCACCTCGGCCTAAATTCCGGCGAGCTAAGCTCCTCCTCCACCCCCTGACCTCACCACTAGTTCCCCCACTCGCCGGCACACCTCTCCCATCCCTTGCCCCGTCGCTGGAGTGCCCGAGGCCGCTGCCCCCAAGATCAACTGCCGCCGCACGAGTCTTCTGCCATCACGAGCCGCCGCGGCTGCGGCCTTCCCCGACGCGCACTCCTCACCTGGACGGGTGCGGCGCGCCACCTCGAGGCCGCCGGTGCCCTCGCCCCGGCCGAAGGTGGCCGGAGGCAGTAGGGCCAGCGTCGGCGCCCCTCTCCTCTGCTCTGCTCTGCTTTGCGTGAGGGAGAGACAGGGAGAGGAAGAAGACGACCGACTGAGCTAGGCGGGCCGCTCCCCGTGGACCCCACCTGTCATTTAGAGAAATCCCAGGTCAAGTCAGATAAGTGGAGATGTTTTTCGTGAAATACGTTTTCTAAGTCAGAAAGCGTATTCTGTTTCTATTGCGGCTGAAAATGCAATTTCCAGTGCAGGAAACGTATTCTGCCCGAAGGCGCCTTTTGTTTTATTCTTCAGGGACCCGGCTATGAATATAACTTTCACAGATTAGTCCCTGATCTTCCAACACTCGTATCTCCGCGACCGTAACTCCGAATCAGGTGATTCCAAAGCCCACGTATTCGTCTCGTCGAGCCCGATCTATTGGTACCATTTTTGCTATGTGTTCACATATTGGAAATGACCATTATTCCCTTGCCTTTAATCAGCCCCCAAGTACTTTCGACAAATCTTTCCGTGACTTCACCGCACTTCTCCCCGGAGTATTCTTCATCCCCAGGCAAGCCACGACAGCCACTTGCATGATGGCCATGCAGTAGCCATGGTTTTCCACTTGAATGTTTAATAAATGTTTGCGCATTTACTACTGCTATTACCGATTCGGATATGCTTATGGATACATGCTTATATTCATGCTATGTTCTTGTGCACCTTGTTAGTATGTGCTACTTGCCAGTATTATTCTCATATGTCATGCTTGTTGGTAGTACATGCTGGTGATAGTAATGTTCTTTGATGCATTAGTATCGTCGGTTATGAAAGTATCTGTGATATGGATGATCATCACTATGCCATGTTCATCTGCATCCAGTAAACTAAGTGCTTTATTATTGTTGATGCTAATGCTTCATATGTTAATGGTTATGCTTCCCATACATGTTCTTGTTGCTATCATGCTCATATGCATTGTTGTTTCATCATGTTATTATGACTCAGCTCATTTCTTTGCAAGTTTAACCAGATATTAATTGAACCTGAACACCTGTTGGCTGAGTCATAGTGCCATCGAGATGAGCTGACCAGTGCAACCACATTTCCTTTATGGGAAGGCCCTAATGCAGTCTATTGTCATGCCTCTCGCCGGTGCCTCCAACGAGGGAAGGTTATGAGCGCACGCTACCCTGATCAGGTAGGTGGCCATAAGCCTTGTGTGCCCGTAGTTGTTAGGGCCCTTTGTCCCCGTTTGGGACCGTTTATGTTTTCCACAACGGTGGCTGTTGGGTGTCATGAGGTGACATCGGGGCCACCCATGACTTAGCCCAAAGGGGAGTTGGTCGGAGTGGCCGGGAGAGTGTCATGAAGTAGATCGGTTTTGTCGAAACGCCATTGGTCCACCCGAATGGGAGCATGAGGCCTTGGGTTCCGTAGTGTGGGTACAGTGTACTAACCTCTGCAGAGTGTATAATCTATCGATAGCCGCACCCGTCGATATGGGCCCAGTTCGTAGTAGGTCACACTATGGGTCAACAGTAATAATAATCTGAAGAATTAGCAACCCTTGTTCGATGAGGAAAGAAGATGGATGGTCTTTATGTGATCGTGAGGGGATCACTGTGGTATCATGGATACCGAGGTTGGTTGATGTTTATGGTGTTATGCGAGAATCACGAGTAAAGGTCAAGCTCCTTGAGGTCATGTAATGATTACTGCGGTATTGATAATACCAAGCTTGATTTGATCCTGAGGTGATTGTGTGATGACCATGCTGGTAAGTGATACATGTGGTGGTTACCAGGTAACCCCGAACAGAGTAAGTGAATCAAGATATTGTTAACATGCTGCATGCTAGTATCATCATGTTCATATGTTCATGCCATGCTCATCTGATATTGTTCTAGTGATATCTTGTTCACCATGTCCATGCCATGTTTCTCTAGTTGTAGTATGTTCATTATTGCTTTAACCTGTAAATGCCATGTTGTTGTTTGTCTTGATTGCTTTTGGTTGTTGTGAGCTTGCGAGTACATTCAAAGTACTCACTTGGCATGTCATGCCAGTTTGCAGGTCATGCCGTGTTTGCTTGATTGCCGAGGATCCCGAGTTTGTGAGCTAGGATAAGCGTTCCAGCCAGAGTTCCTACGGAGTGGAGTCCATCGTTGTCGTTGTTATTCCGCTGCTAGAAGTTCTTCCGCTGCTACGAGTTGTTCTACTGCTAGCATAGAGCAACCTGTCAGGCGTAGTGTCACCATGCCGATGTAATCCGTTGTGATATTGGAACCATTGTATCCATATCATTTGTAATAAGAGTTGATTTGTTCTATGCCAAGCAGTGCCATATTCCAGAAGACTTGATCTCTGGGCTAGGGTACGGGGTGTTCCAATCTCTCTGAGCCGGGGTGCCACACATACAAACAGAAACGTTTCTCTGGGACTGACTATGTGGGATGTACTTACGACTGGAACCGATTGGGCCTGTATAATTGTATTTGATCGCTCGCCCATCGCACACGATCTCATTTTGCCCAGCATTTGTAACCGGAGGACCTATCCCCGACGGTTTCTGGGTCATGTGGGAAGGACCCCCGTATGGCTCACAATCCCTTGGTGATGGTTCAGAATGCCGTCGCGGAAAGGGTTTAAAAACCGTTTGTATAGCAGCTCACTGTACCAGTGTATCCAATACACTACTATCACCATATAGAATATATTGGTTCTCTTTGATCACCGTTGGGACTTGCTTTTGTTATGCAATGTTGCTTTTCCTATGACTTGCTCAAAGTGATGTAATGAATCAAACCATTACTATTGTAAGTGATTAGTTCTTTTTTTAGAGCTGCTGCAAGCTGCACATCCTATCTTGAGGCTCTATAAGAATAGAGGCATCTTAGTTGTCGACATTTCCTATCTTGAAGCTCCATCAGAATAGATGCATCTCAGTTGTCGAAAGTTCATAGATAATGATTTGGTTGGCACTATACTAAACCTATTACCAGATTGGATATTACTATATCCGGCAGCACCGGTGCTGCCGGGTGCGGCAAGCCGCATTTCCTACCTAGTATGGAGGAATAGGGGGAATTTCGTGACCCCTTGGAGAAGGGGTCCGAAACCAACCCTAATTATGTTTCCCCACACATACTGACTCTAAAAACAGCCCAGGAAGTTGTATTTCGAAATTACATGGGCCTGGCCAAAAAATAAGGTGGCACAGCACCTAAAATAAGCTATGGACGAAATTTATGAAGGGACATCTTGTATATTTCGTCCATGTCCTTGTATGTCATCACAGGGGCTTCAAAGTGCTGAAATATGCACTAGAAACGTCATTCTGGTTCCCTTCGCGTGCGCCTTCATCTCCATGCTTGATCCTGCTCCAGTGTTCATCCCTCTTGTCCATGCTAGGCCCTTCATTAGTAATCAACACAAATGTATCCAATTTAGGCAGCATCATGTTCTCATCAACATTAGAATTTTTACCAAGAAACGAAAGTACCTGGTAATTCAATTGGCGTGCGCGAGCTCAAGTAATTCGTCTAGTATGTATAGCAACAGGGGCTGCGGGTGTAACAATGGTATTGATGTCCTCATCAGATTTTGATCAACCTTATCCTTGTAATAGTCCTCCTCCTCTGCAGTAGCAGTAGGAGCTATAGAAGCATCAATAGCAGTAGCAGCGGCACCAGAAGTTTGTCCGGGCTCAAGAGGAACAAGCTGCGCTCGCCCTGCTAGATCGCGACGTGGTGGTTGTTATTGTTGTTTGCAATAGTGCAGCAGATGCGGGTGCTGGTTGTGGTAGACGTCCGAGTACTGCATCAAACTTGCGTCCAACATGGTGTCAATTGTCTTCTCAATGTCATCAATCCTCTCAAGTGCCTTTCCAAAACTGGCCATCACGTCTTCCACCTGTTGACCTAACATCTGCTGAAATTTATCATGAAGCTCCTTCTTCATCGTGTTCTCCCAGTCAATCTCATCGGCTTGTGATCCTGCCATGGTTAGCAGCAATAGAAACACACAAGAATATGATCCTACAGACTACTAGAAAGTGGTGGTGGTGGGGTGTCACAAATCCGCCAAGCAAATCTCAAATGTTTACCCACCAGCAGGTGGTAATCGGCAACCGTTGTAGTCAAAACTCTCAAAGCTTGGACAGAGCGATTGCCAGGTGGTGTCAAACGCACGATGTAGATGTATGTGGAGCTGGGAAGGCTTATGATATGGTAGCAAAAATGTCAGCAATAATCAATTCAGAGATGCAAAGTTGAATAAACGCTGAACGACGGTACTTTGCTGGTCCTAGGCTAGACCGTGCTAGAGACACGAGCCTAGAACACTAACAAAAACATGGCGCTGCACGTAAACAAGGGAGGAGCACACTCTGAATCTCTTTTTTTTTCTTTTTTCTTCATTTTTTTCCTTTTTTTGCTCCGCAACAATTTTTTTCGAAAAAGTCTACAAATGGTCTAAAAACTGCCTAGCTAGAATTTTCCACACATAGTTTTTTTTAGTTTGGAACTATTTTTCTTCTGCGGGCAGTACGGAAGTTGGGGAGTCCGACTTGGTCACGACTCGGAGTATGGCGTGATCTAGAAAGCGAAAACAAAGAAACAAATACTAGGCTCGGACTGGTGGCGGAGATGAATCTGGTGGAACTCGGACTAGTGATGGTATATGACGGTGGTATATGTGGACTCGGATTGGTGGTGGTATATGGTGATGGTATATGTGGACTCGGATTGGTGGTGGTATATGGTGATGGTATATGTGGACTCGGATTGGTGGTTGTATATGGCAGCGGTGATTGATATGGTGGGGGTGGTGGTATATGGCAGCGGCGATGTATATGGTGGGTTGGTGGTATCTGGCAGTGATGAAGATGGTGCGGCGGCGGCGTGACAACCTGTGACCAGAACTCGAAACTCTAAAAGACTAGACGCTAAGACCAGCAACTAGACACGATGATGCAACCGCAAATTCAACAAAGCAAATACAGAAAAGACTATGCAATGGCTCAGATTGGTTTGGATATGATGAACTAACCCTAATTTTTTTGGCTTTTTTTGCATGGATTGTAGGTATGAAGAACAAACTCGACCTAAACTATGAAAAACTGGAAAATCTCACTGAGCAACCTGAAAATCTGATACCACTTGATAGAGGCAAAGGTGTCCCGTCTTTTGATGAGAAGGTGATTATCGTTTCTGAGGATTAGACTTTGACGATCCGACTATGAACATGCGAGGACGTCACGCCTTAGCAATCGCTAAACCAACTCCGAGAGGTTATTGACCACGCCAGAGCACAATCAACCTGACCATGAGGGTCTATTTCCTGCAAGCAAATGAAGAACAAGCAAGAAACCGAGATTGCAATCTGGATATTGCGAATATAAGATGAAAGCTTTATTGATTAAGGTGGGGTTCTATGACGTCTTGGTCTGGTCATTGAACACAAATGAAGTACACAAAGTTGCAGCTATGGCAAACTTTTAATCTAAGCCAAACCCAAAGTCTAAACGACGCCCTAAGGGCTGTATATATGGAGGAATAGGGGGAATTTCATGACCCCTTGGAGGAGGGGTCCGAAACCAACCGTAATTATGTTCCCCCACACACACGGACTCTAAAAACAGCCTACGAAGTTGTACTTTGAAATTACATGGGCCTGGGCCAAAAATAAGGTGGCGCATCACCTAAAATAAGCTATAGACGAAATTTATGAAGGGGCATCTTGTATATTTTGTCCATGTCCTTGTATGTCATCATGGAGGCTTCAAAGTGGTGAAATATGCACTAGAAACGCCGTTCTGGTTCCCTTCGTGCGCGCCTTCATCTCCATGCTTGATCCTGCTCCAGTGTTCATCCCTCTTGTCCATGCTAGGCCCTTCATTAGTAATCAACACAAATGTATCCAGTTTAGGCAGCATCATATTTTCATGAACATTAGAATTGTTACCAAGAAACAAAAGTACCTGGTAATTCAATTGGCATGCTCGAGCTCTAGTAATTGGTCCGGTATGTATAGCAGTAGGGGCCATGGGTGTAACAATGGTATCGATGTCCTATCATAGGGGGTCGGAACCAATTCATGCAAGGATAAACACGGATAAGGGAAAGTACATGGTTTTCTGAGCACGACAAATGTTGCATATTTGTTTAGAAAAGAAGAAAAGTGCTCGATAATGTTTTATCTAGTCCTTTTGTTGCAGGGTTTACATCAAGTGCAACCCAGGGCAAAAGGGGCGCATTGGCGAAGCACCCCCGGCAGACCAATCTGCCGGGGCCCAGCTGCAGATGATGGTGCTGCTGGTGCTCAGCTGGCGATGATGGTGCTGCCAATGTTCAGCTGGAGTCCAAGTCGTCGTCTTCAGACTTGACGACCGGGGACTCGCCACCGTCGTCTTCACCATCAGCTTTCTCTTCATCCCTCTCGCTCGAGGAGAAGTTTTCGCTGTCGCTTGAGCTTTCCGCGTGGCACCCCAAGCGAGTGCCTGAAGGCCTGAAGAACTTCACGGAGAGCGCATCGGACTCCACCAACTTGAAGTGGAGGAAGTGCCCCTTCGCCAGATAGTGGGCACGAGTGAAGGATTTCCATCCTCGGGTGAGGTACATGATGCCGCTGGCGGGGAACTCCATGTTCACCCAAACGACGCCATTGAGGCAACCGTTCACGCGTAGCCACAGCCCGAGCGGCTGGTCCACCTCCATTACCCTGGCGAAGGGACGAGGGAGCCGCAACCTGCTTCTCAGCGGGTCGCGCAGCTCCATGATGAACTTGAGCGCGGTGTCCTCCATGCGGAACCACCAGTGCCCCGGTCCGGCCTCCTCGACCATGAGCGCCTCGTCGCCCTTGACCTCGACCTGTGGCCCTGCCCCGCGCCCTGGAGCCGGCCTTTGTGACCGCTACTAAAGTGAGGGTGTGTTGCCGAGGACAGGCTCTCGCTGCCGCAGCGGAAGCACGAGCCCGGCTTCTCCCTCTCGCCATGGTGGTGGCAGACGGAAGGAGAATGGAGAAGGGGCTGGCTCTCCACTATCCTAGGGAAACCACCCCGCTCCACCAATCCCACGCCCTGCATTTTTGGCAGGCACTTTACTTCATCAACCGTGATAGAGGTGAGGGTCCCGATCTTTTGATGAGATGGTAACTATCAATTTGGTGGAGATGACATTGAAGATTCGACTACAAACATGCACCCATGTTGCACCTTAGCAACCGCTAAACCAATATGCCGGGGTTACTGACGATGCCGGAAGCACAATCAGCCTGACCACAAAGGTCTATTCCTGCAAGCAATCGAAGAATGACCAAGAATATGATAAAAGCAATCTGAATATCATGAATATATATGAAGTATTGATAATGGTGGGGATCCGAAAGCGGTCTTGGTCTGGCCGTTGGACACAAATGAAGTACACGAAGTTGCAATGGCTAACTTTTAACTAAACAAATCCCAAGGAAAAAGCTACTAGATGGATCTACTTATATAGGAGCAAGGGGTGGCGGCCAAGGAGGTGGGAGGACGTTCCAAGGCAGCCTCAAACTAAACCTAGGTCGTACAATTCTCATGGGCCCAAGTGGAGGTGATGCAACACCTTTGGACTTGTAGTTTGACTCGGATTCTACCGCAGCATCATATTGTTTCGTTAATATCTCAATGCTCCTAACGAATTTGAAGGTGATTCCAATTGGGTTGGAAAGTGCACGAAATCTACTTTCCAAAAAAAAGAATCACCCAATTCGGAGTCCGGATGAAAGAGATATTGGCATTTTGAGTCATCTATGTCTGTGCAGTCCGAATCTGAGTACAGAACATGAGAGACTTGGACTCTATTTTCTCTTGTGCTAAAAGTGACGTGAGAGAACTTCTTGAACAACACCTAAATGTCTACTTTCCCTTATCTTCATATGTGGATTGTACAAGTGTCAGGTAGTTCTGCAATTAGGCATGAAACAAAAAGAGATGTAGTATTTTTGTTCCGTATAGCATACATAAATTATTGCATAACTTTTATGAGAAATCACCTCAAATAAATATGTGTATGCAATATTTGTAATCATATCCAAGGTAGTCATGTCCTCATCATCCTCCCCTTCTTGAAAACAAAGCCGTCCTTGGCATTGCTGAATCTGAAACGTTGCTAACAAAAGAGACAAGGTGTACATGTTGCATATGTATGTGTCATCCATTTTTATATCCCTCAACTTTTGTACATGTGACACATTTATAAGTGAGTAACTTTCACAAGAAGTAAAAGGCATGAAAATATTGCAACTTAGTTTGCACGTAGAAGTGAAGCTCTTATTCATATGAAAAGATTGATAATGCTCATCGTTAAACCATCCCAATGTTGGTGAGTAAGCGCTAATAGTTTCAAAATTATATGCTACAGCATGCTTAAATAAGCAAACATGCAACAAGTCATTCAACACAAAATCGTCACCAAGATTAGAGGTCATATCAAAATGATTATGCATTGGCAAAATTATTTTCATTTCCTTCGAACTAGCATGATCATCACCCGTGATGCAAATCTTATGCACAAAAAGTTCATTGTCTACGCCATAATCTCCAATCAAGTTAAAAGTACAATTAGAGGCATTAACACTTTGCAATGATTTCAAACATGTGATTTCAATTATTTTGAGTTTCGCATGTGACAAAGGCATGGGTGAATTCAAAACCCTAGAATACAAAGAATTAGCATGCAACATTGTAGATAACATGTCCTCATGGCTAATCAATTGTACTTGATCCAAATCAGATTTAGTCACCAAGTCCCATGGTTCTTTCTCATCAATAATTAATTCAATGGGTGCACTCAAATATTTTAGTTGTTTGGTCACATGACATATTCATAACAATAACACAATTCTCTAAATTAGGTGGTGTGCTGAAATCAATAGGTAACTCAACACATGATGTATTCAACTCAGCTAGGCATGCATCATTCTCATGTGAAGTTACATGATCAATACCTTTACTATTACCTTGTCGCAATGATGTAGCTGATGTAGGTATGGATGGTGACAATGTACCATACATTTGAGATGATGTCGCGCTCACAATCTGAGGTGTGGCCGCTCTAGTAGGTGCAACGATAGAGGAATCAACCGATGGCGGTGAACATGAACTGGAATAGTAGTTGTTGTAGTCACCCAATGCATCCTCCTGTATCTATCTCTCAAAGGTACAAGCGTGAACATACATACCAGTAATGCAACAAGGAATCTACTGAAATCTTGCATGAATGTCATGGTTAAAACCACCAAAAAGCTATCCATTGTATCATCCTCAAATTCTTCTATGTCACAATGATGCATATAAGATTTGAACTCTTGGTAGTAAGCATGAAAAGTGTTATTGCCTTGTTTTAATTGTTCCAATTTGCGAAGCAATTCGCGACGATAGTAAGGAGGAAAAAATTGTTGTCTCATTATAGGTTTCAAATCTTTCCAAAATATGGGTTGGTTATCAATGTATTTTGATACGATGCCCACTCCACCAAACAGAAGCAAAACCAGTAAATGCTCTAGTGGCAGCTCATACTCTCTCAAGTTTAGAAAAATCATGGTGACTAAAAAGTTGTTCTACTTCAAGCTCCCAAGCTAGATAAATAGCAGGATTAAATCTACCCTTAAATGACGGTAAAGAGATAACCTGACCATATGCTTGTGTGTGTTGTCCCCCCTCTCGTGATGGTGAAGATGTGTCTGTCGTCCAAGAACTCCTATCTCCGGAACCTTTCATGATTAGTAGAAACGAAACAAAGTTCAAGAATAATGTTCCTATGAACTACTAGGATGTGGTGGTAAAGCGCTCACAGTAAAGCAAATATCAATATGTTACAAGTTCTTACCATGCAGCAGGTGGTGATAAGCAACCTGCGGTGTCAAATAACTCCAAAGATCGAGTACAGCGATTGCCAGGAGAACGTACGTATACACGGCATAGAAATATGTGGAGCTTGGAAGGCTTAAATATATGGTAGCAAAAGATTAGCAATAATCAATTCAGAGATGCAATGTTGAATAAATGCTCAACGATGGTACTGTGCTGGTCCTAGACTAGACCGGACTAGAGATGCGAGCCTAGAACACTAATGAGGTCATGGTGTAGCACAACTAGCATCAATAAAGGATATGAAATAGCTCTGGACAGCAAGATATAAGTGAAGATCACAAAGGCAGTAAAGATAATGATGAGAAACAACTAACAAGAAGGATATACAAACAAATCTCTCCAATTTTCCTCTGGAAAACTCTGTGCCAATTTTCTGATATTTTTTCTATAGAATGCTACTGACTCAAGCTTTCCAACGCAAAAAGAATCGCTCAATTCCGAGTTGATATGAGGAGTCAAAAAATTCTAAAACTAGCCTGAAAAACTGGAACAAGCTGTGTTCGCGAACTTTGGAGGGCAAAAAGACCTATTTAGAAGCCAATTTTGAGGTGTCAAATATTTTAACTAGCTTTTGCAACGATTCAGATGCGGCTCGTCGCTAGCTTTAATTTGAGTACTTATGCAGTCAAAATGGACTTCGTAGAGGCGAGGGTCCCGATCTTTCGATGAGATGGTAACTATCGATTTGGTGGAGATGACTTTGAAGATCCGACTACAAACGTGCACCCACGTTGCGCCTTAGCAATCGCTAAACCAATCTCCTGAGGTTACTGACGATGCCAGAACCACAATCAGCCTGACCACGAAGGTCTATTCCTGCAAGCAATCAAGGAACAAGCAAGAATATGATAAAGCAATATGAATATTGCGAATATATATGAAGTATTGATAATGGTGGGGATCCGAAGGCGGTCTTGGTCTTTTCGTTGGACACCAACGAAGTACATGAAGTTGCAATGGTTAACTTTTAACTAAACAAATCCCAAGGAAAAAGCTACTAGATGGATCTACTTATATAGGAGCAAGGGATGGCGGCCAAGGAGGTGGGAGGACGTTCCAAGGCAGCCTAAAACTAAACCTAGGTCGTACAAGGCTCATGGGCCCAAGTGGAGGTGATGCAACACATTTGGACTTGTAGTTTGACTCGGATTCTGTGCAGCGTCAAATTTTTTCGTCAATATCTCAACGCTCCAGATGAATTTGAAGGTGAATCCAATTGGGCTGGAAAGTGCACGAAATCTACTTTCCAACAAAAAAAAAAGAATCACCCAATTCGAAGTCCCGATGAAAGAGATATTGGCGTTTTGAGTCAGGTATGTCTGTGCAGTCCTAATCTGAGTCCAGAACGTGAGATACTTGGACTCTATCTTCTCTTGTGCTAAAAGTGACATGAGAGAACTTCTTGAACAACACCTAAACGTCTCCTTTTACCTTATCTTCATATGTGGATGGTACAAGTGGCCGGTAGTTCTGGAATTAGGCATGAAACAAAAAGAGGTGAAGTATTTTTCTTCCGTATAGCATAAATAAATTATTGCATAACTTTTATAAGAAATCACCTCAAATAAATACGCGTATGCAATATTTGTGATCATATCCAAGGTAGCCATGTCCTCATCAAACCGCCATGTCTCGCCAATCCGGCGCCCTGGCTCCTCTGATCGGTGCACTACCACCACGACCGCTCTTCTGCACTAATCCCACGTCTCGTGCCTAATCCACATCATGGGAGGGGCTGCAGTAAAAGGAGGGAGTGATGACAGGAATGGCTGTTACCTCAAGCCACACGTAATTGTAGGCCTGCCCAAGCTGAGGCTGGTGGCAACCCACGTGCATGCACGCCCTTCGTTTTTGACGCAAACGGTGTACGTTGCCTAGATAGCAAGAGAACCAGAGGAAGGCTGGGGGCTAGCTCGAATCTAGATTAAGAAGAAGCAAAGAAAATCTCAAGGCACAGATGCCATTTCAACAGGATCAACATTGCTTGTCTGTGCATTGTATGGGCCTAGCCCAATAATGCCCGATAGCACGTGTGGCCCAGGCCCGGGGGCTCCTTTTGGTGTATGAAACTTGGGTGTTTCATACTCTGACATATGCACACACAAGTAGCAGCTCCCCCGCCAAACGCCAAATCTCAAAGCAGATTCCCAATTCAAAGAAACATCCCCTTTGAAGATCAAGGAGCGCATCAAGAAGACCAAGAAACAAGACAAGAATCAAAGCAAAGCACTGGAAGCAACATTCACCGGCAAGATCGAGCCGACAAGACAAATACCCGGCAAGCTCTGTGGCGAGCAGATCCCCGCCAACTACCAGTGCTCCATCTCACCAGCCAGCTGGTCACTGATCGTGAGGTGTCGAGCCCGCAGGAAGCAAGGTGGAGTTCGCCGGCACGTGTCGGCACGCTGGAGACAAGATTACCTTTATCAACACTCGTCCAAATAGCATGTCACGCTAATAGGAGTTAGCTGGGCAAGCGGTGCTGCATCCTTGCCGGGGCTTCCCCTCCTCGTGACACCTGGCGATGCATTAAATGCACTTTGTCCTAACTCAAAGTTAGGTATCATAGCACTGTTTGGTGTCTAATCACAATGCACTTACCTTTTTGCCACTATGGTAACCCCTTGAGCTATAAAAGGAGGCCAGGGAAACCGATACATGGGTTTGAACCCGTTCTAACCCCACGCACGTTTAATCATGTAGCTGTCTTCTCCTAGCGCCTTGCCGGGGTAGAGCGCTCCGTGTACTTGTGCTCCACATTTTAGTACACCAAAAGCAGGAGTAGGGTATTACACCTCAAAGGTGGCCCGAACCTGGGTAAACGACCCTCGTGCTCTCTGCTATCCTGCTCTTTGCGCTTTGTGCAATCCCTTTGTCAAACCACAAAGGGGCTTGTTAGTCCCGTAGATCGTCGTTCCACACCGACAACACCTTTTGAGAAGGACACATAATTATTCATGATTTGTTTGAATACTCTTTCTGCTTCACTTATATCTTTTGAGCAAGGCAGTTGCTCTAGTGCTTCACTTATAACTTTTAGAGCACGATGGTGGTTATATTTTAAAGAAATAGTTGTACTCTCATGATTCACTTATATCATTTTTAGAGTTTGATAATAGTAATTGCAATATGCATGGGTTATGAAATTGGTCCTAATGTGATAGGTATTCAAGAAGGATATAATAAAAAATTTCATGTAGATCATTAAATATGATAAGTTTGATTCCTTGCAATAGTTTTGAGATATAAGGGTGGTAATATGTGGGTGGTACTAGTGAATGGTTGTGGTTTCATAAGAATATTGGTGATAAGTTCTGTGATTCCCGAAGCATGCATGTATAGTCTCTCGTTATGCTAAGAAGTTGGAGCATGATTTATTATTGAGTGTCTTCCTTTCCGCCATTTGTGATTCCCGAAGCATGCACGTATAGTCCATGGATTATACGCACTCTCACCTTTTCGCCATTTGCTAGCCTCTTCGCTACCGTGCATTGCCCTGTCTCACCTCGAGATATGGTACAAACTTCGCCGGTGCATCCAACCCCATGATATGATATGCTCTATCACACATAAGCCTCCTTATATCTTCCTCAAAACAACCATCATACCTACCTATTATGGCATTTCCATAGCCATTCCGAGATATATTGCCATGAAACTTCCACCATTCCGTTATTATGACACACATCATCATTGTCATGTTGCTTTGGATGATCATATAGCTGACATAGTATTTGTTGCTCAGCCACCATTCATCATTTTTTATACATGTTATGCTAGATCATTGCACATCCTGGTACACTTCCAAAGGCATTCGTATAGAGTCATATTTTCTTCTAGTATTGCTACTTCTTGAGCTTGCGTTGGTTTTTCCCTTGAAGAGGAAAGGGTGATGCAGCAAAGTAGACATAAGTATTTCCCTCAGTTGAGAACCAAGGTATCAATCCGGTAGAAGGAACACACAAGTCTCCAATAATTGCACCTACACAAACAAACAAATACTTGCACCCAATGCGATAAAGGGGTTGTCAATCCCTTCACAGTTACTTGCAAGGATGGGATCTGATAGTGAAAGATATAAAAGATAAGTAAAAGTGCAAAATAAAATAAAAGTAAATAGATTGCAGCAAGGTATTTTTGTGTTTTTGATTTTGTAGATCTAAAAATAATATGATAAAAGATAGACTCGGGGGCCATAGTTTTCACTAGAGGCTTCTCTCTTGAAAGAAAGCATACGATGGGTAAACAAATTACTGTTGAGCAATTGATAGAAAAGCGCATAGTTATGATGATATCTAAGGCAATGATCATCTATATAGGCATCACGTCCGTGACAAGTAGACCGACTCATGCCTGCATCTACTACTATTACTCCACACATCGACCACTATCCAGCATGCATCTAGTGTATTAAGTTAACAAGAACGGAGTAACGCCTTAAGCAAGATGACATGATGTATAGGGATAGATCCAATCAATATGAACAAACCCCATCTTTTTATCCTTAATGGCAAAACAAATATGTGTCATGTCCCTTTCTGTCACTGGGATTGAGCACCGTAAGATTGAACCCATTACAAAGCACCTCTCCCATTGCAAGCAAAATCAATCTAGTTAGCCAAACCAAATCAATAGATCAGAGAGAAATACAAATCTAAATAAATCTTGCATAAAAGAGTTCAAAGAAGACTCAAATAATTTTCATAGATAATCTGATCATAAACCCACAATTCATCGGATCTCAACAAACGCAGTGCAAAAGAAGATTACATCGAATAGATCTCCAAGAATATCGAGGAGAACATTGTATTGAAGATCAAAGAGAGAGAAGAAGCCATCTAGCTACTAGCTATGTACCCGTAGGTCTATGGTAAACTACTCACACATCATCGGAAGGGCAGCAAGGTGGCTGTAGAAGCTCTCCGTGGTGGAATCCCCCTCCGGTAGAGTACCGAAAAAGGTCTCCAGATGAGATCTCACAAGGACAGTAACTTGCGGCGGCGGAGAAGTATTTTTGGTGTGCCCTCTGATCTACAGGGAATATTTGGGTATTTATAGAAGAAAAATTAGGGTTGGAAGTGCCATAGGGGGCCCACAAGCCCTGGGGCGCCCCCCCTGAGCTTGTGGCCACCTCGTGGCTCTTCTGGCCTCCTCCAGAAGCTTCCAGGGTGTCTTGTGGTCGAAGAAAAATAGCCAAAAAATGTCGTTCCATTTGACTCCGTTTGCTATTGATTTTATGTAAAGACAAAAACAAGGAAAAAACAGCACCTGGCACTGGGCACTAGGTTAATAGTTTAGTCCCAAAAATGATATAAAATAGCATAATAATGCATATAAAACATCCAAGATTGATAATATAATAGCATGGAACAATAAAAATTATAGATACGTTGGAGACGTATCAAGTATCGAGTTGTAATTTTGAGTTGTAAGTAAATAGAAGTGAGGATCATCATTATTCATTATTAGAGCATTGTCCCAAGTGAGAAAAAAAATAGGGCAAAAAGAGCCCAGAAAAAAGAGCCCCCCAAAAAAGGAGAGAAAAAATGAGAGAAAAAGAGAGAAGGGGCAATGTTACTATCTTTTCCACACTTGTGCTTCAAAGTAGCACCATGTTTTTCATATAGAGAGTCTCCTATGTAGTCACTTTCATATAAGTAGTGGGGATTTTTCATTATAGAACTTGGCTTGTATATTCCAATGATGGTCTTCCTCAAATGCCCGAGGTCTTCTAGAGCAAGCAAGTTGGATGCACACCCACTTAGTTTTCATTTTGAGCTTTCATACACTTATAGCTCTTAGTGCATCCGTTACATGGCAATCCCTACTCCTTGGATTGACATCAATTGATGGGCATCTCCATAGCCCGTTGATTAGCCTCATCGATGTGAGCCTTTCTCCCTCTTCTCTTCTCCATAAAATCTCTACCACCATACTCAATTCCACCCATAGTGTTATATCCATGGCTTGCTGTAGCGACCCGACCCAAAAGGATCAAAGTCTCTATGCTTAAGTGTCATCCCTGGATCGGTATGCTGACACACACAGTACTCGAGGAATTATAACAGAGTTCAATCACACACTTATTACATCGAGGTCCTCAAAAGAGTATTTATTACAATAACATGGCCAAAGGCCATCTAAATAAAAATTACTGCGGAAGCATCGAAGGTAAATGAGTCCATCCAAGTCCACGGCAAACTGAGTGTAGTACAACGACCTATCGCACCTTTAATCCTCGTCGGAAAAGTCTACAACATGAGACGTTGCAGCCGTGTAGGTCAGCACATGGAATATGCTAGCAATTTCACACCATAGAATAATAATGAACAATATTTATCGCTACATGCATATTTGGCTGGTGGAGGCTCTAAGTTTAATTCTGCATAAAGCTAATTTTTCCCTACAACAAAGGAATAAATTTTTAATTACTACAAAATTAAAATGCCATTATTGAGAAGGTTCCTCCAACTCAAACCCAAAATTCCCAAGTTATTAGTAACCAAATAATTTCATTAAAAAGAGTGATGAGATGAACCAATAATTCACTTCTAGATACTCAAGTTGTCCATAACCGGGGACACGGCTAATCATGATTAGTTTGTACACTCTGCAGAGGTTTGCGCACTTTTCCCCACAAGACTCGACCACCTCCATGATCGGAAGATCGAGACATAGCCTTTCTGAAGTATTTCCTCCAAACCCTGGGTAGACCGGTACACCTACTTTCCCCTACATCAGCTAGTCTACCACGGAAAGAGGTCACACAACTTACTCAGGTATGCTAGAGCCCATAATGGCTTGTGGCTGCACACGGAAGTTTCTAGGCATGAAATATCTTATGATCCCTTTGAGCCTGGGTGGCGGACCTAGGGTAATCGCACGGGTACTCCGGGATCCCCTTGGGCAACCACTGGTTTCTCCAGGTGCCCCAAACAATCCACCCAGATGTGTATTAAAGTTTCTACCTTATGTTGTCCCAAAATTATTATCTCTCGCAACTTGCATGGATCACACATACCAATCCCCATCTACTAGCATGGCTAAGCAATATATGACATAACGAATATTCCCGGGGTGATCAAAGGTCATAGGTTCCTACCACATGAACTACAAAGAATAACCACATGTTCCCAATCCTACTCATGCAATCTTTGAGGGTGAAACTAATGCATAGTAAAAACTGGGTATTGAAAATTATGATCAAAGTGTGAACTTACCTTGGTGACGTTTGTTGAACCCTAAAGATTCGTCGTAGCAAGCTTCGCACTCCGGATGATCTAGCGTAAGCAAACAATAACATACATAAGCATACTAGCAAAGATCCAAAAAGAAAAACAAATAAAAGACTTCGAAAAACTTCAAAAACAACCAAATAAAGTTTCTATACAGAACGTAATTCTTACAGCAGCAAAAGTATGTGTGTTTGATTTTAACAGAAAGTACACGTTACAAGCTTCGATTTGCAAAAAGAATCACCCAAAACAGAGTTACAAAACTCGAGTTATGGCCTAACGAAGTTTGAATTCAGATCTGTTTGAATTCAAATTTTAAATCTTTCAAAAATATTTTCCGTTTGGTTCTCTGGATAGAGGATATTTTTATGAAACCGTAGGAAAAAGAATCAACTAAATCAGATCTATAGAACTAAAGATATGCTAAAAGAAAAATCTGACAGAAATCTGAAATAGGAATTTTTCTGAAAAAAACTAATTTCGGCCAGCAACAAGTGGCGCTCTCTGGTTGGTTGGGCGGGTGTTTGCTGCTAGTTTAGGAGAGGGCGGCCGATCTGTAAGGAATACATTTTTTTAACTAAAACGAACAAGTCATTCGTTCAACTTACAAAGAAGTTCCTCAGGAGATGGAGCGATCGGGCGTGGTGGTGGTGGCGGCTCCGGCGGTCGTGGGCGGCGACGAAGGTGCCTAGGAGATGCGGTGGACAGTGGCTCGTCCGGTGGTGGGGTCGGAGATGACAAACAGCGACGGAACGAAGCGGCGAAGATCGGTGCTCCGGGTGCTCCGGTGAAGACAACAAGGTTGGTACGGCTTCTGTAGATGGAGAGGGAGCGCGAGACCTTGTCAAAATGACGGTAGGGATCGAGGGAAGTCAACATACAAAAGGAGAAGGCTCGGGATGGCTCACCGGCTTCGGAATCTGACGATGAACTAGGGCTTCTGAGGCGAGATTGGAACGTCGAGTGCGTCGTCTAGAGGTGGTTTTGGCGAGGGATTTTCGACTGAATCGGTCGAGGAGAGTCGTGGCTATTTGTAGGACATCTTCCTTGGTCATGAGGTTGGCTGGAGTTAAGATTCCCAAGAATTTGAAACGAATGGGCTTCGGG
Source organism: Thinopyrum elongatum (assembly GCA_011799875.1). Lineage (NCBI taxonomy): Eukaryota > Viridiplantae > Streptophyta > Magnoliopsida > Poales > Poaceae > Thinopyrum > Thinopyrum elongatum. The sequence goes on along the minus strand of CM022300.1, from coordinate 206,400,278 downwards.
AGCCATGTACGCGTATGTTTCTCTGTTAGTGGAGAGGAAGAAGAAGAGGTGGGAGCCAAGCGTCAGGGAAGAAGAAAAAAAACAAGAGAGAGAGGGTCACGTATGAGAGGAGCGAGCGCTCGGTCTCCCTGGCGGTTGGCCTGGCTGGGCTGCGCTGCGCTGTCTGCTGCTGGGCCGGCTGGCCTGGCCAGGCAGGGCGCGGGTGATTTTTTTTTTAAAACGCATTTTTTTTACGCACAGACAGAAAAACCCAAAAGCAAAAATAAAAACACTTCTAAAAATCCCAGAACAATTCATATAAATCCATCCTAACATACGGACTCATGTGAACATTTTCCTGGCCTAAAAATGCAAGTTTAAAAAAAAACTAATTTTGCTATTCTAATAAAATGTGCATCAAAATAATTTGCAAATAAAATCCAATAAATATATTTTTGATTTCAAATTCTATTTCCAATATTTCCCCTCTGTTTTTGAAGAAGTCATTTTATCTTCTCTCTTATTTTACTTTTGAAATAATGGAAATGAATTTTGTTGAAACCAAATTTGATCCAAATTTTGAAAATTCCAAAATGGATTTTAGGGAAACTTCCAACTCTCTCTTTTTGGTCCTTGAGTTGCTCAAAGTTTCTTGGATCAAAAATTCAAATAAAACAAATGGGGCAAAAATGCATAAATCATGGATGCATATGAATAATCTATTTATAAACATCCAAATTGAAAATTGGGATGTTACAAACCTACCCCCCTTAAGATGAATCTTGCCCTCGAGATTCAGGTTGGCTAGCAAAAATGTGTGGGTGGTCTTGTCGGAGATCTTCTTCTTGTTCCCAGGTGGCTTCTTCCTCAGTATGATGACTCCACTGAACCTTGCAAAACTTGATGACCTTGCTGCGGGTAACCCTACTTGCAGTTTTGAGAATCTTGACGGGCTTCTCCTCATAAGTCAGATCACAATCCAACTGTATGGCCTCCAGTGGCACTGTATCTCTCAAAGGAATATCGGCCATCTCCGCATGGCACTTCTTCAACTGGGAAACGTGAAACACATCATGAACTCCTGACAAGGCTTCGGGTAATTCCAACTTGTAGGCAACTTCACCCATGCGTTCTAAAACTCTGTACGGCCCCACAAATCGTGGTGCTAACTTTCCTTTGACTCCAAATCGTTTAACTCCTCGAAGTGGCGACACACGAAGATATGCTCTATCTCCGACTTCATAGATTACCTCCTTGCGTTTAGTATCGGCATAACTCTTCTGTCTGGATTGGGCTATTTTGAGTCTGTCACGGATCAACTTGAATTTCTCCTCCGAATCTCTGATTAAATCGGGTCCGAACAATTTACGGTCTCCAACTTCATACCACATCAATGGTGTCCTGCAACTCCTTCCGTACAAAGCTTCGAAAGGGGCCATCTTCAAACTAGCTTGATAGCTGTTGTTATATGAGAACTCTGCGTAAGGTAGATTGTCATCCCAACTAGATCCGTAATCGAGCGCACAAGCTCTCAACATGTCCTCCAAAATCTGGTTGACTCTCTCGGTCTACCCATCTGTCTGCGGATGAAAGGCTGTACTGTAGCGACCCGACCTCAAACGGTCAAGCCTCTGTGTATCTGTGCCATCCCTGGATCAGTATGCTGGCACACACAGTACATCAATGTACATATCAAAGTGCAATCACATGTATAAATAATGTAAAACTGATATACCTCATAATTGTCAGCGGAAACAAATAGTCGGGTGTGGAGTCCCATCAACGCCATTGGCAGGTTGAGAGTAGACCATAACCCTGTACCGTACTCTTACTCGTCGGAAGAAAGTATCTGCAACATGATACGTTGCAGCCGTGTAGGTCAGTACATTGAATGTACCGGCAAGATCACAACATGAGAAAACAGATGATAAAACTATACTATATGCAAATTGGCTTTGTGGCTCTGTGTCTGAGTTTTGTTTTGCATAAAAGCTGGTTTTATTTTCCCTACATCAAAGGAATATCAGGAGTCTATACTACAAAGTTTTCTATCATGACATGGTTCCGCCAACCGATGTCTCATAGCCCAGAACAATCATAAGTTGCCCACAATTAAGTTATCAGTCCGGTGTTGAGAGTTCCGAGATAGATCCAAGTCTAGAGGCTCAAGTTGTCCGTAACCGGGGACACGGCTAATCGATTAGGTTTAAACCCTCTGCAGAGGTTTGTACACTTTACCCGCAAGATTCGATCCCTCCCGTTTCGTCCTCGCACTTCATGATGTTTGAGAATAGGACGATCGAAACATGGTCTTCCGAAGAGTTCCTCTGACCACTATCCGGTGCTCATCCAATCCTACCGTAGTTCTACATCTGCTAGCACCGTCCCAGCCAGAGTAACCACTAAGGTCAACCAAGCCAGAGCCCATAATGACTTGCGGTTGCACAGGTAAGCTTCCGGGCATGAAGTATTCTTCTGTCTCTTTGAGTCTGGGTGAAGCTTTCCGCAAGATGTCATGGCGCTTCTCCATGCATCCCGGCCATCCACTGGTTTCTTCAGGGTGCCCGTCAACCGTCCTTCACCCAGTAGTGTGTATTGAATTCTTGTCTCGTGTCTTGAAGTCTTGAGGCCTCGAAGGTGCAGTCCTTGCAGATTCCAGCATGGAGTTGTCGTCATTGACGTAGAGTCCTCCATTCTCACACCACTCCAAAACACTCGTACCAACCCCGTCTACTGTAGCGTAGCATTTAAACTACATAACGTCCCGGGCTTGGTAATCAGGGAGATGGGTTCCTACCTCATGCATTCTACTCAACTACAAGAATTCAATATCACTACTGGAGGGATTATGAATGGTGACACTAAATGCAATAAAAACATAGGTATGAAAAGCATGGTCAATGTGAACTTGCCTGGTAATACTTGATGAAGATTATAACGCTCTCAGAAAACTTGATAGAACTATTCGTCTCTCTCCGAAGAAAAATCTATACAAGTCAACCATAGCATTCACATAAGCAATCATTCTAGCAAGCAATACTAACACTCAAAATAACAATTAAAACAACAAATAAAAACTCAATAATAAAACTCCAACAAATTGCAAAGAAGCTTCAAATAAAACTAGAAAGAAAACTACTAACGAAAATCTATGACTTTGCTACAAACATCTAACATAGTTTTGCCCTAAGTAAAACTTAACAGCAATTAAAACACTAAACTAATAGTTAACGAAAATAAAAAAGTAAAACACTGAGTTAACAGAAAGTATTCTTCATAATAAATTTATTAGCAAAGAACAAATGAAACTTTTATGAAACTCTCATGGCCTATACAAGTTTTCATAACAAACTAAATAAAATAAATTTTTAAAATAAAAATAAAATTTTCTTTTGTTGACTAACAGGAACAAACTAAATTTGTGAAAAGTGACAAAAACAAATATTTAAAAACAATTAAAACTATAAGAAAAGACTAAACAAAACTAGAACTAAAAGTACTGTTTTGCCTAAAACCCTAATTTAAAATAACAAAAATATCACCATATGCTACTGGATAAACAAAACAATAACAAAACTGTAGCACCAAGAACAATCAAAAATATTTTATAAAACTCAAACTAGAGCCAAAACAGTGTTTGATGCATATTTGAAATAATTCAAATTTAAACTACTCAAATTCAAACTTTCAAGTCACTAACAGAAACTTCATAAAATTTGGGACATAGTGCAAAAAGAATCACTCAATTTGAATCTAAAACATAAAAGTTATAAGCAATCTAAAATCAAAACTAATTCTGTAAATTAAAACAGAAACTGAAAACCTAAAATCCTACCGAGCGGACATGGGCCACTTGTCGCCCTATGGTTGGGCTAGCGAGGCGAGCGTGCGAGCGCTACGGGAGGACAACCTAACGCTAGCGGAACTGCAGCGGTCAACAAAAAAAAACAGAATAACCGGCGGTTCACTTAAAATAAACCGCATCTACCGAACCGCTACTCTAAGATCTAATCTACGCTGTTGATTGTAGATCCGACGGCTGAGAGCGATCCCGGTACTTACAACGAGGGCAGAGGAGCTCCGGCGTGTCTCTCCGGCGAGGGAGCTTCGGGCGACGGTCGGGGCGGCTGCTCCGGTGGTCCTCCGGCTCCGTCGACAGCACCAAGTGATGCGACATTCAACGGTGAGTCCATCGGTGGTCGAGGTGGCGCCCGAGGTGGAAGGAGGAGGATGACAGCGAGCTTGAGGCGGAGATGTCGTACGGGAGTCGATGGCGACGGGGCTCTGGTGGCTCTGAAGCTCAGGCGAGGGTTCAGGGAGATGCGCGCGACGACGACGGCAGCAATGGTGGTGGTGGAGAGGCTCGGGTATGGCTGTAGGCAGCAGGGGTCGGCAATGGCGGAGGCGAGCGCGGGCAACTCCGGCGAGCGATTTTGGCAGCGTGGGCGCGAGGGAGAGGGGGCTTTAGGGCGGAATGGATCGAGGGGAGGGATATAAATAGGGGGAAGGGATTCTTGGAGGAGGGGGCGAATCGGGGAAGAGGATGCCGTCATCTCGGGGATACGGCGGCGGCCGCGGCGCGATCTGGCTTGGGCGTGGCTTGCGGGGGAAGAAGAAGCAGCAGGCCCGCCGGTCAGTGAGAGGAAACGAGACGGGAGGGAGCGGGCGACCGGGCGGTAGCGGCTTCGGCCTGTGTGGGGCTGGCTGGGCCGAAAGGCCAAGTGGGCCGGGGAGAGAGGTAGGGAGAGAAAGAGATGGGTCTCGGTGGCTTCGGCCTTTTTTTTTTATAAATAAAACAAAGTAGGAAACAAAACCTAAAACAATGAAAATAAAATTTTTATATAGGCATATTATATATAAAAATTTTCAGAAAAATAAATCCTAAATCATGAACATATTTTCAGAGGCAAATAAATTCCACAAAAATTTAAATAAAGCAAACAGTGCTACTGTTGCAATAAAACCCAATAAAAATCATTTTTAAAATACCATAATGATTTCAAATTTACTTTTCTCCAATTTTCTATTGTAGGGAATCATTTTACCCTATTTTCCATGTATTTCATTTTTGGAGAAAAATAATTTGAATAAAATCCAAATAACTCCAAATTGAAAGGGGTTTTCAAAATACTTCCAAATGACTTTCAATTTGATTTTTTTTAACTTCCAACTCATATTTCATATAATTGAAGAAGTCATTTTATCTTCTCTCCTGAAAATCATTGAGTTGCATAAAGTTTCGAATTTGAAATATTTTCGGATAGAATTCAAATCTTTTCAAAACCCTTTTCATTTCAAATGGAAGAAGTCATATCATCTTCACTCCAGGGTTTTTGTGATGAAATGAATTTGAATTCATGGACATCAAGTTGCAAAGATGAAAGTTTTGGGAAAGTCCTTTTATTCCCTCTCATTCAACTTTCAAAAAGTTTCAAATTTCACTCAATTCACACAATCAATCACTCAACAATCAAACAAACAAACATAATTATTTATTTAATATAACATTCCAAAATTTAGAATTTTGGGATGTTACAAACCTACCACACTTAAAATGAATCTCGTCCTCGAGATTCGAAGAGGCTAGAAAGAAAAAGGTTAGGGTTTGGGGTCTTCTAGCAAATCCATTGACCGAGAAGGTCTAGTGTGCTACCACACTTAAAAGCAGGGTTATGGTTCCGACAGAACTCATGTACTCCATCCTTTGGGTATGCAATGTCGGTCTTCTCACATCTTCGGAATCTTTCGGTAGAGCATAACGTTTTCTTCAAAATCTTGTATCCCTTCTTCATGGTAAGGTTCTTCTGATACTGGGTCTTCTTATCTGACGGGTCTGTCGCCAATACTAAACAACTAGCAAAATCTCATGGTGGCCCACCATTACCGGTTTCTCCTGCAGGAAAATGGTCTGGGTTGAATCTCACCGTATATCCTACGATTGGCAACGGTTGCCTGTACATGGATCAATCGTCCTACCATTCTAGGGTTTAAAAAAGGTTTTGGCCTCGTCGTCTCTCTACTATGGGTAAGTCACTCAGATTTACCATTCCAAATAGCAAGAGCGAATGATAAGAGTAAGTCGGTATGGTGATCAATCCATTCCGCACCCAGATCATTACCCTGTATAAGGTTTAGCGAATCTCGTATTTCTAACACTCGGGCAGTCTCACAAGCATTGCAGAATTTCTCTTGTCCTTGAACTGGGTTCGGGTAAACCATTTTTTCTGCAAGCTGAATGAAACATCTATCGTTACTTCACAACTCTCAGGTTTTCGTAACCTCCTAAGAAACGTCTGCTGATCAATTCACAACTTCTTCCAAAATTTCTTCTTCCAGGTGGGGGGGGGGGGTACTCGATCCTTATTAATTCCTGGGCCTGTGGGTTATGGGTCCACTTCAATACTTGCACAACTTTAACTTATCCTGGGAGTTACAATTGTTCCATATTCCAACATTACATCTCCTTTAAATCCAATAGTACTCCATTTCTTCATAACTATCGTATCAAAAGCAAAACTCCAACTATTTTTTTTTGTCCGAACTCCAGTCTGTGGAATATAATTATCCTTTCCATTGGTCAGGTGTTCCCACAGGGTACTACCACCCTTAAAATATAATACACAAATCCATCTGTAGACCATATTTCTCATATCCTTGAAATTGGTCAACATCTGTGTTTTTAGAGTAACAACTCAAAAAAATCCACGTAAGAAATCATGACACATTAACTTTATTGATTTCATGAATTCATTACAATCTCTGAGCATCCATTACATAACTCAACTCATTGTACTCATGAAAGTAAATTGCTTCCTACTACACTTATTACCAATATCAAAATTCCAACTACTCAGCTCCAGCTTTCATTTTGTCTGGACATTTAGTAGCATAATGTCCTGCTTCCTTGCAGCGAAAACAGATGACTTCTGACAAGTCTTTGGGCTTCTTGGGGATCGTGTATGCTCTTTGGGTTCTTGGCTTCTTCTCTGGACATTTATCAGCGTAATGACCTAAATCCTTGCACCGGTAACAAGTGATATTACTCAGGTCCTTCTCCGCAGAAATTGGGTTGTTCTGGGGATGCCTTTGTCTTCTCTTCTTGGGTCTCTCCGTAATTATTAGAGCTTCTATTTCCTGAGGGTCAAACTTTACTTCTGCTATCTGGAAGTCTCCGAGATACTCTTGGCTTTCCTTCGGGCAATACTGTGAGAAATGTCCTTCTTCTCCACATGAATATCAAGCTTGGGCGAAAAATCTGTTTAGGCCTTCACCATCAGGGTCTTCAACAGCTTCCTTCATCACAGGTGCTTCTAAACTTTCCATGAGGGCTTCTTTTTGCTGATTGATAACTTCTTCTACCTTGGGGTAAAGGTGACACTTAGCAGGGTAGTGCGTAGTTCCTTCACACAGGAAACAAGTAACCTGCCCAGTCGGGCATCCTTTGGCTGAGTGATTTTCTTCACAATGAGGGCATCCATTCTTGTGTTTTTCATGGGTGTGTCCTATTTCTCCGCAAATCTTGCAGGCACAAGGTTTCTTCATCAGGTTATCACAGTGCTTCCGGATGAGACGTGATCTCAACAGAGTCTTCTTGAATTCCTCCCAGGTTTTTGCTCCGTTGCATCCTTGTATGGCTTGATGCATTTTCCACCAGGTTGCAGCACTCCCGGTAAAATACTGAAGAGCGTATTGAACCTCATACTTTCTTGCAATCAAATTTTTCCCGAATTGATCCTCCATGTTTTTAATCCATAGCTCTGCCTCCAACTTAGGCATCGATCCAGAGAATACCAGTCCAACTTCATTCATCATCTATGGGTCCAAGGGTTTTGGGATGAGATACGAGAGAAGAATGGAGAGATATACACACAATACAAACAAAAGTTTTGAAGAAACGGGTTTTATTTTGTGGCTGTCGGAAAAAAACATCAAACAAATGACAACTCACAAATCGTCGCATCTACCGTAAGTATATAATAGGGGTCTGGTCTTCTAAAGGTCCAATAAATCTTCAGAGTCTTCAATTTCTTCGAGTCTTCAGAGTCTTCAATGGTTGTAGCTTCTTCCTCCGAAATGTATGGTGAAATACTCTTTACTCTGAAGTGGCCATCAGTTGTCCGATATCTTGTTCTTCTTGGAGCGGCTTCAGTTGATCCTTCGTGTGGTCAGAAGGGTAAAGGGTATAGTCTAACTATTTGAGGTAAGAGGGAGTTTGTGGTAAAATTAGAAAAGATGAGAAGTAAGGGTCTTTTTTAAAAAACAAAGTTTTAGAAATATCCTATCCTAGGGCTTTCCGATTTCTAGGGTCACGTCCTACAGTCAACATGTGCTCTGATACCATATCTGTAGCGACCCGACCTCAAACGGTCAAGCCTCTGTGTATCTGTGCCATCCCTGGATCAGTATGCTGGCACACACAGTACATCAATGTATATATCAAAGTGCAATCACATGTATAAATAACGTAAAGCTGATATATACCTCATAATTGTCAGCGGAACAAATAGTCGGGTGTGGAGTCCCATCAACGCCATTGGTAGGTTGAGTGTAGACCGTAACCCTGTACCGTACTCTTACTCGTCGGAAGAAAGTATCTGCAACATGATACATTGCAGCCATGTAGGTCAGTACATTGAATGTACCGGCAAGATCACAACATGAGAAAACAGATGATAAAACTATACTATATGCAAATTGGCTTTGTGGCTCTGTGTCTGAGTTTTGTTTTGCGTAAAAGATGGTTTTATTTTCCCTACATCAAAGGAATATCAGGAGTCTGTACTACAGAGATTTCTATCGTGACATGGTTCTGCCAACCGATGTCTCATAGCCCAGAACAATCATAAGTTGCCCACAATTAAGTTATCAGTCCGGTGTTGAGAGTTCCGAGATAGATCCAAGTCCAGAGGTTCAAGTTGTCCGTAACCGGGGACATGGCTAATCGATTAGGTTTAAACCCTCTGCAGAGGTTTGTACACTTTACCCGCAAGATTCGATCCCTCCCATTTCGTCCTCGCACTTCATGATGTTTGAGAACAGGACGATCGAAACATGGTCTTCCGAAGAGTTCCTCTGACCACTGTCCGGTGCTCATCCAATCCTACCATAGTTCTACATCTGCTAGCACCGTCCTAGCCAGAGTAACCACTAAGGTCAACCAAGCCAGAGCCCATAATGACTTGCGGTTGCACAGGTAAGCTTCCGGGCATGAAGTATTCTTCCGTCTCTTTGAGTCTGGGTGAAGCTTTCCGCAAGATGTCATGGCGCTTCTCCATGCATCCCGGCCATCCACTGGTTTCTCCAGGGTGCCCGTCAACCGTCCTTCACCCAGTAGTGTGTATTGAATTCTTGTCTCGAGTCTTGAAGTCTTGAGGCCTCGAAGGTGCAGTCCTTGCAGATTCCAGCATGGAGTTGTCGTCATTGACGTAGAGTCCTCCATTCTCACACCACTCCCGAACACTCGTACCAACCCCATCTACTATAGCGTAGCATTTAAACTACATAACGTCTCGGGCTTGGTAATCAGGGAGATGGGTTCCTACCTCATGCATTCTACTCAACTACAAGAATTCAATATCACTACTGGAGGGATTATGAATGGTGACACTAAATGCAATAAAAACATAGGTATGAAAAGCATGGTCAAAGTGAACTTGCCTGGTAATACTTGATGAAGATTATAACGCTCTCAGAAAACTTGATAGAACTATTCGTCACTCTCCGAAGAAAAATCTATACAAGTCAAACATAGCATTCACATAAGCAATCATTCTAGCAAGCAATACTAACACTCAAAATAACAATTAAAACAACAAATAAAAACTCAATAATAAAACTCCAACAAATTCCAAAGAAGCTTCAAATAAAACTAGAAAGAAAACTACTAACGAAAATCTATGACTTTGCTACAAAACATCTAACATAGTTTTGCCCTAGAAAAACTTAACAGCAATTAAAACACTAAACTAATAAGTTAACAGAAAATAAAAAGTAAAGCAACTGAGTTAACAGAAAGTATCTTCATAAAATTTTATTAGCAAAAAGAAACAAATGAAAAGCTTTATGAAACTCTAACTATGGCCTATACAAGTTTTCATACAAAACTAAATAAATAAATTTTAAAATAAAAAGTAAAATTTTCTTTTGTTGACTAACAGGAACAAAACTAAATTTGTGAAAAGTGACAAAAACAAATAATTTAAAAACAATTAAAAAATATAAGAAAAGACTAAAACAAAACTAGAACTAAACAGTACTGTTTTGCCTAAAACCCTAATTTAAAATAAACTAAAAATATATCACCATATGCTACTGGATAAACAAAACAATAACAAAACTGTAGCAAAAAGAATCAATCAAAAATATTTTATAAAACTCAAACTAGAGCCAAAATAGTGTTTGATGCATATTTGAAATAATTCAAATTTAAACTACTCAAATTCAAACTTTCAAGTCACTAACAGAATCTTCATAAAATTTGGGACATAGTGCAAAAAGAATCACTCAATTTGAATCTAAAACATAAAAGTTATAAGCAATCTAAAATCAGAACTAATTCTGTAAATTAAAACAGAAACAGAAAACCTAAAATCCTACCGAGCGGACATGGGCCACTTGTCGCCCTATTGTTGGGCCAGCGAGGCGAGCGTGCAAGCGCTACGGGAGGATGACCTAACGCTAGCAGAACCGCAACGGTCAACAAAAAAAAATAGAATAACCGGCGGTTCACTTAAAATAAACCGCATCTACCGAACCGCTACTCTAAGATCTAATTTACGCCGTTGATTGTAGATCCGACGGCTGAGAGCGATCCCGGTGCTTATAGCAAGGGCAGAGGAGCTCCGGCGTGTCTCTCCGGCGAGGGAGCTTCGGGCGACGGTCGGGCCGGCTGCTCCGGTGGTCCTCCGGCTCCGTCGACGACACCAAGTGATGCGACATTCAACGGTGAGTCCATTGGTGGTCGAGGTGGCGCCCGAGGTGGAAGGAGGAGGACGACAGCGAGCTTGAGGCGGAGACGTCGTACGGGAGTCGATGGCGACGGGGCTCTGGTGGCTCTGAAGCTCAGGCGAGGGCGCGGGGAGATGCGCACGACGACGGCGGCAGCAATGGTGGTGGTGGAGAGGCTCGGGTATGGCTGTAGGGAGCAGGGGCGGCAATGGCGGAGGCGAGCGCGGGCAACTCCGGCGAGCGATTTCGGCAGCGTGGGCGCGAGGGAGAGGGGGCTTTAGGGCGAAACGGATCGAGGGGTGGGATATTAATAGGGGGAAGGGATTCTTGGAGGAGGGGGTGAATCGGGGAAGAGGATCCCGTCATCTCCGGGATACGGCGGCGGCCGCGGCGCGATCTGGCTTGGGCGCGGCTTGCGGGGGAAGAAGAAGCAGCGGGCCCGCCGGTCAGTGAGAGGAAACGAGAGGGGAGGGAGCGGGCGACCGGGTGGTAGCGGCTTCGGCCTGTGCGGGGCTGGCTTTGCCGAAAGGCCAGGTGGGCCGGGGAGAGAGGTTGGGAGAGAAAGAGATGGGCCTCGGTGGCTTCGGCCTTTTTTTTTATTTAAATAAAACAAAGTAGGAAACAAAACCTAAACCAAAGAAAATACAAATTTTATATAGGCATATTATATATAAAAATTTTCAGAAAAAGAAATCCTAAATCATGAACATATTTTCAGAGGCAAATAAATTCCACAAAAATTTAAATAAAGCAAACAGTGCTACTGTTGCAATAAAACCCAATAAAAATCATTTTTAAAATACCATAATGATTTCAAATTTACTTTTCTCCAATTTTCTATTGTAGGGAATCATTTTACCCTATTTTCCATGTATTTCATTTTTGGAGAAAAATAATTTGAATAAAATCCAAATAACTCCAAATTGAAAGGGGTTTTCAAAATACTTCCAAATGACTTTCAATTTGATTTTTTTTAACTTCCAACTCATATTTCATATGATTGAAGAAGTCATTTTATCTTCTCTCCTGAAAATCGTTGAGTTGCATAAAGTTTCGAATTTGAAATATTTTCGGATAGAATTCAAATCTTTTCAAAACCCTTTTCATTTCAAATGGAAGAAGTCATATCATCTTCACTCCAGGGTTTTTGTGATGAAATGAATTTGAATTCATGGACATCAAGTTGCAAAGATGAAAGTTTTGGGAAAGTCCTTTTATTCCCTCTCATTCAACTTTCACTCAATTCACACAATCAATCACTCAACAATCAAACAAACAAACATAATTATTTATTTAATATAACATTCCAAAATTTAGAATTTTGGGATGTTACATGTACTGAACTCTAGCCTGGTACCCAAATTTTTGTGTAACTGATGCCAAAACTTTGAGGTAAATTGTGTTCCTCTATCTGATACGATGGTCCTCGAAACTCCATGCAGACATACGATCCTGGTCATGTATATCTTGGCCAACTTAGCACTTGTATATGTGGTTTTCACGGGGATGAAGTGAGCTACCTTGGTCAAGCGATCAACTACTACCCAAATAGAATCATAGCCTGATCGGGTCCTGGGTAATCCTGTAATGAAGTCCATGCCAAGCTTGTCCCACTTCCAATCTGGTATCGGCAAAGGCTGAAGTAATCCTGTTGGTTTCTGGTGCTCTGCCTTAACTCTCTGACATACGTCGCATACTGCTACATACTCGGCAATATCCTTCTTCATACCTGTCCACCAAATTTTTTCCTTCAAGTCCAAATACATCTTGGTGTTGCCTGGGTGTATCGAGTAAGGCGAATCATGAGCCTCCTGAAGAATCAACTTCCTGATCTCTGGGTCATTGGGCACATAAATACGCTTCTCAAACCATAAGGTTCCGTGTTCATCCTCATGAAATCCTTCTGCCTTTCCTTGGTTCATCCTTCCCTTTATCTCCGCAATACCTTTGTCTAACTTCTGGGCTTCTCGGATCTTTCCCATCAAAGTGGATTGAATTTCCATTGTGGCAACAAAACCTCGTGGGACTATCTCCAATTGGAGATCTCTGAGATCATCAATTAACTCCTGAGGTAATCCTCCTGCTGTGAGGGTATTAACATAGCTCTTGCGGCTCAATGCATCTGCCACAACATTGGCCTTTCCTGGGTGATAATGCAATCTCATGTCATAATCCTTTATGAGCTCCAACCATCTCCTCTGCCTGAGGTTTAACTCCTTCTGCGTGAAGATGTATTTCAAACTCTTGTGATCCGTGTAAACATCGCAACTATTTCTGATAAGAAAATGTCTCCAGGTCTTGAGTGCTTGCACTACGGCTGCTAACTCCAAATCATGCGTTGCGTAGTTCAACTCATGAGGCCGAAGTTGACGTGAGGTATAGGATACTACTTTTCCTTCTTGCATAAGAACACCTCCAAGTCCCTAACGTGAAGCGTCGCAATACACCTGAAAATCCTTGCGTATATTCGGAAGAATTAGCACTGGGGCTGTGACCAAACGTTTCTTCAGCTCCTGGAAACTGGCCTCACATTCGTCGGTCCAAACAAACTTAGTGTCTTTCTTCAATAAACCCGTCATGGGCTTTGCGATCTTGGAGAAATTCTCAATAAACCTCCAGTAATATCCTGCAATCCAAGGAAACTGCGAATCTCTCCGACTGAGGTGGGTGCCTTCCATTCGGTGACGGCTTCAACCTTCGAAAGGTCCACTGCTATTCCTTTCCCTGATATAACATGTCTGAGAAATCCGACTTCCTTCAACCAGAATTCGCACTTGCTGAACTTTGTATATAACTGATGTTCTCTGAGCTTCTCCAGCACCAAGCACAAATGTTCCTTGTGTTCCTCTTCATTCTTCGAGTAAACCAGTATATCATCAATGAACACGACGACGAACTTATCCAAAAACTCCATGAATACCTTGTTCATCATGCTCATGAAATAGGCAGGAGCGTTAGTCAAACCAAAAGACATGACCGTGTACTCATAAAGCCCATATCTCATGGTAAAGGCTGTCTTGGGTATGTCCTGCTCTCGGATCTTCAACTGGTGATATCCTGATCGAAGATCGATCTTGGAGAAAACACTAGCTCCGACTAACTGATCAAACAGGTCATTAATCATCGGTAAGGGGTACTTGTTCTTGATGGTCACCTCGTTTAACGAACGATAATCCACAACCATTCTCATGGTTCCGTCCTTCTTTTCCACTAAAAGAACTGGGGCTCCCCAAGGTGATGAACTCGGTTGGATATACCCTTTCTCCAGTAATTCCTTAATCTACTTCTTAATTTCCTCCAAATCATTGGCGGGCATCCGATACGGTCTCTTGGATATCAGTCCTGTGCCTGGCAATAGCTCGATCAAAAACTCAATGTCTCGATCCGGTGGCATGCCGGGCAATTCCTCTGGGAAAACATCGGGATAATCCTTCACAACTGGTACTTCCTCCTGAACAACTCCCGAAAGAGAATTCATTTGAGTCCTCCTTGGCGTATGCCTCGACACATACTTGATCCGTTTTCCATCTAGGGTGGTGAGGAGAATCCACTCACGGGCACAATCAATATTCCCTTCATACTTGGATAGCCAGTCTATGCCTAGAATTATGTCCAATCCTTGTGATTCTAGGATGATGAGGTCGGTGGGAAAAACGTGTCTCCCTATGGTCAATGGCAACTGAAAACATCCCCGACTAGCCGAAGACTCTGCTCCTGGGGAACTCACTAACATTGGTGTTTTAAGGGCTACGGTCGGCAACTTAAACTTATCCACAAACCCCCTTGATATGAATGAATGCGATGCACCAGTGTCAAAAAGAACAAGGGCTGTAAATGAATTAATCAAGAACTTACCAACAACGATGTCAGGCTGGTCATAAACTTCCTCCACATCGACATGGTTCACCTGACCTCTGGTGAAGGTATTGGGCTTCTTTCCAGAGCTTCCATTGCCATTCCCGTTCTTCGCCTCTGGGCATTCGGTGGCATAGTGTCCGGTCTTCCCGCACTTGAAACAGGTAATGTGACTCAGGGTCTTTCTTTGCGGGTGTTGCGGGGCTGGAATGATTCTGATTGCTGTGTCCTCCATTCCCATTGCCATTCCTATGGCCATTATGGTTGTGTCCATTCCCTCCATGATGTGAATGTCCTCCATGGTTATGGTGAGTGTGTCCACCATACTTGCCAGATCCTGATCCATTATTTCCTGAGTATGGGGTGTAGCGGGGCTTCTGCCGAACTCCAGAGTTGTACTTTCCCTGTCCGTACTTCCTCTTGCGATTCTCCACCTGCTGCTACTTGCCTTCCAGAATGAGAGCCTTTTCGACCAACTCTTGATAATTGTTAATGGTAGCCATGATCAACTGAAGTCCCAGATCATCGTTTAGTCCCTCCAGAAATTTCTCCTGCTTAGCGGCATCATCAGCCACGTCTTCGGGAGCATACCTGGATAACTTGCTGAATTCCTCCACATAATCACCAACAGAACGATTTCCCTGGCGTAAGTTGCGGAACTCATGCTTCTTTAGACTCATAGCTCCAGCTGAAACATGTGCGGTACGGAACGCCTGCTGGAACTGATCCCAAGTCACATTGGCTATGGGGAATGTGGTGGTGTAATTCTCCCACCATGAAGCTGCTGGTCCATCCAGTTGATGTGCGGCAAAGCGCACCTTCTTAGCGTCAGTGCATCCTGCGGTAACCAACTCCCTTCCGATCTTGCGAAGCCAATCATCTGCGACGATCGGCTCCGTGCTGCTAGAGAACATGGGTGGGTTCAACCTCAGGAAACGGGTAAGGTTGTCGACCGGGGGTGGTGGCGGTTGGTTGTTGTTGTTGTTGTTCTGGTTCTGATTCTGGATGAGTATCTGCATGAGGGCATTCTGGTTCTGGATCAACTGGGTAAGTTCTGGTGGGAATTCCGGGTCACGTCTCGGAGGCATCTGTTTGGTTTAGAGTGGATGAGAAATTAGAATAGAATAAGGGCCTAATGAGAGAAATCACTACCCATATGCTTATGATAGCAAGAAAACTCCAAATCAAGCAATTCACACAGATCACACCACACAAGCAAATCCTACAGGTAAGGTCATATCCACAAGAGATATGATCTCTTCATACAACCGCAAATCATTAGTTGGACTCAACTTGGTAGTGGTAGTCTAAACTAAATCTCCTCAATTCAATGTCAACTCTAGCTTCTTCTTCGTCATTGTTGTCTTCATAGGTCATGGTCTCATCGGGCTGAGCAACTTGGTCATGGGGTTCAACAACTATTTTATTGAAGTGGAGAAGAGATAGAAATGAATAGAGAAGAGTATAGACCAACGGATATATAAGGAAGTTGTAAAATAGAGTTTTCTTCCTATGGCTTTCCATTTCCAAGTGGTCGCGTCCTACAGTCAGCGTGTGCTCTGATACCATCTTGTAGCGACCCAACCCAAAAGGATCGAAGTCTCTGTGCTTAAGTGTCATCCCTGGATCGGTATGCTGACACACACAGTACTCGAGGAATTATAACAGAGTTCAATCACACACTTATTACATCGAGGTCCTCAAAAGAGTATTTATTACAATAACATGGCCAAAGGCCATCTAAATAAAAATAACTGCGGAAGCATCGAAGGTAAATGAGTCCATCCAACTCCACGGCAAACTGAGTGCAGAACAACGACCTATCGCACCTTGAATCCTCGTCGGAAAAGTCTGCAACATGAGACGTTGCAGCCGTGTAGGTCAGCACATGGAATATGCTGGCAATTTCACACCATAGAATAATAATGAACAATATTTATCACTACATGCATATCTGGCTGGTGGAGGCTCTAAGTTTAATTCTGCATAAAGCTAATTTTTCCCTACAATAAAGGAATAATTTTTTTAATT
Organism: Thinopyrum elongatum; assembly: GCA_011799875.1. Classification (NCBI taxonomy): domain Eukaryota; kingdom Viridiplantae; phylum Streptophyta; class Magnoliopsida; order Poales; family Poaceae; genus Thinopyrum; species Thinopyrum elongatum. The sequence goes on along the minus strand of CM022300.1, from coordinate 206,383,466 downwards.
ACTACTAAATTAAAATGCCTTTATTGAGAAGGTTCCTCCAACTCAAACCCAAAATTCCCAAGTTATTAGTAACCCAATAATTTCATTAAAAAGAGTGATGAGATCAACCAATAATTCACTTCTAGATACTCAAGTTGTCCATAACTGGGGACACGGCTAATCATGATTAGTTTGTACACTCTGCAGAGGTTTGCGCACTTTTTCCCACAAGACTCGACCATCTCCATGATCGGAAGATCGAGACATAGCCTTTCTGAAGTATTTCCTCCAAACCCTGGGTAGATCGGTACACCTACTTTCCCCTACATCAGCTAGTCTACCACGGAAAGAGGTCACGCAACTTACTCGGCTATGCCAGAGCCCATCATGGCTTGTGGCTGCACACGGAAGTTTCTAGGCATGAAATATCTTCTGATCCCTTTGAGCCTGGGTGGCGGACCTAGGGTAATCGCACGGGTACTCCGGGATCCCCTTGGGCAACCACTGGTTTCTCCAGGTGCCCCAAACAATCCACCTAGATGTGTATTAAAGTTGCCACCTTATGTTGTCCCAAAATTATTATCTCTCGCAACTTGCATGGATCACACATACCAATCCCCGTCTACTAGCATGGCTAAGCAATATATGACATAACGAATATTCTCGGGGTGATCAAAGGTCATAGGTTCCTACCACATGAACTACAAAGCATAACCACATGTTCCCAATCCTACTCATGCAATCTTTGAGGGTGAAACTAATGCATAGTAAAAACTGGGTATTGAAAATTATGATCAAAGTGTGAACTTGCCTTGCTGACGTTCGTTGAACCCTAAAGATTCATAGTAGCAAGCTTCGCACTCCGGATGATCTAGCGTAAGCAAACAATAACATACATAAGCATACTAGCAAAGATCCAAAAAGAAAAACAAATAAAAGACTTCGAAAAACTTCAAAAACAACCAAATAAAGTTTCTGTACAGAACGTAATTCTTACAGCAGCAAAAATATGTGTGTTTGGTTTTAACAGAAAGTACATGTTACAAGCTTCGATTTGCAAAAAGAATCACCCAAAATAGAGTTACGAAACTCGAGTTATGGCCTAACGAAGTTTGAATTCAGATCTGTTTGAATTCAAATTTTAAAGCATTCAAAAATATTTTTCATTTGGTTCTCTGCATAGAGGATATTTTTATGAAACCGTAGGAAAAATAATCAACTAAATCGGATCTATAGAACTAAAGATATGCTAAAAGAAAATTTTGACAGAAATCTGAAATAGGAATTTGTCTGAAAAAAACTAATTTCGGCCGGCGACAAGTGGCGCTCTCTGGTTGGTTGGGTGGGTGTTTGCTGCTAGTTTAGGAGAGGGCGGCCGATCCGTAAGGAATACGTTTTTTTTAACTGAAACGAACAAGTCATTCGTTGAACTTACAGAGAAGTTCGTCAGGAGATGGAGCGATCGGGCGTGGTGGTGGCGGCGGCTCCGGCGGTCGTGGGTGGCGGCGGAGGTGTCTAGGAGATGCGGTGGACAGTGGCTCGTCCGGTGGTGGGGTCGGAGATGATCGGAGATGACGAACGGCGACGGAACAAAGCGGCGAAGATCGGTGCTTCGGGTGCTCCGGTGAAGACAACAAGGTTGGTACGGCTTCTGTAGATGGAGAGGGAGCCAGAGACCTTGTCAAAATGACGGTAGGGATCGAGGGAAGTCAACATACAAAAGGAGAAGGCTCGGGATGGCTCACCGGCGTCGGAATCTGACGATGAACTGCGGCTTCTGAGGCGAGATTGGAACGTCGAGTGCGTCGTCTAGAGGTGGTTTTGGTGAGGGATTTTTGACTGAATCGGTCGAGGAGAGTCGTGGCTATTTGTAGGACATCTTCCTTGGTCATGAGGTTGGCTGGAGTTAAGATTCCCAAGAATTTGAAACGAAGGGGCTTTGGGAGCCATGTACGCGTAAGAAGAAGAGGTGGGAGCCAAGCGTCAGGGAAGAAGAAAAAAAACAAGAGAGAGAGGAGTTACGTGAGGGAGGGAGAGGGTCACATACGAGAGGAGCGAGCGCTCGGCCTCCCTGGCGGTTGGCCTGGCTGGGCTGCGCTGCGCTATCTGCTGCTGGGCCGGCTGGCCTGGTCAGGTAGGGTGCGGGCGAATTTTTTTTAAAACACATTTTTTTTATGCACAGACAGAAAAACCCAAAAGCAAAAATAAAAACACTTCTAAAAATCCCAGAACAATTCACATAAATCCCTCCTAATATACGGACTCATGTTAACATTTTCCTGGCCTAAAAATGCAAGTTTTTAAAAAATACTATTTTTGCTATTCTAATAAAATGTGCATCAAAATAATTTGCAAATAAAATCCAATAAATATATTTTTGATTTCAAATTCTATTTCCAATATTTCCCCTCTGTTTTTGAAGAAGTCATTTTATCTTCTCTCTTATTTTACTTTTGAAATAATGGAAATGATTTTTGTTGAAACCAAATTTGATCCAAATTTTGAAAATTCCAAAATGGATTTTAGGGAAACTTCCAACTCTCTCTTTTTGGTCCTTGAGTTGCTCAAAGTTTCTTGGATCAAAAATTCAAATAAAACAAATGGGGAAAAAATGCATAAATCATGGATGCATATGAATGATCTATTTATAAACATCCAAATTGAAAATTGGGATGTTACACTTGCGCTCATGTATTGCGTGGGGGTTGAAAAAGGTGAAGCGCGTTAAAAAGTATGAACCAATTGCTTAGCTGACACCGGGGTAGTGCATGATTTATACTTTGTGTCAAGAAGATGGAGCATGAGGCTATATGATTTTTTTTGTAGGGATAACATTCTTTAGCTTTTATGTTGAAAGGCATGATTGTTTGTTGGTATGCCTGAGTATTGATGTCTTTATGTCAAATTGTATACTATTGCTTTGAATCATCCGGATCTAAATTTTCATACCATAAAAGAAAGATTGCATGATGAACATGTTAGGTAGCACTCTACATCAAAAATTCTTTTTTTATCATTTGCTTACTCGAGGACGAGTAGGAATTAAGCTTGGGGATGCTTGATACGTCTCCAACGTATTTATAATTTTTTATTGTTCCATGCTATTATAGTATCAATCTTGGATGTTTTATATGCAATTATATATCATTTTTTGGGACTAACCTATTAACCCAGTGCCAAGTGCCAGTTGCTGTTTTTTGCCTGTTTTTGGTTTTCCAGGCAATCAATACCAAACAAAGTCAAGTGCCACGAAACTTTTTGACGATTTTTTTACTTGACAAAATAGACCCTAGAAGCTTTGGGATGAGACCAGAAGGCAAACGAGTAGACGGCAAGGCACTAGGGCGCGCCTTGGGGGGGGCCGCGCCTTGTACCTTGTGGGTCCCTCGGGGCTCCGTCTGACCTAATTCCAGCTCTATAAATTCTCTGAAATCGGGAAACCAACAGAGAGCCACCCAAAATACTTTTTCCGCCGCTGCAAGTTTCTGTTCTTCCGTGATCCCATCTGGAGGCCTTTTCCAGTACTCTACCAGAGGGGGAATCAATCACGGAGGGCTTCTACATCAACCGTGCTGCCCTTCCGATGATGTGTGAGTAGTTTACCATAGACCTACGGGTCCATAGCTAGTAGCTAGATGGCTTCTTCTCTCTCATTGATCTTGAATACAATGTTCTCCTTGATGTTCTTGGAGATCTATTCGATGTAATCCTCTTTTGCGGCGTGTTTATTGGGATCCAATGAATTGTGGGTTTATGATCAGATTATTTATGAGAAATATTTGAGTCTTTTCTGAATTCTTATATTCATGATTGTTATAGTTTTGTATTTCTCTCCGATCTATCCGTTTGGTTCGGCCAACGAGATTGATTTATCTTGCAATGGGAGAGGTGCTTTGTAATGGGTTCAACCTTGCGGTGATCTATATCCCAGTGACAGAAGGGGACAAGACACATATTTGTATTGTTGCCATTAAGGGGAAAACGACGGGTTTATTCATATTGATTGGATTTACTTTGTCTACAACATGTCATCTTGCTTAAGGCATTACTCTGTTTCTTATGAACTTAATACTCTAGATGCATGCTAGATAGCGGTCAATGGGTTGAGTAATAGTAGTAGATACAGACAGGAGTCGGTCTACTTGTCTCGGGCGTGATGCCTATATACATGATCACTGCCTTGATCGTCATAACTATGTGCTTTTCTATCAAATGCCCCACAGTAAATTGTTTACGCATCATATGCTTTTTGTTCAAGAGAGAAGCCTCTAGTGAAAACTATGGCCCTCGGGTCTACCTTTATCATATATTAAAATCCAGAAATACCTTGCTGCGATTTATTTACCATTCTTTTATTTTGTGTTTTATATTATGTATCTATCACTATCATATTTGATCCTTGCAAATAACCGCCGAGGGGATTGACAACCCCCTTGATCACGTTGGGTGCAAGTATTTTCTCTTTTGTGTGTAGGTGCTATTCACAAGGTTTCACGTGGTTCTCCTATTGAATTGATAACCATTGTTCTTAACTGAGAGAAATACTTATCTCTACTGTACTGCATCATTCTCTCCTCTTCGGGAAAATCCCAACGCAGCTCACAAGTAGCATGGAGCTGGCTAGGCTTATAGTACGATAGCAAAACAGGTCAGCAATAATCAATTCAGAGATGCAAAGTTGGATAAGTGCTCAACAACAGTTCTGTGCTAGTCCTAGGCTAGACCGTACTATAGACGCGAGCCTAGAACACTAAGAAAATCACGGCGCTGCATGTAAACAAGGGAGAAGCACACTCTGAAACATTTTTTTGCTCCGCAACAATTTTCTTTCGAAAAAGTCTACAAATGATATAAAAACTGTCTAGCCATAATTTTCCAGAATTTTGGTGGAATGTAAACAAGGGAGAAGCACACTCTGATACCAGTTGATAGAGGCAAAGGTGTCTCATCTTTCGATGAGATTGTAGCTATTGTTTTGGTGGAAGTCGACTTTGACGATCCAACTATGAACATGCGAAGACGTCGCGCCTTAGCAATCGCTAAAGCAATTCTGACAGGTTATTGACCACGCCGGAGCACGATCAACCTAACCATGAGGGTTTGTCTCCTGCAAGCACACGAAGAACAAGCAAGAAACTGAGATTGCAATCTGGATACTGTGAGTTTAAGAGGAAAGCTTTATTGAATCAAAGTGGGTTCTGAAACGTGTTGGCCTGGTCGTTGGACACAAAGGAAGTACACGCGTTGCACAATGGCTAACTTTAATCTAAACAAAACCCAAGTCTAAACAGTGCCTTAAGGCCTATATTTATAGGGGGAAAGAGAGGGTATTTCGTCCACCCTTGGCAAGGAAGGACTAAAACACCTCCTGAGTCGTTTCCCCTACAATACGGACTCTAAAAATTGCTTAAGAAGTTGTATTTCAAAATTACATGGGACTGGCCAGAAAATAGGTGGCGCAACACCTATATTAAGCTATGGATGAAATTTAGTAAATGCCATCTTGTATATTTCGTCCATGTTCCTTGGATGTCATCATGGTGGCTCCAAAGTGCTGAAAACTCAACCAGAAACTCCGTTCTTGTTCCCCTTGAGCGCGCCTATAGGTGTACTAAAACAATAGTGCTTTAGCACCCTAACTTGTGCACAGACAGTAGTAGCCTTCTTGATGGCAGGGCTTGCCAGAGGATGACTCTAAACAAGACACAAGATTTGGTTAACAAAACCATGAAGAAGACCTCCACGCAGGTCATAAAGAAGTACTAAGATAGTATTGAAGATAAAGTTGTAGGCAACCTACATACCGGCAAGGCAAGACCCGGCAAGCTCCGTGCCGGCAAGCCCCCACTACCTCTCCATCACTCCACCCCAGCGACCAGCCAGTTGCTTGTCAATAGGTGTCAAGCGGCTAGGCGGTTAGGTGAGGCTTGTCGGGGCACGTGTCAGCACGCCGTCGCCGACCAACTTTACTGCCACCCGTCCCAGAGGCATGGCGAAGATATACGAGGTAGATGGGCGAACGGCACAGAAGGAGAAACACCATCTTGCCGAAGAACATCCCCAACACGACACCTCAGGACGCATTTAATGCCTTTGTCCTAATCCGATATGGTTAGGTATGACTAGCACATATGCCCGTGTGTTGCAATGGGAGATAAAATAATATACATTTAAAGTCAGTGAGAATTATATGTGCAAGCAAAACCCTGTGTGCACACGAAAAAGGGACATTTAGCTTCTCGGTTTCACCGCGTGTGAAGGAATCAATCCGCTATTTTTCCATTCATTGATCGAGGGCATTTAAGAGTTTTGTTACCTCATTATACGCCAGAGAAGGCCCATGAGTTATTCAATCTACTCTTCCTTTCAATCCTTTCAATCGAGGGGATTTTAAGGTATGAAGTTTCTAAATATTCTAGGAAACATGAACAATTTTTTAAATCCTAAACAGTTTTTTGAAAATTATGTACCCTTTCAAAAAAACTTGAACTAAATATGAAATGGAACATCTTTTAAAATTCACAAACATTTTCTGAAAACACCAACTTTTTATAAAAACATGAACATTATTTGAATTTGTGAACATTTTTTTAAAACGGGAACATGTGTTGAAAATTCCTAAGAAGTTTAGAAAATGTGTATCTGTTAAACATGAACATTATTTTTAATTTTGAAAATTTCACCGAAACAAGAATATTTTTCAAATTTGGAGCATTTTCTGAAATGCCATTTTCTTTTTAGAAATCTCGTACGATTTTGAAAAATAATATTTTTTAAAAAAAATGGGCAACTTTTTGCAAGTTCCGAATATTTTTCAAAATAGCAACAAAATTTTGGAATTCTAAACATTTTCCAAAATTTATTTTTTTATTCTGAACATTTTTTTGAGAATTTTTAATATACGATATAAATTTTCAAATAAAAAATAAACTTGAAAGGGAAAAATAGAGAAAAGGAAAGAGAATAAAAATAGAAGTAAAACACAGAAAAAAGAAAAATGGGCGAGCCCATTATTGGTTGTCCTCTGCGAAACACCGACTATTTGTCGCCCAGTGCGGAAAATAGAATTTTCTCAGCCGCGTGCGTAGAAAATAAGTGGGCTGGCTTCGCTGTGCCACAACATGCGGCCCACGTACAAAAATTCTTTTTCTAGCAGACAAACACATAAGAATTTAGTACCACCTCAGATAGAAAAAAAATTCATTTCGACGGTGGACGGATGAAAAAATTGGCGAAACACACCTTGCTTTATTAGTAGGTATAGATAGCAGTGTAGCCACTATTTACCCCATGTATTTACCATTGTGCCATTATGCTGACCCCTTTATCTATAAAAGGATGCCCACTGCTACTTTTACACAGGTCGACACTTTGCTCATTTACGCGTGTAGCTGGACTTCCCGTGCACCTTGTCGGCAAGCTGCGCTCCTCTGTAACTTGAGCTCATACACAATCAATCAACCAACGCAGGAGCAGGATTTTACACCTCATGGTGGCCCGAACCTGGGTAAACTCACTGTGTTGATTGCTAGATCTGCTCTTTATGTTCATTGATCCCAACAGCCGAACTGCAAAGGGACCATTGCCGGTCCCATAGATTGTCGTATGCATGACATCTTTGGCGCGCCAGGCAGGGGGATCGCGTCCGCGTACCTGATTCAGCAGTCTACGCATAAGCTTCATCATCACCTTCACCATCCATGGCGCCCAAGAAGAAGGGCACAACGGCGGGCGCTCCTTCTACGTCCAAGCGTCCTTCGCGCACGCCTACGAGCGATGGCAGCGGAGGCGGCGAAGGAGGCAAAGACGGCGGCGGACAACTTCCATGGTGTTCTGGTGATTAGCATCCGTGTCGCTCTGGCGATCCCAGCCACGTGAGCGACATGGTCCCAAGCCACCACCGATGCAAGTCAAGACCCGAGGGCGGCTACATCAAAAGATGTTGCTGCGACGTCCAAGGACCGCACAGCGGTGTCCAAGATAGGTGCGCCAAAGCACACACCTAGCTCATCGCAAGATGGACACGAGACGCTTCCTCGCACGGAAGGCGGCTCCAAGCGACATCCTGGCAAAGAGCCTACGCATCGATCACAAGATGCGCATGGCCAACCACCACGCTAACTCGTTGCCGAGGGCCGATCGCAGCAATGGGATCGAGATGGAGCTCCTTCTAGCTTGTCCAGGAGTCGAGCTACTTCCCGTTCCATGCTTCCGGTCATGCCCAAGATGCCACCAAAAACTTTGGTGCAAGCACAGCTGTTACTGAACTTCCCTCCTGCTCCTGACATGATGGACGAGTGGCGTCCCACCGTCCATAGCCTTGTCAGATCGCCAACAACGATGGAGCAAAACAGGCGGGGCCATCACGGCAGCAGCCAACAGTGCCAGTACGTGTAGCTAGAGAGCGAACCGGGGGTGGCGCACCCCGACAACAACAGAAGAGCTAGTAGGTCGACGCCCATGATGACGTGTCTATGGCATCGTCTGGTCCGAGGGCCCGCCAAGACCTGCACCAAGTCATCCAAGACCGACACGTTGAAGATGCTCGAACTACCATCGAGCGATGCCGGGAAGCGCATCATCAATCAAACGTGCGCGCATGACCAGTTGTGAATGATCCTACGCCAGGGTACCCTGGGTGCCTGCCTTACAAGGAGGGCTGCCCAATGTTTACTCATGAGCTGCAACAAGTCCAATGGCCATCTTCCCAAAGCTTCAAGCCCTTACTTGCCAGACAAGTATGACGGCAAGCTCAACCCATCTGAGTTCCTCCGGATCTACACTATTGTGGTGCAAGCTGCAGGTGGTAGAAACAAGAAGGTCCTAGCCAACTACTTCCTTTTGGCGCTGAAGACCAAGGAGAGGTCATGACTGATGAACTTGTCGGAGGGCTCCGTCTCCTCTTGGTCAGATTTGTGCCATGAGTTTGTTGGTGCCTATACTGGGCCACAAGGTTCCTGGTCAGCCCATCGATCTTCATGTGCTGCCACAAAGGGATGGGGAGCCCCTCCGAAATATATTGAGAGATTCGGTTGCGTGCACCACAACATTCTAGATGTACACCTTGCTACTGTGATTGTTTCATTCCACACGAATGTACGCAATCGCAGGATGCGAGAGGATATGAACATTCAGAAGGTGAGAACCATCAATGAGCTATATAGTTTGGCAGACAAGTGTGCACTCATTGAAGAGGGGAAGAGACTTCCCGGAGAGGATGCCGGAGCTAAGGTTGATTCTGAAGATGACGACACATCCACTCCAAAGAAGAAGGGCCAGAAGTGCAACCGCAAGCACAAGGGAAAAGTAGTTATGGCCGTTGAGAGCTCCGGCAATGCCAATGTGGTAAGAAGTCCAAGACTGAAGGTTCTGGCAAGGATACTGCCATGTGTACCTGTGGTCATGAGGCCGCAGCTGGCGACAAGATGGAGAAGACTGATTGGACATACTACAAGATTCACCGCACCAAGGGCCACGATTTCCAAGAGTGCCGGCAAGTTGAGCAGCTTTTTGAGAAGCAAAAACAAGAGACGAGATGCGCGACAAGGAGAAGGGCCAAGATGGTGCCGGTGTTTCCAGCAAGAAGAACCACGGTGGTCGCAGAGGTCATCGCGGCAAGGCCAAGCAGAAGAAGGAGATGCCTGCTAGGGGCCATGACAAGAAAGATGATGAGGAAGGTGATGATGAGGGTGAAGAGGAATCTGATGAACAAGAATTATAGAAGGCAATAGAAGCCATGTGCATTGACGGAGGTGCAACTTTGCATTCCTCTCACCTGCAGCTCAAGCAATGGGTCTGTGAGATAAATGTGGTAGAACCGGCAATGGAGGCACATAATCCACTCAAGTGGTCCAACATGCCCATCATTTTTTACGCCGAGGATCACCCTTATTGCACAAATGCGGTCGGGTGCTTGTCGTTGTTGGTTTCACCAACAATTTGCAACCTCAAGGTGAAAATGATGCTGGCTGACGATGGGGCTTGCTTGAACTTGATCTCACCTGATGTGATCGAAGAGGCTGTAAATTCGGATGAAGATCTCAAGGAAATGGGAACATTTCAAGGTGTCAATCCGGGAAGAAGCGAACCTAAGGGGAAAATTACTTTGCTAGTGACGTTTGGCAGTGAGCTCAATTATAGGACAAGTAGATTGTCTTTGGTGTCGTCAAGATCTCATTACCGTACAATGGAATCCTTGTCCGCCTAGCTTTGGCAGAATTTATGATGGCATCTCATTAAGCCTACAACACTCTCAAGATGCCAGGGTTGATGAGCGTCACTACTATCCACTCCGACAAGCTCTACCGGGATGTAGTTGCAACATCTGCTGACAAGGCACTTTCTCCTGCCGACAAAGCTCTCAGGGGGGAGAAGAATAAGAAGACCGGCAAGACCTCCGGTAAGGACTCCGGGAAGCGCACCTCAGAGTGCTGCACACCCATTGAGGACATACCAGAGAGCTCTGTCAGCAAGAGTAAGAAATCCAAGGTAGCACCGCCTGCAACAAAACAAGTCTCTTCTAAGGAGGATGGCATGAGCGGCACATTCACCATAAGTGCCACTCTTGATAGCGAATAGGAAAGCGTGCTTATCATCTTCCTACGGGCGAATGTCAATGTGCTTGCATGGCAACCATTTGACATCCCCGGTGTTCCTAGGGAGGTGATTGAGCACCACCTTGCCGTCTGCCCTCATGCAAGACCCGTCAAGCAGAAGGTCAAAAAGTAAGCCTTGGAGCGGCAAGAGCTTATCGCCGAAGAGATCAAGAAGTTAGAAGCAGCTGGTTTAGTTAGAGGAGTGTTCCATCCTACATGGTTAGCCAATCCAGTTGTAGTGCATAAAGCAAATGGAAAATGGAAACTTTGTATCGATTTCACTGGTATCAACAAAGCTTGTCCAAAAGATCCTTTTCCTTTGCCGCACATCGACAAGATAGTGGATTACACTGCGGGTTGCTATCTCCTCTCTTTTCTTGACGCCTACTCTAGTTATCATCAGATCTTCATGGCCAAGGAAGATGAGGAGAAAACTGCATTCATTACTCCATGTGGCACGTATTGCTTCATACATATGCCTTTCGAATTGAAGAGTGCAGGATCAACATTTGCAAGAGCAGTCCAAATTGGTTTTGAGCCTCAGCTACATAGAAATGTGGAAGCCTATATGGATGATATAGTGGTCAAAACCAAGGAGAAATCTACATTCAGACAAGATTTAGAAGAAACATTTGCAAATTTGCGTAAGATCAATTTGAAGCTCAATCCCGAGAAGTGTATGTTTCGCATTCCATCTGCCAAACTTCTCGGGTTCTTTGTGTCTCAACATGGTATTGAAGCTATTCTCGATAAGATCAAAGCAATTGAGCAGTTGGAAGCACCCAAGAGCGTCAAGGACGTACAACGTCTTGCTGGTTGTGTTGCCGCATTGAGCAGGTTTATTTCCAAGTCAGCTGAGCGCAAATTGTAGTTTTTCAAAATCTTGAAAAAGGCAGGTCCGATGAAATGGACTCTAGAAACGGAGGCTGTGCTGCAAGACTTAAAGAAATACCTCTCCTCTCCGCCAGTACTGGTTGCGCCTAAGCCATAAGAACCGTTGTTGCTATATTTAGCGGCAACGAATCAAGTGGTAAGTGTCACACTAGTTGCTGAAAGAGAAGGAGATGACAAAGAGTCAGCAACTGCAGAGCCACAAGTTGACAAGCCAGAGTCTTGTCCGACAAGGTCTAGTGCCGACAAGTCAAGATCAACGCATGCAAATGAATTAGAGCAGCAAGTTGTGTCGAAGAAGAAGGTGGTGCAATGGCCAGTTTAGTTTGTCAGCTCTCTCCTACAGGGTGCTAGGTCAAGGTATTCTGGTGTACAAAACTTGCTTTTTGGTCGCCTCATGGCCTCAAGGAAGCTGCATCACTATTTTCAAGCACATCAAATCACCATCGTCACTCACTTTCCTTTGCAACTCATTGTGAGAAATCCAGAGGCCACTGGAAGGATAGTGGAGTGGGCATTGGAGCTGTCAACCTTTGACTTGAAGTTTGAAAGCACATAAAAAATTCAGTGCAGAGCCTTGGCGAAGTTCATTGCAGAATGGATGCCAATGCAAGACAAAGAAGTTCCAAAGACCTCTCTTCCTAGCAAAGAAACAACAGAAAATTGGGTTATGTACTTTGACGGTGCTTTTTTGCTTGAGGGAGCCGATGCTGGAGTGCTGCTTGTCGCACCCACTGGGGAGCATCTCAAGTATGTGATTCAAATGAACTTTCCCAGGGAGAAGGCCACACACAACACTATTGAGTATGAAGGTTTACTTGCCGGTCTTCGGATTGCCGTTGACCTGGGTATCAGAAAGTTAATCATTAGAGGCAACTCGCAGCTTGTTGTGAAGCAAGTCAATGAAGATTATCAGAGCCTGTTGATGGAAGCGTATGTAGATGAAGTGAGGAAGTTGGAAGAGCACTTTGACGGTCTGCAAACTGAGCATATTCCTCGTGCCGAAAACAACATTGTCGATGACCTATCGAAATGTGCCACCAAGAGATGCCTATGGAACCAGGTACCACTGGTGCAACGATGTGCTATAGAAACAATTTTTAAACCCTTTCCATGATGGAGTTTTAAGCCGTTGTCTTGCCTGTGTGTGCGATAGGGGGGTCCTTCCCACACGACCTAGAAACTATTGGTGATAGGCAGCAATGTTGCAGACGCGTTGCCAAATGTAATTGTATCGCACACACTACATTCTAGCACATGTGTGGGATTGGTGATCAATCGCCCATGTCTCTCATGATTCAAACATTTCTAATTACACACGGAAACCAAACGGTGTTCACATTGGACCATTTGTGAAATAGTACCTAAGGCACATGGGCCATCACAGAAACTGTGCGCGATATGTGCCCCATCGCACGCGAGTATTCTATGGCAATTGTCTGCCATGCATGACATCATTGCACACGTTTCCTGAACAATTTATGAGTGGGATTGTAGTTTGCATTGGGCACGGTTTCTCTAAGCTCTCATGTGAAATAATGTGCTATCACAAATGGTTTAGGAGCCCCTACGCACACGTAGAAGTGCTGCAAATTGTCTGCGATTTATTGTGTATCATCGACGGTTCTGCTATGAGTGACGTGTGCTTTTTGTTTGGGATCGCACATGTTTCCATAACAATTTACGAGTGGGATTGCATTTTGCATTGGGCACTTTCCTATAAGCCCTCGTGTGCGATAATGTTCTATCACAAATGGTTCAGGAACCCTATGCACATGTAGAAGTGCTGCAAGTTGTATGCGATTTGTTGCGAATCACTGACAGTTCCGCTATGAGTGACATGTGCTTTCCGCTCTGGATCGCACATGCTCATTTAGTTGAACTGTGTTCGCATCAATGGCTAGGTTAAAGCAAAAATATCACATTTGAACCACCCTGCAAAAAGCAAATTCGCCACAATATGCAATTGAACAAATAGTGTCCACAGGAAGAACATTCATCAGAATTCACAATAATATGCAATTGAAAAAATGCTGGCTAAATTCCACTGATTTTTCAACATATGTAGTACATAATCATAGTGTACGAAGTACGAAGACCTCATCACATTGAAAACAATGCATCTGTGCATATATGTTTAGCGGCTAACTCTTACTCATTGTTTCAGGAATAGCCATGCCGAAATCTTCATTATCCCTAGTGGGCTTGATGTAGTGATTCAGGAAGAAGTTGCTGATAAATCTTCTAACCCCCAACAATTCACCAGCTAGGAGCGGTTCAGGGCTCATCGGTTCAAACATGAGCTGCAAGATTTTTAAGATCAGAATGTGCCATATGAGTGGAGTAGAAGATATTAATTAAGATACAGACTTACTGGTACTAATTCTCGAGCATTGTCACAACAATCAGTAGATTTGCAGATGGATATCATGTGTCTGAAACATAATATCCACAAAGGTTGGTGCCTGCTTGTTGTTGAGGACACTAAATTTTTTTGTACAAAATTTGTCATGTATTTGCTCTGTTAGGAACAACCTAACTGGTGTAAGATGTTTATTTTTTCTTTGCAGAGAAATAGAAAGAGGTTTATTTAGAAACATGAACATTTGACTAGCGTAAGAAAAGGTATTTGCAAACTTTTGGATACATTTTCCGAAAATAATGGATTTCAGTATCTTACCAAAGAAATGATCTCATGCTGCAGAGGTAGTTCCCTCTTGATCTGGTTCCCTGGGTTAGTTTTCCATGATGCCAACACACTACAAATGAAGATGATTTTTCACATACTCAATTCTTGAACTAGACATGAATGCAAATTTCAACATCATAGAAATCAATAAGTATCCATGAATTACTGAAGATGCGTCAGATTCTGAGGCTTTATTGACTCTCTAAGAGAATCTAGGTAGTAAACTCTGTTCTGATTTGGAATAATGACTACCAAGATCCATTTGTCGGGGTACAATACTCTATGGGACTAGCGAGGCCTCTTTGCATTTTGGCTGGGGAGGTCGATGAGCACGGAGAGCAAATCCGGAAGTTCACACGCGAGGTTTTCCAAGGTTTGGGCCGCCGTGGGGGCATAAAACCCTACTCCTGCCTTTGGGTGGATTGACTTGGGGCTCATGATACAAGCGCAGCTTGCTGGAAAGGTGCGTGCAAGGTGCAGCTACTCTGTAAGAGTGAGCAAAGTGTCGACCCGTGCCCAGGTAGCCATGGGCCTCCTTTTATAGAAGAAAAGGGGTCAGCATAGTGGCAACATGGTAAGTACATATCTAGAATAGTGGCTTCGACATTATCCAACCTAATCTTGCTGGACTAGGACAAGGGCATTTTAATGCACCGTGAGCTAATAACAATCCTTGGCAAAAAGGCGTCTCTCCTTCTATGCTGTCGGTCCGGGCGAGCCTATCGTCTAGACACGTCCACTAGACGGTGTCAATAAAGTTAACCTTTATGCAAGGTGTTGACACGTGTCCTGATGATCCTTCCCAAGCTGCCTGCCCGCTCGATACCCAATCTTGGCAAGCCATCAGCTGCTCGATGAAGTGGAGCGCCTGAAAAGCGGGAGGGAGGACTTCCCGGCAAGGAGCTTGCTGGGCCTTGGTTTGCCGGTGCGGAGCTTGCCGGCAGCTGGAGTCTTGACCTTTAGTACGAACTTAGTACTTCTCGATGACATGCTGGGAGGTCTTCTTCATGGTCTTATGAATTGAATCTTGTGTCTTGGATGTAGTAGTCCTCCGGCAACCCTTGCCGGCGCGAAGGCTACAACTGCTCATGCACAAGTTAGGGTACTGAGGTATCCATATCTTAGTGCATCGATAGGATCCCCCGGGCCTGGGCCACACAAGCATGCAAGGCGTCGTTGGGTTAGGACCAAATAGTGCACAAGCACGCGTGGCAGAGGATAGCTGTTGTAATCTTCTCTTTTACCACGGTCCCACAATGCTCATTAAATGTGGAACATGGGAGAGGTGGATTGAAACGGTTGCCAGGGGTAGTGCGCCTAAAAAGCGCAACCACGTAAGTCGGTAAAGAGCCAACCTCTGCACAATCCCCATAAAAAAGAAATCGCGAGGGGCGCTGCTCATTTACCCCCTTTCTCCTCCAATCTAGCATCTGCCTCCTTGGTCTTCTTCCTTATACAATAACAGAGCCCACTACTCCATTCGCCGCCACTCCACCGCGTCCTTCCTCAATCCCCACCCCTTTCTATTGCCATGGCTCCGAAGAGTGCGAAGAAGGCAGTTGACCCAGAGGTGGAGAAGAAGAAGATCGAGAGGGAGGCACGACGGCGGGAGAATGGCGTCTTCCCATCAGCGTTGATGGCCAATGATCTATCGAAGAAGTACTTGTGTGTTTGGTCAAGCAAGACCGATGATCATCTGGCTACAGAAGTCCTTCCATGGTCTGTTGTACCAGCAGATAACCAATTCTACTTCTTCGTTGGGTATTTTTACTATGGAATCTGCCCACCCTTCTCAGATTTCTTCGTAGAGGTCATGTAGTTATACAGATTCCATATATGGATTTTGCCCCCAATGCTATCACTTGCATGTCCATTTACGCACACCTGTCTGATATCTTCCTAGGGGTAGCACCCAATCTTGCTATGTTTCGGCACCTCTTCATCCCCTGGATCGAGAACGACGCTCTCTCTGGGAGTGTTACTTGGATTCCAAGAATGGGGATGAAGAAGCACTACCTTGACGGCAAATTGCACACCAAGTGGAATGAGTGGAGAGCTGATTGGTGCTGGATCAAGCAAGACAAAATTCCTCCATTCTGCCTCCTCCAGACTCAGAGAATCGAGAAGGGGGACACTTGGAGCAAAGTCGGGCCCAGCAGCATCAAATTGGGGATGGCACTGGAAGGACTTGTGTAGCCGGATGATCGTCGGTCTTGCTTGACTAGACATACAAGTACTTCTTTGATAGATCATCGGCCGTCAACGCTGACGGGAAGACGCCATTCTCCCGCCGTTGTGCCTTCCTCTCGATCTTCTTCTTCTCCGCCTCTGGGTCAACTGCCTTCTTCGCACACCTGTGCGATATCTTCCTGGGGTTAGCACCCAATCTTGCTATGTTCTGGCACTTCTTCATCCCCCGGATCGAGAATGATGCTCTCTCCAGGAGTGTTACTTGGATTCCAAGAATGGGGACGAATAAGCACTACCTTGATGGCAAATTGCACACCAAGTGGAATGAGTGGAGAGCTGATTGGTACTGGATCAAGCAAGACAAAATTCCTCCATTCTGTCTCCTCTAGACTCAGAGAATCGAGAAGGGGGCACCTGGAGCAATGCCGGGCCCAGCGGTGCCAAATTGGGGATGGCACTTTATAGGCTCCATAGTCTCAAGGTTGCCGGCTGGACCATAGAGATGGTGGGGGCAGACTTCACATGTCGCCGGATTGCTCCACTGCAGCACAGGGGAGGGTGAAGAGCATGGGAGTATCAAAATCCCGCTGATGTGATGCGCCTGCATGCTGGGCTCAACAACAACTTGTCGGTGATGGAACACTATTTGCTCATCTGTCAGCTCTTCAACACAGGCTGGGAATTCCGCTTGTCATAGAAGGTGATTCCACTTTGCAACAACACCAGCAAGGGTGACATTCAGGCCAAGATGCCGGAATGTGATGCCATGGGTGTTGTGGAGCAGTGAAAAATGCCCACCAAAAAGGAGGTGGATGAATGTCTTGCCGGCTTGAAGGAGGAGGCCGTCGGGGTGGAGGACGACATGGTGCCCCCCACGAGGAATGACAAGTCCAAATTCCTGAAGGCAAGGGTAGAAGAGGCCAAAAAGGTTGCCCGTCTCCTGAAAAAAGCCAAAGCCGCCGGCAAGGGAAAATAGGTGGTAGAGCATATCGAAGAGCACACCGAGGAGTGTGCCAAAAAGCATGCCGAAGAAGATGCTGAAGAACGTGCTGGAGAGCACACCAGCGAGACCACAGACAATAATAATCATTCTTATGATCATGATGGTGGCAATACAGAGCCTGCGGGTGAAACTAAAGGGGATGATGAGGAAGAGGAGGAGGAAGAACTTTATGTTCCTCTTCCTGGCGTCAGGGTCGCCATCGCGAGGAAGCCAGGCAAGACGAAAGCAGCACACATTGATCCTGCAAGTAGCGATGTTGTCGTAACAAAGGCAGCTGGCAAGGCTTCCCGGGCCCATCCTATTCAATAACAACTTCCCCGTGTTGTCATTTCCTAGCAGCCAATTCCATCAACCACTAAAGAGATAGTTGTTTCATAGCCCCTAGCTTCTTCGGGGACAAAACGAACCAGGATCAGTCCGCCACCGTCAACCACCGCCGGAGCTGAAGGGATGGTGCTCTATGACTTGTCTGTGCTCAGCGATCCTGATGAGGAAGAAGAGTGTGGCACCCCGGCTCAGAGAAACCGGAACGCCCCGTATTCCAGCCCAGAGATCGAGGTGAAGTCTTCTGGAATACGACACTGCTTAGCATAGAACAAACCATCTCTCTATTACAACACGAATACGAATACAAGGTCTTCGATAGTACAATGAATAGCGCCGGCACGGCGGCGCTACGCCAACCATAGTTGCTCTATGCAAGCAGCATAACAACTCGAGGCAGCGGGATAACTACTGGCAGCGGAACTGCGATGACGATGATGAACTCCACTCCGCAGGGAATCTGGCTCGAACGCTTATCCTAGCTCGCAAACAAGGAATCCACGGCAAACAGGCAATCAAATCTGGCATGACCTGCAAACTGGCATGACACGCCAGGTCAGTACATTGAATGTACTTGCAAGCTCACAGCAACCAAAAGCAGTCAAGACAAACAACAACATGGCATTAGCAGGTTAAAGCAATCATGAACATGATACATGGCATGCACAACTGAACATGATACAACTTTAACATGGCATGAGCATAAGAACATGATGATACTACATGCAACAGGTAAACCATATCATGCACCAACTTACTCTTATTTGGCGGTTAACTCGTAACCATCTCATGCATCATCTTACCAACATCGGTATCCATGATACCTCCGTGATCGTCTCGCGATCACATAAAGATCAACCAACTTCGGTATCTATGATACCTCCGTGATCCTCTCTTGATCACAACCAAACTCTTTCTCATCATCAAACCAGGGTTATTATTAATCAAGTTATTATTATAGTTGGCTCATAGTGTGACCGACTATGAACTGGGCCCATATCCGCGGGCGCGGCTATCGATAGATTTAAGCACACACTCTGCAAAGGTTAGTACACTGTACCCACACCACGGAACCCATGGCCTCGCACTCCCATTCGGGTGGACCAACGGCGTTCCGACAAAACTGATCGACTGTAATGACACTCTCCCGGTGACCAACTCCCCTTTGGGCTAAGTCCTAGGTGGCCCTGATGTCAACCCGTGACATCAAACGGCCACTGTCGTGGCAAAACTATAAACGGTCCCAAACAGGGACAAGTGCACATAACCAAACTCGGGCTCACAAGGCTTATGTCCGCCTACCTGATCAGGGTAGCGCAAGCCCATAACCTTCCCTCTTTGGAGGCACCAGCGAGAGGCATGACAATAGACCGCATTAGGGCCTTCCCATAAAAGGCAAATGTGGTTGCACTGGTCAGCTCAATTTGGTGGCACCATGACTCAGCCAACGATTGTTCAAGTTCATTATTATCCGGTTAAACTTGAACGCAATGAGCTGAGCCATATTAAAATACATGATGCAACTACAACGCATGAGCATGATATCAACATAAGCATGCAGGTGCAACATAACCATCGAGCATAAACACAATAAAGCATATAACCAAATGAGCATTGCATACGTATAACAATACACATGAGCATAGCATGACCACGAGCATCATAAATAAATACCATGCAAGAACATAGCAAGGATACTACCAAGTAAACGTGCGACAACTACGTGCAAAGGAACATGCACCGCAACGGTACTGGATAACCGACTATAAGCATGCACCAGAATGAACATCACTACTACCAGCATGTACTACTACTACTACTACTACTACTACTACTACTACTACTACTACCGAGCATGACCTGAAAAATGATACTAACAAGTAGTACAAGGTAACAAGATGCACCGGAATATAGCATGAAGGTGAACATGAATCCACGAGCAAAACCGAAACAACGATAGTAGTAGCAAACAAGCGGGCAAACATTTATTAAATATTCAAGTAGAAACCATGGCTACTGCATGGCTATCATGCAAGTGGCTGTTGTGGCTTGCCTAGGGGTGACGGGGACTCCGGGGCGAAGTGCGGTGAAGCCGCGGAACGAAACGCCGGATGTTCTTCTCTCTTGAAGGGGGCTGATTATAAGCAAGGGCAAAATGGTCATTTTCACTATGGGACCACCTAGTGAAAATGGTACCAACAGAAAGACCTCGATGAGACGAAGAAGTGGGCGTTGGTTTCACCTCGATCGGAGTTACGGTTGCGAGTTATGAGGTGATGAAGATTAGGGACTAATCTGTAATAAAAACTACTACAAACAAGTCCCTAGGAGGAAAAACTGAAAGCGCCTTCGGGCAGATTACGTTTTCTGAAAAGGAAAGCATATTTTAGGCCGCAGAAGAAAGGAATACGCTTTCAGACAGAGGAAACGTACTTTAGGCAAAAGAAGAAGGAAATACGCTTTCGGAGAAATGAAAGCGTACTTTGAGAAACCCGTCTCCACTTACGTGACGTGGCGGTGGCAGGGCCCGGCTTTTGCAGCTGACAGGGGGGTCCCACCTTATCCTTCTCTCTCTTCCTTCTGTCTTCTTCCTCCTGTGCTTGGTCATGACAGAGAGCAGAGGAGGAGGGCAGGGGCGCTGCCGGCGCCGGCCCCGCCGCCTCCGGCCATCTCTGGTCGGGGAGAGTGCATCGGCGGGATCGGGGGACCGCGCCGCCTCCATCCCCAGGCAGAGGGAGCGCCGGGCAGGAGTGAAGGGGTGGCGACGAGAGGCGACAGAAAAGAACAGAGGAGCTTCGGGCGGTGGCGGTTGTCGGCGATGCGGGCGACTCTGGCGAGGGGAGAGGGGGTGGGGCGGCTCGCGGAGGTGAGGGGACGCTCGTGGTGGCGACGGAAGAGAGGGAGGAGCTCCAGATTGCCGGGACGACGAGGTGGCCGAGAGGCAGAGGCGACGGCCAAACATGGAGACCGCGACCAGAGGGGCTCCGGCGTTGAGTGGGTGGGGTGGGGAGATGCACAAGAGAGAGAGGAAGACGTTGGTGGTGGTGGAACGGCGAGGGAGTGGGTAGGACGGCCGGAAGCAAGACGAACTCCGGCGATGGCCACGGTGGTCCGAGAAGAACGACGAGATTGGGCGACTCAGATGATCAAATGAGGCGAGGGAGGAGTGGGTGAGCTGAGGAACACCTTGGGGCACCCTTATATAGGTGCGGGGGAAGTCTCTGGAGCTCACGAGCGAGCTCGAGCTATGCTCTAATGGAGGACAGGGGCTGGACGCGGCACAGGCATGGCATTTGCGGCGCATTTATAGCTAACCAGTACGAAGCAGAGGCACAGGGTGATGCAGTCGAGCACGGGGGAGCTACTAGACATGGATGGGAGTCGAGACGGCGAGGGAGTGGACGAGAACAGTGGCCGGAACGAGCCAGAGCTCGCAATTAGCATGACGCAACCGTGATCACCGCGTGCACTGGTTCAAGTGGCGCGTTCTGGCCGGGCTGACCATGTCCAGTGGATGGACCTTGCTACCCTCGGTCCAAACGAAGAAATAATTCAGTCCAGGGGCAAAGAAGAGATTGGCAGGAGGAGCCAAACCAGAATAGTAGCAAAGTGTTTGTGCTTAGCAGAGGGGGCCCAGACTTAACCACAAAGGAATGGGTTTGTCTGGTGATGATCACATGCTAAGGTGATATTGATCACGAAAAATAAGCTTAAGAGGAGGAGTTTAGATGGTACTTGCTATAGAAACCACCATAAGGGCCAGATTAAGAGATGATGAAGTAGCACTCACATAATTGCATGAAATGATCTGAAAATGGGCATGGCCCAATGATTTTAAGATATGAAGATGCTCAAAAAGTTTCATGCCATTTGGATTAGCCAAACTAGCACTTGCTTCATATAGCATCTCTCTGGACAGAATTTTGGAAAAATTGCACAGGGAAAATGGGTTAATGAATTGAGCCAAAACTTGGTGGAGAGAGTTGATATGGATAGGAGAATGTCTTGTTAAATTTTCAGCTTAAATGAAGCAATATAAAATATGGTTGCTTCACAAACTGAAAATCTGACCAGAAACCAAGATTTGGAGCTGGGCTCACATAGAAAGGTTACATGGGCTCAAATTTGGTGGAGAGTCATGACTTGATCATATGAAGAACCTTACAAAATTTCAACTCATTTGGATATGCCTAGCTGGTACTTCCTTCACACAGGCTTCCCTCAGACAGGAAATTTGAAAAATTGCTCAGGAATATTTACTAAGCAAATTGAGTTGAATTTTGGCATGGGGCAATGATATGGACAGACAAAGGTTTCCAAAAAGTTTGGGGTCAATCAAGCAAAGATAAATGACACTTCCTTCTCAAACAACCTCTTAGGGCAGAATGAGAAAAGGAATATTTGTGAATTATCTTTGATGATGCCAAGGAAGGGTATTGACATATTTGAGGAAGATATGACCCAAACAATTTATGAGAATTATTTGGGAATTTTGGGAGTGACAGAAAGATAGGTTGCTTCACAACCTAGATCAAATAGGGTTATTCCCTTAATGAAAAAGGAATATTCCAAGGAAAAAGAATATTGGAGTTGGGTCAAGGATGAAAATGACATGATCTTGGGATGACGATGAGGATGACAAGCCACTATAAAACCTAGGAAGACATGATCTTCCCAAGTTTTAGAACCACATAGCCACAGAAAAAGCAATTAAATCAATAAATCCAAGAAAATCAAAGGAAAAAGAAAAGGGCAAAATCCAGGGTGTTACAAAGAGTAAGCACTGCATCCTTCTATCATCATATTTTCAGTCTATTGTTGATTTTAACTGTCTTGAATGACTTGGCCTTGCAGGGACAAGGTGCCATTGGCGAAAAGGCACCAGAAGAAGGCCAGGGTTTCCGAAGTGAGCGAGGAGGCAACAAACATTGAAGAGGATATGATCCCTTCAGATGTTGCCGGATCCAGCCCCCGGCATGAATCCAACCTCCAACTCCTGCTGGCAGGCTCCACCAATGAAACTGTCCTCATGGAGACCGACAAGGAGGCGGGGAGCGATCTTCTGGAGGGAAAGCATCAATGGGCAGACCCCTTAGTGACGCCCTCGACCTCTGCTCCTCCGCCAAATAGCTCGCCGACAAGAACCACCCATCCTCCAGAAGAGCGTCAAGGAGAGCCTGTCTGCATCGAGGACCCACCGGCAACTAATCGGAGACTGAGCGACGGCAACCGAGGTTGCCGGAGAAGAAACAATGTCTCCTCCACAAGCCCACCAAGGTAAACCTTATCTAAGTGCTATTTTATCCTTGTTGGTTTTTCTTTTTTGTCTTCTCGAACTAGATTTGAATCTTGATTTTTTTTCTATTCTTTGCTCTTTCCTTCTTCATCCTGTAGACTCAACTCCGTTGGAAGAGGAGGAGCCCATGAAAGATGTGAAGGAAATCTCAAAGAGCACCACTAACGAGGCTACAAAAATTGCTGCCGAGGAGGCCGCAACATCTGAGGCTGGAGAAAGAAGGAAAACTACTGGTGAAACCCATGGGGCTCCTAGCAACACATTTGGCCCTGCCAGTACGGACATTGAGATGGGAGAGGATGACAACTATCCAATGCTACCTGAAGCACCGTCAGCAACACATCCATTGGTGCCTTCTTATCAGCTGTGGCAAACTGAAGCCCCCAGCTCATCTGATGCTGGGAAAACTGCCCTTGTAGATGCATTTTCCGGGATCATCATTCCCTTCTCTTGAAACATCGAAGAGATGGGCAACTTCCATGATAGCGCCGCCAATCTTGCCTTCTTAGAATCCATGTCTGCTGGGTTGAAAGAGGTGCGGGCATGCTACAGCAGACGCGAGGATAAAATCCAAGCGGAGTGCCAAGCTATGCAGTTGGCAAAGAAGAAGTTGGATGAAAGGGTGGAAGACACCCGCAAATGGTATGAAGAGAAGATCCAAAGCATCCATGACGAAGAGGAAAAGGTTGATGCCACCAAGCAGGAAGCGACAGCTTTGGGCTGCAAATTATCTAAGCAAGAAGCGTAGCTTGACGCAAAGGAGAAAGACCTTGCTACCAGAGAGGAGTCACTTGCCACCCAGCTGCACGACAAGGACAAGGAGATCCAAACTTTGCTTGAGTGGTGGACCTAGAAGCTAGAGAAAAAGGACAAAGAAGTCATACAAGCTCAAGCACTGTATCAGGCCAGCAAACTCGCGGAGGCTGCCAACTGCAGAAGCTGCCAGGGCCGCCAAGGCGGAGTTGGACGCCAAGGTAAAGAAGCTTAAATAGGATCTCACAATTGCAGGCAAGGAGTCCTTGGTGCTCAAGACAGATGTCGGTGTATTAAACATGGGTGTGTAATACCCTGCCTTATGCACAGACAAGTAGCAGCTCCCCCGACAAGGTAGATTCTCAACAAAGATTCCCAAATCAAAAGAAGCAGCCCTTGAGTGATCAAGGGGCACATCAAGAAGACCAAGGAACAAAATCAATACAAGCATCAAAGCAATCCTAACTGGCAAAGTAGAGCCGGCAAGACGAAGACCCGGCAAGCCCCACGACAAGCAAATCCCCGCCAACCACCAGCGGTCCACCTCACCAGCCAGCTGGTTGCTGATCGCTGAGGTGTCGAGCCTGCAGGCAGTGCGATGGAGCTTGCCTGCATGTGTTAGCTTGCTGGAGAGAAGATTACCTTTATCGAGACCCATCCAAATGGCGTGTCACGCTAATAGGAGTTAGTTGGGCAAGCGATGCTACATCCTTGCCGGGGCTTCTCCTCCTCATGACACGTAGTGGTGCATTAAATGCACTTTGTCCTAACTAGCAGAGTTAGGTATGATAAGCATTGTTGCTATCTAATCATCATGTAATGACCCTTTTGCCACTGTGGTAACACCTCGAGCTATAAAAGGAGGGCCAGGGCAACCGATACAAGGGTTCGAACCCATAGCAACCATAAGCATATGTACCTATCTAGCAGCCCTCTCCTCGTGCCTTACTGGAGGAGAGCGCTCCATGTACTTGTGCTCCACATTTCAATACACACAAAGCAAGCTTCTCAGCGGCACGAACCTGGGTAAACGACTCTCGCGCCCTCTCCTACCCTGCTCTTTGTGCTTTGTGCAATCCCTTCGCCAAACCACAAAGAGGCTCGTTGGCCCCATAGATTGTCGTTCCACATCGAGAGCTCTGGTGCGCCAGGTAGGGGGACTACTGGCATGAACTTGGACAGCAGGCGGTGCGTCGACTTCATCGAGCTTCAGCATCTTCTTCACCTTCCATTGTACCCAAGAAGAAAGGCTGCATGGCGGTGAAACCTTCCATGTCCAAGCCTCATCGACACACGTCCGTGATACGTCTCCAACGTATCTATAATTTTTGATTGTTCCATGCTATTATATTATCTGTTTTGGATGTTTTATATGCATTAATATGCTATTTTATATTATTTTTGGGACTAACCTATTAAGCTAGAGCCCAGTGCCAGTTTCTATTTTTTTTCCTTATTTTGACTATTACAGAAAAGGAATATCAAACGGAGTCCAAACGGAATAAAACTTTACGATGATTTTTCTTGGACCAGAAGACACCTACGTGACTTGGAGAGAGGGCCAGAAGAGTCCCGAGGAGGCCACAAGCCTCTAGGGCGCGCCCTAGGGGGGCGTCCTAAGGGCTTGTGGGCCCCTTGGGTGTCCTCCAACCCTAATTCCACCTCTATAAATTCAGAAATATTCCCCAAACATCAGAAGCGTCCACCAAAATACTTTTTCACTGCCGCAAGCCTCTGTTCCCGTGAGATCCCATCTTGGAGCCTTTTCCGGCGATCTGCCGGAGGGGGATTCGATCACGGAGGGCCTCTACATCAACCTTGCTGCCCTTCCGATGATGCATGAGTAGTTTACCACAGACCTACGGGTCCATAGCTAGTAGCTAGATGGCTTCTTCTCTCTCTTTGATCTTTAATACAATGTTCTCCTCGATGTTCTTGGAGCTTTATTCGATGTAATAATCTTTTGCGGTGTGTTTGTTGAGATCCTATGAATTGTGGATTTATGATCAGATTATCTATGAATATTATTTGAGTCTTTTCTGAACTCTTTTATGCATGATTAAGATATCTTTGTATTTCTCTTCGAACTATCGGTTTGGTTTGGCCAACTAGATTGGTTTTTCTTGCAACGGGAGAGGTGCTTAGTTTTGGGTTCAATCCCGCGGTGTCCTCACCCAGTGATAGAAGGGGTAGCGAGGCACGTATTGTATTGTTGCCATCAAGGATAAAAAGATGGGGTTTATATCATATTGCTTGAGTTTATCCCTCTACATCATGTCATCTTCCTTAAGGCATTACTCCGTTCTTATGAACTTAATACTCTAGATGCATGCTGGATAGCGGTCGATGTGTGGAGTAATAGTAGTAGATGCAGGCAGGAGTCGGTCTACTTGTCACAGACGTGATGCCTATATTCATGATCATTGCCTTAGATATCGTCATAACTTTACGCTTTTCTATAAATTGCTCAACAGTAATTTGTTTACCCACCGTATGCTATCTTCAAGAGAGAAGCCTCTAGTGAAACCTATGGCCCCCGGGTCTATTTTCCATCATATATTTTCAGATCTATAAACCAAAAAAACCCAAAAATACCTTGCTGCAATTTATTTATATTTACTTTAGTTTGCTCTTTTATTTATATTTTATACCTATCTCTTTTAGATCTCACTCTTGTTCGTGACCGTGAAGGGATAGACAACCCCTTTTTCTCGTTGTGTGCTAGTGTTTGTTAGTTTGTGCAGGTGCATAGATTGGAGACTTGCTTGTGCCTCCTACTGGATTGATACCTTGGTTCTTAACTGAGGGAAATACTTATCTCTACTTTGCTGCATCACCCTTTCCTCTTCAAGGAAAAAAATCAACGCAAGCTCAAGAAGTAGCAGGAAGAATTTCTGGCGCTGTTGCCGGGGAGGGTCAACATCAAGTCTACCAAGTACCCATCATAAACTCTCATCTCTTGGATTACAATATTCGCCATTTTCCTCTCGTTTTCCTCTCCCCACTTCTAAAGCATTTTCAGGAAAACACAAAAATATTTGCCTTTTTTATTCGCCTTCTTTCATTTTCCTTTATGTCTTACTTGATTTGTTTGCTTGTTTGCTTGGAATAATTGTGTATTTATTAAAAATCAGAAAGAAAAAAGTTTATGGATCCTCACCACTTTCTAATATTTTAAAGAGATCCAATTATGATGAACCAATTGCTAGTGAGTTGAGTTCACTAGATTATCTTTGTGAAGTTTTGCTTGAATTTCATGAATCTGAAAATTGTGATGAAGTTTTTAAAGAGGAAATTTATGAAGTGATTCATGATAGCTCCTTGAAAGAAAAGCATGATTGCAATGATGTTATTATAAATTCTATTAATGTCAATTGTGCTAATAATATGTAAAACCCCAAGCTTGGGGATGCTAGTTTTGCTATGTCCACTACTTATTGCAATGATCATGATTGGGGTGATAATGCTTCTTATGATCTTGAAAATTTATTTAAGCCTCCTGATGAATATGATATTAATAGTAGTGTTTGCAATAATATTGAAAGTGGGTTTGTAAGAGTGTCAACTCTAGGTAATAATGATCCCACTATTTTGGAGAATGATCAATCTTATGAAATTTTTGATAAAAGTGGGCTTGGAGAGGTCATGACTTTATTTGATGATCCCACTATTTTAGAAGAGTGTCAACTTTGCAGGGATGTGGATCATGTAGAGAATATGTTATGTGATAGCTATATTATTGAATTTTAATATGATCCCACATATAATTATTATGCGAGAGGGAAATATTGTTGTAGAAATTTTCATGTTACTAAATTACCTCTCATTATGTTGAGATTGTCAATGTTTTATTCTTCTCCCTTGCATATGCTAGTTTTTGATTACCGTGATAATTTGTTTGCTTATAAAATGCCTATGCATAGGAAGCATGTTAGACTTAAATTTTTTTGTCACATGTTTTATGATGCTCTCTTTGCGTTTGAATTATTATCTTTCATGTGAGCATCATCGAAATCCCAATGCCTAGCTAAAAGGCTTTAAAGAAAAGCGCTTGTTGGGAGACAACCCAATATTTTTATTTTCTGTTTTTATGAGAATACACATTATTACCTCTGTAGTAATTCTGTTTTGTTTTTTTAATTAGTGTTTGAGCCAAGCGAGACCTTTGGGATGCTTTGGTATATCATTGATTTGGTTTTGCTGAAAAATAGAAACTTTTGCGTCTAGTAACAGAATTATTTAAATTCACTGGAAGCATGGAAAAAATCTGAATTTTTAACAAGATTTGTATATGAATTTCCTCTATTGTCCTAATTTTTCAGAATTTTTGGGGTTACATAAGTATGATTAATATTCTTGTTACTACAGACTGTTCTGTTTTTGACAGATTCTGTTTTTATGTGTTGTTTGCTTATTTTGATGAATCTATGGGTAGTATCGGGGGGTATGAACCATGGAGAAGTTGGAATACAGTAGATATAACACCAATATAATTTAAGAATGAGTTCACAACAGTACCTAAAGTGGTGATTCATTTTATTATACTAACGAATCTTATGAGTTTTCTGTTGAGTTTTGTGTTGTGAAGTTTTCAAGTTTTGGGTAATGATTTGATGGACAATCGAATAAGGAGTGGCAAGAGCCTAAGCTTGGGGGTTCCCAAGGCACCCCAAGGTAATATTCAAGGACAACCAAGCATCTAAGCTTGGGGATGCCCCGAATGGCATCCCCTCTTTCGTCTTCAATCCATCGGTAAATTTACTTGAGGCTCTATTTTTATTCACCACATGATATGTGTTTTGCTTGGAGCGTCTTGTATGATATGAGTTTTTGCTTTTTAGTTTGCCACAATCATCCTTGCTGTACACACCTTTTGAGAGGGGCACACATTAATCGTGAATTTGTTAGAATACTCTATGTGCTTCACTTGTATCTTTTGAGCTAGGCAGTTTGCTCTAGTGCTTCACTTATATCTTTTTAGAGCACAGCGGTGGCATTATTTTATAGAAATTGTTGAACTCTCATTCTTCACTTATATTATTTTGAGAGTCTATAAACAGCATGGTAATTTTCTTAGGTTATGAATTTAGTCCTAATATGATGGGCATCCAAGAGGGATATAATAAAAACTTTCATATAAAGAGCATTGAATAAGATGAGAAGTTTGATTCGTTGCATTTTTTAAGATATAAAGTTGGTGATATTAGAGTCATGCTAGTGAGTAATTGTGGATTGGTAGAAATACTTGTGTTAAAGTTTGTGATTCCCATAGCATGCATGTATGGTGAACCGTTATGTGATGAAGTCGGAGCATGATTTATTTTTTGATTATCTTCCTTAAAAGTGGCGGTCGGGGACAAGCGATGGTCTTTTCATACGATTCTATCCCCCTAGGAGCATGCGTGTTGTACTTTGTTTTGATGGCTAATAAATTTTTGCAATAAGTATGTGAGTTCTTTATGAATAATGTTGAGTCCATGGATTATACGCACTCTCAGCCTTCCAGCATTGCTAGCCTCTCTAGTACCGCGCAACTTTCGCCGGTGCATTAAACCCACCATATACCCTTCCTCAAAACAGCCACCATACCTACCCTATTATGGCATTTCCATAGCCATTCCGAGATATATTGCCATGCAACTTCCACCGTTTCGTTTATTATGACACGTACCATCATTGTCATATTGCTTTGCATGATCATGTAGTTGGCATAGTATTTGTGGCAAGGCTACCGTTCATATTTTTTATACATGTCATTCTTGATCATTGCACATCCCGGTACACCGCCGGAGGCATTCATATAGAGTCATATCTTGTTCTAGTATCGAGTTGTAATTCTTGATTTGTAAGTAAATAAAAGTGTGATGATCATCATTATTAGAGCATTGTCCCATGTGAGGAAAGGATGATGGAAGCTATGATTCCCTCACAAGTTGGGATGAGTCTCCGGACTTTATTAAAAAATAAAAGAGGCCAAAGAAGCCCCAATAAAAAAAGAGGCCAAAGAAGCCCAGACAAAAAAAATTGAGAGAAATGAGAGAAGGGACAATGTTACAATCCTTTTTCCACATTTGTGCTTCAAAGTAGCACCATGATCTTCATGATAGAGAGTCTCCTATTTTGTCACTTTCATATACTAGTGGGAATTTTTCATTATAGAACTTGGCTTGTATATTCCAATGATGGGCTTCCTCAAATTTCCCTAGGTCTTCATGAGCAAGCAACTTGGATGCACACCCACTTAGTTTCTTTTTGAGCTTTCATACACTTATAGCTCTAGTGCATCCGTTGCATGGCAATCCCTACTCACTTGCATCGATATCAATTGATGGGCATCTCCATAGCCGATTAATTTTCCTAGTTGATGTGTGACTTTCTCCTTCTTTTTGTCTTCTCCACAACCACCATATTCTATTCCACCTATAGTGTTATATCTATGGCTCACGCTCATGTATTGCGTGAAAGTTGAAAAAGTTTGAGAACACCAAAAGTATGAAACAATTGCTTGGCTTGTCATCGGGGTTGTGCATGATGAAATACTTTGTGTGATGAAGATGGAGCATAGCCAGACTATATGATTTTGTAGGGATAACTTTCTTTGGCCATGTTATTTTGAGAAGACATGATTGCTTTGTTAGTATGCTTGAAGTATTATTGTTTTTATGTCAATATTAAACTTTTTTTTGAATCTAATGGATCTGAATATTCTTGCCACAATAAAGAAGATTGGATTGATAAATATGTTAGGTAGCATTCCACATCAAAAATTCCGTTTTTATCATTTACCTACTCGAGGATGAGCAGGAATTAAGCTTGGGGATGCTTGATACATCTCCAACGTATCTATAATTTTTTATTGTTCCATGCTATTATATTATCTGTTTTGGATGTTTTATACGCATTAATATGCTATTTTATATTATTTTTGGGACTAACCTATTAACCTAGAGCCTAGTGCCAGTTTCTGTTTTTTTCCTGTTTTTGAAAAGGAATATCAAACGGAGTCCAAACGGAATAAAACTTTACGATGCTTTTTCTTAGACCAGAAGACACCTACGTGACTTGGAGAGAGGGCCAGAAGAGTACCGAGGAGGCCACAAGCCTCTAGGGCGCGCCCTGAGGGCTTGTGGGCCCCTCGGGTGTCCTCCAACCCTAATTCCACTGTCGGGGTACACAAACAGGGGTGTTTATTCCCCCTGACTTGTGCACAGACGAAGAGTCTCTGCCCCAACAGCCAAGGCTTGATGAAGGAAAGGCTACACCAACATACAAAGCATGGCCAAGCCAGAAAAACCGCTCTTTGTGAGGTCAAGGAGCGGATCAAGAAGAACAAGTTAACATACAAGACATCAGAGCGTCACCTTGGGAAGGCCTCCCTTGCCGGGCAGGAGAGACCAGCCAGGTCGAGACCACCCCAAGGGCAAGTCGAAGCTTGCCCCGGCAGGCTTGCCGGGGCCGCTAAGGGAAAGAACTCTCACCAAGGCACCACCGCTCCATCGCACCACGATGCAAATCACATCAATGCGGTGTCAAGCCTCCAGATGATTAAGTGTCCTCCACTAATCACGTGGCAGCCCGTCGGAAGACAGATTACCCTCACATGACACCCGTCCAGAGGCGTGTCGAACAGATAAGCAGAAGATGGTTAAGCGACACGGCATGCTTGCCGGGTTTCACCCTCAGCATGACACCTAGCAGTGCATTTAATGCACTTTGTCCTAACTGCCAGAGTTAGGTATGATAGCACTGTTGGCTATCTAATCACCAAATAAAGACTGTTTTGCCACCGTGGTTACCCCTTGAGCTATAAAAGGAGGTCCAAGGCTACCTAGAAAGGGATTCGGACCCCCGCACACTTGTAGGCGCGTAGCAACTCTCCCCGAGCCCACCTTGCCGGGCTTGAGCGCCGCGTGTTTGTTGTGTTCCTCCATCCAATCCACTAAAGTAGAAGTAGGGTTTTACGCTTCCCAGCGGCCCAAACCTGGGTAAAAATCACCAGAGTCCTCGTCGTCGTGCTGGCCCATGGCTTCTGCTCTTTGTGCAACGTGACCTCCCCCTTGCCGAACCACAAGGTGCCGATGGCCCCATAGGTGATCGTGTTCTCCCACCACATCTTTGGCGTGCCAGGTAGGGGTGAGTCGCTTGCGCGAACCCGAGGTTGTGAACTTCGCGTAAATCATCATCATCACCATCTTCATAGTCACCCTCTTCGTTAATGGCTTCGAAGAAAAAGAATGGTGCTACTCCCTAGCCTCGTCCCTTCCAGATTCCATCGTTCGCCTCCGCCACAGCAGCGGCGACGACTAGGATGAGGGACGACTGCACTGCAGATGCCACTGTTGGCACGAATGGCGTGTCCACCATGCTGCCCACGGCCAGAAGAAGGAGCGAGATGTGTAGTGGTGCCGCCCCTTCTTTCGGCCCCCTGTCGAGCGCGTCCGATCCCAAAGGGTGTCTTTTGGGCGCCAGCCGAGAAAACGGTGCGTAATTGGCTCCCCCCTTTCTGTGTTACTTAGCAATGATTGGGTTGCGCTGCGATGATGCCACTGGCATCGATAAGCCCGCGTGGAGCTCGGTCCTGCATTTATCCCGCCAAGGGTAAATCCTGAGTGAGCGCTGGTGCGAATCCAGTGGCTGGCACCCCCAGCAAGGCCTTTTGCGCCAGCATGTCCCTCATGCCAGTTACCGAGAGATCATTGGAAGTGAAGGAAAAGGAGGGAGGGGCCAATTCTTTTCCTTTCCCATCATATATCATTAGTTGCAAACATTTTTGCTGACCCCCCAACGCGTGCTAGGGCTGGGTACGTAACTAATGGACTGCCTAGTTCCTGCATTTTGCTCCTTCCTGTTTTTCATCTTTGCAATGCGAAAATGGATATGCGGGCATGGTCTCCTCAGGAGACACGGATAGGAGGGGCAACCACGGGTGGAAGAGAGGATGTTATGTGTGGTCAAATGTACATCCCAGCAGGAGGAGATCATAGACAAAAGCTAAGTTAGCCTGCTTGATAGCTTTTCTTCAGAGCTTGCACTCGCCTATCCCTCGGGCAACCAAGGTTTCGCATGGCAAGTCCTTTGTACGATGGAACCTTACTATATTTGTCTGCACCCTCGCTTTGTTTTGAGCCTGCTCAACAAAGTGCGTGACAGCGTCAAGGACTGTTAAGGAAAAACCCACCGGTAGCGTGTCCTTGCCAGCTGAATGCTAAGGATCCATTCCTCAAAGTAATCACGGCAATATGCTATTGGCGGGCAACCAAAGTATGCAAGGAAACTAACTATATGAATACCAATGAATAAACACAAGAGGGATAGCGCACTTTAGCATATAAATATCAGTTTGATGGGCATTAAAGTGAGAACAGTACGAAGCCTAAAAACGAGAAACATATTGTGTCTTATTACAGGGTGACACGGCATCAGGAATAGTTCAAGACTAGACCCGATGGCCTCCGGGAACCCTTGGGACGGAGAGAACCTTGTCAGCAAGGGGGGCGGCCTTCTCTGCAGTGGCAGAAGTGTTAGCACCCGGCGGCAGCTTCTTGAAGCCATCGGTGAGGTTGAGGTCCGGATGGTGGAAGGCGAGGTTGCTCAAGACCAGGAAGAGGGCATCATGAGCAAGCTTCTGGGACTCATTAGCGAAGCAGGCAGCCATGTCGTCCTCGTACATCTTCAGCCCTTCAATCAAGCCTTCAAAGAAAAGCGCCAGCTTGACACTTGGAACTTCATGCTTGCTGACAGAGAAGGCCCAGCTCTTCATATCCATTTTTGCAATCTGGGCAGTAAGGCGCTCGGCGATGTCAACCATGTTCTTGATCCAGAGGTCGCGCTGCAGGATTTGGTTCTCCAGTTTGTCCTCTGCATCTTTTTGGAGAGTTTTTGCATTGGTCAAGTCCCTCATTAGCAGCTTCTCACGACAGCCAGCAGATTCAATTTCCTTCTCCAGAGAGCCGAGTCGCGCTTTCATGTCAGAGATGGTGCCGTTGGCAGTGTCAAGGTCCTGGCTCTTGGAGGAAAGTTGCGATTGCACCTCCTTCAGGGTGGTCTCTGTTTTCTGCGCTTCCTCTTTGAGAGCCACAATCTCTTTGTCGCTCCCGGCAAGGTCCTCCATCAGCTTGCCCACCTGATGATCAAGATCAATCTTTGTGGCAGATGCGGCAGCTAGCTCATTGGTGACCTTCTTCAATTGGGCTGAGGATTCAAGAGCAGGCGCGCTGAGAGCAACATTGTGGCTGTCCTCCAGGTCCTTGGTACGCTACTGTACAAGGGCCTCCAACTCCTCATCCTTGCCGCGGAGGGTGGCTTCGAGGTTCCCTTCCCGGGCGGAGATGTCCTTCTCCTTGGCGTTCAGAAGCGCTTCGCGCTCTGCCAAGCGGACCTCCCGGGCAGCGATGTCTTCCTTGGCCATGGTCAGCACCTCCCCTTGCCGCATGATGGAGTGGGATTGCTTCTTGAACCATTCTCGTAGTTCATTGCCCTTGTCCACCAGCTTCTTATCATAAGAACAGCGGAGTCACGCTGCTCCTTAACTGCCTGCCACTTGAGATCATACCTGTGCTGGGCATCTTTGAATCCTGCCGCCATGGATTCCAGGAAGGCTAGGTTCCTTGCGCTTTCAGTAGAATCGCCAGCTTCTACAACTCTCTGGGACAGCGGCACCAGTATGCGTCTGATCTCTTCATCAAAATCCACACCCGTTGCAGTAGACGAGCCCAGAGCTACGAGCCCAGGTTGGGCAAGAACTAATGCCAATTTTCTCGGGGAAGGGTGCGAAGCCGTAGCCAGAGGATAGTTCATGGGGAGAGGGCCCATGGATTGGAGAAGGGCTTTCTCCTCAACGACCATGCCTAGGCCAGAAGTGCTGCAGGGGGTCTTCTCTGTCTCTTTTGGGGACTCCTGGATATCCCCCGCAGTCTGTTCGTGACCTACTGCGGCAGCAATCTTGGTTGCTTCCTCGGCAACACTCTTCCCAATGCTGGCCACCTCTTCCAAGAGCTCGGGTTCTTCAATCAACGGAGCTACAAGTAAAATCAACAGATGGAACAATAAGAAGCCAGATACTACTAAGTCAAAAACTAAGAAGCAATGTAATTCAAGGAGGTAAAAACAAAGACAGGTGGATTACTTGATGGTGTTTGTTGTGGGGGAGCATCCCCCTCCCCGGCAACGCCAGTTGCCGGCGTGCGGTCCATGTACACTTCCTCGGGGTCTGTGACCTCAGCACGGGCAGACCCCTCGGTGGAGGCCCTTGTCGGTGATTCCTCTGTTTGGACTTTGGTTGGGGTGGACCCCTCTTGGTGGACCCCGCCCTTCTGGACCTCACATTCTCCCTTGGTGGGTGATGCAGCATGTTCCTCCGTGTCTCTTCGGGCGAGCGAAATCTGCCCCATGCCTTCGCGCCGGGGGCTGGGCTGGCACGGGATCCCCTGTCCTATCCCCCGCCAGACCCGTGCTGGCCAAAGAACCCGACGCTGCCGCATGCTTGGTTCGTTTGGCCCACTAGGCGAGGGGTTCTTCATCTCTGCCAAGTCAACAAAGAAGATTGAATCAACAACTATCAAGTGCATAATACCTCAGCAAGAAGCTCAGTTGTTCTCCTTACTCTAGATGCACGAGCATGGATCCCAGCTCGTACGCCGCAGGTGGTGGGGTGTCGGTGCAACAAACCCTGGGTCTGTTGCCCAGACCATGCACAGGCCCAAGATCAAGATTGCAACATCCAAGACAAGGCCAAGGTAAAGAGATAGGCTCTTTGAGGAATCAAAGGGCAGGTTGAGAAGACCAAGTCAAGTCAAGAAGCAAGACACCGCTAAGGGAAAACCTCCCTTGCCAGGCAGGAGAGCCCGGCGAGGTCAAGGTTGCCCCGGAAGCAAGCCTCAAGATCGCCCCGGCAGGCCTGCCGGGGCATACGAAGGCAAAACACCCCGCCAAGGTTTCACCGCCCCACCTCACAGCGATGCAAGTCACCGATCGGTGTGGTGTCAAGCCCAAAGATGACTAAGTGGCTGCCTTTTGCCACATGGCAGCCATTTCCTACAGGAATCACCTCTAGATGACACCCGTCCTGCGACGTGTCATGCAGAGAGGAGAGAAGGTGGCCAAACAGCCCGGCAAGGCATGCCGGGCAGGCCATGATGTGACACTGAGCAGTGCATTTAATGTGTACTGCTCTGTCTGTAGAGTAGATATGATAGCACTATTCGCTATCTAATCAGTACATAATGACTGATTTGCCACTGTGGTGACCCCTTGATCTATAAAAGGAGGCCCATGGCAACCATAGAAAGGATTCGGACCCTTGTACACTCATACACGCGTAGCTGCTCTCGCCCCGAGGCAATCCTACCGGGCAAGAGCGCTGCATTTCCACCACTATCCACCATCAATCCACCAAAGTAGGAGTATGGTTTTACGCCTCGCGGCGGCCCGAACCTGGGTAAAACTGCCCGTGTGATCTCTGCCGCACTATGCTGCGCTCCTCCGCTCTTTGTGCAACATGCTCAGTCCCCCTGCCGAACCAAAAGGGGCCCTTGGTCCCATAGGTAACCGTGGTTTCCCACGACACGGGGTCGCCCTGCCTCTATTCAGAGTTGGAGGAGAGGAGCTCCCCGGCAGATTTGAGCTCATCGGTGGGGCCGAGGTCTCTGGCGGGATCGAGCCTTGCGAAGAAGCTGGGCTTGACTGGGGTCTAGGATGAACTCCAGTGACCGTACGTCGCTTGGCGGGTGGGGTCTTGGCCTGTGACAGGCAAGTGGATTGGCGGCGTACCACCTCTAGCTTATCGCCCTTAGAGGCGATCTTCTTTGCCCTCTTTGCGGCCAACGAAGAGGCAGGGGCCGCTGTTCCTCGGCTGGCCCGCCTGCGAAGGCGTTGTCCTGGATCTGGTCCTGGGGCTTGAGGACCCATTGTGAGCCATTCTTCCTCCACCTCGGGCTGCTTCGCCTCCTCAACCCCACCCTCTTCTTGGGCCTCTGCTGCCGTGGTATGATGAATTTCAACCCCGGCAGGGTCAAGCCCGGCAACTTCCTCTGGGTCGTGCTCCACGCTCCCTTCATCAGAAGAACCCTCACCTTCAACATCCTCCTCCTCCTCTTCGGGCCTTGTCCCTCCGGTAGCCCTGTCGTCTGTAATCTGCTTTGCAATAAACATTGCTTCTGCTTTGGAGGTGCGCTTGATAAGACCGTTCTCCACTTTGGAAGCCCTTTCTTCCAAACTGAAGACCCACTCTATCTCTGCATCCAGTTCAGGCAGTTGCCAATCAGCCGCAACTCCGTAAGCATTACAGTCGGGCATCCATTTCAGAATTTGGTCCCTAGCAGAGTTAAGATGCAGAGGAACGATCCCTGCCGGCAAATGGAATGGCCCGAGGCTACCGAACAGCTGTTCGCACAGCCAGCCATGGCCATATATCGACAAGTTGTTGGCGGGGCCTGGATACAACCTCATCCTATTGGCCGAGCTTCTGTATTCCTAGGCAAACCTGTCCCTTCTCTGCAGCGGTGCAATGCGGTGTCGAAGGAAGTCGGCCCCCACATGCTCGACGGTTAGCCCAGCAACTTTAAGACAAGGGATCCTGTTCAGCACCGGGCGAAGCATGTCGTCGGAGAGGCCCAACTTACTCCAGTCGCTGCCACGCGTGACGCATTCAGTCCGTGCCACGCAGAATTCAGGGGCATCCTTGTCCTGGATCCAACACCAATCCGCCCTCCATTCCTCCCACATGCTGTGCTGTTGGCCGAGGAGATAATCCCTGTCACCCTTCTTGCTCCAGGGAATCCAGCTTATGTTTCCCGAGCGGTGAGATTTGTCTTCTATCCGTGGGATGAAGAAGTGCCTGAACAGGTCCACATTGGGGGCAATTCCAACAAAGTTCTCACACAGATGAGTGAAGATTGCCATACACGCCATTGCATTGGGCGTGAAATCCAGAAGATGGAATCCGTACACCATCATCATCGCACAGAAGAAATCAGAGAAGGGGGAGGTGAGGCCGGAGAGGAAGTACGCGCAGAAAAAGCGGTACGAGTTCGATGGAACCTTATTTCCCTCTGGCAGAACCACGGGTGCCCCATGCCCTTTTGAAACTTCCCTCCCCCACATATACGCGTACCTCGTGATCAAGGTTGGGCATCCAGGCTCGACGGGAAGAAAACCACATCTTCCTGTCGCTTCCGGTCCAGCTCCTCCGCCCTTTTCTTCCTCCCGTCCGCCACGGCATCCTTGGCGACGGCCGCTCGCTTCCCCTTCGTGGCGCCCATTTTTCGCCCCATCTCTTGCTCACGGGATGGGCGAAAGATCAGGCAAAGCTTTGGGCCGGATCTTGGCGTAGGAGTGGGTGCTTGGCTTGAGGAAGAAGATGATGGGAAAGGAGACAGATACGAATGAGCAGCGCCCCTTCGCGTTGCCTTTCTATTGGGAAAGGGCGTGGGGGCTGGCTCTTCGCTATCTCTCCTCAGGAAGTTATCGTTTTTGCAGGTGCACTACCCATTAACTGCTACTGTTCCACAACCCCACTACCTGCGGTAATTACGCAGAGTGGACGTTGGAATGACTAGTCATCATAAAAACCGCTACATGGGCAACATTCTTTCAACACGAGTCCGTGCACTGTTTTGGGGCCTAACCCAACGTGCCCAGCGACACGTTTGGCTCGGGCCCGGGGGCTTCTGTCGGGGTACACAAATAGGGGTTTTTATTCCCCCTGACTTGTGCACGGACGAAGAGTCTCCACGCCGGCAGCCAAGGCTCTACGAAGGAATGGCTACACCAACATACAAAGCATGGCCAAGCCAGAAAAACCACTCTTTGTGAGGTCAAGGAGCAGATCAAGAAGACCAAGTTAACATACAAGACAACAGAGCATCACCTTGGGAAGGCCTCCCTTGCCGGGCAGGGGAGCCCGGCCAGGTCGAGACCACCCCAAGGGCAAGTCCAAGACTGCCTTGGCAGGCTTGCCGGGGCCGCCAAGGGCAAGAACTCCCGCCAAGCCACCACCGCTCCACCGCACCATGACGCAAATCACTTATCAATGCGGTGTCAAGCCTCCAGATGATTAAGTGGCCTCCACTAAGCACGTGGCAGCCCATTGGAAGACAGATTACCCTCACATGACACCCGTCCAGAGGCGTGTCGAACAGGTAAGCAGAAGATGGTTAAGCGGCATGGCAGGCTTGCCGGGCTTCATCCTCAACATGACACCTAGCAGTGCATTTAATGCACTTTGTCCTAACTACCTGAGTTAGGTATGATAGCACTGTTGGCTATCTAATCACCAGATAAAGACTATTTTGCCACCGTGGTTACCCCTTGAGCTATAGAAGGAGGTCCAAGGCTACCTAGAAAGGGATTCGGACCCCCACACACTTGTAGGCGCGTAGCAGCTCTCCAAGAGCCCACCTTGCCGGGCTTGAGTGTCGCGTGTTCGTTGTGCTCCTCCATCCAATCCACTAAAGAAGGAGTAGGGTTTTACGCTTCCCAGCGGCTCGAACCTGGGTAAAAATCACCAGAGTCCTTGTCGTCGTGCTTCCCCATGGCTTCCGCTCTTTGTGCAACGTGACCTCCCCCTTGCCGAACCACAAGGGGCCGATGGCCCATAGGTGATCATGTTCTCCCATGACATCCACCTCTATAAATTCAGAAATATTCCCCAAACATCAGAAGCGTCCACAAAAATACTTTTCCACTGCCGCAAGCCCCTGTTCCCTTGAGATCCCATCTTGGGGCCTTTTCCGGCGATCTGCTGGAGGGGGATTCGATCACGGAGGGCCTTTGCATCAACCTTGCTGCCCTACTGATGATGCGTGAGTAGTTTACCATAGACCTAAGGGTCCATAGCTAGTAGCTAGATGGCTTATTCTCTCTCTTTGATCTTCAATACAATGTTCTCCTCGATGTTCTTGGAGTTTTATTCGATGTAATACTCTTTTGCGATGTGTTTGTTGAGATCTGATGAATTGTGGATTTATGATCAGATTATCTATGAATATTAATTGAGCCTTTTCTGAACTCTTTTATCCATGATTAAGATATCTTTGTATTTCTCTTCGAACCATCGGTTTGGTTTGGCCAACTAGATTGGTTTTTCTTGCAACGGGAGAGGTTCTTAGTTTTGGGTTCAATCTTGCGGTATCCTCACCCAATGATAGAAGGGGTAGCAAGGCACGTATTGTATTGTTCCCATCGAGGATAAAAACATGGGGTTTATATCATATTGCTTGAGTTTATCCCTCTACATCATGTCATCTTGCTTAAGGCATTACTCTGTTCTTATGAACTTAATACTCTAGATGCATGCTGGATAGTGGTCGATGTGTGGAGTAATACTAGTAGATGCAGGCAGGAGTCAGTCTACTTGTCACAGACGTGATGCCTATATTCATGATCATTGCCTTAGATATCTTCATAACTTTGCACTTTTCTATCAATTGCTCAACAGTAATTTGTTTACCCACCGTATGCTATCTTCAAGAGAGAAGCTTCTAGTGAAACCTATGGCCCCCGGGTCTTTTTTCCATCATATATTTTCAGATCTATAAACCAAAAAAACCCGAAAATATCTTCCTGCAATTTATTTATATTTACTTTAGTTTGCTCTTTTATTTATCTTTTATACCTATCTCTTTTAGATCTCACTCTTGTTTGTGATCGTGAAGGGATTGACAACCCCTTTTTCACGTTGTGTGCAAGTGTTTGTTAGTTTGTGCAGGTGCATAGATTGGAGAGTTGCTTGTGCCTCCTACTGGATTGATACCTTAGTTCTTAACTGAGGGAAATACTTATCTCTACTTTGCTGCATCACCCTTTCCTCTTCAAGGGAAAAATCAACGCAGGCTCAAGAAGTTGCAGTCCGCGGGCGGCGCAGGCAGCTCCCTCCCCCCGGACGGTGCAGACATCATAGTGGGCATGATCGGCACAGGCGGCGTGGTCTCCATGCCCGCTACAACGGAAGCAGGCGGTGGAGGCGCCGAAGGCGGTCATCTTCCTCGACCTTCCGGCGGAGACAACAACAACGACGTAGGCGGTGCGGGCACATAGCTCCCGCCTCCTCCACGCACCGGCGAGCGTAGGCATCGGGGCAACGCAGCCCGGTCGGGCGTGAGCCGGGACACTCCCATTGTGGCAGCAGTGGCAAGGGTGACAATATCGATACACACGCCGCATCCATCGCAAGATGGGTGTGATGTGACGCCAAGCGGCGTTATTGTACCTCCACAGCAGCGCCGCACGATAGATCGCCTATTGACCAAGTCTAAGATCTTCATGCACCGCTCCCGCCACGCCAACTTGCCTTCACTCCCGTAGTTTGGCGACAAGATTGCAACGGCGCTCCAGCTGGCTCCACCAGGAGTCGAGCGACGTCATGTTCTTCGTGGTCCAACATGCCTTCGATGGCGACGGAAGCGATGGCATGGGCCCAGATGCTTTTGGACTTCCCTCTGA
The DNA here is from genome assembly GCA_011799875.1 of Thinopyrum elongatum. NCBI lineage: Eukaryota > Viridiplantae > Streptophyta > Magnoliopsida > Poales > Poaceae > Thinopyrum > Thinopyrum elongatum. The sequence continues at coordinate 206,342,307 of CM022300.1, read as the reverse complement.
TAGCGGAAAAGATGGATGAGTGGAGAGCCACCATCCGGAGATTGATCGAGTTTGCCGATGCAAACAGATTCCAGTTGGTGAAACACTCACGGTGCTCGCAAACTGCACTAGTAGCCCAGACTGATGGCCGTCTGGCAGGTGGTGCACCTACGGTGCAATCACCTCCACAGCAGCAACCCCAGCAAAAGCGCCGGCACTCTTAGCAGACCCAGCGAAACGTCGAGCCTAACGATGTGTCGATGGCCTCTTCAGATCCGCAAACACGGCAAGATCAGCGGCGGTTGCTGCTGGATAGGCAAGCAGAGGAAACTCGCACCACCATCAAATGATGTTGGGAGGCGCGCCGTCAATCAGGTGAGTGAAATGGACCAGTCGTCGATGAGATAGCGCCTGTTGTCAGCGGGTACTTGCCTTATGAGGTTGGGTGCCCTGCTTTCACACGTGAGCTGCGGCAAGTCCACTGGCCGTCCGTCCGCGCATTCAAGCCCGAAGTACCGGAGAAAGTATGATGGCAAGCTCAACCCGGCAGAGTTCCTGGGCATATACATGATTGCTGTGCAAGCTGCCGGGGGGAGAGATGAGAAAATCCTCGCCAACTATTTCCCGTTGGTACTCAAACCCAATGTGAGATCTTGGTTGATGAATTTGCCAGAGAATTCCATTTCCTCATGGTCAGATCTATGCAATGAATTTGTTGATGCCTTTACCGGGGGCCAGGAAGGACCTAGGCAGCCCAGCGATTTGCATGTGATCCCACAGAGAGAAGGAGAAGATCTGCGCAAATACATTCAGAGATTCAGCCGTGTGCACCGTAGCATACCAAACGTGCACCCTGTTGCTGTGATTGGCGCATTCCACACGAATGTGCGCAATCTCAAGATGCAAGAGAAGATGAACATATGGCTGCCGTAGACCGTCAAGTCAAACAGCTGGTCGAGAAACAGAAGGCTGAGTATGAGAAGCACGATAAGGAGAAGGGCCAGGATGGTACGGGTGGATCTGGCAAGAAGGGTCGCTGCGGCCGAGGAGGGCGCCGCGGCAAAACCAATCAGCAGAAAGAGAAGCCTGCCAGGGGCAGAGAGAAAAAAAGGAGATGAAGAGAGCGAAGACGAGGATGGCGACGAATCCAGTGAGCATGAGTTCTAGAAGGTGACGGAAGCCATGTGCATTGACAAGGGTGCATCTTTGCATTTCTCACACCTTTGGCTCAAATAGTGGGCGCATGAGGTCAATGCAGCAGAGCCGACAGCGGATGCCCAAAAGCCCCTCAAGTGGTCCCCCACGCCTATTATTTTTTATGCCGAGGACCACCCTGATCGCACAACTACAGTCGGGTGTTTGCCGTTGTTGGTCTCGCCAACAATATGCAACCTGAAAGTCACGAAAATACTAGTTGACGGTGGGGCTGGCTTGAACTTGATCTCCCCCGAGGTGATCGAGAGGCTGGAGATTCCAGAGGACGAGCTCAAGAAAACCGGGATGTTCCAAGGAATTAACCCGGGAAGGAGCCAGCCTAAGGGGAAGATCATGCTGTCGGTGATGTTTGGCGGGGAACTAAATTACAGAACGGAGAAGATTGTGTTTGATGTTGTTAAGATCCCCTTGCCGTTCAATGGAATTCTTGGTCGCCTAGCCCTAGCTAAGTTCATGGCGGCATCTCATTATGCCTACAACACACTAAAGATGCCGAGGCCCAAGGGTGTCATCTTCATCAGCTCAGGCAAGAAAGATGCAGTCATATGTGTCGACAAGCTTTACAGAGATGCGATTGCAGAAGAGATCGTTAAGGATATAGCTCTCGCCAAATGAAAGAATAGCAAGAAGCCTGGTAAGACATGTAGCGAGAATTCCAGGAAGCGCGCCTCTTCAGAGTGCCGTGCACCTGTTGAAGACTTGCCGGAGAGCTCTGCCTTCAAGAGGTCCAAAGCTACCCCGCCGGCAACGAAGAAGGTGTCTACAAAGGAGGACGGCACTGGTGGTACCTTTGCCATCAATGCCACTCTTGACAGTAAATAGGAAAGCATGCTCATTACCTTCCAGCGGGCGAATGTAGATGTGTTTGCATGGCAACCATCCGACATCCCCGGTGTTCCCAGGGAGGTAATTGAGCACCACCTTGCTGTCTGTCCTTATGCTCGACCCGTCAAGCAGAAGGTCTGGAAGCAAGCTTTGGAATGCCAATAGTTTATTGTGGAGGAAATCTAGAAACTTGAAGCTGCAGGTCTGGTTAGGGGAGTTCTACACCCAACTTGGTTGGCGAATCCAGTGGTAGTGCGCAAGGCCAATGGGAAATGGAGACTTTGTATTGATTACACTGATCTCAATGAAGCATCTCCAAAGGATCCTTTCCCCTTGCCACGCATTGATCAGATTGTAGACTCTACTGTCGGCTGTGATTTGCTTTTGTTCCTTGATGCATACTCTGGATATCATCAGATATTTATGGATAAGGAGGATGAGGAAAAAACCACATTCATTACTCCATGTGGCACATACTGCTTCGTGCGTATGCCTTTCAGACTAAAGAGTGTTGGTTCAATGTTTGCAAGAGCAATTCAGATTGGCTTTGGACCATAGTTGCACAGAAACATAGAGGCTTATATGGATGATATAGTGGTCAAAACCAAGGATAAATCTACCCTCATCCAAGATCTAGAAGAAACATTTGCAAATTTGCGCAAGATCAACATGAAGCTCAACCCTAAGAAGTGTGTGTTCGGCATCCCATCCAGCAAACTTCTTGGGTTATTTGTGTCTCAGCGGGGAATAGAAGCAAATCCCGGCAAGATCAAGGCTATTGAGCAAATTCAAGCGCCCAAAACCGTCAAGGATGTGAGGCGCCTTGCCGGCCATGTTGCAGCTTTGAGTAGGTTCATTTCAAGATCTGCTTAGCGTGCCCTACCATTTTTCAAAATATTGAAAAAGGAAGGTCCGGTAAATTGAACTCCGGAAGAGGAGGCTGCGCTGCAAGACTTGAAAAGATACATGTCCTCTGCGCCAACTTTAATTGCGCCTAGGCCACAGGAGCCGTTGCTGCTATATCTAGCGGCAACAAACCAGGTGGTCAGTGCTGCACTAGTTGCGCAGAGAGAAGTTGGCAACCAAGAGACAGCAGAGGCAAGCCCTTCCCGCAGTCGTGGTACAAGCTAGAGAAGTTGATCAGCGGATCGTGCCCAAGAAGAAGGTGGTGCAGCGGTCGGTGTACTTTGTTTGTTCTCTCTTGCAGGGGGCTAGGTCAAGGTACTTCGGTGTGCAGAAGCTACTTTTTGGTATCCTTATGGCCTCGAGAAAGCTGTGCCACTATTTCCAAGCACATGAGATCACTGTCGTCACTCGCTTCCTGTTGCAGCGTCTTCTGAGGAATCCAGAAGCAACCGGCAGGATTGTGGAGTGGGTGTTAGAGTTGTCAAGTTTTGCACTCAGGTTTAAGGGCACTTCAACCATTCAGAGCAGAGCCCTGGCAGAATTCATCGCAGAATGGATGCCAACCCAAGATGAAGAAACCCCGGAATCAGCTCTCCCCGGGAAGGAAACTGAGAAGGAGTGGATCATGTACTTCGATGGTGCTTTCTCGCTGCAAGGCGCCGGTGCCGGAGTGCTGCTTGTCGCAGCCACCGGAGAGCATCTCAAGTACGTGGTTCAAATGCACTTTCCCAGGGAGGAAGCTACCAACAACACCGTGGAGTATGAAGGACTTCTTGCCGGCCTCAGAATTGCGGTGGAATTGAGAAACAGGAAATTGATCATCCGTGGTGATTCACAACTTGTGGTGAGGCAAGTGAACAAGGATTACCAGAGCCCATTGATGGAAGCCTACGTGGAGGAAGTGAGGAAATTGGAAGAGCACTTTGACGGGTTGCAAATAGAGCATATTCCCCGTGCATAAAACAGCATTGCTGATCACCTATCAAAGTGCGCTGCCCAAAAGCTACCTGTGGAACTAGGGACTTTTGTACTCCATTTGAATCAACCATCAGTTACTCCATCAACGAAGCCAGAAAGAGAAGAAAGACAAAAGCCGGCAAATATCTTCTGGCAGGACTCCGTGAAGATGCCGGCAAGAACACTGCCGAGGATAGCGATACGCTTGCCGGTGAGTAGCGGTCTCAAGAAGAGTCTCAGATTCTTGCCGTTGAGGTTAGCGCTCCCGCGGTCGAAGAGACGCCTTTAGTCCTTGTCGTCGAGCCACAGGCTCCGGCATGGGTGCAACAGATTGTTCAGTTTCTCCAAACAGGAGAACTTCCTGACGAGCAAGAGCAAGCTGAGAAAGTAGCCCATCAGTCGAGTATGTATCAATTTGTGGATAACATCCTGTGCAGAAAGAGACCGAACGGAGTTAAATTGAAGTGCATTTGCGGGGAAGATGGACTGAAGTTGTTGGCAGAGATACATGGAGGCATATGTGGCTCTCACATAGGTTCAAGAGCCCTTGTCAAGAAAGCTTTTCGGCAAGGTTTTTATTGGCTCACTACCCACTAGGATGCAACTAAGCTAGTAACAAGATGTGAAGCATGCCAGTTCCATTCAAAGATTATACATCAGCCAACACAAGCTCTTCAAACAATCCCTCTCTCCTGGCCCTTTTCGGTCTGGGGGATCGACATCTTGGGCCCCTTCCCCTGTGCTACCGGGGGCTTTGAGTTCTTGTATGTTGCCATCGACAAGTTCACAAAGTGGCCTGAAGTAGAACCAGTGAGAAAGGTGACAGCACAGTCAGCCGTCAAGTTCTTTAAATACTAGTTTGCAGTTTTGGAGTCCCAAATAGAGTCATCACTGACAACGGCACACAGTTCACGAGTCGCACCTTCATGCAGTATATCCAGAGCCTGGTGAGCAAGGTTTGCTTTGCCTCTGTTGCTCACCCTAGAAGCAATGGACAAGCAGAAAGGATGAATGCTGAAGTGTTGCGCGGTCTCAAGGCGAGAACATTTGACTGGCTGCACAAGTGTGGGAGGCGCTGGATTTGATGAGTTGCCGGTGGTTCTTTGGTCACTCAGAATGGCACCAAATTGAGTTACTGGTCAAACACCCTTCTCCCTAGTCTATGGTGCAGAAGCGGTGCTCCCCACAGAACTCATATACGGATCACCTCGAGTACTTGCCTACGATGAAGTAGAGCAAGAGCAGCTCCGGCATGATGATGTCGTGCGACTTGAGGAAGAACGTCTTCGGGCAGCTGTGCGGGCCGCAAGCTATTAGCAAGCCTTGTGTCGTTATCATAGCAACAAGGTTCATGCTCGAAGCTTAGAGGAAGGCGACCTTGTCCTTCGGCTTGTTCAATTCGCCCAGGGATTAAACAAGTTGACGCCGAAGTGGGAAGGCCCTTACCGGGTAGTTCGAGTCACCAGGCCTAGGGCAGTCCGTCTGGAGACCGAAGATGGTATCCAAGTGGTGAACTCGTGGAATATCGAACATCTTCGCAAGTTCTACCCGTAAGACACAGTTGCCGAGCCTTGTCTCAGTAACCCCTTTTGTAAAAGCCTTGTCCCGGAGACTTGTAACCCTTTGTACAAAGCCAGGCGCAGACCCTGTGCATAAGTGAAGTGTTTCACAAACTTCTATGCATATTTACTTATGTACTTATGCATGACATGATGTGATTATGCCTTGTTTGAATGAAATGGCTAACATACCACCGAGATCTCCATTGTTGTAGGTGGAACCCTAAGTGGAGATCTTTCACGAATTGGAGGGGGATTCCCTAAAGAACACGAAGAACACAAAGGGAAATCACAAGAGGAACACTCAAGAACAAGTCCAATCACACATCCACTAGACCAACAAACAGACAAGATCCACAAGGTACATGAATAATCAAAGGGAAACAAGATACATGATAGGGTTCATCCCAAATCCTATGAAGGAGATGAGGGCTTGATGATCAAGATAGATCCTTCCCACAAGGAGGTCTTGAATCCCTAGGGATCTTCTCCAAAGGAGGCCTTGAACTCCAAAGGAGTGTCTCTCTCTCTCAAGAGGAGGAATCCCACAAGGGGAGGTACATGAGCTAATCTCTAATGTCTAGATCTATTCTTAGCTAAGTCTAAAATGGAGGAGGAAGTGGAGTATATATAGGTCCAAGGCATGAAGGGGTAAGGAGGGACGAAATGGGGATTACATGGGCAAAGCCCGCAGCAGCCTACAAGGGGCCCCGTGCGCACGGGGTAAGTGGAGCCCGTGCGCACGGGGTCTCCAGCGACCTGACACAGTAGCCCGTGCGCACTGGCTTGCACCATGGGCACGGGGTCCCGGGTGCATGGGGGTCCAGGGGCACATGCGCATGGGGTATCCCGATGCTTGCTGTCAGCCTCATGGACGCCCGTCGACACATGTGGAACCTCGCCTTCTTCTTGACAGTCCCTTCTTCGCTTCCAAGCTTCCCTCCTAGATGGTGTAGTTGTACTCTTCTGCATGAACTCGTCCTTGCTATGTGTGAAGCTCCGACAATACCTATGAATGCACACGGAAGGAATGTCTAGTAGTATACCATCCTCGAAGGGTGCAAGTGGACACGTGTAAAGGAGAGGATTCACCTTTGTATGCATGAAGTATATGTCGCACGTGTCACTTGCCAACCGGACTCTTGACATGGTGATGTCCGTAGGATGCTCCGCATCATCCCCTCCCCTTGGGAAAGATCTGACCTTGGATCAAAAACCAAATCACCATGGGAAAGAGATGATGTCGCCGTGTAGACATGGACGATCACCAAGCGTTCATCATCTTGTAATTCCAAATGGGCACTCTCTAATGTCGCACCGTCTTGTAATTCCTTCAAAAGGAGCAAAGATAACAAGCACTTGGAAAAACAAATGTGGTTGGCATTAGAGCAAAACCAAGCATTCAAGAGGTGATTCACCCAACAAGTGTTGTCATCAAGCATAGTATATGGTTTGACAAAGAAGTGTGGCCTGGCATGTAAGCATATAAATTGAGCACATGGAAAAGCATCATGGAAACAATCATGCAAAGGTGAGGTAAAGTTGCTAATATGTGTGACAAGTAAACAAGCATCTACCTCAATGTCATAGCAAGCATGCATAAAGAGCTCAACAAATGGTCTATGGTATGCATATGAACCATTCACAACACCAAATAAGATGAGATGTCGAAACACATGGGGTAAGTGCAAGACAATCCGAGCATAATGTGCACATGGTGTAGTGAAAATAGTGTGGCACTCAACCCAATGGAAAGAGCAATTGTTCATCGTGTGTGAGGCAATCAAGTCAAGCAAGTGACAAGCAAAGGGATATGGCATATGTGAAGTGATGACATTGGTGCAACCAAACATGTGATATGAGCAAGTAGGAAACAAGTTGGATGCAACACACAAGGTATATATGTCATGAGGCATGGCAATGTGGCAATGATAAGTCGAAGCAAGATCGCTAGCATGTGTGCAAAGTGTCATGGTGCAAGCAACACAAGTAGTATGATCCACAATATCCATGCTCATGGTTTTGTGTTTCTTCAAAGAGAAGGATATCACCTCGAAAGCATGTCCTTGTGCACCCTTCACAATGTCGAAGTACAAGCAAGTGCGATGTAGACTCGTCATGGTAGAAGGTGGTTTTCTCCCAAGAGCTCGAATGGTCAACTCACATGAAGTGGAAGTCGACACGAAGTCCATGTATCCTACACATGCACAAAAGAAAGCAAACAACGTATGCACATGGTAGATAAACACATCATCCATCATGATGGTTCTCTTCTCTTGCACATAACCATTAGAAGCAAAAGTGCATTAGCAATATGATGCAACAATGGCAATGTTCATGACACTAGGCATATGGTGCAAAAAGGAAGACAAGCATGCTTCACAAGAATTATGTCAAAATCTCCAAGTATATGCGAGAATGCTATGGGGGCAATCTCATGAGCAAGATTAAGAGTGTTGTTACACTCAATACAAGGCAAATCATCTAGCATGAGAGAGGCAACATATGGAGACATATGACAACATGTAATAGCAATCATGTGCAAAGCATGGAAATGGATGCCATCAACCGCATGAAATGAGCAAGTATGAATCATTGGTGATGCAACATAGGCAAGCATAGCAATCATAGCGTGCAAACTAGTAGCGCGAAGATGCAACATACTAGAGGAATCAATTAAAGGAACATGGCAATAACAAGCAATATCTCCACCAAGCTTGCAAATACACATACAAGTACGAGAATCAAGTGTCATGTGAGATGCAATGCACGGGTCACAAATGCATGGCAAAGGCATGGGAATGAGCATATCATGCAAAGTGAACATTGCAATATGGGCATAAAGTGAGAAGTGGTAAATAACCCATAACCATATGAGGGCGATGTAGAAGAGATGCGTGAAGTCTTTGCGTGAAGGGAGTGGTGGGGATGAAAATGCACGGGATCTGAAGTCATCATTGCTCTCTAGAGCTCGTTTCGTCAACTCATGGGATTGCTAGGTTGACGAGGAAGCATGTGTACCTACACAACAAGTAGACAAACGAAACAAAGTGTGTGCGTGGTAAATGTACACTTCATCCATCACGATGTGTATGTGCACGTGTGAGTTAGCACAAGATAAGCATCGCTCAAAGAAATTTGATGCATGGTATATGAACATGTCATCCATCATGAAAGAATAGTTGTTATGTATAACATGATGGGGACACAAATTATAGCAAGTGCATGTCACATCAATAGCATGTTTATTCATGGGATGCATATGGTGCACACAATCATGGGGATCATGCAATTCATAGGATGTAGCAACATCTCCTAAAATGTATGAGGGAACTATGGGGGTCTTCTCATGTGCAATAGCAGAAGCATAACATGAAGAAAATTTACAACATGGCACACAATGCATGTCCAAACCTAGGTGGTCATGGCATGGCATATGAGGTAAATGATGCAAAGGGAGCATATCAATATCGTCACAAGAAAAACAAATGCCAATAACCATGGGCTTGTCATCTATGCCATATGTGCAAATTGGGTTTATTCTAATGGCATATGCATAGTCACTATGATGAGATTGCAAATATGACATACGGAATATCTCATGCATAGCATATGACAAGGCAAGCGGATTATCAAACATGATGTGACCAAGAGAATTATCACAAGAAATCCTATGTAACATGGCATCACAACTAATAGGCTCCACATGGCAATCATCAAACTCATCATAAATGGGTAAATCACCGCATGGGGAAATCATACTAGCATGAAGCATGGTAATAGGTGGATCAACGTCATGCAAGCAATCAATGTCAAGAATGTCCACTAGTGGGACTAGAGCATCACCTTCACCTATGTTACCTTTCTCATTCAACTCATGTGGTGTAGGTGAGGTGGCAAAGACCAAATCGTGGTCAACGTCATCATCATGATGGAACCATGTGGGGGTGCATCATATTCCACCATGGCCATCATCTTTTCCAAAGGTAGGACGGAGTCATCGAGGATCGGCGCGTCATCATATATGGGACCTAGCACCAAATGAGAAGACACAATATAGGTAGAGGTTAAGTTGTTAGAAATCGAAATGGCCTCACATGCCCTATCAACTACCTCACTCTCTCTATGTGGTGGAGGCTCACTCACTCCCTCAAGGGAGGTGCACTCAATGTCACATATGGTGGAGTCACTCAAATCACTCAAGTAGTGGTGGTGGTGGCTCTCCTCACATGGGAATTGAGGCAACTCATCGTATATGGGGCTAGTGGTGAATTCACTCTCACTCTCAATATGGTGGCAAAAGTCACTCAAGTCATCATATGTCATTGTGGTCGAAGGGAAAATCCCATGCTCAACCATCTCGTAGTCGTCGCCGTGGATGAAGGCCGAAGATGGCACATCATCACTCTCGCCGTGGATGAAGGCCAAAGATGACACACCATCAATCTCGCCGTGGATGAAGGACAAAGATGGCACATCATCAATCTCGTCGTGGATGAAGGCCGAAGATGGCACATCATCATTCTCGCCTCCAAAGATGGAAGCATCATCTTGGAGCTCATCGGGCTTGGACATCTCGGTGGTACTAGCCTCATGCTCACCGTCTTGGAGTGTGGTCGTCGTGAAGTGAGCTCGGGGTCGAGTAGACTTGGCCTTCTTGAGTTCTTTCTCCGCCTTGAGAGCACCAATGTATAGTTCGTCGAGGGACTCGTAGTTGTTGAGGAAGATAGTTTTGACGATGTCGTTGTTCAATCCCATCGTGAAGTGGAACTTCATCCAAATGGGGTCGTCCACGCCGGCTCGTCGCAAGGCTTCCTTCATGTTCTTGAAGTACTCGTCGAGGGACTTGGATCCTTGTATGGTGTTCTCCAATTGGTGTTGAAGATGTTCCATGTAGGTGGAAGGCAAAAATTCTCGTCGCATCGCTTTCTTCGTCTTGGACCAACTCATGTCAAAGCTCTTCAAAGGTGTATGAAGCCACCAAATCAACGCGTAGTCGTGGAAGGTACTTGTGGCGCACTTCACTTGAACTTTGGAGGGGACTTGATGTAGCTTGAGGTAGTCGTCCATCTTGCACTCCCACTCAAGGTATTCGTCGGGATTATTAGTCCCAAAAAATGGAATCTCATCGCCTATGTTGAAGTTGTAGTAGCTCGTGGAAGTAGTGGACTTGAGCTCGTGGAGTAGGCGTAGATGCCATACGTCCGAAGGCGAAGATGCCTTGAAGTCACTTGGCGAAGATGCCAAAGGTGTTGAAGAAGCCGCAGCCTTGTGGTCGACGTTGTGGTTTTGTAAGGCCCGTGCGCACGGGGGTGCAGGAGGCCGTGTGCACAGGGTCCCGCGTGCACGGGGGTCGAAGGCCCGTGTGCACGGGGGTGGCAGAGAAGCCAACTCTTGTCCAGAAGTGTGCTCTTCATGGTCTTGTCGATGTCGATGCTTGTATGTACTTGCCGGAGATGGTAGCTCAGGAGCTTGTGCACTTGAGCGTCTTCTCGAAGATGAGGAAGACCGCTTGCGGTTGTTGATGAGGACCTTGAGCTCCTCCATGTGCTTGTCGATCTTGGCGTTGATGAAGTTCTTCATAGCATCAAACTCATCGTCATGGTTGTATTGCCTATCCATCACAAGACTCGAGCAAAGGTGAGTAGGAAATGAGATAAACAATACCAAGCTACCTTTTCACAAAGTTGAGGATGTATCTCGTGTCACTCAATGTGAAATGAAAGAATAGTGGAATTGGTACCGGACTTGTTCACTCACACCTACAAAGTAAAGCTTATCGAGTGGCTTGGTTAGGACAAATGGCACAAATTCATGCAACTTGAAGTCCAAGATATTGTAAATGTTGAAATAAATCCAACAGACTCAAAATGCAAAGCAAGTGATCACCAATATAGAGGAGGGCAATAAATAAACACACACAGTGGGATAATGGGGCTTGTGCAACTATAGGGATGAGCAATACAAAAATTGCCTAACGCAGACTAAGCTTGTGTTGCACAAACACTAGGAGAGTACTAGCTTGATTGCACACTTGGGCACGATTCACCACTTGGCACCAACCTATATGTATGCAACAAGAATGTGTCATATTCCATGTATTCTCATGCACAAGTATCTCTTTTCATGCTCCACTCTTTGCTTATAAGCTTATGATAATTCTTTTCTTGCTTAAAAGCTTTTTTGGACTTTTTTCTTTCTTTCTTTGCAATATGCTTATGGAGCCTCAACCACAAACATGAGATAAGTATCACAAGGTATGCATGGGAGCAACAAATTGCACTATATGATATATCCAATGATGCAACAATATCATATCATATCACTATGGTGCACAAGTTTTCACGAAGCCCGGCAATACTCGGATAGCTAGTCTCAATAGGTATGAAGGTATGCACAAAGATGGTGGGGCTATAAAGATGTAGTAGCAAGGAAGGAAAAGTTTATGATGGAATGGATACCTTCATCACACTTAACCTTTCACGAAGTCGGGGGTAACCGGCCTTGCTTCCGGTTGAAGATGGTCTCAAAGGATGGATGGTCGTTGTCGATGTGGAAGCTCGTGGTGGATGTAGTCGATGGAGCGATATAAGTCACTGGTGGTGGATGAAGATGTAATCATCCCTAAGTAGCCTAAATACCTTAGGAGACTCAAATCACAACTCAACCAACCACAAATGCAATAAGAACCAAAATGGGTTAGTTTGCGGAAGTTTTATGTGGTGGTGCAGAAATTATGGCGGAGGGCCTATGCAAAGATGAAAAAAATGCACAAAATTTAATGGAGTCAAATGGTGGTAAAACCAATATGAGCAGGTCGGGCACGTCGCTGGCTTTTCAACAAGCCAAAGAACACCCAAATCGGAGTTCGAGAGTGGGAGATACTACCGAAAACGTGAAGTGGCTGCTGCTGGTCTGTAGGGGGCTGTGCGCACGGGGTCAAAGGCCCGTGGACACGGGGTCCCGTGCGCACGGTACAAGGCCATGGACACAGGGTCTCCAGGGACATTTCGAGGGCCCGTGCGCACGGGGTCTGGGGCCCGTGGGCATGGGGTGGGCGGAAATTTCGCGATTTTTTGGTCAGATTTGAAGGGGGAAAAGAAAAATTAGGCTATGGGGGCACAATTGGAGGTGGATCTACTTGTTATACACCAGATCCATGGATTGAAATCAACAAAACTCAAAAGACACATCAAATCACAAAAAAATTGGCATGACCCTTTTTGTGGGGAATTTTTTGAAATTGGGCAAGAACAAGCAAAATTAGACTGGAAAACATAGAGGGGGGGCTCCAATTTCGTGAGAAAACTTGGCTCATGATACCATAATGTTGTAGGGTGGAACCCTAACTGGAGATCTTTCTCGAATTAGAGGGGGATTCTCGGAAGACCATGAACAAGACGAAGAACACAAAGGGAAATCACGAGTGGAACACTCAAGAACAAGTTCAACCACACATCCACTAGACCAACAAACACACAAGATCCACAAGGTACATGAACAATCAAAGGGAAACAAGATACATGACAGAGTTCATCCCAAATCCTATGAAGGAGATGAGGGCTTTATGATCTAGATAGATCCTTCCCACAAGGAGGTCTTGAATCCCTAGGGATCTTCTCCAAAGGAGGACTTGAACTCCAATGGAGTGTCTCTCTCTCTCTCTCTCTCTCTCTCTCTCAAGAGGAGGAATCCCACAAGGGGAGGTACATGAGCTAAGCTCTAATGTCTAGATCTATTCTTAGCTAAGTCTAAAATGGAGGAGGAAGTGGAGTATATATAGGTCCAAGGCATGAAGGGGTAAGGAGGGATGAAATGGGGATTACATGGGCAAAGCCCGCAGCAGCCTACAGGGGGCCCCGTGCGCACGGGGTAAGTGGAGCCCGTGCGCACGGGGTCTCCAGCGACCTGATGCAGTAGCCCGTGCGCACGGGCTTGTACCGTGGGCACGGAGTCCCATGTGCACGGGGGTCAAGGGGCCCGTGCGCACGGGGTATCTTGAAGCTTGCTGTCTGCCTCGTGGACGCCCGTCGACGCATGTGAAACCTCACCTTCTTCTTGACGGTCCTTCTCCGCTTCCAAGCGTCCCTCCTAGATGGTGTAGTTGTACTCTTCCGCATGAACTCCTCCTCGCTATGTGTGAAGCTCTGACAATACCTATGAATGCACATGGAAGGAATGTCAAGTAGTGTACCATCCTCGAAGGGTGCAAGTGGACACGTGTAAAGGAGAGGATTCACCTTTGTATGCATGAAGTATATGTCACACGTGTCACTTGCCAACCGGACTCTTGACATGGTGATGTCCGTAGGATGCTCCGCATCATCCATTCTGTCTTTTTCTCTTCTTTCTTTTTCTACAAAGGCAGAAGGATTCTTCGCGCACATGTTTTCCAGGGGGAGACGATGGAGTACCAGTCCAGGTGGCGGCGTTTCGCCTCATTTCATTTCATATGACAAGAAGTACAGCAAAGAAAGATAAGTTCTTACATTTGGAAGTTTTACTTGTTTTGGGTTTATCTATGTATGAAAAACCTGCATGCGAAGGAATCTTGCCATGTTTCATCCGTGCTCTTATCCCTGCCTCGAACCCACTCGACGGGATAGTTTGCAGCAGCGTAGAAACCGGCAAGTCACCTTGCCAGGTGCCATACTTCCAGCAGGCTGCTGAGGGCCAGTCCTTCAATGCACCGTGGCAAGTTCGTATCTCGGCAAGTTCCCAAACTGCGCAAAGTGTCGGAACTAATTCATACAAGGATAAATGCTGATTAGGGAAATAGTACATAGTTTTCTGAGCACGTCAAATATTACATATTTGTTAAAAAAGAAAGAAAAGTGCTCGTTAACGTTTCTTCTAGTCTTCCTTTCCAGGGTTTACATCTAGTGCAACCCAGGGCAAAAGGGGCGCCTAGGTGGAGCGCTCTCGGTAATCCATCCCGTCGGCGCTCAGCTGCATATGGTGGTGCCGCCGACGTCCAACTAGAGTCGGAGCCGTCGTCCTCGATCTTGACGCCCGGAGATCCACCGTTGTCGTATCCACCATCGTCCTCCTCATCACTATCGCTCGATGAGGAGCTTTCGCTGTCGCTCGAGCTTTCCGCGCAGAACCCTAGACGAGCACCTGAAGGCCCGAAGAGCTTCACGGAGAGCTTGTCAGCCTCCACCAACATGAAGTGGAGGAAGTGCCCCTCCACCAAGTAGCGGGTGCAAGCGAAGGATTTCCACCCTTCGGTGAGGTACATGATGTCGTTTGTGGCGAACTATATGTTCTCCCAAACAGCGCCATTGAGGCAACCGTTCATACGCAGCCACAACCCGAGCAGCTGGTCCACCTCCATTACCCTGCCAAAGGGGTGAGGGAGCCGCAACCTACTTCTCGGTGGGTCGCATAGCTCCACGATGAACTCGAGCGCGGTGTCCCCCGTATGGCCTTCCGCCGGGGGCGGAGTAGCTAGAGGAGGAACCACCAGCGCCCCGGTCCGACCTCCTCGGCCACGAGCGCCTTGTCATCCTCATCCTTGACCTACAGCCTCACCCCGCACACTAGAGCCGGCCTCCGTGGCTGCAGCTGAAGCAGGGACATGGAGCCGAGGAGAAGCTCTCACTGCCATGACGTGATGAGGACATCAATACCATTGTTACACCCACAACCCCTGCTACTGTATATACTGGACCAATTACTAGAGCTCGCACAGGCCAATTGAATTACCAGGTACTTTCGTTTCTTGGTGACAATTCTAATTTTCATGAGAATATGATGCTGCCTAAATTGGATACATTTGTCTTGATTATTGATGAAGGGCCTAGCATGGACAAGAGGGATGAACACTGGAGCAAGATCAAGCATGGAGATGAAGGCGCACGCGAAGGGATCCATAATGGCATTTCTAGTGCATATTTGGGCATTTTGAAGCCTCCGTGATGACCTACAAGGACATGGACGAAATATACAAGATGCCCCTTCATAAATTTCGTCCATAGCTTATTTTAGGTGCCGCGCCACCTTATTTTTGGGCCAGGCCCATGTAATTTCAAAATACTTAAGCATAGGCTATTTTTAGAGTCCGTATGTATGGGGAAACAAAGTTAGGGTTTATTTCGGACCCCTCCTACAAGGGGTCATGAAATTCCCCCTACTCCTCCATATATACAGTCCTTAGGGCGTCGTTTAGACTTTGGATTTTGGTTAGATTAAAAGTTCACCGTAGCTGCAACTTCGCGTACTTCGTTTGTGTTCAACGACCAGACCAAGACGTCACAGAACCCCACCTTGATCAATAAAGCTTTCATCTTATATTCGCAATATCCAGATTGCAATCTTAATTTCTTGCTTGTTCTTTGTTTGCTTGCAGGGAATAGACCTTCGTGGTCAGGTTGATCGTGCTCCGACATGGTCAATAACCTCTCGGAGTTGGTTTAGCGATTGCTAAGGCGCGACGTCCTCGCACGTTCATAGTCGGATCGTCAAAGTCTACTCCTCCGAAATGATAATCACCTTCTCATCGAAAGACGGGACACCTTTGCCTCTATCATGTGGTATCATATTTCTAGGTTGCTCGGTGAGATTTTCCAGTTTTTCATAGTTTAGATCGAGTCTGTTCTTTATACCTTTAGCCCACGAAAAAGCCAAAAATAATAATAATTTAGGGTTAATTCATCATATACGAACCAATCTGAGCCCTTGCATAATCTTTTTAGGGTTTTGCTTTGTTGAATTTGCGGTTGCATCGTCGTGTCTAGTTGCTGGTCTTAGCGTCTAGTCCTTTAGCGTTTCGAGTTCTGTCATAGTTTGTCATGCCGCCGCTGCACCATCTTCATCGCTGTTGCCATATACCACCACCGCTGCCATATCCTACCACCGCTGCCATATACCACCATCGCTGCCATATCTTACCACCACTGCCATATACCACCACCGCTACCATATCCTACCACTAATGCCATATACCACCACCGCTGCCATATCCTACCACCGCTGCCATATACCACCACCGCTGCCATATCCTACCACCATATATCCACCACCAATCTGAGTTCTTTTCATATTAGGTTTGTTTTCGAGATCCATCTATTTTCAGATTCATGTTTCCTTGCCTGAGTAAGTTTTGAGACCCCCGGGCTGTTTTTAGGCCAAAATTTCAGCAGGTGAAAATATTTTTTCCCTATCCTATTTTTAGGCTTTTCTGAGTCTTTTGAGACACATGCCATCATACTGATTTTTTCTCGCACTTTTTGGTCGTCGCTGCCCTGATTTCCGAAAAAAATAGTCAAAAAAATTTCATGCCTATCCTTTTATTTTGACTTGGGAAGAGTTTTGAGACACTCGCCATTATAGTGATTTTTGGAAAAAAAAAGAGCGCCAAAAAAATCCAGTGTGCTTTTCCCTTGTTTACGTGTCGCGCCGTCACCGCTGCCATATACCACCATCGCATATCCGCCGCCGATCCGAGTCCATATACTCCAACATATATTCACCACCATCACACCAATCTGAGTCCACATCCATTGCAGATTCACCACCAGTTCGTGTTCCACTGCCCCGACATATATCCGCCACCAGTCCAAGTTCCACCAGATTCATCTCCGCCACGAGTCCTAGTCCGAGTCTAGTATTTGTTCCTTTGTTTTCGAGTTCCAGATCATGCCATACTACGAGTCGTGACCAAGTTGTACTCCCCAACTTCCGTGCTACCTGCAGTAGAAAAATAGTTCCAGTTTAAAAAAACTAAGTCTAGAAAATTCTGGCTAGGCAGTTTTTAGGCCATTTGAAGACTTTTTCGAAAAAAAAATCGCGGAGCAAAAAAGAGAGGAAAAAAAGTGCAAAAAAAGTGAAAAAGGTAAAAAAAAAGATATTCAGAGTGTGCTCCTCCCTTGTTTATGTGCAACACCGTGATTTTGTTAGTGTTCTAGGCTCGCACGGTCTAGCCTAGGACCAACACAGTACCGTCGTTGAGCGTTTATTCAACTTTGCATCTCTAAATTGATTATTGCTGACATTTTTGCTACCATATCATAAGCCTTCCCAGGTCCACATACATCTACATCGTGTGTTTGACACCACCTGGCAGTCGGTCCATCCAAGCTTTGAGAGTTTTGACTACAACGATTGCCGATCACCACCTGCTGCTGGGTAAGAACTGGTAAGAATTTGAGATTTTCTGGATGGATTTGTGACACACCACCAACACCACTTTCTAGTAGTCTGTAGGATCATATTCTTGCGTGTTTCTATTGCTGCTAACCATGGCAGGACCACAAGCCAACGAGATTAACTGGGAGAACATGACGAAGAAGGAGCTTCATGATAAATTTCAGCAAATGTTGGGTCAACAGGGGGAAGACGTGATGGCCAGCTTTGGAAAGGCACTGGAGAGGACTGATGACATTGAGAAGATAATTGACACCAAGTTGGATGCCAAGTTTGATGAAGTACTCGCGCGTCTACCACAACCACCAGCCGCCTCTGTTGCACCGCTGCAACAACAACAACAACCACCTCCACGTCGCGATCCAGTAGGACGAGCGCAGCGTGTTCCTCTTGAGCCAGGACAAACTTCCGGTGCCGCTGCTACCACTGTTGATGCTTCTATAGCTCTTGCTGCTATTGCAGGGGTGGAGGACCATTATGAGGATGAGGTTGATCAAAATCAAAACAACGTGCAACCACCACCACCACCAGGTCGTCCTCATGCATATAATCGCAATGGTAGGGCTACACCACCCCCTTAGGTTCGAGATCAAGACCACATCCCTAAACTAAAGTTGAATATATCGCCATTCGAGGGTAGATACATTCCTAATATTTATCTTATTGGGAGTTAGAAACTGAACAACGCTTTACATGCTTAAAATATCCCGAGGATAGACGTGTTGCTGTTGTTGTTTGTGCTTTCACTAGTTTTTCATGTGTTTGGTGGTTTGAACATTGTAGATTATATCTATTCTAGCTACTTGGGCTGCTTTGAAAACTGCTATGCGTACTCGTTGGGTTCCACCATATTATCAACATAAATTACTTCAAAAATTGCAGCGCTTAAGACAAGGAAATTTTTTTGTAGAAGAATATTATCAGGAATTCGAAACTGGCATGATTAGATGTGGTATTGTTGAGGATAATGAAGCTATGCTTGCATGTTTTATGGGTGGTTTAAATAGAGAGATTCACACCATTCTAGAGTATAAGGAGTATAATAATATCACTCATTTATTCCATCTTGCTTGCAAAGCTGAACATGAAGTGCAGGATCGACAGGCATTGGCGCGAACTAATTTTTCTACAGGTCGATCTTCATCATGGAGACCACGTACATCCTCTACTTCCACACATCCTACTACAACACCGCTAACTTTAGCTGCCAATTCCAACCGGGATACAAGAAAACAGGCACCACCACCACCACCATCTGCCAGGAGCACACCTTCTGGGCCTAAACAGAGCTCTTCTTGATCTATGGCATCAAAAGGGCAAACACATGATATTATTTGTCGTCATTGCCAGGGTGGAGGTCATTATGCGAGAGAATGCCCATCTAAGTGTGTGATGATTGCTACTGAGGATGGTGGGTATGAGTACACCAGTGACTATGATGAGGAGACTTTGGCTCTTATTAGAAGTAAAACATGGTGAAGATGATTCTGAACAAGAGACGCAATACATGGCTGCTGAAGACGCTGACAGGTATGAAAGTTTAGTTGCTCAACGTGTTTTGAGTGTGTAGGTCACACAAGCTGAGCAAAATCAGAGGCACAATTTGTTCCATACAAAGGGAGTTGTGAAGGAACATTCTATTCGTGTCATCATCAATGGAGTGAGATGTAACAACTTGGCTAGCATGGAGATGGTGGATAAGCTGTCTCTCACCACAAGACCACATCGGCATCCTTACTACATTCAATGGTTCAACAACAACAGCAAAGTTAAGGTAACACGTATTGTTCCTGCATTTTAGTATCGCTACATATGCTGATTATGATGATTGTGATGTGGTACCCATGCAAGCATGTTCCTTATTACTTGGTAGATCACGGCAATTCGATAAAAATTCTATACACCATGGTAGAAACAATCAGTATACTCTTGTTCATAAGGATAAAAATATTACTTTGCTTCCTATGACTCCTGATTCCACTATGAAAGATGATACTAATCGAGCTAGTAAAGCAAAAAAGGAGCAAAATAAGAGTGAAAATCAGATAGTGGCAAAAGAATTTGAGCAACAAATGAAACCTAATAATAAACCATCTAGTGTTGCTTCTAAAATTAAATTCAAAGTGGATGTTTACTTGCCACCAAATCTGATATTGATGATCTATATTGCAGTAAATCTGTTTGCTATGCTTTTGTGTGCAAAGAGGCATTATTTTCATTTGAGGATGTGCCTTCCTCTTTGCCTCCTGCTGTCACTAACATTTTGCAGGAGTTCGCTGACGTCTTTCCACACGTGCCATCGGGATTACCACCTATTCAAGGGATTGATCATCAGATTGACTTAATTCCCGGTGCTTCGTTGCCAAATCATGCGCCATACCGTACCAATCCAGAGGAGACGGAGGAGATTATGTGTTAAGTACAGGAGCTGCTCGACAAAGATTATTTACACAAATCTCTTAGTTCTTGTGTTGTTCCTATTATACTAGTGCCAAAAAAGGATGGTACATCGCGTATGTGTGTTGATTGTAGAGGCATTAATAATATCACTATTCGTTATCATCATCCTATTCCTAGGCTAGATGATATGCTTAATGAATTCAGTGGCTCTACAATATTCTCCAAAGTTGATTTGCGTAGTGGATACCATCAAATTCGTATGAAATTGGGAGATGAATGGAAAACATCATTTAAAACTAAGTTTGGATTATATGAGTGGTTAGTCATGCCTTTTGGGTTAACTAATGCACCTAGTACTTTCATGAGATTAATGAACGAAGTTTTACGTGTTTTCATTGGACGATTTGTGGTAGTCTATTTTGATGATATACTGATTTATAGCAGATCTTTGGAAGAACATTTGTTACATTTATGTGCTGTTTTTATTGCTCTACATGATGCACGTTTGTTTGGTGACATTGGGAAGTGCACCTTTTGCACCGACCAAGTATCTTTTCTTGGCTATGTTGTTACTCCATAGGGAATTGAAGTTAATAAAGCCAAGATTGAAGCTATTGAGAGTTGGCGCCAGCCCAAAACGGTCACACAAGTGAGGAGTTTTCTCGCACTTGCTGGTTTCTATAGGCATTTTGTGAGAGATTTCAGCACCATTGCTGCACCTCTCAATGAGCTTACGAAGAAGGATGTGCCTTTTGTTTGGGGTACCGCACAGGAAGAAGCCTTCACGGTATTGAAAGTTAAGTTGACACATGCTCCTTTACTCCAACTTCCTGACTTTAGTCAAACTTTTGAGCTTGAATGTGATGCTAGTGAATTGGATTAGGAGGTGTGTTACTACAAGATGGTAAACCTATTGCATACTTTTCTGAAAAATTGAGTGGGCCTAGTCTAAACTATTCTACTTATGATGAAGAATTATATGCTCTTGTTAGGGCTTTAGAAACATGACAACATTATTTATGGCCCAAAGAATTTGTTATACATTCTGATCTTGAATCTTTGAAACATATTAAAATTCAAGCAAAACTAAACCGTAGACATGCTAAATGGGTTGAATTCATTGAGACTTTTCCTTATGTCATAAAACACAAGAAGGGTAAAGTAAATGTTATTGCTGATGCATTGTCTCGTTGTTATACTATGCTTTCACAACTTGATTTTAAATATTTCATTTGGAGACCATCAAAGATTAATATGTGCATGATGCTGAATTTAAAGATGTGCTGCAAAATTGTAAAGAAGGGAGAACATGGAACAAGTTCGTCATTAATGATGGATTTGTGTTCCGTGCTAACAAGCTATGCATTCCAGCAAGCTCCGTTCGTCTTTTGTTGCTGCAGGAGGCGCATGGAGGAGGATTAATGAGACACTTTGGCGTCAAGAAGATGGAGGATGTACTTGCTACACATTTCTTTTGGCCAAAGATGAGATGGGATGTTGAGCGTTTTGTTGCTCGCTGCACTACTTGTCAAAAAGCTAAGTCACAACTCAATCCTCATGGTTTATATATGCCTTCGCCTGTACCTAGTGTTCCATGGGAGGATATATCTATGGATTTTGTTTTAGGATTACCTCGAACAAAGAAGGGGAGGAATAGCATATTTTTTGTCGTGGATAGATTTTCGAAAACGGCACACTTCATACCATGTCATAAAAGCGATGATGCTGCTAATGTTGCTGATTTGTTCTTTCGTGAAATTATTCGCTTGCATGGTGTGCCAAATGCTATTGTTTCAGATCATGATATTAAATTTCTTAGCCACTTTTGGAGATGTTTATGGGCTAAGTTGGGGACTAAACTGCTTTTTATTACTACTTGTCACCCCCAAACTGATGGACAAACTAAAGTAGTCAATAGAACATTGTCTACTATGCTTAGGGCTGTTTTGAAGAATAACAAGAAAATGTTGGAAGAATGCTTGCCTCATATTGAATTTTCTTATAATCGTTCGCTGCATTCTACTACTAAGATGTGCCCTTTTGAAATTGTGTATGGTTTCCTACCTCGTGCACCTATTGATTTGTTGCCTCTTCCATCTTCGGAGAAGGTTAATTTTGATGCTAAACAATGTGCTGAATTGATCTTAAAAATGCACGAGTTAACTAAGGAGAACATTGAGCGTATGAATGCTAAATATAAACTTGCTAGAGATAAGGGTAGAAAATGTGTTGTGTTTGCACCTGGAGGTCTTGTTTGGTTACATTTGCGTAAGGATAGGTTTCCTGATTTGCACAAATCAAAGCTAATGCCACATGCTAATGGTACTTTTAACGTGTTAGAGAAAATAAATGATAATGCATATAAACTTGAGCTGCCTACAGATTTTGGCTTCAGTCCCACTTTTAACATTGCAGATTTGAAGCCTTATTTGGGTGAGGAAGATGAGCTTCTGTCGAGGACGACTTCATTTCAAGAAGGGGAGGATGATGAGGACATCAATACCATTGTTACACCCGCAACCCCTGCTGCTATACAAACTGGACCAATTACTAGAGCTCGCGCAAGCCAATTGAATTACTAGGTACTTTCATTTCTTGCTGACAATTCTAATGTTCATGAGAATATGATGCTGCCTAAATTGGATACATTTGTCTTGATTACTAATGAAGGGCCTAGCATGGACAAGAGGGATGAACACTGGAGCAGGATCAAGCATGGAGATGAAGGCGCGCGCGAAGGGATCCAAAATGGCATTTGTAGTGCATATTTGAGCATTTTGAAGCCTCCATGATGACCTACAAGGACATGGACGAAATATACAAGATGCCCCTTCATAAATTTCGTCCATAGCTTATTTTAGGTGTTGTGCCATCTTATTTTTGGGCTAGGCCCTTGTAATTTTGAAATACGTAAGTATAGGCTGTTTTTAGAGTAAGTATGTGTGGGGAAACAAAGTTAGGGTTGGTTTTGGACTCCTACAAGGGGTCACGAAATTCCC
This sequence comes from Thinopyrum elongatum, assembly GCA_011799875.1. Classification (NCBI taxonomy): domain Eukaryota; kingdom Viridiplantae; phylum Streptophyta; class Magnoliopsida; order Poales; family Poaceae; genus Thinopyrum; species Thinopyrum elongatum. Next base: position 206,319,320 of record CM022300.1, on the reverse strand, counting down.
CCTACTCCTCCATATATACAACCCTTAGGGCGTCGTTTAGACTTTGGGTTTTGTATAGATTAAAAGTTAGCCATAGCTGCTACTTCGCGTACTTCGTTTGTGTTCAATGACCAGACCAAGACGTCACAGAACCCCACCTTGATCAATAAAGCTTTCATCTTATATTCACAATATCTAGATTGCAATCTTAGTTTCTTGCTTGTTCTTCGTTTGCTTGCAGGAAATAGTCCTTCGTGGTCAGGTTGATCATGCTCCAGCATGGTCAATAACCTCTTGGATTTGGTTTAGCAATTGCTAAGGCGCGATGTCCTCGCACGTTCGTAGTCAGATCATCAAAGTCTACTCCTCCGAAACAATACTCACCTTCTCATCGAAAGACGGGACACCTTTGCCTCTATCACGATGGAAGCACGATCCCGTCTTCGCCCTCTCACCATGGTGATAGAAGACATAAGAAGAATGGAGAAGGGAGGGATGGATGAGCATTGCCTCCCGTGCCCTGCCTCTTTTATAGAGGAAGCCATGGGGGCGGGCTTTCCATGACCCTAGGGTAACCGCCCCGCTCCTCCAATCCTATGCCCTGCACCCCTGACGAGCGCATTACTCCATCAGCCGCCCCACCTCACCAATCGGCGTCCTGGCTCCTCTGATCGGGGCATTATTTCCACAACCACCCTTCTGCACCAATCCCACATCTCGCGCCCAATCCGCGTCGTGGGGGGGGGGGGTGCAGTAAAAGGAAGGAGTGATGACAAAGATGGCACTTACCCCAAGCCACGTGTGACCGTGGGCCTGTCGGGCTAGGCCTAGTAGCAACCCGCGTGCATGCGCGCCCCTGGTTTTTGACGTAGGCGCTGAAACGCCGCCAAGGCGATAATAATACCGGAAGAACGCTGGGGGCTGGCCCAAGTTCAAATTAATGAAGAAGCAAAGAAGATTTCAAAAGCACAGGTGTCACTTGAAGACAGATTTAACACTGTTCGTCTGTGCCTTGTTTGGGCCTCGCCCAACGATGCCCGGCAGCACGTGTGACCAAGGCCCGGGTGCTCCTGTAGGTGTATTAAACATGGGTGTGTAATACCCTGACTTATGCACAGACAAGTAGCAGCTCCCCCGGCAAGGTAGATTCTCAACAAAGATCCCCAAATCAAAAGAAGCATCCCTTGAGTGATCAAGGGGCGCATCAAGAAGACCAAGGAACAAAAGCAATACAAGCATCTAAGCAATCCTCACTGGAAAAGTCGAGCCGGCAAGACGAAAGACCCGACAAGCCCCACGGAAAGCAGATCCCGGCCAACCACCAGTGCTCTACCTCACCAGCCAGCTGGTTGCTGATCGATGAGGTGTCGAGCCCGTAGGCAGTGCGGTGGAGCTCGCCTGCACGTGTTAGCTCGCTGGAGAGAAGATTAACTTTATCGACACCCGTCCAAATGGCGTGTCATGCTAATATGAGTTAGTTGGGTAAGCTGTGCTACATCCTTGCCGGGGCTTCTCCTTCTCATGACACCTAGCAGTGCATTAAATGCACTTTGTCCTAACTAGCAAAGTTAGGTATGATAAGCACTGTTGCTATCTAATCATCATGTAATGACCCTTTTGCCACTGTGGTAACCCCTTGAGCTATAGAAGGAGGGCCAGGGCAACCGACACAAGGATTCAAACCCATAGCAACCATAAGCACAAGTATCTGTGTAGCATCCCTCTCCTTGCGCCTTGCCAGGGGAGAGTAGTCCATGTAGTTGTGCTCCACATTTCAACACACACAAAGTAGGAGTAGGGTTTTATGCTTCTCAGCGGCCCGAACCTGGGTAAATGGCTCTCGCGCCCTCTGCTAGCCTGCTCTTTGCGCTTTGTGCAATCCCTTCACCGAACCACAAAGGGGCTCGTTGACCCCATAGATCACTGTTCCACACCAACAACAGATAAGGAGAAAGCAGCTCACATCATGACGGGTCTGCAAACCTTCCTCTCCACCAAGAACCAAGAGCTCGCTAATGCCAAGGATTCCATTGCAGATCTAAAGTTGAAGATCAGAACTCTAGAAACGAAGCTTTGAGAAAGCAAGACCAGAGAAAAGGACTTGCTGGCAAATTGGAACACTGAGAAAGCCGCGCACTTCAATGTTGAAAGGGCCTTCAATGATCTGAACAACAACATGGAACTCTGGACCACAGGCGCTGTCAACATTGCAGTACGCCTCAGCTCGCAGCTCACCACCATGAAGATGGACAACTACATCTTCACTAATGACGAGCACGAAGTTCCAAGTACCATGATGCTCTTCTTCAAGAATCTCATAAAGGCGCTAGACATGCATCATGAGGAGAGATCCGCCAGCCTCGCCAATGAGTCTAGCAAATTTTGCCGTGACATCCTCTTCAAGGTACTTGTGAAGATCGTGTATCGGAACCGTGTCATCGACATCTCCAAAGCCTGGAAGAGCTTGCCAAAGGGAGCAGATACAAGGCCGCCGAAGAGCTTGTGATTCCGCTTGCCAACAAGGTCAGCGAAATCCCGAGGATTGAGGGCCAGCATAGGAACTAGCTCCTTCCTGCACAATCTTGTCACCAATGTAATTCATGTGAAAGACAAGCCTATCTCAAGTTAGAACTGTGATTGGCTTTTGATGTAATATAAAGTTCTGTCTGATTAATGCATGTGTGCTATCTTCCTTGTCTTATTCTGTCTTTGCATGATTTTTGTGCGCTACGCTTGGCCGAAACTTGTCGGTGCGCACAATCTTCTTGCGAGCGCTTGAGGAACGGGTCCTTAGCAGCCCCCCGGAAGTGGCGTCGCCAACAAGGTTACACTTCAGGGTCACAACGTAGCTACTTAACTTGTCGAGCGGACTCGAAACAAAGTAAGAGCGCTGCTGGTCATGACAAGTTTCCCTAGCGTGCAGGTTTTTCATAGAAAGGCAAAAATTGTTAAGGAAGAACTGCAAGTACAACAACGAATTTGTTTCAAAGTTTTTCAACTTAGCTTTTTCTTTGCTATACTTCTTGTCTCAAAATGATAACTTGAACGCCACTTGTCATATCCATACCATCACTCCCCTCCGCAAACTTGCACACGAGGAACCCTTCAATTCTTTGAGAAAAAAAGAAGAGAAAAGAGGAGGCTGGAAACCTTGATGGTTCGTGAAGGATCTCGTACAAGGCAACATGTAACACAACCCTGCATGCAGCATGTAGAAATATACATGTATTTGACAAAGGGTTGTGAAACACTTATCTTTATTTTACTATGCATAGGGTCTGCGCCTGGCTTTGTACAAAGGATTACATGTCTTGCCGACTAACTTGTACAAAAGGGGCCGTCGGGATTCCCAGCAACCGTCCCTTACGGGTAGAACCTGTGAAGATGCTCAATATTCCATGAGTTGCACACCGGAGTGCCATCTTCGGTCTTTCGATGGACTACGCCAGGTCTAGTGACTTGTGCTGCCTGGTAAGGGCCCGCCCACTTTGGTGCCAACTTGTTTGATCCCTTCGCGGATTGGATCCAATGAAGAACAAGGTCACCTTCCTCAAGGCTCCAGGCATGCACTTTGCAGCTACGGTAGCGACGCAAAGCTTGCTTGTAGCATGCAGCACATAGAGCAGCCCGGAGACGATCTTCCTCGAGGAGCACGACATCATCTTGTCGTATTTACTCTTGCTCAGCTTCATCAAAAGCTTGCACTCGAGGTGACCCGTATGTGAGTTCCATGGGGGGCATCACTTCTGCACCATAGACTAGGGAGAAGGGTGTCTCTCCGGTGGCTTGATTTGGTGTCGTCCTGAGTGATCAAAGAACGACCGACAGCTGATCAATCCAACGCCTTCCACACTTGTGTAGCCTGTCAAATGTTCTCGTCTTGAGTCCTTGCCGCACTTCAGCATTTGCTCTCTCCACTTTGTCGTTGCTTCTCAGGTGAGCAACTGATGCAAAACAAATTTGATACCAAGGTATTGATAGCTTTTCATGAAGGCGCGACTTGTGAACTGCGTGTCATTGTTGGTGATCACCTGGCTGGTCACACCAAAATGGCAAACTAATCCTTTGAAGAACTTGATGGCTGACTGTGCTGTTACCTTTCTCACTGGCTCTACCTTAGGCCACTTTGTGAACTTATCGATTGCTACATACAAGAACTCAAACCTCCGATGGCACGGGGGAAAGGGTCGAGGATGTCAAGCCCCCAGACCAAGAAGGGCTAGGAGAGAGGAATTGTCCGAAGAGCTTGAGCTGGCTGATGAATGTTCTTGGTGTGGATCTGGCATGCTTCGCATCTTGTCACCACAACCATTGCATATTGAAGGGCTGTTGGCCAATAAAAACCTTGACGGAAAACCTTGTCGACAAGCGTGCGGGACCCAATATGGGAGCCACATGCCCCTTCATGTATCTCTGCCACCAACTTTGGTCCATCTTATCGGTAGATGCACTTCAATTTCACCCCATTTTGTCTCTCTCTGTATATAATGCTATCAATAAACGGATACATACTTGACTCGCGGGCTACTTTCTCAGCTTCTTCTTGTTCATCGGAAAGTTGACCTGTCTAAAGGTAATGGATTATCTGTTGCGCCCATGCCGGAGCCTATGGCTCGACGACAAGAACTAAAAGCATCTCTTTTGCTGTGGGAGCGCTTGTCTCGATGGCAAGGACCTCAGGCCCTGCCGAAGCTAGTGCTGACCAGCAAGCATCAAGTTGTTTCTGGCAACCTCCTTTCCGACGGCTGTGGGAAGCTCTGCCGGAAAGTACTCGCCAGAATTTAACTTTCTTCTCTTGTTTGGCCTTGTCGATGGTGTAACTAAGGGTTGATTCAGAAGGAGTACAAAGGTACCTGGTTCCATAGGTAAAATCTTGGCAGCACGCTTCGACAGGTTGTCGGCAATGTTGTTCTCGGCATGAGGAACATGCTCTGCTTGCAGACGGTCAAAGTGCTCTTCCAACTATTGGGGTACGACAATCTATGGACAAGTGTGGCCCCTTTGTAGTTCGGCTGGAGAGATCGACGAGCACGGAGAGCAAAAGAGTTCACATGCGAGATTTTTCCCAGGTTCGGGCCACCGTGGGGGCGTAAAACCATACTCCTGCCTGTTCCATGGACTCACTTGAGGCTCAAGTTACAAGCACAACTTGTCGGAAATGATACAAGCAAGGTGCAGCTACTGTGTAAGAGTGAGCAAAGTGCCGACCCATTCCCAGATAACCACGAGCCTCCTTTTATAGACAAAAAGGGGTCACCACAGTGGCAACATGGTCATTACCTCTTATGAATAGTGGCCTCAATGCTATCCAACCTAATCCTCCCAGACTAGGACAAGGGTATTTAATGCACCACAAACTGATAGCAATCCTTTGGCAAAAGGCATCTCTCCTTCTGTGTCGTCAGCCTGGATGAGCCTATCTTGTTGACACGTCCATAAGACGGGTGTCAATAAATTTGATCTGCATGTGACATGCTAACACGCATCCTGATGATCCTCCCCAAGTCGCTAGCCCACTCTACACCTAATCTTGACAAGCCATCAGCTGGTCAATGAGGTGGAGCGGTCGAGAAGCAGGAATGGGGAAACTTCCCGGCAAGGAGCTTGCCGGTGCGGAGCTTGCAGGCAACTAGAATCTTGACCTTTAGTACTACCTTAGTACTTCTCGATGGCCTGCCGAGAGGTCTTCTTCATGGTCTTATATGTTGAATCTTGAGTCTTGCATGCAGTAGTCCTCCGGCAAGCCTTGCCTGCGGGAGGGCTACAACTGCCTGTGCACAAGTCAGGGTACTAAGGTACCCATATCTTAGTACACCGATAGGAGCCCCCGAGCCTCGGCCACACACGCATGCGAGGCGTCATTGGGCTAGGCTCAAAAAGTGCACGTGCATGCGTGGCAGAGGATAACTACTGTAATTTTCTCTTTTACTACGCCCACACGATGTGCATTAAATGCGGAACATGGGAGAGCTGGATTGAAACGGTTGCTAGGGGTAGTGCGCCTGAAAAGTGTAGCCACGTAGGACAGTAAAAAGCTAGCCCCTGCGCCTTCCCCATAAAAAGGAAATCATGAGAGGCGCTGCTCATCTACGGCCTTCAGCTTCCAATCTAGTAGCCGCCTCCTTTGTCTTCTTCCTTGCGCAAGAACAGATCACTCTGCTCCTTTCGCCACTGCACTATCACGTCTTTCCTTAATCCCCCGCCCCTGCTATTGCCATGGCTCCGAGGAGAGAAAAGAAGGCAGCCGACCCATAGGCGGAGAAGAAGAAGATCGAGAGGGAGGCAAGGCGATGGGAGAATGCCCTCTGCCCGCCGACGCTGACGACTGAGGATCTACCGAGGAAGTACTTGTACGTCTGGTCAAGCAAGACTGGCGACCATCCGGCTACAGAAGTCCTTCCAGGGACTGCCGCACGAGCGGACGAATAATTCCACTTATTTGTCAGGTATTTCTATTGTGAACTCTACCCGCCCTTCTCAGATTTCTTTGTGGAGGTCATTAAGTTGTACAGATTTCATTTGCTCGATTTTGCCCCCAATGCTATCACTTGCATGTCCATTTATGCACATATGTGCAAAAACTTCCTGGGGATAACACCCAACCTCACGCTATTCCAGAACTTCTTCATTCCCCGGATTGAGAACGGTGCTCTCTCTGGGAGCGTCACTTGGATCCCAAGAATGAACATGAAGAAGCACTATCTTGATGGCAAACCGCACACCAATTGGAATGAGTGAAGGGCAGATTGGTGCTGGATCAAGCAAAATCGAGAAGGGGGACACGTGGAGCAATGTTGAGCCCAGCGACGCCAAGCTAAGAATGGTGTTGTATAGGATCCACAGCCTCAAAGCTGCCGACTTGACCATAAAAATGGTGGGGTGGATTTTACCCACCGTCGGATCGCCCCGCTACAGAACAGAGGGGGCCGAAGAGCATGGGAGTACAAGAACTCTGCCTATCCGATGCGCCTACACACTGGGCCCGAAAATAACTTGTCGGTAATGGAACACTACCTGCTCATCTGCCACATCTTTAATAGAGGCTGCGAATTCCACTTGTCACAGAAGGTGGTTCCACTCTGCAACAACTCTGCCAAGGGTGACATTCTGGCCAAGATGCTGGAATGCGATGCCAAGGGCGTCCTGGAGCAGTGGATAGAGCCCACCAAGGAGGAGGTGGACAAATGGTTTGCCAGTTTGAAGGGGGAGGCCGTCAGGGTGGAGGACGACATGGTGCATCCCACAGGGAATAACGAGGCCAAATTCCTCAAGGCAAGGGCCGGAGAGGCCGAAAAGGCTGCCCACCTCCGTGAAAAAGCCAAAACCACCGGCAAGGGAAAACAGGAGATGGAGCACACCGAAGAGCATGCTGAGGAGGGTGTTGATAAGCATGCATTAGTGGATACTGAAGAACATGCCGGAGAGCACACTGGCGAGACCACCGATGAATATGAATGCTCTGATGATCACGATGGTGATGATACAGAGCCCGCCGATGAAACGGAAGGGGATGACGAGGAAGAGCAGGAGGAAGAACTTTATGTCCGTCCTCCTTGCATGAGTGCCGCCATCACAAAGAGGCCGGGCAAGAACAAAGCCACACACATTGATCCGGCAAGCAACGAGCTTGTCGTAACAAAGGCAGGTAGCAAGGAGTCCCGGGCCCGACCTAATCGAGGATAACCTTCCCGCATTGTTGCCTCCCAGTGGCCAATTCCGTCAACAATCGAAGAGACAGGTGCTTCGCAGCCCCCAGCCTCTTCGGGGACAAAACGAGCTAGGAGCCCTCCGCCAGCACCAACCACCACCGGAGCTGAAGGGATGGTGCTCTACGACAAGTGTGTCTTTAGCGATCCTCATGAGGAAGAAGAGTAAGAACTCTAACCTTCCATCATCATATCTTCAGTCTTTGTTGTTGATTTTAACTGTCTCAAATGACTTGGCCAACTGGGACGAGGCGCCATTGGTGGAAAGGCACTAGAAGAAGGCCAAGGTTGCCGAAGAGAGCAAGGCGGCAACAAACATTGAAGAAGACCCAACTCCTTCAGATGTTGCCGTCTCCAGCCCCCAACTCCCGCTGCAGGCTCCACCAACGAAACTGCCATTATGGAGACCGACAAGGAGGCAGGGAGCGATCCTCCGGAGGGAGAGCATCAAGGAGCGGACCCCTTAGTGACGCCCTCGACCTCTGCTTCTCCGCCAAGCAGCTTGCCGACAAGGTCCACCCCTCCACTAGAGGAGCGCCAAGAGGAGCTCGTGTGCGTCAAGGACCCGCTGGCAACCAACGGTGCCGGGGACCGAGCGACGGCAACTGGTGTTGTCGGAGAAGAAAGAAGGTCTCCTCCACAAGCCCATCAAGGTAAACCTTTGTCGAGTGCTCTTTTATCCTGGTTGGTTTATGTTATTTTTTGTCTTCTTGAATTCAACCTGAGTCTTGAATCCTTCCTATTCTCTGCTCTTTCTTTCCCATCTTACAGACTCGAATCCATTGGAAGAGGAGGAGCCCATCGTAGACGTCCAAGAAATTGCAAAGAATGCAGTCGCCGAGGCTACCAGAATTTCTGTTGCTGAGGCTGCAGCATCAGAGGCTGAAGAAACCAGGAAGGCTGCTGAGAAAGCCGACAAGGCTACTAGCAGCACACCTGCCTCCACCAGTACTGATGTGGAGATGAGAGATGATAGCAATGAAGACCAAAGCACCATCAGTCACCCAGTCTTGCCGGAAGAGCAGCCCTCAGCAATTCCATTAGTGCCTTCTCTTCAACTGCAGCATTCGGAAGCCCCCGACTCATCTAATGCAGGGAAGACTACCCCTAAGGACGCATTTTCTGGGATCATCATCCCTTATCCCGTAGCTCCACTAAAACGGGCACCTGCGATAACAGCGCTGCCGATCTTGCCTTCCTGAAAACTATGGCTGCCAGTTTCCAGGATGTGCAAAAGAGATATAGCAAGCGCTGGGATAAGATCCAAGTGGAGTGGCAAGCTATGGGGTTGGCTGAACAGAAGCTGGACGAGATGGTCTCAGAAACTGGCAAATGGTATGAAGAGAAGCTCCAAAGCATCAAGGGCAAAGAGGAAAAGCTTGATATCGCCAAGAAGGAAGCGACAACCCTGGATGGCAAGCTGTCTGAGCGAGAAGTGCAGCTCGACACAAGAGAGAGAGACCTTGCTGTCAGAGAAGAGTCGCTTGCCACCCAATTCCGTGGCAAGGACATGGAGGTCCATACCCTGCTCGCATAGAGGACCCAAGGGCTAGAGCGAGAGCACAAGGAAGCCCTAGAAGCTCAAGCACTGGATCATGTCGGCAAGCTCATAGAGGCCATCAAGGCTGCAGAAGCCGTCAAGGCCATCAAGGAAAAGTTGGATGTCAGAGTAAAGAAGCTTGAAGGAGACCTTGCAACTACTGACAAGGAGTCCTTGTCACTCAAAACAAATATGGAGAAGGCGGCTGACAACATGGCGGGTCTGTAGACCTCACTATCCGCCAAAAATGAAGATCTCTCTGATGCCAAGAATTGCATTGCAGACCTGGAACTGAAGCTCAGAACTCTAGAACAAACCTAGAGGAGAGCAAATCCAGAGAGAAGAGCTTGCTAGAGAATTGGAACAATGAGAAGGCTTCACTCGCCAACACTGAGAAGTCCTTCAATGAGCTGAGGAAAACATGGAGCTTTGGACCACAAGCCTCGTCGACATTGCAAAACACCTTAGCTCGCAGCTGACCACCATGAACACGGATAACTACATCTTCACTGACAACGAGCATGAGGTCCCAAGTGCTAGGCTGATGCACTTCATCGAGCATCAAGGCGTTGAAGATGCACCACGAGGAGAGATCTACCAGCTTCGCCCACAAGTCCTACACATTCTGCCGTGGCATCCTCTTCAAGCTACTCGTCAAGCACGTGTACCGGAACCTTGGCCTCGACATCTCCAAAGCCTTCAAGCGCCTGCCAAAGGAAGCAGATACTAAGGCCACCAAAGAGCTTGTTGCACCGCTCGCCGACAAGGTTACCGCAATCACCAGGACTGAGGGTCAGCATAAGAACTAGCTCTTTGCTTGTATCATTTGGCTGCAAGTGCAGTTCATGTAAAAGACAGATCTATCTTAAGTTAGAACTGCATTTGACTTCTGCTATAGTATAACTTGTGCTGATGAATGGATGCATGCTATCTCCCTTGTCCTATTCTATCTTTGCATGATTTTTGTACTATACGCCTGCCAGAAACTTGCCGATGCGCACACTCTTGCTGCGAGCGCTTGAGGAACGGGTCCTTAGCAGCCTGCCGGAAGTGCCGCTGCCGGCAATGTCACACTTGACGATCACAGCGCAACTACTTAAGTTGTCGAGCGGACTCAAAACAAAGTAAGAGCGTGGATGATCACGACAAGGTCCCATAGCGTGCAAGTTTCTCATACAAAGGCCAAAATGGTTCAAGGAAGAACTGCAACCATAACAAAGAATTTGTTTCAAGGTTTTTCAACTTAGCTTTTTCTTTGTTGTACTTCTTGTCGTGAAATGATAACTTGAACGTCACTTGTGGTATCCATACCGTCACTCCCCCCCAGAAACTTGCATGCGAGGAACCCTTCTATCATTCGAGAAAAAGAAAGAAGAGAAACGAGGAAGCTGGAAACCTTGACTGTTCGTCAAGCATCTCATACAAGGCAAAATGTAACACAACCCTGCATGCAACATGTACAAACATATATGTACTTGACAAAAGGGTTGTGAAACACTTATCTTTATTTCACTACACATAGGGTCTTGCCGACAAACATGTACAAAAAGGGTTGTCGGGATGCCCGGGAACCACATCTTATGGGTAGAACTTGCAAAGATGCTCAATATTCCATGTGTTGCGCACAAGAGTGCCATCTTCGGTCTCCAGATGGACTGCGCCCGGTCTGGTGACTCGTGCTACCCGGTAAGGGCCTTCCGAATTTGGTGTCAACTTGTTTGATCCCTTCACAGAATGAATCCGACGAAGAACAAGGTCACCTTCCTCAAAGCTCTGGGCATGCACTTTGCGCCTATGATAGCGGTGCAAAGCTTGCTGGCAGCATGCAGCACGCACAGCAGCCCAGAGATGATCTTCCTCGAGGAGGAAGGCATCGTCATGCTGCATTTTCTCTTGCTCAGCTTCGTCAAAAGCTTGCACTCGAGGTGACCCATATGTGAGTTCTGTGGGGAGCACCGCTTCTGCACCATAGACCAGGGAGAAGGGTGTCTCGCCAGTGGCCGGACTTGGTGTTGTCCTTAGTGACCAAAGAAACTCCGACAACTCGTTAATCCAACCTCTTCCACATTTGTGCATCCTATCAAATGTCCTTGTGTTGAGTCCTCGCAGCACTTCTGCGTTTGCCCTCTTGACCTGGCCGTTCCTTCTCAGGTGAGCAGCTGATGCAAAATAGATTTTGCTACCAAGGTCTTGACAGCATTGCACGAAGGTGCGACTCGTGAACTGCGTGTTGTTGTCGGTGATCACCCAACTAGGCACACCAAAACGACAAACTAGTCCTTTGAAGAACTTGGCAGTTGACTGTGCTGTTACCTTTCTCACTGGCTCTACCTCGGGTCACTTTGTGAACTTTTCGATTGTCACATACAAGTAATGAAAGCCCTCGCTGACACGGGGAAAGGGGCCGAGGATGTCAAGCCTGCAGAACGAGAAGGGCCGGGAGAGAGGGATTGTCTGAACAGCTTGAGCTGCCTGATGAATTTTCTTGGCGTGGAACTGGCATGCTTCACACCTTGTTACCACAACCACTGCATCATGAAGGGTCGTCGGCCAGTAGAAACCTCGACGGAAAACCTTGCTGACAAGCGCGTGGTACCCGATATGGGAGCCACACACCCCTTCATGTATCTCTGCCACCAACTTCTGTCGATCTTCTCGACAGCTGCACTTCAATTTGACTCCATTTCGCCTCTTTCTATATAGAATGCTATCAACAAACTGATAAATACTTGATTGTCGGGTTACTTTCTCACCTTCTTCTTGTTCATCAGGAAGTTGACCTGTCTGAAGGTGATGGACGATCTGATATTCCCATGCCGGAGCCTGTGGCTCGACGACAAGGACCATAGGCATCTCTTCTACTGCGAGAGAGCTTGTCTCAATGGTAACGGCCTCATGCCCTCCCAGAGCCCGCTTCTCACCGGCAAGCGTCTGGTTGTTTCCAGCAACTTCCTTCCCGGCGGCTGTAGGAAGCTCTACCGAAAAGTACTCGCCAGAATTCAACTTTCTTCTCTTGTTTTGCCTCATCAATGGTGCAACTGAAGGTTGAGTCAGAAGGAGCACAAAGGTACCTGGTTCCATAGGTAATATCTTGGCGGCATGCTTCGACAAGTCATCGGCAATGCTGTTCTTGGCATGAGGAACATGCTTTGCCTGTAGACTGTCAAAGTGCGTGTCATGGTGGAACACGATCACCTATGGGGCCATCAGCCCCTTGTGGTTCGGCAGGGGGGAGATCACGTTGCACAAAGAGCGGAAGCCATGGGACAGCATGCCAGAGGTGATGCTGGTGGTTTTTACCCAGGTTCGGGCCACTGTGAAGCGTAAAACCCTACTCTTGCTTTGGTGGATTGAAGAGAGGACCATGGTGCACACGCAACGCTTAACCTGGCAAGGTCGCCTCGGGAAGAGCAGCTACGCGCGTATGAGTGTACAAGGGTCCGAATCCTTTTTAGGTTGCCATGGCCCTCCTTTTATAGGCTAAGGGGTTACCACAGTGGCAAAACAGTCATTATCTACTGATTAGATAGGCAACAGTGCTATCATACCTAACTATGGCAGTTAGGACAAAGTGCATTAAATGCACTGCTAGGTGTCATGCCGAGGATGCAGCCCAGCAAGCCTGTCGCTCCGCTTAATCATCTTCCACCTGTCTGCATGACACGCCTCTGGACGGGTGTCATATAGGGGGAATCTCCCTTCCAAATGGCTGCCACGTGCCAAATGACAGCCACTTAATCACTTGGGGGCTTGACATCACACTGATAGGTGACTTGCGTCACTGTGCAGTGGAGTGGTGGAGTCTTGGCGGGGATATTTACCCTTGGCGGCCCTGGCAAGCCTGCCATGGAGATCTTGGGACTTGTTCTTGGTGAGGCCTCGACCTGCCCAGGCTCGCCTGCCCGGTAAGGGAGGTCTTTTCTTAGTGACATCTTGTTCTCTTGGCTTGTCTTGGTCTTCTTGATCCGCCCTTTGATTCCTCAAAGGCCTATCTATCTGGCTTGGTCTCGTCTTGGGAACTTGGTGCTATTGTATCTTCGCCATTGCGTCTGACGGTGATCTGATGTGCTTGGAACTAATGGCGCAGCTTCCTTGAGGCCATCAGCAGGCCAAAGAGCAACTTCTACACACTAGAGTACCTTGATCTAGCCCCCTGAAGAAGGGAACTAGCAAAGTAAATTGGGCGCTGCACCATCTTCTTATTCTTCTTCTTCAAAGCTTGTTGTTCTGTCTCATTCGCCGACGCTGAACTTGGGTTGTCGGCACCTAACCTTACTGGAGAAGATTCTGGCTTGTCGGCTTGAGGCTCTGTGGTTGCTATCCCTTTGTCTTCTGCTGCCCTCTCAGCCACTAGTGCTGCGCTAACCACTTGATTGGTTGCGGCTAAGTATAGCAGAAGAGGCTCTCATCATATTGGAGCAACTAGTACTGGCGGAGAGGAGAGGTACTCCTTCAAGTGTTGGAGCACATCCCCCGCTTCAGTGGTCCATTGCATTGGACCTGCCTTTTTCAAGATTTTGAAAAATGGCAAGGCGCGCTTGGCTGAGTTGTAGATGAACCTACTTAGAGATGCTACTCAACTAGCAAGACGCCTCACATCCATGACGCGCTTCGGTGCCTGCAACTGCTCAATTGCCTTGATCGCAGCGAAAGCACGCTCAGCCAATCCTCACTCGACGGCTCGGTCCTCGAAAAGGAAAAAAAATGCAATGGATTTAAAATGAGAGTTTATTCTTAAGTAAATCAATTGGGAGATGTCGGGGTTAGCTTCACTGAGATACAAAGTGTGGCACCCCGGCTCCAGCCCAGGGACAAGTCCTCTAGAATACGGCACTATTGGCATAGAACAAATCAGCTCTTTATTACAATGGATATGGTTACAAAGGGTATATGGATTACATCGGCACGGTGACACTGCGCCTGCCCGGGGTAGCTCTATGCTAACAGCGAAGTAACTCTCCCGGCAGTGGAGCAGCGACGGCGGTGATGGACTCCACTCCGCAGGGACTCTGGCTAGAATGCGTATCCTAGGTTGCAAACTCGGAGTCCTCGACAAGTAAGCAATCACGGCATGACCTGCAAACTGGCATGACACACCAGGGGAGTACTTTGAATGTACTCGCAAGCTCACAGCAAACATCAACATTAAGGCAAAACAACATCATAGCAAGGTAACTACTAAAGTAGATGTAGTAAGGTAAAGCATATTTAATCCATACTCCGAATAACCTCAGGATCCAATCTGAATCTGTTCCAAATCCAATCCAAATCATGTGGTTATCCGACCACTCATCTCATAGCCATCCCATGGCTAACATATCATATTCCTGGTACCATCCGCACTATAAGTCTGACAAACTTACTCTCTTCCGGGTTGCCTCACAACCTTTAGAATACTCACGATCCACCGAGTACTTCCAATCAAAAGACGAGTTCTTCCATCCTTATCACTACTATGGTTGACCACCTAAAGAGGTCTGGACGGACTGTCCAATACTGTGGACACGGCTATTTGAATAGATTTTACAGTCTGCAGAGGTTGCGCACTTTACCCACACCATGGAGCACCTGACCTCATCATCCCATTCGGGTGGACCAGCGTTGCTCCAACGAAACCCGCCTGACCCGTCACTCTCTCATCGTACCACTGGCAATCATCATCCCCCGGAGTCCTGCCCTGGGTGGCCCCAATGTCATCGCGTGACACCTGCCACCGTCGTGGCTAACAAACTATCCCAACCGGGGGACCTGGTACCATATAACTCAACTGGGCTCACAAGGTTATCGCCGCCTACTGGGCCAGATTAGCGCGCATGCATAACCTTCCCTGCCGGGCGGTACCGATGAAAGAGCACGCAATCAGACCAAGTCAAGGCCGTCCCAAACCGGCAAATGTGGCTGCACGGATAGTCCGGACAGGTGACTCTGGATCAACCATGAAGTATCCTATCTCTGAATAATATCTCTGTCATAACTGACACTCCGATATCATAGTAATCTACGTCAAAACGATATCTGGCTAGAAATCCGGTAACCAGTATGCTTAAGCCACTGCTACTAACTCATTTGCACGAACTGCCAGATGAAATCCAGAATAATCATAGACGGTAATCCCAACATCATGGCATCAACAAGTGGGTAAACTACTAGTCACTACAATCCGGTACTCAACATGGTAGTCACCTCTCCAAGAATTTACTCAAGCATTGTATAATCCAATTTATTACACAAACAACTCATACTTGTTGTTAAAGTAAATAGATAAAATATGACATTGCAATGCGATTATGCAGATGAGAGTTGTGGCTTGCCTGGGGATGAAGGGACCATCGGTAAGAAGTGCGGAGAGTCGCGGAAGGAGTTGCCGGAAACAGTTCTCTCTCGGAGGGGGCTGTTTACGGGCAAGGACTAAACGGTCATTTTCACAGTGGGACCACATAGTGAAAATGATACCAACAGATAGAGCACGATGAGACGAAGAATTGGGCGTTGGATTCACCTCGATCAGAGTTACGGTTAAAAAGTTACAGCCCGACGAAGCTCAGGGACCAATCTATAAAAATAACTCTACAAACAGGCCCCTAGAGGAGGAAAACAGAAAGCGCCTTTTATCAGATTACGCTTTCAGAACTGAGAAACGTATTTTGGTCTGAAGAATAAGGAAAGTACGCCTTCGTTAGTGGACGACGTATTCCAGAGGAATACGCTTCCACTTAACCTGACCGCGGGCCAAGCTGAGTCAACGCCGTGACACCGATAGGCGGGCCCCGCGCTGACCTTCCTCTCTCTCCTGCCTTCTTCTCCTTCCTCCCGATAGAAGAATAGGGGAGGGGCGCGGCTATGCAGCGCCGGTGATGAGAGCGGGCTCCGGCCACCTCTAGCGAGGGGCGCGGGCGCCGGCGAGCGCGCCGAGGAACGCCTCGACCAGCAGGGGGGCGCGGGAGTGGCGGGAGTTGGCAGAGGGGACCGGCCATGGCAGGGTACATAGAGAGACTCTGGCGAGGGCTCTCGGCGTCTCCGGCCACCTCCGGCGAGGCTGAGACCACCTACGGGCTCCTGGTGCTATACCGCATCCAACCCGAGGATGAGTCGGTGCCGGGGAGGGTCGTAGCAGAGGCACCACGCGGTGGCCGGAGGAACGGGCGGCGGCCGCATGCGGGCATGCGCCTACGGGTACACCGGCAACTAGGAAAGAGGCGGGGAAGGTTCGCCGGGCTCTGGGTGGCCTACTGGAGTAGGAATGGGGAACAGGGGGACCCGGGCTCGGGCCAATTTAGGAGGAGGAGGCCGGCGGCCATGGCGGCAATGAGCGGCGAGGAAAGGCCCTGGCGAGGGACAGAGAGGTCGAGGAGGACCAGTGGAGTGAGGTGGAGAGGTTGGTGAGGACGAGAGGCGCTGGGGGGGCCTTATATAGCCAGACGGCGCGGGTGGCCGAGCACGTCCATGGCGACGCGTGCGCCGTGCGCCAGAGCTTTGGGAATACGCGGTGAAGAGGGGAGAGGCGTCCAGAGGACTCACGGAGGAGCAGAGGACGCTCGGGCATGCTCGGGAGGGTTCGGGAGCGAAGCAGTCGACCAGCCACAGTGGAGCAGACTGCGGACGCGGTCGCCGTGCCGTGTCGGGCAAGATATAGGAATGGTAGAGGGATCCAGAGCGAGGGTGAGTCCAAGGGGAAGCTGCTGGACACGGTGTGGTGTCAAGGGCGCGAGGAAACGGACGAGGCCGAGGGCCCCAATGCACAGAGCGCGTGCATTGGCAATGCCGGCCGCATGGTCACTGCGTGAACTGGCGCACGTGGTGCACCCTGACCGGCTATATCATGTCCAGTGTGTAGTCCCTCCAAGGCACAGTCTCAGGGAGGTGATGGCTCGATGAAAATCACTGCGGTTGGATGCGAATGATCCTCTGAAGTTTACTGCATCCAACTGTTGCATGAGACTGTGATCAACAGGAAAGGGATAAGAACCAAGTGTGATATCTGGGAAGTTTAAGGTAGGAAGGACTACAATCCTGTGAATTTTGGAAAGAAATGGACCAAGATTTAATGTAGTTGCTTTGCAACTGACCAATCTGCCCAGAAGCTCAATCTTGATGTGCCACTCACATGGAGTAGCAACTTGAGCTTAAATCTGGTATAACATGATAATTTGGTCATATGAGATTGCCATAAAAATTTCATGCCATTTGGATAAGCCAAAATGGTACTTCCTTCACAATGAACCTCTCTGACCAGAATCTTAGAAAAATTCTAGGGAGTTATTGGGAAGATGAAATGAGCCCAAATTTTGTGGAGATAGGTTTTATGGGTAGGGGAATGCTCTGGTAATTTTTCAGCAATTCTGGAGCAGTATAAAATATAGTTGCTTCACAATGTGAAAATCCGACCAGAAACCAAGATTTGAGGCTGTGCTCACATAGATGATTGGATAGGGTTGAAACTTGGTGAAGAGTCATTATTTGATCATAGTAAGATGCTTGCAAAATTTCAACTCATTTGGATACTCCTAGCTAGCACTTGCTTCACAAAGCTCCCAGTTGACAAGAAACTTTGGAAATTAGCCAAGGGAGTTTTAATATGCAAATGAAGTTGAATTTGGGCATGTGGCAGTGATATGGATAGGAAAGAATGCCCAAAAAGTTTGAGATCAAGCAAGCAAATATAAAGGGTACTTGCTTCTCAACTTGGCAGCTGGGGCAGAATCAGAAAAGGAATATTTGTGAAATATTTTTGAACATGGCAAGGAAGGGTTTGACATATTTGTGGAAGATCTGACCCAAACAATTTATGAGAATTATTTGGGAATCTTGTAAATGAGGGAAATGTGGGTTGCTTCCAGGGATGGCAATGGGTACCCATTACCCACGTACCCTGCGGGTAAAACCCTATTAGGGTAAGGGTATGGGGCAAAATTTTACCCATGGGTAAGTAAATAAATAGGGAAATCTGAAACCCATCGGGTAGAGCAGGTATGGGTATGGGATAGTATAACCCATACCCACATACCCATGTCCCCATATAAAATCTATGTGAACTCGAAATTATATCTACATCATACACGTTGTCATGAATTTGTGAACTCAAAATGTATGACTATGTGTTGTTGTTTATGACTACGTGATGTTGTTTTGATGTTTAATGTTAACGAGAAAGTGATGTTATTTATTAAATGTGTTGTTGTTTATGTCGTGTTGTTGTTTATAAGTATGTGTTGTTGTTATAATATATTGTTGTAAATTATCATGATTACATGTTGCTATTTATGACTGGGTTGTTCCAATTGATCCTTTGCAAACATGGGTAATTTTACCCGCGGGTACCCATCTACCCTGTCGGGTAACGGGTATGGGAAAAATTGTACCCGTTGACGGGTATGGGTAAGGGTGGTGGGTAAGCTCAGTGTGGAAGGGTAAGGGTATGGGGTGGCTCCACCCGTACCCATACCCTGCGGGTGCCATCCCTAGTTGCTTCACAACCCAGAGCAAACAGGGTTATTCCTTTAATAGAAAAAGGAATATTCCCAAGGAAAAGAATATTGGGGTTGGTCCAAGATGGAAATGACAAGGTCTTGGGATGGTTTTGAGGTTGGCAAGCCACTTGGGAAGAGGAATCACGGGTGATCCATCTAGGTTGCAAGACTACTAAGCCACAGAAAAGTGAATCCGGACCAAAAATCAAAAGAAAAAGAAAAAGGGCAAAATCTAGGGTGTTACAAACCTACCCCCCTTAATGAAATCTCGTCCTCGAGATTTGGTTGCTCAGGGATCAAACATGAATATTTCCACTTGAGGAAACCGTTTCCAACTCGGGTTTCCTTTTTACCTTTGTATAATGTTCCCATTGAATTTCATATGACTGACTCACTGCCTTGCTTCGGGGTGGTTTGCTTCACTGGAACCTTTTTCTGGCAAATCTTACCTCATATGTTACTCTGACTTCACTCCTTTTGTGTCTGCTGACCTGTCTAGGGCAATAAGTTATCCGGACCGAACTATGTGCCCTGCTTGTAAGTCCGAGGGTGGTTCCTCATGGACGTATCGTGACGAACGACCATTCACAGAGTTGTGAACAGATTCTCTTGGTGGTCACGAAATATTTTACTCATTGCATTGGGTGACTTCAAATGGCTATGTGTCCTCCTGGTTCAAAATAGTACCATGAATCATACCGTTCTCTTGGCGGAATCTGACTTCTCGCACGGATTGCTGGGTTATCTTGGGTATCTTCACTGTCTTGGGTATAAGGCTCCTACCAAATATTTGACTGTCACCCATCGTGACCAGCATAAAGGTGTACGGTCTTATTATCCATAGACTTGACTGACAGCGGTCCTGGCAGCAGAATCTTGTTCACGGCAGGTTAGTCTTTAACTGATTCCCATCTGTGAGGATACATGCTTCGAGACTGTTGTTCATCCTTCTGATTACTCAGTCTGTCGGTACCTCTATATGGATGGTAGTCTGTGTAATGCTTTAGCATGGTTGCTGAATTTGAACTGCTGAGCTAATCTTTTGGCTGACCTGACCAGCTGGGTTGCCCTCTTCTGACAATTCTGAGCATATCTGGTTGGCTGGCGGGTTGTCTCGGTATGGGGTCCTTCAAATGGAATAGACCCCGTGGGTGTGTACCCATGGTGACTAATACCAAGCCAGACTGTCCGGAGTATTTGTACCATTACCTTACCTGTATGGCCAATCTTGCTCCTTCATTATGATTCTCTTTACCTGGATCCTTAGCTGAAGGAACTTGGCCGATATGCTCTTGATTCTTCGTGTGACCATAGGTGTTGTTAGGTACAATATTCCGGCAGGCATATTACTTTACAAGTTGTAGCTGTAGGGTAACGACCGTCTGAACCCTTGGATAAAACCGGCAAATAAACCAGTAGCCACCAGAACGGTCTTTTCAACTCAGATCTGGGACATTACTAGAGTAACTCAACCCCGACTCAAGACGGCTGAAAAGCAACTCAGAGCATGAGACGGTGTCGATAAGAAGAAAGTAGCAGTTCCCTAAGACGGCCGAAGAACAGCTCAGAGCATAGGGTCACTGCTACGAAGAGAAATTCAATAGCTGCCCGAGACGGCTGAAAAGTAGCTCAGAACACGGGCCAGTTGCTGACAAGAGAAATAAAAGTCGGCATCCACCCCGGACGGCCGAAAACAGCTCAGAACACAGGCGTGGTGCCGTCACCAAAGAAAGATGGCAAGGGTTCATCCGCATCCCAAACAGCTCACTATTATGCATACAGGGTATTCGGCTATCCTTCTTGCTGAACACTAAGTTCATAGCACATTCTAGCTTGCTTTCAAGACATAGCAGCGTTCAAATTGTACTCATAGCAGACTCAAACCTTGTATATGAATCATACCTTTGACTCGAAATGTACTGTTGATCATGCACACATCTTTGCCTTCTTGCTGGTGAGATCATTACTGCTGTGAAAGTTGCACTGATGTATACTTGATGCTGATAACCAATCCAGCCAGGATATCATTTGTATTCAGGCCCGATATTCCCGATATAACACAATCTGCTGAAAATTTCATATTGCTGAGCTGAGCGTCCAAATGGCTGTCTCTTCACTGACTCTTTGGTTTCAGGGTCGGTGAGCAACTTCCATAAGGGGAAAATAAGATAACACCAAGGGCCCAAATAAAGAAGCAAAAGAAACGACTAAAACAAAAGCACACAAAGCAGCAAGACCACACACACAAGCAATATCACATTCTACAGCTATTCACAGCCATAATATGCATTCCTACTTAAGCACACAAATCTCGCAAGAACTCCGGTATTACGGTCTAACATGCTGTGGCGATGTGCACGAAAGTGAATCAATGTGTGGAAGAAAATTGGTGTAAACAAGGCTACACCAATTACGGGCTTAACATCGGTTCCATCTGGACGGACACGGTGGCGAGGAGGAACTTGGTGATCGGGGGTCGGAACACAGAAGTTACGACCACATCATCATCAAGCGTACGGAAGAAAGCCGTACACGTCCAAAGAATAGGTGGCGGAATGAGTTGGTGATGGAGAGAAAGGCTTGGAGGCATTGCCCTTTTCTGATAACAAGGATCAGTAGGGGTTGCCGAAGCGGCCAGTGGAATGGCACGATCCGGGATAGAACTTGTCTATCACCGAAACGATAGGGGTAGCTGAAGAGAATATATTGGTGTGGTACCGGTGCATCAATCCGACAAGGGATCGACACCACCATGCACCTTGGCATCACTCCGCTGGGACGAAGATAACACCACACCAAGGAACAAATATGCAAACTGGAGAGCGCAGGTAGTGAATCGAAACCGATGCCACCTACACTCACCAGATCCATCGTTAGTGATAAGATATCTAGTCTATATGCATGCTATGCACAAACAAATGCAACAAACAAGTGCAGCAAACCAACTGGGTCCTATACTACCGGTTAATAACGCTCGCGCCTAGACCGCGCGTCCTATAGCCAGACCTGCTCTGATACCAATGCCTGTGGCACCCCGGCTCAGAGAAGACCGGAAAGCCCCGTATTCCAGCCCAGGGACAAGTCCTCTTGAATACAGCACTGTTGGCATAGAACAAATTAGCTCTTTATTACAATGGATATGGTTACAAAGGGTATATGGATTACATCGGCACGGCGACACTACGCCTGCCCGGGGTAGCTCTATGCTAACAGTGAAGTAACTCTCTCGGCAGCGAAACAGCGACGGCGGTGATGGACTCCACTCCGCAGGGACTCTGGCTAGAACGCGTATCATAGGTCGCAAACTCGGAATCCTCGACAAGTAAGCAATCACGGCATGACCTACAAACTGGCATGACACGCCAGGTGAGTACTTTGAATGTACTCGCAAGCTCATAGCAAACATCAGCATTAAGGCAAGACAACATCATAGCAAGGTAACTACAAAAGTATATGCAGTAAGGTAAAGCATATTTAATCCATACTCCGAATAACCTCAGGATCCAATCTGAATCTGTTCCAAATCCAATCCAAATCATGTGGTTATCTGACCACTCATCTCATAGCCATCCCATGGCTAACATATCATATTCCTGTTACCATCCACACTGTAAGTCTGACAAACTTACTCTCTTCTGGGTTGCCTCACAACCTTTAGAATACTCACGATCCACCGAGTACTTCCGATCAAAAGACGAGTTCTCCCATCCTTATCACTACTATGGTTGACCACCTAAAGAGGTCTGGACGGACTGTCCAATACCGTGGACACGGCTATTCAAATAGATTTTACACTCTGCAGAGGTTGCGCACTTTATGCAGACCATGGAGCACCTGACCTCGTGATCCCATTCGGGTGGACCAGCGTTGCTCCAACGAAACCCGCCTGACCCGTGACTCTCTCATCGTACCACCGGCAATCATCCTCTCCCGGAGTCCTGCCCTGGGTGGCCCCTGTGTCACCGCGTGACACCTGCCACCGTTGTGGCTAACAAACTGTCCGAAACGGGGACCTGGTACCATATAACTCAACTGGGATCACAAGGTTATTACTGCCTACCGGGCCAGGGTAGTGCGCACGCATAACCTTCCCTGTCGGGCGGTACTGGTGAAAGAGCACGCGATCAGACCAAGTCAAGGCCATCCCATACCGGCAAATGTGGCTGCACGGATAAGTCCGGACAGGTGACTCTGGATCAACCATGAAGTATCCTATCTCCGAATAATATCTCTGTCATAACTGACACTCCGATATCATAGTAATCTATGTCAAAACGATATCTGGCTAGAAATCCGGTAACCAGTATGCTTAAGCCACTGCTACTAACTCATCTGCACGAACTGCCAGATGAAATCCAGAATAATTATAGACGGTAATCTCAACATCATGGCATCAACGAGTGGGTAAACTAATAGTCACTACAATTCGGTACTCAACATGGTAGTCACCTATCCAAGAATTTACTCAAGCATTGTATAATCCAATTCAATACACAAACAACTCATACTTGTTGTTAAAGTAAATAGTTAAAATATGACATTGCAATGCGATTATGCAGGTGAGAGTTGTGGCTTGCCTGGGGATGAAGGGACCATCGGTAAGAAGTGCGGAGAGTCGCGGAAGGAGTTGCCGGAAACAGTTCTCTCTCGGAGCGAGCTGTTTACGGGCAAGGGTAAAATGGTCATTTTCATAGTGGGACCACATAGTGAAAATGATACCAATAGATAGAGCTCGACGATACGAAGAATAGGGCGTTGGATTCACCTCGATCGGTGTTACGGTTAAAAAGTTACAGCCCGGCGAAGTTCAGGGACCAATCTATAAAAATAACTCTACAAACAGGCCCCTGGAGGAGGAAAACAGAAAGCGCCTTTTATCAAATTACGCTTTCAGAACTGAGAAACGTATTTTTGGTCTAAAGACTAAGGAAAGTACACCTTCGTTAGTGGAAGACATATTCCAGAGGAATACGCTTCCACTTAACCTGACCGCGGGCCAGGCCGAGTCCATGCTGTGACACCGACAGGCGGGCCCCGCGCTGACCTCCCTCTCTCTCCTGCCTTCTTCTTCTTCCTCCCGATAGAAGAACAGGGGAGGGGTGCGGCTGTGCAGCGCCGGTGACGAGCGCGGGCTCCGGCCACCTCTGGCGAGGGGCGCGGGCGCCGGCGAGCGCGCCGAGGAACGCCGCGACCAGCAGGGGGGCGCAGGAGTGGCGGGAGTTGGCAGAGGGGACCGGCCATGGCAGAGTACAGAGAGAGACTCCAGCGAGGGCTCCCGGCGTCTCCGGCCACCTCCGGCGAGGCTGAGACCACCTACGGGCTCCTGGTGCTATACCGCATCCAACCCAAGGAAGAGTCGGTGCCGGGGAGGGTCGTAGCGGAGGCACCACGCGGTGGCCAGAGGAACGGGTGGCGGCCGCATGCGGGCACGCTCCTACGGGTACACCGGCAACTAGGAAAGAGGCGGGGAAGGTTCGCCGGGCTCTGGGTGGCCTACTGGAGTAGGAATGGGGAAGAGGGGGACCCGGGCTCGGGCCAATTTAGGAGGAGGAGGCCTGCGGCCATGGCGGCAATGAGCGGTGAGGAAAGGCTCTGGCAAGGGACAGAGAGGTCGGGAAGGACCAGTGGAGTGAGGTGGAGAGGTTGGTGAGGACGAGAGGCGCTCGGGGGGCCTTATATAGCCAGACGGCACGGGTGGCCGAGCACGGCCATGGCGACGCGTGCGCCGCGCCCCATAGCTTCGGGAATACGCGGTGAAGTGGTGAGAGGCGTCCAGAGGACTCACGGAGGGGCAGAGGACGCTCGGGCGTGCTCGGGAGGGTTTGGGAGCGACGCGGTCGACCGGCCATAGTGGAGCAGATCGCGGACGCGGTTGCTGTGCCATGTCGGGCAAGATATAGGAATGGTAGAGGGATCCAGAGCGAGGGTGAGTGCAAGGGGAAGCGGCTGGACACGGTGTGGTGTCAAGGGCGCGAGGAAACGGATGAGGCCGAGGGCCCCAATGCACAGAGCGCGTGCATTGGCATGCCGGCCGCATGGTCACCGCGTGAACTGGCGCACGCGGTGCACCCTGACCGGCCATATCAAGTTCTGTGTGTTGTCCCTCCAAGGCACAGTCTCAGGGAGGTGATGGCTCGATGAAAATCACTGTGGTTGGATGTGAATGATCCTCTGAAGTTTACTGCATCCAACTGTTGCAGGAGACTGTGATCAACAGGAAAGGGATAAGAGCCAAGTGTGATGTCTAGGAAGTTTAAGGTAGGAAGGACTACAATCCTATGAAATTTGGAAAGAAATGGACCAAGATTTAATATAGTTGTTTTGCAACTGACCAATCTGGTCCAGAAGCTCAATATTGATGTGCCACTCACATGGAGTAGCAACTTGAGCTTAAATCTGGTATAACATGATGATTTGGTCATATGAGAGTGCCATAAAAATTTCATGCCATTTGGACAAGCCAAAATGGTACTTCCTTCACAATGAACCTCTCTGACCAGAATCTTAGAAAACTTCTAGGGAGTTATTGGGAAGATGAAATGAGCCCAAATTTTGTGGAGATAGGTTATATGGGTAGGGAAATACTCTGTTAAATTTTCAGCAATTCTAGAGCAGTATAAAATATAGTTGCTTCACAATGTGAAAATCCGACCAGAAACCAAGATTTGAGGCTGTGCTCACATAGATGATTGGATAGGGTTGAAACTTGGTGGAGAGTCATTATTTGATCATAGTAAGATGCTTGCAAAATTTCAACTCATTTGGCTACATCTAGCTAGCACTTGCTTCACAAAGCTCCCAGTTGACCAGAAACTTTGGAAATTAGCCAAGGGAGTTTTAATATCCAACTGAAGTTGAATTTTGGCATGTGGCAATGATATGGACAGGAAAGGATGCCCAAAAAGTTTGAGATCAAGCAAGCAAATATAAAGGGTACTTGCTTCTCAACTTGGCAGCTGGGGCAGAATCAGAAAAGGAATATTTGTGAAATATTTTTGAACATGGCAAGGAAGGGTTTGACATATTTGTGGAAGATCTGACCCAAAAAATTTATGAGAATTATTAGGGAATCTTGGAAATGATGGAAATGTGGGTTGCTTCACAACCTAGAGCAAACAGGGTTATTCCTTTAATAGAAAAAGGAATATTCCCAAGGAAAAGAATATTGGGGTTGTCCAAGATGGAAATGACAAGGTCTTGGGATGGTTTTGAGGTTGGCAAGCCACTTGGGAAGAGGAATCACGGGTGATCCATCCAGGTTGCAAGACTACTAAGCCACAGAAAAGTGAATCCGGACCAAAAATCAAAACAAAATCCAGGGTGTTACACAAAGAACCCGAGAAGCTTGCTGGATGGAACACTAAACACACACTTCTTAGGGTTGAGCTTCAAGCTGACCTTATGCAAGTTTGCAAATGGCTCTTCTAAGTCTTGGATAAGTAAATCCTTGTCCCTGCTTTTGACCACTATATCATCCATAGAGGCTTCCACATTTTCGTGTAGCTGAGAACCAAAACCAATTTGCATAGCCCTTGCAAATGTCACTCTGGCACTCTTTAATCCAAAAGGCATCCATACAATATAGTACATACCACATGGAGTAATGAATGCCGTGTTGTCCTCATCTTCCATGGCCATGAAGATTTGGAGATAACCATAGTAGGCATCAAGAGAAGGGAGCAGGTCACAGCCGGCGGTGAAGTCCACAATCCGGCCAATCCGCGGCAAGGGGAAGGGGTCCATTGGACATGCTTTGTTTATGTCAGTGAAGTCAATACAAAGTCTCCACTTCCCATTTGCCTTGCGAATGACCACGAGATTTTCCAACCAAGTTGGGTGTAGCACTCCTTGAACAAGCCTGCCACATCTAGTGTTTGTATTTCTTGGGCAATGAACTCTTGCCGTTCCAAAGCATGCTTCCTAACCTTCTTCTTGACGGGTCTCGCATTAGGGAAGATGACAAGGTGGTGCTCTGATAGAGGCAAAGGTGTCCCGTCTTTCGATGAGATGGTGGTTATCATTTTTGTTGGAGTAGACTTAGACGGTCCGACTACGAACGTGCGAGGATGTCGTGCCTTAGCAATCGCTAAACCAACTCCGAGAGGTTATTGACCATGCCGGAGCACGATCAACCTGATCATGAGGGTACTTTTCCTGCACGCAAACGAAGAACAAGCAAGGAACTGAAATTGCAATCTGGATATTGCGAATATAAGAGGAATGCTTTAGTAATGATGGTGGGGTTGTGTGATGTCTTGGTCTGGTCGTTGAACACAAACGAAGTACGCGAAGTTGCAGCTATGGCGAACTTTTAAGCTAAACAAAACCCAAAGTCTAAACGATGCCCTAAGGGCTGTATATACGGAGGAAGAGGGGGGAATTTCGTGACCCCATGGAGGAGGGGTCCAAAACCAACCCTAACTCTTGTTTCCCCACACATACAGACTCTAAAAACAACCTATACTCAAGGATTTCAAAATTACATGGGCCTGGCTCAAAAATAAGATGGCGCAGCACCTATTATAAGCTATGGACGAAATTTATGAAAGGGCATCTTGTATATTTCGTCCATGTCCTTGTATGTCATCAAGGAGGCTTCAAAGTACTGAAATCTGCACTAGAAACGCCGTTCTGGTTCCCTTCGCGTGCGCCTTCACCTCCATTCTTGTTTCTATTCCAGTGTTCATCCCTCTTATCCATGCTAGGCCCGTCATTAGTAATTAACACAAATGTATCCAATTTAGGCAGCATCATATTCTTATGAACATTAGAATTGTTACCAAGAAATGAAAGTACCTGGTAATTCAATTGGCATGCGCGAGCTCTAGTGATTGGTCCAGTATGTATGGCAGCAGGGGCTATGGGTGTAACAATGGTATTGATGTTCTCATCATCCTCCCCTTATTGAAGTGAAGTCGTCCTCGACGAAAGCTCATCTTCCTCACCCAAATAAGGCTTCAAATCTGCAATGTTAAAAGTGGGACTAACCCCAAAATCTGCAGGAAGCTCAAGTTTGTATGCATTATCATTTTTTTCTCTAACACCTTAAAAGGACCATCAGCACGTGGCATTAGCTTTGATTTGCGCAAATTAGGAAATCTATCCTTACACAGATGTAGCCGAACAAGATCTCCAGGTGCAAACACAACATGTTTTCTACCCTTATCTCCAGCAAGTTTATATTTAGCATTCATACGCTCAATGTTCTCCTTAGTTAACTCATGCATTTTTAAGATGAATTCAGCACATTGTTTAGCATCAAAATTAACCTTCTCCGAAGATGGAAGAGGCAACAAATCAATGGGTGCATGAGGTAGGAAACCATACACAATCTCAAAAGGGCACATCTAAGTAGTAGAATGCAGCGACCGATTATAAGCAAATTCAATATGTGGCAAGCATTCTTCCCACATTTTTCTGTTATTCTTCAAAACAACCCTAAGCATAGTAGACAATGCTCTATTGACTACTTCAGTTTGTACATCAGTTTGGGGATGACATGTAGTACTAAAGAGTAGTTTAGTCTCCAACTTAGCCCATAAACATCTCCAAAAGTGGCTAAGAAACTTAGTATCACGATCTGAAACAATTGTATTTGGCACACCATGCAAGCGAATAATTTCACGAAAGAACAAATCAGCAACATTAGCAGCATCATCGCTTTTATGACATGGTATAAAGTGTGCCATTTTCGAAAATCTATCCACGACAACAAATATGTTATCCCTCCCCTTCTTTGTTCGAGGTAAACATAAAACAAAGTCCATAGATATATCCTCCCATGGAACACTACGTATAGGCAAAGGCATATATAAACGATGAGGATTGAGTCGTGACTTAGCTTTTTGACATGTAGTGCAGCGAGCAACAAAACGCTCAACATCCCGTCTCATCTTTTACCAAAAGAAATGTGTAGCAAATATGTCCTCCTTCTTCTTGATGCCAAAGTGTTCCATCAATCCTCCACCATGCACCTCCTGCATCAACAAAAGACGAACGGAGCTAGCTGGAATGCATAGCTTGTTAGCACGAAACACAAATTCATCGTTAACAACGAACTTGTTCCATGTTCCCCCTTCTTTACAATTCCGCAATACATCTTTAAATACAACATCATGCACATATTGATGTTTGATGGTCTCCAAACCAAATATTTTAAAGTCAAGTTGTGAAAGCATAGTATAACGACGAGACAATGCATCAGCAATAACATTTTCTTTACCCTTCTTGTGTTTAATGACATAAGGGAAAGTCTCAATGAAGTCAACCTATTTAGCATGTCTATGGTTTAGTTTTGCTTGACTTTTAATGTGTTTCAAAGATTCATGATCAGAATGTATAACAAATTCTTTGGTCCATAAATAATGTTGCCATGTTTCTAAGGTCCCAACAAGAGCACATAATTCTTTATCATAAGTAGAATAGATCAGATTAGGTCCACTCAATTTTTTAGAAAAGTATGCACCAGGTTTGCCATCTTGTAATAACACACCTCCTAATCTAATTCCACTAGCATCACATTCAAGCTCAAAAGTTTTATTAAAATCGGAAAGTTGGAGTAAAGGAGCACATGTCAACATATCTTTCAATACCGTGAAGGCTTCTTCCTGTGCGGTACCCCAAACAAAAGGCACATCCTTCTTTGTAAGCTCATTCAGAGGTGCAGCAATGGTGCTGAAATCTCTCACAAAACGCATATAGAAACCAGCGAGGCTAAGAAAACTCCTCACTTGTGTGACCGTTTTGGGCTGCGGCCAACTCTCAATAGCTTCAATCTTGGCTTTATCAACTTCAAGTCCCTGTGGAGTAACAACATAGCCAAGAAAAGATACTCGGTTGGTGCAAAAGGTGCACTTCCCAAGGTTACCAAACAAACATGCATCACGTAGAGCAATAAAAACATCACATAAATGTTCCAAATGTTCCTCCAAAAATCTCCTATAAATCAGTATATCATCAAAATAGACTACCACAAATCGTCCAATGAAAGCACATAAAACTTCGTTCATTAATCTCATGAAAGTACTAGGTGCATTAGTTAACCCAAAAGGCATGACTAACCACTCATATAATCCAAACTTAGTTTTAAATGCTGTTTTCCATTCATCCCCCAATTTCATACGAATTTGATGGTATCCACTACGCAAATCAACTTTGGAGAATATTCTAGAGCCACTCAATTCATCAAGCATATCATCTAGCCTAGGAATAGGATGATGATAACAAATAGTAATATTATTAATGCCTCTACAATCAACACACATACGCGATGTACCATCCTTTTTTGGCACTAGAATAATAGGAACAACACAAGGACTAAGGGATTCCCGTATATATCCTTTGTCGAGCAGCTCATGTACTTGACGCATAATCTCCTTCGTCTCCTCTGGATTGGTACGGTATGGTGCACGGTTGGGTAGCGATGCACCGGGAATTAAGTCAATCTGATGCTCAATCCCTCGAATAGGTGGTAATCCCGGTGGCACGTCTTGTGGAAATACGTCAGCAAATTCCTGCAAAATGAAAGTGACAGTAGGAGGCAAAGAGGAAGGCACGTCCTCGAATGAAAATAATACCTCTTTGCACACAAAAGCACAGCAAACAGATTTCCTACAATCTAGATCATCAATATCATATGTGGTGGCAAGTAAACATCCACTTTGCAATTTAATTTCAAAAGCAACACTTGATGGTTTATTATTAGGTTTCATTTGTTGCTCAAATTCTTTTGCCACTATCTGATTTTCACTCTTATTTTGCTCTTGTTTTGCTTTACTAGCTCGAGTAATATCATCTTTCAAAATGGAATCAGGAATCATAGGAAGCAAAGTAATATGTTTACCCTTATGAACAAGAGTACACTAATTGTTCCTACCATGGTGTACAGAATTTTTATCGAATTACCATGGTCTACCAAGTAATAAGGAACATGCTTGCATCGGTACCACATCACAATCAACATAATCAACATATGTAGTGATACTAAAATGCACACGAACAGTACGTGTTACCTTAACCTTGTAGTTGTTATTGAACCATTGGATGTAGTAAGGATGTGGATGTGGTCTTGTGGTGAGAGATGGCTTCTCCACCATCTCCATGCTAGCCAAGTTGTTGCAGCTCCCTCCATCTATGATGACGTGAACATAACGCTCCTTCACAACTCCCTTTGTATGGAACAAATTATGCCTCTGATTTTGCTCAGCTTGTGTGACCTGCATAGTCAAAACACGTTGAGCAACTAAACTTTCATACTCGTCAGTGTCTTCAACAGCCATGTATTGCGTCTCATGTTCAGAATCATCTCCACTGTGTTCTTCACTTGTAATAAGAGCCAAAGTCTCCTCGTCATAGTCACTAGCGGACTCATACCCACCATCCTCAGTAGCAATCATCACACGCTGAGATTTGCATTCTCTCGCATAATGACCTCTTCCCTTACAATGACGACAAATAATATCATGTGTGTGCCCTATTGATGCCATGGATGAAGAAGAGTTCTGTACAGGCCCGGCAGGTGTGCTCTTCGCAGATAGTGGTGGTTGTGCGTGCTTTTTTGTATCACGGCTGGAGGTGGTAGCTGACGGAGGTGCTGGTGCAGCAGAATGTGTGGAAGTAGAGGATGCACGTAGTGTCCATGATGAAGGTCGACCTACAGAAAAGTTAGTTTGTGCCAATGCCTGTCGATCCTGCACTTCATGTTCAGATTTGCAAGCAAGATGGAATAAACGAGTGATATTGTTATACTCCTTATACTCTAAAATGGTTTGAATCTCTCTATTATCCTCAACAATACCACATCTAATCATGCCAGTTTGTAATTCCTGATAATATTCTTCTACATATTTTTACCTTGTCTTAAGCATTGCAGTTTTTGAAGTAATTCACGTTGATAATATGCTGGAACCCAACGAGTACGCATAGCAGTTTTCAAAGCAGCCCAAGTAGCTGGAATAGGATATAATCTATAATGTTCAGACCACCACACACAAGCAAAACTAGTGAAAGCACAAACAGCAGCAGCAACACGTC
The DNA here is from genome assembly GCA_011799875.1 of Thinopyrum elongatum. Classification (NCBI taxonomy): domain Eukaryota; kingdom Viridiplantae; phylum Streptophyta; class Magnoliopsida; order Poales; family Poaceae; genus Thinopyrum; species Thinopyrum elongatum. The sequence continues at coordinate 206,287,596 of CM022300.1, read as the reverse complement.
TCTCCTCGGGATATTGTAAACATGTAAAACGTTGTTCAGTTTCTAACTCCCAAGTAAGATATACATCAGGAACATATCTACCCTCAAAAGTCAGAATACTCAACTTTAGTTTAGGAAGATGGTCATGATCTCGTACTTGAGGTGGTGGTGTAGCCCTACCGTTGCGATTATATGCATCAGGACGACCTGGTGGTGTTGGTGCTGGTGGTTGCACATAGTTTTGATTTTGATCAACCTCATCCTCGTAATTGTCCTCCTCCTCTGCAGTAGTAGCAGGAGCTATAGAAGCATCAACAACAGTAGCAGCGGACCCAGAGGTTTGTCCTGGCTCAAGAGGACCACGCTGCGCTCGCCTTGCTAGATTGCGCCGTGGTGGTTGTTGATGTTGTTGCAATGGTGCAGCAGATGCGGGTGGTGGTTGTGGTAGACGCGCGAGTACTTCATCGAACTTGGCATCTAACTTGGTGTCAATTGTCTTCTCAATGTCATCAATCCTGTCCAGTGCCTTTCCAAACCTGGCCATCACGTCTTCCACCTATTGACCTAACATTTGCTGAAATTTATCATGAAGCTCCTTCTTCGTCATGTTCTCCAGTCAATCTCATCGGCTTGTGATCCTATCATGGTTAGCAGCAATAGAAACACACAAGAATATGATCCTACAGACTACTAGAGAGTGGTGGCGGTGGTGTGTCACAAATCCGTCAAGCAAATCTCAAATTCTTACCAGTTCTTACCCAGCAGCAGGCAGTGATCAGCTACCGTTGTAGTCAGAACTCACAAAGCTTGGATAGAGCGATTGCTAGGTGGTGTCAAACGCACGACGTAGATGTATGTGGAGCTAGGAAGGCTTATAATATTTTAGCAAAAAGGGCCAGCAATAATCAATTCAGAGATGCAAAGTTGAATAAACGCTCAACGACGGTACTACACTGGACTGCTGGTCCTAGGCTAGACCGTGCTAGAGACACGAGCCTAGAACACTAACAAAATCACGGCACGGCACGTAAACATGGGAGGAGCACACTCAGAATCTAATTTTTTTGCACTTTTTTTCTCTTTTTTTGCTTCGCAACAATTTTTTTCCCAGAAAGTCTACAAATGGTCTAAAAACTGCCTATCCAGAATTTTCCAAACTTGGTCACGACTCAAAGTATGGCGTTATCTGGAAATCGAAAACAAAGAAACAAATACTGGACTTAGACTAGGACTAGTGGCGGAGATGAATCTGGTGAAAACTCGGACTGGTGGCGGAAATACATAGGGCGGTGGAACACGGACTGGTTGCGAATCTGTGATGGAGGTGGATTCGGATTATCGTGATGGCGGTGGATATGTTGTATATGGCAGCGGTGATGACGATGGGGGTATATGGCAGCGGTGATGACGATGGTGGTATATGGCAGCGGTGATGATGATGGTGTGGCGGCGGCTTGACAACCAGTGAACAGAACTCGAAATTCTAAGGGACTAGACGCTAAGACCAGCAACTCAACACGATGAAGCAACAGCAAAATCAACAAAGCAAAACTCTAAAAAGATTATGCAAAGGCTCAGATTGGTTCGGATATGATGAACTAACCCTAATTTTTTTTGGGTTTTTCGTGGAGTGTAGGTATGAAGAATAGACTTGATCTAAACTATGAAAAACTGGAAAATCTCACCGAGCAACCTGGAAATCTGATATCACTTGATAGAGGCAAATGTGTCCCATCTTTTGATGAGTTGGTGGTTATCATTTTCGGAGGAGTAGACTTTGACGATCCGAGTATGAATGTGCGAGGAGGTCACGCCTTAGCAACCACTAAACCAACTCCGAGAGGTTATTGACCACGCTGGAGCATGATAAACCTGACGACGAGGGTCTATTTCCTGCGAGCAAACAAAGAACTAGCAAGAAACTAAGATTGCAATCTGGATATTTTAAATATAAGAGGAAAGCTTTATGGATGAAAGTGGGGTTCTGTGATGTCTTGGTCTGGTCATTGAACACAAATGAAGTACACGAGTTGTAGCTATGGCGAACTTTAATCTGAACAAAACCCAAAGTCTAAACGATGCCCTAAGGGTTGTATATATGGAGGAAGAGGGGGGGGGGGGGATTTCGTGACCCCTTGGAGGAGGGGTCCGAAACCAACCCTAACTCTTGTTTCCCAAAACATACGGACTCTGAAAACAGCCTATACTCAAGTATTTCGAAATTACATGGGCTTGACCCAAAAATAAGGTGGCGCAGCACCTATTATAAGCTATGGACAAAATTTATGAAAGAGCATCTTGTATATTTCATCCATGTCTTTGTATGTCATAAAGGAGGCTTCAAAGTACTAAAATCTGCACTAGAAACGCCGTTCTGGTTCCCATCGCGCGCGCCTTCATCTCAATGCTTGTTTCTGCTCCAGTGTTCATCCCTCTTGTCCATGCTAGGCCCTTCATTAGTAATCAACACAAATGTATCCAATTTAGGCAGCATCATATTCCCATGAACATTAGAATTGTTACCAAGAAACGAAAGTACCTGGTAATGCAATTGGCGTGCGCGAGCTCTAGTGATTGGTCCAGTATGTATAGCAGCAGAGGCTATGGGTGTAACAATGGTATTGATGTCCTCATAACCACTTCATTTGAGGGAGCACAAGCTCAAGATGATCTTCCACCACAAGACCACAAGCTAAAAGGCAAGGACAAGCATTAAGAAGAGATTGACTCATTTGAAGAACCACCTCAAGCTTTGGTCAAGTGGGTTCCAAAGGCCTCATCAAACTCTACTTCATCAAGTGCTACCACAACCCCAAGGACTCCCATCAAATTGATGTTGGTCTCAAAGAAGAAGAACTAGAGAGTTCTTGAGGGTGACTCCTCCAACAAACTTCACTCATATTCATTCATGGCAAGGACTTGTGCAACCAACTTCAACATTTTGCACTAGTACATGGAGTCACAAACCCTCTTGTTTGTAAGACAAGGGACAAGGCATTCAATGCATTCATGGACATCATCATATGTGCATTTCACTCTATGTCTAAGGATATCCTTCTATGTTCCTTGTGGGACTAACCCATGTAGGTATTGAAAGTGCAAAACTCCAAGGATTGCTCCCAACTCTTGATGGTCTACATCAACATTGAGCATCCACATCTACTCTATCTACATGAAGTCATCATTGACAAAACCTAAGGTTAGTTCATCCCTCTTTGGGGGGATATCACATCTAGGGGGAGCTCTGCTCTAAAAATTGAGGTGTTATGTAAAAATGGTAACCCCACTTGTGAACACATAAATGCGTTATGTAAAAGTGGTAACCCCACTTGTGCTTAAACGATGAGTATATATGTGGAATCCCACAAGGGGAGATACATGAGCTAAGCTCTAATGTCCAGATCTATTCTTAGCTAAGTCTAAATGGAGGAGGAGGATGAGTATATATAGCCCTAGGGGACAAAGGGGTAAGCAGGGGCGTAATGAGTATTACAAGGGCAAAGCCCGCAACTGCCCATAGGCAGCCCTGTGTGCACGGGGTAAGTGGAGCCCATGCGCATGGGTTATCTAGAGACTCGGCGACTTAGCCCGTGCGCACGGGCCTGTACCGTGGGCACGGGGGTCCCGTGTGCACGAGGTCCAGGGGCCCGTGCGCACGGGGTGTCCTGAAGCTTGCTGTCAGCCTTCTCATGGACGCACGTCCGTGTAGGTGGAACCTCGCCTTCTCCTTGACGGTTCCTTCTCTGTTTCCAGGCTTCTCTCATGGATGGTGTAGGCGCTTGGTTGTGGATGACCTCCTCCATGGCACATTCATCATTGGGCTCAAACCTATATGGGCACATGGTAGGATGGTCAAGTAGTATACCATCCTTGAGGGAACTAAGAGGATACGCATTAAGGATGGAATTCACCTTAGTGTGATTGAAGTAGGAGTTGGGCGTGTCTCTTAGCAATGCAACTCTTGACATGGTGATGTCCATAGGATGCTCCGCATCATCCCCTCCCCCTTGGGAAAGATCCGTCCTCGGATCAAAAACCAAATCACCATGGGAAAGAGATGATGTCATTGTGTAGAAGTGGACGATCACCAAGCGTTCTTCATCTTGAAGTTCGAAATGGGCACTCTCCAATGTCGCACCGTCTTGTAATTCCTTCAAAAGGAGCAAAGACAACAAACACTTGAAAAAACAAATGTGGTTAGCGTTGGTGCAAAACCAAGCATTCAAGAGGTGATTCACCCAACAAGTGTCGTCATCAAGCATAGCATATCGTTTGACAAAGAAGTGTGGCATGGCATTGAAGCATATAAATTGAGCACAATCAAGGTCATCATGGAAACAAGCATGTAAATGTGAGGTAGTGATGCAAATATGTGTGACAAGAGAATAAGCATCTACCTCAAGTTCATAGCAAGCATGCATAAAGTGCTCAACAAATGGTCTATGATATGCGTATGAACCATTCATAACACCAAATAAAATGAAGTGTCTAAACACATGTGGCAAGACAATCCAAGCATAATGTGCATAGGGCGTAGTGAAAATCGAGTGGCACTCAACACAATAGAAAGAGCAATTGTTAAACATGTGTGAGGCAATCAAGGCAAGCATGTAGCAATCAAAGGTGCATGGCATATGTGAAGAGATGACATTGTTGCAACCAAACACATGATAGGGGCAAATAATGAACAAGTTGGATGCAACACATAAGGCATATATGTCATGAGGCATGGCAATGTGGTAATGATAAGTCGAAGCAAGATTACTCGCATGTGTGCAAAGTGTCATGGTGCAAGCAACACAGGAAGTATGATCCACAATATGCATGCTCATGGTTTGGGTGTTCTCAAAAGAGAAGGATATCACCTCAAAAGCATGTCCTTATGCGTCCTTCACAATATCGAAGCACAAGCAAAAGCGATGTAGAAGTGAGTCGTGGTCGAAAGTATGAGGCTCGCTCTCAAGAGATGGAATGGTCAACTCACGTGAAGTAGAAGTTGACATGATGTCGAAAGATCCTACACATGCATAAAACAAATCAAAGAACATATGTGCATGGTAGATAAACACATCATCCATCATGAGTGTTCTCTTCTCTTGCACATAACCATTAGAAGCACAAGTGCGTGAATAGTATGATGAAACAATGGCAATATTCATGGCACTAGGCATATTGTGCAAAGAAGGAAGACAAGCATGCTTCACATGAAAGATGGTACAAGCTCCAAGCATATGGGAGAAAGTTATGGGGGCAATCTCATTAGCAAGACTAAAAGCATTGGTGCACTCAATACATGGCAAATCATCTAGCATGAGAGAGGCTACATATGGAGCAATTGGAAAATATTCAATAGTAATCATGTGCAAAGCATGGAAATGGTTGACATCAACCGCATGAAATGAGCAAGTATGAATCATTGGTGATGCAATATACAAAGCAAGCATAGTAGTCATGTCGTGCAAATTAGTGGAGCTAAGACGCAACACGCTGGAGTAAATCATGGCAATCATGTCATGCGAGAAAATAGTAGATATAGGCGATGCACATGACATATCGCAAGCATGAACACAAAGCGAGATCAAAGTATCATCATAGGCATGGGGCACAAATGGAACATGAAAATAACAAGAGATATCTCCACCAAACTTGCGAATACACATACAAGTACTAGAATCATGGATCATGTGTAATGTAAAGCGTGGGTCACAAATGCATGGCAAAGGCATAGGAATGAGCACATCATGCAAAGTGAACATGGCAATATGGGAATAAAGGGGAAGTGGTATATAACCCATAACCATGTGAGGGCCATGTAGAAGAAATGCGTGAAGTCTTTGCACGAAGGGAGCGGTGGTAAGGACAATCCACGAGATCCCAAATCATCATTGCTCTCTAGAGCTCATTTCGTCAACTCATGGGATTGTGAGGTTGGCGAGCAAGCATGTGTACCTACACAAAAGAGAGACAAACCAAATAAAGTGTGTGCGTGGTAAATTTACACATCATCCATCATGATGTCTATGTGCACGTGAGCGTTAGCACAAGATAAGCATCACTCAAAGATATTTGAGGCACGGTAGAGAAACATGTCATCCATAATGCAATGATAGTTATTGTGTTCAACATGATTATGACATAAACTATAGTAAGTGTGTGGCACAATAATAGCATTTGTATTCATGGAATGCATAGCGTGCACACAATCATGGGAATCATGCAAATCATAGGATGAATGAAAATCTCCTAATAGGTATGGGGAAACTATGGGGGTCTCCTCATGAGCAATAGCGGAAGCATAATATGGAGGAAATTGACAACATGGCAAACAATGCATGTCCAAAGCTAGGTGGTCATGGCATGGCATATGAGAGAAATGATGCAAAGGGAGTATATCAATATCATCACAAGAAAAACAAATGCCAATAACCATGGGTTTGTCATCTATGCCATATGTGCAAATTGGGTCTATTTTAATGGCATATGCATAGTCACTACGATGAGATTGCAAATATGACATATGGGTGATCTCATGCATAGCATATGACAAGTCAAGCGGATTGGCAAACATGATGTGACCAAGAGAATTATCACAAGAAATTCTATGTAACATGGCATCACAACTGATAGACTCCACATGGCAATCATCAAACTCATCATAAATGGGTAAATCATCGCATGTGGAAATCATACTAGCATGGAGCACGGTAATAGGTGGATCAACATCATGCAAGCAATCAATGTCAAGAATGTCCACTAGTGGGACAAGAGAATCACCTTCACCTATGTTACCTTTCTCATTCCACTCATGTGGTGTTGGTGAGGTGGTAAGAACCAAGTCATGGTCAACATCATCATCATGATGGAACCATGTGGGGGTGCATCACATTCCATCATGGCCATCGTCTTGTCCAAAGGAAGGATGAGGTCATCGAGGATCGGCGCGTCATCATATATAGGACCTAGCACCAAATGAGAAGACATAATAGAGGTAGAGGTTAAGTTATTAGAAATTGAAATTGTCGTGGTATAACACGACCACCTATGGGACAATCGGCCCCTTGTGGTTCGGCAAGGGGGAAGAGCAAATTGCACAAAAAGCGGATAGCGTAGAGCAGCACGGCAGCGATGACATGAGTAGTTTTTACCCAGGTTCGGGCCGCCGCGAGGCATAAAACCCTACTCCTGCTTTGGTGGATTGATGGAAGGACTGTGGTGGAGATGCAACGCTCTAGCCCGGCAAGGTCGCCTTGGGACTAGAGCAGCTACACGCGTATGAGTGTACAGGGGTCTGAATCCTCTCTAAGGTAGCCACTGCCCACCTTTTATTGGTCAAGGGGTTACCACAATGGCAAAACGGTCATTATCTAGTGATTAGATAGCCACAGTACTATCATACCTAACTCTCCAGATAGGACAAGGCGCATTAAATGCACCGCTTAGTGTCACATCATAGGTGTAGCCCGGTAGCCTTGCAGCGCCGTTCAGCCACCTTCTCGCCTATCTGCGTGACACGTCTCATGGACGGGTGTCATTTAGGGGTGATCTTCCTCAGAAATGGCTACCACGTGCCAAATAACAGCCACTTAATCACTTGGGGGCTGGACACCGCACCGATAGGTGACTTGCGTTGCTATGAGGTGGAGCGGTGGCGCCTTGGTGGGATAGTCCACCCTCGGCGTCCCTGGCAGGCTTGCCGGGGAGTGTCTTTGAGACTTGTCCTTTGGGTGACCTCAACCCCGCCAGGCTCGCCTGCCCGGCAAGGGAGGTTTTTCCTTAGTGTTATCTTGCTCACTTGGTTGGTCTTGGCCTTCTTGATCCGCCCTTTGATTTATCAAAGAGCTATCTCTTTGGCTTGGTCTCGTCTTGGATGTTGCAACCTTGCTCTTGAGCCTATGTACAGTTCGGGCAAGACACGCCTGGGGTTTGTTGCACCAACAGGAGCCCCCGGGCCTGGCACGAACACGCTGCCGAGCGTCGTCGGGGTAAGCCCTGTCTAGTACACAGGCGAGGGGGTTGTGGTAGCTCATCGTTTGAGATCTTCTTTGCTTCTTCATTAACCTGTGCTAGAGTCAGTTTCCGGATTTTCCGCTCGTCGCGTGATGCCAATTGAAGTGGGGCCATCTCTATAATGGCCCGTGAATGACTTTAACACACGGGGGAGTAGCTGCCAATTCACTCATCCCACCACGCCCTTATCGTTTGCCATGTATGCCGCGTGCATTGAGTGGGGTAGGTAACAGAGGCGCGTGGTGCAGGAGAGAGTGTCATGGCAGGGGCCCGGTATTCTTGGGTTGGTCTAAGCGGACGGCAATCGGATCCGGCCGTCGGTGGTTGTTTAGACGTGTCGGATCAGAAAGAACCCCTCTGGGGTGGGGGTGAGGGATCAGCCCCCAGCCCCAGTCTGCCTATAAAGAAGGGGGGGTGAGAAGGAGCAGAAGTGTCCATCCACGCGCCTCCCCTCTTTCATTCCTTGCTTTCTCCTTTGTTATGTTGAGGTGGAGAGACCGGGGCCAGGCCCCGTGCTCTAGCTCGGGGTCAATGATGCCGAACGCTTGTGTTGACGCTTGGGGAGTGAGTCTGGTCCGGGGCCGTAGGTCACCGAGGTTCGTGATCCCGACGGCAAGGCTCCTGGGTCTTCCGGCGCCTATCTGCGGTGCAGTGCTTGGGATCCTTGGTAATCCCAGCACTGCTCCTTCCAGCGGAGTCGGGGTTGACATTGAAGATGGCAGCGCCTTCCTGCCCGCCAAGGTGGGGAGCAGTGCTCTTCGCGCGCCTCGGACGTCACCGTCGTCTGCTGTTTCGCCGGGAGAGGCGATAGGCCGAGGGGCCAGCGTCCTCCTGGAGTGGTGGTGATGATGAAAAAATGAGGGAAGACAGATAAGGCGGGTGGCAGGCCGTCAGATCATTGTACGATGGCACCGTAGCCTTCGTCTTGTACTGCCGACCCGCTGCCTCGTCTTTCCACTCTTCCTTTCCCTCCCCGGTACCATCATCACCGGCCTCTTCAGGATGGTTACCGGGGAGGGGGTCGCTCTCTTGGTGCCTTCGCCTCCTCTAGCAGTCTTCCAGCTGAGCTCCGGCGGTTCTCCCCGCCGGCGCTTGTGTTGGCGCTTCTTGCTGGCCCTGGGGGTGGCGACTAGGGCACTGCTGAGCTGCTCCCTCCACCCCTCTCCTTCGCAGCCTCGCCATTCCCGGTCTTGTCAGGCTGCGCCCGGCAAGCCCTGACGGGATCGGGCTGGGCTTCTGCTCAGGCTCCCCTTTTTCCCTCTTGACCTCCCACCATAGTTCCTAGGAGGAGAGGGACAAGAAAGGGATTACGGGGCACTTATCTTTTTTCAGTCTAAAATATGTAGGCATTTGCCAAACTTTAGTCTAAATTATGTAATCTTCTATATCCATGTTTGTGTCCTTTAAGATCTGTACTTGCTTATCGCATATCAATGAAAAAGACAAGCCTTGCCGGGTACTTGTGCATGTGTCATGTCCATGCAGAGGCTGGATGCCTCTATACGTTTAAGTAAACAAGTTTTCTCCGGCAAGCTATCTTCCGGTGCCTTTCATTTGTTGCCGCGGGGCTTAGCCTACCGGGCACAAAACCATGGAAAGGGACCAGCTCCTCGTCGAACCCCCTCCGTCAAAGGCCACTACAACCACCCTGACCGAAGCAACATTCGGGACGCAGGACGGGAGCACCCATGCTTCGAAGGTGATGAGGTTTTCATATGCACAAGTTTTCACCTTATAGAACATGCATGGATAATAAATAACTTATCTGCTTGGCCTGTCGGGGACTGATATGTAGGCTTGTCTTCATTTCTTCTCTTCGGGACCGGGTCCACAGCAAGAACCCTGCAGCTTAGTGCAGAGGAAAACAATGCTACATGTGCCCTGATCTACATGATCATGCTATGCTCATGTTATGCTTATGCATGCATACAAGTTTTAGGGGCCCCCAGCGCTTCGTTTATTCATCTGTTGCTCAGGGTCTGTGCCTGGCTTTGTACAAAGGGTTACATGCAACATTGGCAAGGCTTGTACAAAAGGGTGGCTGCTGGGCAGGGCCCGACAGCCGCGCCTCACGGGTAGAACTTACAGAGATGCTCAATGTTCCATGAGTTTTGCAACTGAATGCCATCTCCGGTCTCCAGACGGACTACGCCGGGTTTGGTGACTCGTACTACCCGGTAAGGGCCTTCCCACTTCGGCATCAACTTGTTTGCACCCTTGGCGGACTGAACACGCTTAAGGACAAGGTCGCCTTCCTCAAAGCTCTGGGCATGAACCCTGTGGCTGTGATAGCGACGCAGTGCTTGCTGGTAGCGTGCAGCACGCGTAGCAGCCCGGAGACGGGTCTCCTCAATTAGCACAGCGTCGTCACGCCGGTGCTGTTCTTGTGCTACTTCATTGTAGGCAAGTACTCGAGGTGATCCATATATGAGTTCCATGGGGATCACTTCTTCTGCCCCATAGACTAGGGAGAAGGGAGTCTGGTCGGTAGCTCGATTTGGTGTCGTACGGAGGGACCAAAGAACCACCGGCAGCTCGTCGATCCATCGCCTGCCACACTTCTGCAGCCTATCAAATGTTCTTGTCTTGAGTCCTCGCAGCACTTCAGTGTTCGCCCTCTCAGCTTGTCCATTACTTTTGGGATGAGCAACAGAGGCAAATGAGACCTTGCTTCCGAGGGCATGAACATATTGCATGAAGGCACCACTTGTGAATTGGGTGCCATTGTCAGTGATGACTCTGGCGGGTACTCTGAAATGGCACACCAATCCTTTCAGGAACTTGATAGCTGACTGTGTGGTCACCTTCCTCATGGGCTCCACTTTCGGCCACTTTGTGAACTTGTCGATGGCGACGTGTAAGAACTCAAAGCCCCCGGTAGCATGGGGGAAGGGGCCCAAGATGTCGAGTCCCTAGACCGAAAAGGGCCATGACAAAGGGATCGTCTGGAGAGCTTGAGCAGGTTGATGGATATTCTTTGAGTGGAACTGGCAGGCTTCACATCTGGTGACTAGCTCGATTGCATCTTGGAGGGCCATGGGCCAGTAGAAAACTTGCCGGAAAGCCTTTTCGACCAGGGCCCTTGATCCAATATGGGAGCCGCACATGCCTTTGTGTATCTCCGCTAGCAGTTCCCTCCTTTCTTCCCGGCAAACGCACTTTAATTTCACACCATTGGGCCTCCTTCTGTATAGTACGTCATCGATGAACTGATACATACTGGCCCTCCGGGCTACTTTTTCAGCTTCTTTTTGCTCTTCGGGAAGTTCTCATGTTTGGAGGTAACGGACTATTTGTCGTGCCCAAGTTGGAGCCTGAGGCTCGACAACAAGGATCAGCGGCACCTCCTTGTTCGTGGGAGCACACGCCTCAACCGTGAGAACTGGAAGTTTGGCGGGAGGGTGCTACTTGCCAAGCGAAGTGGAGTTGTTCCCGCCAACCTCTTTGCCGGGGGCTTCAGGAAGCTCTGCCGGGAGAGGCTTGCCGGAGTCCAGGTTTCTCCTCTTTCTGGCCATTGTTGCCGGGGATATGGACGGCTAATTCAGGTGGAGAACAAAAGTCCCTGGTACCACAGGAAGCTTTTGCACAGCGCACTTTGACAGATGATCAGCAATGCTGTTTTCCGCATGGGGTACGTGCTCTATTTGCAATCCATCAAAGCGCTCCTCCAGCTTTCTCACTTCCTCCACGTATGCCTCCATCTATGGACTTTGATAATCCTTGTTTACTTGCCTCATCACAAGTTGTGAGTCTCCATGAATGATCAACTTCTTGATTCCCAGTTCTGTTGCGATCCTGAGCCCGGCAAGGAGTCCTTCATATTCTGCGGTGTTGTTGGTAGCCTTCTCCCAAGGGAAATGCATTTGAACCACATACTTGAGGTGATCCCCAGTGGATGCGATAAGAAGCACGCAAACTCCCGCACCTTGTAGGGAGAAGGCACCATTAAAGTACATGATCCAATCTTGGGAAGCTTCCCTGCCGGGAATAATTGTCTCCGGCGTCTCTTCATCTGGAGTTGGTGTCCATTCTGCAATAAACTCCACCAATGCTCTGCTCTGAATAGTTGAAATGCTCTCAAACTTCAAACCAAAGCTTGATAACTCCAAAGCCCACTCCACTATTCTGCCAGTGGCCTCACCGTTCCTCAGTATGCGTTGCAAGGGGAAGTGGGTAACAACCGTGATTTCGTGGGCTTGGAAGTAGTGGCGCAGTTTCCTTGAGGCCATGATGAGGCCAAAGATCAACTTTTGCACGCCAGAGTACCTTGATCTAGCCCCCTACATTAGGGAACTGACAAAGTACACTGGCCGCTGCACCACCATCTTCCTTGCCGTGATTCTGGAATTGTCTCTGCTGCCCTGCTCTTCTTTGTTCTGATCTGTTCCTGAACTTACCGGGACGAGTTCACTTTTCTCTCCGAAGGGGATGGTTGCCGCGGCGGCTCCTTCATATACTTCCCACTGGGCCACCAGTACTGCACTAACCACTTGATTGGTTGCCGCTAGGTATAGCAGCAATGGCTCTTGTGGTTTAGGAGCGACTAGGGTGGGCACAGAGGAAAGGTAGGTCTTCAAATCTTGTAGCGCAGCGTGTCGGATTCAAGGCTCCGCAGACCCAAGAAAGGTTCAAACTCTAGGGCGTGTGCGAAGAACCCAACCTATCTAGCCAACCAGCTCATCGCCCTACGGCCTAGCTCGAGGAACAAGGAAGAAGATGAAGACGGCAGTTTTCCCAGGCTCGGGCCACCTTGCGGTGTAAGACCCTATTCCTGCTTTGTGGTGGATTTGCCTCATGAGAGGCTGAGAATGAACAAGTACAAGGGATGAACAACCTCGCGAGGTCTGCTCTAGTGAGGGTGGAAAGGATCTGATCCTGGGAGGTTTGTCCTGCTCTACGATGGTGGCTAGCCTATATTTATAGTGGCCTTGGTCCTCTTCCCAAAACATAGGCGGGAAGGGATTCCACAACGGCCAATTTGAAAGGGGACAAGTAGTACATCTTATCCTGATGAAATGTGGTCTTCGCCTGCAAAGCTTCTGGCGGGACGCTGTAGTGGGCTCGGCGATGACATCCATCCTGCCGTCCTGGTGGTCTTGGTCTCATTGCACAGGAATGGAAACCTTTGCCTGAGTCCTCGAGAACCCACGCCCGCGCTTGCCTCCTTAGCACCAAAGAGGAAACTGTCTCCTCTGCGCCCGCTGGCGCCCGCCTAGCCTTGGTCATCATGGCTTGCATCACCGCAACCACATGAGCTTTGGGCACCTGCATAGGAATCTCCGCTCCTCAGGAGGCAGCCTGGGGAGGCCGCTCCCTCGGGAGGTCTTGACGTCGTCTGCCTCGCGAGGCTTGGCCCCTCGCAAGGGTCTTGTCTTGGTAGTCTTGTAGATGGGCCGTACCAGGCTGTCGATGAAGCCACACCATGGGCCGCAGGCTGGCAAGTCTGGGTACCCTGGTTCCGAGAACACTGACAGTAGCCCCCGGGCCCAAGGCGCGCTCGGACTTGGCTTCGAGGCGAAGCCAAAGGGCAAGGGCGAAGCGTCGCGGGCCCCAATTGCCTGCGGACCAGGCTGACGTGTGGCACTTGATGGGACGTGGGCGTCTCCACTTCCCCACGCCGCCTCGGCAATTGCTCGACTTGATAACTGCCTGGTGCATGCAAAAAGGTCATCATTGCTTGGAGCGCGAGAGGCCCGCGGTTAGCCTTCCTTCACCTATAAATGGGAGAGGGGGGTGGAGCCCCCATCTCATCTTCATCTTCTCGCCGCTCGCTCCTTCTTCTTCGTCCCGCCTTCTTGCCATAGCATCCATGGCGCCAGTGAGGAGGTTCTCGGCAGCGGAGAAGGGAAAAGCCCCACAGGAGGGACCAGGCGCGCCACTGCCCAAGAGGGGCCGCCGCTCCCCGAGGGCATGGGCGCACCCCTTCGAAGGCTGGTGTCGCCTCCGGAAGTCGTGGGGGCGCTCCCTCCCGTGGCGGGGTCTCCTGCGGCCGGGGTAGCCGCGGCCAAGGAGGGAGGCATGCGGCAGCCATTCGGCCACCGCGCCCACGATCCCATTAGGCCGATGCACCCTCGGAGTTCGTGGTGTCAGCGGAGAGGCCCGCGGGCGTCTGGTTCCAGCTCCCACGCTTCTTCGCGAGCGCGCTGCTGGCCGGGGGACCTGGCGGCCTCTGGCTGCAGGCCGATGGCTGCTGCAGCAGGACCTCGTGGGTGGAGGTCGAGGTCGCCCCCGTCGGCAACGTGTTCCTGAACCGCGGGTGGCAGCCATTCGCTCACGCGCGCGGACTGCTGGGGAGGTGTATCCTCCACTTCAGGCACGACAGCGCTGCGACCCTCTACGTCAGGTTCTTCAGGGAGGACGACAGGCGCCTGGGGTGCTGCCCGGAGAGTGACACCGATGATGACGGCATCCACCCCTCCGACGACGATGGCCGGACGGGCGGTAGCATCTTTGGCAGTGAAGTTGCCCTTCGCGAAGGTCGCGATGCCTCCTGTAGTGGCGGCTCCTCCTCTGGGGAGAGCACGAGCGACGGTGACTACGACTAGCCGCCACGCTGCCGAGCTCGGACCGGGGAGGGCGACGAGCTGCCTCGCCACTGCGCCCCAGTGAAGTAGGGGGAGGACTCCGACTGAGCGTGGGTGTTGCTGGAGCCGGGTCTCTTGAGCCGTGGTGGTCGCACGGCTGCTTTTGCTTCTTTCTTTTTTCTGCATAAAAAAAGGTAGAAATCCCTGCCGGGGCATGTAATGAACCGTGGCGCTTGCGCTGTTATATTATCGTCTTTATATTGCGTCCTGACATCCATGTTGGTGCTAATTGGCAGGTTCTTGCTGATCGTGATTGGTATAACTTAGCTTAGTGTGCTTGTGGTAGATTCCCATGCCGCCGGAGCGTGCTTCCCTAGAGCTCGTACCCCCTGCGCGCCCCTCGTTCTAGAGCGGTCCTACCAGGGAATTCCTTCTTGAGGATCCGAAGGTCCTCAGGCCTCGGGAGGCATCCGGTGGCTGCGGGGTTAGGGGATCTCTGGAGGTGCCGTGCCCCGCGCGAGCCCCCGAGCGTGGGCCGCTGGTATGCCGTGTCGCGATGCCCGGAGGCATGACACCAAAGGCCAGGACACCAAGGCTTTGGCGAGGTGTGTTCGCGGGCGAGCCCAAGCGTACACACCGTGCCCAGCCCCCACGCGCGAGACGCACAAGGAAGAGCGACGGGCAACTGTCACTCTCCCTAAAACGAGACCTGAAAGAGCGAATGCTACGAGGAGAAAAAATCCCAACCCTTTGAAATAAGGATGCGAGAACTTCAAATTTCATTCCAAGAAGTGGCAAATCAGCTACAGAAAGCAAGCAAAAAGAACAGCCGTGTCCGGCACCTATACTAGTCTTCTGGTCTTCTTGCCAGCGCGGAGCATGGGGCTTCCACTAGGACGTGGGTGGGAGCCCCCGTGGGGCCCAGGGGCGGCACTCAGGAGACTCCAGGGCATGTGCAGCTCCACTCATTATTACGTGAGAGTGTCACGGGCAGAGACTTGAGAGCCGCATGGCGCTTGTTGCTCACGGATAGAACTTCTGGAGGTGCTGGATGTTCCAGACATTCTGGATAGGGACCCCGTCCTATGTCTCCAGGCGCACGGCGCCAGGCCTGGAGACACGGGCGATCCTGAACGGGCCCTCCCACATAGGCGAGAGCTTGTGAAGCCCCTCCCTAGAGAGCACCTGTCTTAGGATGAGGTCACCCACCTCGAGGGTCCTGGAGCGGATGCTATGGCAGTGATACCGCTGCAGCGCCTACTGGTACCTCGCGGCACGGAGCGAGGCTTGGCGGTGGCCCTCCTCCCCAAGCACGAGGTCCATCCCCGCGAGGCGTCCTGGCGTGCCTCGTCAAATGCCAAGACCTGCGGGGAGCGATGTTTGACCTCATGAGGGAGGACTGCCTCAGCCCCGTAGACGAGGAAGAACGGGGTCTCGCCGGTGGGCTTAGTCATGGTGGTGCAGATGGACCACAACACGGACTGAAGCTCAATGAGCCAACCCCTGCCGCAGGCCTCGAGTTGTTTCTTGAAGCTCCTCGCCTTGAGGCCCCTCAGGACCTTCGCATTGGCGTGTTCGGCTTGGCCGTTGCTCCGTGGGTGCGCCACCGAAGTGTAGCATATTTGCGTTACAAGGTTAGCACAATATGTTTTGAAGAGGTTGCTCGTGAACTGAGAGCCATTGTCACTGATGATATAGTTGGTGACCCCAAACCGGCTCACGAGGCCCTTGATGAACTTGACGGCCGAGCCCGCTGGGATGGTGCGCACGGGCTCCACCTCCGCCCACTTGGTGAACTTGTCGATGGCGACGTAGAGGTAGCAGTAGCCCCCGGCCGCTCGGGGAAACAGGCCCAGAATATCCAGCACCCAGACCGCGAACGACCACAAGAGCGGAATGGTCTGGAGGCCCTGAGCGGGCTGGTGGATCTGCTTGGCATGGAATTGACAGGCCTCAGAGGATCTCACCAGCTCAGTGGCATCGTTGAGCGCCGTGGGCCAGTAGAAACCGCTGCGGAATGCCTTGCCCACGAGGGTGCGTGATGAAGAGTGATGCCCACAATCCCCGCCGTGGATGTCAGTCAACAGCTCGCATCCCTACTCCTTGGAGATGCATCGCAGCGAGACGTCGTTTGGGCGCCTTCGGTAGAGCTCGCCATCCTGCAAGCAGTAAGCAGTGGCGTGACGGGCCACGCGTTCTGCGTCTTCCTCCTTCTCCGGCAAGGTGCTTTGGAGCAAGTACGCCTTGAACTCCTCGGTCTAGCACCCCTCCTGAGGTTCAAGCGCCAGGAGCAGGCGGGCACCGGAGGTCGGACCGCAGGCTAGAGCGCCCAAAGAGGGGGCCATGGGCAGTTCCTCTCGGAGCAGCGCCGGGCCCGCAATGGAGGGGGCCGCCGATGGCTTGATGAGCCATTTGTCTGTGTACTAAGTATTGGGCCACTAGTACCCCTTACTTGTGCACTGGCAGTTGTAGCCGTCCTCACGGCAAGGCATGCCGGGATCAGCTCGAGGTCGATTCAAGTCATCAAGGAAATCATCAAGTTGGAGATCTGAGAATCAGCAAATAAGCAAAGCTGGAAATCGAAGGCCAGCTTCCCCGGCAAGATCCTTGCCAGGATGGCCTGTGGAGCCCGGCAAGCCTCGGCGCCCGGCAAGGCTTGGTTCCTAGCAAAGCTCGGCGCCTGGCAAGCCCTGGCGCCCGGCAAGGATTGGTGCCCGGCAAGGATCGGCGCCTGGTGAGATTTCGCCACTGTGCCACCGCTTCGGCACAGTAACAAAGCCTGACATTCTGGGTCCTTCTCTGGATGCGTGGCAACGCGCCAGTGGAGGAGAGCTTAAGTGGTGCTGATGGGATGGCCTATTTTTCCATCCCCAAGAAAGTGAGGACACCTAAACGGACACCTCACGGTGCATTAAATGCGCTTGTCCTAATCCGTCAGGGGTTAGGTATGATACCCTGTAGCTACTTTACACCTCAATGTATGGACATTTTGCCACTGTGGAGACCCCTTTGAGCATATAAAAGGAGGCCCAAGGCAACTGCTACAGAGGAGGAGAACTTCTGGCCCATTCTGCATGCGTAGCGGCTCTTTGAACGTACTGTTCATCGCAAGCGCTCCTGAAGGCTGGGCTCAAGAACATCAATAAGAACACAAAGCAGGAGTAGGGTTTTACGCTGATCAGCGGCCCGAACCTGGGTAAAAACACCCCACGTCGATCACCGGTTCTGCTCTTTGCGTACACCTCTCCTCCCGCCGAATCGTAAAGGGGTCCCTCGGGATCCCATAGGTGTCGTGCCCCGACATCTTTGGCGCGCCAGGTAGGGGGCTTGAAGGTTGCGTGAACCTGATCTGGTGGTCGACGCCCTAGTTCCTTCATCATCTTCATCATCATGCCGCCCAAGAAGAAGAACGTTGCGACAGCACAACCGTCCGGGTCCGTTTTGCCCGCGCCTTCGCAGACAGGCGATGGTGTGGGTGCAGAAGGAAGAGGACTAGAACCCCCACAGCATTCTGGTGACCCAAGCCAAGCGAGCGGTATCGTTCGCAGTGGCAGTGGTAACTTGCGCGCCGCTGGATCTAGAGATGGTGTTGTGTTGCCTACGGGTGGCACAACAAACTCCAGGGATCGAAGAGCGCCTGCTGGAGCTCCCGCGCTGGCGCGAGCCTCGCAACCTGCCCAGGTCGTGCGAGATGAGCGACATCATGGCGCTGGTGGTTCGGGGCGTCCCCATGAAAAGGTTTCTGCGCATAGATCCCAAGATGCGCGGGACCAGCATGCACACCGAGCTGCCGGCGAAGGTGGTGCGCGGTCGCGTGACCGTGGCGGTGCTCCTTCTAACTTGGTTAGGAGTCAGAGCACCTCACGCACCTCGCACCTGTCGCCACCACCTACGCCAGCGGAAGCCTTGGCACGTGCGCAGCTGCTCCTCGATTTTCCTCCCGCCCCGGAGAAGATGGAGGAGTGGCGAGCTACTATCCAGAGCCTTATCGGCTTCGCTAATAAGGATGGACCACAAGAGGCAGGGCCCTCTCAGCGGAGGCCCATCGATCCGATGCGAGCCGGTGGAGAGAAAACCGGAGGTGGTGCAACTACAGTGCACTCTCCTCCGCGACATCAGCGGCGGCCGACGACTCAGCAAGTCGACCGCCATGAAGAAGTTTCCACGGCGTCGTCCGATCCACGGATGCGCCGTGATCAGCGTCTGGTTCTCCAGGAAAGAGGCAAGGAAGACGCTCGAACAACCATCGAGCGGCGGCGGGAAGCGCGCTATCAGTCTGATAAGCGCGCGGGGCCGGTTGTCGACGAGCCTGCGCCAGGGAACGTAGGAGACTTTCCTTACGAGGTAGGACCTCCGGCGTTTACCCGTGAGCTGCGGCAAGTCCAATGGCCCAATCTCTGAACCTTCAAGCCAGAGGTCCCAGAGAAATACGACGGCAAGACTCATCCTTCGGAGTTCCTGAGCATCTACACCATTGCGGTGCAGGCTGCCGGGGGCCGAGATGACAAGATACTTGCCAACTACTTCCCGTTGGTGCTCAACCCAACGTCAGGTCGTGGTTGATGCATCTGCCGGAGGATTCTATTTCTTGCTGGTCAGATCTGTGCCATCAGTTTGTTGGCGCCTTTGTTGGAGGCCACCAAGCTCCTGGCCAAGAAAGTGATTTGCACATCATCCCTCAGAGGGAGGGCGAGTCCCTGCGCAAGTTTATGCAGAGATTCAGCCGGGTGCATTACAATATTCCTGATGTTCATCCTGCTGCTGTCATTAGCGCGTTCCATCAGAACGTGCGTAACCGCAGGATGCGGGAAGAGCTAGCAATGAACAAAGTCAGGAGTATTGCCGAGCTTTACACTTTGGCCGACAAGTGTGCTCGAGCTGAAGAGGGGAGGAAACTCCCCGGTGAAGCTGTTGGTGCGACAGGCGACTCAGAAGAAGAAGATGCCGCGGCTCCGTCAAGGAAAGGCCGGTGGCAGAATAGAAAGCGCGGAGGCAAGGCCGTGCTTGCCGTCGAGGAATCCGGCAACCCTGGCGCCGCCAAGAAGGCCAAGGTTGGCGACCCCGGCAAGGATCTTGCCGTGTGCCCTTCCTGTCCGGCATTGGTGGCTGCCGACAAGTCAGAGAACTCCGGCAAGCAGTACTGCAAGATCCATCGCACTAAGGGCCACGATCTCCAGAACTGCCGGCAAGTTGAGCAGCTTGCCGAGAAGCAGAAGGCCGAATATGAGAGGCGAGACAAGGAGAAGGCCCAAGATGGTGCTGAGGGGTCCGGCAGGAAACACGGTGGCCGAGGGGGTCGCCGCGGCAAGGCCAAACAGCAGAAGGATCGGCCCGCTCGGGGACGAGATAAAGAAGGAGATGATGATGAAGAAGATGACGAATCCAGTGAGCAGGAATTCCAGAAGGCTACGGAGGCTATGTGCATTGATGGGGGTGCCTCGCTGCATTCTTCCCACCGCCAACTTAAATAGTGGGTGCGGGAGGTTAATGCGGCAGAGCCTTCCCCCGATGCATGTAGACCTCTGAAGTGGTCCAGCACGCCTATCATCTTTGACGCCGAGGATCACCCTGATCGCACAACTGCGGTCGGGTGTTTGCCATTGTTGGTTTCCCCGACAATTCGCAACCTCAAGGTGACGAAGATGTTAGTTGACGGCGGGGCCGGCCTAAATTTAATCTCACCAGATGTGCTCACAAAGCTTCAGATTCCCGACGAAGATCTCGAGGAAACGGGTACGTTTCAAGGGGTCAACCCGGGAAGAACCCAGCCTAAGGGCAAGATCACGCTGCCGGTAACATTTGGCAGCGAGCTTAACTTCAGGACCGAAAAGGTGGTGTTTGATGTCGCCAAGATCCCCATGTCATACAATGGGATCCTTGGTCGGCCAGCGCTGGCTAAGTTTATGGCGGCATCACACTACGCGTACAACGTCTTGAAGATGCCTGGGCCGTTGAGCGTCATCACTATCCATTCCGATAGGAAGGATGCGCTCATCTATGACGACCAACTTTACCGGGAAGCAGTTGCAGCACCTGCCATCAAGGCATCTGCTCCTGCCGCTGGAACTCCCGGGGGGAAGAAGAAGACCGGCAGGAACCTTGGCGCCAACTCCGGCAAGCGCGCCTCTTCGGAGTGCTGCGCTTCCGTCGAGGACGTGCCAGAGAGTTCCACCGGCAAGAACAAGAAGTCCAAGGCTGCCCCGCCGGAAACCAAGAAGGTGCCTGCCAGGGAGGATGGGATGGGGGGAACTTTTACCATAAGTTCCACCCAAGATGACAAATAGGAAAGCGCGCTCATTGCTTTCCTGCGGGCGAATGTCGACGTGTTTGCATGGCAACCGTCTGACATCCCCGGCGTTCCCAGGAAAGTAATTGAGCACCACCTTGCTGTCTGTCCTCATGCGCGGCCCGTCAAGGAAAGGGTGAGGAAACAGGCTTTGGAGCGGCAAGAATTCATTGCCGAAGAAATTAAGAAGCTGGAGGCGGCAGGACTGGTCAAAGGAGTGCTTCATCCAACCTGGTTGGCCAATCCGGTTGTAGTGCGGAAAGCGAACGGGAAATGGAGGCTTTGTATCGATTATACAGATATCAATAAAGCTTGTCCAAAAGATCCTTTTCCGTTGTCGCGCATCGACCAGATTGTGGATGCCACCACTGGTTGTGATCTCCTGTCCTTCCTTGATGCCTATTCAGGGTATCATCAGATTTTTATGGCAAAGGAAGATGAAGAGAAGACCGCCTTTATCACCCCATGTGGTACGTATTGTTTTATACAAATGCCTTTCGGGTTGAAAAGTGCTGGTTCAACATTTGCCAGAGCAATCCAGATTGGTTTTGAGCCACAACTCCATAGAAATATGGAGGCGTATATGGATGATATAGTGGTCAAAACTAAGAATAAAGCAACGCTCATCCAAGACTTAGAAGAAACATTTGCGAACTTGCGCAAGATCAACTTGAAGCTCAACCCCGAGAAGTGCGTGTTCGGTGTTCCTTCCGGCAAGCTCCTCAGATTCTTTGTATCTTGCCGGGGAATCGAAGCTAACCCCGACAAGATCAAAGCCATTGAGCAAATTGAAGCGCCGAGACGCGTCAAGGATGTGCGTCGTCTTGCCGGCTGTGTTGCTGCTCTAAGCAGGTTTATTTCCAAATCTGCTGAGCGCGCCCTGCCCTTCTTCAAAATTTTGAAGAAGGCAGGTCCAATGAAATGGACTCCGGAAGCGGAGGCGGCGCTGCAAGATTTGAAGAAATACCTTTCTTCTCCGCCGACGCTAGTCGCACCTAAACCACAAGAACCGTTGCTGTTGTATCTGGCAGCGACAAATCAAGTGGTTAGTGCTGCGCTGGTGGCGCAGAGGGAAGCTGATGAGGAGGCAACATCAACAGCAGGACTGCCAGATGACGCGGCAAGATCTTCCCCGGCAAGGGTTGATCCCGGCAAGACAGGATCTGCGCAAACAGAAGAGCCTGTGCAGAAGAAAAAGGTGGTGCAGCGCCCAGTTTATTTTGTTAGCTCCCTTTTGCAAGGAGCTAGGTCAAGGTATTCTGGTGTGCAGAAGTTGCTTTTCGGCCTCCTTATGGCCTCGAGAAAGCTGCGCCATTATTTTCAAGCACATGAGATCACCGTCGTCACTCGCTTTCCGTTGCAACGGATATTGCAAAATCCGGAGGCAACCGGCAGGATCGTAGAGTGGGCATTGGAGTTGTCCAGCTTTGGCCTTAAGTTTGAAAGCACTTCCTCAATTCAGAGCAGGGCCTTGGCGGAGTTCATCGCAGAATGGACCCCGACGCCAGACGAAGAAGTTCAAGAAACAAGCCTCCCCGGCAAGGAAACCGATCAGCAATGGGTTATGTACTTTGACGGGGCTTTTTCGCTGCAAGCCTCCCCGGGAGAGTTCAACCAACAACACTGCAGAGTACGAAGGTTTGCTTGCCGGTCTTAGGATCGCGGCAGACCTTGGTATCAAAAAGCTCATTATCAAAGGTGATTCACAGCTTGTCGTCAGGCAGGTCAACAAGAACTATCAAAGTCCGTTGATGCAAGCCTACGTAGATGAAGTGAGGAAATTGGAAGAGCGCTTTGACGGTCTCCAAATGGAGCATGTCCCTCGTGCCGAGAACAGCGTTGCTGGCGACCTGTCAAAGCGTGCTGCCCTCAAGTTGCCTGTGGAACCAGGAACTTTTGTGCTCCAATTGACTCAACCATCCGTGGCACCACCAATGCGGCAAGAAAAGAGAAGAAAGTTGAACTCTGGCCAGTACTTCCCGGTAGAGCTCCCCGGAGCCGCCGGCAAGGAAGTTGCCAGGATCGACACGCTTGCCGGGGAACAACAGGCTCCGGCAGGGCCTCAGGCCCTTGCTGTCGAGACAACTATTTCCCCGGCGGATGAGATGCCTTTAGTCCTAGTTGTCGAGCCTCAGGCTCCAGCATGGGCGCAGCACATTGTCCACTTCCTTCAGACAGGTGAACTCCCTGAGGAACAAGAAGAAGTGGAAAGAGTAGCCCGTCGGTCTGTTATGTACAAGTTCGTCGATGACGTCCTGTACAGAAAGAGACCAAACGGTGTGAAATTGAAGTGCATTCCTCGGGAGGATGGACTAGAGCTGTTGGCAGAGATACATGGGGGCATGTGTGGCTCTCACATAGGGTCAAGAGCACTTGCCGGAAAAGCATTCCGGCAAGGTTTCTTTTGGCCTACCGCCCTCCAGGATGCGACTGCACTAGTAACGAGGTGTGAAGCGTGCCAGTTTCATTCGAAGAAATTACATCAGCCAGCTCAAGCTCTTCAAACAATCCCTCTCTCCTGGCCATTTTCGGTCTGGGGGCTCGACATATTGGGCCACTTTCCCCGTGCTACCGGGGGCTTTGAGTACTTGTACGTCGCTATCGACAAGTTCACAAAGTGGCCGGAGGTGGAAGCAGTGAGGAAGGTGACAGCGCAGTCGGCTGTCAAGTTCTTCAAAGGAATTGTTTGCCGTTTCGGTGTGCCTAACAGGATCATCACCGACAACGGCACGCAGTTCACAAGTCGCACCTTCATGCAGTACGTCCAAGACCTTGGCGGCAAGATTTGTTTTGCCTCTGTTGCTCACCCGAGAAGCAACGGCCAAGCGGAGAGGGCCAATGCTGAAGTGCTGCGTGGTCTCAGGACCAGAACTTTTGACAGACTGAAAAAGTGCGGAAGACGCTGGATTGATGAGTTGCCGGCGGTTCTTTGGTCAATCAGAACGACACCAAATCGAGCCACCGGCCAGACGCCCTTTGCTCTAGTGTATGGAGCGGAAGCAGTTCTCCCCACGGAACTCATATACGGATCTCCTCGAGTGCTCGTTTATGATAAGCTTGAGCAAGAGCAACTGCTGCAAGATGACGCTGTGCTCCTTGAGGAGAATCGTCTTCAGGCTGCTGTGCGAGCTGCACGCTACCAGCAAGCTTTGCGCCGCTATCATAGCCGCAAAGTTCATGCCCGAAGCCTTGAGGAAGGCGACCTTGTTCTTTGACGGATTCAGTCCGCCAAGAATTCAAACAAGTTGACGCCAAAGTGGGAAGGCCCTTATCGGGTAGTACGAGTCACCAGGCCTGGCGCTGTCCGCCTGGAGACCGAGGATGCCGTTCCAGTGAGTAATTCCTGGAATATCGAACATCTTCGCAAGTTCTATCCATAAGGCGCGGTTGCCGGGGGCTCCCGGCAACCACCTTTTTGTACAAGTCTTGCCGGCAAGGCATGTGATCCTTTGTACAAAGCCAGGCGTAGAGCCTGAGCACAGATGAATAAATTTAAGTGTTGTACATTTCCTTATTGATTCTCAT